>BSDF01000001.1:99364554-100614554 GCA_027925045.1 Hypotaenidia okinawae
TTTCGAGATTCTTTGTTGAATTTAGGTAGTAACACATTATGATGAATGTCAAAACAGATCTGTTTTGGGTGTTCCCCAGTCAGTCCTGGCAACCTGTACTCTACAAATTGGTAAGGGACACAGTAGAAGGAAACTGGGGCTACCATGGGTCTTATGCTTTTATACACTGCCTCATGCAAACACTGATGATGAATCTAGATGGGTCATCCTGTTAGTATAGTGAGACTGCTGATGACTTTTCATAGAGACACTAAATTAGATCTCCTCAGATATCTTATTAGCATTCTGGTAAAAAAACCCACAAAACCAAACCAACAGATTAGTGGGGGAAAAAAAATTTAAAATTCCTAATATCCTGAAGGCTTTTGATTCATTTATGCCACAGAAAACAGTCCTTTCTTGAGTGCAGGTTCTTAGAGCTGCCATAGAGAAATCACCTGTTAAGGATCAGTTGTGCTGATTGATAAACACAACCCATGCTCACGTACTTTATAGCCTTTTGTGTGTGTAGTTGGATTGGAAGAATAGGCTTATTTGCTCAGGAAGATGAAATTATTTAACTCTGATATGCAAGTTATAGATTCCATTCCATGCAGCCTCTGCACCCACCAATGTTCATAGTAAGGGCTGCTTATGATGATCTGGAACTGGATATGCACATGGAAGGGTTGCAAATAATGATGGCACTAACTTATCATCTGCCTTTATTCATATGAAAGGAATAAAAGCAAAAGGCATTGTGTTACTGTTTTCAATACAGCTTGCATTGTATATGCAGAGACAGAAGAAATGAAACCCCTTTGTTGGTTGTACTGCAAGCTGAGGAATTTTGCATTCTTCCTTGTTGCCCCCCAGTGAGAAGACTGTGAAAAGAATGGAAAAGAGTAAGCCCAGTGCTTGGCCAAAAAGACTCTGTTGCCTCAACATCATTTTCTTCTGACATGTACTCAATGTTTCAAACTTACCAGACATGAAGGTGAAAGCCTTTTCATTCAGCTCCTTATGAGCTTTGCAGGCAGATTTATCCTTCCCCATCATGCCTGACAAGTACTCATAGCTAGATTACTTCTGTTACTGACAGAAAAACATCCCAAAGGGTCAATTAATGTGAAGTCTACAAACATTTGGGCTGCTTAGTAATTAATTTACAATATAATTTCACTCGTGGTATATTTCACTGTGAAGACACGTCATGTTTTGGGGACATATTTTCAAAGTATTTTTCTCCATGTTTCATCCATGGAGTTTGGGCAAGTGTTTTGCAGCTAGAATCCTACTTAATGGCTTTGAATATCACCTCTTTTCACTTGTGCAGAAGTGAGAAAACTGGGACTGTCAAGCCTGAAGATGAGAAAGCTTGAGGGGAATTTATAAATGTGCATAAAAACAGAGGGGAGGGAATGAAGAAGAGGGAACCAGAGGGAGCCAGACTCTCTTCAGTGGTGCCCACTGAACCGACAAGAGGCAATGGCCACAAACCAAAATACAGAAGGTCCCATCTAAACATAAGGCAAAACTTTTTTTTTTTTTGAAGATGATAGTCAAAGAGTGGCACAGGTTGCCCAGTGAGGCTGTAAGTGTCCATCCTTGACCATGGCAACCAGTTCTAGGTGGCCCTGCTTGAGCAGGAGGGTTGGACAAGATGACCTCCAGAGGTCCCTTCCTAGCCACCCATACAGCCAAAGAGCAAGAGGAAAGATCTTCAAACCAGCAGAGGATCTCCCCTACCAAATACGGCTGCATGTTAAGAGGCCAGGGCAGAGACTCAGTAAAGCTAAAAATCACTTGTCATAAAAATAATTGCATGTGAACTGCCTGTGAATAAAGTTGGTTTTGAAACTTGAAGGTGGTCATTATTACAAAAGGAAGGATGTTCATTTTGCCAGCTGGTTAAGTGAAGCAAAACTCCCCAGATGTTTTGGAAACGGTGCCCGCTGAGCTAATGAAGGAAATCAGAAAAATGGTTTGGTGCCGTACTGCAGGGATAGGTTTCACAAGCCCAAGACATGCTTTTGAGCCCTCTGTTTCTGCTACAGATGCAAACTTATAAAGGAATATATAACAAAGTTGTGGTGCCAAGCAATGATTTGATAATGTCTTTTTAATGGTTTTCCTTGTATATGAGAGCAAATCTTCATGAGGCTTCAAGCAATCTATTGTTTTCATGGAAATCAATCTGCCACAAAAATGTTAGCCCTTCTCTTTCAATTCATATGTTTTTTACCTCTTTGTCCTACATATTGCTGCCCCAAGGCCAGTCAGAAGTGGGACCAGAAGGGCAAGAAATTACTTTAAAACTTTTAAAACATCTACTGCTTGAGAAAGTTACTTGCTTTTTTGTGCTAAATTTTATCAAAATGTTATAACTTTTAAATTTTCTCAGCACTGATAATGAGTATAAAGCCAGATATTGGAACAAGAAACATGATCTTGAATCCCACACTAAAGGGCTACCACAGACTCTTTGTAAATGAGTCCTTGTTTCCAGTCTTGGAAGGTACAGACATATGGAGCTTCATCTGTGTGTCCCTTTCACATGTGCAAATAATGTTTTAAACTGCGTATCTAAGCTTTTGCAGTTCCTTCTGAGAGCTGAAGGCTGGGGACTATTTCCTTGTCCTTCAAAATGGAAAGTTCTAAAAAATGGCTTGACGCTCTCAGTTGCTCCTGATAGAGTTGTTATGGTTTTAGAGTGAAGCAGCATTTACAAAATCATAATGTTGCAGATACATAACCAGTTATAAACTCATACTTGCAATAACTCCTGCCTTTAATTCTCATGAGTATTTCATCCACCCCAAACTCACTATGTGAAAAATTTTGCACCATGCTACAAACTGCATGTGCATTACTTACATACACACTATTAACTTTCTCATCCTCAAAGTTTAGTCACCTCAGGGGAAAGAATGTGGCAGCTGCGTTACACTACACATAATAAAACTGCACATGCAGATTACAATAGAGATTCCAGTTTCAGTATAAAGAGATTTCAATTTGCTTCTTTAGCACCTCTTGATGAGCTATAAGAACAACAGAAGACCTCTTCTCCTTTCCTTTGGCTGATTGCCCAACAAAATTTGCTCACTCACAGCCTTGAAGACAGTTCTTGATTGTGTTTTGATGTTTCTGCCGACCTATTACTGTATTGACTGTATGGCAGCCAAAACATACATTTGTGTTCTCATTTTCCCCTGCACTCCTTCCACTCAATCAAACAGGCACACAAACTTCCACCGAACAGGAGAATGCTTTTAAGCCATGGTGGTGCTCCTGGGAACTGTGTCATAAGAAATCTCTTTTCTCCTTAAGGAAACACACTTAGCTGACTGCTAAGACTTGCCTTTCTGTCCTTTTGTTTTGTTTGGTTTTGCTCCTCCCTACTCAGAATATAACACCCGTATTTACCTTGGCATGAAAATTACCATTGTAAAAAAAAAAAGCCTCTGTGGCCACTCCTTCCATCCTATGAAATATTAAGCAGGGGTAGTGTCTTCCATGATGCAAAATACTGGATTTTTAATTTGGAGTAGATTGCTAGGGATGATTTATTTGTAAGGTGCAACTGTCCGTTCGAATTACCATCATCTGACATTGCTTGCTGGAGACACAAAAGACCCAAATACATCTCTAACGCATTTCTCATCCTGTGGAGCACATGAAAAATTAGACTGAGGTTTACCCTAGGTCCTTTACACAGCATTACAATCCCACACTGCCTTACATTTTTAGCACCACAAGGTTTCAGTTATGAAACTTGAGTTCCTGAGAGCTGCTGTGTATCAGCAGAATTACTTCCACTCTATAAAGACAACTTTATTGTCTTGCTTTAACTCATTTTCCTCTCCATATTTAGAACAATTTGCAATATAACTCTGGCTGTATCAAGTCCTCACAGTGCCTGATTTTCCTTCTGGTGATCATGCAACAGCACCAGACAGTACCTCTGATGACATCTCCTTTTGGATGGAGGGACTGTGCTCTTCTAGAGGTGGGCTGGAGCTGAGGCATCTGTGCAAAACACTGAGAAATTCAGTTCAACTTCCAGCTCTGCTACTGGTTTCTAGGGTGACCTTGACCAAGAACTCTTAGTCTTTTGGCTAGACAGCACAGATTAATCCATATCTTTCTGTTTCCTTATTTTAATATCAACGATTTGAGGCAGGTAGAATATGCTGAAACCCAGTCCCAGCTGGCAGGGTCTCGATTACCTGGGTACTGCCAACTTGGTTTGCAAAATCAGATTTTTACTCTGACCTAGACCAATACTGGAAGCAGAAATGGAAGCATTTAGTCTATCTCAAAACCACTGCAATTCTGTAGTCTGTTCATCAGTAGGCATTTATCCATGGTTCGTTACCAGAAAGACTGTTAGATGCATCTGCATACATAATGCTTCTAATAGGCGTTTACTCAGTGTTTCCTGACGGCTCTTTACTGAAACAGATCTGATTGTACACTTTCATATGTTAGACATAGCTGGAGGCACAGAGCAGTGAAGCTGGCACTCTTAAGCAGCTCAGCACTGACACCTAATACCACAGCTCAAGCTGGTTGTCTGTACATCGGGATATGTTGTAACGTTACCATTTTAAGACAATCCCAAAGACAATCAAGACTGGTGGGGCTGGCGGACAGGCACTGGTATCACCGCATGAACGACAAATTCATCTACCTTGAAATGGTTCCTAATTGACGCTCATGGTTATAGTGGTGAATACGGGGATTCTCACTTTCCTTGCAAACAAAACCTTTAAAAGTAAGGAAACGGTGAGCTAGCATGGGAAACATTCAGTTTGTCTTAAATCTTGGACCACATTTGCTTTCTATTTTACAGGATTTCCTTTTGCTGATCATTCAGGCCCCAATTCAGTAAGCATCAACATTAGGTGAAGGCTCCACCAAGAAAAATGTTACGCAGCTGATCAATGCCTTATTTTATAACTGAATCTCCTCAGCAAAAGCACTTAATGATAAAATAAGCACGTCCTCATTCCTGCTGTGTCTGCCAAGCTCAATATAAAATTCATTCAATTCCTGAAGGCTCTCTGAGAAATCCAGTTTCCCATGGCTGATCCTTCTGAAAGTGGGAATACATCTCCTTTCATTTTACGGTTTTGTTAGTCCTTGCTATATAGGCTGCCTATGTGGTGGATAAAGTCCAGTATCTTGTGTAACAAAGTCTCCAACACAAGATAGGTGCTCTTTGGAGCTACTGCAGTGAAAACAGTAGCAACATTCTAACCAACACTGAATTAACCTTCTAGTTTTCAATGATGACATATTTGAACTTTTCATCAGCAGAAGGCACTTTTTTTTTTTTATACTTTATTATTGACTGGTCAAAATGGGAAGAAAAAGCCTATACAGGCCTCTGAGATATGACTCTTCTCCATATCACATTTATTAAATTAAAAATTAAAAAAAATCGATCTTTTTAAAGTTTACTTTGTTAATTTGCCGAAAAAATACACAGGTGAGAAAGAAACACAAACTTTTTGGTGCTTTGCAACTAGTAATTACCTGAAGCATAAAGGAATAAATGCTTTTCAGTACTTTGTCTAGACTATTTATCCAAGAAGGTAAAACATTTGTTGTTACTAGTTTTATTGGTTATCGTAGACGTAGCAGACTTTTTCTCCTAACCTTTGAAATATACAAAATCTGTGACATGATCCATGCCACGTCAAGTAAAAGTCCTTATTAAAGCTGCTGAAATCGTCTCAAATCCTACTGATTGCAGTTAAATGTTAGGGTTTTTACCTTACCAGGTTTAAGCCCCAAGTAACATAACCAAAATGAACATTGTGTTATAAAACCCCAGAAAATTATTGTTAGAAGTACAAGGCTTTGGAAATCAGGATGTGTCAGAGTTAAGATTGCCTGTGGGTCCCTGCCTGATCACATTACGGTACAAATACTGAATGATGTAGTAAAGTTTCCCTATAGACATCTTCACGACTGGCAGCTGGACGTTTAGCCCTACTGAGGTGATGGTGCCTGGATAGAGCCCAGAAGCACACAAATCAGGAAATGAAATATGCTAAATAAAGCCAATCCCACAGGTAATTCAGGTCCCAAAGCTGCAAACTGCCACTGAGTGGGCTTCTCGGGGACATTTATCACAGTCAAATTTGCATGGCAAGGCAATAGGTGGCCTCCCAGTGATAGAGGAGCACTAAATAAAAACTAAAGCACCAGATACATTCAAGAAAAAAAGCATGCATGTGTGTGTGTCTGTGTGTGTTTTCTTGCTTTTATCATTTTAAAAGAAGCTACTTTTATGTGTGTACATCAAATGCACTTTCGCCTTAAGCTGAAGCTCTGCAGAGCAGAATTCACCTCCAAGTGCTAGGATGTGGGAAAATTAAAAGCAGCTAAAATTGTAGTTTGTGCTAAGCATTAGATTGCAAGTTAAACAGTTGATGGGACCTTTATTTAAGACCAAGAATGGCAAAACTTGGTGAAAAGCTGAAGTTGCTGTACTTAGCTGCAGTCAGCTTGGCTAGAGGCAAAGACATGGTACCTTGTGTGTATACAGCCTGGTATTACCACATACATAAACACCTTAAATCCTGCTAGTTAACAAAATTCTATCAGCCTGATTCTGACCAGAATTTAACAATTTAATCATGAAAACTGTTTATTTTTTATTAGAAATAATATTTCAGGTTGTTTATTAATAGCTCTTTTCAATCCAATACACCGTAACAGCAACCATAATTGCTAAGTACTAATTGTATTTATAATGCCAAGGTGGAGGAATGTAAAAGTCTGTGCTATTGTGTGATGTGTTCAAAAACAGCTGCTTTCCAAGATTTTGAGTTATGGAGTAAAAGAAACCCAAACAAAGCAAACAGTATTGTCATAATTGCCCCTATTTCAACCTTTTTGACAGTAATATTAGGAAATCAGTTTCAACCCAGTGACAGTGAAGATAGTTCAGCACAGGCTGATACACTGATTTGACAGAAACCTCTCTATGGATGCACAGAGAAATGTTTCTTCCAACACTGAAGATGTGTGGCCCTGACTCAAAGCAGCACTTCTAGGTCTGCATAAAGCACAGGGTGATGTCCCCTTTGGGGCTTGGGAGCCTGTCCTCAGAGACCAGGCAGTGTCATCAGGTCCGAGGCCAGCATGGCTTACACCACAAGCCTGGCACACCATAAAAAAGGGGCTCCAGGAAAATCTGTGTCTCCTATTGAGGTCCCCATGCTTAAGCAGACTGATCTGAAATACTGTAAATGTAAATGCAGTCCTAATATTATTGCCTAAGAAACAGGCTCCTTGGCATGCATAAGGCTTAAGAAATCTCAGAAAATATTAGTGCATAATTATATAGCTGACAAGCTTTTATTTTAATTTGGATTTGCCTCACACAGCTACAAAATTCTCCCTGTTACTGCACAACCAGGAGAACTGGTATTATTATTTGCAATACCCAGGCGACAAAAAGGGAAGCCTAATAATTTTCATGCAATTAGAAGAGACTAAAAATTCAGGACAGGGAAATTATGTGTTTACAGCAAAGAAAGAGTGCAGATAGGATCCTTTCTTGTGTTACAAAGCTTACAAGAGACAATCCTGAGGCACACAGGTCTAAAATGCTGTTTCAATTGAAAAGCAGAAAAACCCCAAAGTTTAATAATGCTTTCAATTTCAGCTAAAAGTCTTTAAAAATAGCTTGAATTTTTAAAAATGGAATTAAATAAATTTTGATTACAGATTGCCATACTCTGGTACTGCTAACTACATCAATTATCACCAACTAGAAACTATGCTGGAAATAAAATGGTGATGATAAAACAAAGTTTTCTGAAATCTAAGTATGAAAAAGAAGCTTTCCTATGCAATGTTCTTTATGATAGTATTTAAGTATTAAAAAATTAAAAAGATTTAGTGTGAGATAATGAGGTTCAAGATAGCCAGTATAATTTGGAGCAGTCATTATGGTTTGGAGTAGATCTTAATTGTTAACCCACTACAGAAAGTTTAAAGACAGAAGACATTTGGTCAGTAGCCAACAACAGTGTCCCTAAATAAGATACAGCATGCAGAAGAATTTGTTTTAATACCAAATAATATTTTGTTCTAAGAAAATGTACTTGTGGAACATACATTCTCTGGAATGACTCCAAACATAAGGTTTTCCTCTGCATGCCCAGGGAAGAAGGTGAGATAGTAACAGAAACACATCAAACCTTAAAGTTAGCTTTGCTCTGCCCTCCCTTTTCAAGAAACAACCAAAGCTTAAACCTTTTATACTTTTTTTCCTGTGTTCTGAGCAACTCTGTTCCGCAATACCTAGTCTGAAGCCTCTCATACTCTCAGCAACACACGGAGAGCTGAAAAAGAGCTACAACTGGTAGCTCCCTCCTGATTTCTTTCAGTAGTGCAAGTCCCAGTTGACCCTTAAAACCCTGTAACAGCTCTCTTCTTGTTTCTCTTCTCCTTCCTTTAGGCAGAATTGGGGATTGCTTCAGCTCCCCCTCATCGTTGCTTCATTTGTGGGTGACATACCACACCAGATTCAGACACCCAACCAAGAGTCAGACACGCTACAGAGAAACCACATTTTATTATTGACCATGTATACATCTTAGAGAGAGGAATACCCTGCTGTAGTGGTGTAGTCACACAAATACAGGTGACAACTGTGATTAGCCTGCACCATGCTCCTCAAGCCTGTATCTAAGTCAGTGGCAGTTCTGTTGCCAAACTGGCTTTGCAGAGATGCTTTACCATTCCCCTTACCTTTTGTGCTTCTTTGGACTACTCACTTTAAGTAAAATTAGGTTTAAATTAGTTGCCTTTCATTAGTTTTCCTTCTGGCATCTCTCCTATTTAAGGTGACTCATATGCTTAAGCACAGTGTTACACAAAGAGTTTAATCTCTGATTTCCTTCTCACACATAAGAAGGAGGCAATATTCACAACTCCCACATTAACACAGCCCCGTATGGTTAATCTCTCCCTCTGGAAGCATACCCCAACAAAAGGATTTTTATAAATGTAATGCTTATGAAAAAATGCTGTGTCATTATAAAGATTTGGGATGGTTTATCAACATTTCTGAACCTTTTCTTCTGTGCAGCCAGAGTCCTTGCAACTTTCCCAGAAATGGAGTGGCATTGCAGCAAAGCTATAAAAAACTTCCTTTCATTTGGAAAGAGATTCCTCCATTTTGCCATCTGTCTTCATCAGACTTCTCCTGGCCAGAAGCATTTAAAATAATTTCTCTAATAAAGCCCCTCGGGGAAGCCCTGTCTTGGTGTATGTTTGGCTTTGAAGCCAGTTTGTTGGTGGCATATAGTGAGCCAAGTTAGCAGATGACACCCGAAGGGAAATTCTGCTTGTTTCCTCAAAGGTCAGTTCAGTAAAGATGGCAACATCTTCGTTTGGGCACGTGACTTGAGTTCTCAAAGGCACTGCAGCGACAACTTTCACTGTTGCCATATGCTCTAACCATCTGGATGGATCATGTGTGATGGATGTGGTAGAGCACTTTTTTTCACTTAGTGCTGTTAACTAGAACCATGCATCTTTCGTAAAGAAATATTTATGACTGGAAAAGTACATGTAATGTAGCAACATAAAGCTTGTCACGTTTATAGCAAAAAAGAGATATGAAAGACTTTGTGGTGGTTCAGTGGACATTCATTTACTCAGGCATAGTTGTACTGTTAAATGCCAAAAAAAGGAAGGTAGGAATGCAGCTCTGGATGCCTACCTGTGCGATCTGTCCTAGGAAACCTGCTTTGGCAGAAGGGCTGGACTCGATGATCTCTGGAGGTCCCTTTCAACCCCTACGATTCTGTGATTCTTTTAAAAGTTCAGGACTGTGTTTCTAACTGACATCATTACTTCACAATAAACTTTGCTAGTTGATGTAGGGATTTAAAATGTTGCTATGTAACAAACACAACGTTAAAAGTTCAACCTCTCTCAAGTCCAATAGTACTGACATGGACACTGATAGTGTAAGCTCTGGCTTACAGACTTTCGGGGCATGCTATTTCAACCACCTATATTTCAGTAGACTATTACACAAGAAAAAAAGCAGTAAAGTTTGGAGCTAATTCTAGAGATAGGGGAGAATGTGAACTGATTTGCTTGACTGTATTTTATAGTTATAAAATGGCCTGATTTTTTTAAGATGTATTTTTAAAAGGATATAATATCCATAGTTTTTAAGAGCATCTGCTTCCTACAAATGACAGCTGGAGTTATGAGAGACTTTGGGTTTAATAAAGTAATTGAGAAATTCTTCTAAATATAACTCTGACATACCTAATTTAAGCTGTTTTTTAAAATAAGCGTTTGCCTGTTTGACAGGTTATTTGGTCTATCGTTCCAAACCAGATACAACATATATTGTATAAGTGATTTTGACTCTGGTAGGAGCAAATAGGAAACAAGAAAGTGCCCAAAGAATAAGGTAAGAAAAAAATAGCCTGATGTATACAAATCTGATGACTTGATTACAAATACTGGTGGAACTGTGAGATCCATAAGATTCTCCCCATCATTTATTCAGTCATTCCTCGGTGAAATTTTAGAATATTTCTGGTGGGCCAGTTTTAGTGCTTCCATTTTAAAATTATATTTTCTTCCATTTTTTCAGATATTTGCTGATCTAATTTGCTATTACCTTTAAGAAAATATTTTGTTAATCTAACATAGACATGCTAGAAAAAAATGGACAAAGTAAAGCCAGGATATCAGATCTTGGCATTGGTAATTTATCATTAATAGGACCTGCATATATCACAGCTAAAAACAAAATGGAGTGTGGCAATCTGGACTAATCATGATCACCAAAGAAAATACGAAAATTATTGATTAATCTAATTTGTATTCAAAAAAACCCCCAACACATGCAGATCTGTAATTTTCAGAGCATCTGCAGTTGACATTTTTAGGTTTATAGTAAGCCACCCAAATCAAAGAACAAATACCTCACGGAAAGAATTCACGAACAAGCTCAATCACAACTATCACATAGATGATTTGCATTTTAAAATTATTACTTGAAATCCATGTACTTGAGACTCTGATGAATAGGGAATAGTTGCAGACTACTTCCACAATAAAAGAACTGAGGAACATCAAGAGACAGTGGAAGATGACAAGTTTGAAATAAAGCCAGGCTCTTTTTCATATTGTGTATAATTACGCTATTGAATTCCTTGTTAGAAGGTGTTCGGGATGCTTAAAGTTTCTGGATGTTGAAAAGTCACTGAGCAAGCTGATGGAGGAAAAAAGAATCCATTGAAGGCTGTTGAACACAAAAGGTCACTCCAGTGTTCTCAGAACTGCCTGAATTACTAATCACTGAGGCTTCAGAAAATATGTATGGCTTTCCAAGAAAATGTACACAAACACTGGTCCTGTACTTCCAGGACAACCAGTGTTGGAGGTAGATTTCTAATCTGAACGTATACACCCCTTCTTGTGGGATGTCTGTCTCTTGATGTTTGATTTCAAACTGTAAGATGGACTTTCAAAAGCAAGATTATACATATGTCATAGGCCCCTATGCTTACGTTTAATAAACCTGAGATAATTTTTACTAGATTCAAAGCTGCAAAGGCAAAGCCTGCTTCCACAGCTATGATCTAAAGCAGCAAGAATCATGTCCTTCCCAGAGAGAAGCCCTTGGGCATAAAGGACACTCATCTCTACATCATCCTAATGAGCCTCAGTACCACCAGACAGTGACCCCACCTTTCTCAGGACAGGGGAATATTAAGCACCTTTACCTCTCAGTTTCTCATATAAAAGCGTGTCCCTCCCTACTACCTCTAACTGTGTTGTGAAGAGCTGAAGGAAGCAAAGCAACAGAAGACTCCAGGAACTCTAAGAGAATATGATCTATTTGTAGCCAGATGGCAAAATTTAAACAATGTTTACATTCTTAGATCATCAGAAGCTACTAGTAATTCATTATTGGCTACTCTGGAGGGATGCTAGCAGTAACTTCAATATACACAAAGATCTTTGCTATTTCAAAATCAGCATCTCTTTGGAAGAACCACTAATACCACAAATTGCAATCACTCTTTCCTGAAATAATACAAGTTGGCTTAATAAGGTGCAGTAAAACATTTAAATTAATCTTTGCTTGCCAAATGCATGATTAACCCCATGGGAAACAAAAAGGGAAGCATTATACATTTGTTTAATAACTTCTTTCTTATTGTGAGAACTAAATATATATTGCTGTTTTCCTGAAAAGGGAAAAAAGATTTTCTAAAGTAAATAATCCCTTATAACTGTGTAATATTTGATTCTTTATGAATATTTATTTTTAAAATGTATCAAATAGTAATGTGTAACATGTAAATCTGGAAAATCTGAATATTCTGGCTCCTGATTTAACAAAGTGCTTTAAAATTAAGGATCTGCTTAAGCAAAGGGAATTTTTAGAAGTGTCCGAGGAGAGGCAGGCACCGTAGCAGTGCTGGACCTGGGGCAGAGGGCCGAATCACACCGCTCCTCTTGTGACTTGCCTCCAGCCATGGCGTTCACTTCTGTTGTGTACAGGGCATGATCCAGAAACAAGCAGGAGCTTAGGCCTGCCACATCTGCTGCAGGTAACTATCCTGTTACTCCAGCATTCTTGGTAAAGAAATTCATCAACATTCATGTTGGTAAACATTTTTACCTTTCATGGGCATCCTTACAGCACTGTGATCAGTATATTATCAGTATTGGCTGTGCAATCGCTTACACACTTTCCAAATCACAGGTTTCCCTGCTCTGCCTCTCACACTCAAACCTGTGGTGTTAACAATTAATAACTTCCAAGGTGGCAGCAGCAGCACAGCATCTGCTGTTGTGCTGCGAGTGACACCTCCAGCCCTACAGCTACCTCTTCCAGGGACTGATTCAGTAGCAGTTTCAGCTTCTAGTATTATTTCCAGATTTTTATATCTGCTAAGCAATACATTTTGGTTCAGGGGCAATAAATACCTCCATACTCATTTCACAAAGGGCCATGGAGAATAGATGTATCACTACAAATTGTCTCATGTATTTACACTTGCATCAGATGGTTTGGGAACTCGTTTTTAAAAAAAAAAAAAAGTTAGAAATACTACTTTGCTTGAATGACCTAATGGCAATCTTTAAGTTATATATTTATCAAAATATTTGGTGGAACTTTGCATTACTCCAGTGTCACCAGAATTTTGGCAAACAATAACCTGATTTAGATAAATTTAAAGCTGGAGGAAGAAATAGCACTGCAAATGATAAACCACCAACAGGAAGGAAGAAAAAAAGTTTGTATCTTCAGCTTTGCATGGACTGTTCTGAGAACAACGTGCTCCTATATCCATACACCTTTCACTTCCATTGCCAACAGATATCACCTGACAATATTTACAATTTACAATTCCATCTCACAGAAAACCTTTATGTGGACATTGCATGCTTTCATACTACTATGTGTGCATATCTGACTGCCACAAATCTTTTATTTGAGAAGATATTCTGATTTAATGCTAGTGAAATCACTTAGCTTCTCTCAAAACAGCTGCAATACAATCATAACTCCAAAGCAGTTTCACAGTGTTTCTCAGAATCACAATTAATGCTTAAATTTGATGACTCACAAACTCTCTATATTCACAGCTCTCATTGATGACTCTTGATTGCTTGGAAGGAAAATGCCATGCAGTCTATCTTAGTATTTGCTAGCTGAGTTGCAGAGTTAAGCAGAATTCAGGGTATCAGGGTGATGAGCTTCTGACTGCTTCCCCTGAAGCCCACAGAAACCCATGGAAATCCAAAAGGCAGAGAGAGCAAGCTGTGTTGAAAAGGGAGCAGCATGCTTAAGGCATTGGAAAGTAAATAAAAATAGAACTTTAGAAAGAAAAAGGAGTACCTATTTATTCAAAATTAGTAGATAAACTGTCCTATGTAAATATTGATAAAATGAAATAATATGCTAAATGCTTGGGTACGTTATCCTAGGAGATTATGTCCATAGATGTGTTCATCTCTTGCTTTTGAACACTTGAAACAAAGTTATTACCAGGCTTTATGACATGTCAGACCATTCAGAAACTTCATACAGCTTTTCCATGTCAGTCTTTTGGCTAAAATACCATACCAAGTGTTCAAGATGTGCATTGTGAAGGTACTGTACTTCATTGATATTGCCATCAGAAATGCACCATGGAACTTCCCACTGCTTTCTCTAACACCAAACAGGACTTCTGAAGTTATTACTGAAATTGACACTATTACAGGCAGCTGCATCTGCACACAGGTATGATATTTATTAATTACGAAGAAGTGAGTACTGCTGGCCACAGACTTGAAAAGCTTTCCAGTGAAAGGAAAATTCAGGTTTTTGACAGAAATCATGTTCAGCCTACATCCAAAAAGCCTTTAATCTGATGCCTCATCATTCTGCTCATCTTTGCTTTGGATTTCACTTCAAATATGACTATATCAATCAAATATGATAGCTCTCCCAGACTGCTTCACTTTTGGGAGCCTAAGGGAAGCATCTCATAATGTTGCATGGCTCACCTCACCAGTACGTTGCTTTCTTCTTTTGTCTGATTTGCTGGAGTCATAAAAACTTTCATTGACTAAAATAGCTAGTTTATATAGATTGAGTAGCACCAGGGAAGAGAAAAGGCTATTTCATGAAAAATAAATCAGATATGAACATAATGGCATCTCAATGGGTTTTATAAAGATTCATTTTAACCAGATGATTTAACAGAATGAGTGGGAAATAGCTGGAGAAAGGGGAAAGAGATAAGAGAAAAGAGGGAAATAAAGCACTTATCTGACTAAATGGTGACATGAAAGAAATGCAAGAAGCTTTGAAAAGCGGATAGGTGCATGCAGACTTATTGAACCCTGGAAACCTGCAGGCATATCTTCCCTCAAAGAAACCTTAAACCTTAAACTTCCCTGGCAAAACAAACACTAACATGCAATCATGCTCTTCAGGAATCACTCCTGATGACATATTGCTCATTCCTTGCTACACATTTAGCATATTTCCCTCGCTTCATAAGCTATGTTCAGCTGTCAGTATTACATGATTCATCCAGTTAGCTTGATAGATGTCCTTTTATCCCTCATTTGAAAGGAAGCAACATGACTGTCGAGTTGCAGAAATTCATAACTGCCTGTGATATAAGGAAAATAAGTAAAAGATATCAGGAAAATAATTAAAACCCAAACATTCCTTTTGTCTTGGAAAGTCTCCCTAGAACCTATGTTTTTATGGACTGTGAAATAACTGCTACAGTACCAGGAAATCAGGAGCCTCTGGGCCCTGACATCTACTTCACATTAAACCCAACATTTTCCTGTCACATTTGTTCTCAGCAAATGGTTTTTCCTGTCACCCAAAAGTAAAGATTGTCAATACAACTCATCTGTGTTTAATTTCCTGAGTCCATCATCAGGAAAAGTGCATTCAGAGCAGTTCCCTCCCTTTTCCTCCACTGCTGGTCTCATCAGAAGGGAATATCTGAACCCTGAAATCCAGATGTGCAGCTTTTTGATAAGGAGCTAGAAGAATGGTGAGCACACTGCAAGGATACTGCCCCTTGGGTGTATTTGTGTCCTTTCTCAGGGGTTGCTAGTTAACAGAAATAGGACAATACTTTTACATTTTACTTCTTCAAACAGAAATAATGTGTGTCTGGAGTTTAAACAAAACCAGCCCATTGCAGGTTAACTTCACTAATTTATTAGGGACCCAAATCTCCAGTCCTCCAAATTCTGATATAGATTCCAAGCCTTATACCTACAATTAGTCCAGTCAGGATACAAATATACACCACACAGAGTATTTGGGGGAAGAAACCAAAACCAAAAAACCCCAAACAACAACAACAAAACCAAAACAACCCCCCCAAGTGAACAAAACCAAACCAAAACCCAAACTTTTGCAGGATTGATAACTGAGGGAAACATAGATCTTCATATCTGGTTTTGAATTTGGTGCATTTAAGATAAAAGTGACTACAGACCAAGAGAGTAGCAGAGCTGATATTGAACTGTAAAGCTTTTTATTTACATATTTAACCTAAGTCGGAAGGTAAGAATCTCCCTTCCCCTTCTCTTCCCTTTCCCCTTCACCTTAATATTCCCCCTTAATATATTAATATGAACGAGACTATATAATATAAGAAAAATACATGAGAGAGGAGAAGAAAAATGTATCGCGCTTTCCTTTAACAGATGTCCAAAATCACAGATAAGTTTGTATTATGTCATCAAAGTCACGGATTCTGAAGTTCTAAAAAAGTAATCCCAATTTACCTGAATTCTGTTCTCCTTGAGAGAAAAATATAATTATCTCTAAAGATAAACAAATCTAGAAAAAAATCAAGAGAGCTTAAGTCACTCATGTGAGGCCCCAGAGGAACTCTGTCAGAACGAGTAAGGTCTAGATGGTGCCAAAACACTGTTTAAGAAGGTACTGTTCCCTTAAAACTTCCCTCGTCCAGAGAGTAGCAAGATACCCTCTCCGCTGTGAAAAGCATCCAGCTCACAGACTTTCATTTAATGCTACTTTGAAGCGTTAGCTGCAGCATTATGATAGCTCTTATTATAAAAACACTGCTGTGCAGAAGGAATCACAGATATGACATTTGATCAAAGCTGAATGTCACAATGAAGATCTGTTCATTTTTGCACAGCGGAAAGGCATTTGAAACAAGATTTTTTGATGGCCACCTAGAGGTTTAACCAAATGATTTCTTTTGAGTATTCTGTCATGATTTTCACCCTCAGTATCTCAAATTACTTGGGGTAGAAGAAATATGTAAACTAGATCAGTAGAATGCCAGAGGATAAATGGAAAAAAAAAAAAAAAAGAAGAGGTTATTGGAGGAACTTAGGTGCTCTAGTCTGCAAGAACAGTCTGTTGATAAAAAATTGCAGTCATATAAATATAAATCTACCTATAGATATTCACAGTATAGGTGTATCAGACAATGACCATTGTTATCTTTTAAAGGGAACCATGCATTATAGCAAGGGAATAAATGCACGGAGCATTTAAATATAGTCCATATCCACTGTAATCAACCCTACCCCCTAAAATACCACCATCAAAAGAATTAAAATATTTATTATAGCATAAGGATACTTTGCCGCTCACCCAGAATAGCCTAAAGCTATCAGAATATGTTTTACCAGAGCTATTCCTCACAATTTTCAAGACTCCTCTCAAAAATATTCCACTAATACTCACCTGACCTAGCAACACACCACCTGTAGATAACCCAGCTACGTGCACACAGTGACCATTCAAGAATGGAAGAACAATCTTATCATCTTCTATCCACTTTCCAGAATAAGAAGCAGCAGAATGGAGAAGGGCAACTTAGCGGATGATTCTTCAAAGAGAACTACACAGTCACGTTCTCACCATATGTATGTATTACTATAAACATCTAAAAACGGTGTCAGGTGTTAGAACATGTTGTTTTCAAACAGGTTCAGGGAGTCACTGTTCTTCCTGCTCTGGAGTTTGTGATAGTCAATGTCATTCTGCAGAGTTTATATGGAATTCATAAGCTGTGAAAAAAAGCTGCAGTGGAGCAAGAATGTTAGCCAAGACCTTGAGCCTAAAATGAGGTATTGAAGCTGTTTTGACAGATTACTAATCCAGACATATAAATTATGCACTGGACCTTGTCAACAGTATTGAGAACATGTATCACGTTGTATGTAGGACACAGAGATGAGTTTGTGAATAGCAGTCTTAACACATGGCCCAGCCTGCCATGTCTATCACACAGAAGAGAAATCAGTGATGGACAAGTGATCCTTGCCATTACCATTTACATTAACTTTCTTTCTCCAGGACTCATCAGTCCTCTTCTCTACTGTTAATGCAGTAGCGGAAGACATACAACAAAGGGCTCTGAGTCAGGCTGTGCATCCACACAAAATCCTACATCCCACAGACAAGAATTCAGGATAACTAGAAGACACACATTAAATCAGGTCCTCCTTATAGAGTGGCACAAGATACGTCTTTACCCAGCAACATTTACCTCCTTTATAATTAATGATGGTAGCTGACTGAGTCATCTTTCCCCGGACACCGAGACCTAAAGGGAAAACACTTAGTTTTCACCAGTTCTCCAGTCTGAAAGAGCATTCTGCCTCTCACGACCTGAAAGGACAGTTTTCCAGGCTTTTGAAAGAAGGCCATTTTAGCTTCAGGCTGTTGAGTGAGGTCTAGAAAAGGAAGAGGCCCATTCTGACAGCAGTAAGTGAAAAGGACATGCACTAGTTCTCCTGAGGCAGCATGGGGCATGGGTTTTTTACTTTTTTAAAAGCTGCAGTAAGAGGCAAACACTGTAAAAACCCTGTTCTATAAAAAGGAAGACTTCTTTTCCCACATTAAAGTGCAAATTAAATTTTGTTCTGTGGTGGCACTTTTTAGAGAGGTGAAAGGAATGCCCAACCATGTAGGCAATGGACTGAACATTACCAAGGGCTTTAAATATATTTCACAAGTCCCATATGGTGAGAAAAGCTCTCCTGACGACACATGTAAGAGCCAGATGCTGAAAGAAACAAGTAGACATAGGACCTCTGATCCTGCAGCTCTCATATGGGGAATACTCCCTTTGAAGTCCATGGCAACGTGAGCAAGGATTGCTGCTTCTATCACTATTCTGTCATCCACTATCATGCATCTAATTTAAAAGCACAATTTCCATTTGAGAGGCTAATTCTCATCTTTCTTCCCACCCTTATACCATTTTCTCCTTTAGTAGATATTTTTAGCATAATTCAGCTGCCTATGTGATGTAACCAGATCATTTGGTACCTGTCATTCTATTACAAAAGGGAAATTTATTCAAGGAGATGTGTTGCAATTTAAAGATAGCATTTATACTTCAAAAGTTAAAAGACACAGATTGACACTTACCCAAGGAACTGCTCTTGAAATCCTATCAGCCCACACCCCAAATGATAGGACAGCAGACTGAATGCAGCTATCAGTTGGTAACTAGAGCTCTCATCCTGGGTGCAGATGAGTTGAGATCAGATTGGGGTTGGCCTAAGGTGATCTCAACATATTGCACATAGAAGCAGAGGACTTGAACCAGGAAACCAGATACTTTAATTTTTTTTTTTGTGCAAAGACTAGTGCAGTGGGCAGTTCCAAGAAAAAGGGACATCAAAGTGATGGATCTGGATGGATCCAGAGATTAACCTGGTATTGAGCTTCCCAGACTCTTAAGGATTTTTCAGTCTGTGGACTTTCTTTTCTGTCACTGCTCTTACCTTATCTGGCCAAAAATGGATTTTCTAGCATCTTAGAAACTGTAATGTCAGACCATTTAGACTGTAGCGCAGGGTCCAGGAGTGTGTTGTAGCAAAGCAAGGATCTTGAACTTCAAATTTCAGCACCCTATTCCTTCTGTGGATGTACTCTCACATAAACAAAAGAATCTCAGGAAACACGATATTAATTTTGCTCTCATTAGCTTATGGAATGAAGGTTGATGTCCCCAAGCTTGATTATCTCTACATACAAGCGTAGAGTTCATAGGATATTTTTAATCCAAATGCTGACACCATGTTGATTACATTTAATCAAAGAACAAATAAAAGCACGCTCATTATTGAATAAAAAAATACGTATAAAAATATTTATGCCCTTTTGAAAAAACATTCCTTTTCTACTGTCAATATTAAAAGCAAGATTGTCAAAAAGAAAGCATGCTTGTTAGGATTAAAATTTGAAAGGACACCCCCAGAACTACCAGATCTGAATTCCTACATCCATTTCTACTTTAAAACACTGGAGTGCAGTGTTTTGGAGAGGGTATTTTGCTTTTTACTATGACAGTATAATAATTAATAAATAAATAAAAATAAAAATAATAATAATAACAATAATGTAATCATGCTGGAATAACTACAGCAACATTTTAATGTTGCTATAATGTTGTTGCTAATATCACTATTTATTTAAGAGATGGTCTTCATCTGGCAAAATAACTTCCCTGTATTTGTTTGAACATTGCCTGCCCTTATAAGACTATAACTGTGATAATCAACATCCCACTCCTATTGTTTGTAGTTCTCCCCTTGTGCTAAGGGGAAAGACACCAAATTGATTTGTAATTGGAAAGGAGAAAATGTCTGTGCATTGAGTGTATCTGTTGGGTTTTTTGCTTATACTTAGGATTTCTTTCTCATAAAATTCTCCAGCTCTGTGGGTGAAACAAAATAAGCAGCAATTGTGTTCTGTGTTTCTAGTGCTTGATAAAATGGGGGCTTTCAACTGATACTTTCTTAATCCTCCTTCTAATACAGCTGTATTTGTGAGAAGGGACATTATATGATGAAGATGCCTCTCAGCTACTTTTACTTCAGGACAGATTGGAACTGTCTCTCCCAATGACTGGGTTGTTTGTTGCATCAAAACACACATAAAAGAAAATGAGGTAAATTTAGCAATTTTGCTAAAAAGCCAATCAAACTCATTTTGCCAGGTTATTGCCATACCATAGAAAATAAATATGAATTAGCATCAGGCAGGTCAATGTAACATGCAGATTCCTACTGAAAAAAATTATAGGATGTCCTTAGTCTTTGATGAACAGTTGAGATTGACTTCCTAAGGTTCAGAATGTGCTGAAAAATGTTTGTTAATACTGAATATAATTTAAATTACAATTCTATATAAAATACAAACATCATGTTGCCTCAATAAATCAGCAGTCTCATATTCAAAACTGATAAAATCTACTTTTTCAGTGAAAGTTGTGATATTTTTTTTAGGGTATCACAGACTACAAAAATAATGTTGAGACCCATTTTCTAACATGCAGTCTTCCTGTTGAAAGCTTCATGTTCCACTTTTAAGGTAACCATTTTAAGGACTTTGAGAAAAGTACTGAAATGTTATGAACACATTAAATATTATGCTGATTATTAAAATTCAAAATTATTTTACTTCTCAACATTTTACAAGAAACACAAGCTTTTCCTATTTGACCCTATCATTCTCTATGCTGGAATGTCAGTGTCCTTTTAGAATAGTACCTTTAGCTTACCCTATACTAGGATAAAAATTATACAAGCCCCTTATCAAGTGTTTTCAGCACATTATTGCAAAGACAAGGTATTTATGACATCTGGTGTAAGTAGATGATCCAGCCTTGCTTGTCTTTGCAATAATGTGTCCTCTCCTTCACCACACTTTGAATTCAGCTGGTGGGATACTCTGTGCATTGTTCATATGGTTGTTACACCACCAACTATCACCATTGTCTTAAGCAAGGGAGCAACGGTCAATCCACAAGACCAGATGCTTCCTCCCTTCTTATGGACCTGGATGTGGAGCTAAATTTAACCCAACCCCTGTGCATGTGCACAGAACCAGGGTCTAGAAGACAGAGGACCCAGAGACCCTTGAAGACCACCTAAGATTCCTGGAGACTCTCCACTGACAGTATTGGGCATGCATACCACCACTGAATGGTGGGTGTGGTTAAACAAAATAGCTCTTGGAATATGCTAATTTATTCCTGAAAGGAGTGAATACAAACAGATAAAAGAGCAGAGACAACCAACATCAGAGGAATGTTCTCCCACCCGACCTGAACACATTGGACTCTGGTAGCTGTTACAACCTCTCTCTCTTTTTACCACTTTTCCCTCTTTTCCCCCCCTCTTCTCTTGCATGCTTGCAGTGGGCCAACTAAAGTGACTTGACACTTGACTCCATTTTGAATCTTAATTCTGTTCCGGAGAGACACAAAGACCTTGTCATGATAAAACACTTAATTGAACCTCACCCAGGAGTTAAGCACAGCCACCTCCAACCACACAGAGCAATCTAAGGTGGGATGGAACGGAAGGGGGTTTAACCTCTGCAAAATCAGTCTATCTAGTTGTGGATCATGATAGTTCAGTAAAAACAAACAAATAAAAAGTCCAACCAAACAGAAGCGTTCTACCTTCAGGACTCCCTCACAACTTCTCAGTAAAATTAGGGAAGGGGCAACCTGACAGGAAACACAGTATGCACTTTGCCAACTTTCTTCCAGAAAAACATATGGCATTTGCAACATACTGTCACAGTCAGTGAAAGATTAAACTTTCCAGTAGCTCTTGTTAAGAGAAAATATCTGGCAGAGACACATGTTATAATGATGTTGGCTTAGAAAAAGAGATTCCATTTTAGAAGCAAGTGTCTATTTTGGTTCATTAGGGATAATCATTGTCCATTGGAGCAGGAAAGACCTAGACCACATCTGTTATATGAATTGCAGAGTGAAATCTTCTACGTAATTAATACTTTTCTAAATTAATCTTCTCAGCTGCTGGAGGAAAATTGTGCTGGTTCTGCTTTCACTTCAAACTTTGGAGGAGGTTGATTGGGAAAGGAATTGACCAACATAAATACAGTATAGACAGTCATGGAATAACCAACTGAAGAGTTGGCATTTGAAAACTGTAGATGTACCTTAAATTCAAAAACCTAAAAAATAGTTCATTTTGGAGTTGACAGGTCACTCTGTCTGGATCCCATTTCAGGGAACTTGGTATTTCTTTTTCTTACACTCACTGTTAGGATAGTGTTTTTACTAACAAGGATGGGCGTGTTAGGTAGTGAAGGTTGGGGGCAGCTTAGGACGAAGCGACCATGAAATGGTTGCGTTCAAGATCCTGAGTGGAAGAAGCAAGCCAAAAAGTAGGATAGCTACCCTGAATTTTGGGAGAGCTAATTTTGATCTCCTCCGCAATCTAACAGGGGCTATCACATGGGCTACGCTGTTTGAAGGAATGGGAGCCTGTGAGAGCTGGCTAGCATTCAAACAGCACTTCTTCCAAGCACAGGAACGATGCATCCGTTTGTGCAAGAAATCGGGTAAGAGAGGCAGAAGACCTGCGTGGATGAGCTGGGAGCTAATGAGTAAACTCAAAGGGAAGCAGAAGGTCTATGAACTGTGGAAAAAGGGTCTGAGCACCTGGGAAGAATATAGGAATGTTGTCAGGGCCTGTAGGGACGCGACTAGGAAGGCTAAAGCCCACTTGGAAATGAAGCTGGCAAGGGACATAAAGGACAATAAAGAGAGTTTCTTTAGATATGTGAATAGTAAGAGAATGACCAGGCATAATGTAGGTCCCTTGGTGAACGAGGTAGGTGTCCTGGTAACGGGGGATGATGAGAAGGTGGAGATATTGAATGCCTTCTTTGCTTCGGTCTTCACCTCAAAGGCCCCCCGGGACCCACAGGCACTGGATGTAAGTAGGAGTGTTTGGGAAATGAAGAATTTCCCTCTGGTTGAGGTGGGGGTGGTCTAGGAGCATCTCAAAGGGATTAATGTACACAAATCGATGGGCCTGGATGGGATACATCCACGTGTGCTGAGGGAGCTGGCGGAGGTGATTGCTGAGCCGCTCTCTATCATCTTCAACAGGTCCTGGAGAACAGGAGAAGTGCCTGAGGACTGGAGGATAGCCAGTGTCACTCCAGTCTTTAAAAAGGGCAAGAAGGAGGATCCGAGCAACTATAGGCCAGTCAGCCTCACCTCTGTCCCTGGAAAGGTAATGGAACAGCTTGCTCTGGATGCCATCTCCAAGCAATTGGAAGAGAAGGTGGTCATGAGGAGTAGTCAACATGGATTCACCAAGGGGAAATCATGCTCGACCAATCTCATAGCCTTCTACGATCTCATCACCGGCTGGGTGGATGGAGGGAGAGCAGTGGATGTCATCTACCTTGACTTCAGCAAGGCTTTTGATACCGTCTCCCATGACATCCTGATAGCAAAGCTGAGAGAGCAAGGGATAGATGAGTGGACAGTGAGGTGGGTTGAGAATTGGCTGTTGGACCGAGCCCAGAGGGTCGTGATCAGTGGAGCAGAACCTGACTGGAGGCCTGTGACTAGCGGTGTTCCGCAGGGCTCGGTGTTGGGTCCAGTCCTGTTAAATACCTTCATTGACGACCTTGATGAGGGAATAGCATCCACCCTCAGCAAGTACATGGATGATACAATGCTGGGAGGGGTGGCTCACACACAGGAACACTGCGCTCCCATCTAGTGAGACCTGGACAGGCTGGAGAGCTGGGCAGGGAGAAACCTAATGAAGTTCAATAAAAGCAAGTGTAAAGTCTTGCACCTGGGAAGGAATAACCGTTTCTATCAGTACAGGCTGGGGGATGACATGCTGGAGAAGAGCTCTGTGGAGAAGGACCTGGGGGTCCTGGTGGATGACAGGTTGGCCATGAGCCAGCAGTGTGCCCTGGTGGCTGAGAGAGCCAATGGGATCCTGGGGTGCATCAGGAGGAGTGTGGCCAGCAGATCAAAGGAGGTGATCCTCCCCCTCTGCTCTGCCCTGGTCAGGCCCCACCTGGAGGATTGTGTCCAGTTCTGGGCTCCCTGCTATAGAAAGAACAGGGATCTCCTGGAGAGAGTCCAAAGAAGGGCTACGAAGATGATTAAGGGCCTGGAGCATCTCCCCTATGAGGAAAGGCTGAGTGAGCTGGGATAGACTTGAGAAGAGAAGACTAAGGGGGGACCTAATTAATGTTTATAATTTTCTTAAGCATGGGATGCAGGGGGAATTAGCCAGCCCCTTTTCAGTGGTCTGTGGAGATAGGACAAGGAGCAGTGGCTGCAAGTTGGAGCATAGGAAGTTCCACACCAACATGCAGAGGAACTTTTTCACAGTGAGGGTGACAGAGCCCTGGGACAGGCTGCCCAGGGAGGTGGTGGAGTCTCCTTCTCTGGAGATATTCAAGACCCGTCTGGACGCCTATCTGTGCAATATGAGCTAGGGAGCTGCTCTGGCAGGGGGGTTGGACCCGATGATCTCTCGAGGGCCCTTCCAACCCCTACAATTCTATGATTCTATGATACTCCAAGGCCAGGCCACCGCAATGTCCTCAGCATGGCCTAAAGTATGTGTTAATTCAATTAAATTTCCTGGCTTTAAAAGGATAGAAACATATTGGTCAAGGTTTTTGAAGACTGTAACAACCCACGCCCCACCCCGCATTTTCACAATATAGTGTGAAAAAATAAACATTTCCATTATAATTTTTTTTTTTTAAATGTGATGTTTAAATAGATCTTGATTCAGGTCAAAGAGAGGTTTGTAGCAGAGCCCCAGGGATCTCACACCAAGGCAGACTCCTTTTGAACACAATAATGTGTCTTATGAACAGCATTTATACTCAAATCAGGGGAGCAGCTGCTGTGGGTTTGGTCAAATTAATATTTTCTTACCAAGTTCTTGATTTCCATGAAAATGCAAGAGAAGAAATGAAGCTTCAGCCTTTGTCAGCATGATATGTTGTACTCATTTCAACATGCGTGAAGTAAATAACTAGAAATAAAAATAAAACGCTAGCAAGAAGGTGACACAAATTCAGTCATCAGTTGAATCTTCACTAATTGTATCAGTGACAGGGTTTGCAAATTGGATATTATTTTATAAACATGAGGTTTGTCTCAAATAATAGAATATAAATATGATTTTGACATAATTAATCTGAAGCTTGATGGAAAATAAAAATACAGTGTCAAGATTTTCTGGAATGTGGTTTTAAGAACACTGAATTTCATTCCTCCACTCACACTAAATGACTCAGAGCTTGAAAAATAACCGTTTTTTCTTTCACAAAATAGTGAGTTTTGTCAATTGTAGTACTCCAATCTTCGTCTCTGGTATCTGAAAGCACCGCATATAAAGTTCTTCTTTTTTTAAGCACTGCTTTCGAAACTCAGGAAGAATATGGTTATTTTTCCTTTATCCAATGGAAGCATATCTTCATTTTTTTTGAAAGATTATGATTGGGATTACAAAGTGTAAGATTTGATTCAGACATTTATTTTCAAGCAGCAAATCATACATGCCATTTTTTAAATTCTAAATTATTCTTCTATAGGTCTATTTTCGTACATCATAAACAGCATTCCTACAGCACTGAATTTTGCTGGATGAATTTTGGGGAAAACAGATGCTCAGATGTAGTCATCATCTTAGATACCGGACACCGATATGTTACTTTTCACTTACAGAAGTAGTTAATGTAATAATGTGAAGTCAAAACCCTTGTATTCTTCTGTTTGTCTTTTGTTTAGGTATTCTACACAAAACAGTGAGGATTAAAAGTATATGTCCTTTGAAGTATTCCTGAGAAGCCTTTAGCTAAAATCCATTTAAAAATATTAAGTAGATATGTACGGATAATGAGAAAATCAAATGGTATATTTGTTACCTTATGAATGCAAGTATTTTTCATTAATGAAGAGTTAGTCACTGTTCATATTTTTATTCTTAGAAATAAAAATAAGAAACAGCACAGAAAGCAATATGGGCACTCTTTTATGATCAATATTGTTGATCTTGAATAGTCAATGGATAACAGTGGATGTTACACTGTTGAGCTTAACCCAGCAGGCACGTAAGTACCACACTGCCATTCACTCACTCCCTGCTCCAGTAGGATGGGAGAGCAAATTGGGGAGGAAAACAAAAAGTCACAACTCACAGGTTGAGATAAAGACAGTTCCATGGGACCAAAAAAGAAGGGCAAATAATAATGATAAAGTATATACAAAACAAATGATAAGCAATGCAATTGCTTACCATCTACTGACTGATGCCCAGCCAGTGCCCCACTAGTGGACAGCACATCCCTAGCCAAACCCCCCAGTTTTATTGTTCAGCCTGACATCATATGCTATGGAATACCCCTTTGGGCAGTTTGGGCCAACTGTCAAGGCCGTGTCCTCTCCCAGCAACTTGTGTACCCCCAGCCTCCTTGCTGGCAGAGCAATATGAGAAGCTGAGTAGTCCTTGACTTTGTGTAAGCACTGTTCAGCAACAACTAAAACATCAGTGTGTTATCACTATTATTCTCTTTCTAAATCCAAAACATAGCCCTAGACCAGCTGCTAAGAAGAAAAATAATGCTATCCTAATAGAAACCAGGACAATATCTCCCACTTATTCTATATTATCTACATTATGCCCAAGCCACACACTTTCCAATACTGCCCAGTTCATCACTACCACCTTTCCTGTCTTTTGATATATGCACACAGATATTATCAGTCCTTCAGGGATGGAGAGCTGGTGTGGGCTGTTGGATTGCTGTGTTCTGAAGTTTGTCTGGTTCTATCATCACTGCACTTTGCTTGGTTTTGTCAAAATTCATTCTTCATTAATCTGGGTAATTGTTACTGTAATACTGTTGATATGGAATATAGAAATCATAGTAGTGATGTCATACAGTATTACATAGCAATTAACATCAAATCAGTGTAGTTGGCAGGATGGCAAGTAGTACCATTCATTACTTATGGAAGCATAGAATTAGTCCAAGTCCTACATTCTCAGAATGGCCTTGTGACCACTGGCATGACAGGGGTGCTATTGAAGAACAGTTAAAATTAGCAAAATGATATATTAAAAAATGGCATAGGAGAAGGAATTATTTGTAAGATATTAGGCACCTGCCTAGAAGCTGCTGTCAGGATAAGAAATAGCATAATAGGGACAAGAGCTGAGAGAGGAAATTGAAGACAGGAAGGCAGCTGAGTTATTACTGTCCCCGAAAATTGAACAGCTGCAGAAACTGTTACCAGGAAAAAAAGGAGAAAAAACAAAAGTTGAAAGAAAATACCGAGATGATGTTCATGCAGGCTCTGCATCCCCTTAACCCCATAAAATTCTGGAAACTAATAATGTCACCAGAAGATTGAGATGGTGGTATTTTAGGTGACACCGATGACTATGATGAGGAAAATTATGACCCCTTGCCTCCTGCAGACTATTCTGAAAATGAGTCTAAACTCATCATCACATCAGAATACATTCCAATTCCAGTTGGTCCTCAACAACAGTTCGTGAAACTGCTAATAGATACCAGAGCATAAATTTCAGTACTAACACAACTGGATGCCAAGAAGTTGGACGTACGACACAGACAGCAAAGTGTTAGTCACTGGAGTGAATGGAGCAGGTGCTACTTGCCCAAGTGGGAAAGTTAATCAATGGCTCCCAGGCAAGAAGTGCATGTCTCTACTTGCTTTGAAGCTAATGATCACAATGAAAATAGTCGGGGTTTCAATATTTTGAATGGCCAAACCTGGCACCCGACGGATGGCAGTGTGTGGCCCTTTGTTTCAGATGTTGACCCCAACCCTGTGACAGAACTTGTGAGGCTGCAGTGTGTGGACTCCACACAGCCCCTGCACTCCCTGATTCAAAGATTACTTATGTCCCACCGTATCTGATTACTGCTGTGGCTCCAATTGGAATTTCTGAATTAATAGTAGGTTTGGAAAAACAACCGCACCTGGAGTATTGTGGCCAGTTCTGGGCCCCTCAGTTCAAGAAGGACCTAGAACTCCTTGAAAGAGTCCAGCACAGGGCCACCAAGATACTTAACACCTTCCTTCAGAGGAAAGGCTGAGGGAGCTGGGCCTGGTTAGCTTGGAGAAGAGGAAACTGAGGGGTGACCTTATTAATGTTTATAAATATGTAAAGGGTGAGAGTCAGGACAGAGCCAGGCTCTTCCCAGTGATGTCTGGGGACAAGACAAGGGGCAATGGGTACAAGCTGGAGCATAGGAAGTTCCATGTGAATATAAGGAAGAACTTTTTCACTGTGAGGGTGACAGAGACCTGGCACAGTCTGCCCATAGAGGTTGTGGAGTCTCCTCCTCTGGAGACATTCAAACCCGCCTCGATGTGTTCCTGTGTGACCTAATCTAGGTGATCCTGCTCTGGAAGAGGGGTTGGAATACATGATCTTTTGAGCTCCCTTCCAACTCCTCACATTCTGTGATTCTGTGAAACTGCAGCTAAAGAAAATATTTACATGAACAAAAAAAAAAAGAAGAGGTACTTTGGGTTTTTGTATGATCTACGTAGCTATTTTACTTTTTTTTAAAAAATTTGTGTAAAAAGATAACTTAAAAATTTAATCACATATATTATTTGTCTTGAATCAGAGATTTTTTTCACAACTCAGTATGTAATATGATATCAGAAAAACAAGGAAACTCGTATGTTCTGTGATTCTGTGAAATTCTGTGATACTCCAGAACCCATATAACTCACCAGTCTGTCCAGCTTGGAAACCAGGCAGGGGGTGGCATTGGTTATGGATGTCTGAATGCTGATACTTTCCCCCTAACAGCTGCTGGACTATACACTTTGCAGCTACTTTGCAACCAGCTGCACACCCGTGCATGGTAGGTATGAAAGTTACATTCTTTATGGTCCCCTTACACCGAAAGGATAAAGAGAAATACGCTTTTACTTGGGAAGGTGTTCAATACACCTTTAACCGACTCCCACAGGGATATAAACATTCACCCACAATCGCTCATACTGCACTTGCTGAACTTTTACAGACAGTTGCACTCCCGTAGGATGTGAAACTACCAATATATAGATCATATTTTAATCAGAGGAACCTCTCCTGAAAAAGTGGAGGAAATGGCAACAGCAGTGCAGCAAGCACTATACCAAGCAGAAGCTGAAGTTCCACCTGAAAAATGTCATGGACCAAGTGGAGAGCTGAAATTGTTAAGTACTTTGCGCATTGCGGGCAGTGCAGCAACTCCTCCGGACACCCTAGGTAAAGAAGAATGACTACCAATGCCCTGATCTAGGGAGAAATTACAGCAGTTTATGGGTAGTCCAGGGTCCTGGAGAAAGCCTGGGTTTTATATTGTTGCTGGGCCATTCTGCTCACTTTTGTATGGAAATGGAACCCCAAACATGAAGAGGCAATCAAAACCCTAGTGTAAGGAATTAAAAGCTGATCAGTCACTCCAGCTAGTTCAGCTCCATGACCCTGTTATGGCAGAATGGGGCTTTGCTTAACACGGTACTTACTGTAACCTGTTCCAAACTTGGCCCTGACAGACCAAAAGGAACTTTTTTATTCAGCCATGCTTCATTTAAAAAGACTGAACAAAGATACTCTGGATAGGAAAAGAGATTCTTTTGTCCTTAGTCGTAGCAGTTAAACAAGTTGAGAAAATACATGAGGGACAACCTATTCAGCCTAGAGGGCCACTGGATTTGCTAGGAACAGTCCTAAAGGGAACCCCCACCTGAGAAGGAACTGCACAAAAAGCCACCGCCAGGAAATGGCATCTCTACCTGCTGGGGGTAGCAGACGAAATGCAATCAACCGAAGGACATACAGAAACTCCCTAATTACAAATGCCTGCGAACACCAAACCCCTAGTGATAAAACAGCCATTTAAACCTTTGCTGTGAAAGTAGGTACTTCTGAGGCCCAAGACGTTTGTCTGGACACTGAACAGAATGCTTGCCATTTTGAAATACATCCAAATGAAACTCCTGAAACTGCACTAGTTGCTATCATGCATTGGAATGGATGTATTTGTGGAATAGCCCTTTGTGATTCTGTATTTATAAACAATGCCACTCTACACATGATACACAAATATGCACCAGAGCAGAGGCTGAAGCTCAGGTGTTTCATCAGGATGAGAAGTGCCCAAAGTATTAGGTTACTAACCCATTCTCACTTTCAATCTCTGCTTTTAACGACACTCTGAAACATTTTGCTCAGAATGGGAAAATGTCAACAGGAGGAACTCGGCAACATGGACTGTTTTCTGTAGCAAATGGGAACTCTAAAAGAGTTTAGAAGCTGTGCTGGAAACTGTTTGCATTTCCGTAAACTTACAGCAGTATATTTGCCAAAGTCACTGACTGAGGTAAAAATAGCATCAAGAGTTTTAGAAGTCCAGTCCAATTCTCTTCATTTTTTGACCAAAATAATTTGGTAGATTTTGTTCAACTGGAAAAAACCCAAAACACCCCACTCTATTTTTTAGTAAATACACTATTACACAATTACTTTTAAATCATCAGTTTTGTTCTGGGTTTGTATTATGGTATGCATTCTGTAATGCTCTGAGTAAGCATTCTGTAAATGTTAAGTAACTGTTTTTACCACTAGAAGTCTACTTCTAATCACACTTGGTAACAAAACTTGATCTTGTAAACATTTTTTTAAATATTCATGGGAAAGAATAGCAGGCTACTCCTTCTCCTGGCATTTAAATAATACTACCATCGCAAACTCATGTTTGCAAAATAGTGATTTTTTTCCCCCACTGGGTGAAACTTTTTCAAAGCTCCAAGAGCCCTTTTGCTGCATGACTATATCAGATTTTCAGCTTTTCTTTAAAAAGCAAATTTCTAGCCTCAGGATACCACAGACAAGACTAAGAACTTAAACCTCAAGATCTTAGAAGATAAATAAAAACCCACTCAGAATTATTACTTTTATCTTCTCCCATGTGTCTGACTCATATCTGAAGACTGCTACTACTGAGACAATTTGAAGGACAAAAGAAATGGAGACAATATCTGGTCTAGCTTTTGCAAGAAAAGAGCTGTACAATTCTACTCTAACTCCTGTGTTTCATTACACTTCCAAAACCTTCAAATTCTTGTCTTCTATGTAGAGAAAAAACCCCTGCATTTTTTTTTATGTTTGTAAGAAAAAAACCCAAGCGGACCCCACCCCTCTGTGGCATGACAAGCAAGGAGTGACACAAACCCATCTGCAACACATGCAATTTGAAATACAAGTGAATGCAATTAGGAAAATGTGGTTTTGCTTGCCAGACATTTGGGCTACGTAATTCAGATTACAGGTCCGTGGTGTTCTTTCAGACTCACTAACCTGGCAGCACAATGGGGGTGCACCGAGAGGAGCACACTGCACAGAGAGATGGCTGGCATGTGTTGAAGAGAGACGGCTTACACGAGCCTCCTGTGAACCCTTTCTGCATGAATAGGAGGCATATTTGATGAGTGTAACAGGTAAAAGAGAAGTCTGAAGCTGAACATCCATGTCCAGGCTAGTGTGGGCTAGGTATGGACAGGTACACACCAAGAGTTGAAATGGGTTTGAAGAAATACTCACTGCAAACCTTATATGAGAAAAGTCTTATTAAAAAAGTTTTTGGTTACAGCTCATTGATCCTGAAGTAATTAGCATTAAATATCACTTAGGGAAATTGCTAATCTACGGTATCTGACATGGTGAAAGAATAAAGGAGGAACTCACTCTGACTCACGCAGCTTTGAACTTTCATTTCTAAATACCATGCAGCTTTCCAATCTAGTAGCAAGTAACCCATGAGGTGAACTCTAGCCTGCCAGATAATGGAGTGAGGGACCAGGCTCCTGCCTTCTGAGAAAACAGGGCTACAAAAAGCTGCCACTGTGCATAATTACTCCTCTTATTCTGGTATGGCTGAATGGCACTGCTCTCCTACCTGGCATCCTTAGTGACTTAAGTCATTGCCTCTGACAACCCAAAAGCCCGAGACCTGTGATACGTGCTAGCAAACAGGCAGGTAGAGCAGCAGAGGATGCTGAGGAAGCAGCCAGAAGACGCTGACAGTGAGACGCATGCACTGTGTCCATCACTGGAGATACAACAGGGTTCACACCTCTAACACCAAATGATGTGTGACACACCATATTGATTCTAGGACAGCACAGATTGTGCATCTCACCCATGAACATCAGGACCTCAGATGTGACAAATGGGCATCAAAAAGAAAGCTTTCAACTTTTAAAAGTCCTAGAGAAAAGATATGTATTTTAGCTGCAGAGAATGAAGGCTGACTTTGAACAAGCTAACTTCTGTGTATGTCCCATACAGATTAGCACCTGAGCAATTTTTCCACTGCAGATTATTTTGGCTGCATAGTAGTAGGTCTTTTTCTGTACCATGTTCAGAAATGACAGCTTCCTGGAGATGTAAGCTGCTGTGTATGTCTCTGAGATACTGAAAACTCACTGTTGTTTCGATGTAAGCACAGGCATACTTCTGGCTGCTGACACTTTTGTCAATATTGCATCACCCAGGAAATCCCATTTTATCCTAGATCCACTGAAGTTAAGATCTACTAGAGTGCCGTTCCTACTTATTATCGCAAATATGTTTCAACAGAGACTCCTTTACAGCGTGTCTTCGCTACAACAGAAAACAAAACCAACTTACTCTTCCTCTGAACCAGAAGGGCCAGTAAAAAAACCCCAAAGCAATGAAACAAAAAAAAAACCCAGAAAAAATGGCAAAGTGAGCAGTTCTTTAAAAGAGTAAAAAATTGATTTTTCTCAGAAAAAGCTAATGTGATCTATAAATACTTTGTGTGATGTTATATTCAGAGTTACTTTGGATTTTTTTTTCTTTTTTTTTTAAAAATTTCTTTTCTATCTAGTGCTGCACTACCAAGGTCCACACAGGGTGGCTCCTGTCTTGCTACCTTAGCAATTACTGACAAGTAAATGAGTCTGTGCTATACAACCCTATCTCCTCATCATCACCCCTGTTTAGTGGGAGAGGTTTTCCCTGCTTCCTGGATGGAATCTGTTCCTCAGTCAGTGGCCCCTATTTTCAGCTCTGTATTCAGATTTTTTTCTTGTTGAAAAAGTCAAAGAAGAAGACATGTCTAGTACACCATGATTTATTTGTCTAGTACACCATGATTTATTTGTACAAACCTCTGAGACCAGGTTTCTAAAATATATCTGTGAATATGACACTGATTTCTTGAAGTCATAGGCTTTTTTTTTTAACCTTGGTGGTGGCATGGTTGTTTTTCTGTTGAGGTTGCTTGTCTCATTTTAGTGGTATCAGTGTAATCCAAGGTAACCCTTCAGAAGTCAATGGAATCATCTAACACAAAAGCACATACACAAGTGGAATAAAAGCCTCCGAGTCAGTGGAATAAGTCTGCAGCTGTTTGACTAGGCTGCCTTCAACTAACAACTGGGTAATGAAAATGTTCTTTGCTGTGAGATCGAATCTGTTAAGAGCTTTCCTTTCTCAAATGCCACATAGCATGAACAGATAGCTTTTTACTCTTCCGTGGCGCACTTCATCCCTTGCTCTGTGTGAACTTCTAGATATTAGATCTTCTTTGTAAATTCTGGTAAGAATTCAGACATCGGACAAGTCAAAGCTTTTTGTACTCCCAGTACACTAGATCTTTGTTGTGGGCATGCTGGCTAGGCGTTTTTCTTAGATGGCTTTTTGCATGTGATGGACTGATACAGGTGTGTGCGTAGCTACTTGCAAGTTGTTCACCTCTCACGGTGACGCTAAACATAATTTGTTGCTTTTACAACTTCCCTTTCACACACTGATTATTTTTTAGGTAATTATAGCTACTTTAGACTATTCTGATAGAATGTAAAGTAAATATAGGCAGGCCTCGTATATTTATGCAATATTTTTAATGGAAGATTGTGGGCTGGAAGTAGGTTACTGGAATTCCCTCTTTGCACCAATAAAGATGATGTTGCTTGGCTATTTTGATATGTACCACATTGCAAACTACTTCTTGCAGCTGTGCTTTCTCTTTTATTTCTCCTTTACTCTCAGTAGATATAAATGCACAACAGAGAAATGTCGAAAAAAGAGGAAAAGGAAAAAGTGAGCACTGTACAAGAACCGTGTCCTACCAAGCTACAGTAGCATTTTGCCAGATGACACATCTTCCGCTGAATCCTTAGCTGCCCTAAGTTTCAAACAGCACAGAAAGTAAGAAGAGGCTGCGGTTTCCAAACATGCCGTGCCTTTACAGGCAATGCTCCAGTTAATAGCTCCGTACAGTAAATCTGACTCAGGCATTTGATGTGATGCCCCCCAGACACAGACTCTCCCCGTATACAACACAGGAAGGTGCATTAGCTCTCAGTCTTTTTATTTTTTTTACAAGTCACAGTATGTATCTCCTCTCATACGAAACCTTGCTGCCTTAAAGACACGTTCACTTCTTAATAATCTGCAGTAACTCCCTGTTAAATCCCATTCCCATCTTTTGAGAAACTTAAGGATAGTTAATCATTGGTTAAATGTGCTGTATAAGAAACAAATTGCTATATTTGAATATACCGTATTTGAAACACTTCTGTGAATACTCTAAATTATTGAAAAGATCCAATTACCATTTAGAAAGACAAATATTTGGGGTTGGGCTTTCTTTGGAAGCTGTATGAATTTTGTTGCAGCATGGGCTAGACTTCTGTTTTTCTCAAAAATACTGGCAAAATTTGCTTCTAGTGTCATTATGAAAGTCAACTGATTTTCTATTTAGAAACGGCTATAGTCTTCATTGAAGTGTTTTATCATGTCTGGGGAAAATGGAGATCCCTCCAATAAGCTTTTCCCTTGTTTTTTTTCTGATAAGAAAAATGAAGTAGGATAGATATTCTCTGGTCTTGTGTAACTGTGGAAGCTGTACTGCCCATTTCAAAAGGACTTTCCAGCACTAAATTTTTCAGTTCTAAAATTGCCTAGTGTTCCACTTCTTGCCATTGTGAGGGGAAAAAAAAAGTGACCTTTCCATTCACATTTTTATGCTTGTCTTGAGGCTAGACAATACTTACTCTTTTTAGTCCAGACAAAATTTACAGACTGCCTTAATGAGACCTGTTTATATTTAAGAGAATCTGACTTATCTCAGCCATACATCTTTGAGCTCTGCAATTTGTTGACACATAATTTGTCGTGGGCTTGGGTGAAATCCAAGGAGAAATATGAGGACTGAAACATGTGGGCTGTGCCTACTGCACTTCTACTGGCAGTGGAAGTGTTTTTCAGCTGCTTTTGTCAGTATGTCCACCTCTGCATATGACAAATGGTCCTTTCCTCTCCATGCCATCACAATGATGTCACAAGGACACTTCTGCTAATGCGGCAGTTTTTGCCATTGTGTTTATTGGGGTGTGTCCAATGCTGCAGGAATGTTGGGGTTCCCAACATCTGAAGGAATGTAAGATTCATTTTCTAACTGTATTCCTCTTTTTGTTGTGTCTTATTAAAATGGCTCTTTTGTTATGCCATTTGTTGTCAGGCCTTTCTCACTGAGATGCTGGAAGAACTCTGCGCTGCCTCTCTTCCTTTCATCCCCCATCCCTCAGTGTGGAACAGTCAAATTTATAGCTTAGTTTTAGGGAAAGTAGTTGGCTTTCTTCCTCCCTTCCATCCTCCTCACTGGAGTAGGAAATCCTTAGCGTGGAAAGCTACCTGAAGTCCATTATCCCTGAAAATACTGTTGTGCTAAAAATCTTTACCCAGCAATACAATCCAGCTGAAGATATGCTTGTGGACAACTCCTCTCATTTCCTTTTGCCTTCACCTTGAATTCCAAAACTCCTCGGGTTTTACTCGGGGAGTTTCTGTGCAATACTTTAAATCTGACTATTTACAAACTAATTTTCTCTGTGCTCAACAAGAAAGCTTGGATTAGTGACTGCGTAGAGGTTCCGTCATAGCATTATGCTAATTAAGTTTTAGAGCCTGGTCATTTAATAGGCTCAAAGTCTGTGACATAGCTGTTGCCAAAGTGCTTCATTAAAGTCCTCAAAAGGCTTAAAAAAACTTAGGCAAGCGCTAAATGATCCACCTCTGCAAGATTTTTCCAAGTAATTTAGAAACTGATTTACATCACAAGTATGCCACTGTATCTCAGGAAACTGATGATTTTGTAAGGCCCAAATGATATGATATTTGATATTTAGGAAGATTTATGATAGTGGCTTTTCAGTATGTGTCATATTAGACAGCTACAAATCATTGGTCACTTTGAACACCTGAATTTCAGTGATTGCATTAAACCTAGCATAAAAACAGACTGCTAAATTAATTTCCTTTCGGATGCCAAAACTGCATGGTTTAGGAATAATATTTTTAAATATAGATGATTATACTTAGAACAATTAAAATAATCACATGGTTCATTCATTTTACAGACCTTTAAATCATTGCAGTCTTGAATCTAATTTCAAAGTTGCAAGCATTATTAAAGTGATTCAAAGTGCTTAATGCAACACACAGAGGATGGTAATGTTGCTAACTCCCCCAGGGCTAAGCTGGAGACAAATGGCTTTTTGCAGTTTGTGCCAGTAAGAGCAGTACTTTCTCCCAAGAACTGAAAAGCAGACAAGTTTCAGAGGGCTGTTATTATTTTTGCTAAAGTGTTTCTGAAGCTCATGCTGAGCTTCTAAAACAAATCCCCGTTATTCCCCTAACACATTTCCCTATCAGTATTTATTTAAAACACACCTACATTCATCTGATGATCTTAAGAACTTTAAAAGAAACAGCATAAGCTAAAGAACAAGGTACAGCTAGAATAGACTTGAAGAGGTTGTCTATGCACATCCGTTTTCACAAAGCTCACAAAAACCAGCCTTTTTTTTTCATTCAGTTTTATGAAGAACTGTCCTGCAGCTCTAATATTGATAATACATTTTCACATAAAAGACTGCTGTTTATTTCCAGTTGTTAATTCATCTTTAAACATTTTAATTAGAAGACATGCATTTTTGATAGCAGGAAATTCTTCATCCCTAAACAATTGCTAAGTTTAAGACTAACAACCACCTCTGATAAGCTTTTCTTTGTTTCTGTTTTGATATTGTGTATCACCTGTTTTTTATCTTCCCCTTCCTCTTCTTCTTCCTCTCCTTCTCTCCTTTTTCTCCTTCTCCTTCTCCTTTCCTGTTAAACTGTTCTTATTTCAATTTATTTATTTATTATTACACTTCGATCCCCTCCCCCATCCCACTGGGGCAGGGTGAAGCAGGCAAACAGTTGTATGGCTGCATTAGCTGCTGGTCGTGTTAAACCATGACACATCCACACTTCTTCGTATCTTCAGTAGTCCTTTGTAAAATAGAGCCGGTCTCCATTTTCTCTATCCATGTACTGGACACCATCACTTTGTGCAGCCTCCAGAACTTTTAGCTTGAAAAGTTGTAAGAAATCAAAGGTTATCAAAAGCTTTAGACAAACCTTCCAGTAGTGTTACTTTCCTTGCTTACTTTTTCTCATATGCTTCAGCATAAAATTTCCAGGCTTAATTTTTTTGTTTGAAATAGCACTGGTTTATGTAACTAAATTAACCAAGTGTGATTTCCCACTCCCTTTCCCCAAACCCCAGATTGTTATAATACACCTAGAATATGAACATTTACCGGTAATTACAGAAATTACAGACTACACAGCATTGTAAAATAAATTGCTTTTGATCCTGACCCAATATGTAACCTAGACTTGTCTTCATTCTTGACATGTTTTATGTGGGTGTGAATTACTTCTCACTATTTCACTTGCAGCCTTCAGTTTAATATAACAGTAACATCTAGGAATGATCCCTAGTATTTATCTTACTGTGGATTTTAGATAATCTCCTGCAACATTTTTAGAAGGTATATAGTATTTTAATTTTTCTGAAAAACAATTTCTTGTTGTCAGAATGTGTCTGAAAATTATTTTCTAATTTATCTTCTCTCCAGCAGCATGCCAGAGTTGGTTAGGACTTCAAACTTAACTCTTCTATTATTGTTTTAATATTTTTTTCCTTTTATTACAGCTTTCAAGTGGGATTTGGATGATGCCAAAGCATTATAAAACTTCTCTAGGAAAGTTACAACTGAAAGAAAGCATTTTGAAAGAAAACTGATGGAGTGTAGTTTGCTGTTTAGTTTTGTACATCCTAATGAGAAAAAACAACAGCACTCCTGCTATAAGCGGATAAGAGACAGCCGCTGCTGCCTCATCACTTTCCAACAACAAACAGAACCCAGGGGATGCAGAGCTTAAGTAGGAGGCATATTATAACTGGTTTAAGTGCTTGCAAGACCATTAGTATCAGTGCTTTAGCTGTTCTGCTTATTTTGCTTTCAGAGCTGAGAACTCTGTGATGGCTAAGGTTTGAAAAGTGTGGAGGCTAAGTGGATTAATTGGCTAATTTATGTTTTTCAGCTAAAAGTAGGACTACATCTTTGTTAGCAAGACACTGGCTATCACGTGGTTACTATTGCAAGAGAAATTGTTCAGATAATTGACGTATTTCCAGGACTTCTGGAGGACTAGGTCTCTGAGTATTGAGCTTACCTGATGCAAATACTAACTTGACAAAAAGTTGTATTCTGTCAAAGGCTCAAAGATTTTTATTTTATTTTTTTCCCCTCTTTTCATCTTCTGGTCGTTTTTAGCTGTTCCAGGTCTTTGGAGGCTGCTTGTTTGCTTCAACACTTGCCTGCTCTGGGGTGGCCTCTGTGTAAGCTGCCCATTGCTGGGTCTCTGTGGAGGATGTTGGCAAGTGTAGGTTCAGCCACTCTCTCTTCTGCGATTTTTGCCATTCTGTAACAAAACCAACTGGAATCAAGGCAGGAAGTGTTCCCAGGACTCCTCATCTCTCTTATACAGATTGGCCCTTAAAGCTGCCTCACAAGGTTTTCCTTATTAGCAATAATATAATGCCTAAATGACCACAAATTTAAGTAAAGATACAATCCAGATTTGTTTATTGTGACTAGTGTCCTAACCTAGGAAATCGAGAAAAACCTGCTTTATCCTACTGGGTTCTGTCTTTTTTCATAGCATTTCTTTAGTTTCTTTTAGAAACATGCCTTTAGAACATTATCCCTTTTTATACCAAGCATTTCCCATTTTCTGAAATATTTGTTCATATTACTCTATACCTTTAAAAGTTATGTAATCATTCGTCCCCTGCCTCACATGCTTCTATCAGATTGTATATCTCTTAACACATTTCAGCAAGTTGCTTTAAAAGTATTAACATCATTTTTACTTTCAGCCTGTCCTTTTTTTAATACGAGGGAATTCCAGCCATTTATCATTAGAAAGCTGTTACTTAGTAATGGGAACTAAAGAGTTTGTTACCTTTTTGCTATGTGAAAAAGTATTAAGTTACTTGTTTTGCTGCAACCTTAAAACACCCGAATTGCATGTTAAATCAGTCCCAGTCCTTCAAGACAATTCTTTACTATTAGTAAAAGGCTAAGGGTGGATTGCGAACTCCTTATGAAGAAGTTATAGTGAGGTGTTTAATCAAGCCCCGTTTCACAGTGCTGTGGCTTCCTACGGATGCAGACCTGTTACCTTTATCAACTCTGCTGAGTGTGTTGCAATGCATCCCTCCTCCCTTGCCTTGTGTGCACCTTCAGCTCTGTGGAGAAGAAACATGTCAATAATCGGTTTAAGACAGTTCACAGAACTACAAGTTTTTTTGCCACAGAAATGAAGAATTTGTGGCTTGGAAAGCCGCATGCTCTAAAGAAAATCCATTCTGATGAACACTGGTGGAAAAATGGCTTTCTGTAAGTTTGCTTTGAGTGAGCCATGGCCTATATAAAGCACACTGGTTATGAATTATTAATGCAATAAGCCAGAAGGCTTAAGAAGAAAAGCCCTGCGCTCCCCTCTAGGAGAAGGAAAAAGGTAGTGTGGGAAGGCTTCATTTGCATAAATTATTATTCAGCACCAGTGTATTTTTTCACTCAGCATTTTGCTGTAGTAAGAGCCTGGATTCTGAGCCCAGGAGTACAGTGTGATGCTCGTGAGCAAACAGAAGGGGAAAATGATTGGGGAAGACATAACCGTGGAGAAGCGCATGCCCTGAGCAAACTCCTCGGTAAGGATATCAAAGCCACTAAGCGGATCGTCTGATGGACTTCTCGCAGGGGTCCTGTTTTGCTCAGAGATGTCAAATGCTCCACAAAGCAGATGTTGCAGGACAAGATCAGTGGTGGCAGCTTTGAATAGAATCCAGTAGCAGAGATTTGTCTGAACCTGATGAGGGAGAAAGAGCAAACCCAGCCCTGAGATGATCTTGACTGCATGAATTCGTGAAAGGGGATTTAAGAATGCAATGGCTGAGAATCTCATGAGTGAGGTGGTGTATTGTGCCAAACAATTCGTAACGAGCAGTGTAGCACCAGCCATATCACTGTAGAATTATTTCAATTGAAGTTACCTTCATCCAAATAAAAGTAAGACTTTTTTCTCTACTGTAAAATAATTTGCAGCTGCCCAGTCCCAAGAATTACTGAGAGACTGCAAGTAGCGAGGGAGAGGCTTGTAAGGGCAAGCAGGGGAACCAAAACACAAATCTCTTAACTTTCCTACTTGAGAATGGGGCTGCAGTTGCATCTTTACCTCAGACTGTGTCTTCCTGGGCTCTGTTTCTGAATGCAATCCAGCATACCGACATCAACAACTGCCAGCAGAAAAGATGCACGTTAACCTGCATTTATTCATGTGGTTCTAGACAAACTACAGTGAGAAGACATTGCCAGAGTTCACTTTGCCAGCTGTTAGCCAAATATCGGTAGACCTTAACTCCTCTTACTCCTTGCCTACAACAAAACTCACAGCTTTCAAAGAAAAGCAGTGGTCTGTAAAATAGTTTAGGCACAAGGTATTTTGGACTCCTCTCTTTTTCTCATGGAAAGGAATGCATATTCGGATTCTGTCCAGGGAGGGTAATTGCAGGGTGACACTGGGTGATGGACACTTCACAGCTGGAGGCTGGGGCAGCACCACTCCCTTTCACAGCAAAGACCGTGGCTATGACTGGCCAGCCAGTGAAGGCAAGCTTTATTTAGGCCACAAGCACATAGTGACTCAAACCGGTTTTTTATCCTAGTTTTCGCTTTTTTCCAAAGCCCTGGATATTTTTGCAATTCCTGGATGTCAGTGATTTTTTTCTTTACTAAGCCATTCCTGGGTGCTCCCAAAATGGTGCTTTAGGCTGGCTGCATATTTTGTCAGACTCAGAAATGACCTACACTCGTTCTGTCTACGAGTCTCAATCTTTCCTAATGCTTCGATGCAAGCACGGCATTGTCATCTTTGTGGAAAATATTACTTTGCAGCTTTTACATATTTTTTTTTGGAAAGGCAACATTACTTCACGTGAAATACAGCAGATGCATTTTTAAAACTTTCCAGTTGTTTCTGTTTCCAGTATGCAAATCTGAGTATTTGCAGAATTCATTATACTTCCCTAAAGGTTCTGCAAATGTTAAAGTAGCATTATTCAATTATGTAAAGCAGCAGTAGAGCTTTTCTTCTTTGTGTCTTGATATGCATAATAGCATAAGTCAATATTCATGCTAATATTAATTGAAAAATTAATACCATTTTATTACTGTTGTCAGAAATAATAAATAAAAAAGCCTGACTAAAGTGGATAGACAACACTCCAGCTTTCGCTCTTCATAAGATTATTCTCAGTGTTATATATACTGCGACTATGTTTATACTGCAACTAGTCATGGGTCAAATCCAACTGAGCCAGGCAATCTGTATTTAAAAGTTGGGCTGAAAGCTTACCCCTGGTCTCCTCTTATCCCAAGAGGATAAGAGGGGCTCCTCTGTATATGCAGAACTCCACTTGTACTTTAAAGTATGCCTTGTTCCTGTGCTCCAGTTTCTCTTAGGAAACATTTCTAACAGCCATTAAAATACATATAGACTGTATCAAAGATTTTTCCTAGGCTCTTGAGGTTTTGTCCTTTCTGATAATTATTTTTTAAATGAACATGCTCATATCACTCAGACTCTTGCCCAATTTGGATTTAGTTAAAGTGAATATAAATACACACATAAATCTGAGAACACCAAGGGAACATCGCACATAAAATTTAGGCTCTTGAAGTCTACGCTAACTAAGCTCTAACTCATTAAAATTAGTTTTAGCTCTGTAAGTTTAGAGAAGCAGTAAATAATTAAGAGATATATGTGCAGCTTTCTCCATACTGATTTGAAACACAAGCGTGTTCTATTTAATCCTCAAATTATAAAACGTAAACTAGGGATTGGTGACTTCATGAGGGAGCTGAGGGCTTGCCTTGCCATTACCCTGATAGATTTTCATTGACCTGTGTGATGTTCCTGATTTTCATATTAAAAGCAGACTCAAGGCTAAGGAATGAAAGTTGCACGGTGGAAGAGAGCGTTAAATGGTGACATCTTGCTTTTTAGTACAGATCTTAATCTTTACCCTTCCATCTTTTTTATAACAGAATTCATAAGGGCTACAAAAAACGTGAGATAAAAGTAGGTTTATTTCATATTGCTGCAATCTTGTGGTTACAACAAAGGATTATTCAGAAGTCAGTTCCCACGAAAGAAAAAAACCCACAAAATATAACAGTGTGCATATGCATGCTTTTTTTCTTTCTTTCCCTTGTTTTTTGCTGCACGTCTATAATGCTAATTTTACCCAGTCTCTTGGTAATTTCGAACTGCAGCCATGACAGATACACCTTTAATACTTCTCGCAATAGCAACTAAAATACATGAATATTTTACAGAAACTGCATTTTGTGCATTGTACAAACTTTTGTGCTAAATAAAAGAACATAGAAACTGGCCAAGTAACGGCTGTTTGCGATAGGTAGCACAGACTGAGTAACGTAAGGAATGATGTACTCAGTGGGCATGGTGAAATTTAGGATATTTCCCTTCTCTTAAGATCTTAATGCTGAGGTGGCGTGTGCTCTTGCGTAAGTCTTTTCAGTACCAGTCTTTTTGCTTTGTTTCCCACCTTCTTATCACCCTTTCTGTATAAAGCATATAGGCCTATTGGACCACCCATCTGCATGCAATGGGATAGCACTTGGCAGCAGTGTCTGATCTCCAGGAACCAGAAAATATTACTTTAGTACCACGGTTTGGGTTTTTTTTTTCCATAGTTACTGCACTGAAAATGACTATAATCCTCCAGGGCACTAGAAATTGGTGTTGAAGATTTCTAAATGATATTACTTCTCCTCTGAAGGTCACCTGCAGTATAAGCTGGATTTTGTAAGACACAGCATGGTTAAGGAAGATGTCTTGCAGAAAATATTGAAATCCAATGTGCCTAAAGGCATTAAATTTGCAGTTATTGTTGGATAAAGGAGGACCATCCAGGGACTAGAATTGAGTAGTTCCCCCTGCCTGAATCACTTCTCCACTGTCACCTGGATAAGCAGGTAACAGTTTCTGCAGTAAACGTTAGATGGTGTCATGAGTCCTGAACCAGTTGGTGATTGTAGTAGAGCCACGGTTCAGAATTATATCCCATTGCTAAAGCAGGTCTGTGATAGCAGCGCATAGGATCAACGCTGCGGGACAAAGCAGCAGCACATATGTGCTGAATGTTGGGCAAGAGGGAGAAGGGAGACTTGCTCCTTGCCAACCCATCTGCATAACCTCAGTCAGCACCCACTGTACATGCAGGTGGCCTCTGTGTGTCACAAATGACCTCAATTCAGTGATCTCACTTCAGTGTTCTGCAGCCCACGGAAGCATCATGTGCAGCACACGCTTTGTGCCCTGGGACCCTACACAGATGCAGCATGACAGGGTGGAGTGCAGGCATTCTGCAAACATCGCAGAGCTTGGGGAGCCCAAATGCCACCCAGTCAAGCCTTCTTTCCTCTGCCTACGTGCTATCCATGTTCCTCATCAATTTGGAGGTCCCTGGCAGAAGAAATCCACAGATTTTCCTTCCTTTTACCTGAGTCAAGACAATAGGGATGGCATTTGCCCAGAGTTTGCAAATGTCTGTAATGATGGACTTTGATATTGCTGGGAAGCTCTATGCTAAATAAGCTAAACACTATTCAGGACTCATCTTTGGATGCGCTTGCCTTACTCCAGTTAACTTCTAACAGCTAAAAATCACAGAGGCCCTTTTAATTGAGATGCAAAGCTGACAACACACTTTAGTCCGATGCAACCAAGATTTAAATGCTTCTCTACTGAGGCTGCATAAACTCCAGGAAGCTGTTATTCATTAATGGGTATAGGGAAACTCACCCTCTGTAATTAACATGCCTCAACGAAGACTGTATTCTTCATCACCGTGGACTGTGAGCGAACATTGCACAAAAGCAAATGTCAGCTCTTTGTGACTCAGAACTCATTAATATTTTCACAGACTTTCATATATCACTGAGGTAAAATAGGAATCTTATCTTTCTGGATAGTACCTCAGAAGGAAAGCAAACTAAGTAAGAAATTTGCTTTATTAACTGGTCAGTGAAAGTGTTAAACCTTCTTTCACTGTATCCTTTCATTGCATCATAAAATGGCAGGACCTAAATCAGTTTATAGCAATTGGGGATTTGCCTCTTTTTATTCACTTCTCTCAATAAAACTAAGAAAACCAGTCTCATGTAGATTTCCTTAGTTTCGCTTTATGTAGTCCTTCTTTATTGTGACTAAATTACAATTCTGTCAAAAACATATTTTATAATATGATTAATCCAGCCCCATATGATACAGACAATTAGCAACTGCGTTTGGGTTTGGATCAGAGACTTGAACTAGGCAGGTTCACTTCAGCCACCTCCCAAGCACGAATAAAAGCTCAGCTTGGCTTCACTGTCAAACAAGTTGGCTCCAAGACTCCCTGCTGCATCCTGCCCCCTGACTTTCCACACATCCTAGCATATCTTTTGGTGCTAAACAGACCAGTCTCTCTAAAATGAAATTTGGGAATGTTTTCTGGGAAGAGCTAGGAGGCTGAATGAGCAGCACAATTTTTAATGGGAAAGCAAAATAAAACAAAATTCTAGGTAGCCTTCTGATGCCAGCAACAACCCCACACCTGGCTTCATGCCATGTCTGTAGGCATGCACTGCCTTTTCCTACCAGGCTATTAAGAAAAAGAATTGCTCTGCGAGAGTCTGATACAGCCTTCACATTATTTGAGTCATTTTATATCGAAAAGTCATAAAACAGAGTATTTTATGACACAAGGGCCTTGTAGAAGTGCCAGAAAAGCTTGGGTCAGGCATCCTGCAGGAGGAACACAGCTTCAGTTCACTGGGAAGGTCTAGCTGTGGGCATTGTGAAAAAGTCACTGTACTACCTAGCCTGGGGATAGGAGAAGAATTCACAGGCATGAGATATAAATGTGTTTTATAATTAAAAAAAAATTTATTGTATTGATTTTATTTTATATGTTTATTATTTATAAGTATATGTATTTATTATGTATATAAATGTACTTATTTGCTCCAGTAAGTTCACCTTTTTGTTGACAACTGCTTTTCGTATGTCCCAGGATAACAGGATGTTGCTCTGTAATATTCATGTCTCAACCAAGGACAATTTTCTGGAGTAAAACAATGCACTGAAAGAACCAAAATCCCTAAATAATATTTCCAAGGGGAAGACTGGCTTTCTTATTTAAGAGTACAATGAATGTTCAGCTGATGCTTACAGGGAGGTTTAATGCACTGCAGTCTTCAGAAGAGGTTAGCAGTATGAAAAAGTGACCTTAGGTTCACAGGAAAAAATATGCATTTAAAAAAAATGTTTTGAGCTTGCTGTCCGACCTTCTGGAAGGAGACAGAAAATTATAAAACAGGTCAAAATACAGCAAAAGGTGAAAGAACATACCTGTTGTGAGGACTGAGCAGGTAATCACCTCCTGTAAGATGTGGATAAACTTAGAAGTCAATATAAATAAGCATGAAATTCTTCCGGGAACCAAAGATGAGATAACTTATGAAATATGCACTGTTAAACTGAATTAGGGACCAAAATAGTCTCCCTCTAGACTATCTGGAGTCAATCACTTACTAGTATGTGAGCCAAATGCCTACATATGTGCTCAAAATTTGATTAAGTGAGAGTAAGCCATCTTAACACTAATGCCAAGCGTATTACAAAGATAGGAGTAAAGCTACAGAAGCCCCCATAAAAGTAAATTGCAACAGATAAATTCAGTAGGTCAAACCACACTCTGACCTTCATTCATTTCTGGCACCTCTCATTCACCAAGTTGTATTTGTTTGCATTTCTTTTCCACTACGTACCCGAACACATTGGTCCGTGAGGGATCCTGAGCCTGGGCACACTGATCGCAGCCCTTCTCGTGTTGGCCTCAGGATCAGCAGTGACACTGAGAGGCCTGCCTGGGTGAAAAGAGACAGAAAAGCAATTTCTGGTGAAGATGGGTCACCTCTGTGGTTGACAAGTTTTAACTGTATGGATTTCTCCTGCTGCATGCCGTTTCGGCAAGTTAACATTAGTTTAAGGAGGAGCTCTGGTTTATTGAAGTGTCTAATTGCATGAGTAGAGGCAGCAACTAGAGGCAAAAGTGCTTTAGCTGAACAGGACCTAGGAGGATCAAGAGACTTGTAGAAAATTAAGCCTTCAGTGATGTAGGGTGGAAGGGCAACGATTTAGACATAAGAAGATTAGGTTCAGTTCTCTCTACTATGCTTCTTATGTGAAATCCGGCAAACCTTTCTGCCAGGTTTTATAAAAAAGTAGTTCCTTGTTTCTATGATCCTGTCTGATTCCAGCTTAGGGCATTCAGCTCAAGCAGATGGCCCATTGGCTAAACCAACACCACCTTGCTAAGGAATAATTCAGAACAGGTTTTCCAGCCACAAATTCAGCTCAGAAACATCACCTGCATGTGCAATTCAACCTGGAAGCTCAGGCTGCTGATGTTGCAGAGAGGAGGAAGATGTGGCAGACATTACAGGGAAGGAGGATGGCATAACTTTGTCCAGAAAAAAACCCTCAAGCCTTCAAGTCCATACACCAGCAAAATACAGCCTTCAGGTGGCACCAACTTTTCCTCAGAAACCCCCAAGGCCCAGCTTGACTTGCCTCTCTTGTTTAACTTAACAGCATTGACATACTGAGGCTAATTTTTCAAGTGACTGGTACTGTCACCATGAAGGTGATTTGTATGTAGACAGGAAGACAGGAATGCCTGTTTGTAGAGTGGAGGAAAGGGAAGATGAACTCATGATAAAGATACAAAACCTGGATGCAGGTACCAAAAGTGGGCTGCTCTGTTAGATAGAACTGGCTTTGTACAGCATTTTCAAGAGGCTTCCTTCAGCCAGTCTACTTTCTCTGGGTGGCATGGATGAATTGTGAATTATTACCTCATCTTCTGTAATTAACAATATCAAACTTCTGCACTTTTCAATATTCATCCATTATTGCTTTCACTACGACACTTTGTAATGGGCATACTAAATGGCAGGAAGCTGCTTCCGATTTCAGTGCACGGAATAATGTGTTCCCACTTTCACACACAGACAAGAAAATTAACAATCGGAAATGAGATGACTTATAATATGTATTTCTCATGAATCACTGACAAAATATTTTATGACCTCCTGTGAGATAAGAGGCAAGACAAAGGGGATATTAGTAGATTTGTTAAAAAGGAGAACAGTTTTGGCAGAATATAATTCTTTTCTGTTTCAAAAGTCCCTACAGAGAAGAAGTTTCCCTAGAAAAGAGATGGTGCAATTTACAGTAGACTCTTAGTGAGTGTAAGGTAATTAATAGGCTCATTTAAGGCCTCTGAATATAATTATACTCTTCAGAATGCTGCTTCAGTATCAGATTTGAGAATTTCATGTTAAGATAGACGATTCTGACTTTCTCCAAGTGATTTCATTTTGTTTATGTGTTTAGGTTTCCAGATTAACACTGGTGCTTTATAGTAACAGTAACAGAAGAGCAAACAGAAATGAAACTATTGGGTTTGTATTAGAAGTATGATTTACCAAAGACTGAAGGAGAAGAGGGATGGTAAGGGGGGTGCTTTTTATTTTTCCAGTTAGAAACTAATTTCAGTGAAAGCAGATTATTTTCACGAATGCCAATGATTATTGCACTCTTACAGAGTTCTGAAATTAAGTCAATTGTTTCACTTTGATTTCTGAAAATAAGGGTGTTAAGCATTAGAGTATCTTATTTTTCCCTCACGGCTTTTTCATGTTCATCATTAGATAAAATGAAAAAGGGCCTTTCCCTCTTCATCTCCTCCCCTTTCCCCTTCCCTCCCCCTCTCCGCTCTCCTCCATTTTCCATTTTCTTCTCTTTCTTCAGGTAAAGAGTTTCCGAGACTTCAAGTAAGAAGAGGGAAAAAGGTGTTATCTGAAACTGAATGAAATGGCATTGACTATGGATTGATAGGTATTGACAATGGTATTGACTTGGATATGGTTTTAGAACCCAACTTTTAGAACTCTCTTTTTTCAAGTAGACTTTAAATTGAAAATTGAAAAAAACCCCCCATATTGTAATAAATTGAAACCCCCCCCCCATATTATAATAAATTGAAAAAAAAACCCATATTATGATAAATACTACATCTGGCAAATATGTTAGCTACTTTCTATCACACTGAAAAAAAAAGCTGGTTTGAGATTTCTATTCAGTTGGCTTAAGGTTTCTTTCCATGTTGAATCTGTAATGAATTGTGAAAACCCTTAGGCTTCAGAAAATAAACCCCTATGAAAGAGGTAGCCAGAAAATGCCAAGACAACACCTGTTCTATAGCTATATCTTGGATTTAAGTATGCAAATCAAGACCATTGCCAAAGCAGGCCAGTGGACCAGTAAAGTATGATAAATACTATTTTGCTGCTCTTCAGCTGGGTAATACAAACAAAAGAATGACTTTCTGGAAAGCATAAATGACTTGTCGGCAGTAGGTAATAGGGATTTTCTTTAATGTCAGTTTTTGGTCAGTGCTTGTTTAGGAAAGAATTTGCACTGAAATTAGGAAACACATTACTTCTTTCTTGATTACCTGATTTTATCAGCAGCCTTTCTCAGTGGTAGCTGTGAATGCTGATGAGTCAATACATGGACAAGCTCCAAGCAGTCATTTTCACATAATTAGGAATTTGAGGGCAAATAATCAGGTACGGGAAGGCAATTTATTTAGCACAAGTGGGCACAAACAAGTGGTTACCCCCATTTCATGTTTACATCAAGGCAAATTATGCCTTGGCATTATAAGAAGACTCACTGGAAAGCTCACTTCAGCAAACCTTCCCACAGCACCAGTGGCTTAAGTCTAGGTTTGAGGCACATCTATTTCTTTGAATTCATATTTCTATTTATGCGCTCTGCAACCCCAGGAAGATTGTAGCAAAAACTCCCCACTGATGGCTGTTTACCATTATTGTTTCAAAGCCAGACAACTTAGGGACTTTAAAAATAAAGGGTCTTAACAGGTGCATAGCAAACAGGTATTAAAGTCTTATAACACTGAATTTGCATTGATGATGTGGCTGGCAGCAGAATTTATAACAAAACTAAGGTGCACTGTGTGATGAGTGTGGAACTTAGCAAAATTTACTGTGATAGTTTTGAATTGGAGATAGGTAAGATCAGAGACAATCCATAAATTATAAGATGTTAAATAGAATAATTATAAAATCTCTTCTCTACTGGAAGAAAACAGAACTTGTTTAGTCACTTCTTTACTGCTTGCCACAACGTCTGCCACTGTCATTAGTCCACCCTCCATCTCCGTGCAACTGGCATCACGCAGATGGTGTCCATGTGGCTAACTCCTCTTCTCCCCCAAAATATGGTGTCTGCATTATCCACTGGGAAATTCATTGGTCTGTATTGTCCTTAGATCTAGTTTTGGGGATTGCCTGCGAAACTGCTGAATTATGCCAGCTACCGGTCAACAGCTACACAAAATGGGCAACCACAGGGCACTGCTCATGCAAACGCCCCTGACCCTCCTAGCAGAGATGCAGTTAATGTGACAAAGCTGCACCAGACATGAGCTTTCAAAATCTTCAAGAGCTGGTCCCATATAAAATCTTACCAGTCTTGTAATAACCCGCAGAGTACTCAAATATTTACCTTATCCCTATCTCCTAGAAAACTCTAGCCTCATTCATTTCCAAGTGGTGTTATGCACTAACCACAGCAATCTTCTGCAAACAAGAGATTCAAATTACAAGCAGAGAGTTCACAGTATAGCATGGCAACTTCTTCTTTTACAACCCTCTGGTAAACGGCCTGCTCCAGCCACATCTCAACGGTCAATGGAATCTCTCTGGATGATGACCCTACTTTTTCTAAAAAGCTTTTTTTCCATTATCCACAGCAACAACCACCCTTTTGTGCTGGCTTGACAGAAAAGTTAAAGAACACCCTCTGGAAAGGAGGACTGAAAGAAAGGGTGCTTCTTTCTGTGGGGAACGACTGTACAAAAGCTGTTTCCTGAGGCGAGAGCTGCACTGCTGAGGGGTAGGAAGGAGTTCCAAGAAGATAAGTTGTCATTACAGATACCTCCCCAAAATATCCCGTGATTTCCAAAAATCAGTTTAATGTTTCACATAGCAAAAGTCTGATGCAGCCAACATTGCTCTGTGCCCTCCCCCATCTTCCCACTTGCCCTTATACCTACTAGAACACCATCAAGGATTTTCACCGATTCTGCCTAACGGTCTTTGCTTAACCCCATCTTGAGCTGTCCTGTGACAGCTCCCTTAAGTAACATCAAAACACTTGAAGAAACTCAACACAAACATTACACAAAGCAGTACTGACATCTGACATGCCACCAAGGCCTGGCTAACGTAGCAACGTGGTTTCTGCCAGAAGGAAAGCCATCTGTGACTCACACCTCTCTGCTGATTTCGTGGATTATACTAGCTGCATTCCAGCTCAGAGAATGAGAGCACTTGGCCCTCACAGATCTGGCTCTGGCTGCCTCCTGGCTCCATCCTGGATCTTGAATGGTTTTTAGTCAGGAAGGAAACATGGGCGTGTGATGCCATAAAAGACACTGTGATGTGATACAGTCAGGCCCCTGGTGAGCATTTAAAGGACAGCCACAGTATGTTCCTGCTCCTCAGTCAACCAGCTGCTGCAACAACCACACAAAGTAAGAGGTGGAATACTAGCCCAGGCTGTGAAAACAAACCTGCTCCCGGTGTCTACTGAGGAACAGTTAATGAGGCAGTCCTAATAATACATATTTTTTTTATCTGTGCTGAGCTGCATTCTATTGCTAATCAGTTGATGAGGTGGAGAGTTCCATAATTACCTCCTACCCTGTAACTATTTGGTATGAGAAAACCGAAAGAAGTGCATTGGCACACTTATTATAAGGGAGACAACCTGAAGAAAGGCAGATGGGCACAAAGGAGACAGTTCTGACCGCAGGTAGGTGACTTTCCCTGGAGCTGAAGTGAATGATCTCAGATGGCTTTTCCCAACAGTGAGGGATCTACCCCCAACAATGACTCCACCAGATCATATTATCCCCTCAGATGTTCCACCAGTAACAGCAGTTTCACTCCATTTTGTTGTCATACCTATGACTATGCAGGTGCAAAAGGCACTACGGCTCCAGAGTTGGACAACAAATCAAGGAAAAAACAAAAATCAGCAAAACCAGGAATATTTTTCAAGCACATAATTTCTTAAGGGGTAAAAGAAAAAAAAATAAAAAATCTGCTAAATACAGGTTTTAACATATGAGCTGAAATTTACCTCCCCTTGCTGCCCTTTGGAAGATAGTCCTTAGGATATTGCAACGCTCCACAGGACAAGGGCAATTTAGCACTGTTACTACCTTCCTTTGTTCAAACTCTATGCCAACATGCATTTTCAGAGTTGCTGTTCTGTTTTTCAGCTGCACTCATGCCAGAGGGTGGAAACTTAAAGGATGAGATTATGGGGATGTCTGCCCTGTACATTTTTTGTTTGCAGCATTGTAAGATAAAGCCAAACACAGAGCAGAAGATAGATGAAACTTAACAAGCCTCATTCCAATTAAAGAACAAAGCGCAAACTTTAGCTTTGAATGGTTTGTATCCCGAAGATACAACAGTCCCAATGTCAGACCCAAAAACCAATAGTGTCCAGGAATGCAACAGAAAAAGGGTAATTCAAATATGATCAGGCTTTCAAGAGTGTTTTTTTAGGGAGAGCCAGACTACAAAATAGACATCTATAGAGCATATTAATGAACTCAGGCTTGCTTGACTTGCTGTCCAGGAACAGCAAACTTTGTTTAACCTAGTCTTAAGGCTTTTCAATCATATACTTTGTTCCTACTGTTAAAATGAACAAAACTTTAGTTTAAGGAGGGAGTCTGTCTAAAGCCATGGCTACAGCTCTCCAAGGGAGGACTTGAAGATGCACTGGCTCTGTCATTTAGGTGGTGTTAGTACCTAACACACTGCAGGTCTTCAGATATGCCTCTTCCACAACCAAAAGTGCAACTGAAGAGCATGTACCCAGGCTAGATTTTGGTTACCCCATGCAGTGCAAAGCTCAGTGCAGCTGGGACACTTGCACATTCTCACAGGTCTTCGGAGGCAGATTGAGCAGCCTGCACTGAGCACCACACACTTGTAATTAACACATAATCAGTACCTGGGCTGCATTGTTTAAGGCCAGCTCAGTTAGATCTATGCAGGCTGTATTCAAAGGACAGAGCAGATGTCCTCTTGGAGCATGACACCTAAATGAAGCCTTAGGCTGGGCAAAGGAAAAAGGAAAACATCATCCACACAGAGATGCAGAGAGAAAAGTAGATGGTGTAGTGAGCCCTGTAGCTGTGTCAGACCCTTTCTGGCAGACACAGACATGAGTAAGGCTCTGTTTACTGAGCGGGTTCTCAGCCTTGCATGCATAAATACTGTGGACAAGAGCAGCGTGAATCTTCTTTCTTTGATATCAGGAGATCAAAGCGTTCCTGCAGACACACTGCTTTGTCATACTGATATTACAGGACAGCTAGCTTGTGCATGAAGTTTTGTGCATAATGAGACTTAATAAGCTTAAAAAGCTACCTCTGCATTTCTCTACTTGACCGTATCTGCTTATTTAATTTTCCCGATGGTAGAAAGCTACGGCTGTCAGAATGGGCAGTAGGTTTGGATCTTTCAGCACTCTGATCCTTTCATCACATCATTACAATGGCATTGGGTGAAACACGGGTCACAGGGGAAAACTACTGATGAAAGATTTGCTCCGTCTGACTTCTTTCTTTTTATATTATTGAGTCATCATCCTTTAAGCTGCTCACTATTTATGATGTGCACAAAATACATAATTAATTGTCCAATTCAACACCACTAGCTCTGTGGCCTCTGACAGACTTTCATTTATCTAAATGTGTTTTTCTTTCTCTGGATTTATGATGTTGCTTAAGAAAATTAATTTGGTCAAATTCCCCCAGAGGTTCAAGGGGGCAAACCGCTCTTTCATTTCCACTGAAGTTATTGTTATTGGATTTGAAATTTTCTTTTTAACAAAGAATTAATTTGCATACATTAGAAGCTATCCAGTTCTAAAGCCAAGAAGCTGGAAAAATACACTGATAAATATTCCAATGTATTTCTACATTTCTCTGCATTTCAAACAAGGTCCAGATACCCATTGCCTAAACTTTGATGTGATTACTCTCCCCTTTCCTGCTGCGGAGATGTAGAAAAGCGTTGTGATCCAGAGAAGCTGGATGCTTTTGCTTTACTGGAAGCAATACCTGCCTGTACAGTGGGAGGAAGACTGTCTAATGCTTTGGGCTGTGATGTTAGACAGAATTGTTTTTCACACACAGTATAGTTTAATAGAACAGGTTTCTGAGAGCAGAGAATATTCTAACTACCCAGAATATACAGCTAAAATATATATGCGTGTGTGAGTATGTGTGCGTGTGTATCTATATATCTCTGTGTCTCTAGACCGGTATCCTTTCAAAGCATATTATGTGTAACACTCTGATAGCATAAATGCTGTTACCAGTTAGGCAAATTGGCCTGACATGACCTAAAATACCTGCTATTTAGCTAAAATAACCTTCCAACAGGAAGCAGGTTTTGACTGTGACGCCTGTAAGGATGAAAAGGCTGCAAACAGAAATCATTCTTAATATCTGTTTGCTGAAGGTGGGGAAAAGGCCCTTGTGGATGGAACTGGGGCTTCGCACAAGGTGGGGAGTTACAGGTTCAGGACATGTATCACATAATGCCTTTGGTTAACTGCTCTTGGAATAATGACAGGCAGAACTGAGTCCTGCTCTTGGATGAAGTTAATGACAAAAGCAAGTGGATTAAGTGGGGACACTGGAGTGTATCCCTCAGTTTTCTGAGAACTACTTATACCATCTGCTTATTAATTCACGCTCTCACAACCTATTCTCAGGCTACAGCTTGTGTGCAGATTCCAACAAGGACATGTTATGGCAAAAAGTCATCATAGCAGAGGATATGATTTTAATCATTCCCTCAAAATCTGAGCCAAACATGCTCTTGAACTCCTCACAACAAGTTAGAGCCCTTTTTGTGAAACAAAAATGTAATACACCATGTTTGTAAGCACTTTATGTGCTGTGTGATTCCAGCCTGACTCAACTTTGCTTGAGATGCAGTTCAATTCCATCTGTAAAATGACAGTACCAGCAATATGTAGATACAACACAGCATCGTTCAGATTCAGTTGGGTTTCTTTTGTATCAAGGAAGGAATCCAGAAACCGGGCTCAAAAATGTTTTTCTCAGTGTTTTCAATACATTGGCATCGCCAGGAAAAAAACCCAGAAGGGCACCTATGCAGAGATTCAAGGTCCTTACAAGGTTTTATTTGCATTAGGATACTATAATAATGATGAATTTAAGATGGCTACAATCCATTTATCATAGCCACTGTCAGAGGACTGGAGAAATGAGATAGGACTCAACCACTGTCCATATAAAACATTACTCTGAAACATAGGGCACTTTGTTCCCATAATGATAGTGCTTGTCAGATAACATTGATGAAGCTTTAACATTATTGTGCCCTGAAGTGCATTTCATTGTAGCTACGGAGTTTAAGACGAACTAAGGTCTTGCCTTGTTTTTAAAGAAACACATTCAGAATTGTCCAAAACACCAAACCTTTAGCAAACGTCTGTTCAGACTAGTCACTATGTACCCCCTAAAACAGCAGCTCCTTTGCTGGCTTAGGAATGTCCTCTTTGGGCTTACGTAGGCTTACCTTTACCTCCCCTTTCCCTACCTATGCCAAATGAGATAGGTTGCTAGAAAAGGTAATAGATCAAGCTGCAAATGGGAGCTCGTCTATCTGGTTAGAGCAGAGCTGGTCACATTGCTAATGCAGTATGAAAACATGGTAAAATGTGTTAAAGGAATGATTGCATGGTATGAGATCTCTGGTGGAGTAGGGTGGCTTCAAATATTGGGCTTCTCAGCATCACATCTTAAAGCAGTGCGCTGCTATTAAAATTTATGACAAATGCCATGAGTTACTGGGAAAAATGAGGAGAAAAGTAAGCAAACAATCAAGACATCAAACACTAAACTTTTCTGTCTTCTGACTTCAGTAGCACACAGTATTTTAATACCAAATCAGTGCATCTTGCTTTTCTTCTCCAGAACAGCACTGAAAACTACATGAACAACTATTCAGCTGAGCACCACAGACTACAGTTACTTTTTATTCCTATTCAGGTTTAACAGTGATTTGAAGGCAGATTTGGTAGGCAGAGAGATGGCAGAAAAGCGATGTCTTGATTTTTGCCAGATGTCGAAAGTCCCAAGCAATGGCCACCCAGGTATCCACAGGAATGCGAATTCCAAGCAGTACCAGGATTTGTGTCATGCACTTCAGGGTATTAAGGTGTTCTAATATCACAATATTAGCACAATATCTAGTATCAGCAAATATAGAGCTGATTGATTGACAGAAATGAAAAAATCCACCCCAAAACTTGGTATTTTTCAGGTCAGACTCTAGGAAAAGCCTTTTCTTCTCAACATTTAAACTGAGGCCAAACTTGCTAGCCCTGAACTTCCACTACATTTAGGATCTTAAAACCCCGTATTTTCGAATCACATCTTCAATGCAGAAGTACCTGCCTGAGAATAAGTGCCCATCTACTTGATTGGTGCAAATGCAAATAGCGAGGGTTGACTCTCATGTCCAGCTGCTAAGGAAATCGTAAAATCTTCAAAGTTTTAAGCCTCACTTGCATTATTCAGAAGTTTCTTAATAGACTCACACATCCACATTTGAATGGACCATAGCTATTTATTGAAATGATCAAATAAATATTTGCTTTAAAACAGAGTCTTGCTCTTGATTTATTGTATTCATTAAATGCTGTCTGCCTTACAGGGACAGCAGCAAAATCAACACACATCAGTATTATTCTTCTTTGTGTGTGCATGCTTATGTGTTGAATCTGACCACTGCCAATTTATCTGAAGGTAAATAAGGTAATTCATAATGCTATATGGTCTTATTTATGCTTTTGATGTTGTCTACCTGCCTAGACAGAAGATTTTATATTAATTCATTATATTCTGCCCAAAGTATAAAATAAAATCTCAGAAGCCTAAAACTGCTTCACATAAAATAGAAGAGTACAAATTTCTTTGTGCTATTTAACCTTGATTTGGCTGTATTCTATTGACTGTACATGCATGCTCTCAAACACACAAAGGTCTCTTTCAGGTACAACTAAAGTAAAAAGTGCTAAGGAAACTTACTGACATATGCAGGTTACCCTACCTTTTTACAGAAACATATAATCAATATTCTTAACCACTATGGCTGCTTGTTGATCCTATCTGAATCTTACGGTTAAAGGAGAATTCATTACAGCACAGTAGGTTTTAATACTGATAAGAAATCAGACTTTCTGTCCTCAGGAAACAGAAGTTTTGAAATGAAACTTAAGGTGAGTAATGAGAAATGTGTCTTCATGAGTAACTGGATTCGTGCTGGTCTTGCACTGTTTTAAATGAGTGACAGACAATTAAGACAACCAAAATCATTGTGATGACTTCTTTCCTCATTATTTTTCACTTACACATCTACAGTTGGGTATGTTTTCAATTCTTGGAGAACAAAAATATGGGCACAATTCAGGATTTCCTTAGTCTTTGCCATGATTTTTTAATTGCTTTTTTTAGATTCGAAACTTAGCTGCAAAGCAAATACACGTGTAGACAGAAAACTCGAATCCCTCTGATTGCCATGTGAATGATCATTCACTGAAGCCAAGGGACAGCCTCGCAGCCCAGAAACACAACGGTATCCTGGGTTTTGTCAAAACCAGTGTGACCAGCAGGTCAAGGGAGGTGATTCTCCTCTACTCTGCTCTGGTGAGACCCCACCTGGAGTCGTACATGCAGCTCTGGGGTCCCCAGTACAAGAAAGACATGGAGCTGTTACAGTGAGTCCAGAGAAGTGACACAAAGATGATGAGAGGGCTGGACCACCTCTCCTGTGAAGACAGGCTGAGAGAGTTGGGCTTGCTCAGGCCAAGTGAGAAGAGAAGGCTCCAGGGAGACTTTGTAGTGGCCTTACAGTACTTGAATGGGGCTTGCAGAAAAGATGGGGAGGGACTCTTTATCAGGGAAAAGGGGCAATGGGCTTAACCTACAAAAAGGTAGATGTAGATTAGACATTGAGAAAAAATTCTTCCCTGTGAGGGTGGTGAGGGCCTGGCACAGGCTGCCCAGAGAAGCTGTGGCTGCCCCCTCCCTGGCAGTGTTCAAGGCCAGGCTGGATGGGGCTTTGGGGAACTTGGTCTGGCGGAGGCTGTCCCTGCCCATGGCAGGGGCGTTGGGCCTAGATGGGCTTTGAGGTCCCTTCCAACCCAAATCATTCTGTGATTCTATGACTCTACGTATCTCTGCTTCTGGGCAGATTCTAGTACATTCAATGCCCACTAATTAATCCCAGACCATACTCCTATTCCTTTCCATTGTATAATAAATTGACTTTCCTTTTTGCTGAAAGCACCTGGGTTTTGCCATTTTTAACTCACATGCTGCCTGTGTTTTGTATGGCCATATGCTCACGATAACAACAAAAACTCCTAGGAATGGCTTTATTGCTTCCTGTGGCACCTGTCCAAATTTCCTAAAAAATGATTGGAAGGAAGATGGAGCCACAGAAACTGGGAGACTCCACAAGTTGGCTACACATATCAGAGAAGTGCAGGGGTCAGTTTAGCACTAGCAAAAATGCTGAGCAAAGATATTTGATGCTGAAGAGAGTAGGTGTCAACCTTTGAAAGCTTGCAATGCTATCTAAACTAAATACTTGATATGCAGGAAGAAAACCTAAACAGTACGATATTAATGGAAAAATGATCAAGTGAAAAGGTAAATTGTATCTGAGAGCATGTATCAAGATCTATGAATCTTGTCTTTAAAGGAAATCAAAATCCCTTAAACTTAACATACAAATGGTCTATGCAAGACTAAGTATAAATAAGAAAGATACTTCTTTGCAGTTTATTAAAACCAGCAATTATTCACATCCTGGTTCTGAAGAAATTCAGCTAAAGCTTTTTCACATCCTTAATTACCTCAATGCTAATTTCAATCTCTTCATACAGGAACTCTAAAACTTTACAGAAAAAAATTTTCTTTGATAACACAAAAAACCCCAAATAAGGACACTGGGGTTTTAAAAGGGTAAAAGCCTGTCTCTAATTGATTGTAAACTGATGACAAAGTGAAAACTGGAAAATTTCTTTGAATCAGATGTTTGTTCTAGAGCTGTTCAACTATCAAAAAAAGAATGTCTCCTGAATATTTACCAAAAGAGGATTGATGAAAGAGTTATTAAAGGTGCACTAAACCTTTTACCTCCTCTTGCTAAATAAGAATCGCAGAGCTTGTAAGGAGGGCTGCCACTGAAGCCATAGATTCATGTTTTGATCACAGGCATAGATGCACACATTGGGGAAGTGTAGTGTGTGATCTGGAAGAATCATGCTTGGAAGTTAACATTGAACTCATGGCTTTCATAGGACAAAGGTTTAGAAAGCAACCGAATTGTAATTCAAGTTTTGGAACTGAAAATGTGCATAAGAAACAGAATCTAAATAGTGATCTTCTAGGTCTGGCATTCAGGAAAGCATCAAAACCCTCCAAAGTATTACGAACTGTATGTTCCTTTTAAGTCGCTAAAACCAGCTGTCAACTGTGCAGGGAAATGCTGTGTTTCAGTTTCACGCAAGCGAAGGTTTAGAGGAGTGTTACTGCTTTCAATTTATGGTTGATGCAAAGAAAGGTTTGGGCGATGTGGGAGACAGTCTTTGAAGTGGAAAACAAAAGCAAACTGGGCCATCATTTTTAAGAAATCCCTGATAGTCCTGATTCAAAAGCCAACTGCAACTAACAGACCATTCAGTGTTAAACTTAGAAACAGTCACATGAGAAACTAAGGTTGGAAGTACATACTACTAACTGAAGTAAACAGCAAAGAAAGCCCAAAGTATATACACTTTTGAAGCCTATACATTCTTAACTCTCCTCTTTAATACTGTTATGGGATGTTATGTGCAATATGTCACTAACAGCAACATCAAGGTTAGAAAACTTCTATTTTTAAGACCCAGTTAGCCTAGTTAACCCTAAACCTATCCTATTGCTCACAATTTTTCCAAGGAAATCTCCTAATGGTATTAAAAAAAGAAAAACCAAAACAGAACACAAAAAACCCTACAAACTTAGGATCTTGATATTAGCTACTTGCTCCTGCACCCTAATCTCTGATAAATTAAGACACCTCAAAAAAAACAGGGATTGGATTTTATTATTTAGAGAGCTGCAAACAATTTTAATAAATATTCTGTGGTGGGTGCTCTGTCATACTGCACAGCCTATTTATTTGCTGTTTTAATTAATAATGTAAGAGAAACTGTCTGTTAGATGTCCAGTAATAGTTGGTGTTAAGCTTGAGAGAGAAACAAACATTTCTAATTAGGCCAAAAGTCTGAAAGTGTCATTGTTTCCAATAAAAACTTGAAAAAATTTCTATGGTGAATTGCTTCCTCAAGATTTGCCAGGAATGAGTAATTTCTAAAATTTCTGAAATAAAGCAAATTCTTCCAGCTTCAACAAAGAGTATCTGCCCACTTTTCAGTACCATAAAACAAGGGCTTGCTTGAGTTTACATGAATGAAAGGCACAGTCCAGTCACTGCAGCAAACAAGAGCCAAATTTCAGGGACTGAAATATACACACAGATGTACATTAAAATTCAGAACTTAGTTGGTATAACCTAAATGGGTTTCACTTTGAATGCAAATGAACTTTAGAATGTAATCTTAAAATGGTGTCTTGGGTATAGATTTGAAAGTCAAACATAGCCTAAGCACATTATTCATTAGCAGTCAAATATTCTATTGCTTCACTGTTTTTTCTTTCTATTTAATTCTTTACCAAGTATAATGCATCATACTATAAACTTGCAGATTCAACTGTCGATAAGCTTCTCCTGCCAGATTTCTATACATGGTTGTTATTACCAGAGAACATTTATTTATATAGTGGCATCCAGGGTAATTATATAAGGAAGCAACCATAAGCATCTGACGTGTTAGTAAATGCAAGATGATAGAACTGAGTGTTATAAAGTCTGGATGTACATTGAGAACATTTGTGATGACAGACAGTTATTTGTACGGTTAGCATGATAGGCTTGTCACATGCAGGGTGACATGCAGCACTGGACAGGTCTAGGATTTTATCTTCAATTGTTAAGGCCTAATTCTGCAACTCCTGCTGGTGTTTGGTGCATTGTTCTGTACCTTTCCCCAGTACACAGGGAGTTGAAAGCAACCTTAGCGACAGCTGAATTTCGTTCATAACTTTAAGAGCTCTCTTCAAGTAGAATTACAGGGGGAATAAGAAAGTATTTTTCCACTTTTTGATGCTTTTAGCTTTTTATCGCTAGTATTTTTTTAACATATTCCCAATTTTCCTTATGATGGAGCAAGCCAGGAGGACCCTTGTTGAGGTTCCTTTCAAGGTGAACACAGAACAGTTCTACTGCTAGAGGATAGCAACTTGCCACCTTGACTCAGCTTCTCAAACTATTTGAAAACACAGCTTCGAAGTTAACTTGTTCCTTTCTCTATTTTGGATGTGCCCAGCATCCGGCAGTTCACATAAAACTGATCTAGACATTTCAGTTCTTTGCTCTTTCCCTGAATACAGCCAGGCTTCGGGCCTGTCCACACAGAGCCTCACAGTGAGTTGCTGTTCCCAGGGGGGAACATTGCAGAGTCTGATCAAAGCATAAGCTACCAAAAAGCTGTAGCTATTCTCTTAGGATGGCTCTAACACTTCTGTTAGAAGGGTTAGACCTGCAGAAAAATAAACAAGAGGGTTTTTGAGAACTCTACAGTGGAGATAACATTAAAAGTACCCACTGCACGTCTTTGGTCAGTGAAAGAAGACATGGAGGAATTTGGATACCAGCATAAAAACTGCAGAAGGAAAGATTCAAACAAACCTAAAAATATCTTAAATGATTGCATCTTGCCTGAAAGTTTCCCATCTAAATTTTAATTACCTGGAATTTTTTCCCCCATTAAACAGCATGTTTTAATTTTTATACACAGATGTGGAAAAGATGGGTCAAGTGGGCTAGTAGGTCAAGAAAAGGACAACATTTTACTTTCTTTCTTCCTTGTATGGAATACTCCTAGTCTTGCACTTTGCTTGCTGATTCTACCACAGGCAGGGGGGTTGGGAATAGATGATCTTTAAGGTCCCCTTTCCAGCCCAAACCACTTTATGGTTCATTCTGTGATAAAACTCTGATGTATAAAAAAAACTGGTATAACTGAAGTTAAGGGCTTGCATAATCCTTATGCTGAAGATGTAAGATACAGCTATGAACATGCTGCTTACTTGTAATGCCTGCTGTGATCTGCCGTCTAGCTGCAGCTTGTCAACAGGATGAACACAAGACAGAGTTGTGTACGTATCTGCACATGATAGATGAGGAGATTATAAAAACCTCACTTAGCCACAGCCTTAAGGAATAGATAACACTAAAACCACAGGATAGATAACACTAAAAAGATATTTTTGTCACAGGGAAATAGTCTGCAGCAACATCATACCTCTGTCTAATTTCTTACAAGTATGCATATTATCTCAAAACTTTTTAAAGACTTGGAATTTTTATGGTTTCAGGTTTATTGCCCAGATTAAGCCTAATCTCTCTCCATTATATATTTAAAGTGGGATTTGTGGCTTTGGCTGCATGACTCCTATTGAAATTAATGGGAGTAAGTAGGCCAAATCCTTACATAATATTGCTACAGTTTTCTCCCTGCCTGTTCAAGTCCTCTAAATAAACGAACACGAACCCAATAAACAGTCAAATAAACAAAATCCACTTTGCTATTTTGACTAATGAATTAGGCTTCCAACAACATCTGATCAAATTTACATGGCTGCTGAAACAAAATCAGCTAAAAAAACCTCCAACCCTCATTCCATGACTACAGAACTGCAATGGGTCTGAAGGAATAATAAAGGAATTCCCTGATCTGCCAGCCTGTTGCAGCTGGTCAGAATATATGAAAGTTAGAGCTTGGCAGGGATGTCTTGCTTTGTCTTTTCTGAGAAATAGCCACATTTTTTTAAACTTCCATCTTTCTTTTGTAAACACAAATAAATTTATTTCTAAAAATAAATATTCAGAATGCAGTTTCTACAGGAATAAGATGAAATCTGAAAACCTCCATTCCCTCCAGAATACATAGCAGAAAATGGCTGGTGATTAGGTAGGGGCCAAAATTTCTGATCTCCTATGTTAAAAACCAATATTTTTTTAAAAAATCAAGCACCTTAATAGAAATAATAAATGTCAAGAAAAAAAGACATGGTGGCAATGGTGGTGTTCAGGAATTGTTTTGGTTGAAAAGATTTGTTAATTCTCAAATTTACAAACAAACCACTGCCTATCATGTGTACCAACTTTTACTTCATCTGTGGCCGAAATTCAGTGTCTCTCTTGAGCCTTATGGACAATATATTCCTGAAGTCACATATGTCACAAGTCATGGGAAGCTTGCCCTCCTGGTTGTGCAAATAAATCAGATTGCTGCAGGTGCTACTCCAGTTTAGCGACTAGAATAGTATTCACTAAAGGAGGGGAGGAAGGGAGAGAGGGGAGCATCACATTATATATCCTAGAAAATCTAAATGTCCAGTAACTCAGTTCCCTCCCATTGTGACAAGGCATTCAGGATCCTCAACAGAAAAAGGTTTTACTCCGTGGCAGAAATAATTAAGTAAAATATTAACCATCATAGACTCTCAAAATCACGCTTCTCAATGGAACGTATAAATCAAACAGTAGCATCGTTGCAAAGGAATGGCAGAAGTCCACTAGGACGTGATCTGGTCATTATTTGTAGGATTACAGAAAATCTTGCAACATTTTATAACAAGCCCTAAATGAGTTCACTGTGGAAATCAGGACTCTTTAATGAAGGTGGCTCTAAGGGATGGATTTGCTTATTCTATCATGTCAGTCATTTTGATAACAGAGAGACAGCGGGCATAGTCTGCAGATCTGGAGTTGTGTATCATCAGAAATACATGCTCGTATTGGGAAAGACAATGGTAGATACAGTGGGGTACCTAAGGCAAATTGCACATGACAGCTCTCTAGTGTTCTGAGATTTATCTCTGAGTGAGAAGTGGAGGAACAGCTCACTGCAGTATGTGGAAATGACTTAATAGATTCAGCTTTGTCCACATTATGATAGTTTATTGTAATTTTATGTATGTTATGTATTTTCCATTCTTCTTCTCAACATGATGCCCAGGCCGTTATGAATGATTTGTGTTGATTTGGTATTAATGTATACTGTATGTGATCACCCCATTGCCTCTGGGAATAAAGGTGTAAAGTGCTGGTTAACATTCTTTCAAACATTTCTCATTGCTTCTTTACCGTGCATAATCTTTACTGACCCCCACACTAATTTCATTTTAGAATCTGCCTGAAGGGAATAGCTAGAGGTGTGAAATAGCTGGAGGAGGATAGTATGACACCTTATTATGAAGTAGCAGTTTGAAAGTTGTCAGCTTGGTCCTTGGTTTAAAAAAAATACAGCAGCATACAATAGCTGTATTTTGAACATATGGACCTAGTCATACAGTGTGAAACCAAGAGGCAGCCCCAAACAGATTTAATACATATGATCACTCTCCAGATCTACACATATTATCATTAGCATTGCCATTTTCCTATCGCTGTGGTACATAGCAGTCCCAGCCATAAGGTAGATCTTTATTAAACAGAGCTGATCCAAAAATATTCACAATGTCTGAATGAGATGAGAAAAAAATGGGAGCACTACAAACAGACAAGTACAAAGAAGAACGAATAGAGTATTGATCGGTTTGACCAAGCAGCTGGTAGTTGATGTACCCACAGTCTGAGTGTGTGCTCAATTCCCCCTGGACATCTAATAAACGGTTGTTAATCAATTGCAACACAAAACCACATTAAGGGGCAATTCTCTTTAGTGGCTGAATACTTCTGAATGAATACCTTGAACTTCCATTGTCAGTACCTGGAGACCTGAAGATCATCTAAAAGGTTCTTTGCCATAGACACTTAGCATAGTTATGCTACCCTTTTCATGTGAAGAAAATGAATTCTACAAGATATAGCTGAAACTAAGATCTCCTGCAAAATTCTGGTTGAGAGCAACAACTGTCAGCACATGGAGGCAGCTTGACTGGAAATCACAGTTCCATCTTCTTCCTTCCCTTCCTCCCACTGTCTCTTTCTAGGTCTTCTATCCCCACCTTTATACACACACACATACACACCATTTCACTGTTTTATTATTAATGTTTGTGTGTGTAGCACACAAGCATTTTTTAAGTCATTTCCTTGTGAGCACAGCCTACAGGGGCAGCCCTGTGTATGACCCACTTGAGGATTACACATAAAAAGTGACTCTTCCCTCTGAATGAAGCAGCTCACTAGTCTGATAATTTCTATTCCCAACCCTTAATACTGTTTGAAAAGATTGTCTTTCACAACACAGTAGCTCAGTAATTTAACTTTTTGTCTACCTTTACACTAATTGCAATACTTACAGGAAGGTTAGCAAGAAATTTGTAATGAGATGTGCTTTTGGGATGCAACTCTTACACATCACTCAGAACATCATTCTGAGCTTTCCTTAACATTGGCTCCGAAAATAGACTAGAAATATAACCACTGTCCTCCAAAAGTGAGCCTAATCCTCATCCTTCACTCCAATTTTTAGAGCAGGGATAGTTTGCCAATGGCTGTGCTCACTGCTGCAGCATCCTGGAATGTAAGACACAGCAGTTTGTATTTCTTTTTCAGAGAAATAACGTTTGAAAAAACCTGAAAGTTAAAGAATAAAATCCTTAACTAGAAAAGATCCCTGGAGTCTTGAGGGAGAAAAAAATAACCCATGTAAAACAAGCACAAATGTGGAATAGTAAAAAGGCAATCCAGAGAGAGACTGATATATGTGATTAAGACTTCATGAAAACCAACACAGACAGTGAGCTGAATAATGAAGTATTCAGAAGGAAAGCGCTTAAGCAAATTATTTCTATTTATAGAAACAGGGACGTGTTATAAGATACAAAGCCAGAAAAATCCTGGCATGTACAGGATGAAGCAATTAGGTGGCGATAGATTTATTCTTGCCATTATAAACACAATGGGCAAGTTACTTCTAAACCCAAGTCATGTGTGTAGCTTCTATTCTTTTCTGATTGATAGATCATACATAAATCATGTTTTAGGATACTCATCACTGTAGTATATGACTTAAATTGTAACAAATACCTCTTACTGCTGAGGAAGAAAAAGTGAAGAATCAATGAAAATTAACTCAGCTCATGCAGCTCTAGTGTGCAGCTGACAGAAAACAGAGCTTCACTAGAGCTGCGTGAGAAGATGTGACCCCTTCATGTCCAGAGCTTTAGAGTAAGTTGCCTACAAAGAAATAGTCACTTCACATGAACTAAGCTTGAGCCTCCTCTCAAATAAACAAACACCTGAACAGTAGAAAAAAACCCATAGTTTTTCCTTTGTCTGCCTCAGTTTGGCCTAGCTTTCTCCAGACATATAACTGATCTCTGAAAAAAAGAGAAAAAACTTCCCCATTACTTGAACTATGAAATACTTCTTTCAAACACTGGGACAAAAGGAATATTTGGAACCAATGATGCACACAGAATTTTAAAATTCAATCTGTTGAGCGGAAAAAGCCATTCATGTTGAATCTGAAAGATATTTATAGAATGGCAGCTGAACAGTAGTACTACTTTTTAATAAAAACCCCTCCGATTTCATAATTAAATTTCTGTGCAGGATGTCGCCGTTCAGATGTGCCAGTGATAGGTTCATGCTAGTAATTAACCATGGTAATAAGGTAATGCTGAGGTAGCCACATACTTCTGCTACATGACAGGGAGATTGCCCAAAATCCCGGGCACTGAACCAACAAAGCAAAACCATGCAAGCAGTGCAGGTAGTTTCTGATGGCCTGTACTGATCGACCTGGCTCACTTTTGTCACCACCCAGCTAGAGATCGGGAGGTCTGCATCCCTCCCCCAGAAAATTATAGAAAAATTTAACACTGCCAAGTCACAGCTGGGCTAAGGTGGGCTGAGCAAGCACAACAGTGCTGTCCTTCAGAACTGACAACAAAGGTTTTTTACAAAAAACAGTCTCTAGTGTGGAGAGGTAAAAAACCTCCAAATATATATAAAAATATATAACGAACATATATATATATTTATTTATATATATATATACATATATATATGAAATAAATTAAAAATCAAACTGGACTTTCCAGTTACATAAAAAACCTTTAAATCTTGAAGGGGCACGGAAATGATTTATGCTTGTGACTAGGACTGCAGAGTCTGCAGATGCTGTCCAAGAGCTACTGTTCTATGTATCAGTGTTCCAGGATCTCACGGAAGGCAAGCAGGAGTGTCAGACTCAGTGGAAACCTCAATGATAGCACACCCTCATAAATAAGGCACTAAAAACCTAGTGTGCAGGTCTGTATCTGTCATTAACCTATGCTGGAGCAAGAATGGATCTTCTCTGCATCTCTTTTCAATCAGATTGGGACAGTGAACATCCTTTTACCCATTGTTCACCTATCTCATTTAACGTAGACTGCAAGCACCTGGCAGTCATGATTTTATTTTAATTAGCACAGTAGGCTCTGGTCTAGGGAGTATGTACTACTGGAATATCAATTAGCTTTTAATGCTGCCATACAGAATGGCCTCTGTGCTGCAAATCTAGGAGCTCTGGGGTAGTTTTTCTGAGTGCACCAGTAACCCTTACTGGTTCAGACCAGTTTGATCCAAGGGCTCTATTCACACACTCACCATAGGAGCTAATCTTCAGCAGATGTCCTTGTCCCACTCCTCGCCCAAGTGGGACTACAGGCAAGCCTCTCCTGAGCCCTCATCCTCAGCTACCGCTGACAACTGCCCAGCTTGAACTCAGCTGTGCCTTGGAAGGAAGAATTTTCCTACCCATCACAGGCCAGATGTTGCCTGACCCTGGCTGCTGTCGGCAGGCCTGCACCACTCTTCTGCCCTGGGTCCCACATGGGCACAGACACTGACAGTCTTCTACCTTTGGCTCCTCTTCCTTTACAGAGCCCCCTGCCCTTACTGCTCACCTACAGCCAGCCTGGGCAAGGACCCAAGCCCACATGGAGCCCCCAGGCCCATGGTGGAAGGTGTGTAGGGCTGATCTGGGCAAGTAATGCCTACAGAGATCTACCCTCAGGGTCCTGACAATTCTTAACACTGGCCTGCCTCCTCCTGCTGCTGTCTCCCTCCTGTTACCATACTGTTACCATTTTAGTCCCCGAGAAGGAAGTGCATTTCACTTATTAAGATATCTAAGGAAACGTTATGTGCAAACTGTTCTTATAATTCAGCGCATCCATCATCTGGTTACATTTCAGCTCTTCCTCAACTTTACCTTGCAAACACAACGTAAACTACATGCAGTATTCAGAAAGGTGAAGACAGGAGGTCACACAAAATAGACTTTCATGCTGCTGTAAGTACTACCAATTCCAAACACTTTTAAAAACCAAAGCCTCAAGAATCTCGATTGGCTGAAAACCAGGAGGATTTTTTTCCCTGTTGTTTGTGTTTTTAAAGCAATATCTCTCTATTTTATTTCTACTTCTTTACTGTCAGCTGTGCTGAGGAAGAAAGGAGCCTAGTCTGTATGGATGTTTGTGCAAAACACAAAATTATGATCCTTTTAAAGCTGATGAGTTGATATCAGGAAAATAATTAATATTAAAGAAAAATTAAAAGTCAAATGAATAAAAAAAAAATCAACATTTCAATGTTGTGCTATTAGCGAATGAATCATTTTTAAAGCATGGAAGGAGACACTGTTTAAACACTGCACAAAATGCGCCCCTAAAATCTGTAACACACTAATTTTCCTTCCTTGTCAACATGGGCAAGCAGCCTGAAGCAAATCTTTCTGTTTTTTATTTTCTACATACTTTAAATTTCGCATCTGCATTTACTCATGGCTGGTTCATAATAATTTTTCAAGTTGTGCTCACATTTTTCTTTCAAATTAAATAGCTTTCCTTCTTCTATTTACCTTTTGGTCTATCTGTAGAGAGAAATCTTTTCATTATGCCATGCTAAATAAGCCAGATTCGGGTATTCTTCTAATGCAAACTTCCTCTTTCCTCGAATCTCTTGTCATCTTCCTCTTTGGCAGTAACACTTTCTGACACACAGCTTGCCATGATGAACTTAAGACTGGGGCAAATTCATATACGCAAATAATGAGCATCAGTAAAAATGATTCTGATTTATGTCAGTCCCCTACCTTATTTCTATTAATTTCAGCGAACTCTCAGTTTGGTAGAATGTCTTCTATGACTATTTTTTTATAACTTATACTAGTCCTCATTTATTTCCAAAAGAATAGCAAACATTTTTGCCCTATCAGCACAATTTCTTTACTGGGAATACTGAATAATTCTGTGACTTGAACTTAGTTAATGCTATTACTTAGACAGCTGGAGGCAAGCAGGCTCTACTATCCCCAACAGGGACAGAAAAATGTTATAGCACCACAAATGCTCTTCCAAACTTTAGGCTACCAGTAGATGTGTCATTAATAGAAGATTGAGTAAGGAAAATTCTTCCATGTCCAGGCATAGACAGTTGAGGGTAAATATTCAGATCAAGGATTCAGGCAGAACTCAAGGATGCCTCTGAGCAAACCATTCAGTACTTTTTTTTTGTTTTTTAACCAAATAAAATTGCTTTTCTGCCATCTTTTGCCTTTTTTAATTACATGATAAGCCTTTGGAGATACTGATCTTCTGCCAGTAGGGATTATTGTAATATGAAAATATTAAGGAGCACATAAAAGGACAATAATGCCATAAGGTCCAGTAGGGCATTAAATTTTGTCAGCAGGGAAAGATTTTACTAGTTACCATAGCAGCATGGTACAGGTACAAACCCCCTGTGACAATTCTCTTAGCTCAATATCTTCTTTTAAAGTAAAACGAGACACGTATTTTTTGAAAACTTTGAAAAGGGGTTTTACTGACGTAGCTGTATTGGTCCAACATCATACTTGAACTTGTAAAAAAACCCAACTCTACTGTAGATCTGCCTGTGCAAACTTGAAATCCAGTCATGGAAAAGTAGGGGAAAGATGCAAGTAGGCATTGAAATAATGTCTCTTTTTTTTTCTTTTTTCTGCTATCCCTTTGTAATAGTTACTCTTTTTAGTTTTCACCTATATATTTCTAAATTCAGACATTTCACTTGCTTAGACATTGATAAGTTCTCATTAATTGTGAGACAGGCTTCCTTCAAGCAGTTGCATTTCCTCTTTCTGAAGAATACTTTTCCAACTATTGCTACCTTTACCAGCTATTGTGCTAATGATATCTCAGACATCAAAAAAAATCAATAACATTAAGTTATTATAAGAACTGACGCTGTAGTTAAGAAGAAGATGGAAGGAAGGCTTCAGGAAGACATCCTGAATGCGAAGTGATAGTTGGCACAGCTGAGGAAAGAAATATACTAAAAGTGCTGATGCATTAGAAAAACACACTGTGCTGCTTTTCTCTATCAGGTGATATGTCTTACATGATCTTCATGCTGCAAATACTTGTGTCTTAATCTACCCATAAAATGTGAGCGGCTTGCTTTGTTTTTCCTCAAAGCTTTTGTGCTCTTTATTTTAGCTTAAAGAAAAACAAAAGAAAAAGGAATGTAATCGAACCTACAAAAAGCCTACTTTTTGTATTATTTACTCATCAAAATTTCATTTTCAGGCATCTTAGGGGCAGGAAAGTTCACAAGATCATCCAATCTGATCTTCCATTTACAAAGAATATGTGATTAAAGCATAATATGTCTCTGACTAATGCATTTTCCAGAAAGACGCTCACCCCTGAAGAAATCCATTGACGTTGCTTTTCAGCATAAAGCCATTTACTCTCTCCTTTACAAGTTTTCTGTGCTATGCCTTCAACTGTCCATCAGACTTCTAAAAATAGATACAAATTTCATTTGTGCTTCCAAACAGCATTTTGCCATGACCCTGCTGAGGGCTTTGCACGCTGTTAGTTCCTCAAGGCTGTACAGATGTTGCCCTATGACCCACTCTTGGGTGGAGGGACATCCTACCACACCCCCATTATAATGTTCATCAAAGCTCCTACATAATGCTGCCCCTGCTCAAGCCATGGCTTAATGCCAGAACCATCACCTTGGCCACACTGACATCTAACTGTTTTCCTTCCCAGTCAGGGCCAGATGCTGATAGTAAAGATAGGGGCAATAATCTAATCTTCCCTTGTTCCTGTTTTTCTCTCATCTTTGAGACTGGCTATAGCTGATGCAAATCAAAGAGATGGTCCACATGTCCAGAGCCTTATGGACCCAGCAGTAGACATCTTCAACTCCCTTAGCACCATGAGGAAGCAGGTGTCAATGACAGCAGCATGCTGCCAGCCCACTTCTCTGGTCAGAGAAATCTAGGTGCCATCCTCTTTCGTGAGGACAGCATCCCCTCCCTCAAGAGGCTTCACAGACTGAAACTGGACAGCATGTTCCAAAATTTGTCTTATCAGTGAAGAAGCATGAAAGAGAGAAACGTTATCCTCCCACCTGTTTGCATAAATCTCTAACATGTTGCTCCTTTTCTGTCACATCAGTGTTCCTGTTCACCCTGATATTAATATCATTCTTACCGAGCTGCTGCTTTCCAGAATGTTGCACGCTCCCTTTGAATACTCCTTTTTCCTGACTCTGCATCATCGCAACTAGTTACATTAAGAGAGTATTTCGTTTACCCAGTAAACTATACAGCTAACACTTCTGCTGCATCTCATTTCAATAAAGCTTCCTTGCTGTCAAGCACTTTAAGATCAGTGAATTAGCCAGTTCATTAGAAATTACTTTTATTCCCTATTTCAACTCTAAGTAATTGTAAGAAGTTATTTCTCTCAGATGCATGATCTAATCAACAAATAAAATTATGTTTATCTTGCAAGACTGATGTACACAAAGCCATGTGAACTATCATCAGATGAAAATATGCTAACAGGGAGTGTTGTCATTCATCAGCAATCAAACGGAGGTAGCAGGTAGAGAAGTACTACAGTCTATTCTCCCTTACTTGACCAAGCTGATGTCAAATTAGAGTGCATATCTGAAGGACAACAAGCTGTATGGTGAGGATACTTATCAACATATGAGCGTGACTGCATGGATTTAAAGTGAACTACAGACCTGGTTGTCTAGAGAAGCATACTGGAAGACCGCAGAAGGAACTAAGTCAGGGCATTCTATAGTGAGGTCTGCATACACAAATGCACATTAAAATGGTTCAATATAAAAATGACTGTGACTGCATGTGGTATTCACATCCGAAGTCAGAACATGAATACACTAAAAACTGACAGTTAGAGGTGCATAATGGTTGGGATTAATTAAATTCAGGACTCAATGTGTATCCCCTGACATATTACAAGTTTTGTTGCAGCTATTCAAAGAATAATAATTTGTGTGAGGGTTCTCATAGAGATTTTATAGAATAGGTTTTACAGGGTCTTGGACACAATGGTTTGGTGAAACAGACCACACAAAGAATTAGCATAATCTTTTTTCATTTGAACAAAATCCCATCCTTAGTAGAGAGCTGTATTTTTTCTATGATTTTTGACAAAGAAGTGTATTTATAAGACTATTACACAATATTAATAATCACTTCTAAAACAATTTTAAAGGAGGTAGTACACTGAAAACATATCAATTAAAGCTTTTGAAGAAATTATATCCAGGGCCTCTTAATCTCCTTTGAGTAACTGAATTTTGTAATTGTTTTAGTGAAATTAAACAGTGAACATGCTGCAGAGGAAAGTCTGGTGCTGCCTATGTAATTCGCTGTTGTGAAGCTTCATCTTTGGTGTGTAATCTATAAACTAAAATCCCCTTATGCCACCACATGCTACAGCCATTCCTAACCTTAATGCTAGATTCTTATGTTGTCTATGCTAAATGTTTAGAGGTAAACTCCCGTAGGTGACATCACAACTGTCTGAATATTAAAAGTAGAGAAGATAGGGATGGCAGAGCATAGAAATCTGGTTTTGTTAAGAACTGCATCTATTTAAAATTTGCTATTATTCAGAAAAAAATACACATTATTTGAGAAAAAAAAAAGGTTTCTATCTCTCTCCATCTTTCACACACTATCTTGGAGGCAATGTTGAGGAAGGAGCTGGAAGACACTGGGAAAATTAGAAAGGCAAGAAGTCACAAGCCTGGAAGTCTACACTTGGCAGCAACCCACCGGGCAGACTGACAAGGAGCTGGGATGGTGAAGTCTCCTCCAAAGGCAAATGCCTCAGCTTCGCTTCAACAGTCTGGTGATTGTCATAAAATTCTACATTGTCTAACGAAATGTTTAGATTTTGATGCACTCATAAATTCCAAACAAAAAAAAAACCCACCTTAATTGCTTATACTTATTTACTCTCTAGGTATATCTATAGATTGCAATTTAGAAGCACTTTTTCTGTGCTTTTTTACGAAAACTGGGCATCAAACAGTAATGTAAAAGCAATTAAGTGCTATGATTTGGCACTGAGTTTAAGGTGTAAAGATTACGTAGTTAAAATAGTCACAGATAAGCATTTCAAAGTTAAAAATTACTTCTTTGACCATGAACAGTTTTTGCAGACATTAAACAAGCAAAGTATGAAAATATGTTTTAAAAAAGTTTTCCTTCTGAAAGATCAATTTGCGAGCTATCTTTACTGAGGAGTAACTTTAAACAACTCTGAAAGCTACTAATGGTTGTCACGTCTTGAGGATGATTGTCACATTTATTAATACGCTGTAAGCTGCTTTTCACACTTCATTATAGCTGTGCTGGTTAACAGAACAGTCTTTCATCGCATCCTGGGCATCATTTTCACGAGTGACTTTACTTATTGGCTTCTACTGAATTGTAAATCAAGAAATACCTAGAGTGTATATACATGTAATGAGAGAATAAAAAAACGCAGACTGCAATCACTCGTTGTTAATATGAATCCCATTCAAATACAGCAGCTACAGTAACAATATTATATTAACATTAGCAGAATATAATTGTATCCTAGCCTACTGAAAACGAGTTTGTCTCTCCTCCTTATTTCCTTTGTGGCTCAAATTCTTGTATCTCAGTCTTTAATGGGGAAAATGATGCGATTTATAGAATTTAAACATCCTTTTAAATCTTGTCAACAAAGACAAATAAAGGCTAGGTGCAGATAAAAAATAATATAACCCAGTATTACTAACTTATACTAGTACGAGGTTCAATTTTTACATTACACAAATACACACTGGTATGTCAGTAAAATTAGGGCTGATTTTAATACTGATTTAGAGTAATTATGCCATAATGTATGCCCAATCCAACCCTGCTGAAATGAAGTATAACACTGATTTCAGTGGTCCTTCTGAGAATGAGATAAACAACGCGTGAACCGAGAAAGGGTCAGGGAGGGGGTTTGGGAGAAGGAAAAAAATAATTTAGCAGATCTGCAGTGTCAGCAACTGTTCACCTCTATATCGCTATGGTAGACAAGTTTTCAACTTTTCCTATATAAAATAAACCAGATTCTATTCATATGAGTATTAAATTAACTTTATGAGGCATCACACACCACAGAGTCTGAATTAAAACTCAGCTTCTCCTGTGGTAGTGGAAAATGGATTTTAAAGATGGCCAACAATCTGGCTGTCAGACTCTTTCCCCTGCCCATTTCATAAGTACACTTTTCCACCTTGAACCAACAGAGGGAACTTGCATTGCACTGCCAGCGCAACTGGGCTTGACTTTCATCTCATGAAAGAGAATACTTCTTTTAGATTTTACATGAGTCACCTAGTACCAAAAGATTTAAAAAGAAAGTAATAATAATTATGTGGTACTACAAGTTGTGCTTAAATTGGAAGGCAGGATGGAAGAAAAATCTCGAGGCATGAAAGCAGAGGGGCAGAGAAGAAAAGGCCTGTGATGTAAAGCAGATATAAGCACTGCTTAATTGATCAGTACTGTCTCATCCCTTTGTTCTCCTTCAGGACTACATTAGAAGCACAGAATTTCACTACACCCATATTTAGAAAAAAATTGAAAAGGATGGGGGAAAAGAAAACTACCATATATTCTTAGATCACTAGAAATGTATAACAACATGTTTTACTTTAAGCTTACTGATTAAGGCTAAGTTTAAATTAAAGGACACGAAAACATGACAACTGACAACAGCTACACTGATGGTGAGAGAAAGACCGAGTAATTACTGTTCAGTTACTATGAGGAGAAAGTAAGTCATTGACTTACAATGCCAGAAGGGCAAATGGCTTCTTGCCCGACTTCACAATGTTCATTGGAAGCAACTGGGCTGACAGCAGCTGTACAAAGGTAACAAGCTGGTGACAAAGGCAGCAGGGAAGAACAGATTACAGAGGATATAGGTTAGCACTGCAGTCTCACAGTGTGCTGCCACCAGAAGAGGAGATCTTCCTCTTCCAGCCCACCCTGCAAGCCCTCTCTCTTCACTATGCCCAGACTGGAAGTTCTGTGGATGCCCTCTCTCCGTCCCTCACAAAGTACCTTCTTCACGCACCTTGGTCTGGGCACAAAAAGAAGCTAGAAGCAGGATGCACATAATTTGGAAGCATACAGCAATGATTTATTGCTAAACCCACAGAGGATATCTAGGACATAACAAACATTAATGAGCCATCCTGACAAAACACTGGAAAAGTCATGGCTAGTGAGACAGGCATCAGTCAGGAGAGGAAAGGCTGATGTGTAATGCTCACTGGGAAAAGTCTGTAACACTGCTGAGTTGCCATCTCCCACCATCTCTCACCACCAAGCACACTGACATCAATTTTTTTGGAGTTTTTTCCTGTAAGATCCAACACCTCTCAAGTGTTTTTCTTCCTCAATCCCTCAACAATCCTTCCTCTGCTCCCCCCTCCCCTCCCCTCCCCTCCCCTCCCCTCGCCTCGCCTCGCCTCCCCTCCCCTCCTCTCTTCTTTCCCTCCTTCCTGAGTTTATTTTCAGGCAAAACAATGAGTGAAGGAAGTTTATGAGATGTGGTAGAAGCATTCTCCTGGTACAAGGTTAGTAGGGGTAAAAGGGTAACAGGTAGTGGGAACTCCACCTTTTGGGGGCTATAGAGTCAACTCACAATATGTTATAAAGCCCTATTTGCATTAACGTGCTTTCACACTGACTCTTAAGTCTATGTTTAGGGAACTGTGTGAAGGAAATTAAAGACATATTGATAACCTGTGGGACATATTGATAACCTGTGGGACATATTGATAACCTGTGGGAGGCAAGTAAAGTTCTGGAAGATCAAAAAAGGCAGAAATACTACCTGTTTTTCTGGAAAGGGAATAAAGGTAAATGGGGAAATTACAGACCAGTCACTTTAACTTTACTTCTAGCAAAAATACTGGAATATGTCATGCAAGTGATTCATAAGCACCTTGAAGAAAGTAAGATTACTAACAGCTAACATGGAGTTGTCAAGAATAAACAGAGTCAAATCACTTTAATTTCCTTCCCTGAAAGACTTGATGGAGAAGTATTAGATCTCTCTCATGTATCTTCTCTTCAGTAAAGTTTTACTCATACAACATTCTCACAGTCTAAATGTGTGCCAGACCAAATCTACAGTAGGAGTGAAAAAATGGTTAGAAATTGTCCTTCCGTGTCAAAATGAAAGAGTGCATTATGAAGTCATCTTCACCAAGTACCAGACAGTATTTTTATTGATGACCCAGCTGAAAGTACGCTTATTCAAGGCACAGAGAAACTAGCCAGTGCAGACCTCAAATGTGTTACTACCAGTAAATGAGGGAATGATCTTGAGAAACTGGGAAAAAATGTGAAATACTGTGAAATACTGAAATCTATAAAGATTATGTTCTACGCTTAAGCAGAAAAAAATATGCTGTATGTTTTGGAAATGAGTAATCGCTGACTCGGTAGCAGTTTTGCAGGAAAGATCTGCAGGTTTTAAAGGATCACAAACTGAACATGAGTCAACAGCCTTAGCCATCACGAAAAAGGACACCAGGAGGTATAAATGCAGCCTGCAAGATGCACAGCACAATCCTTTCCACTCGGCGCCAGTATGACGGCGCGGTACGATGTGGGACAACTGGATGGACACTAGGGGAGAGCAATGACAAGAGAAAATGTGATTTGACAAGAGATGTTTTGCCTAGCACAGGAGAACAGTGTGGAGACATTGCAGCTTTCAGGTAGTAAAGAGTGGCTGCAAAATTCTCCGCGCCCGTGGCAATAGAACAAATAGTAATGTGCTTAAGCTGCATTAAAAGAGATTCAGGTCAGACATGACGGTAAACTTTCTAATGTTGGGATAATGAAGCCCCCTGGAATAGATTGCCTAGAGAGGCAGTGAAATCTCTAGCATTAGAGAATATATTAGATAGATGTCTATCTGGAATTAGAATTGGGCAAGGAAAGGGATTAGATGTCCTCCTGATGTCCTTTCACCTCTGTCATTTGTGACTGCTCTAGCAAATTTCAAGATGTCCACATCACAGTATGGTTGTAAGTATATTAGGCTACAGGCAGCCTTAACTGTTCACTCCAAGGCTGTAACACATTTTGGTTTCTGATTAAGCAACCTTTACATTTCTGAGATTCAATGGGAGAAAGGGGGATTAAAGCCTTTGTGTAGCATATTTCATCTGTCAGTGAGAGGTATCATCAATTCTAACTTCATCATAATGCAAATAGGAATGAAAGCACTTAGATTTTTTCTTTAAGTAAAAAATGTTTGTTCAAGACATATCACTGCACCATGACGACCATGCTACGTGTTTATTCAGTGGAATATATGTTCAGCAAAATGAATAATGTTTGGAGGAAAGAAAAGGAGTGCAACCAGAGAAGTCATTAAAAGCTCTTTTGCTAAAAGGAATCATTAATAGTATTTGCTCAGTGTTTCATGACTTCAGCCGTGTAAGTTACTGTTGAAAAAAATACTCCACACTGAGAAATACCTGTGTGTCATTGACTATGTGGCTGAGCACAGCAGTAAAAGCATATACTTTAAAATGCATTTTTTGCATTGGGTCTGAAAATTCTTTGAGGCTGAACCTGAATCTAGAAGTTGTTATAATTTGTTATTTTTGGACTAAAGTAGTTGTATTGCCCCTACAAAAATATGTGAGCTTTGTGTAACCATTAAAGGTAAAACCTAAGAACTGAATGTGCTGGATAAATCAAAAGCTTCATAGTGTGTTAAGTCCTTATCTTTCCACCAGAAAAGGGCCACAGCCCTTAGTCTGGGTGTTCCTTTGCCACCTCCAGTGGAAGCATGAAGTTGGATGAACATCCTGATTTGGCAGGGATAGAGTTATTTCTCTTAGCAGGTGGTGTGGTTCTGTGTTTTGGATTTGGGATGAGAATAACATTGATAACACACCGATATTTTTAGTTGCTGCCAAGCAGCCAAGGACTTTTCTGTTTCTCATGCTGCCCTGGTAACAGGAGAAGGCAGGGGGGCACCCAAGAAGCTGGGAGGGGACACAGCCAAGATGTCTGACTCAAACTGGCCTTCTCAGATGAGGCCCTCCTCATCTGCTACTCAAGTCTTTAAAATGACAGAGGACAAAGATGGTGCCCCCACCCCCGGCAAACACTCAGCGGCTAACAAGCACTGGAACAGAGCTGGATGTGGCCATTCTGGGGTCTGTGAACTCCCCTCTCAACTTCAGGGGCTCAGGGAAATGCATATAGTCTAACTGCATCAGCTCTCCACCTTCTGGGAAATGCTGGGAAATGTCCTACATCTTATGACCTGTTATTGAAAAAAAAAGTCACTTTTGAAAACAGATCACAAGTTGCAGATCGGACCAGTTTCAGCAGAAGATCTTTGGAAGAAAGAATTAAATCATTAAGGACAGTACACTTCTTAGTTCACATTTTTGAAACTGTCTTCTGCCTGACAGCCCCTGGAAGAAATCTACTGTTTTGAAGCACAAAAGGGAATTTGGTTTTATTATTGAAACTGTACAGAGTCTTGCTAACTATGGTTATACTTCTACAAATGCATGGCACTAAATCTCTGACCACATACGATGAATTGCAGAAGAACACTCTAAGTAGGCACACACATAAAATGACTAATGGGGAAAAAAGAGAAGTTAAGGATTTTGAAACACATTTGCAATTGATACTACCTATAATATCCTGAACTCTAGTTTTTATTTGTTTTTTTAAAGAATGTAATTATTTTAAAACTATCACATGCTCATTAGATATTTCAGATACTAAACCACAGTCATGCTCTTTTAGTGTTTCACCAGCTATCACTGCAATTTAATTTAGCATTTAGTGTCATTAGAGAAAGAACAATCTCACCTTGTAAACAAATGTGCTTCTGAATTTGACCTTTGACTATGTTTTGCAAAATGCTTCACTTTATGATTGTCTGCAAACTATTTACTGAAGCTGAATATTTTAAATTTATTGGTTGAACTCTTTGACTGGTCACCTCATCCACCTTGCTGTTTTTCTCCTGAGTTTCTGTTCTGTAAAGATAAAATTTTTCAACAGAGGAAGATGAGGGAGAATCACAGAGTCTTCAGGTTTGTCAGTAACAATGCAGTTTAAAGAAGCATTGTTTCAGACAAAGCAGACCTAATTTTCTTTGTGATACAAGAAATGTCCTGGTGAATTTGGGTATGTGTTCCCAGACATAATATTTTGGCTAACGTGTTTGCAAGTATCAGACTGATAATGTGTCCCTTGGTCATTTCCCAAAATACCAAAGCTGCATTCAAACCTACAAGTTCAATGCCAAATGAGAAAGTGAGGTCTTTTCTCTTCTTTCCTGGTCTATTACTTGAATTCCTAGGGTTTGAATTGCTTCAAAAACCTTTTTCAAGAAGCTGTCCTGCATAAAGTCTTTATGTTAACAAACATTTGCTTTGGGAAATCCCGGTGTATGTGTCCCAAAAAGCACTGAGGCAGCTTGCAGAGAATAACTGAGAAAATAATTTAGACAAATGTCCAGGTTTGGCCTCTAGACAACAACTTCTTTTTTCAGTAATTTTACTATCAGTTAGTTGTACTTGGTCTATAAACCTCTATGACACTTACCATCAAGATACCTGTGAGCTGGCTGGGTAATTGAAAATGTCATATTCCAAGGGAAACATGCATGTATTGCTTTCATCTTTCCTTCAGTTCATTTCTCCTAAAACCACCCACATTACTTGACTTCGTTGTGGCTTTTTGTACCAGATTCAATACAACAGACTTATATTCAGTGAGGTGCTTCCTAACTTTGGTTGAAAGTGATTATGAAAGGAAACATTACAGAACAGGAGCCTGAACAAAGAGCCCAAAATGTAAAGGTGTTTTATTAAAAGCTGTAAAATAAATGTTTCAATTAAAATAATTAATCACTGAACTTCACTGATTTCCTCAGGTTCCTGTTCTGCCTCATGTGGGTTGGACACATGATGTTAACAACTTCTAGAAACCATCTGTGTAAGAGATTTTGGTTGTGTAACACCTTTGCCACTTCCAAGGGGAGGCACTCAGGAGTATAGTCTCACCTGCTCTTGTGCCTTTGAAGGAGAATGAGACTGGAGATGTGAACAGCTTTCGAAGGATACCACAGCAGCATTTCCAAACAAAAGTATTTATAATAATTAGAGCTTTTTTTTTTTTTTAATTAAAAAAAAAAGGAAAGGAAAAAAAGGAAAGGAAAAAAAGAAGGAAAAAAAAAAGGAAAAAAAAACCAAAACAAAAAACCCCCAAAAGAAGATGACGAAGAAAGAGATCCAAAGCATTTTTCTGAAACCTTTCAATTCAGGTCCTTTTTGCTATCATGCAAATGTCAATGTAATGTATAAATACTGCAAGGAAAATAATATACATTAATCCTATCCTTTGAAATTAAAGGCTCTGCAGGTCCTGAAGTGCTGACCAAGCACTGAATAAGAGGCAATTTTAAAAATTTGTTTATATAGACCAACATGACTTCGTACCTTTTAACCCATTAACTCATCTTTGGTGTGAAACTTGTGAATTAAACCCCAAACATCATATTAGAAGTAAACAGAGATGATCTCTTACATTCAATTAGTCCCTGACATTAGTTCTCCCAATTGACATTTCACAAAGGACAAAATATGGGTTTGCATTTGTTCTGTATCTGGTTGTCTTGGTTTTGGCAGGGATAGGGTTAATTTTCTTTCTTGCAGCTGGTTAGTGCTTGGTTTGGTATTTAGGATGAGAATTCATAACACACTGATGACTTAGGTTGGTGCCAGGCAGCTAAGGACTTTTCAGCTTCTCATGCTACCCTGACAATGAGAAACTGGGGGTCACCCAAGAAGCTGAGAGGGGACACAGACAGGGCAGATGACCCCAAACTGCCCAAAAGGATAGTCCATACCATATGACATCATGATCTATGGGCTGAGAAGTGTGGTAGCTGGGAGGCCTTGCATGGCAGCTGGGGGTCTTGAAAGGGAGCTGGGGGTCTTGTGCAACAACTGTGGTGAGAAATAGTACTTTTCATTACTTGTTTATTATTAATAATATTTGTAGTTATTATTAATAATTAGTTTTTGTATTTGTCCTTTTAATCTGTTTTTATCTCAACCCACAAGTTTTCTCACTTTTACCCCTCAGATTCGTCCCTCCACCCCACTGGTGTGTTGTGCTTAGCTGCTGCCTGGGGCGAAACCACAATGCTGGTTTTGCAGGGAGAGGAACAACACTTGGGCTAGGGTTATTCAGAAAAAATATACACTTATTTAAGAAAATGGGAAATACAGAGATGATAATTATCTTACATTTGACTTGGTTCTAGAGGCTAAACTGTGGACTTTGGAGATTTTTTTACAAATAGATCCAGCAAAAAAACTTAGTGGCTAACTTCAGCCTATAAATGAGGGCAATTTTTTAAACAACAGGGGTAACAAAAGAGATTCTTTAACAAGGTTTTCAGGCTGGGATCAGATGAAAATATGAGAAGTGGTTTATATCTCTTAGATGCAAGGGAAGAAAAGATCCCTATTGCTTCAGTCATTGATTATACATGATCGATGTGAATTTATGTGAATTTATGTCAGTCTTGCACACATGTATCTTCCCAATTCACTGCAAAAACAGTGGGTTTTGCTCCTGATTATTTATTGCCTCATAACAAACAGTAGCCTCATGGCACCAGACACTCAAGAAACATAAAAATCTCTTGAACCATAAGGGAAAAAAATGAATAGGGTTCAATTGCTGTAAGAAACAGAGTGGGGTCTAACCAAGAAATTCATGGAAACTGATCCAAAATGGGAGAAGAAATAGATATGGAACATAAGAAAACTAAATAAAAGTATAGGATAGGATTGATACAGGAAAAGATGAATTGCTAACCTGTAGACAAATGCTAAGAAAAAAGTATGAGTAAAATCTAAGATTAAAAATACTATACTTCTAAAGCAGTCACTGAATATTTAAAAAAAAAAAACACCAAAACCCCCCTCAGAAATTGCATGTGAAAATACACAAGGAAACACCAAAGAACCAGAACCCATCTGACACATTTGTTTCCAAAAAAAGTCCTGATGAGAGTTTGAGACTTCTTTGCTTAAGGCATTGGTCATATGTTACAGCATGGGGCTTATGGCACTGGAAAAGAACAGGAGGCAGCTGATCCAGCATGCGAGACAATATCAAATGGAATGGAATGAATTGCTGTTAAATGAGATTTACAAGCCCAACGGGACCTGTTGGTAACTGTCAGAAAGAAATGTGCTGTATGTACCATCCGCTTTTAGTCTTTTAAATCCTCTGCTGAAACATGGCGTCACTGGAAGATGCAGCTCACCATCAATGCAAACAGAAGACAGACTTCTTCTTCAAATTTGTTTTTTAATGTTTGCTGTACTTCTACTGATATGTTCATGATCCGCTTTAGCTACAAGAGCCCAAACTGAAATCTCATTAATCACTGTGTAGTGATACCACAAGTGTAAACTTCATTCAGTACAAACACTCCTGTTATGGCTAACGTACTGGCAGATTTCAACAGAAGGCAGAAGCATGTAACTACGTGAAATATTCCAATTGTCTCACTTTAGTGTTTATATTACCAAGGTATCCAGATTATTAACATGGTGGAAGAGCACTGATTTTTTTATTCATGCCAGTATTAGGTTAAATGAGAATATTACCATCAGTGATGAGTAAGAAAGTGTGGTTGTATAGCTTTTCTCCATGCTTTCTTTAGAATGGACTATTTCTCCACTGCTGGATAAATGCCTTCCAGTAAGAATATTGTCTCCTGCAATTTTACCTGAGTTTGAAATACTATATTAAATCCTACTACAATAAAGGATTTTTAGCAATAATGAGTAAAACTCTTAAAGAAAAAGCTAATGATGAAATTTTGCCTGAGTCAAGCCTAGATTAGACCTAAAGATCAGCTTTCCCTTTCTCAATGGGACTGAACTCATCTTGTGACTTAAGGGTCTTAAATCAGGATGTAGGAGAGCTGAGTCATTACCTATACTTCTGATATTCTGGATGATGATTTCCAAATTTCAGTTTTCTCACTGTTCTGTTTTTCTTTTGAATTATGTAGAGTTTTTACTCCAAATATTCCACTATACCAGTACTTCTGCTTTTGCAGCAGGATTTCCCTGTTTTGTTTTTTTTTCTTCCTGAAGGCAGATATTCAAAATGCCTAGAAGGTATGAACCCATAATTGCTTGGAGGCAAGAAAGAAAACATATTGTGACAGAAAATTCCCCCTTGTAACACCCACCCAATGTGCAGCTGCATCAGACCCATGAAATGAACTTCCAAGTAAATTTCTTCTATTTTCCCAATGCAAATCTGATCTATGTAATTGACAGATGTGACCAAGACAAGTATTTTGCACAAGTATTTTTATAGCTGCTTTTACTCTTTTTCCTTCAGTTTTCATTAAGGTGAGAAAGAAAGCTTTTGTCCTCAGTTTGAATACCCACCTCAAAGTCTGGGAAAATGTAATAAAACAAGAACCTGAGTGGAATGAGTGGGGAAGTGGAAACATTCCTGGAAAAAAAGAAGGATATCCTACAGGCATGTACACACTCTGTGTATATTTTGTAGCTCTCAGAAATGTGAAAGTTTGCTTATTTGTTTGGGGAAAACTAAGTTTGTTTCAATTTGTGTCTTCCTGCAAGGTACTAGCCTACAAAGCAGCTACCATAAATATTTTAAACTGCAAGCTAACTAGCGCTGAACTTTGAAGCCAGTGAGCATGTTTTAATGTGCCAATGAATTCAGAATCTTAATCTGGGAAAGAAAAACAAATAAACAAACAAGATTCATAACTGCCTGCGCACTTCAATGCCAAGTGCAATAATGCACATTTGGACAACTCACCAAACCTAATTACTTAGTGGATTTTCTAAGTCAAGTTCAGTGTAATTTAAAAACCTGCATCTGTAGCTTTAACTGCAAGCTGTGGTCTTCCAGCATAAATTAATTGGATGAGGTACTTAGTGTAGCTAATGCAGGAAGTCAGACTTAATAATCAGCATGCTCCTGCCTGCCCTTAAAATCTATGAAATGCCAAATAAATAGTTTAACAGGAGATGTACTGCAGACGACATTCCCAGGAGAAAAATCTGGCCTTTGATTTTATGTATCTATCAATACCTTAAAGAGGTAAGTCTTTAATATATGGTTGCGGTCAAACTAAAGCAAATCTCAGACGTACGGAATGTAAAGGTCAAAAGACACTTAATAAAAATTCCAACACTGGAAAGTAGCAAAATTAACTTGGTTTTATAACTGGCTTCCTCCTATCCAAAAGAATAGTTGGATTCTATGTGCTGAATCTGCGTCTCTGCCTTAGGAGATATGGCAGATCACAAACTCATGACTGGGAGGCACCTTCTCCTAGCTAGAGATAATAGCAGTGAGGTTACCATTTACATGGAAGCAAGTAAAAATATTTTATCTAATGTTTTTTTCAGGATGGCGCAGGGAGAGGGGGGAAGGGAAGAAGGCAGTTGAAGAGGGGCCACAAAATGCCAAATCCTAATATAAACCTGTTGGTTGAAGACTAAACTAGAGGAAAGCCTCCATTTTCTTTAATCCACTTTGGGAAAGAAGTTCCAAGGAAAAGGCCACAATATCATAATTTGCCTCACAGAGCAAAGAGGAGAAAAATGGAAAGTATTAAAGGACTAAAATGACTTAAAAGTTTGTTTCGTATGTCACCGAGAGCCATGTCTAGCAAATCATAGAGTTATATGCAGAATGAAGAAAAGTATGCACTAGAACTGGTGTACAAAGCCAAACCCATTCACTCTGCCTGAGATGGGCAGATGCTTTAACCTTAAATGGGTAAGACTTCACCATTAGAAAGGCTACAGTGAGGAAGCAGGATGCATGTCATATGGGGGCCAGGCAGAAAGAGGTGCTTTAAGACTCTCCTATGAGCACAGGGTCTGTACTCACCTCTCCCTCACATGCACCCTTCCAAGAGCAGAGATGGGAGAGCAGTAGGGCATGCATGAGGAGCAGCACGACACAGGGCTATGTGAAGATGGCTAGCAAGGGTTGATCACGGAGAGGATGACAGAGCAAGCATGGGATGGAAAATTGTCTACTAGATTGAGAGCCCCTTCAAGGTGTGGCCAGCAGAGAGAAGCGTGTAATGGAAGTGGACAATGAAGTGAGGTTAATGGAAACAACCATACTAACAGATCAGAATGGTTTATGTCAGACCTTGGTACCCAGGTAGTCTTAGAAGAACTGTAAGTTATTCTTTGGAGGCCTCAAAGAACATAGACCTGTTGGAATACATCCAGAAGAGGGTCACAAAAATGACCAAAGGGCTGGAGCACCTCTCCTATGAAGACAGGCTGAGAGAATTGGGCTTGTTCAGTTTGGAAAAGAGAAGACTCTGGGGGCACCTTATAGCAGCCTTCCAGTGTCTGAAAGGTGCCTTTAAGAAAGCTGGGGAAGAACTGCTCACCAGGGCATGTAGCAATAGGACAAGGGGTAATGGTTTTAAACTAGAAAAAGGAGATTTAGGTTGGATGTTAGGAAAAAAAATCTTCAGTATGAGGGTGGTGGATCATTGGAACAGGTTGCCCAGAGAGGTCCTGGAGGTCCCATCCCTGGAGATATTTAAGGTCAGGCTTGATGGTGCTCCGAGTGACCTGATCTAGTGAAGATGTATCTCTTACTGCAGAAGAGTTGGACTAGATGACCTTTAAAGGTCCCTTCCAACCTTACACATTCTATGATTCTATTCCAGAAGTCTGACAAAACATAGCTGGTCATACCAAAGGAAGCACTTATTTTAATTAATTTTAGAAACATTTTTTGTTAATGCTTACTTGCCTTGCACAATTTTCTTTCCTCCCTTTAAAAAAATATTATTAGTCATTTGACTCATGATTCCAAGTGGGGAAAAGTAAATATCAAGCACTAGAAAAGTTTAGTGTTGTTTTTTCTGGTTTCCCACTGGTAACATGAATCAAGTGTTTTGAGTATTAAACTCTTTAAACTTTAACCAAGCCCTGACAGAAGGGTCAGAGCAGGAACACACACAAGACAGAAAAAAGACTCCTGTATGTCATTCTCTCTGAATGCAGTAAATCTCTACTGTGTGGGCAGGCAGTAGGCAGAATCTACTTACCTGCAAGAGTGGCAATGAGTAAGAAAACAGAGCTTACAGGAACTTTCAGCTTTCTTTTCAGCAAGTTTCAAGACAAGACATACCCAGCATTGTAGCATATGCAGAGCAGAGAGATTTAGGGCAAAAAAACCCCCTACTGAATGAAATTCATTCTCGAATAATTGAAAAAAAAATCAAATGCAAACAAAATACTACTGGTGTTTTTTGTGGGGGTTTTTGGTTTTTTTTTTATTTTATTTTTGGTCATGGTAATAAGGTGATCTCCCCTTCAGGAAGGTTTCAGAAGAGGGTGATTCGCAAACCACCCATGATATAACCAATTACATATTAATTACCCTACTCATGGCTTTAGCCAGTAAATGGGAGGAAAAAAGCGATAGATTTTCTGTGCTGCCAGAAAAAGTAAATGACAGGCATGGTATCTTCTTCAAAATGCCAGCCCCAGCTTTCTCTCTGCCACTGATAACATTAAATGTAGGCTACTGTCACACTTGGACTGCTGCCTGCTTGGAAAATAACAGCACTGTGGCATTTGTGCTGATACATTACTCACATATAACTTTAAAAAAAATAAAATCACATAATGTATGGCATGTTTGAAATAGTTTAGAGTCACTTTAAAAAAACAAAAAAACCTAAGAATGTTTTCACTGTTTACTGTGAAAAGGGGGAAAATCATGACTGCTTTGACTTGAAGTTTGTGGGCATTTACTAGACTTCCAACCCAATGTCTGAAACACAAGTCTAATGGACATCAGGGCATATGCAGAGTTTCTCTGAAGTTCCAAACTTTCATTGCACTTCTGGAGCAGCATAGAAAGTGCCATTTGCATGGGGTGACAGCTGCTTAACTCTGGGGAACAAGTTTGGATAGAACTGACCTTTAAAACATTCAATGGGCTTAACACGTGGCTTTCTGAGTTTGGAGAAAATTTGATCTCACCAGACTTTTAATTTTACCAAAGGCATGTGTCTGGCCATAATGTGATTTCTTCGTTCTGTATTTAGCACAAATCATGAAAATAGATGGCATAATATTGTCCTGCAATCCCGACTGGTACAATGAAAGTGTGGTTGCCCCCAAAGAAGTTATTGGCAATTTCAGAATGTAAGGGAGAGTGTCCTTGCAGGTAACAACATTCTGTAAATGTTTTGTTAGACTGCATGCATGGATAAATTATTCAAATGCCTCTGGAAAATATTGAGAGAGAAAAAAGAAGGAAAAAATTTACTTTTTGAGGGCAAATTCAAAGAGTTGGAGATGGGAGAGGGGAGCCAATTAGAGCTAAAGTAGATTCTGAAAACTCATTTTGTGATTAGGAACACTGCCTGCAAGATAAAAAAAAAAATCCTAACACCTATAAACGTGATCAGATGGAAGATAATGTTTCTGAACTGAATTTTAATGTGAAAATGTACTCAGAAAAGTCCCTGTTTAAACAATGGAATATTTTACAGCTTTTCAGCCTTCTAATGCAGCCTTCATCTCTTCGCATTCTTGCATCTTTATCTAAATTCAGGAGGTGGTTGCATCTCCGCAGGAACCATTGGGAGCACACTGACTCTGTGCAGTTCAGACACCCTGTTCTACTGCTGGAGCACTTCTACTCAGTTCAGGTAAAGGAGCTGAAGAGATTGAACAAACTCAGAGATATTTAATGACTCCTGGCCGCTCCTTCTTTCCAAAACAAAGCTTTTATCTTATTGCCCTTTAGCAACGATGTTAAAAATAAAGTGAGAGATCATACACATAACCCCAGATTCAGCAAATGTTTAAGAATGTAATTACCTTCCTATCAGCCAGAAAAGAGCCTTATCACATTTGCCAAGTCCAGCTAGGAGGCAGTTCCAGCACATTCAGAACGGCTAAATATAGTTTCAAGTAATTCCTATGCCTAAAGCAAACATTATGCCATGCCAACTCGGGAGGAAAACCACTCCTCCTTTCCCATGAATGTCTGTAACTCTCTGTATTTCTTTCCCTCTGATTTGTTCTGAGGCAGAGGGAGAAGCAAACAGGAACCCATCTGCCTCCATTTCTGAAGAGGCTGATGAGTTCTGTATATTTTACTCATATTTCTGACTACATAAGCAAAAGGACACGGCCAAAGCCAGTGACTTTATATCATCATAGAACGGGCAGCTATCAATTCACACGATTCAGACAGTTCACCCTTATTTATGAAACAGAAACAAGTCATTTGTTTTCAAATGTGACTTTAAGCAGGAAGTCCTGATTGGTAGAAAGAAGGGCTTTGCATTAATTTGACATGGAATCTGGGATAGCAAATAACCAGTGAATAGAAAGATGCTATTTTTCAGCATGATTTGAGCAAAGTTTTGCAAGACTGATCTTCCTTTCATCATAACAGGATTGAATTGAGCAAGATTTTACCAGTCACTTCATGAGGGGGGAGGGGAGGGGAGGGGAGGGAAGGGGAGGGGAGGGGAGGGGAGGGGAAGGGAAGGAGGAGGGGAGGGGAGGGGAGAGGAGAAGGTAGTAGCATGGTGTCTACCTTCATTAAAGGTTTCTCAATAAAGAAACAGATTTCCCTGTGTGCAGCAGCGTCATTCAAGATAGACAAAGGACATCCAGCTTAATTTTAAGAGCAAACACTTAATTTATGTGTCCTGACAGGATTATTGCCAATGATATGCCCTTATCTCTGTAGTCTGTGGCATCAGGTTCTTGGTCACTGTCTTAGACAATAAACATGAGGGTATTATTCCCTTTAAGTAATTAGAGGAAGGTTTCACTTATTGTATAATACAGGCAAACTTGCACAATCACTAATGTAACAATTTTACAAAAGCACCTTTTCCCTGGAAAATGTATGTTAAGCTACACATGTGACCTGAATAGTACTGCACCTGCACAACTTCAAATACATTTTATGCCTTGGAAAATTAATAAATCATGCAGCATGTTCTTTGCTTAATTAAAAAGACTGCTTCGCGTTCTTTCTGACGTGGTAATAAGGAAGCATTCTTACTCGCTTTATATGGCTTTTGTGAGCTTTAAAATGTGGTAGCTTTGTATAAATGTAAAGAACTGCCTTTCCATTTCCCTACACAGAGGATGCCAAAGTGTGTCTCAGGAGCAGTGTGGGTACCACCACAAGACCTACAGCTAAATTTGTTGAACTTTTGGCCCAGCCCAGCTCCACAATAGAGTTGAGGGTTCCCTGAAGAGCATGGCAAGTTTCATGGGCACCCTTTTCTCTGTGTGATCTGCTGTCTGTATGCCATATGCAGCTCATAGAATGAAGACTCCTCTATGGATCATAAGATCAAGATCGTTTTCCTAACTTCCCTATTACTTACTAGCATGAAGCTCCAGTGATGCAACCTGAAAAGCAAGCATGCAATGAGAAGTAATTAAGACCTCAGGAGATTGTCTCCTTCCTAGAGGAACCCCACTAGCTCCCCCTGGTAAGAAGCACAATTAATAAAGGCTATACTTAACTGAAACAATCAATGGTGAAATCAATTTTCTTGTACCAGTGTGACAAATAATGAGTTTACAAGGATATGCATCTTTCATTGCCTTTTGTGCATAATATGGGGCTAATCATGAAATTGATTAACTGGGGAGGAAATGACAAAAAATTGGCACCATTATAATTTCAAGGCAAGATATATATTCTGATTCTTCCTCAGCTTTCATTTACAAATTATAAGATTTATTTCTCAGATTCCATTTAAACTCCTTATTAAAATGCAGTTATTTGTACAATGCATGCCATTCAAACTCAGATATTTTGTCTCACAAAATATTGGCTGAGAAAAGACTGACCTGAATGCAGAGATCAAAACAGAGAAGTCATTATTTTTTCTTATGTCTTGCTGACAAGAATATTCAAGCTGATTAAAGAAGAGTCTTTAAGCAAGCTAGCTAAAATTTCCTCCTCAGATGTTTAAAGGAAAAAAAAAGCAATTTCCTTTTACAGTGGTAATCTATTTAGTCCTTGATTAATCCAATTTCACTGAGAATTTCATTGTGGCAAATCATCATTTCGTATTTCTGAATCAGTATATAAAGTGACTGACTTCAGGCATCCAAATAAGGAGAGAGCATGATTATCAAGAATTGCTGAGACCAGCAAATTCTGAAGGGAACCTCTAACTCTGCAGCTCTATGAGGCTGTGTTTGTTTTTGTTTAGGAGCTTAAACATTGATTTAGTTATTTAATTGTAGGTGGCTAAATTGGAAACGGTTGGCCTACATACCAATAAATAATTTTAAAATGCTGGACTTTGATGTGAAACACCAGGCAATGATTTACATGTAGGTGGGTCTATTTTGAGGACAGTGCGTTAAGATCCTAAACAAATAAGGATAAAATCAACATTCTTTATGTTCAACTGCCTTAGGAAGTTAATTTTTGTTTCAAATCAATTTTACATGTGTCAAATTCTCCTTTTCATAGTACATCATTGTGACAAAATCCAGAAATCTGTTTAAGCTGCATAGGTAACAGTAGTACTAACAAGCTTTTTTTTGTTTTTCAGCTGTTTAGCAGTATTTAACAGATATGTAAACAAAGCAGAATCTAAGCATTTAGTAACTGCTTTAGGATATTAGTACAGGGTGCACAAATACTACAGAGCTTTGCTTTTAATTTTCAATAGTCAGATACTCAGAATGAGAAATCTCTTATTTTTAGCCATTAAATGTTCATGTTAACATGCACTTCATAGAGCAAAAAAATATGCTATGGATTTTATTAGCAGCATTTGCTATCTGGCCACGTCTGGCTTTTCAGAACTCTATAAGCAGAAAGTCCCACTTCAGGAAGTTAGACAGAAAGAGTAATAAATATGCAAAATACAATGAACATTAATAATACAATTAATCATGGAACACAGCCTTAACTTGTGTCTAGTTATCTTTCTTACTGTTTTTTATGGCTTCATATTTGTTGCTTAGAAAATAAAAGCTCAACAAGCCATGAAATATCCATAATGTGCCTCTGCCCACTCTTTCCAAGTTACTACCTGCCTCTGAACATGAGTCCTGCTCCCCACTGCACATATACGTACCTATGTATGTGTGTGCACGACCGCATAGCACACTCAGGAAAAAAACTCCCTTTCACCCTACTGGTTTCCTCCAGGGCAGCGCAACTGGATGCTAGGCTACCTGTTGCTGCTCTGCTGACACTTTTGGAAAGGGCTACCCATGTGGCTTCCCAGGTAGTACACATACCCACTGAGACTTTGCATAGGATCAATCTGTTGCTCATGGCTGCACCATGTGCCACCGGGAGAGAATCTGGTTATCGCTGGGCCTCTGGCATCCTATCTGGATGCACAGGAGTGAGGAGAAAAGCCAGTGCGCTGCTAGGAGCCATTCAGGGTGCTGACAGAGTAACAGGGTTATAAAATGGTACTGTGCAAGCCAAAGCGTGCTGAACCTGTGACTGCATTTTGAAGACTGATTTCCACAGGCCCCATAGTGCTACCCAGAGTGACCTCCTTCAGAAACCAAGCACTGCTTCATTTTGCACACAACAGATCTCCTTCTATAAGAAGAAGTCCTTCTATAAAGGACTGGGCTGGAAGTACCTGGAGACAAGGGAAAAAAGCAATGTGCATAGAAGGCAGCATCGAGTTCTTTATCAGCTAAAACATCAAGCCCTCTTTTGAAAAGCAGTTTTCTTCATACCCTGTAGCTTCTCTTGCTCCTTTGCTTATCTGGCTCCAGAAGCAGCTCGGGAATGGAGGCTTGGAGGGTTGTACAGCAATCTTTCCATCCCTTCTCAAGTAGGACTCCATAGACGCCAGCTTTATGGAGCCATGTGCAGACACATAGCCAGGGCAGCAACACAGCTCTACAAAAGGTGAGGGATATGGTAAGTTGTGGGGCATTCAGAGAGGAATAGAGGGGCAGACACAAGAGCCAGAGAAGTGATTGGGCCATGTGTCCAGCATGAGGTAGGCCATGTCAAGAGTAGCCATGTAAAAAGAGATTAGGAAACATACTGCAGGCATGGGGAACAAACCCCAAGAAATCCTTTACGTACAGGAGTGTCCCACTGCATACAATTACATTCTCTCTTGCCAGATATTTCAGAAAACAATTCCCATTGGAAGTGGATGGTAAGAGGAAGATAACTGCATATGGACTTAATTACATAGCATACATTAGAGATAAATGGCACTCCTGTTTTCCAAAGAAAATAATCATAATTACTATACAGCCCTCAGAATCTTTAATTGCCTTTGAGTAATTATCCATTGCTCCTTACACTATGTTCAATTTAATTTGTGGAACAATTAACAGAAATAAAACGCAAAAGTAAAAATAGTCAGGTTTTCTCTTTAATTATTTAAGACTGGGGAGGTAAATCAACCCAGATTTTAAAAGCTGTTTTCCTCATTCTAGTTATTAATTTCCTGAAATTTGTTTATATTTACTGTTGTTAGTACAGAATCACCTTGTGCGTTCACGTATTAAGACAGACAGCTTATAACCACTGTAATGGTTTTATAAATTAGTAAGGTAATAAACACAAAATAAAGGTATTCTGCATCACTGTGTTCTTGATTCATTTTCATGCTGCTGACACCAGTTTAGTTTTTAATTATGATACTATTTTGTGATGCACTGCTACCAGCACTGGAAAAAATAATAATGAAGTCTTCATAGCAGGAGATTTTGCTGTGGTGCTGCACTACTAAATGATCCCTGAGGAGCAAGACAGAAGCTTCCACTTGGGTATGAGAGTGAGGCAGTATGTGTTTCAGTGCCGTGCAGATTAGCTACAGTTAGCTAGGCATTTTAGGCATTTTTGGTTTGGTTTGGTTTGTTTTTTTTAAAGATGGAGCACATTCAGTGGAGTACACTTCACAAAATCAGCCTAAACTTTGTGTGTCTTTTCCCTTCTCCATAAAATAAACCTATTGTGGATTTGTTTTTGTGGAAAGTCAATTTTATGAACAGAGTTTTCTACTAGTCATAAAGTGGAAATTGTATTCAGCAGCAGGGAAAGAAACCAATAACAGTGTGTTTTTCTCTGTCCTTTCAAGAGTATATTACAAAGACAATTTTTTTTTTTAAATTTTTTTTTTTCTGTTCTGGGGGTCCAAACAAGATTGAAAATCCTTCCCAGTTACACCCCTTGTTCCTTTTGCAGGATTTCTCAGATTATCATGGTCTATTATCAATATTCTTCAGCCTCTATGTAGTGATATGTGTTTTAAGATCAGGCAGCTACTGGATGTAGATCTGGCGGCTAAGCCAACACAAGACTGATGTTCTTGCTCACAAGAGTAGTGCAGAAGGCAGTCACAACAGCAAGCTGCCCCCCATCCCTGCACCACTAAGAGATGCTCTGTGGGGATGGAAGAGGCCATTCTGTATGTACTGACCTCTTTAATGAGCATCAGCACCAGTCTTGCAGTAACAGTCTTTACGGATCAGTAAAGATGCAGCCATAACCTCTTTAAAATTCAGCTCTTTCCAGCAGTTTTGCATATTTGTCCTACACATTTGATCCTTTTAGGGGGCAAAGTATGATGATTACCACAAAGTTGCTAAGGCCTATCTTCAACTGCATAAATGATCTTGATTTTGTCAGAATTTGGTGAAACACAGGTTTATTAAGAAGTTTATGCAAGTTTTCTTCTGACTATAAGAAAGGCTATGCTTATTTCAGCTAGTCTAAACCAAGTTTACAATGGTTTACAACGACTGGGTTTAACTGTATATATATTCTGAGCACAGCTTAGGTATAACATAGGTCTATTTTCAAACAGCCTGAAAGAGCAAGGAAGGGAGGTGGGAGGGGTGGGGAAACCCAATGGTTATTTGATCTGAAGCTGACAGTACCCAGTTAATTTCATGGCTAAAGAAAGTCTTGTTAAGTCTTGCAAGTGTGCTAAGCTGTCTGCAAAACAGGGTTGGAATAAAACACAGAAATGAGGTGTGGGACAATAGGAATGTATGTAGTTAAACATAAATACAATACAAATGAATCTCATGTAATGTTAATGTAATAGGGTCTGTTGACCTTACTATAGGGTTAACTCAAATGCCCAAATTCCTAAATTTCCATTTAGGAGAGAAATTTAATTACCTTCCAAGGCCTGTTAGTGTTGGCTTATCATATTCCATTTGAACAGGCAAGGCATCTGGACAGAAAATTCATCACAGCGTTTGGATTTTTTTCCTGTTCTGTGAAAGCATCCAATACTTTCAAGACCTAATAGCATTGCTTACAGTGGTAAATGGCAGAAAGATCATGAAATATGGAACTATGACAGGTTTATTACCCTCTTTTTTAAAGACAAAGTATCTGAAAATATTTCTAGTACAATTAAAGGGTTTGATTGTACCCTGAAGCACAGCCCTGAGCAGGAGTTAATGTTTAAACCATTGTACCTCTGTCCTTGAGATGTCTGTACACTAAAACTCCCTCAAGACACCTTTTTTTTTCCCCATTGTCACAGACTTGTTGCTAATAGTATACAAGAAGGGAGATAGGATAAAGTCAGAGAGAAAGTGAGAGCCTGCAGATGTTACTAATGACACAATCCTGTTGGGCTCTTCTCCCAGTTTTCCATACATTTCAATTTTTTGTAGATGGAGCGACCCTATTGCAAACCGAGATTAGCGCTTAGTTTTGTCTCTTGAAAACCTGTATCACCTGCTATCCAACTTTTCTTCCTGCTTTGCACAAATAACCCACCCCAAATCAAAACCCAGGAAGATCCCACAGCAAACGGCATTTGTAATAGATCATTTTATTATCTCTGCAAAGAGCGCAATGTATGGAACATAATGTGGCCACAGAACCAAAAAAAAAGGTCAAGTAAGATCCTCCTTCTATGGAGAATCTATCTTTCTATCTTTTCTCCCTCCTTTACAAAATTCCACTTGATACATGATTCGGTAAACTCAAACAACGTTTCTAGGTGCTAAGGACAACCCAATGAAATGCTGAACTTCTTAACTAACACAAAGTGAGACAAATTAAAGACATCATAATGATGCATACTGTTAAAATGACCACTGAAGGGAGGTCATGCACTGTGCTTCGCCACACGTCACGCTAAGGAGTACCATGGCCGTGGCAGCCGGGACAACCGCAACAGCATGTGGAGCAGCTGCGAGCTGTGAGACGGCAATGCCAGCAGTCTCACATGCTGTGCCATGGCCAGGTGCCTCCAGGTTTGCCCCTCGAGCACCAGGGCAGTCCTTCAAGGGAGAAAAGCAAGACCAGAAAAACTTTCAAGTAAAGTGGAACATCTTCTCCAGAAGCAAAGTCATAGTTCAGGGAACATGCATTACCTACTTACCTACTGCCGGTCCTTATCTGGTGATAAGGACAGAAAGTCCGAAGCCTGAAATTACAGAAGCAATTAGCTTTTCATATATGTGCGTTCAGGGCCTGCAACATGATATTGCAGTATGTGCCATGTCTTCTGGGTACCTACATAATAAAAAATCGTGTCTGCAAGTGCCCACAGAAGTAGGCATGCTGGCTTTTGATGTGGTGTTAACTTTCACCTGACATGCTAAATCAACAGGTCATAAACACACATAGAGAACTCTAGCATTTTTCAGTCTGATGCTCAAGTGAAGCCAGAAGGAAAGGTCTAGCTCATTTTGATTATTTAGTAAAATCACACCATGTAGCTGTAAAATGAATATAGGCAGCAGAGATCAATGGACGGAATTTGTCAGACACCCTTTTAGAAAGTGGCATGAATAAAAAAGAAATTCAAGAAACTAAATTCTGCATTCTTAGCTATCTTATCAAGAAAGAAGTCATAGATGGCGGTCCATTGAGAAATCAATTATGGATGTACGGTCCATGATCCAGAAGCTCTGTGCCAGTGAGATGATTTTTAAAGGTATGACAAATGATTATAATATTAGGAGGGAAATATGTAGCACAGGAGACAAGATAAAGTGAAAACGGCCTTTAGGATGGAGCCTCATTCATTTGTCACAGCTGCTACAGGAGACACAAAAATTGCCTGCTTATCTCCTGCCCACCCCACCTCCCAGCCCCAGTCAGACCCAGTACTCCTGTATTCTGGAACTCTGCCTCAAGTAGAAGTAATTTCAATGTGCTGTTGGGTAACAGCCACCATCAGTACTTCCCAGGGAAATTTGGTCAGGGCCAGGTGTCGAAGTGAAGCAATGCACTCTGACACCCGTGCTCCATTTGCCTGCATTTTATTAGAACTGGGAAAGCTTTCTATTCCAGGTTATTGAACCTGCTTAAAATTGTCTTTCTGAAATGTGTTCCCTGCAACTGGAGCTTGTTTGTTTCACAACAGTACTTCAGAAGCTCATCTAGGCTCTGCATATAGGATTGAAAGAGAAGCTTACCACATAGTCATCCCCAGCAAAACTCTTCCCATACAGATGAGACACAAATATATTTCCTTTGCATTGTTGGCAGTAATGGGGTAGGATTCTTCCAATGGGTAGCCAGATGCATGCTGTGGGGACAACTGTGTCCCATTCCTAGGCTAGAGATCCTTCTCCTGTAAAAGTGGTTGGTTCCTGTAACACAGACCATTATTCAAGTATGATCAGAGGCTGATGTCAACTTACATAACAGAAAAACTTGTAAACCAGAAAAGCTGTGATTTTCTTTTATAGTCAACATACGGAAACTGTGAAAACAATGTGAAGCTGCTAATATTAGGAACTAAGTAGAGTTGAGGATGAAACACTATATGACTGTTTTCTTCAAAATGGAGAAAAGAGACTGGTAAGAAGGCTACTCGATTCTAATTTATCCTGTTCCCTTTGTGCAGTCATGAACTTCTAACTAAAGATAGATAAAAATAATTTTTTAATCAATTTCATCCTTGTCCTCCATAAATCATGTACTTCCACAGACTAGAACAATAATTGTAGCTTTGCAAGTTGCACTTTATTAAAAGGTGTAGTCCTCATTCAAAATCTTCACTCCATTTGTCTGCAAGCTTGCATTTCTTACTTTTGAACAGTACTATAGATAACAGAGGGTTGACTTGTATGACCAGCATGTGTCTGGGGCCAGTAGTGTTGCCTTTGACATAACATAAAATGATGGGTTTTTTCTCTGTTCATACCAGTTACCCGTTAACTATTCTTACTTCAATTAAAACATTTTGGATTCTTTTGGCACAAAACCCAGTAGTTTCTCAAGTAATCAGGATATAGTCCAGGAAAACATAGAAGACCTTCATTCAAATGATCCTTTAAAGGGCTATCACAAGATTGTAATAGCTCAATACACACCTACATAGTCTATACAGAATGGAAGAGTATCATTAGGTAAGAAGGAGCACAGTCCTTAAGAGTTCTAACATTTAACAGAGAGTAAAAAATGAGAGACAAGAGCACTCCCACGCATAGTAGCTTCTGTTTCCCTGGTCATTAATCTATACGAACCTGATTCCAGAGGATTTCAGAAATTCTGGTAACGTCGTTTATGGAAGATTCCAGTTAATTTCAGCATTTGCTAAATTGTAAAGGCACTGTTTATACTCTAAAATGCTTAATTTTCAATCCACCTGAATGAATTTGAAGCTTTTCAGTAAACTTAGCCTGAACTGATTACCAATTCTGGCAATTCTGAAATAGCACTTTAAAATAAATAAATTATTTGCTGATTTGTGTTTTATTTTGGCTGTCCAGTAGTACTGGGCATGTAGCTTCATTGGTAGTGAAGTGATTCTGAATAGGGAATAGCATCGGAGTAGACAGGGCTGGATAATAAGAGAAAATAGAACCTTTTTATAGGATCCATATTTTCTTATACAATGAAATCTGAGCTGGATTTTCTTCTGGCAAAATTGCCTGAATACCTCACTGCTTGTTTTTATCCTCTCTGTCAAAGGTAAGCACGGTTGTTGACACCTTATGAATAGCAACACACCAACAGGTAATATTTCAAAGTCTGTGCAACTAATTTAGTTTCAACTAAGAACCTGATGTACTGTAAAGCCCCAACATCTGCTGCCATTCAGAATGGGGCAACAACAGATTATTTCTGCTGCTGTTCAGCAAGGAGCAAAACATGTAATTTCTGCAGTCTTGCAACTGCTACTGCTTTCATAGCCACACTCCTCCTACCTGTTCCGCAACTGGAAATTCTTCAGTGTTAAAGAACTGAGAATATACAGAGAACCCTGAACAGGGACCTTCTGAAAATTCACTTCTCTTTCATTTCTACAAGCCAGCAACTCTTTGAGTGAAAAGGTTCAGGAAGCCTCTGGTTAGCATAACAGAAAATTAGCCCCTGGAGCTTGTAGGAATCATGCAGGCTGATGGCTGCACTCAACCACTGGCTCCACCTTCTCTTTCATGCAAAGGTTGACTGAGCGTCTCAGTTAGGTTCAGCAGGAAGACTGCTAGAATTCAGCAGGTGCTGAGATAGCCAGGAAAAATAGAACTAACAAATAATAGCAGATATGTGGGAGAGCACTGAGAGAAGCTTAGTCTGCCTGTACAGTGAACAGCACCTATGCAGATGGAAATCACAGGCTGCAAGGGAGCAGGCAACATATTTTCCATGTAAAGTATCTTGTTAACTTGCAGCCTCCTTCGAAGCACAGGTTCAGAGGATGAAATAAGAACAATTCATTTTAAAATGTATTACAAGTAATGTGGAGGTAGGAGTTCTTACACATAAGTTTCAGCCTGAAGCACAGGTTCTTGCCCGCCCCCGGTTACCTTATGAGAAAAAAAAAATCTCCAAGTCACAGGGCTCTGCTAAGCTATGCATCACAAATTCAACTGATAGGAACACAATATGAGGCAAGCCCACAGAACTGCAGATGTCAGATTTTAACCTACGTGTAAATAAACCCACAAGGCATCCATTTTCCAGTACAGGAGTTTAAAAATTTGTTATAAAAAGCTTTTTTCTAGGAGGCTGAATCTTGAAATTAAAACATTTAATGAATAATTCTGTGGGATTTAATAAGTATAGGTGGCTTCTTGTATTGAATAATGCCAGTTAAATTAGAAAAAAAAGTTAAAACCCCAATATTTTTTGATCTAATTTTTGTTTCTGAACCTGTTTTTGCTATCTTGCAAAAAATCCTTCTAAAATGGCTTTTTTTTTTAATGGTTTGGGTTTTGTTTGTTTCTGTAGGAGGTGCTTTATTACGAATGTGGAGCTGAGCGTTTTAGAATGGGTGACTTCCTTTCTCACTCATCTCCAAAAAATCCTGTTCAACACCGTTGCCCCCTTAATTGTCTCTTTTAGCCCTGCCAGTCTTTTCCGAACATCATCTTACTGGTGCCTCAGTCAGTGACATCACCACCTAAGAAGGAACAGATTTCAGCACTGGAACACAGCCCAGTAGGCACAGACTGTAAATCCCAAAGCCAGCTCCTAAACTTTCATATACTACCTTGTCCCAGCCATAGCTCTGCTGGTGTGGGAAGAAGCCTTATTCTCCTCCTGCCTGTGGCAGGCCAATGAGGTACTATCATCATTAGGAGCTTCCAAAGAGCTCCAGAAAGCACTCTGGCCATACAGCTTTCCACGTTAGAAGCAAGAACTATAACTGTTAGTGGATTAATGGAACAGGAGTGCGGTTAAAACATAGTAAGACAGTTTATCGATTTATTTCCACAATTAGTATGAGTTGGCTCTCACATCATACAACCAAAATGTATTTCCTTTCCAGGAAGTTAAGGCGTACAAACTCAGCTGTTTCTGCTAGGTTTTGTACTGGTCATATGGCCCTCTATCCTCAGTAATATTCTCTTTAGATTAATCCCACGGTGTTATATCACTCCTGCTGTGGCCTGATTTATCCTTCCCTGATACTCTACACATACTACACTGTTTAATGTGTGCGTGTAGCCAGATCAGCGGCCATAAATCTTGACAAGTAGGACTTGTAGCCTATACTGAGAATTATTATGATGCAGAGCAAATGGGCGAATAGCTACATGAAATAGCAATGTGAGTTATCAGGAAGCAAGCCAGGCTGTAATTTTACAGCATGTCGGCTACTCTGCTAAAAGCAGTCTCTGTGTGTACTCTTTCTCTGTGGTGTAGGAGGGTTTGCCTACCCTAAATTTCATTAAACTACCTTGCATTTACCATGGGATAAAAGCACACACACAGAGTACTGTTGAGAACATATGTGCTATAAACTGCAGTCCAGCTTCACTCACAGTAATTTGTTCCTCCAGCTATGCTCAAAATATTTTTCTTGTCTTGGACAATGTCAAGAGAGTTGGAGAGCACTTTTCAATACAATGAAAAGCTCCTGGAAAATCAGCAATGCAGTGCTGCAATAAGATTTTGCATAGGGTAGCTTTTAATAGGCTCATAAGGAAATTACCCAATAGCTGCAAGCAGTTCCACATTTTTTTCTTCAGAAAAGTACTCTTATCACACACAAAGCAGATGTCATCTCTTCTTTTTCCTAACTGTCAATAGAAAGTTCACTTTTAATAGAATGGAAAGTCTCAGTAAAATCAACATACAAACATTACTCCAGAGGGCTTTCCGTAACAGCAAACATCTCTGCAAGATTAAAACCAGCATAGCGCTTTGTAGAAACATTTCTTTACTATCGACTCTAAAAAAGTTGACTGACAGGAATCCTTTCTAATGACAAAAGCAGTTAATTCAACAAGGAGAAGAATCTCAATAGCAATGATGCTGAAGATGACTACAGTGCCAGGGGAGAGCATGCAAACAATGTGGCTGACTGAGGTGGTAGTGGGTAGCACCCAAGCACCCAGCACTTGCGCTGACCTGAAGGTGGCACAGCCTGGGGCTGAACAAGCTATTTCAGAAGGCACCTGCTTGGCTTACCTGGAGGGCTGTACCGGATCTACAATACACTGAAGATAAGACCTAAGCTTTCTAATCAATGCCAGTACAGTAGGAAACAAAACCAGATAATAATCTCCCTCCAGACAAATGAATCCCTTTCAGAACGTAGCTGTATGGATGCATTTCAAGTGAGATCAGGCCAGCAGAATGTTACTAAGATGCCAGAACTCTTGGCTTTTGTGCCTGAAAGACAGATGAAGCCAGACACCCGTACAAATGTCATTTCAGAGTTGAGAATAGAAACATTTCTTTCCTCACTGAATACTGCTGGCACTGTGTCCTATTATTTTTTTAAAATTTTTTTACATAATGTCATGTGCAGGCCTAGCTTTGAGTTACAATGCACAAGAAACTGCATGAAAGAATAGGCTGCTCTAGTATGTTATAGACTACATGGGTAATACAGACGAGAGATGCAACCTCCACACACAAGAATGGAGTGCCTTGGCGATGGCAGGCCCTTACAGAGCAGGCCAGGGTGACCATTACGTCCTGCCCGGGAGGAAGCTGCATTGTCATATATGTTTAACCATTACATGTTAAAATGTACTGGTTGCTTTTTTTGACTATACTGTAGGATTGAGATTTCCAAAATTAGCCAAGTGATTTCCCCATTTTTTCCCCACTGAAAATCAGCAACAGTTGTGTCCCTAAATCACTGAAGATTTTATAAAACATGAGCACAACAAAGCAAATTCTTCATAGGGAGTCCTATCATTCTAGATACAGCACCTGTCGTTGCTGCAGGACCAAACCCACAAACCCTGCCGAGTGCCCTTCACTGAAACATCATGGTACCGCTCCCACAGGAAACTGAAACAGAGCTTGACAGATGCACGCATTAAGATATGCTCAGAAATTTTCCTTAGGTCTCTGATTTTTCACGTATTCTATATGGCAAATAATTTTGTACAAACACATTGAGTAAAATTGTTCTGCTCAGTGACAATTCCTAAGCAACGGAAAGACAATATTCCTAGAAAGAATAAATGAGGAAATTACTTAGCCTCAATATTATACTTTTCATTACTAACTATCAAAGGATATGACCATTCTCCCTCCCCCCTTTTTTTTTCAGTTAATAAATTGAGAAACATAGATGATACGATCTCTGAAAATCCAGAAATTGATAGACAACCTCAGGTCCATGCCTGATGCTGATCCATAGAGAAAAAACCCCTCATTGCTCCTTCCGGAAAACTCTAGAAATACTGAAGAAAAAAAAATCACATTAGTACACTACTTTGGATATCATTTGACTCACGAAAGATACTGAATAAAAATAAGTGGGTTTTTTTCTCCCTACACACAAACTTTAAATGATTATATTATTTATTACACTGATCATGAACATTTTACTAAAAAATTCTTAAGTATTTATACATTCATCTTTTATTCCTGGAAGATTTAAAAAAAAAAGAAATGTTGGTAAGATAGTGAGCACAGATAAAAGTGCATGAGTCACATGCCCATGACATAAAAAAGGTACTTTTCCTCTCAAGTCTGCTTTTGAGTATGCAACTGGCTCAGATAGCACAATGAATTAACTTACTTTTCACTAGTTAAAAGAGAACCATGAGACTGACTATTCAGTCTTCTGTGATGAGTAATAAGGACTGAAACCAAGAAATTAATATATAAAGATGTTAATTTTCTTTTATAAACCACAAAAGCTGGTGGCCACATGTATCTCTGTGGTCATTTTTATATTTTACGTTATACATTGCCTCTTTTAAAATTAGCTTTGAAAGCTATATGACAACCCTGCACAGCCAGAAAGAAACACGGGTCGCTCACTTTTGCAGACAATTCCAGCTCACTCCATGGCTTGAGTAAGGGTGTTATTCCAGCCTCTCAGGTAAAAGTCTCTCTGAAATGTCCTCTGCAGAGGCAACAGTGGTGTCTGCTCTTATCAGCTATAAGGCTCAGGGAAAGTGAACCTGCACAAGAACAAGGTGGCAGCAGAAACGTGCCCTGAGATCTTCTAGAAAGGGGAGGAGACTTGGTAAGTAGGGAATAGGTGAAAACCCACTCTGCATTCCCCAGCTTCACTCTCCTGCACTCAGGGTTGCTGTGGAAGAGTGGAGACTGCTCCAGCAGATTCAAACAGTCGATGGGTAGATGAGAGGCTCCCCATCCTTTGCATGGCCTCCAAAATGCCTTTCAATAGAAAGAAGCCAGGCTGCCAGTGCAGAGAGGGATGCTACTGACAGTAGGAGCCTGTGAGCCGATAAAGAGTGCAGTTGTACACAGCTCCATTTCTGGAGCATGTATCAAGTACCTCTATGGTCCAAAACTTGCTTTCTTCAAATCAAATTGAAAGGTATTAATCAGGATAGCATAAGGTGTATCTGAGGACAGATTTCAATCAAAGCTTTGATTCTATGCATGATGTTAGAAGAGAAAAATCACAACTCTTGGCAAAGACCTTACAGGCATAGCTTTATTTCACCTGAGTTCTCACTCACCCACACCATCAGGAAAGGATTTGCACTGATCTTTCACATACCTTTAGTATGAAATGTACAGGTAAGAGAGAAGCACTCAATTTGTTTCAGCAAGCCAGGACCAAAGGCAGTTCTGCTGGTGACTAGACTGAGGTTGAAACCAATCTCTGTAAGTAGTCTCTAACAGTTTGCCTTTCATTGCTTCTTCACTTTATTTAAATCTGTTTCAGGAATTAAAGAAGATATTCTGAAAAGGAGAAATTCGATGCTGCTGAACTGGCAATCCATATACCTTGGATGGGGTTTATTTAATTGTTTTTCCTGCTCTCTGACTGCATTTGTTCCTCTTTTTATGCAGCCATTTTACACCACTTTATAGGAAACTTCTATATAGGAATGAGTCAGTCACTTGATCTGTCTCTTACACCCCAATGAAAACAGAGACATAAACTGTTATTTAAGCTGTTTTCATTAGGCATTATTTGAGTAAATTCTCAACATTCCTGCTACATGCAAGGAGGTAGAAGCTCTCCCTGCTGTAACAAGTTTTAATGTCATTATCCTTGTAAGCCCTGTTAGAGATGGGAGCTTGAGAGCTGAAATTCCTCCAGTCATTCCCTTTTTCAGCCTATTTCTGAAGTCTTGTGAAAGTTTGGTACTTGTTTTCCCATCTCTTACTTCCCATCTGGAATGCAGCCAAACAATAAGCATTAATTTATTTCTGACTTCTTAAGAGCAACTATGTTACAGGTAGAGTATTAGTGCCAAGGCTGCCCAGGCACACATAACCAACAAAACAAATGACCCTTACTGTCACAGAACAGAGAAATCAAATCAAGTTGAGTTATATTAAGTCTAGAAATATTCCCAGGTAATGCCAGTTTGTTTCAATAAGCTTGTGTGTGTGTGTGTGTGTGTGTGTGTGTGTGATTACTTCCATTTCAGAGCCTGCTGCGGGCCACTTATTTCTTATTTTGGTAGTCCTGTTTCTATATTCTGTATATTAATTTAAAGCTTTACCATTTCCTCTGCTATCTAGGAAGATTGTTTTAGCCCATTATTAACATAATATGTTTGTTAGTTATTCTACAAGGTACAAGGGACATAAAATATACATGTCAATAATGGACAAGAAATGTTATATATAATATTTTATCAATTCTTATTTGGGTTCAGTTATTGTTACATACCCTTTCAAAACTTTTCTAAAAATACATTCCAGTAAAATATGATGCTGGTTATCTGTCAATAAACTTGATCTCCTCCTATAAAAGACGTGGTAGTTCAAGTTTTCTGCAACAAGCATATCTGTGCAAGCCTCATGCTGTCCCTATGAATATACATATGTTCTCCCTCTTCAAGCACGCACAGATATGGGGTAGAAAAGACAAGAATTTTAATGGTTGGATATTCTGGATTTCTTTGCCAGCTGTTGGTACTACTCCTGCATTACAAACAGCAAATTACATACATCTCACATTTTCTATATAATAGATGTAAGATATGAGATAAAAAAGGAGTGAATTTTAAACTTTCAGATGTATTGATTAATTTTTAGGTCTTTAGTTGTTTATGGAGACTTGGAGACACACAGATGTGTTGAAACATGCTAAGTCACATGAACCTGAGGATTAGGAATGATTAAACATCACAAAAAGGAAGGCATTAGAACCTTAATTTTAGGAAGCCGCCACTGACGCTGAGGTGTCTTCACACTTCATGCTAATACAAGGCAAGTCTTCAGATTCCAAGTCTCAAGATTCTTTCTTAATTCTGACTAAAACCTGGCATAGTTTTGCTTAGAAACTTCTGACTGAATAAAGCTTGCTGTTAGAGCTTGTTGATCTATCTTCAGAACGGCTGCTTATTGTGTAACACTGGCAATAGACATCCAAAGGGGACAGCCAAAATGTGAGGCATTCAACATTTCTAAGGATGTGAGCAGAAGGGTAGCTACAGAAAGCCCCTAACGTTCTAGCACTGGACAGCTGCATGCCATCCTTGTATTCTCTAGCCACTCCAAATGATTTCTCGGTAGCCCATTCCTAACAAGTAGATTTCCCAAACTTCAGAGCTTTGGGAAGTGACAGGCTCCAAAAACTATGGGAGTTAGAAAAACAATAGCTTTGATTTAAAAATGCAGTGCTTAGGCTCCTTCATCACAAAGAAAACCATTAGGCTACCTCACTCGGAGGAAGGTAAATGCCAAATCAGACAAATCAATGTTATTAATATTAATTGAAATCTATTGAATAATGTAGTGTTTGGATCCTTCTCTGAGTTTTCTTATTACAATGCATAGGACTTCATAGAGGCAGCAATTCAGAACAGAGAGAAGCAAAGCAGTTTCCCTGACAACAGAACTACAACTTGATGCATGAGATATAATTAAAAGGTCCAGAACATCTCCCTTGCAACCCAGCTCTCTTCTCATTATAACGCTTCACATCATGGATCACATGGGTGACCAAGCACCTGTATTCTGTTTACTTTTTTGCTTTCCCTAGTCATGCTGAAGAGCTGCAAGTAGAAACCATGTTCCCCTAATTAGGGAGTTCATTCACCTTTCAAATAGCAGCCAAGCTGCCGAGGCAGAATCTGTTGTTACAGAGCAGCCTCTGAAGAGGGAAGGATGGGAAAAACCATTAAAACCAGAGAGAAGCCATAATCAAATATTTTCTTAAGTGCCCTGGCTTTTTGGGAATACAGTCTTTGAAATATTTTTTCTTGATTCTGGAGAATCATGGTTTTTTCTATCTGCCTCAGCCACTTCTCATCTTTGCATAAAAACGCACAGGCTGTGCAAGCTCTGCACAGCTGCCATGAGCGTGGCTTCACCAGCAACACATCTCTTTTGATTTCATACTTAAGGAATTTGGCTGGATCCTGACACCCACATCACCATCCACACAACATCACATGGCAAGGATGGCAAACTCTGACACCTGTGGGCTTTTTATGCTTTATGGAGTATCTACTACTCTTTTTTAATTTAATTGAACATTCTTCTAGATTCATTAAAATACAATAGCTAATTATTAAAAGCAAAACTGCAAGTTCCATTTTTTCCAAAGCAAAATAACTCAAAAAAGGAAAATCCCCAAAACATTACTAACATTAAAAGCTTCTATTTGGGGCAGAGGAACTTTCCATCTGAGTCAACTGCAGGCTATCCACCATGCAACATCAAGTTATTAAAGCTTGACCAGAGGAGGTGAGCTGACATGGTGAAAGGTCTTGAGGGCAAGACTTTGGAGGAACAGGTAAGGTCACCTGGTTGGTTCAGCTTGGAACAAAGGGCAGAGGGGTGACATTATGGGAGTTGACAGCTTCCGCAAGGTGGTACAATGCAGAGGGAGGTGCTGATCTCCACTCCCTGGGGAGGAGAGACAGGACATGAGCAAATGGAATGAGGCTATGTCAGGGGAAGTTCAGACTGGACATCAGGAATATAGCTCTTCACTGAGAGGATGTCCACTCACTGGAACAGGCTCCCCAGGGAAGTGGTCATGGCATCAAGCCTGTCAGAGTTCATGGAGTGTTTGGACAATGCTCTTAGTCATATGGTTTAATTTTAGGTAGTCCTGTGAGGAGCAGATTCTGTGTAAACCCCAATGGGGAGTGTGAGGTGACTGCTAATACTGCAAGTATCTGACAAAAGAAGTTTTATCACAGAACCAGCATGCTGCCATAATTTAGACAGCCTTCCCCATGCACCTCAAGAAATGCTGCCAACCTTCCCTGCTCATAACATTAGAAGAAAGCTGGCATTACATAAAACCTCATGTCTCCACAAGCTCTATAATTTATTGCTTGAAGACATACTTAAAACACTCATCTTGCTGTAGAAGGTGAGATTTTCTTTCGGATATTTGATATTTTGGAATTATGGGTTTGCTGCAAGTTTTCATAACTTATGTTGTTGCTTCCTGTGAAAATCATGGATATAAAAAAAAAAAAAAAGAGTGACCCATGAGTACTTGTTATCTGTAACTTGAGCTCCTAAAACACTGCTAAGTCAACTCTGTGGATCCATGTGAAAGTACATTACCAACACACAAATTTGGGCTAAAGCAAGCTCAAATATTGAGAGCAATGTCTAAAAATCTACTGTTACAACACTTTTATTGTATTCTGTGGGCTGTAAACATGCAGCTAAGGATCTTAAATCTTACTCACTTTTAAATTAAAAAATACTGTGCCTACTTCTGACTACAGTTGACATCCAGAAGAATTTTTTGTTGATGAGTATATTTTTGTGGGGTAGGTCTGGGGCTTCGAATTAGGCTCAATATTTGCCAAAAACTAGAGCAGCATTCAGTAGCATAATTCTGTGAAGGAGACACTACACTGAAGGAAGTTATTTTTGTTGAATTCAAAACTTACAGGATGCTGGATTAAGCCAGGCAGGCCTCCTAAGAAAAGGCTATGTGTTCATATTAAAATCCACCTATGAATGCGCAAGTAAACCCTATGAGTATGTTATTTCTCAGCATTCCAGTGCTTCATTTTCCAATCTAAATGATGTTTTTGACCACAGCTCTTTGCACATCAGGGATACTTTCCCTCCAAAGCAGATTTGAAGAGTGATTCCATTACTGTACCTTTCAGGAGTAATCCAAATGCCTAGGTTTTTAGCTCAGACGCATTACTGCTGCGGGTGCTGTTTTAATTTCCATGAATGGCAAAGCAGGAGAGAGTGGGTGCTTTCTCTCCCTGCTGCATTCTAACGAGACGACGCAGCATCCTCTGCTGCTTCCCTGAAGATGGCACAAAACCTGCTTTTTCAAAGCACTGCCCTGACCTGAATGGATTTCCTCTGTCTAGTAGCAAAGGCTTTTTCCAAACATTGCATGGATTAATATTGTTCAAAGAAAAGGTCATGCAAATCCTTTCTAATGGGAGAAGCATTAAATGACTTAGCTGCCCCAGTTGCTGAACCGCAGCTCCCATAATATTAGCAAGCAGTGTTTTAAGATTAGTTATTAACAGTACTAAAATACTCAGAGGGTTTTATGCTGTGCCTTCCCTTAGTGCTAAGTAGGGATACTATGATTACTTACCAGAGACTGAGAACAGACCTTTACCCTTTTTAAGCCTTGCTTAGGCCTTAGGGCATGAATAATGGGTGCTGGATTCCTGAACATCTCTTACTACCAGGTCTTCAGGTTAGTGGAAAGCTGTGGCTTTCCAGTTTTAAAGAATAGCCCCCTGACTGTACTACTCCAGAAACTATAGCTCCAAGTTAGGTTCAACCTTGCTTCCTATTAATGACAATCCTTCTCCATTACATTCACTTCCTTAAAAAACCAAACAAACATATATTGTGTGTTCCTGATTTATCCTTGTCACTGTTAACAGGAAAGCATGAAAGCAACCAAAGACAAAATCTGAAATAGTAGCCAGTAAACCCCTTAACTTACATCTTGAAAATACAAAAACAGCATCACAGCTATCTGTCTATAGACTAGTCCCTTCTCTCCTCATAGATGACACAGCAGATGCTACAGTGAGCTTTCATTAGTTGGACTTCATGGTCTTGACAATAGTTTACCAGCATTTATTAGCAATAGAATGAAGTATTGTTATATTATTTACTATATATCAAAAAAATAAGGTATATTACATTATAACTTTTGTAGTAAAGAAACACAGCGGTGCAGTAATTTTGGTTCTTCATGATGCCTATTCATTTGTTAATTCACAAAATTCAATAAACCTCTGTAAGTCTCCAACTGGTTATGAGAAATGTGAGATTCTAATGAATTGTAGTGATAGCACTGCTCACTAAAAAGAAAAAAGACAAATTAAGCAGTATTATAAATATATGGGCAAGCCCAATTATCAGCTTACTTAACGAAGCAGTCTTCTTAGGTGGGTATTTTTTTTCCATGCACCAAACCATCTTGCATTAATGTAGTGTAAATCTACTCATTTAATATAATTTGTAATAATAATGATTTCCGGTTTTTGTGTCATGAGAAAAATTCCAATTGCTTGCTCCAAGGAGCACTTAATTTCCATTACTGCACATGGCAAAAACAAATTTGGAAATTTAACCAGCCTTTTCAGTAATACTTATTGTCTTCATTCTAGCTGGACAGCGCAGGGGTAGGAAGAGCTATTATAGTGTTTTTATCGATATCCATAAAAGTCTTTAAGGTACCAAGAGTGTTTAAGTTTTTAAGAGACTCTTGTTAAGATTGCAGGGCTATTTAAACATTCAAAAAGCAAAAATCTCCTCTAGGTACTGTGCTTTAGCTGCCACAAATAAGTTGTGTGGTTGCTGACTCCTGTCCTCAAGTATGTGTGTACTCCTTCCTTGAAACTACCAAAGAAGTGACAGTGGAGCAGAGAGTTGCTGATGAGACCAGCATATCTGAATGGACAAGATGTGGATGAAGGAAAAAAAAAACCACCTAGCAAGTTTTATGATGGCTCCAGGTATCCATGTTTCCAGCAAAGCCAAGTAAGCAAAACTATTCTCTTCCCAACTCAGCAAATCTTAATACAAACAGTAAATGCTACATCAAGAATGTATACCAGAACAGATACAAGCAATAGGATGAGAGGCAACAGCTTAACATTGCACCAGGGGAGATTTAGGTTGGATATCAGGAAGAATTTCTTCACTGAAAGGGTTGTCAGGCATTGGAACAGGCTGCCCAGGGAGGAGGTGGTGGAGTCACCATCCCTGGAAGTATTCAAAAAGCATGTAGATGAAGTGCTTAAGGACATGATCTAGACGTGGACTAGTCAGGGTTAGGTTATGCTTGGACTCGATGATCTAAAGGGTCTCTTCCAACCTAGGTCATTCTGTGATCCTATATAATTACTGAGGACGCACGATGTGCTCTTAATCTTATTAAAGCAAAGTAAAAATGGGTTTGAGAACCCAGTGGCACCAGGAAGCTTTATCACAGTATCTTTTTATATGCTTATTCTAATATTCTTATTTTCATCACTGTTTTTACTAGTTTCTCTGTATATCAGTGAGAAGTTTACATTCAAACATCTTGGTAGCAGAAACCTGTGAGCTGTTGAACTACTGGTAAAAAAAAAAAAACAAACCCTTCAGATAGAGTTGCTTGATCTGCAGTGATGGTAAAGGGCTTGACATGTTTGGATAACATCATGATAAATGTGGATAAGGTCTCCAAATCTCACAAAATGAACTGGGCCATTTTATCAGTCCAGGACTCCACATGGAGTTTGTTGCTACTAAGTCTCTAATCAAACTCACTCCCTAATACCCTAAGATCCTAGAATAATTTCTCATTTCTGGTGTGGGGAATTGTGTTGTACTCGAATTGCTGTGAGTGCAATCCATTGGAGCTTACCACATCTAAGCTAGCTGTCCCACTGCCTTTACATGGGGACAGAAAATTCCAGAACATGCATCTCACCTTAAAGCCTGTGTCAAAAAACTGGCTGGACAACTTGCCCCAATGTTTCTCCTCTTGACAGCAGATCAGGCCCTCAGGCTTCAGTACACATCGGCACTATAAACACCATGAATGACTAACAGACATGTTACCCTTCCTTTTCTTGTTATGAGGGTTCCTCTGAACACACAAAGCATCAGTGATGGCCCTTGTGTTGTAACAACAGGTGTAGACCACTGAATGCTACCTCACAGAAGTCAACTCAATGCTACGCAGCGCATTGCCCTGTTGTACTGCCAATCAGGCACTGCATCCTGGTTGAAAGAGCTGCTGGAGAGTATACACTAAGGAACAGTGATGGAGCCCTGTAGGCTCATCTCATTACGTCATGCTGCAGTACCTGCCAACAATCAAATATGCATCTAACGATTGATAACTTTATGTTCCCAAGGTACATGCTGCTCTTGAATCACAGTATTTAGATGTAGAACCCCTTAGTATCATGTAGCTATATGATGCTTTACAGATCTCATTTCATATAATCCTACCCTAACAGTTTAAGGCTGGGAGAAAACTTTGTATTTTCTGTACTCTTCTTGTGCAGTATTCCTTCCCTGAAATTTTTTTATGTTCTGTTTCCTCATTATTCCTGGTGAATAATGGATTTAATTTAAATTTAACATTATCGTGTCAATTTTACCTTCCCAAAGAGCTTTCCACTTGATCTTTACAGCAGCACTTCTGCCAACAGATGAACTTTGGTGTTGTTTTTATTATGTTCTCCGTGCATGAAACATTAAGCTTATGACAGGCTGCCAGTCTGGAGGCAGCAGACTGGTTTAAATGCCTCATGGGTGTCATGCCAATCAATACTCTTGTCTCCCTCTTACTGGCCATAGAAACATGTATTAATCAAGGGTGAATAATTAAAGAAAAGGGGGTGAATTACAAGGGACAAGGCAATGTCACAAGAATGGGAACTCAAAAGAAAGGACTAAAGAGAAAAATCCAGTCTGCTGAAACTAGGTCTCCAAAATGCAGTAACAATTCACAGTGTGCCACTTACAAACAGCCACATGTTTCTTCTTCATCTGCCTTGCTTTTGAACTTCAAAGCATCCAGTTGGATCTGGATATGTCAAAAGCTGATGTGAATGGCTGCAGAGAGATGAAAACTACTCCTCCGTGCAAGTCCTACAATATTCAGGTTGCTGTATTGACTTCACAACAGAGTAGCCCTGCCAGCTCTTTCAGAAGCATCAGACAAGAAAGTACTGTGCGCTCTCCAAATGCTAGACTGAAGTTTTGAAAGAATGTGTGTTTCAAATATGTAAGGTGTCTCCTCTGCCAGTTAAGTTGCTTTAAGCACACTGAGTTCCTCATTTCTCCAAGGAATACTGGAGAGGATGGAAGTAACAAGGAAATATTGTCAAGCAGTAGTGGCCTTCAGAGAAGACCAACATCTACCCACTCAGCAGGGTCCTTCTCAACTTGGCATGTCTGTCTAGGTATGTTCTTAGAACCACTTAAATCCACCCGGAGTACGCACCTGTAAAGGATAATAATAATCTCTCAGCTATCACTCTCAATAAATTTCAGTTTTATTTATTATTCCATGTATCTTACCACTTCTTTCATTAGATCTCCTTGCTCTCCTTCTCTTTTTATCTTTTGAATTCAACAGTGAAAGGCAAAACAAATTTAGTAGCAAGTTCTCTGTATTTATCACCATGCTCAGCTCTGTTTCTACCACTCTCTCAGGTAATCAGGAAAGCCTATCAACCACTTCTCAGAGCAAGTACTTGATTTTCTTATCTCACTTTGAACACAGAAACACCTGTGGCAAAGTCCACAGAGGCTCAAACAGAACCACTGTCATGGTCAGCTTAATACTATCTTTAAGCATGGGTCCTCCATATTCATTGGGCCAAATTAGATGCTGACTTACACAGAGTTGCAAGGTAATGTTGTTTCCAAGAGCAAAGTCAGTAATGAATAAATTCAAGGACAACACAAAATGCAATATAAGGATAATACAATTAGAGATGAGATTCAGATATTAGACTGCTTAACAAGCCAAGTAGAAACAGCTTGCAGTCCAAACAAAGTCAGTAAAAGTTCTTTACACAGAACCTATGAGGTTTTGCACTAGAAACTGTCAAGTTAAAAAAGCTGTATTTGTGTGAAATATTAATTAAATAAACCATAAAAAGCATTTGAGTTAATGGCCAAACTATTTTTTTTCCTTTTCACATACTATGAAAACATTACCAGCATTATATTATACAAATAGCTTAAGAAATATTAACTTTTTCAGGGTGTTTTGTTGATCACACAGGTTAGGACCTTCTAGATCAGTCAATAAAATTCCTATTTAATCTCTGACACAAGAGTCATTATGAACATGGGGTACAATGAATGTAGTATGTGAAACATGTAATAATGTGAGTCACTTACTAGCTGGTGACTGTATTAATGGATATTGGGATGGGGCATTCAGAAAAGGGTTAAAAAAATTACAGTATTAAAGGTGGTGTTTTAATGTAAGGTTAGTTTGCAGCAGATAGAGGTAATGTGATAAGGTATTGTACTGTGGCAGACTCGAAAAAGACCTTTACTTATTCTTAAAAATACTGACACTTATTTCCAAGGTTTCTAAATTTTGGGCCATTCTTGTGTCACTTCACTTGCTAAAAGGCTAGCAGTGCTCTAACTGCTATCCCAAGGGTGCCATTTTATACAGAGTATCTTACTGCGGCCTGATGCAGATTTAAATGTTCATTTTTAAACAAGTTAGTTGCAGGAATCTCAGATATAATGGATTATTTAATCCATGATGAGGCAGAAGCCAGTAGTCTTCTTGAGTGGATGCTTATTTCCCTATAGATTGTTTCCCACCATTTGGTTACAATTACATGGCGCTGTTAGCAATGGAATTATGATAATTTCCACAGAGAGGGGACAACTGAATTTCTCAATAACTGAAGTCCTAGAGCACTCAAAGGCAGTCAGATGTGGACTGAAATTAAACAGTGAGTGAAATTCCTCTCTTTTGCGTTAAAGTTTAGCTCATACACAAAATTTCAACCTTTGGAAACGACATAGCAAGAACTGTACTTTAAACCTTAATGTATGGAGATGTTTTTTCCCTCAGTTTCAACTTGCATTTAGAGCATTGGCTCAGTGATGACATTTGTCAGATTAGTTAGCCACATTTTTCACTGCGCTCCAAAAGAAAAAGCATCAGCATTCTTAGTTTTGCTTGCCAGTGAGAACTCTTGTTTGCCAGACCTCTAGAAAGCAGCTTACTGAGGATCTAGCAATTTTTTATAAATTGTGTACAGGTTCCAGACACTTTGCATTCTGAATTAATATTCACAAGAATATACCTAATTTTAAAGTTAAGAAAAAACCAATTAAGATCATGATAGCAACCTGTAGATAATCCACAGTTTTCTAAAAAGTTTTATCCTTTTCCTTGTCTCTTTTTTTGGCTGGGTAGTGTGTAAAGTGTAACAGGCTTTCTAGAACTTTCTATCAAACACAGCATAAACGCATAATGTGAAATGGAGTACAAAGACTAAAATCCTATTGCAAGTACTACCAGGGATTTTGTAAGCACTTACAGACTAAAACAGAATTACAATGGAATTCTGTGGGAATCACCATACCTGCAGAACTGGGATGTAATCAGATATAAAGGGTCGTTATTTTTCCCTTCTCATTTACTAAGCTTCAGACTAGTTTGGAGATATGTGGTCAGAACTACCCTGAGCAAATACTGCTTGTGGCTCTTTCAGCTGAAGACTGCATCTTGATCACCTCCAGCCATTCCTCTAATCTCCACAGATCTTTTTCTTTGGAATTCTAAATTTGAAAAAAATAAAAATATAAAAAAAAAAAAATTAAACAAAGCATTTGATTATAATTGCTTTCAGGCTATCCATTTTCTGCTGCCTTCTCGACTTTCTAGTATTCCACTGTTTATAAATACAAATACCTGTATCTTTTTAATCTCACTTGATGCAATGTAGTAATAAACTATGAGTTTAATGTTCTGCTTTTTATTGCTCCAGTTACTTTTACGCATACAACTTAGAATTTCTGTTGAACTTGCAATTAATTTTAATTAACTACAGGCTATCCATGTTCAAGATCTAGTGTCATTTGTACCTGCTCTTCATGCCTGCAGAAAAAAAAAGTCCAAAGTTGATCTATTTAAAAAGGGTATTACTGAACTGCTTTACTTGATATGGTGATCCAATTCTGCATGAATAGTACAGTTGAAGCGGAGGATAAATGTACTTGGTAATTTTATTCTCTCAGTAGGGAAAAGGGAGGGCAGTGGTGGGTTAACAATGGTGATGTTCTTAGGTACTGAAAAAAATTGAGAGAATCACTGTGTTTAACAGCTTTCTGATTTTACCATTGACTCCAACATACAAAGGAAAAATATAAAACCTTTCCAATGTAGCACAAAGTTAATCCCTGTAAGGAGGTAATGAAGCTGCTAATGTTTGGCTAAGTATCATCCTTAGCTAACACACTGCTATCTATGCAGGCATAGAGGAAACGACTTACCTCAGCGTCTCACACAAGTGAGCATGTATTACGGCAGGGCAGCAAAGGCCGGTAAGAATATTGGTCAAATTACTCTGAAGTGCGTCGCCGTTACAGAAGACATCATGGAGCAGAAACTCAAAATGCTGGTTCTAATTGAAAGCAGAGGAGAGACCCATGCTTATGATGAAATCCCTACAACGGGTTTTCTGCCTGCTTGACCTTCTTAACTCTCCTCTTATCCACTTAAAGTGATTTTCCTTATTCAGGCTTGATTATTCATCATCCTATGCCTAGCCTTGGCAGTTGAATCAATAAATGTATGTATGTTTCTAACACTTTCCCTCTCAGAACAAACAAAAGAAAAGCAAGCTAGACATCTCACAGCAAAAGAACATACATTGATTCTTTTCTGATTGCTATTAACTGTTACTGTGCGTTTGTGGTGATTACCTCACATATCTTGCAGCACTGCAAGACAGCAGGGGGCCACATAATGTAAGACATCAGGAAATTGTCTCAACTCAAAATGGGTTATAAAGGTGGTCACGAGAAGAGAGGAGAAGAGAGCAATAAAATTTTTGAAGCTAAAAATGTAAAAGAATGACAACGGCAAGCAAGTAAAGACTTAAAGATTTACACTATTATAATACAAAGTGCCTAGCAAAGCAAATAGCTTGAAAACCTCAAAAGTCTGCCAGTCAGGTAAAATTAAGCACTACAGCAAAACAAAGGAAGGACACCATTGAGGAAATGCGACTAGATTACGTGTGGTAAGAAAAAGTCTTTTCACTGAGTTCCCACACAGGGAATGATGGCATCTCATTCAAGTTTTTTTGCAAGTTAGCTATTTCCTTTAGGAAATAAATATTCACTTAAGTCACAGGTTGGTCCAAAATGACCACCACCCATAACTGACCATCATAAATGAGAAACAGCAACTATTTACAAACCTGTCAATTTTCTTAAGAGGGAAACTCTTAAGTTGGATGGGCTGTAACCAATGAATACACTCCAGCCATTACTACTGTGAAATCAGTCAATGTAGTCATGACTTCCATGGTTTCCAAGAGATTATGTGTTATGACCCCTTTCTAAGCAAGACCCACTCCAGAACAACAGAAGGTCTTACAAAAACTGCGTACCTCTCAAGTGTGATTTTTTAGTATATATGACGACATGTAACAAAAAAAATACATCCTCAGGTTTTAAATCCTTAATCTTGTCTCACTCATTTAATAACAATTTTTACAAAAAATGCAAGACAATTACTATACATTTCTTTGGCATACTTCACACGGTGATGTAGGCTCTATTTGGTATTTGTGGTGGGACTAGCACTGCTTTTTAGAAAGTGGTTCCAATGCAGTGGTGGCTAAACCATGACAGTTGTCTATGTACTTATTTTAGAAAAGTGGGTATGGAGATGTAGAAACAAAAAACAGAAAATGATTATGCAATTTCAACACTGGCTAAAAATAGACCATAAAAAGGCCAAAACAAATGACAAGTACTGTATGCAAAACTTTGGTTTATAATGTCCTTTCTTGGAATCTTGAGAAAGTACAGAGCATGCCAAGAAAAATCTGAGCAATTACTGCACACCAAGGTGGGTAAGTCTTTATGACAAATTGAACAGAGCAGCTGTGGGGAAAAATAATAGTTTCCTTATGTTGAAACAATGTAAAAATTGTATCTTCTAATAGGTATGAGATGTTGCAGGTAGTAATGAATAACTTAACGCATTTTTGGAAGATTTAGGATATAACCAGAGATAGAAAGGTTCTAAAAATTTAGTTTGTAATACCTTTCTAAACAAAGAATTGAATAAGCTTTGGAAAAATCAGATACCAAAAGACTTGGAGTCAGACAGAATAATACTGTTGGTATTTTGATGTGATCCTCACAAAAATGGAAGTGATTTAATGTTCTGCTTATACTCAAAAGGGAGATAACAACACGAAGTTATTAAAAAAGTGAACAGCAATCATGTTCTGTATTAAGTAGCCTGATAGTCCATGTGCTATTCTGGCCGGTTGCATCCGTGACTGGTAAGCATCTGTACAGTTTATTTCGGAAAGCTGAAGAAAGAAATTAATTTATCAACTCCTTTCTACTACAACTGCAAAAGCAACATTTCTGATACTGAAAGAGAAAGCATTTGGTCTTAAAATGTAATGAATTCAAAACACTTCATAAATATCTTACTAATTGTCTCCTTGATTCTGAAATTTAAAATAGAATAACATTTTATTTATTTTCCTGCAGATGAACATGTGGATACAAGTAAGTATTTAATTGACACTTAATTGACACTTCATTTACCTGAATGTTTTAAAAATATTTTCATATGATATGCTGACTGTATTCTCATGAGGGAGTACTAAGTATACAGCATACTCAAGTTAATGTAGTTCTTCCATGCATTATATTCACATTTACAGAAAGCTTCATAAGATCATGCCATTGTATAAAGATGAAAAATGGCATGAAAACTTGGCATGAATGTCCAAAATACATTAATTTCAGCATTTAATTATATTACAAATAAAGGCTAAATTATAGCAATTCTATCTTTTCTGCTATGGTTCTATGGTGTTATTGTTGTTGCTCACAGACTGTACCAGGATAACACTCTCCATCCAAGCCTACAAGGGTTAAAATGCTCTCTCTCCTAAATAGATGGGGATATGAAGATGGAAACACAAAAAGAGGTACAGTACTCAGCAAGTCAAATTTGCAAATATAAACCAGATCCAAACCCAATAACTTTTTCAATTTCCAACCTATATCATCCTTCCAATGGAAAACATTTTCAGACAAAGCTCATCTCATACTTCCATCTGCTGTTGAAAAGAAACCAATTCTGTGGTGATACATCATCACAAAGCACAAACAAGTCCTTTGTTATAGAGTGGCTTCAACTTCTCAGTTTCAATAAAAAAAGTGCAACTGGCCTTCATATTTAAAAAAAAAATCTTCACAGACTTCACTAAGAAATGCAATGAAAGAGTAAAGTGAAACATTTAGCACGAAGAATGATAAGATGGCAGTATGTGATGTTAATAGTGGAAAATAGGGACAGGAAATGTATTTCCAAGAAGTTAACATAGCCCTCCAGTGTTAAGAAAGCCAAAACACAGCTGAGGAAATGTGGTAGGCTGTGCAACTCTGAAGCAAAAAATAAAATCTAAAAACAATAATCTGAAGCACAGAACCACTTGTGTTTTAAAAAAATACAATTGGTGCTGGTTTGATCATTAGGAGGAAAAAAATAGTATTTTACATTTCCACTAGTTTGTAAGTTTTCTACATATATAATCTAATGAATGAAAGAAAACAGGTGTCAGAGAAATCTGATTTGATAGCACTGCCTCGGAGTCTGTAATTACAGAGTCGTGTCTGCTGACATTCCTGGTTCTCTGATAAGGAAAAAAGCGACTTCATCTATTATCATTCCCTGGAAGAGTTGGTGTGAGACAATGAATCTCTTGAGACGAAGAACCCAAGTGTAAATATTTCACAAAGGATCTTCTGTTTTTCTGAGAAGTACCAAGCATTGCGTAAACAGCATCAACATTAAAAAAAAAGCCTTGATGGCTGGGATAATATTTTCACAGCTGAAAGAGCAGTGTGTCAAACCCAACAATTCACATCAACCCAGAGTGGGTAGTCATTTTTCCTAGTACACTCAAAGGTCATGTAGTAATTCTGCAGGAGTAAAAGAGACAGAACTGGATAGATGGACAAATAAAAATGTTTATGCTGCCACAACTATAAAATCAATCAACACAGGTCAGTTTGAATGATTCAGTGACACGGCTGTTAAAGAACTGAGAAGTTTTGCCTCCTGTTAGGTATATTTATACGAAGACTAAAATTGATAAAATAACAAAACCCACATAAACATTACCTGTGGTGGAGCAAATCCTTTGCCAAAAAGATTCTTCATAAAAATGTACATAGGAGAGATTCAATGTACTGTAACTAGGTAAGAAATACCAGCTGGTATTTGATACAGGGATTGTTTTTCTACCAGTAAAGACAAATCCACAGGCTTGTGGGATATTAGAAAGTTCAGGTATCTGTCAAAAGCAGCTATAAGGTCACAGTAGTGTGCTTCTACCCATTCTTGACTTAGAATTTGTAGAAGCAATTGAGCCCTTCTCTATAGCAGTGGGTTTGGAACAAGATGATCTATAAGGTCCCTTCCAACCCAAAACATTCTAGGATTCTATGATAATTTTAAACTAAAATTTTCTTGCTCTCCCCAGAAGTAGGACAATCTTTATTCAAAATAAACCAACAGGGTTTTAGTCGGCATTCATATTGCAAGACCCATTGGCCATATAGAGAAGTTGCATAAAATAGTTTCATATTAGGAAAAAATCACCCTGAGGATAGACAAATGCCAGAACAGAATGCCCAAAGAAATTATCAATTCTTCTTCTGTGGCAATATTCAAATTTTGACTCGTCATCAAGTCCACCCATCTATGCAGTCCAAATAGGTCCAACACTAGACCACATCGCCAAGTACAACATCTATTCTTCTTTTAAACACCTCCAAGGATCACTGGCAGTAAAGAAATTTTCACCTTTTAGGTAGTTGTAGAGAACAGTGAGGTCTCCCCTTAGTCTCCTTTTCTCTAGACTAACCAATCCCAGCTCCCTCAGGCACTCCTCATAAAATTTGTCTTTTAAATCCTTCACCAGCTTTGTAGCCCTTCTCTGGATATGCTCGAGCATCTCAATGTCCTTCTGGTAGTGAACACACTACCAGGAGCAACCTCACTAGTGCTGACTACAGGGGAAGGATCACTTCCCTACTCCTGATGGACACACTGTTCCTGATGCAGGCCAGGATGCTATTTGCTGCCTTGGCCACCTGGGCACACTGCTGGCTCATATTCAGCTGGCTATTGATCAACATCCCTAGGTCTTGCTCCTCCAAAGGGCTCTCCAGCCACTGCTCTCCAAGCCTGTAGCTTTGCATTTAATGCTGTTAAACCTTGGGCTTGTTATACCTCAGAGCTGTTTAACCCCAGAGTTGTCCAGACTCTGAGTAGGGGTTGGGACCAGATGACCTTCAGAGTTTTTTTCCAACCTAAATTACTATATGATTCTAGGAAACTCAGATGTGTGTACTGATGGTTTAGTGAGACAATAAAAAAGCTGAGAGCAATTTTGTTATCATAGAGTGAAATTCCAATTTCAAATGCCATCTTGCTGACAAATCTCTGCTTCCTCTTCAAGAGTTTTAGTAAAGTGGTCAGTAGTGACAAGGAACAAAGATACCAAAAAAATGAGGTTCTCCATCAGTGCTACTGTAAACATTGTATTTAAGCCTGTAAAATCTTGGTTTAGATTAAATACTCAATAGGGAACTAGTGAATCAAACAGGGTACATTGAGGGACACTATAATTTCTTTGCCAACTGTGATGGTTATTTGAGTATGGAGTAAAGGCAATAAAACACGGAAGACCATGAATCCTTGTGGTGTTCTAGTGTATGTTGCATCACAATATCCTATCACAGCAGTATCTTAATTCTCTGAGGAATGGGAAAAGTAGTGCCCTCTGAGGTAGAAGACCAAACAGTCATCAACACTCTCAAACAGACTGGACAGATTTAATCTATTGAGTGTACTGGTCCTTCCATGTCTCTAGCCAGGGCGATTTTTCTCCCATGCCTGAATATTAAAACTCAGTGCCAGGTTACACCACTGTCTCTTTAATGTTTGAAAACCAAAATCCTTTCTTTAAAAGAACAGGCTTCTGGCACCTTATTAAATACGTAGACTTTATCAAGAAAACACAAAATAATATCAAGGTTGAGTGCATGTAGAGAAATTAAGAGGAAGGGTTTGGAACATTTATATATTATAGCTGCAAATAAGGTAAATACATAAGAGGATGTCACACATATAAGATTTCTGAAAGTGGAAGTGATTTTGAAAATAAGTATGGTGGGACACAGCCATTTTGTCATGGCCCTTCAGGCTCATATAACTGTACTGTTTCTAAAACTTAGTATTTTCCCCAAAGTTCAATGAATACATTTAAAACATCATTTGTAAATAACCTATAACAAAAGAAGAACTGATGCCAGTGCTTATAAACTGAAGTGTTCTAAAAAATATTTGAAAGTGTGTGCAGTGGTGCTAGTATTGGTACAGCACTTGAAAATACAATAATCTATTCAGAAGTTGGTGATACACACCTTTTAACTCTTGGAAATGTTTACTTCATCTATTCAGGCATCAGAAGCAACAACATGCAGGTTAAACTCCTTAAATATATGTCATGGTGCATCAGTGGAGTACATGGTAAAAACGGTCATGATCTGTGAACCTAAATAATTTTAATCCAAATTATTAAATTGTAAACAAGACACATTCTAAGGAGATCAGAAGTGTCTAGAAACTACTTCATATTCAAAAGCAAGGCTTAATTGACAGATTTGTTATTTTTCATAAATGCTTCTCCCTCAGCCATCACCATCATTTCAAGTAATATTATGCTTACTACTTAGCGTATTATTCTCAAGAAGTATACATAACCTGAAAATCTATCCCACTTATTTGTTGATAAGATGAAAATTTCTGGAATTTTAAGATTTGAAAAAATTTCCAAAGGAAGAATTCCCAAATCAAGGAGGCTGAAGACAACTGCTTGGTATTTCCTTTCTGCTTGTTTTCATTGAACAGCAATTTTTTAGGGCTGTGGATGGGAAATACAGGGTGCTGAGTGCATTTGAAAATCTGCATTTCACGGATTCTCCTTATTAAGTAACAATTCCAGTTAGGGATCCTAGTCTTAACTTTCAAGTGCAAAGTATGGTTGACGGAGTGGACTGGAATGGGGATAATCTACAGCAGTGTTGGGGGAAGAGGTCAAAATGTGAGCTTTGGGGGCCTGGCATCTTCAGTGAATTCCTGTTTCCCCTCAGAATTGAAATGACCGAAGAATTCTCCTCAATCCTGAGTCAGTTGCCCAGATTTCCACCCCCCACCTCCCCTTCTCTCAGGTCACATATAAACAGGCCACTTGTATTGTGTCTGCATGGAAAGGTTTTGGGTAGTGGATGGGGGTTACAGGGGTGGCTTCTGTGCTCTAGGAACCAGAACGGAGATTCCCCTGCAGCCTGTGGAGACCATGGTGGGGGAGGCTGTTCCCCTGCAGTCCATGGAAGATGATGGTGGAGCAGACACCCACCTGCAGCCCATGGGGGACCCCATGTCAGAGCATGTGGATACACCCAAAAGAGGCTGTGACCCCATGGGAAGCCCATATTGGAGCAGGCTCCTAGCAGGACCTGTGGCCCCATGGAGAGAGGAGCCCGCACCAGAGCAGGTTTTCTGGCAGCACTTGTGACCCTGTGGGGAATCCACAGTGGAGCAGCCTGGTCCTGAAGGTCTGCACCCCATGGGAATGACCTTCATTGGAGAAGTTCACGGAGGACTGTCTCCTGTGGGAACCACCCCACGCTGGAGCAGGGGAAGAGCATGAGGAGGAAGGAGCGACAGAAACTACATGTGATGAACTGACCACAATCCTCATTCTGTGTCTCCATGTGTTGCTGGGAAGGAAAGAGGTAGAGACAATCAGGAGTAAGGGAAGGGTGGGGGGAAAGTGTTTTTTAAGATTTGGGTTTATTTCTCATTATCCTACTCTGATTTGATTGGTAATAATTTTTTTCCCCTAGCATATTTTGCCCATTACATAATTGGTGAGTGATCTCCCTGTCCTTATCTCGGCCCCTGAGCTTTTTGTTATATTTTTCTGTCCCCTGTCCAGCTGAGCAGGTGAGTGATAGAGCGGCTTTGGTGGGCACCTTGTGTCTTGCCAAGGTCAAGCTACCACACCACTTAAGACCTTCACCTTAGACATGATTAAATGGTAAATGCTATTTTCCTTCTTATTGCCAGTTGTATATTAGTGCAATAGGAATACCATTAGAATGCTGACAACTGATTTCAAAGTAATGGATGTATGATGTCATTGGCACTTCCCCCTTAATTCCAATTATGGACGCTAGCACTAGTTATCAGTCCTGTTATGCCATGCTGCTAATTATACTGCCTCTGCACTACTTCTACTCTGCCCATTCCTGTGACTTGGCTGAGCTGCATTATCTGTCAGCCTTTACCCTCCGAGTTTGAAAAGAAGACTAGAGCTTTCCAAGTGTCCAGATCTCATTTGACAGTACTGCATCTCTAATGCAAAGGATTTATCCACTGCAGTGTTGAAACTTTTCATCAAAGCAAGCAGTGCTCCTGAGTATCAGTCTTGGGTTGTAGAACCCATCCATACAGCTGCTTTCAATAGCAAAACCGTCTGCTTCAATCTTGCATTTGCTAATAAAATTCTATGGTACGGCAAATAAAAACAAAACAAGTCAATCAAAGTGACACCGCATCTCCACATTGTAATTCACATGCAATTGCCCTGTCATGCATTCTAAAGGTTTGTCATAGTATCTTGATAATGTATCATGCCTTGATACTAACTCCTAATAAAAGCATGTTTGAATGCTGCTTCTTTTATATCTCCATGTCACTTAAAGTAAAATAAAGCCTGTATTCTTCCTGGTTCATCTGTTTGTTTTCCTGAATTAGCAATAAAACTACCATGAGTGGTAAGCAACTTAGAATGAAATTTAAGGCACATTAATTTTTAATTATTTTCCCACAGTTCATTTTAATTTTGCTGTATGCATCATTTGCCTTCTTAATTTTTCTGTTTAGTGAATTTATAACCAAACAGATCTATAATGCTTCTTTTACAGGGGAAAGATATTGAGTTAGTCCTTTCTTGCATGGAAATCATTGATCATTTATTTACAAGTGAAGTAGTAGGTAGTGGAAGAAGATTAACACAGAATACACTCCGTTACATGTAAATACATGATTATTTTTGTCTTCTACAACCTCTCTTCTTGTTGAAGGTAATTACTTTTGGGTCTACTATATTAAACACAATTATAAACTAATGTGTGGGAACATGCATTTAATTTGTAATTAAATGGTATTTACCAAGTCAAACCTATTAAGTAGTTAGTATTTAAAGGAAAAGTTCCTCTATTAAATCTGTGACTTCAAGTATTTGGTATTAATCTAATATTGCACTGGTTTTCCAAACCATTTCTATTCATAAATTTATGCTAGAGTAAGGAGGCATACAGTGGCAGGGTAAAAGGTTCTGAAGAAAAAAACCCCTCATACAGAAAAGAAGAAAATTTCTTAAATGTTCTTTTTTCTCTCTAGTGTATAGTAAGTAAAAATCAAGATATCAAGAACATTTATCTAGTTGTGCAAGCATGACTGACTTACGGGAAGACTTCATTCCGTTTGAGTCTCTTCTTACAAAATTGCACCTACAAGAACTTCTATTTTGACAGCTTGAAAGTACATAGTATTGCATTGCTCTCAGTGTGAAAAAGTGTTTTCTAATCAGCAAATTTCACTGTTACACATTCCTGTCTGCACTTGCCAGCTCCTTCCAATCCCTATAGCTCTTAGACAGCTGTAGAATAGTATTTAATGCATTAAAGAGAATGAAATCTAAAGGTCCCCAAGAACCAATAATGCTGGTTCAACTGCAAACCAGATGATACCTGAATGGTTCCTTTAAAATTTTTTTGTCAAAAACCATTTTTGTCAAGAAGTTTCAAACCCCTAGATAAACCCCAGATTCTTCATTGTATCTTTTCTGTTCCTCTTCATAAATTATAAAGTGTAACAGATAATGAAAACAGAAAAATCATTCAAGACAGTAGTTTGAACTTACAGCTGATACCCAACAAATTCTTTGAGATTCTTGTGTCAGTCTAATTTCCCCTCTCTTACTTAAAAGTTTCTGTGAAATAATTTCTTGAAGTGTGGTCTTGATAAAATGAGCTATGCACTATGAGCATCCTTTTTTACTTCTCTTATTCATGTTTTTATCATTTCTTCCTTAGTCTACAGCTGTGACACACTCCTTGAGATAAACTTTCCACAGGCACTGCCTCTCCTTTGAATCAAGTTCCAGGCCTCATGTTTCATCTTCCAAGATCCTCGAGCTCCTTGTTCAAGAGATTTGAAAAGCTACTTATTAAAGTTCAAGCTTGTAATTCAAGTTGCCATACTATTCTCCCCTGGTGCAGGGAACTCCTTTAAATGGTTAGACTCATCTGCATGACAGTCACTAGTTACTTCCAACTGAGTCTATGACTAAAATAATTTTATCTTGGAATGGAGAATGAAGCGTCCTTATTTTCCACTCCCAACTCAGATTCCTTTCCTTAACCCTGCTTTCTATACAAAATGCTTCAAAATCAAATTAAGAAAAAACCACAACTATTCCTAAAAACACTGAAGTTTTCATTCTCTGTTCAAGACCTTAGAGGACAGGAAAGGAACTCACACCCTTCACAGAAGTAACACATGCTCCACAATGCAATACTGAACAACAGCGATTACTGTTTATGACCTGGTATAGAGGAGATTTTACCTAGTACAGAAAAGGGAATTACGTATGTTTGATACATCTCCAGTAGGCCACATCCCTAGGTAGGTATCCTATTTTCTGTACCTGATATTTTATAAAACTTGGATCTTTCAAACTGTAATATAACTGGAAAGTTAGACAGATATTTTGGTAAATTTAAAAGAGAAAGCCTGTACAACAGAAAAGAGTTAAAATGTGACACTTTTGAGAACTAAAAATGAACCAAAATTCTATATCAAGTCAGAAAACACTCAGCTAATTCTGAAATGTTTCAATTTTATTATGCATTCACAAATTTCAAAATGAGATTCTGAGGTGGTAATTATTATATATATATTTTAAGGCTGTAATAGTGAGACAAGGGCAGTTTCTATACTTTCTGATATATTTTCTAAAGGGGGAACATTTGTTAAAACTGACCCTTTCTTGAGAAAGGTATTTTGGCTAACTTGATTTATTTTTTTTTAACATACAAGTACCTTATAAAAAAACCCAAACGTGAACCAGATCAAAACCATAAACTATCACAGCCAGCATCTCTCCTGTTTGAGTACAGCACAGTTCTGTAACCAGGCAGAGAATGGTAGAACATGTTCCTCACCAGCAGTCCTGCGTGGAGGTTCAGCTCCACTAAACACCTTAGGAGTCTTTCTAACCTGCAGATTGATTTGTCGTGTTCTGCAGTGGAACCTTTGAGCTCTGAAGACAGAAAGGACAGATAAAATGTAATATTCTCATCAATCTTGAAGGTTACTCCCTTCTTAAATTTTTTCCACTGTGTACTCAACATTCTCTGAATCAAAATACTGAGGAACACGGCACTGAACTTCACTGATCCAATCTGCTCTGCATGGATAGTCACAGAACATTCGCTAAAGTGAATTCTCTAAAGTTTTTTTTCAAGCATGCAATTTGCAGCTTGGATTCAGTTAAGCTTGACTTTCAGATGTTTATCCAAATCCAAACTCTAAAAACCTTTAAGTATTTCTTAGCAACCACTAATTTAAACCCTAAAAATTCCAGTCTATGCTATTTTCAAAACCAGGTTTGCAGTACAAGTTGGCAGAGCCATTGCCAATGTCATTAAGCAATGTATATTAGCAATTCTAGATTTTTAAGCAAGCACAAAGGATCGACTACAGGACAAATGACCTAAGAAACACCAAAGTCTTATGCGCCTTGAAGAACAAGATAATGATATATCACCAAACCTATTCTAGAAGTCATACTAAATACTTTACACTTTAGAATTAAGCATATTTATAACAGCATTCATTAAAAGGAGAAAGTTTCAGAAAGATCCCATATTATTGATGTATTTTTGAGTATTTTTGAGTGCTTTTTAATATACATTAACACATTTTGCCTACACCTGCATATGTTTTTGTCTGTACATTTGCACAAACACACATTTATAAACACATGTGCACATGTGAGAGATTGTCTCATTCTTTCCACTCCTACCTCCTTATCTACCAAGCAGCATCTGTTGTCAATACATCACACTGCCTAACGATTTTGATTTCCTTAGAGCCTGGAATGAAAAAAATACTCCTGGACAGCATATTTCTATTGTTTTTGTCTGCTCCAAAACTGCATACGCTTCATGATCTAAGTGGAGAGAAGAGATTAAATGCATTATTCCAGAGCCATCTTGTTCACAGCTGAAGGTGCTCTTGACATAGAGTGAATTGTTTGGTTAGTAACATCTAAAAATTAGGTCTGTATAGGAAAAACATTTTTTTTCATAACCTATTTAAAACCTACATTCAGATTGAATTATACAGCAAAAGACAAGAATTTATCAAATCTTCCATCGAGTCCCTTCTTAATGTCTCAGTAGTACAGCACAAAATATGTCGATGAGCTATTAAGGAAAGAAACCCCAACACAGTTCTACCAACAAACTCACAAGAGTGTTTAAGCAGCTTCAAAATATAAGGGTGCAGGATGTCAAGGCAGCGCGTCAAATGTTACTGAGATCTATCAGAAAGGAGCAGAATTATCAGCCCAGTACAACTTGAGGTACTTTATGGGATTTCTACGATGAATCCAGTCCTGTGCAGACATGCTTATACCTTTGCTGTACTGCAACTGAAACCAAAGATACAAACACGAGGTAGGCATCTACATGTTCAACCTTTGAGTATCCAGCTTTCTGGGACTGACTAGTATACAAGATGTAATTAAGCTCCCTCATGAATTTTTTTTCAGCTTGGATGCTTAAATCTGGCTCCTAAATTTATACAAGTGACCTAATTTTTAAATATGCTCAGTGCCTGCAATTGCCCAAAATTTGTACAATCAATCATCATTAAATTGTATAAAAATACAGATGAAACCTAAGTTGCCTGCAGGCACTTACTTCTGCCCATTGTTATTATTAAAGGGATGGCATTTACTCTCAGAAACAGTCCCGTAAAACTAAGGAATAAAACCAGTTTCTTAAAATACTGAAAAGTTGAATACCAATGTTAATTTTCTTTCTGAAGTGAAGAAATATTTTTATGTTACTTGACTACAACATATCACTGAAGAAGAAACTTTAAATGATGAAAATATAGAGGAGCATGAGCAGGTTCTTGAAATAAAGTCTTTTTGGACTGCCCTGCTTGGACCAAGAGAGGCATATTTAGAACAGCTGAACAGACTGTGGCTCAGATTCCTTAAGAACTACCATCACCAGCACCTCAAGTGTGCTAAATTCCCTTTCACACTTAGAAATGTGGATCGTGAAAATGTCAAGGAATTCTGTTTATGGAGGGAGCATTGTTTTCTATTAACTAGTCTGAAATGTGTTGCTTAGAATAGGGTCGTACTCTGAAACATGAAACATACAAAGAAGTTTTGGTCTGAAAATGCATCCTCTACATGGTGAAGGATACACATGTATAATCTCTATGAAAGGAATATATACTCAGCAGTATTGCTTCTGCATTTCCTGATTTTCATACATGTATGTTTCAAATGACCAAACAGAAAATGGAAACTGGATTTTTTCAGGTCTCTGGGAAGGCAGCTCTTCAAAACACAATGTGAATACATGTGATGTGTGCAGTTTTGGTAGTAAGACCATATGCATCCTCACTTTTTACAGACTGGACAAGAACCCATTTCCTTAGTGATGTGAGAGGCTGACACCTCTGAGATAGCCTGAGCAGTCAAGTGAACTAGGAGGGTTAATGAGTGGTTCAGATGCTCCCCATTCAGGTGTCTGAACACCAGCACATCTTGGTCCTTGTGGATATACCCTGAATACAAAACCAAAGTTAATGACATTTATTTACACCTATGCTGACATTTTTCTGTATGCAGAGGAAAATCATCAACATATTTTCTTAAAGGTCAAAAGCCTTTGCATAATTTATTTCACTGCATGGAATGGATAACCTCTGATATAATTCAATTGCAGTGTTTACTGTGTGTTACCCCTAGAAAACTCGAGTCTTTAACCTTTTTAATATACTGGTGTATTTTTTCCCCTTTTCTTTTATTTCCCATTTTTAAGGACAACAGAGGAATCACATTCTTTATTATCTACAGCATGTAGCATATGTTTACTGTTCAGTTTGAGTTGAAATATTTTAATCTCCATGGTTCCCCTACCCAGTTTCCCTATATAATTTAGTTGACTGTAACGAATATTGGAAGTAATGGATGTTTATGCCCTGTATGCCTTCAAAGATAGAAGTATCCTTCTTGCTTCTCTCTGTGAATTTGCTTATACTTTCATATTCTTAGATATTAAAGATACCATCATTTTTCCCTTCATCTGGATGGAAGTGGCAGTAAGGATTTTTTAATTCTCACAGCATTTTTTCTTTAGGGATCTCGCTTCTCTGCCTTTGTTTCTTAAAATGCAGACTGCAGTGAAATATTCTGTAGTAAGCAGAACATCAGGGGAAAAGACTGGGGTATGAATACAAGGATAGCATTAGATATTTTTATTTTAATCAGTTATATTGTGTAGGATATTTCCAAAACTGCTGTGATATCTGCTGTTCAATCATAAAGTCTGACATAATCAACTCTTGCTTACAAAAAACCACAGACAACCTTATTCCAAATGACTCAGAGACGGAATCTAGCTGAAATCAGAATTTAACAGAGGGAAAAAAAAAACCCATAGGAGAAGTTACACCATTTACAATACCTCTCACCCTCACCAATTTTAATTTAGACCTAGGGGACTAGCTTACAACAGCTTCAAATGCTATGTTTATTCTTTTGTATTATTAGCCTTTGCCCTTTACTTAGTTTATTTTCTGATTTCATTTAACAGTTGTTATTTCAGGGGTTTTTTTTTTTAAATGCTTTATAAGATATACAATGTAGTTCTGTGTTATAAGGAGTACACATTTAATAAAGCTCTTCAAAGCCCTTTTCCCAAAGTGCACTGAGATGCTTGTCACATATACAGCCCGCCTCTCTTAAAAGCTAAGCACAATCAAGCTACATCCGCGCATTTTCCTGAAAACAAAGCAATGGTCAACTCATTCTGCCCAAGGCATATTTCTGGAGAGACCATACCCTTACAGAAACACCAAACACAGTAATTAACAAGAAAATCTTGTTTAAGCCTAGAAATTAGGTACAGTTAACTGTCAGGCTAGGCTGGCCTTCCACGAGTGCTGGAAATGCCTGTGCCTAACACCACTGACTTTTTACCCCTGCCAGTCCCCTGGCTTTTCTAACAAAGATAATCCCTGTGATGATTTTTTGGTGACAAAGTCAAAGGCACCTAACTTTAAACAAAGGCTGTTCTTTTCAGTAGCTCTTCCCCTCTACAGGGTACCTGTGGCGGTTACTGTGGTAATTACTTTGTTATTAGGCAACAGTGAAAGTACATACATTTAACTGATGCTGTTGCTAAGTGGCCAAGTTACCTGGGCCCTGTTTGTGGTTAAACAAGTGGTTACATTGGGACAATATCTACAGAGTGTGGAATGAATGAACGCATTTAGTATATTGATTTCTCACCTGACTTCTCATCTAAAGGCATTCTTTGATAAGGGAACCATCTAAGAATCACTCCTTTGCCAGAGGGGGAGAGGAAAGGTTTAAAGGTGTAAGAAGAGAGTTTGGCTCTGAGATGGAATCGAGAAACATCATAAAAACAGCGTGTAACCTCCATCCAGCCTGAAAAGCAGGGAGACAACTAGGTGTTTGAGTTCCTACAGGTCAAGGCAGAATTAATCCTACAGATGAGTAGTAGAGGGAATTTCTTCAGGGGACATGCATCTTCCCACTCACAGACACCAGTAGCATCCAGTTCTAAGACTAGGAAGATGCTGAGTTAGGATTAGATGGAGACACATGAACACAGCTAACACAGCTTTTTCTTTCTCAAGTAGAACAAAAGGGGATCTAGGTTTGAAGTGTTGTTCAAGTTTCTGAAGAGTGGTGTGTTTCAACAGAGATGTTTATATAAATGGCAGGATCATAAAGAGGTGTTATGTTCAAAATCTGTCTCTGGGCTAAAAACGTACCTTATATGTAAATCAAGAATTTAATGATGTTATGCCTGAAATGTTAATAATTTAATCAATGAACTATTATTAATTCACATCTAATTCTTAGAGAAATAGAAAGGGAGAGAATGGTTATATGCACATGCCTATTATATAGGCTTTTTTTCTGGTGTCCTTCATTGCCCCTCTGGATTCCAAAATGAATCCCCCTGATGTGCGGGGTGAGAGGCATACAGTAACTCCTCAGCATCCTGAGTCCCCTTCTCCCGTAGAGCATGATGGTGATGGTGATGATTTCCTCTTCCTCCTCCCTCTAGAATGAGCTAGGGGGTAATATTTGGATATTTTTTAACAGATTTTCATTCCTTGATCTTTCTTCATTGGTATGTAAGGTGTCATTACATCCGAATGTACTGCATGCTTTACTTATGTGGGATGGTTGTCTTTGTTTTCTTTGCTGTCTTAAAACTGATGGTTCCATACCTGTAATACTTTACCTGACCACTGGTAACTACAGTGCCAGCCTGTTCCCCTTTTCCTACCATCCCATGCCAGCACTCCCCTACACTGTACCCTATATTCTTGCTTGTAAGGAGCAGGCTATAATATCAGGACTGTATTCTTCCACACTACATCAACAGAGTCACAGCAGGGTAGGGGTTGGAAGGGACCTCTGGTGGCATCTAGTCCAACCACCCGGCTAAAGCAGGATCACGTACAGCAGGTTGCAGAGGAACAGATCCAGGCAAGTCCTGAATATCTCCAGAGGAGAATTCACGAGCGCTCTGGGCAGCCTGTGCAGTGCCCTGCCATCCTCTCAGTAACAAAGTTTCCCCTTGTGTTCAGATCATTGCAGACATCACAATATCATTAAAATGCGATTATAAATACTTCAGTCTACATGGTGTAACTACTTATGCTATTATCTACGTAAAAAAACCCCATGGCTACACTACACTAAGATAAGCAAAATGAAATGCAAAATCCTGTACCTTGGGAAGAAAAACCTCAGACACCAGGGCACGCTGTGGACTCACCAGCTAGAAAGCAGCTGAGCAGAGAAGGACCCGAGGGTCCTGCTGGACACCAAGCTGACCATGAGCCAGCAATGCACATTTGCAGTGAAGAAGGACAACAGCCCTGGGCTGCACTAGGGAGAGCACTGCCAGTGGGTGAAACTTCCTTCCCCTCTGCTCAGCACTGGTGAACTCATGTCTGTAAGTTCTTGGTCCAGGGTCTTGGCTCCCCAGTACAAAAGAGATATGGACACACAGGAGAGAGTTCAGACCCAAAAAAGTGATGAAGGGACTGAAGCACCAGTCATACAAGGAGAGGTTGAGAGAGCAGGGACTGTCCAGTCTGGAGAAGAGAAACCTATGAGGGGGATCTCATCAATGTACATCAACATCTACTGAGAGGAGTAAAGAGTCAGAGCCAGATTCTTCTCTAAGGTATCCATTGAATACACAAGAGGCAATGGGAGCAAAACAAAACACTGGAAATTACATTTTGATGTAAAACAAAGCTTCCTTTTTACTGAAAGGAGGGTGAAACATTGGAACAGGTTGCCTGCAGAGGCTGCAGAGTTTCTATCCTCGGACATACTGAAAGCTTGGCTGGACATTGTCGTAAGTAACCTGCTCTATCTGGCTCTGCTTGAGCAGGGAGTTGGACTAGATGATTTCCAGAGTCCAATTCCAAACTTCTGGACTCCGTGATTCTGGGCAAAGTGAAACAAATTAGGCATAGCCTTCTGACCCTTTAAGGAAATTACTGACAAGCCCAAATGAAACTCCAGACAAAGTAAGCTTGGCAAACCCCAGTTTGGAGAGTCTGTGACTTCAGTACAAAGACTATGGTCTGTACCTAGTATAGGCAATACTGCATGTACTGGGCTACTGAAATATTCTTTTGCTTTCATAAACAGAAAGTGCAGGCGTGGATGAATAATATATGAAACTTAACTCACAAATTTAATTTCCTGTGTATTTATCTTCTCTGTACCTGTAGCATGCTACACAAAATGACCTTTGCTTCTTTTTAATTAATTTTGTTTGGAGCCACATGTTTATCCTACAACTTATCCATTGATCAGGAATTATCCACGTGCATTGAATAAGCTCTCCTTGGAACAGAAAGATGAATATAAAAGTTCTGGATATTAATTTATCAGTATTTGTTTATTCATAGTTGTTATTTCGCATCCAGGCATTGCCCTCTCCTAGGGCTTTTTACCCACTTACTTCAAATCAATCAAAATCAGCCTTCTGAATAAAGAAGAACTGATGTGCTGACTGTCCTGTTGTGCTTTAGGGCAGTGTCTGTTTCTGTTTAACCAAAGAGACCTAGCAGTGAGATATGCTGTGGGTAGAAAACCCACTAGTACTGAAACAGAGTTGGAGCAGACTTCTGACCAAGAGCACAGAAATACCCTGTTTTCTCCTGTTACCCTCTGTGTAACTTGCACACTGCTAGAGTAGAACTGAGAGGCTAATCTGTTGTGACAGGTACTTATGGGGCAGACACTTGCATATGACCACAGTAGTGATCTTCAAAACAACCTTAACAGGTTTTGTCCAGCTGTGTGGGGCCTTCAGCACTGCTTTAAATAACCTTTTTTCCTTGCACTGCAGAAGGCCAGAGATCATTTGCTGTAAGCCAGACAAGGGACAGGTAACTAAAAATCAGTGTTAAAGCAATCACAAGTGATCATTTGACCACACCATTAGGAAGTTCTCCAGTATGCATATAAAAATCCTCTGAGCATTACACTTTGATAACGCTGAGCCTCCTGCAAGATTATTTTTTGCCAGCTGTTTTACAGTAGGAAAAAAAAAGAGAATTATCTTAAAATAATTTAAAATTTAAAAAATATTGACCCCACAGTGACGAGTTTCACAGTTCTTAAGAATTTCACCGTGGTTTGCATTTCATTTAATTCTGGAAAACTCTGCATTTATTTCAGTTAATTTAAGCTCTGTTCCACTGTATGTCAAAGCTTAATCCTACAATGTATTTTTAATGTCTACCTTCTAAATAGGAAATGGTCTAATTAATTCTTTACTCCCAAGTACCCACATTAAATAGCTTTTTGAAATCTTCTCGTATCCCTAAGCAACTTTGAGTAAATAATCCTGAAATGCATGTAGTGAGGTAACTACAATTTCTCTCTGTGGTTAGAGGCGAAACAATGAGAAGATGTAATGATACTCACCAATTCAGGTTTTTTTTCCCCATCAGATCGAGATAAGGTGTTCTGAACTTGCAGATAATGAAAACAACCCTTGCAATTTGTCATCATTAACAGAAGCAACATTCTAAACACACGATATTAAAATTTGTTATTCCTACACCAACTTTAATTTCCCTGCTTACTATTTCTTCATTTTTCAGTTTAACCTACACATCCCATTAGCTGATGCACATTCTGCCCATCTAAAATGTGCTTTTGTCTCCTTTCTCAACAGTATTTTACAGATGAAATGAAAAAAGTTGATGGACACACGCACATACCAAATCCATTTGGAAAAGCATGCTGACAGCTCTCTTATGACAACAATGATATAAAATTGATGTTTGCTTGTTTGGGTGTTGGGTGTTGGGGTTTTTTTGCTGAATGCTGTATGCACCTGATAAGCAGTGTATCACAGAACCTCGTGCCTTTTACTAAAATAGGATAACAATGGGGGCATAACAGGCTTCATGAAGTCTGTATTTCTGACTTAAGCATAGCAGTTGCTAGACAGAGGTCATTGAATATTTTTAAATGCAAACTTGTATCTTCTACATGAGAATGCAGCATATCTAATGTGTACTCTATCTGAATATTCACAGTCACTTTCTAATTCTTTTCAGGATCTTTTCTGGCATGACAGATCATGCTAACAGCTTCATTACCTCTGCTTTGCAGTACCATTGTATAGACAGTACGCACAGCCTAATCTAATCAAGAAAAACTACGCAACTTCCTAACTTCAACAGAATAACTATTATTCTCTTTCAGTATGTTAATGAGATTGGAAAAGTGTTTCATGTGAAGCCATCAGAACACTAATACAAACTATACTGGTTCTCTATAGGATTATTTTTTAGCGGTTGTGTTTGTGCAGTTTAATTAAAGAAGACAGATAATTATGCCCTTGATAGGGTTCCTTCATTTACAGATTACACAATAACAGAGCCCGGTGGTCTCTTTTGGTATACATTAAAATTTCATTCAATGCATGTTCGCTGTGAAATAGCTGAATTTTGAAGTAAAATTTTACCCAAACAGTCACTGAAAGATACAATAGATGGCATAGAGATAGCATATTATTTTCTTCCAGGAACCTCTGAAATTTCAAGCTACCTCATTCATGTCGTGACACTGTGGCTATGGATTATCGCACTGGTAATTAGTTGCTAGAAGGAGGCACAGTTATTCCTAAGTCTAAAAAAGTCTTACCAAATGCTGGTAGAATGAAATGGAAAGGCTCCCTGTGAAGAAGAACAATGAATCCTGGACCACAGCCAAACCAAAGAGTTGGGAAACATGTAACAAGCCTGCCAATAACAATACACCACTGGGATCCTGAAGTCCAAATGCTCCCTCCTCCTTTAAAGTCACAGAGGGATCTCAATTTCCTCCAGGCTGCCCGAGAATTTTGTACTACAAATAAATATTAAGGATCTTCACTAAAACCTAAAAAATGCGTTTCTACTCTCAAAGGACATTTTAAAAGCCTCCAAATTAGACATCGGCTAGAAAAAAGGAGAAAACACAAATCCTGAGAAAGCCAAAGAGACGAGTATGGGAGACTCTTTAAGGGCACTCAGGCATAATTTGTTGAAATTCCATTGTCACATGAAATGAAGGCTTAGGACGACACATTTACTACAACACAAGGTCAGATCCTTCACTCAGTCTTCCTGGAATCATCACCCCTGCTATTGATTTTGTACTGGATTCAAGATAAATGTGTATTTCGGAGATCACAGAATCACAGAATTTTTAAGGTTGGAAAAGACCTAGAAGATCATCCAGTCCAACCATTCACCTATTACTACTAGCTCCCACTAAACCATATCCCTCAATACAACATCCAGTCTTTCCTTGAACACCCCCAGGGTTGGTGACTCCACCACCTCCCTGGGCAGTGCATTCCAGTGCCTGACTACCCTTTCCGAGAAGTAGTATTTCCTAATGTCCAGCCTGAATCTCCCCTGGCGCAGCTTGATACCATTCCCTCTCGTTCTGTCACTGCCTACACGGGAGAAGCGGCCGACCCCCAGCTCACTACAACCTCCCTTCAGGAAGTTATAGAGAGCTATAAGGTCTCCCCTGAGCCTCCTCTTCTCCAGGCTGAACAATCCCAGCTCCCTCAGACGCTCCTCGTAAGGCCTGTGTTCCAGACCCCTCACCAGCTTAGTAGCCCTCCTCTGAACGCGTTCCAGGGCCTCAATGTCTTTCCTGTAGTGAGGGGCCCAAAACTGAACGCAGTACTCAAGATGCGGCCTCACAAGTGCTGAGTACAGGGGGACAATTACCTCCCTGCTCCTACTAGTAACACTATTTTTGATGCAAGCCAGGATGCCGTTGGCCTTCTTGGCCACCCGCGCACACTGTCGGCTCATGTTCAGCCGTGCGTCTATCAGTACCCCCAGGTCCATTTCCTCCACACAGTCCTCCAGCCACTCCGCCCCAAGCCTGTAGCGCTGCCTGGGGTTGTTGTGGCCAAAGTGCAGGACTCGGCATTTGCTCTTGTTGAACCTCATGCCATTGGCTTCAGCCCAGCTCTCCAGCCTGTCCAGATCCCTCTGTAGGGCCTCGCTACCCCCAGGCAGATCCACACTCCCAGCCAGTTTAGTGTCATCTGCAGACTTACTGAGGGTGCACTCAATGCCCTCATCTAGGTCATCAATAAAGATATTGAAGAGGACAGGCCCCAGCACCAACCCCTGGGGAACACCACTCGTGACCGGTCGCCAGCTGGATTTAACTCCATTTACTACCACTCTCTGAGCCCGGCCCTCCAGCCAGCTCCTTACCCAGCCGAGGGTGTACCCATCCAAGCCACGGGCTGCCAGCTTCTGCAGGAGAATACTGTGGGAGACAGTGTCAAGGGCTTTGCTGAAGTCTAGGTAGACCACATCAACAGCCTTTCCCTCATCCAGCAGATGGGTCACTAGATCATAGAAGGAGATCAGGTTGGTCAAACAGGACCTGCCCTTCATGAACCCATGCTGGCTAGGCCTGATCCCCCGGCCATCCCGCACATACCGCATGATCTCCCTCAAGACTATCTGTTCCATAACCTTCCCTGGAACCGAGGTCAGGCTAACAGGCCTGTAGTTCCCCGGATCCTCCTTACAACCTTTCTTGTAAATGGGAGTCACATTGGCGAGCCTCCAGTCTTCTGGGACCTCACCAGTCAACAAGGAGAGCTGATAGATAATGGAAAGCGGCTCGGCTACCACCTCTGCCAGTTCCCTCAGCACTCTCGGGTGGATCTCATCCGGCCCCATGGACTTGTGGCAGTCCAGTTGGAGTAGGAAGTCTCTGACCGTTTCTTCCAGAATCACAGGGGAGTTAGCATGCTCCCCAGCCGAGACTACCAGGTCAGAGAGAGGGGTACCCTGAGGATCTGTCTGACCTTTAAAGACAGACGTAAAGAAGGCATTCAGAACCTCCGCCTTTTCCTTATCCTCAGTGATCACATTCCCAGCCTCATCCAGTAAAGAGTGGATATTCTCCTTTGTCCTCCTCTTACTGTTAATGTACTTATAAAAGAGTTTGTTATTCCTTTTCACCCCAGCGGCCAGGTTAAATTCAAGCTGGGCTTTTGCCTTTCTGATTTCACCTCTACACATCCTGACAACTTCCTTGAATTCATTCTCAGTTACCCGTCCCTCCTTCCACAGGCGGTAGATTCTCTTTTTCTCCCGGAGCCTCAAGAGTAACTCCCTATTCATCCACGCTGGTCTTCTTCCCCGCCGGCTCATTTTGCGGCTCAGGGGGACTGCCTGCTCCTGCGCCCTTAAGACTTCCTTCTTGAAGAGCAACCAGCTCTCTTGTACCCCTTTGTTCGCTAAGACTGAATGCCAAGGGACTCCCCCTACCAGTCTCTTGAACAAATCAAAGTCCGCCCTCTGAAAGTCCAAGGTAGCAGTTCTACTATTCCCCCTCCAAGCTCCACCATGAATTGAGAAATGTATCATTTCATGGTCACTCTGTCCAAGGCAGCCCCCAACCTTCACATCTCCTACCAGACCTTCCCTGTTCACGAACAGCAGGTCTAGCGGGGCAGTTCCTCTTGTGGGCTCTCTGACCAGCTGCATCAGGAATGCATCTTCTGTGCACTCCAAAAACCTCCTAGACTGCTTCTTCTGTGCTGTGCTATACTCCCAGCATATGTCAGGGAAGTTGAAGTCCCCCATGAGGACAAGGGCTGATGACCGTGCAGCTCGTGCCAGCTGCTTGTAGAACACCTCATCTGTCTCTTCATCCTGGTTTGGCGGTCTATAACAGACGTCCACCAGGATGTCTGCCTTGTCAGCCCTTCCTCTGATCTTTACCCATAGGGATTCAATGTTATCGTCCCTAGTCACAATCTCAGTGGCAGAAAAGGATTCCCTAACGTATAGAGCCACACCACCACCATTCATCTTTGAGTCTGGGAAAAAGTCACCATAAAAGACTGCAAGCAATATCCCTAAGAAAAAGCTTTTTGACCAAAGACCGGGCAACTAGTTCCACTAAAAGGCTGCAAAAATTATTGGAAAGTAAAATTAAATGCATAATTCTGCTCTTAAGTGCTGAACACAGAAATTTTTTTTTTACACTTATAAACAAAATTCACTATACAAAAGCATTTCTTAACTGGTACTAGATTTCCTTCTCCCTATCCAAGTCAGATTTGGAATATGATTCTGAGTTCAAGGAGTTTCCTTCTGTCTGATTTTCAACAGAGATGCTTGTGTCTACATTTGAGTGTCTTAACTGTTCCTGCAGATTTTCCCTTAGGGGAAAGGGGTGGGTAATGTTGGCATACGTCAATCTCCCCAGTGCTACTTCTATGTGAGGAGGTGGAGGGAAAAGGAGGGGATCAGCATTCAGAGAGTGCCAGTAACGTCATGAAAGCTCTTAGATCTTTTAAGCCAAACTCAAGAATTGGCAGAGTTCTGTCAAGAAGGATTAATTTTTAAGAATTTGTCATTGATGTAGGCCAAAGTAAATATCATCAGAAGCTTATATAAATTAATTCCTCAGCTATGTTAGCTTATTATGATAAACTGTTTCACCACCTTACGTATCAACACTGTCTAGGCGCCAATCCTGCATATGACATTGCTCATTGGTTAGACTGGCCAGAAGTCTAACCTGTACACCCACTGTTTACAGCTGCAAAGTGCAGGACATGTAAGATAGCTGGTTAAAAATTGGAAACATCTTTTGCAATAATAGTTTGACAAAATGTGAGGGTTTTTTCAACAAAGCAATGCCAACCAATTTGGCTTTTACAACAGTGTCCTTCTCTCGCCTCCACTTTTCCCTTCATTATATGACCTAAATTAGTTAGCCTGAAATTATTTTATCTGTGAAATGATAATAACAGGTGTCCCTATATAGCAGCAATCTATGTCTCATGTTTTAGTATCATCTGTGAGTGATCATCTGTATTAAAGTGTTTTAACCCAAGCGATGACTTGTGAAATGTTCAATAAAATCAGATACTTAACAAGATTAAAAAACCCCAAAAACGCCAACACACAAACAAGACATTTCCTGTGATAAACTGCATAAAATCCATAGTATTATGGAAAAAGCAAGACAAGACAAAGCTATGAAAAAAACACAAGACTGACCTAAAATAATTAATGTATTCAGTTTATATTCACACCTTTTAAGAGTAAGGTTGGTATCTGAGTTGATCTCTTCTCCACAGCAGTTGTTTTTGCCAGCTGTTAGCAAAGTGTTATGTCAGACTTCATCGCCAACTACAGTTTACAAAACCTTGCCTTGACTCAGTTTATTCTGTGTGCAACACATGGTACTGATGCATCGCATAATCCAAGCAAGACCTCTGAAGCACTGTCAAGGGGAATCACTTTCTGGCCAAGACTGGAAGAACTCTGTTCAGTTGTCTCCACCTGAAGTCACAAGGCTCAGTGAGAAGGGCCTGTTTAGCTTGGAAAAGAGGAGACTGAGGGGTGACCTTATTAATGTTTATAAATATGTAGAGGGCAAGAGTCAGGAGGATGGAGCCAGACTCTTCTCGGTGATGGTCAGGACAAGGGGCATGGTGCAAGCTGGAGCACAGGAAGTTCCATGTGAATACAAGGAGGAACTTCTTCGCTGTGAGGGTGACAGAGCCCTGGCACAGGCTGCCAAGAGAGATTGTGGAGTCTCTTTCTCTGGAGACATTCAGAACCCATGTGGATGTGTTCCTGTGTGACCTAATCTAGATGATCCTGTTCTGGCAGGGGGTTTGGACTAGAAGATCTTTCGAGGTCCCTTCCAACTCCTGTGATTCTGTGAAATTCTGTTGGCAGCAAAATGCCAAAAGAGACGCCTCTATCAGCAAAGCTTCTGCAAGCTCAAAAAATGCTCCACAATGAATATGATAGAAAATCTCATTGCAAGTAAAACATTTCACAGTAGAAAATTACTTAAGTATTATTTCTGCTTCAGTATTATTTCTGCAATAAGAAAAAAAATAGCAGCAACTTCTATTATGTTGATCATCTCATCTGAAAGTTGCTATAAGCATGTTGATAATTCAGTTCAGATTTCCTCAAAATTAAAAAAGAACAGAGTTAGGGAGCTCACAGCATTTTGTATTCTTAGCCAGTGAAAAATGCTATATTAATACAGTTAAAAGTACTGTGTCTATTTGGTCATTTAGGCTGGATAACAGAACATGTTGACAGCACATGGAATTTGCGAAGTAAGTTACATTCAAGGTATTAATACCATGACATATTATTGTACTTAAAAGGAAAACTAGGAGCTTTTTTCCTGTTTTCCAGGTCTGAAAATATCAATGCTACTGATGTGCTACTGATACTTTAGTATCAGCAAGAGACAAGACAGAAAATCAGTCACCTTGTGTGGAAACCAGAGTAAGTCCAAGGTATATGATTTTGCTGAGGTACAGTAGAATTTGCAGCTTTCAAGGTTTGGCTCAAGAACTGTTGCTTGAAGGTAATTGAGACAAATGGGCTGCCCTGCCAATACCATTAAGATAAAAGGAGGCTTGTATTAAACAAGAGTGTTCCACTTAAATCAGGCATCCAGTTAAAGTGGGTCGTCTTAACCTACCCATCTAGCAAAAAGGCCACCCTGATCCTTTTCTCAGAAGTCTGGATGATTTGAGCTGTAGCAATTTCTGTACTACAAATATTCTGAGTTGATTTGGGCCAGCTGCACTGTAAGCCAGGCCAAGAGGCATTAACTACTTCACTGCTGCTTCAGTGACTTCTTAAAGCATGCACAATTCATCTCAAGTATGCCACCTCTTGCGACAAGATACAGTAGACCTGAAGTGCTAGCATTCCTGTGGAAAACTGGCCTAATCAGCTATTATACAGAAACAACAGCAAAAGCCATCAAAAGTAAAGGCTAATAAGCAGAAAGAAAAAAAGCAACCACATACATTATTTCCCCCTTTTAATGGAAAAAAAAAATTTACAGCTTTTTCAAAGCGCTAAGTTACACACTGAGACATATGAAGCCAAGCCTTTTATAAGCCTTTTAATTTAGGACGCAGAAGTGGCGATACACGGAGTCACAGTGAGTGGTAGCAATTCAGTTCAGTGGGGCTTCTCACACGATTAAGAGCTAATCAGTGGGCTCAGCTCTGATCCCTGTTTCATGTTCCAGCCAAAGGAATCAAGAGAGCAAGAGATCACTCCGGCACAAGGTACTTGTGTAGCCAGACACTGTTTGGAGACCAGCATGACAGGTCACCCGCTGCGAGGATTATGAGTGGGCAGTAGCAGCGAGGCAGCGACAGAGAAAAGCAGAAAGCAAGTAAGCTTCTCCAAGGAACCAGCTGGCCTACGAAGGGCCAGATCAGAAATAAAGCTGCTCATTCACTTGGATAACCTGTCATACACCATGACGCGGTTCCAGTTTTTAAGCAGGTTGGTACACGTCCAATCAATATACATCTCCAATGTGAAGCTTCAGCCCACGTCTTCCCACAATCCCACCCCACCAAGCCCTCTTCCTGTTGTCATCCTACTAAGGAAAGAGCAACCCCAAGATATCGTAATAACCCCAAATTATCTCTCAAATATGAAGAGAGAGGCTGAAATATAGACACTTTGGAGGATACTGATTTCCAAGTCTTTTTCCCTTCTGAAAAGATCTAAGGTTTTTTTCCAAATGTGATCAGTGGAAAAGGAAACAGGTCATGTGAAATTTGCCTGAGGAATCTGAAACTTTTAAGAAAAAGCTGGCAAAGGTGTCAACCAAGGGATTACAATGGATTAACCTCACAAGATTTCATTCTTCTCGGGCATATGTGTGTTCATAGTTAGGTATCACACACCGTCTATTCATAGATATACAGTAAAGCCAGAGAATAAAGTAGCACATTTTTCAAGATACGTGGTTATCCTTAGCCACCTATCTGAAAGATAATCAATCCTCTTTTTGTATTAACCTTCCTTTCCTAGGAAGATAAGCTGCCCTTTAGATCTCCGTCCCATATTGTTAAAAAACATGGAAGGAACACACAGCAAGGAGTCTTTTAGCACACCCATATGCATGAACACAAACGCAGAGGCACACACACAGACACACTGGATTTCCAGGGTATACACTGAATTCTACTTCTGTAACTGAGCTGACACACTGCCAGAGCAACCACTGACTACGTAACTTCATGCATCTTTATTATCACGGGCTTCTAGGAGATTGTCCAGCAGAGTACATCAGCAGAATAGTGACTTAATGCAAGCAGATCCAAGTTAACAAGATGTTATCAAATTTCAAATTTTATCCCGTCCTCTGTATGATCCAAAGCTTTCAAATTATTCTTTTTTTCATTAGCAGAAACTATTTATTCAGTTATTTCTACAAATGAACCTTAACTATACTTGCAGATCACATATAACTAGTTTGTTTTACACATTCAACATTCAAAAATAAACCTGCTTTGACAAGACACAACACAGGCTCCTGGAGACCTGAGATCCTCTCTGGAACCTGCTGATTGTTAGTATCTCCACTGAGCCTGGTGACCCTCACACACACATTTTAACTCATAATGTCAAGTGTTTAAATTCAAATATTTTGTGGAGTGATTACAGAAAAGGAATGCCTTTAATCAAGAAAGTGTTTAGGAAATATGTTCAAAAAATTCTCAAAATACTGCCTTGCACTAGCAAGTCCCATGAATGTTTTTGCCAGTAAACTTGTTCTGTAGACTACTCATTGCTAAAACCTGCCTGAATACAAGAGAAGCAAATGTAATTAGAATCTGGAACAACTATTTATTATATTACCTTCAATCTCTTCATAATACACATCCGGATGTTGATAATAAGCCTGCAAAAAACAATCATGGTGAGGAGAAATGAAAATGTCATTATGAGGCATTGAAATTTTATCACTTAGAATTAAAACCCACATGAACATGAGGTCAGCAGTGAGTGCAGAATGAGAAACGTGCAAAAATGCTTCTTGAGCTCTGTGAGAACCAACAGAGGTATATATGCACCCCTGTGACAGCAGAAAGTCTGCTGCCATTTGTCCGTAGGGTTTGTTTTCATGATTTCACCTCCCCCTAAAGGGCACCTCTTCTTTCAGCACAAGTACTGTAACACATGCTGCAGCTAGTTCTGAGTGCAGCTGTTGAGGCCAAGTTCCTGCGCCCTAAACAGACCTTGTCAGATGAAGCAACACCTGCCTTCTCCCATACATGTTGCCATTTGTCACAGCGCATCTACAGAAGTCTCTTATACTCTCAGCAGCAGAATTCAACTTTTTCAGTTTACTGATGCCCTTCTTAAGTTTTACTAGACAGCAGAATTGAAACCTTAGCCTTCTTTAACAACTGGCACAGCATACAGACACATTTATTTTAAGGGACATATTACATGCATGCGGAGGAAAAGTGGAAAAGATAAAAATATTCTACCCCCTCCCCACCCAGAGCAGACTGGTTGCTAAAAGAATGTAAGATCTTGTTAAGAGAATTTATGTATGCAAAAAATACTCCTGATATGTGCAGTTTAATTAATCACCTACATAAAGCTCAAGGCCATCTGTTCAATATACAGGGAGGGAAAAAAAGATGAGTTGAGATAGCAGAAGACAATTATTGTGATAGTACTTAAGCATACTTAGTGTGGGCACTGCAATACAAAGATACTCGCTTAGCACTACTTTGCAGAACATTTTTAATATCCCCATCCTTAAAAGGAAGGCTCACAGAGAATATCAACAGTTTTTTAGGGGAGCAAATTCCTAAAGGAACAGTATATCCTGTTGCAGCTGCAAATCAAATTCTATTTCTGCTTCAAATGTTGACAAAACTTTGAGTGCTAAATTCAGCTCCTAACTACTGAACCTGTGCCTGCATGCTGGGGTGTGGAACGGGTGAGTTTCAACAGACACTGTCTCTTGAAACCTGCATGTTCTTCAACTTTGACAAATTCTTTGTAGATAAGTACAAAACCACAAAAATCAGTCCAGGTAGATACAAAGTACAAAATGTTACCAAGTGAGAGCTCTCAAACCCACCTGAACACTAGTTCAGTAGTATCTTACACACATTTCATTGAGAGGTTACGCTTGGATTGTATGGCTGCACCCATTTCTGGAGCCATCTGATCCCAGCAGCAGGCACAGACATTATTGTAGGGGCTTTTATTTGTTTGCTTGTTTGAAGAAGAGACCTACCAAAAAACCCAAGGAAATTGAGAATCCAGTCTTATCTTACCTTCTTCCAAAACAGGTAATTCATACCCTGAATAAAATTTGTCATAACAAATTAATTCATCCACCAAGACTGTATTTATAGACTAATTGCCGAACACACAGTTTCTCAGAAGTGACTGTATACAGCCAAAGTGATATTCCCATTACATAATTTCTATTTCAAAGCTCATTATCCTTTTTTTAAAATCTTCCACCCAAAAAAAAAAAAAAGAAAAAAAGAAGAAAAAAAGAGGACTCTACTGCATTTTGCTGGCAAAATTCTTAGGCAATGTATTGATGTAATTGACATGTTGAATTGCTACTTGAAACAGTTTACATCTGGTAGCTTACCAAATGATTTTATTATTATTATTTCGCATATCACACAATCCCTTCTCAGAAAGAGTATTTTCTTTGTATGTGCTTTTTTGTTGTTAGAAAACTAACAACTTGGTTTTTAAGTGTTCCATGACAATTAATGACTAATTTAAATGTCTACAGTACATTACACAGACACAGGTGAAGCTATAATGTTGCTGAGTGCTTGAAAGCTGCGATTCCCCCATCATTTCACAGAATCACAGAATTTTTAAGGTTGGAAAAGACCTAGAAGATCATCCAGTCCAACCATTCACCTATTACTACTAGCTCCCACTAAACCATATCCCTCAATACAACATCCAGTCTTTCCTTGAACACCCCCAGGGTTGGTGACTCCACCACCTCCCTGGGCAGTGCATTCCAGTGCCTGACTACCCTTTCCGAGAAGTAGTATTTCCTAATGTCCAGCCTGAATCTCCCCTGGCGCAGCTTGATACCATTCCCTCTCGTTCTGTCACTGCCTACACGGGAGAAGCGGCCGACCCCCAGCTCACTACAACCTCCCTTCAGGAAGTTATAGAGAGCTATAAGGTCTCCCCTGAGCCTCCTCTTCTCCAGGCTGAACAATCCCAGCTCCCTCAGACGCTCCTCGTAAGGCCTGTGTTCCAGACCCCTCACCAGCTTAGTAGCCCTCCTCTGAACGCGTTCCAGGGCCTCAATGTCTTTCCTGTAGTGAGGGGCCCAAAACTGAACGCAGTACTCGAGATGCGGCCTCACAAGTCCTCGAGCTGCACACAACAGACACCAGCAGTAAAACTTACCCAGCTCAGTGATGGGAGGCAACAGCACAGACTTTCTACCAACACTTTTACAGCCTTCAGCCACCCTCTGCTCATAGAGGGAAGTCAGGCATCACCAGATGTAGTATAAACCCAAACTGACAGAGGGTGCTCACTGCAGATCAGGGTGCAGTTGCGCTGCACAGTCGCAGTGCCGATCCCTTGGTCCCTGTATCGAGCCACAACCTGACTCCAGCTGACTAAGTATCCCAACACTGAAAAATCTCCCCTCGATGTGGCTTTCATGAAATGCCATAAGTGCATTGTTTACTTTTATCCTCTTCTATTTTACAGTTTTGATTTTTGCTTGTTTGTTTCTGTCTAGTCCTTCCTCACACACAACCTTTATTCCCTCCTCTTTTCTAAACAAAAGGAATGAACTTGGGACTTATCAAACCAGCTTGACAGTCTTTTCTTCTGTATGACAGTTCTTGCCCATCTTGCAGCCAATTTAGCCCAGTTTGGAGCAGTCCTAACTCTTTATTCCTCTTTCTTCTGTAGGGTTTTAATACCTTTAACTGAAAATAAAATGGAATAAAAATATGAAAATAGGGGAGTCTTTTTGAAGCTTAAAATAGCAATCAGAACTTCTGGGATTTTTGTGAGGTCTCTCTCCTAAGCAATAACAGGTTTCTTTTCTGCTTAAGAGGCAGATTGGGTAAAGCACCCCTGAAATCTTGCAGCTCTTCCACATATCTATTCCTTTTAGGGGTGCCTTTTCTCATTGGTATTAACAACAGTATTTTATTTGGGTTTTGACTGCTGCTGTGAAATATTCACTTTTTAAAAAGAAAAAAATTATTTCCAAAGAGATTTGAGAAAAATCAGCATTTTAAATATTGCTTTTCAAACAAGAAGTTTTCCAAAAGGTATTTGCCATCTCACAAATAAAACCGTAACTCTGAAAGCATGCAAACTAAATCTGGTGGATGAATCAGAAAGTTTACGGAAGTGTGTTATTACAGGTTTATATTTGAGACTAAACTAAACTTGAGAGGTTCCTTTAAATTAAATTACTAAGTTACGGATCACAGTATAAATACCTCTTGCTAAAAAATAATTTTCTTGTCCCTTAGAAATGTTCAAGACTAGAAAGAGATTATTTACACAGCTGAATGAAACAGATCTCTCAAAGTATCTTCCCTACCTCTATTGCTCCAGTGTTATGTGGAACAGAGTACTTGTCTGGGTTTTTGCCCCCCCCCCCCCCCCATGCTCACAGCCAACCTACTCTAATTGTGTAGCTAACAGTTGGCTTTATTACTGAGACAGGCAAAGAGGATACAAATGAATGCAATATGAAAATAGAGATATACCTTCTTTTACACACTGCTTCCTAGGGAGATAAAGGACTTTGTACATGGGGCCAGAAACTACTATGGTAGTTTTATGAGCCACAGTACCCACTTTTATAAGCTATTTGTGCCAAGAAGCCTTCAAGACACTTGGGGCAGATGCGGAGGGATCTGAGGGCACAGGGGCAGATGTCCCAAACGCAGATGGATTACCTCTTACGCCATGGTCAGACATCACCTTGGGCTGCCAGAGGTCAGCCATAGGCCGAGGAGACTCCTTGGCATCTGCTGGGGCTGCCAGGACACAGCAGCCTTTGGGCCGAGCAGGTCACAACCCAAGGAGCTGCTGGGGTGCAGTTGGGCAGAGTGCCCTTCCACATACCCGGCTTCTCCTTGGCTTTCTGCTGTGCCACGCAGAGGGCCAGGCGGCTGTACAGGCCAGTTCTAAGGCTCTCTCCAGCTGCATCTGCTAACTTGGTTTTTGGAATAACACGCAAAGGAAAACACACACTTGGGAAGAAAAAGGGAGCAAAATCCCCTGCTAAAACAGCACTGGTTTAGAACCAAGGACAAGAAGCAAGTTATTGACACAGAATCATACAGGAGGATTTCTCACAATCTCTTCCTAAGTAAACACTTGCACGAACTCCTCGCTCAAAGCAAAATCAATTGAGTTGTGCTTATCTCTCTATGTAATTATCAATTAATGAGTTCTATGTATTTATAAGCTTCATTATTAGTATGATATTCTTCATTGTACTAACTTCTTTCCTAATAATTAAATGTTTGTGTATGTCCCTAAGGCTATTAAAAAGATATCCACAAGAGTAATTATGAGGACATTCACATTCTGAGGTCCCTTTTACCTCAGAAGAGATACGGAGATTTTCACAAGAGTCTCCTTAAACTCACCATTTTAGTGTCCACAAACTTTCAATTTAAAAAATAAAATCATTACAGCTAAAATTTTAAGACTTTAAGAAATAGACACTGGAAGAGAATAAGTTTCCTAAGATGACGTGAAATACTGAAAGAGAGAAAGGCAGATACTTTTTCAAGTCAGGTGTCACGATGACTAGAAAGCTAAAAATCAATGGCAAAACACTGTAATGGGATGGAGAGGGCTTCTTGACTCCAGTGCTGGGTTATGAGCAAGAAATGAATTGCTCTTCCATGGAGCACCTCTAAGCAGGGTCTATTAGGAAGCCCGCCTATCAAAATTTCAAGATGCCCACTTTCAGCTTTTTGACATAAAATAAGATTTTAATTATTTTGGTGTAACAGTATCCCATGGCATAGCCTTTGCTTCCTGTCAGCCCCTTAGCAGCTGTTTTCGAGACATTGCTAGAAAGGAGGATGTAACAAGGTATGCTGCCCAGAGATATTGCTGGGGTTGGGCTGAGGCTTTTCTCTTCCCTTTGTGTATGTTTAATACATTCCTGGCTCTTTGTTAGCTCCAGCAGAGAGATAAGGTGCCATTAATTGACAGTAGTTTTCGCCATCAGTCTGCCAGACAGAGCTGCAGAGCATGGGAGAAAAGTATCTCTTCTCCCAACACTGTCTGTTCTTACAGGAACCCTGGGAGATGTCACTCACATGCTCCCCTCACTGACCAGACCTGTGGCTATTTAGTTACAGCAGTCAGTGCAAATGTCCCAGCTGTCCAGTGCCAGTACAGTAGCTGACAGGCTGAAGATACCTTTTGGGAATGGGATTTGGACTTGCTCCTCCACAAAGACTGAGTAATATGGGAAGTGAAGGAGGAAACAAACACACTTAAAATAGCTCTCCCAGTTCTAAATCGCTTGTCTGAAACCTGGAAACTTTAACATGTAATTTTGGCACTGGGAGACGCCTTTTATTATAAATTGAGGGGGAAGGTGGACAGCTCGAGGTGTAATGACTAAACTGAACCTTGCTGTCCTACAAAGCCCCATGATACTGGAAGTAAGTTCTACTGGCTTCCTTTAGGAGACATCCAATCTGTCTTAGAAAACATGCATGCAGCTCATCAGCAAGGGGAGTGTTCACGAGATGCAGGGATGAGTGGTGTTTCCAGTCAGTGATCCCTTTACGCTGGTCATTTCGGGGCATAGTCTGCCCTCAGCCTTTCTAGTTAAACCATAGCCATCGTCTTGGAATTAGCATTGAAATGTGTCCGTTTTTCCCCAATGTGCACCGATTTTTAAAATACATCCCTTTCAGTTTCATCCTCAAAATTAATTTAGTCAACATATACCTACACTATATGTTCTTCCATTCTGTTGTCTTTTCTGTAACAACTTGAGCTATTTATGACATGTGGTACTGTATACAATGTGTTGTATGAAATACAATTATGTACCAAAATAGAAAAGTGGATACAAGTCTTCTATTAATAATCTAACCAGCAGAATTCTCCATAAAAAATAACTATATAAGTGATGGTATGAAAATTACACAAGCCTATAAAAGAGAAGAGCAATACTGCCTATTAGACAAATAAATAAGAGACTTAACACATCATAGTAAAGCAGAGCTAACGGAACATCTCAATTAGTAAAAGCTTTCAAAAAAAACTGTTGTCAGTGACTATTGACCTTATAGTCCCTGTGACATGGTGAGATGCCACAAGGTCAGAAGATCAGACATTTTAAATAACTGGTCTTTTCTGTGCTAACTGATACTTTGAAAACAAAACTCAGGGTTTGTATTCAAGAATATCTCTATTTGTGCAGTATTACTAAAGAAGGTGGCAAGACACATAGCAGGATAAAAAAGTGCCATTATCAGAACTAATTATATTTTTACTGTGAATCAATTAGTGAACCAGTTACCCAGAGATTAAATGAAGAATCAAGCTGAAACACTATGATTAAAATCACATGACCTGACTGAAGCAAGCATGCATGGCAGCCATACACAATAGAGGGAGACCCGTTCTCCCTGTTTGTATCATCTGTACCTGAAGGTCAGACTTATAACATGGAACAACCCTGCAGGATCTTCACCTTCTTACTTGTTCTTACCAAATATTCATATCTAAATATGTCTCTGAATGGCTATCCTCTGATTGTTTCTGCTTTCATCTACTTAGAAAGGATCCTATAAATAACTTCCTAAACTTCCTTTTTTCCTTTAAAAAATTATGAAACAACAAATGCACATTATTCCTAAGCAAATATATTCCCTGATTAAAAGCAGAGCAACTCCATCTGCTCAATTTATGTGTAGTTACAGCATTCAGATATATGTGAGAAACTGTCAACACTCAGAAAGAGTAGGAAGCATATGGTATTATCACATAATTTCACTCAATTTCATAACTAGGCATACACAACCGAGTCTAATGCTGATAGAAAAGACAACATAACACTTTTATTGGGTGGTCTTTTTCAGGATATAAGCACCCACAACAGGAAGCAGAGCTGAAAAACAGGATACAAATTAGGATGGGTAAGTTTTTAAGATGCCACCTCTTGCCTGAACTTTCAGATGTCCCACAGACCCAGAATATCAGACTTCAGGAACGCTGTATGCATTTCTCATTAAGCTACTTCTGCGGCCAGTGGCTTTGAACTATGTAGACCAGAGTCTGTTCTTCTACTACAGCAATTCTCTGTTAAACAATGTGTCCTTACAAACCCAGGAGAGAAAATGCACAGCTACTCAAGGTCAACCAACCCAGGAGGACAGCAAGTACTAGCTGGGCAGGGACAGTCGAAGATACCAGTCGAAGCAATATACGCTGGTGATAGGGTAACTAAAAAAAAGGTGAAATAAAGCTGTAGGAAATCCCACACTAACTGGATTACCCTGTTTCTCTTGAATTTAAAATGTCTTTTGAGCATGATTATCACCAGGTTGCCATATTCTTCAAAGTTTCATTTGTTTTGAAGAAAAAGCCTATTGATGGTAGTTAATTCGGCAGTCATGAAGCAAAGTACTTTTTAATATTTCAGCCAAGTATTTTCTTGCATTTAATGGTGTAGCAAAAAAATATGGCTTGTTCCATGCACAAAAAGACTTATCTGTTTGACTGGGAGTGGGAAGGAGGAAGATGCTATAGCTTTACCTTTCACGCTTTACAGGAAGCATGAAAAACCCCATAACCAATGAGACATTTGCCCTGCTGTTGTCCATTTTACATGTTAAGATTTCTACTGATAATATGCAAGGGAAAGGAGTTGGAGGCCACAGGCACCATTGCTTGGGAATATGATAACAGAAATGCCTAATACTTGAGTGCCTGGTGTAAAACTCTCCCCTGGTTGAATAGTTCCACAAACCCTGGTCTGCTCTGTATTTTTCATACGATCCTTTAGGATGATGAAAATTTCAACTGATACAACCCTCTTGTTCTCAAGGTACAAGCTTTATGAAAACTAGGCTTACATTATCAATTTTCAGTACCTAAAGCCTTCTCTTCTCTTATTTGCAAACAAATTTACAGTGTACGTTCACAATATCATCACAAGATGGTTCCATTATGAACAGACTTCATTCTGTGATTCTTTTGACTGGGGATATCTTAAGAGAGACCAGCAATGATATTAAACTGCACTAACCTCCTGTACAGCAAGAAAGAAGCCATGCTGTACATCACTAGCCTTCAAGGACAAATGTTCAAGGCTTCTAACTGTCCTGCTTTGAGCCCTCAACTTATCATTCATAATGAACTTTTCTGCCAACAGGCACAACTGTCAACAGGTGACAAATCATTGTATCAAGTGGCAATTTTTCACTTTTGTTGCTCCACATCCCTTTCTGGCACCCTCTTATAGGATATGTATGTGCTACGGAAATGAATGTGTTACACATTACCAGCCTTCCAGTTCTCCAAATTCTCTCTCCAAATTACACAATGAACTTTAGATTTTTTTCTACTGCTTAAATACATTTTAACTACAGGCCCAGATATGCACGTTCTTCTAGATCAGACAAATATAGTCGGCATACGTTGCACATAATGAGCAGATAATTAGCTAATCCAGGACTCATTTTGAAAGGCATGGCGTTGCTTTCTTCAGAAGAAAAAATCCTGGAGAAGGCTGCGAGGTGGGGCAGGGAGAACTTAATATTTGTGTTCCTTACAGGAGGGCTAAGACATTTGTCTTCCAGGATGATCACAGATAACATCCATGAATCTAAGAACAACCCAGAAGAAGAAAACTTATGGTGTTTCATTGAACTGTTGTGGGGTTTTTTTGAAACAATGCTGCCAGAACCTCAGTATGGTCGCCTCGCCTGAAGGTGCAGCTCTGCAGGAGTAAATGGCCTGGACTCTATGGTAAGCCTTCAGCCCACTGGTGCAACTGAGGTAATGAAGAACTCTACAGGAAGGCTGATGACAGTTGCTCAAGATTAGTAAATCAGCTGGAACCAATTCAAAAGGCAATGACACTCAGGTCCCACACCCAGAAAGTCCCTGACACAAAAAGATGGGTGCACATGTGGTTAGCTGTGACACTTGTCAGGACCTTTGTGAGACAGCACTCTCCAGTTCCTTTGAATTTCTGCCTCTCAGAACCTGCTACACTTCCAGTCTGCCCCACATTCTGTGGGGAAACTTTCTCCCAAGTGTTGAGCTGTACAACACTAAGTGGCATCTACAAGACACTGACATCTATGAAATTTCATACTCTCCAAATCTCTGTTTTCTGTTGAAGTGGAAATCTGTCAACATGTTCAACTTGTATTGTGAACATAGAAGGACTAGCAGACAGATGGACGGAGACAGACAGCACATTTATACATGACTTATCTCCTTAGAAACCAAGCTAAAATTATTTCTCTTAAAGCTAGAATGAACTTCCCATTTGGGAGCAAATGAAAATGCTGTGATAATTCTCAGTCAATTTTTCTAATCCCTTAACCCTGCTCGCTTAATGATTTCTGTCCTTACCTAGTAACCAGTTGAAAGTTTTCCCAGTTCTTAGTTACTTTATTCTTAAGACACCAATGTTCTCACTGGTCACTCTACAGGCTGGCTACACTTAGAAGGATCATTAAAGACCACATTTTAACATAGTCTTCCCCAGGCATGAGAGTGTTTAGAGAGGTAAGCAAAGTGCAAGAGGACGTTCTCCCTTTCGCACAAGCCAGGGAGCGGTTAGGACACATCTCTCCTTTCCCACTCTTTAGAAATGCAAGGGTGCAAGGGCAGCCTCAAGTGCCTGTCCAAAAAAATGGAGATGGCATGGTAGTGCCACACAGAGCTGACAGCTGCGCATCTAGCAGTTCTGAGGAGCATTCCTCCCCATACGTAGCTAAGCTTTGTGAAAACGGCAAGCACTTATCTAAAAGGCACACATCACACATTGTTCACAGAGAAGAACAAAGGCACACAAGTACCTTTTGAGCAGGTACCTTATTATGCCTTCTTTTTCCACTATATTCCCATTAATAAAAGACAGCAACCTACCTGTTCCATCTTTTCCTCTCACAATTGGTAATACCACCAACATAATGTGAGGATGCAAAACCAAAATACACCTGACGTCACTGTAAGAGATAGGACAAGGGATGCCATTAGCCTAGCAAATGAATAAAGACCACTGAATAAAGACCACTCCAGATCAGCTTATTGAGACTGACAATGGCACTTGTACAGGCTCTTAGACTATAATGGACAAACAAGCCCAGAAGTGCTACTTGTTTGTGCTTAATTTTTATGTCTTAACAGCAACAGTGTTTTTAAGTGGGACTTGTTTTTCTTGTAAAGATTAAAAAAACCCAAGATAGGCAAGCAATACCACAGTGTCCTTCAAACTCACCGGGCCAATACGCTTGCTGAGAAGACCAATAGGTAAACTGTTACAGTGGAACAAAATACTAAACTTGCCACACTAAAGGACATTCTGCTACCTTGCAATGACAGGGAGCAATAGAGGGAGGGAGGAGTGAATCAGAAGAGAGCTCCACATATGATTTATTAGCATAGTCACAGCGCATTTGCAGCCATTAAGGAAATCCTTCTTCCACAGGTACCCAAGAGATTCGTAATGCTTCCCATGGGGTTGCCAGTAGTGAATCCCTGCAGCCACACAGGACTATTATGCTTTGACTGCTTGCATTTTTGTCTCTTCTGCACACTCTCATTACAGCTAAAGGGACCACGTGGAAGCAGCCAAAGGAAAGAAAGGGGAGAAAAATTACAAAATATTGGTCAGATAAAATTAGCTGGTTATTCTATGCTATGCAAGGCTGCATAGTTTACAATAACTTAGTTGCTCAAAATCATGAATTTCAGATGATCATCTGCACCTTGGAGGTATCAGCTGTCATCAAATGAGGCTGCTGTGAACATCTATTACTGGGGGAAACAAACCAAACAAACCAAAAAGAGAGAGGGTAAAAAATGGAACTGATGAGCTGCTCCAGCCACGGCCCTTTCTGCTCCACCACTGAAACAGGAGCAGAGAGTAAGGAGTTTCCCAAAGCCAGCTGTATCTATGAGGGCCGTGGTGGCTAGCCTCAGTGACAGTACTGGCACAAATGCTCCACGGGACCTCAGTTATTTCTGTGTCCCCTAAATCTTGTCAGCCTCACCACTATGTGATGCCTAACTGTAAACCTGTTGCTGAAGTAACTACCTCTTATGTTTTTGGATCCAGAGGTGTCTGACAGAATGTCTAATGCAGTAAATAGAGGAAATGGTACTGTGAGTGCCTGTGTAAAGGAGGGACTGGCTTATTCACCAGTTCCTTGCCTACTTGTTACACCAGCAGGTTCTCACATATGGACACACTCTATCATTTAAGTATCTACCCAATTATTAAAAAAAATTCAAACAACATTTTTTTAAGAAAAAAACCAAACAAACCAGACTTCTACATTGTTCAAACAAGCTATTAAAAGGCATTCTTACTCAAAATTAAGCCCTTCAAAATGGGGGAAAGTGCAAGTTGAGATTTAGGGCACATACTCCTCTAGCCAGTAAAAAATGAAATTCAGGACTAATAAAGCAAAGCAAATTACTCTTTTCTCTGAAGTCCAACTCAAAACCTGTATTTTCCAGGCAAGACAAAGAGTGTATGTGGACCACAAATGAATTATCTCTATACACAGAAGTCAAGGGGTTTTTTCCACATGCTGTTGCTGGAAGGAAAGCACATTTCTCAAAAGAAAGGAAGACGACGTAAGGAAAAGCTAAATGTATAAAAGCAGGCAGGACTTATTTATTGAAAGATTATAATTGGTCACAGTATGTAGCATTAATTTAGAAACTGCCTTGGGCTTACTAAGTTATATACAAGGCTAACAAAGGATGAAATATGTGAAAAGCACAGGTGATTTTTATCCTCAGAAGCTGCGAAAAACACCTTTTTCAAACTGCAGAAAGCCAAATGCACCATCAATATGGACTCAGCAGTTACAGTGGACACTGGGTATTATCACATACAAAAGAACCATCCACACATTACAAAAAACAGGTGCACAAATGTTTTTCCTCCTTTGGTGTGACAGTCAGAGCTGATTTCTGTTTACAGTATGTTGTAAAATTTTATGAATACCTTATTCCCCTCCTCCCCTGTCATATATATGCGCACACACACACACACACAGAAGTCAAAAAGATGAGGTGGGCTGAGTGGTAGTCAGTTAGGAGATACTATCCGGGGGCATAACTAGTGACCCATGGTCAGTTGTGGACATTAATCTAAAGTAACTGAGATATGATTTATAAAAAAATAATAATCTATTGAACAGTCACAGAATACTCTGTAGCCCAAGACTTTCTCCTAGCTTTTTCTCATTGCATTTGCCTTTTGGAAGTGTTAGTATTTATGGAGGTTATATGATCCCTTGAGCAAAACATTCAGGAAACTGCCACAGAGTTAATCATTACCTCTCACCCACAACACAAAGCACATGGGTGCTGATTCGTTTGATTTCAGTGAGATCTAAATAATGTTCTTCTGTGCACTTGGTAAAAACAAAAAGCAGAACAATCACTCCACCTCAGCAGCACCCCGTATCGAAGGGGAAATCACCATTTGGTTGCTTACGCTGCATCTGCTATTCACTTTGCTGCTGCTACTCAGAAACTGATCCTCCTGGAAAGCTTTGTGCACAAAATGCTCAGCATGAATCATTTTCCCCTCCTACCCTTCACTTCGCAGACTACCTCCATGAAAGAATTAGCGTTCATCCCCAGGCCCCTAAACTGCACCACACATTAAAGTTCCTACCCATCCAACACTGAAATATCTTGACTTCAAATTCTGCTTTTTGATGCGGAGGAATTCCCTGAAGAAGGAAGGAATGGGGGTTCTAAAAATTCTCTTCCATTTAGAGAAAATGTAATACACATTTCTTGTCAAGATATAAAAAGCATTTTTTACTCTGATCAAATGTATTTCAATTACATTAAAATGCTTAGCATGCTACTTTGTTATATATACCCCAATGTAATTTTATAATATATTATTTATGCAAAAAGATTAAAATATTCTGCTGGATGTCTGAAATGCTTAAGAGTAGAATAAATTCTACCATTGCCTCAACTCACATGCCTTTTCTTTCTTTTTTTTTTTTTTGGCACCTGTCAGGGACTGAAATTGTTCTGAAGAAGTTGTTTTGGAAAAGTATTTTCCAGAAGTTTGAAGAGATTCAGCTGTGATTCCATTTCCTATTAACTGGGCTTGATGTGAAATATTTTTGAAGTTTCACAACATGAGAAGCGCTGCTGCCTTTATGTGGACATGCCAGTAAAGTGCCGCACCAGGGAAACAGAATTCTGACTGAGCAATCCTGAACAACTTATTAAACTGCTGCTTGCTGAATGAAAGATAATGTTTATAATTTTGAAAGCCAAGGAACTCGACTTTTGATAAGGTAGAGGCTTTCATCAATTAAGATAGCTGCACACAGACATATGGATCAAGGGTAATGAAATGTATGGTTAATCACTAGTATTTTTAGATTTCAGTGCACCGCTTGCAAAGATTAGGGGACTGATTATTGAACAAAAATTATTACACCAATAAGGACACTTTCATTCTTATCAGTGGCAAACTATTTTTTATCAATTCAAAATTTATGCCCTTTGAAGAACATGCCTCTAGCCAGAGCTAGCAGGTGCTTTACAGACCACTCTTTTGTAAACTCAGACAAATGCAATTTTGCAGAAGTAATTTGCGTTGGCACATACTAATTCTAACATTAGCATTTTCAGAGTCTGAAGACAACGTGGAAGATGTAAAAAAAAGGACACAATTTATTAGAGCTCCAGCAGCCTAAACATCACTTTAGAACAAAAACATCTGAAGAGCTCCAAAACCTTTTGTTGTTGGTAGGGAACAAAATTATGCTGCTGGCTATGCTGCTCTAAACTTGAGGAGACAGTGGATTAGATGGAGTTTAAGCTGGTGTCTGCCTCCATGAGAATAAATCTTAGCACACCAACACAGAAAGAGATTAAAGTAATATTCTTCTTGCTTTAAAAAAAATAAAAAAGACTTCTCTGGTCATAAAGAGAGATACACTCACAAAATGCAGATGGAAACATTTCATAGATAGCAACTACTGTGAAAAGCAATTTTACCTTGATATTAAAAATTACACTGTTGACATTTTATTTTCCAATAAACTCTCTTTTATGGATCATCGTGCAATTATCCAAGTCACAGAGATGTCATTTACAATTCTATCTTACGTCGCTGAATGAGCATCAAATGTGTAAAAATACAGAAATCTTATCATCAAAGATTTCCACACAAGCAGGCAAATTTGCCTACAACACTAACCTCTGACTACTGAAAAGGATTTCTGCCTCAGCCTTGAGCATGTATTTGCTCCTTATAATGCCTTTCTATTATAAAAGATGTCTTTCCAGCATGAGCCCGAAGTCCTGAACAAAGCATACGAATATTTTAAGGCTCTGGAGAGCCACAGCTGATCTGTGGGCAAACTGTGAGCAGGAGCTGTAATTCAGCTAGGGATCATGGTTCCTATCTGAAGCACTTCCTGAGGCAGTCAGCCCTGAGGGGCTGAAAACCAGGAATAAGCTCTTCAGGATGAAGCTGCAGAGTAACTAACAGCCAAAATATGGGCTCAGCGCAGTAAATCTCTTTCCCACACCTTCCTCCCTCCCTAAGGAAAAAAAAGGAAGAAACTCTCCTAGATCAAAGGCAAATGGAGGACCAGAAAAAATAACAGTTCATGGCATCTTAACCATTTTATTTTGATTCTCTCCTTTTGGACTGCCTATCAAAATATCTGTTATATTTCTCACTGGAAAATAGATTCACCTCAAGATGTACTTACTTTAATGAACATTTCCTAAGGTCTTAAAAGCCCCCACAGCAGCTTTTGCTGACCAAGTTTCTTCATGTGAAGAGTTATGGTACTCACAGAATCACAAGGTTGGAAAGACCTTTAAGATTGAGTCCAACCATTCCCATCCTATGCTAAACTATATCCTTAAGTACCTCATCTGCCCTTTTTTTAAACACACACAGGGTTGGTGACTCAACCCCCTCCCTGGGCAGCCTGTTCCAAGCCCTGAAAAACTCTTTCAGTGAAAATTTTTTCCAAACACCTAAGCTGAACCTGCCCTGGCACAGTTTTGTGCCATTTACCCTTGTCCCATCTCCTGTCACCTGGCTGAAGAGACCATTGCCCACCTCTACAACCTCCCTTCAGGTGGTTGTAGGTGGTGATAAGGTCTCCCCTCAGCCTCCTCTTCTCCAGGCTAAACATCCCCAGCTCCCTCAGCTGCTCCTCATAGGATTTGCCCTCCAGCCCCTTCACCAGCCTCATTGCCCTTCTCTGGACTCCCAGCACCACATCCATTTGTGCAAACACATTGCTGAATCCAATCAAGCAAAACAGAACCAAGTAAGTATCAGTCTGATCTACTTTGGAAACACACAATCATCTTCTAAATGGAAACTGAAACTCATTTAATTAATGCTAGATAAGAGAATGACCCTTTTATTCTCATCTCTGCAGAAGGCAAGTGTGCTCGTGGGACAGGCTGCCCATTAGGTAAGGCAAGAGGAACACTGGAAGCTGGGATCCTTCCTTCCCTCCACCTACCGTGTGATCTTGAGCAAGTCACTTTGTATCTACAAGCTTCTTTTTCAAAGAAAAAACATTCAACCCACCATTTCAAATAATTCTGCCCCTTGAAATCAACCAGACCAAGACATTGGCACATCCACATTCAGCCGTCCCACCCGGTCTAGCAAGGGCAACACTGAAATATCGTGAAGAACAAGCAAGAGAAACATGACGTCTCTGAAGGTGGAGGGTGAATGCTGTCTCCACTCTCACCAGCCGAGTTCCTGCAGCCATGTAACACTGCATTTGTAGGATTTGCTGTAGGGTTAGCTGTTTGAGATAAAGGTTTCAGGGGATTCTGTGTATGGGCCCCCGCCTATCCCCACTGTGGGTCTGTGGGTCTGGCTGTGGGGGCTTGGGGCCCACCCGAAGCCACTGGCCCCTCTGGCACCCTGACACACTTTTAATGTGCTTATATAGCATGCAATCATAAATATGGCCCAAACCTGTCACACCACTTTCAGACTCAATATTTCTACGGGGCCTTCACATTTGAGGCAGCTGGAGAGGAACTCAGAAAATTCGAAGGTATTAGGTGCTCTCAGCCTGACCAGTCTTGAGCTGTAAGTTGACAACACTTTCAAATCGTTTCTTGCCAGCAGACAATATTAGAAAAGACATTGGAACAACCAACTTACTGATTGCAGTATTGTACATAATTTTCACTCACAAAGCCCTGTGTGTCTTCACCTGATTTTTTTTAAAGCCATCTTTCCTCTTCTCTCCAAAAGTAGTTTCAATACAGCAGTCCATTCACTTCCTCTGCACCCTGTATGGCTGAACCATTGGTGACCTTCTGAACACAGCCACTGGCTTGCCAGATGAAGCAGAGTGAAACGTGGCCTGTGGTGAACAGTGCCATTTTTTGCTAGGAGAACACGAGTAATGCATATCGGGTAGCTGTGAAGTTTCTTTGTGAATGCCTGTAACGAGTCTGCTATCTGTCAGTTGTGTCTGAATGCCACATACAGCCATGACTGCAATGGCAATTTGGAGAGAAAATGCTCATGCTAGACAACTCAGGATCACATGTGTGATGTCAGCCTACTCACAACTATTTTGGCTATGAGCCTGATGTGCAAATGTGGGGACTTCTGCTCCTCTGAGAAAACATCTGGGTCTCATGAATGAACAGCATGCCCTGGACCAGCTTGTGAAACTGAAGTGAGAACATTCACCAGGCACCCGCTCTGCACAGAAATCCTTCCCAGCTTTGCATGGTGGGATAAAACTAAAGGGTGATATCAACAGTGTTTTTAAGAAAAAAAACCCAAATTAATCCAATTTCCAAACTGCTACTTGGATGTATAAATTAACGAATGCTGTGAACAGAAGGGTCTCATCAAGGAAGTCATAATCCACTGTAAGATCCATTGAAACAAAAGGTGTATCTATCTACCAGTTGTACCTCACAGCGAGATCTGCCTCATACCAATAGCCTTCCCAGTCTAATGATGACAAAAGAGCAAAAAAGCTCATATCCAGCAAAATATGTTAGTCTGTACACATTAATAAACAAGCAGAATAGTAGCAATTCTAAACTGAAGAACCTAAGTTGGTAGCTTCTGACTCCGAGGCTTATGGACTTGGCCTGGGAAAATCACAGCAAGCTTACCTAGTATGACTTCATAGTACATCTTGAATGCTAAGACAGGTTCTATCTCAATGTTTCACAGCGGCTAGGACTGTGCGTAACGCCTCCATAGACTCGTCCCACCAAAGTGAAAGGAACCACATGGAGCACATCCAATAGAAGATACCCACCTTACCTGCCCAATATTAAACATCAGAATCCTAGTCACAAGACAAAACCTGATTTTGTTGAGCTGCTCATCACAATCATAACAACAAACATTTTTAGGAATATTGTAAATCAAGGACAATGAATTGCCTCTGTGAATGCCAATATAAAACTTCCCACTGAGAAGGGCCACACTGAAGAAAGTACAAAATTTTTTCTAGGAAAAATGACACAGTTCAGCAAGAAACCATTCTACTTGGCTGAGCATTACAAGGGAAGAGTATCTTGGAGAAAGCAAAGTTGCCATGACAGTGCATTTTGTGCATAAGGAATTTTGTAACCCATTTAATGGGTGAAAAACAGTTATTTCAACTTAGAGCCCAGGGACTGAAGCAGGCAAGAAACTACTTACTATATTCAATAGACACTAGTGACTGCACTTCCTGCCCTTGACAGTTATTTAGCACTGTGACAAAGTAGGAAGCAGGAAAGAAATAGGGCAGAGGTCCCCTGGCAGAATGGACCAAAGTGGAGGATGTATCCCTACTGCCATATGTATGAAAGGTAAGGGCTCACTCTGCAATGCATGTCTAACATTGGCTCCATTTGTTTTAGGAGATTAATCATAGCCACTTACCTCCAAGGGGAAGGAGGGCATAAAACCTGAGCAGCTCTTCAAAAATCAAAAACAAATTGAAGAAGATCAAAGTGAACTTTCTCCTTCCCACCCTTGTCCCCCTCAAAAAAACCCAAATAGTAAGAAGCACCAGCAATGGGATAAATGATCTGATTTTGTCAGAAATTCCTTCCATGTTATTTCTCTTTCTTCTCCTACAAAACCTTGATACGCTTCTTTTTCCTTAATCACTTTCCTTTGGCACAAAAGTTGCAGTTGTGATCATGTGCCCTCACATTTGGCAGCGGTGGGTGGGGGTGTGGGGGTGGTGGTAAGAAAAGGTGAGAAAGCCTGACTTTAGTGTACATACAGAGCCACAGAGTTGTTTTTAGAAGTAGGGTTCTGCACATGGAATTGAGGAAGAGAAGATTAACTCAGATGCTAAGGGAAATCAAAATTTTTCTGATTTGAATTCCAACCAAAGCAAATAAAAATCCTCCCCAAAAAGAAGAAAAAAACCATCAGAAACATGTAATGGGATATCAGAAAATAAAAACTAAAATAAACAGTTTTAAAAATATAACAGTAGAAGACAAAAGCTGGTTATCTTCAGGACCATTCAAGGTTTTACCAAGTGTCTTCTGTGTTTACTAGTCCATGGAAACCCACAGGTGTTGCAGGTGACTCAGAAGCAGAGTCTGTCCTTGGTGCTAAGCAGGAACATCACCCCACTCCCCAGAGCAATTGCCATGTAAAATTGCTCTATTCAAGATGCCAGAATCTTCTTGCAGAGCAGGGTCACATATCAGTTGGGTTCAGGGAATATTCAGAGGATGCTCTAAGTACCCAGTGAATACAATGCTATACTCATTACACTAATCTTCTTTCTTCACATTCCTAAAGAAGTAATTAGATAAAGTATGAGGAATCATGTCTCTGACTAAAAGCATCTAGGATGACTCCTACAGATAATCTTAAAATAAAATTAGAACTGAAGTCTGTATAAAGAGGATTCCTTTCCCTTCACAGGAGTCACTGTAAAGATTCAGTTCCCAGGGACTGAGAGGGTAAGCACAGGTTTGCTTACCCAGAAACATACCGCGCTGTCACCTCCTGATGACTGCTGCCCTCCAACACACATGGCTTAGGGGACCCAAGGTGCCTGCTCTGCCCTCCTGAGGAAGGAGCCTGTGTTCTTCCCAGCCCTGTGAGAGGTTTGGCAAGTTCTGTTTTGGCAACAATTGGATGGTCTGCCCAATGGTAGAAGTGTTCCTTTGTCCAGATTTCCAAGACTTGTCATTATTTTGATGGAAAAAAAAAAAAAAAAAGGAGGCAGGAGGAATCTTTGTCTCTTCCAATCCTCTGGATACCAAGAAAATACTTGACATGAACAATCCCTCTAACTTTGATATGCTCTGTAACAGCAGCTTGACTGGCTTCTTCATATATCAGCTGAGAGTTATTAAGAAACTTTGTTTACTAAGAGCTTTTTTTATTTCTTTTGCTGATTCCTGGCTTACAACCTTGCTGATGCTCCCTGCTTCCTTGCTCATTCCATCCCTACACCTCTACCATCTTGACCCTTGTTACTGGTTCTGATACTCATCAGAACTTCTGCTGATCTGTTTCCAGTCAAGAACTGGCAGACAACTATTCCACAAACAGAAAGTCATTGAATTTATTTATTTTTTTGTCACAGTAGAAAAACAAATTTCTTCAGGGAATGGCCGAAACATCTCAACAGAATGAATGTGTACAGCTCCTTCCTCATTCAAGACTGAAACTTGACATGAGGCAATAAATCACTTCTGAGGCATAATAAGTTGGAATAGCTGATCCTCATACATAAAGGGTTTTTAAAAAAAATTATTTCTTCTTTTTTCTAGGGATACCACTAAAGCCATCAGAACGAACTCCAGAGCTGTTCTGTAAAACAGGCAGTCCAGTCTGCAAGCACTCTTCAGAGCCCTTCTGAGCTTGGACAACTCAAAGCTTCTGATATCTTGTGCTGGACAATCACCTTAGGGAATCACAGTCTCCCACCAATGAGAAAGATTATTTTCTTCATATCTAATTCCTTTAAAACAAGAACAGCCACACAAAGCTTCCTTGTGGGAGGCCTTTAAATTGATTAGGCCAGATGGCTTCAAAGACTCTTTCTGCAAACTTATTTCTTTGGTAAAAAAGGGAGAAGGAAAAAAAAATCCTACAAACCTAGTAAAGAAGCAAAGCTAACCTTCTTAAATACCCAATAGTAATGATACTGACTCTCAAAATATCTTCAATGAAACAGTTTCATTTCCTGAATCTAGATATTATTATTCCAGAAAATTTTGCTCTAACTTTAAGAATTATTTTTTTCCTTTCATAATTAACCATATTATTATAAATTAAAAACTATGTTGGGTCAGAGATTAAAAATGTTATAGTTATGTACTGATTCTGAAGTGGGAAACAATTATTACTTTCAGCCAGCTACAGGGCTTTTTACTCTCTTCAGCAAGTTAATTAAAAAGCAAATAATAAGAACCCTTCGGCTTTTTCGTTTCAGCCTTTGGTTTATTAACACATATGAAGCTTTACAGGACTGAAATTATTATTAGTTCTCCATTTCAAGCTTGATAGGGTGGGCATTCCATCCACTGCTCTGTACACAATACCTCATATTACCTCAATACCCACACACTATAGTAGCAATAGGAAAAATCTCCTAAAAAGCTGCTGGGAGGAAGAACTCCTGCACTTTAGGAGTTACCTGATCCTCAAACAGGAGGATCCTTGAAAACCACCTTTCAATTCATTTATCACTGACACATAGTAATAAATGCAAGTAGCCTATTTCACATCAAAAATTACAGTAAACAGAAAGGTCTGTGGTTCACTTACTGCTTGCAACAGTTTAACACTCAATCTGGGAAGAGTCCCTCTTGGTTAAAGGCAGGGAAGGGTACACACCACAGGGCTTCCCCTTCTGATGCAGGGCAGGAACGGGAGCTACCGCCTGGCCGACCTGCCCAGCCAGAACAACTTAACATGCGAGATCATTGCTCTTGGCTAGAATAAAGTGCAGATGGGCCTGGACGGGGGCGGCGGGGGGGGGGGGAGGGGGATGTTTACTTGGAAATAGTATGTAAAGGGTATGCAAAATGATGTGGAGTGTCTGTTAGCGTAATGAACTGTGACTCTGAAAAGTATAAACAGTGCTGGAAGGCATATACTGAGAGATCAGAGCCTGGCTCAGTAACACACTGTTTGGCTAGAGAACTGAAATACAATAAAAGGGTTACACAGAAGAAAAAAACCAAATCTATTCAGAAGCACAATACTTTCTTCCCTCACTCAGAGCTGCATATATATTCACCCACCATCATTTTGTAGCTGGAAGAGTATCCCCTTTTTGTTTGTGTCAACATCAGGCTGCTGTCTAAGAATTTCACATTGTCAAGCAGTGAAGCAACGGTAAATGTTGTCAGGAAGCGAAGCAGCAATACCTATCATGCCAAAGAAACTAGATAAATAACAATAAGAGATTATAGAACCTATTATCCCGTGTTAGGAGCGTGATCTTCATGAGCACATGGAATATGGGTCAGAAACAGAAACCACCCTAAATATTGTTTCACCATGCCCTGTTAATACTAGTTACAGTAAAACTGCACAGGAAATTTTGAAATTAATCTGTTACAAACTTTACTGGAAAAATCATTTGCTAAGAGTGAATCTCAACTTCAAACTGTTCAACAGGCCATTTAACAACTGGCAGTTGCAAGGACATCCTATAAAATTCCTAGGTACATCTTCACAGTTCCTGAGCTGAGGTCAAATTAATCTCTTCTGTCTTGCGGAGAGTCCTCTTAAAAAGGAGAAGGAAGTACAGCAACACTTCTTTGCTAGACCTACTTGAACTTGCTACAGATTCACCATAAGAGGGAAAAAAAAAGTCTATTTGCGAGAAGGCTTGGAAAAAATACATATATATATTATCCAGCTATGTGATGCTGACACTGAATTTTCACCTCTGCAGTTGCTTGTTTTACAGTAAAACAATAGAAGGTTCTTCTAAGTATACTATTTTATCAGCTAGCCGAATAACAAAATTTTGGCTTAAAAAGACAGCAGACAAGGTTTGTATTAACCTGACTTGTTTGGAGCAGTTCAGTTCATTAGAGAAGATTCTCATCAGTAACTCCATCTGTCATCTAGAATACTGAAAAAAACCTAGTATAGCTATAGCAGAAGTTGCATTTTGGCCATTTGAAGAAAAAAAAAAAGAAAAAAGAAAAGAACCAGAAAATCAAAGTATTCTTTCTACTACTCAGAACAACGCACTCAAACCAAAATCTCATAAAGAGAAAACCTGACCTTATCCGTGGCCTCTTTTCCATTTAAGAACGGGGGGCACAACAAAATCCCTACTGAAGAGCAGTATTTTCAAAAGGCCAGGGAGAACTTGGGAAGGATCCGGCCACTGCTTTGTTTCTCTTGTCTGTAGGTATGAGAGAACCACTTCTCAATGGGGCTGAGAGCATCTTAGGCCATTATGGGCTTCTCTCAGTCATAGTTAGCAGTGGTGACTCTCCTCAGTGGGGTTGTTACTCTTTTAGAATTGAAACAAAACATACCTGCTGTTCCCATCGCATCAGGGAGACAACAGTCCCAATTTGCCGTCACTTTTCATTCTCATTGGTTGCTTCTGCTTAAAAATGTCTTCTCTTCACCCTCTTGACAGTCCAGCATAGCTTCAACTCCAATGAACAGTGGAGTAAATAAAACAAGACACTTGTCTAACATGTGCAAGAATTTGGCCATCTTCAGAATTGTAAAAACAGGACAAAACAGTTTCTCAAAAACAAAAGCCTAGTCACCAGTACTACAACAGGGACCAAAAAAACCCCAAACAACAAGAACAACAAAACACTGCAGGAAATGAGCATCGGCCAGATAATTTTTAATTACTACTAAGCAAACAGATTTTGATGAAATAGTATTTGCTTTGACTACACCACAAGTCTGGCAGTAAAAGTGTTCCAAAATAACAAAGTAAAACCCCGCAACCCCCCCCCCCCGAAACACTCCTTGAATCTATTCCATTATTTCTAGTGCAAGACAAAAATATTTCCCTTTCAGAACCATTATATATCATATTAAATCCATCTACGATTTTAGTCACAGGTATAATAAGGAAAAATAACCCCATCACCTTAATCAAAGGCAGGTTATTTCCACAATCTAAAGCTAATCCGAAAGCAGACAGATGGCTCTAAGGAACGTTGCTTTTATCACACAACAGGCAGATGTTTCCAAATTGTTTTTTTAGTAATTGTCAGATAACCTTGCACATCTTGTACACCAGTATGTGAGCTCTCTCTTAGCTTCTAGCTTTAACTGTTGTCATTTATGCCTCCACAAAAAGGAAGCTGACAGCTTGAAGGCAGCAGCATCTTTGCACTGTGGAAGCTTCACTGCAGCTGTGGGAAGGAAATGCAGCTACAAGAAAGGGACAGTGTAGCTGTCTGAAGCCAAGGAGGTGGGACCGCTAAAGCTGAAGTAACAGGCTGGTCTCGGGTAACAGAAAGCATCGCAGGCACTGTCCCAGCTTTTAAAGCCTGCACACATTGACTGGAAATACATCCCCAAATAAGCTCTGAAGTGTTATTTTTTATTACTGCCTCTAAGGCAGCCAGAAATATTACCACCAGAGCAGCAGTCCCGGCCTGAGATTTTAAGCAGAAGAGAGATGATTAAAATCACAAAGTAAAAAATAAAGTTAGATGCCGCAGACCCTTTGGAAAACAGACACAGACACATATGTGTGCCTTTTGGAGAGGTGTGAAAACTAGCAGCACACTTTCAGATGCTGCCTATCTGTAAGCATGGCAAAAAAACTATAATGGTAGGAAGAAAGAGCATACTGCATTGGTTTGAGGACTGACACGTAACAATTTACTTCTAAAGACCATGCAGGCTGTGAAAATTACACTGATGAGAAAAAATTGGAAAGAAAAACTAAGATGATGGCTTACTCATAAAAACATTAGGAGATTCTGCAAACTATTGAATCAGCAAAAAAGAATACAGACGTTCTTTAGATGGAGATTTTGAAAGAGTTCACTTCAGTCCAGTCACATATGAGTTTCTGATACGTTCCATACTATTCAGTATTTATTATTCATCATAATGTGCTTTTAAATATTTGCTTAGCATACCTCCTGTAGTAGTCTTTATTCTCTCTATATTTCACCATAATACTGTAAAAATATTTAAATTACTGAACATAATATATATTTAGCACTTATTTTTCATAAAGCTGTGAATTTTGAAGTTACAGTTGCTGTTAAAAAGTCACCATTTAATAAGCATGAAAACTGGTGTATCTGAGAGATCTTAGTTATTTTGCTGTGCAATTAAATCATACTGCCATTATGGGTGCCGGTAAATACTAAAACTAGTATGTGTGTCTTAGACTGACCCAGCCAGATACATCCATGCTAAAACTCTTGAGTTACATAGAAATCCATACACTCTAAAAGTATAAAATCCACGCGTTTCCCCTGGTGAGAAAACAGGTATTCTCAATCCTTTTCCAGTATTTGAGGGAGGTCTCTGAAAACTTAAACTGCCAGAAATTCAATCTACAGCAGTATTTTGAATTACACCTGCGGAGATTCCAGCCTGCTCCTAACTATCACAAACTTCACGTACAGTGATGCTTCTGTTTCTTCCTCATGACAGCTCCAAATTAGAGAGGACTTTGAGCAACAATTGGAACCCCCTCAGTATGGCCATTTTTTCCTTACTTGAAGAAGAAAGTCATATATGCTTAATGAAAATAGCAAAAAAAGGTGTAAGCTGAGATTTGTCTTCCCTCGCTAAAGAGAAGTACACATACATATACCCACTTAGATGTGGTCTTTGCTTCAAATTTATCTTCTCAAGACTTTAAAGGCTTTAAATCCATGGCTTTCCTTTCATCTAGCATTCGTGCTAAGTTTTTAGTAGACTAAGATGAAAATCTGTGTTATCTCTAAAGGGTTTTGGAAAGTATAGACAAAAATTAATCAGATTTATGATGAAAAGTACTCAGCCACCTGTGATGTGATGATTTTTGTGTGGATAAACTAATAGCAGAAGGAACACTGAATGGCTTCTGTTAGCAGCAGTTGTGCTTCTTAATCTGGCACATGTGGAAGATGTACAAATAAAGGTGTTAGAGTGATCCTTCTGGGCCTGGAGCTACTCCAGTACTCTCACTGGTGGCCCAGATGATACAATAGGAAGTTTATTAAACCTACAATTGATATTGAGCTGGGAATGTTTCTTGAGATGCTGTCAGCAGCACGATACAGTAACAATACTTGGGTACACAGCACATTCTTGTTCAGTAACTATGTGCTGCTGGAAAACCCACAGTGCCTCAAGCTCAATTGTTGCTGCACAAAACGAAGAATTCTGAGTTTGTGTTTCCAAGTAGCCATCAGCCAACAGCCAGTTGGGCTTTTTTCCTTTTAGGGAACTCTCTTAACCCACAAACGTGCACTTCAAAAAGCCCCATTCCTCCTGGCTATGAACGACTCTATAACCAACCCAACGCACACCACTTGACCATACCACACACTGCAACTTGCATATCAGGGATAACTCTTCTAAGTGTTTTCAGTTTGACCACCTTCACTTCCTTAATGAATGGTCATGAATTACTCTGAACCTCTTGGATTCTCTCAAAACAAATGCCAGTACTGTAAGACAGAGAAGAAGTTCTGGTTTCTGAACAGGTTTTGAAGTCCATACCATAATTAAGAGCTGCTGGTACTAGCATGCTGTCCTCTGGGTTTTAGTCTTTTTATCCACTCAGACCAATGCAGCTATTTATACTTAAGTCTGTGGATATTTCTGGGGTCTATAATCAGTCTGGTGTAATAGCCAGGTAATTAACTATGCTTACAAGAAAGAAAATGATATACACAAAACTTAAAAGTTTTATGTGTGCATATCTATTTTCTCTAGTATTTTTTAGAGTCAGAACTTATTAGAAATGCCAAGCTATCTGTCAGCAATAAGGTAATAGCAAATTGGGGGAGAAAAAAGACATAGTAATTACTTCCTGTGAAGAGCAGTTAACTAAATAGATGGGAGTGCAGTAATTGAGATGAAATCAGGCATTTGAAAATTACACTGAATAGCAAGAAAAGTTCACAAAACTCTTCTGTGGAGAGTCCTTGCTAGGTACATCTGCAGCAACAGCTCCAAGGGTACTTACTTGGCTTGGCTACCATTTCAAGCAGTAAGTTTTTTTCCTTTCTTACGGAGTCAAAAGCCTCCATCTTGTTTAAGGTTGGCAATGATGACAAAAATTAAAATTCTCAACTATTCATGGCTGTGTTAGCCCACCCACATATTATCCAACCTTTAAAACACAGAGCCAAGTCCAGCCCAGCAGAGCTGCCAGTTGCTGTGTGACCCAGCTCACCACCCTTCTACTCCCGACCCTGGAAAAGAGCATGATCCCATCATCTCCTGGATCCGATGCTACAACTCTCCCAGGCCAAGCTGTCCCAAAACATGGACAGACTAAGGATCTTTGCACCACAGCCCAAAAACCAGGAACATGTCCATCCCTATGGATCTTGCATCTGGGAAACTGGGGAGGGAAGTGCCGCACCTTGCATACATACCCACCAGTCTCACACCAGCATCTGCCTAACAGCTCCCGCTGCGCACCGCAGGAGAGCACAGGGCAGACATGGCACGTGGCTGGACCCAAGAGAAGTCAGAAGCTGAACAATAGCTGAATTTTTACTGGCAGGTAATATTTATAATCACCTTAAATCTTCTAGAATTGCTCTCTTACCTGGGTTTCTCTGCTATCTAGGGAGTCCTGTATGCATAATTAATGTAATGCAAAGCAGACATGTATGAAACGTGTGCTTTTCACAGAATTCTCACTGAAATCGCCAATCTCAATTCACAAAATTTAGATTATTGGGACAATTACGCATTTAATTGATTTGAATTACACTGAGTCCACGATAACCAAGCTTTTAATTATCTGCTGAATGTTGGAAATTCTCCCTCAGACAAGCACACCATTACCTGTACAGACAAGTGCAGAGTAGCAACTGGGACAACAACTACTTAAACAAAAATAATCGCATGTTTCTTTAATGTAATCATATGGATCTAAAACTATCTTCATTTAGGTTAAGACAGAGAAACAGGGCAGAATGTAGAAAAGCATTTTAAATAACTAGGGCACATAAAAGTTTTAAAAGTAAGGTCTTTTTCCTCACAAGAATATTCATCTTTTGCTTTTTTCCAAAATGATACCAGTCCCTACATCATTGTCCTTCTTAATCAAATACAGAAATTAAATCAGAGGCACTGATGAGGAAAATATCAGCAGAAATGCACTTAAGCTTATTACTTAATACTTTTTGATTAGAGCCCCAGCAACACTTCACAGATTGAGATACATGATTATATTTTCAATGTGGTATGACTGAAACATTTCATTTTCATTACAATAAATGAATTTCCTATCTAAAAATCAGAACGTAAACGAGAGCTGAACTGCACTCCTAGGACTGCAGTTGTACAGAAAACTACATGGGTACAGTGTTTCCTATTCAATGTTCATGTTTGTGTGTTTCCTATTCAAATGTGTCAGAAAGGTCTGAACAGATTTTGAGAATTCATAGAGAGAATAAAAAGATGCAGAGTATTCAGGTAGTTGAAGAGAGCTTTTGGAAATTACAGGATCTGCTGTTTTGCTTCACTTATTATAAATAAAAGTACCATTTTAAAACACAAAATAATATAGTACAGTGATTTATCTTAGATTGCATTTAATCTTTCTGTAATTCTATTTCCATCTTGGTTTTGAACATCAAAAGAAATCTTATGAAGGTAAGCAAAACCAAGTTTCAACATTTGAAACAGTTTGTTGTACTGGTTTCAGCAGAGATAGAGTTAATTTTCTTCTTAGTAGTTTGGATTTGGGATGAGAATAATGTTGGTAACATACTGGTATTTTTAGCTGTTGCCAAGCAGTCAAGGACCTTTCAGCTTCTCATACTGCCCTTGGGGAGGGGACCCAAGAAGCTGAGAGGGGACACAACCAGCATGGCTGACCTAAACTGCCCAAAGAGATATTCCATAGTGTATGACATCATGCTCTGTATATAACTGGGGGGTGGGCCAGGAGGCAGGGCAGCTCTGGAACTGTCTGGGCATCAGCATTAGATGGTGAGAAATTGTGCTGTTTGTCTCTCACTTTGCATATTCTATTACTACTATTATCATCATCATCATCCTTCATTCTGTCTTATTAAACTGTCTTTATATCAACACATAGGTTTTACTCTTTTTCCCCCCTTTCCAATTCTCTCCAGGATCCCACTGGGAGCAGAGGAAGTGGGTGCAGGTCTGTGAGGTTGTTTTAACTGCTGGACTGAAAATAACCACATTCATATTTAACTTCTCAAGAAACTGTCAATCATACGATAGATTTGTTGTGAAAATACATACAGTAACTTACAAAGACACTGTTCTATCTTGAGGGGAATAAAAGGGAAATTCTGAGCTGTGTAGAATATATGCAGAAATAATTATACTTCCAGTATGAAGTATGTAATAGTCATCATACATAGTAGTGTGACTGTCTTAATAATCAGTTATTCTAAGAAAGCAGTACACCTCAGTGTATCATTAAATAGCCTCATTATATTATTGATACTGCAAAAAAAATCCTTTGTGAAAATTGTGTTCAATGATTAGTTAATAGGTTAATTAAAAGTTTTAGTTGATTAGCTATTAGTTAATTTTCCCTATATTTTGCCACAAGATTGACCTACAGCATTTCACACATAAGAAACATCTTACAATAGCCCTTTCTGTGCTGTTTTGATCATTTGTCCTCTAGTGAAAACGTAAATAAGTAAAACTACAGCTTTTGAGCTGCAAAATGTTTACCTTTTAATTCTGCAACTGGCAGGAAAACATGCTAGGCAAAAAAAGCTACACCAAACACTTCCTCTACGCTGATGTAATCAATACTGATACAAGACAGAAATCTAGCCTACTGCTTTTATGCTGTACGAAACTTTTAGAGACATGACAACTGAACTTGCAGGACCACCCTTCTTATCTCCACTAAGACAAAGACTGTAGGTTATGTGTGGGGAGAGGAAACTTCACTCTGCTAGATTCCCTCCCAGTGCTCTTAAGAGTTAGCGTACTGAGTGGGCCTGCCTGCTTCCCAAGTGCACAGCGCAGGTTTGTGCCGTTCAGAGGATGTAGAATTTCAGAGTCCAGGTAACAGGCTCCAGGTACAGCCATCTGCTTGCTGCTGAACAGGTTCCCCTGGCTTTCAGTCCAGGATTTGCCTGATGAAAAGTTTTTCTCCCCTCCCTTCCTCTGGAAGGCTTGGCAGCAGACAGAGAGAAGTAGCACACAAGCACACGTGCAGCAAGCCTTGCTACGCCTTCAGGTTTGGTTCCAGCAAACAGCTGCCAGCTGGATGGTACTTTATGGGCCACGCACTGGGCAAAAAGCATGAAGGCAGTCCATGAGTGTAAAATTAAAATTATCTCTCTGAAGACAAGCTACCAACTCACTCCAGCTACCACTCCAGGCACAGACTGACTTCAGCGCTCTCTCACAAGAGACTCTCCACAGCTTCCACACACCTCTCAAACTTGCACGCACAATGCCTTTACTGGCACTTCCCCACCTCTTTCTTTGCCCAAGATTTTTCTTTCAAAGCAAAAGCAGTGGGTGCTTATGTACAGGACAGCTGGTCTACATGTCTGTTGTTGCACTGAGCCAAAATTGCCTTTTCCACATATCTTTTTCAACCAAAAAAATGAAAGCAGTAGTAAATCCATTGGCACGCTATTCACTAGGATGCAATTAAATTACAGTGAAAAAAAGACACAGTGCATTTCCCAAATGCAAGGGATCTTTCCTCTGTATCTGATACCTTCATGGGGTGCAACACCCACCACAGTATAGAATGATTCCTTTGCTTCTCCCAGGTGAGAATTCCTCTATCAAACAGGATATTTAACACTAAGTATCCAACTTCTGTAAAACTTAGAATAGCAAAGTATATCCCTGTGTGGCTAACCCTCTAACTACTTCAAATACAGCTTCCCTAGAACAACTGACTTAAAATGGCTTCTGCATAAATTCCTGGGTACATCTTCATAAAGAGACAATAATGGACCTGGAAGAAATTGCCTGCAATCAGGCTGTGATGAAATCAGGCCTCAGCTATGACCCTGCAAGGAATGACACACATGTGCCACTAAACATTACACCTCGATTCCAGACTATGGCACTATTCAAAGACTGAAACCTTTTCAAGTCTAGGAATTAAACTCTATAGATAAAAACAGAAGGGATGTCTTTGATACAACCCTAACAGTTAAAAAAAAAAATCATGTAAAAATATTGTATTAGAAGGTGAAACTATCCCATACATTAGCTATGAAATTGGGTTTGAAGTGTTTTGAATGGTGAATCAAATGCTACATGCTGCTCTGATTGTTACATTCCTTTTCATCAAAGTGGCTGACCTCTGAAGGTGACCCTTAACATGACAAAGGAATCTATCACTTCTACACTGAGAAGCACTGAAGGACTATACATGGAGCCAAAGAAAGCTGCAAGGTGATTGCTACCCTTTGACACTCAGCTGCTTACATAAATATCTACACGTGGAAACAGAACTCAAACCTGTTTTTTGCACCTGCTTTGTATGCAGAGGGAAGCAACTTGGCTTAAAGATGAAACTCTTAAGAGATGATCTGCCATGAAATTCCTAGGTGTGAGATTCTAAGTGTAAAATGTGTGACACACACAACAGTTACGATGTGCTGAACCTCTCTGGGGTAAACTGGAAGGAAAGGGAGAAGCATTTATATGTACACTTCCATATGCAACAGCTGAGTTGTCACCTGAGATGCTCTGGGGCCAGTGGTGCTCCAAAGGACCTCCTGAGGTGAGACAGGGTGCCCACAGGTGCCTTTCCCATGCCATATTACTGCAGCTTCTGCACCATAAGCACGTGTAAAATTTTGAAAGCTGCTTCAGTATCATCCCACATCAGCCCTCAGAGGCTTCAGGTCTGGGCAGAAGGCAGCTATACCTACAAAGGATGCACTGTCCCTTCTCCCATTCTTGCTCTGACAAGGTGGTGAGATGTCATCAAAGAGAAGGAAGATCTTCAAAGTAGAGCTTAACTAATACCATCACCTATGTACTCTACAAAACAAGCACATTGAGATTTTTTTTTGCTTTGTCAGATTGTTAAACTCCTCGAACAATACGACGGACAGAGTCAGTGCCTGGAGAGCAGGAGCACCCCAGAGAACTGGAGCCAGAGGAAACCTGGAGCTACACCTAAGCAGAAACAGGTAGCAGAGTAAATGGGGCTCCTGGAGAGGCCAGAAATGCAGCAGTTTCCATGTGAGTAACTTTCCCTGGGCTACGTAAAGTGAAAGAGACACAGGATTTTGCTGCAATTATTCCTGCTTATCTCTGGGCCTGCAGAAGAGTAGAAAAAGGTAAGGCACACTTTCAAGGGAAAACACACAAAGTGTCTCCTAAATCCTCTAACAAATGGGGACACATGCAACACTATACATGGGAATACTCACACTGTTTGCAGACCCATGCCCTCAGATGTACCTAATGGCAACAATTCCATCTCAGGAGATAATGAAGATAACCCACTTCTCATTCTCTTGCTGCCTTTACTTGAGTAAAATACATACTTCCCTCTCATAATGCTAGGGGTATTATTCTATTGGAGCCACACTGTATATTCTTAGCACCAGACTGCCACAGTTTGGAAGTCTAACTCACCCCTCTGATACCATTTGTGGCAGAAACTAAAGTTTTATGAGGATGTTGCTAAAGAGACCAGCACTGCATTATTTGTCTGAATAATGAAAATGGGGATGACATTCTTTTCGCTCATTGAAGCTGTCGGTCACATGCAATGCAGATACTGCCAATACAATGGCTAAGTACAATGACTAAAAGATAGCTAAAGATGTTTCCTGATGCTTGGATGGTATTTATTGCCTACCTAATGTTCCCTGAAAAAATGATCATAAATGTCAGACTCTTCTGATTACAATCAAAGAAAAAAAAATCTCAATATAAGTACAGGTGTAATTTGGAAACCGGTCTTTTTTTTTTTTCCCATGGCTCAATGATAATACTCTTTTATATACCCTGCATTTTAAATCCTTTCCAAATGTGCTTACCTATTTTCTGCCTAAGGCATTAGAATACATGGCTCAATAAAAACAAACACATGGACCTCAGGTTGATAATCTTTAAAAAGCAGGCAATATACTACTATTAGAACTGGATCCAGATTTAGTGATAAAATTTATTACACTTATGTTTAGATCATGGCATTGAAATGAGGTACAAAGTAAAAAAAACACCTTAATACTTGATGTACAAAATATCCTCTGACTCATGGGAAGACGGCATTTTGATTGCATTTGAATTTTTCCGTTCCGTTGCAGAAAAAAGGAACAACTCACCCAAACCTATTTTTGGCTGCAGGAGAGATCAGGAAGATACTATAGTTACTTCAGGATCATCGGAGCCAAGTTTTAAGCTGTGCTGGAAAAGATGCTTGAAAAAAGCTGTAAAAAATAGTTTTATAGTAGGGTAGCCACTCGTAAGGCGACAAAGATAAAACTGTGATTTGTTTTTTGATGCTCTGTAATATAAGCTAATGCATAAAAGAAAATAAAGTCTCCTTTGTGGACAGCAGTAGGAACTAAGAGACGACAGGCTGGATCTGTCTTCGAGTGACTGAAAGGGGAAATGAAAGTAAAAGCAGGAGCCCTACATACTGGGGGTGTAGATTCTTTTTTTCCGGAAGAAGCCAATTAAATTAACTAATGAAAATGCACAAAACATCCTAAAAAATGAGACATGAACAGAAACATGGCTTTTCAGATATGTCTTTGCTTAGCTTCTCCAGGTCTTCCCTAAACCAACCCCTTAAGTTACAGCACACCCCATTAAGACCAAGAAATTCAATCCAGGCCATGCAGCTATCCCACAGTGCACCATCTACCCTAAAATTTCAGCGCTGAATCTCTTCGTCTTTTAATCTGGTCATTTCTCAGTAAGAGTTTCATCATCTTCATTTTTATGATTCAAGCAGAGGCAAAATTATCTGGGCAGCAGTAAGGAGAAGGGAGATCATGGCAAGGAGCAGTGATGTGGTGGAAAGCCACAGAGACCTGCAGATTCTGCAAAACAACAGAATTGCAGTTAAGAAAGGCCATCAGGATTGGGGTAATATAAAACCACAAAGTGTTAATATTTTTGCTGAAGTTTTGATAGTCTTCATTCTAAAAGACCACACGAGACTCAAAAAAGCCTCCCAAACCAAACTAAACCTGAAAACTCCTGTTTCTTGAAGGAAAATCTATTAATGAGTCAACTACAAGCTGAAGTGGAGACTGACTCTGTGACCTACCCCATCAAATATGCCACTGGCACACTCTGATGCTGGCATTTCTTAACTCGATTCTTGACTTAAATGCCCTTTTAACGTGCTCATTAGTGAAATTTTCTAATTAAAAACTGAAACAGCAGAAAGACACCCCCTTCTACACAAGTCACACGGAACCAACCTGAACACCTACACAGTTCATTAGCTGAATTGGCAATTTCAGATCCCAGAGCAGTTCTCTACCATTTCTGCTAATTGACTAACTTGTAGCAGAAGTAGGCTGCTATCTTTTTTGTACACCTGTCACAAAAGGCAGAATATAATATACTACATGAAAATAAATGTTTTGCTCCCTAGAATACTTAAGGAATCCAGAGGTTTAGAATAATTTTTTTCGTTTTTAAGAACTAGGGAAGAAAGTGTTGTTGTAAGAGTATCTGTCTGCCCCCTTCCAGACACCGTCTGACTCCTCTGTCTTTCAGCCTTTAATGTCACCATCTGCAGTGGTCCCTTGCACAGTTCACATATCTTTCCATTACATACCCTCTTTTCTCTCATTTTTTGTGCCATGTTCTCACACTTCTTCACTTATATCACCCTCTTTCTCAACTTTGTCCTTCCCTGTCTGTTCAGAAAGGTCATGATCCTAATACCAGTTCTACATTTGAGTTATTACATGGGATCTGCAAATCATCTGCATTTAATTACACTGTCATCCAATCAGCTTCACACATTTTTTCTACAATATGCCCAGTATTGTTGTGTATTTTTCTGTGGTTTTTTTTAACTGTTTGGCAGTTTCTAAAGCATCATCATATCTTTTCTAAATGTTCTACTTTCAAAAGGAACAGTATTTTAACAGTCCTTTCTACATTTTCCATGTACTTCTCTGCATTAGCAACAGGAGATTCCTTCTCCAGACTTCTCCTAGCTGCAAAGAGTTTAATATTTTCATGAATATATCAACACGTATTTAATAATTACATGTATACTCTCATCAACAGCAAAAGCTTATCTTCAGCCTGCTGCCAGTGACACAAGACAGCCACACAACACAAGGTAGCAGCAACTCATTTTCTCTTTGAGATAATATAATAATTTCGTCTTTGAGTTAATAAAAATAATAACAATAAATAGTCGTAGTACTAATAGCAGTAGTAGTGAAGAACTAAGAAAAAATGAGGTAAGCAAATAAATAAATTTAAATGACAATTTGCATTCACCTTCTACTTGAGCTTGTACCATGATGATCTTTCAGTGCTTGTCATTAGATATAAAGTTTTCCCTCTTAACAGCTCCAGGAAACTAAAATAGTTTTTGCATTTCACTCTTCTAAACCTCTTCAGGAACAGGTCACATCACATCTACTGACTTTCTCCCAAGTGGCTCAGCAATACCTTTACAATTCAAACCTCATATTTTACTCCACTCTAACATTACAGGATAAAGCTATGAACCCTGAGGTAAGCCATAGTATTTGGCACGGCACATAGCTGCACCTGTGCTCCTGCCCTGGGTGCTGTGAACAGGAAAGAAGATTACAAATATCTCATGACAATTTTCACAAAAGCAAAAGTTTTATCCAACAGTGAGATTTAAAGTATTCATAACTGTACTGGGTGCAGGTGCCTGGGGCTGGCAGGGGCAGTCTCTGTGGGGTTCAGCAGGAGTTGCTCTGTGGCAGACACAGCCGGTTCCATCCAGCTCCAACCACCCCACCACAGGGCACGGCTAGGCCCTTCAGCCAGCATGGCAGTGCCTCAGGGAAAGCCTGGCTAAGCAAGGGCAAAGCGCTACCAAGCAGCAATGAGCAAGGGTAAAAAAGTGTGAGAGACAGTCCCACAGACACCAAAAGGACAGCAGGCGGAAGGAAGGAGGGGCTCATGGCACCTGAGCAGTGATACACTGCAGTCCACGAAGGTCTCATGTCAGAGCAGGTTTATGCCAAAAGAACTACAGGCCACAGGAAAAGTCCACACCCAAGCAGTTTGTGAAGGACTGCAGCCCATGGAGAGGACCCAAGAAGGTGCTGGGAAAACTCCGAGTTAAAAGGAGTGGCAACCACAAAGTGTTATGTACTGACCACAGCCCACTATCCCCACCTCCTTGCGCTGCTTGGGAGTGGTGGGGAGGAGGTAAGGGAGTTTGAAAGGAAGGAATAAAGCTGAGCCTGGGAAAAAAGGGGAAGAGTGAGAAGGTCTCTTTAGTTTTGTTTCTTACCATCCAAATCTATTTGCAACAGAGAGAATTAATTTTCCTCGAGTTACACCTGTTTGCCAATGACAGTAATTGGCAAATGGTCTCCCTGTCCTTATCCCCACTCCCAAGCTTCTCTATCTTATTGTCTCAGCCTCCCCTGTAAAGGAGGAGAAGGGAGAATGTGTCTGGGGGTGCCTTTAGCACCCAGCCAAGGTCAACACCACAAAACCTTATTCAAATTAATTACCGGTCAATAAGAGCATATTATGGGATTCAGCTCACAAAAGTTTATACTTCATGTACAAAACGGTCACTAAAAGAATGTCACTATGGTATTTCTTGTGATTTAAAATTTAAAGCATTATTGATGCATTTCTATTTTAAGATGAAGTTTCCTAGCCACTGGACTAAGGAAAAAGATTTCCTCTCATAAGACACAATTTGGTGCCATTTTATCAATGCCACTGCTCAAGACCTCTTCCTGCAGGCACAGAAACAGCATTTTAAAATAGATGTTGACTTTCCTATTCATATCAATGTGTGTTTGCTGTATAGCCTAATGACAGTATCAAGAATGCAAAGCATGGTCATTTATCACAAATAACCATCTTCTTACTCAGACTGTGTGAAGTACTTGAATGTCAACATTTTTTTCCCATTGCCAAAAGTAAAGCATTTATTGGATATAATAAAAAGTAAGCTTTCAGAAAGTACTTCAAAGACCTAAGTATCTTTCGTGGTTTAACTTCAGCTGGCAACTAAGCCCCACACTGCTACTCAACGACTCCTGCCCAGTGGAACAGGGAACAGAATCAGAAGAGTAAATGTAAGAAAACTCATAGGCTGAGAAAAAGACAGTTTAATAAGTGAAGCAAAAGTAACACACACAAGCAAGAGAAGAAATTAATTCCCCAATTCCCATGGGCAGGCAGGTGCTCAGCCATCCTCAGGAAAGCAGGGCTCTATCATAGTTGTAATGGTGACTTGGGAAGACAAAACTCCATTACTCAATGTGTTTTCCTTTTTCCACCTTCCTTTTTCTTCCCATGACTTTCTATGCTGAGGATGACATTATATGGTATGGGATATCCCTTGGGTCAGTTGAGATCAGCTGTCCCGGCTGTGTCCCCTCGTGACTCCATGTGCACCCCCAGCCCACTGGCCGGTGGGGCAGTGTGAGAAGCGGCAAAGGCCTTGGCTCTGTGTGAGTGCTGCTCAGCAGTAACACAACACCCCTGTTTTATCAGCACAAATCCAAATAATAGCCCCGTGCTAGCTAATACAAAGAAAATCAACTCTGTCCCAGCCAAAAACAGTGCAGTATCACATTATTTCTATTCCCATAGTTAATGACGTAGATATATATCTGTCCCAATAAAGAACTTTTCTTATCTACAATATTGGTGCCCTAATGTCTTGCATTTACATGCAAAGCAGCCCAAAGCTTGTTAGTAGCAGATATTCTCTATGATGGATATGAAGTGTTTATGCAATTCAAAAAGGCATTCCTTTCCAACTACTAGACAGCTAAGGAGACACGAAGCAAGTGCAAGGGTACTCCTGAAATCCTGCTCTCATCTACAGCTTAAACACAGAGCCAGGGCTTCAGGAGAGATGCAACTGTGCACTCAGTGCCCAAAGACCAAATTAAGCCATTTTTTCCTCTCAACCTGTAAGAAAAAAGTAATCACCGCTTAAATAATACCTCCCAATGAAAAGCATTTCCCTGGCACTGGAAGACTGAGATCCAATGCCTTTCTCAGCCTGAAGGAGCTTAAATCAACATTTCTAAGCTTCCTACAAGAATATTTACCATCAGAGAACACATACAGCTGAAAAAGCCACCTACGCTTCTCTCAGCAAAGCTATGACATATTGCTGAAAAGAACTGAAGATGTGTGAAAAAGACAAGTCTGGGAATCTAGTCCCTGTTCCCAGGACTCCTTCTCTAGTTTGTATTTGATGAAGAAACACAGCAAACCTCCACTCTCTTCCTGCTGCAACAATTTCATATAGAACAACCGCAACTGCACAGTAGTGCCTGCACACATACAACTCACTCTGAAGCTATCACGCCCATTAGGACTTGCCAACGATCCCTGCAGAGTACTGTATAGCTTCAGATTCCTTATTGGGCTTAAGTAGGACTTAGGTGCTGAACTGATCAGATGGAAGCAATTACAGCCATAAAAATCTGTAGATGTAGCTGTTTTGAAAACTCTCACATCAAACAGAACTGCTGATGAACCAAGACTGACTTAGAGTTCATCAACAACTGATGGGAGATTTTCAGGATTCAAAGCTTCAGTTTTAAAGCTTCCATTTTGTCAAATAGCCCAATTAGATCTTATGCTAAATCCATGTGTGTTAACATAGAGAAACCTAACAGTGAATCAACTTATTTCACAAGGGTCATGTCAGTCCTCAAAGTATTAAAACCTTCAAAAATTACGCGTACTTGTCTACCAATGTATCCTTGCAATGTGCTTATCTTCTAGTAAAATACACTTAGAAAGGTATTGCAGTAATCCCTGTATTCCTTTTTGTCCTGCTGTAGAAAAACACAAGTCCTCTGTGACACCAGTAGTGTAACTTGTTAGGTAGATACCTTCTGTATGCTGGAGACATTCTCCAGGGAATTAGAAGACATTTTCTAAACACAACATAAGAAGACTTAGGTTAGCCTCTTCTTTAGACTATAGTTGGGATTAAAAGGTTTATTTTGTGTGCAGTAGGCTATTCTTCAAAGCCCATTGGAAAAAAAATTGGACAATTTTATAAGAACTGGAAGTACTTTGGCACTGGGTTTCAGCCAGTTCCTCACAAGTTGTTTTCCTTCTTAGCTGTGTGTGTGCCATTCCTCACACCCTTCCCTTGCTGCACCCTTGGGTCCCATCCATGGGAGACAGTTCCCCATGAACTTCTCCAACATTAGTTTTTTCTGTCCGGGCTTCAGCTCCTCACCAATGGCCTCAGTGCGGCTCCCTTCCATTGGGTTCCAACCTTCAGGCCCAGACTGCTCCAGCCTAGGAGTCACAACTCCCTCCAGCAACCTTGCTCTGGTGTGGGTTGGTGTCTCCACAGGCTGCAGGTTTTGCTACCAGGAGCTTGGTCCAACACAGGCTTCCCACACTTGCTCTAATGTGTCCTTCAGGTGTCTCCAGCCACTCTGTCATGGGGTTCTCCACGGGCTGTAGAGGAGCTCTATGCTCCTTTTTATCATCCATGGGCTGTGCAGGGACAGCCTGCTTCACCGTGGTTTGCTCCATGGACTGTAGGGAAATCTCTCTCTGGCACCTGGAGTGCCTCATCCCTCCCCTTCACTGACTTTGGTGTCTGCAGTTTCTTACATCTTCTCACTCCCATCTCTGGTGGCAAAAAGCAGCTGCTTGCGGGTTTTTTCTCTCCTAAATGTGATTCCCAGAGGCGCTGTGACTGTCGCTGATGGGCTCGGCCTTGGTCAGCAATGACTCCGGCCTTGAGCTGGCTGGTGTTTGCTGTCAGGCCTGCTGAGAGCTTCTGGCTGCTTCTTGCAGAAGCTACCCCTGCAGCCATGCCTTATCCACCAGAATCCAGCCATGCAAAACTACAACTATTTAACAAAACTTCGCTTAGATTAAAATATTAACACAAAAAAGTATATATCTCCTTGTTAAAAAAATACCTCAGAAGCTTCATAATTTAGGATGACACTGAGTGCAAGAGTCAGTAAAGGGTCTTAAAATACTCATACTGTTCACCACAGTCACCATGGAATTTGAAACACCTGGAAAAGAAACTTTGATTTTAACCTATCTGCCTACACTTCATTCAGCTGTATTCTGAAAATAAATTCTGTTCCCTGATGTGAATTTCCCTTGCCCATCCAACATTTCAAATCTGCATAACTTAATCTATACACTAATGGACTCCTAATTTTCTGGGGTAGTCAACCACACAAAACACTAACGCAGGTCATTAAAAGAAGTGGAAAATCTAAACAAAGACATAACAATTAATTCTGTGCAAGCAATAGCTCTACCACAGACCTATGAAAGAATATTTATAGAGTTGTTTTTCCAAGCAGGGTGTAATTTAAAGAGCTAATTCTTCCACCAGTTTATTTTATGACTATCAGATCTTTAATGTTTTAAAGAAACAGTCTCTAAACCTGTCTGTCCTACATCTTTTGTTTTTCCCCAGTTCTCTTTCCCTTACCCAGAATTTAGGCAGATTATTCAATCAGTCATTTGGCCTTGCTTCATTCCTGCTTAGTGCCTCCAAAGTTAATTCCCAGTGGTGCTTTCTTTATCCTCTGAGACAGAATTTCATTAGGATACCCTGTACTGCTAAGGGGTTGGGATAGGGAGACCTCATCTAGCCACAGTAAGAAACTATACAGGAAAAACAAAGTATTGCATTATAGCATTTCAGTCCACTCTTTGCTCAAGTGCCATAGTAAAGAGGAAATTCAGCAGTAATTTAATATTTTTTTTGCTTAGTTTTACAACACAATCTATCTGCTATTTCATGTGTACACACACACATACATATAAAGACTATTTTAAATAGCAGTAGTAGTTAGTGGGATCATGAAAAGAAATACATTCCACTAGTATACTCATTTCAAGCTAGGTTTCATACTAGATATTGTAATTTACTAATTCCTGTAAAAAATTAGTTTTATAGTAAAAGGAAACATATTTATCACCTATTTCCCTGCACAGCATCAGAAACTCAGAAGGCAGCATTTTAGTTTCAACTGTTGTTCAAATTTTGTGGGGAAACCTGTGAGGTAATCTGAGTACTGGGTGCTGGTGTCTGCTGATAGAGCAATCACCAAAGAGACTAGATGGGTCAAGCAACCTATTGCCACAGTCTAAACCCGATTTATCAAACAGCTGTGAACGCACAAAATTCTGCGGGAAGTCCTTTCACCTCCAACATTCAAAGACTGCTGCCCAGCAAAGACTTCTATGTTCTATGGTATAAATTATCTTCACTGCCAACACAAAATATATTGAGTACAGGGGTTAGAGTCAAAAGAAACACAGTGACCATCTAGGAGGACTGCCAGTCCTCACTGTGGGGTGAGGATGCTTCTGCCCACCTGAAGAGCCCTGTCAGCCACACATTTACAGAGTCCTACCTGACCATGAAACTGGGAAATCCCAAATCTGGACTGCTTCAAAACTTCCTACAAAGGCTAATTACAGAGCTGTCAATTTTACTGAGAGAATCAGTTGGGTTTCTTTGCTTTCCAGAAAATCTGTGACATGACACATAGGATGTATGCTATATTCAGTGGAACAAACAGGTTTTGGAAGCACCAAGAGAAAAATCTAGGCCAATGGCATCCCACTCTTGCCATCACCTTTTTCTCTACCATAGGCCTTTTTCACCCATAGAACAAAAGCACTGCCATGTGAGTGACACCAAGGAATCACACCCTGATGTATGTGCTACTGCATTTCCCAAGTACTGCCAGGTCATGCTCGCAACAAGTGTGCCTTTAATCTGAGAAGTGTCAATGAAATGGCTTTTAGATTTGCTTTGTGACTTCTGTAAAACTGCTATTATTGGCATCTCTGGTAATAGGAAGCTGTAATTTGTCAGTAGCCAATTAGCCCAGGAATAAATGGCTGTCTCAGCCACCCACGCAACCGTGCAAACAGAAAGGGATCAAGAATAGACTTGTCTGTGAGACAACCTCTGTAACATCAATGGCACCAGTTAGATTTTTTTTCATGGGAGAGCACAAAGGAACACAGCTAGAAAGTTATGTGAGTAAGATTGCTGTCAGACCTATGGCTCGATGGAAAGAGGCAGCTCAAAGCCACTGCTAAATCACAGAGCAATGAATGAACCAGAAGAGTAGCAATACATATAAAATGTAATTTTGCTTGGAACAGAAAAATGCCGTTTTGATTAATTTTGTTGCAGTACAATATGCAATACAAAAATGTCAGTTTTCCTTTTACCACCTAAAATCCTGGGTCCTGAAACACTCTACTTTTACATATAGAGATAAATATATATTTATAGATTTTTAATTTTTTTTCCACACACGTGTTGATTCATCAACTCTAGCCAGTTTGTAACATTCTCATTGGTTGAAAAATATTGCATTATCTACTTCAGGTAATCAAGGCTCTTTCTTTTTGATCCAGATAATTCATGAAATGTTAACCCCAGCAAAATAATGAAATATTGTCTTTTTTATTCCATTGCTTTGAGGCTATCATGGTTGAGAAAGCACCATTAAGGAATGCATAGCACCAAAGAATCTGAATTGCTTTGTTTCATTCCCTCAAGCTCAAAGTCTGTCCTAGATACTTAGAGAGGTAGAGAAGATTCTTCATGAAGCACAGCATTGATTTCATCAATACAGGACTTCCAATACGAGCAGATTGCTCCACTGAATTCTAAAGTACAATAAAGTATGTTTCTTTGAAAAAATATTCCAGGGAGTCCCTCTTTCCCCCCACCCCAGGGCATTTTTTTTTCTGTAATAATTCAAATAAATATATGCATGATACCTTCTATTTTGTACAACATTCCTATTTCTTACCTATGCTTTAACCAATTTCTCAATTATCAGTACTATCAAACCACATGAATTTAAAAGCATAATTAACAAAACCAGGGAACAAAAATCCCTAAATATAAACAAAATATTGCATGTTGTAAAATAAATCTTATACAAAATTATAATACTAATAGGAACAGATACCCTTTTCTACTTTTTCCAGATAGTCAACAGTGTCCTGTAAATACACTGAGTTTCTTATACACAGTATGTTTTTCATTATATTTATTCGTGCAGCAAGCAAGGAGTTTGAAATGACTAAGCTAGTTAAAATAAACACTATTTAAAGATGATCCATCTCGTAGAAAACAGTATACACAAGATGTTCTTCTTGAAGATACCTTTCTACATGATGAGCTATAAATAACACATATTTCCAACTATTTCAATATCCAAGAGGAGGGAAATTTACCTTGAACACAAAAGTCTCCGAATTGTGCTCTAGTATACTGAAAAACAATGTCTTTACGTTTAGTAATTATTCTAAACTCACACACCATACTTTCCAACTTAACCAAGAAAACAGTGAAAATTACAATGAGCAAAGTAGTTTTGTGAAAATCACGTTTTTTAAAGTTCAGTAAGGCTGTCTACTGATTCTCACTGATTGACAGCTCTTCAAATGGAAAGAAAATTTGTTCTCAAGAAGAAACCCATCTAAGCTTTGACTTGGGAAGTGAGTTCCTACAGCTGGTATAACTGAACTGGAGCATGACCCTGAGTTAAACTTGACATAGTTCAAGCAAGATGAAAAAACAAGTTCTCATTTCCTTCCCTCTGGTGACATGTCTCATCTACACATCTTGAAAAAAGATTCGAGTTGCCTCATGGACACTTGGGTCTGTGTATTTCTGTGTGGAAAACAACTTTTCCATCTAATTAAAATCTTATACATTTCAAAGGGAAGTCAGGTTGGAACATCAAAAAATCTGTAAGGCAAAAAAAAAAAAAAAGACTTCAAATTCATTGAAATATTTTTTCCATTCTTAACAAACAATGTAAACTAAAAAAAAATGTTTAGCCTAGGTTAGAGAAACAAATAAAATCTAGAAAATACTGTATTTCACTTAGAAAATATCATCACTGAAATTCCAAATATTGCTATGATAAAATTTGTTAAACAATATTCCATTATCAAACTCCTTTTCTTTGTTTTGTTAGAAAAATGGAGTTTTTGTTAACATTGTCCAAAAAATCCTTTCTGTTTTCTAAGGTCTGTACATTGGCAGCCCCCCCCCCCCCCTATTTTTTTGCGCTGACTAGTCTGGTCTTCATGTGATTGATTCCTGGGTCTTGGCTACATTCATGGCAGTATGACAATCAGAAATACCATCATCACAGAATTGACAGGCAAGTTGTCTGTCAGGAGAGACACCAGAAAGTGAATGAGCCTTGCAGTTAAGCCATGGTTTTATTCAGGAAAGATTCTGTCGCCACTGGTTTGACGCCACTGTTAACTGTCTTCAGATGTCTCTGTGTGTGTGTGTGAGTGTGTGGTTTCAGCAGATACCTCCCAGACTCTACAAGTACAGACACATTCTTTTTTCCACAAAAAATTGGACTTAAAAACATCACATAGCCAAGTTGCACAATTACACACTAACATCCAGCTTTTAAGTCTGTATTAAGTCAAAGATTTAGTCGTCATAACGCATTCTTCCAGGATTTCACCAACAATATAATTTCCAAACAGTACTAATAAAAAGAAAGAACGTGACAAAATGTCAGACAAAAGCGTCTCTTGTTCCCTTCAAAGTCCTTTCACTCATCTTCTTGGTTAAAGTTCTTTCAGTGCCTGTTAATTAATTGCTCTGATTGAGGTCAAGTTTGAAGATGATATGAGGTTAATTTTAGACTCTCTCTCGAGTGTAGACTAAGAAACTCATTACTGTTACTGACACTTGTGTGTCAAGTTTGGTAGACCTATAATATCTCAGCATCTCAACGATATTGACCTTTCCGTAAAGAAGTACTGCCTTGGCCTGTGTCACAGAGGTCTGCTCCTAGTACCTTTTTAATTTCTTTGATTCTGTTGCCAGATTATAAATTACAAGTGAGAGCTCAGGCTTTCTAATTAGTCTGATGTTCTCCAAGGAGGTTAGCGAATATAATGTAGTAACACATGTAACTAACCACCACTAAAAGTGCTTTTAGCAGAAAACCAATTAAAAAGAAAATGAAAAAGAGAAAAAAAAATTGCTCTGCACTTACTCCCTGCTCACTACCCACTGGCTGACTAGAAATCACTTGATGAGCCTGAGTGTTGGCCAGGAAGAATCTTGCTGATTGCAAGGTAGGGTTATACTTGGTAAGTTTATCATAAGGAATGGTCATATGTAACTTGTGATCTCTGCTTGTGTTATAAACTATTTGTGGGAAGTCTGAAAAGCCTGCACGCTACCTTACACCCACCACTTACACAGTGGCAGAGAGCAACCACTTCTGACATCTTCCATACTAGACTCAGCAAAGAGAAACCATGCAGGGGGGCACTGGTCAGTGACTACGACTTGTTGATGCCCTTGAAAAATCACAGCCCATTCCTCAGGTGCATTTATGAAATTGAACATTTTTTTCTTTATTCCCTCTAGTGGAAAAAGTGCAGTGGCTTGAATTACAGACAAGGAGGGAAGTCTGAGGCACCCAAGGAATGAACCCCCCCCACGGTTTGAGTAGCTGTATGACCCCCTACAGTAGTGCAGCATGTGAGTGTGGTTTGCACTGACGTGCCTGACCTGCCTTGACACTCGCTATCTCGGTGAGCAACAGGCACCTGCAACTGCTGAGCTCTGCAGGAGCTTCCCAAGTGTGGAAGTTACTAGGCCACCTTCAGCCAGGCTCCACACCACCGCGCAACACAGTCCTTGGTGGAGCCCTTTTGCCTGTATCTATACAATGGGCAGTAATGCCAATAGCTGTAGAGTGGTCAAACCCTAACTCAACTTTAGAAATGGGATTCAGCCGGTTAAATCCATGAATACCTTCAGTCACTGCTTTGCTACAGAAACATGGGCCTTGAGTCTCTCATCTGAAAACTTACATGGCCATATTTAGAGAGATATAAAGCAGTGCCAAAAGCCAATTCTAAAAGAAAAGAAATTGTGACAATGCAAACTGCAGTTTATGATCTGTTTATGACAGGTATTTCATTACAGTGCATTTGTGGATCAAGTCCTCTGTGGTTCATGAAAAGAAGGTGTTTCTCTCCACTAGTCCCTAAAACTGTCTGTGACATTCTCTCTTCAATATGGATTTTGTTTCCATCTGATTTTGCCAGAACTTGAGGTTATATATGCAGCTGCCCAGGCTTCTCCCAGAAAGTCATCTAAACAGAAGTTTAATCCCTTGAAATTCCTGTAGGCAGGATCAGCAAAATTAAAAAAAAAACAAGTATTCAAAAATGAACTCTTTTCATTACCACTGAAAAAACTTCTGGCACTAGCATAACTGAAATTAAGAAAATCTTTGAAAAATTAGTTTCTTTAACGCTATAAATGATTTCTCATTCAGTTGGAGGAGAAACATTCAAGAATAAAACTAATCTTGATCCCAGAAAAACTGAATGGCAGGCTTCAAATATAAAATATCCCAAACTCTCTTGATTATTTTCGTGTTAACTTATTTAAAAAGAATCTAATTCACAAGCTTCTGTAACTTTTCTTGAGGCTATTTTCCAAATTAAGTAAATTAATGATTTCAGTAGTGCTTATACACTTGACACTGCTTTCCTCCTCCCTTGTGACAGTTTGGTTAGACAAGATTGTCTTAAGGTTATGAGTGCCAGGACCAAAGCTGTCTTTGAGGTTGCTGGCTTTTAAATTGCTCCCTTCTCAGATATGCCAGGGCACTCAGGTAGAAGCCATAATTTTCTTGAGCATTACTGGTTTGGTATCATCAGTCAGTTTAAAAAAATAGCTTTTCTATGAGATGCTATTTATAGAAATCCTGAGCTATTTGATTGAAAGCTAGCATAAATTTTCACATACATACTATATACTGTATAATGTAACCAAAAAAGCATCAATGAACAAGTAAGGTTACCCCAAGTTGGAGTAGCTTGTCTTTACTAAGTTTATATTAAACTTTGATGGAAAGGTTTCTTTTCAACATTTTCTGCAAACAAAGAACTCAAATGTTCATAAAACATCAAAATAAAATGGAATTATATTTAAGATCCTAATAGATGTTTACCTTTTTCCTTAAACTTTAATCTCTTCAGACATAAAAATGTATGTTAGAGAATATTTCAAATTTTCAATCTCAAACATGCATGTGTTTAAGGAGAAAACAGAAGCAGAGAACATTTGGGAGGGAGGAAGGAAGGGAGGCCATCCTAAAACAGAGCTTCAGCATCACTAAGGATTTTATTTCTCTACATGAATTCACTGCTTGAATAAATGGGATCCTGGATACCTGTGACACTCCCTGGAGAAGAGGTTCTTGAAACAGCGCTCCTCACTACTTCAGATTTATTTCTAAAGGGATGAATGTGTTTGTTGTACAGAATAAAAGAGGCTTGTGTTGTGGTTTTGAGGTTTTTCTTGGGTTTTTTTACAAGATTGCCTTAAACTGTCTTCAAACTAATGGCTCTGTATTTAAATCAATATATATATTTTTAAAATATTTGTCTGCCTCAATGTCGACTCTCATTAGAGTGGAGTCAAACTGAGCTCCCTTAGCAAGTGGCAAATCAATGGAGTACCACAGGGTACTGGTGTAGCTACATCTATAATATACTGCCCAAATAAAAGATAATCTAATACTACTTTTAATAAAAGTAGTAAGCTGATATTAAACTTGATTTGGGCAGTCTGACTCACACCAGCAACACATCCAAAGGATGATGAGGCTCCTCTGTTAAACTAATTCTTAGGTAATCACAGAAACTATTTATGATCAATATATTAGTGGTTGTATCTACTCTATTAAAGTTCTGTATTTGATTTGTTGATAAAGTACCAACATACACTGCAGTGGAGACAGAAAGAGGTATTTGCCACTAGAAAATAAAAATATGGGAAGAATATCCAGAAAGAATCTAAATGATTTAAAATCCCATTGTCCCAACATACACTATTTACCTCCAGAGCAAGTGAATCTGAAGCAAGCTGTCAACGTGGGATGCAACAAAACAAGGCAAAGATATTTTCTAACATCATCTCATCTGAACGTACAGACAGCCCACATCATCACTCCTCAGCCTGTCCATTTATTCATGCCTCACGGGGGACAGGGCCATCACTGTTGCAGCTGTGACAAGGAGCTTAATAGCTTTACTTCCATTGTGTTGCAAACAGACAATATTTCTTTCCAAGTTAATCCCAAGGACATTGCTTCCCTACTCCCAGCCCCACTTTTCATCTCTGCCCACCCAAGGCTTCCTCTGCTGGCTGGTTTTGCATTTGTAACGTGGTTAGGAGTAGCTGTGTGGGTTTGAAGTCAACTCCTTGATTGCCGCTACTAACCACACGTTGCCTCAGCTCACCAGGCAGTTTTAGAGCATGCAAATAGACAAGCACCAAACATACTCTGGCCCCAGAAAGGCATATAAGGCTCTGAATAAACCTGTCATCTTCTGGACCTCTCAGACAGCGCTGGTGGGGAAAGTCTGATCTAAGGAACCAGACAAAACCTCCCTGAATTGGAGGAGTTTTGGGGGCTCAGCACAATCCAGCACAATCCACCTTAATCTACTGGCCCTCCCCTAAAGCATTTAATTAATTGTTAATCTGGACACAGCTGTCATGGCATTGAATTCCTACTAGAAACCTTTTAAAAGAAACATGAAGTTTGCTTTCCTGGATAGTCTCACCAGAGCTACAGGGATACATATTATGCTACACTGAGGTAACAGAAGAATCATTACATTTTACTGCCCTACAACATTAAGGTGTACACACGAACAAGATCTTGCTAATGAATGTTCAGGGCCCCATTATACAACCTCTAGTTGCAAAAGCAATCCTTATTCCCATGAGTATCAGGGGGGTCACACAGATGATTCCTCAGAATAAAGATTACTTGCATGAGTTAAATGACTTGAGTTTACTACAGCTAGCATTCATGAAGATTACCTTTTTATTTAATTACTTTTTAAAATGTTAATTAGCTCCACTATATAAAGTCATCAGAGAATGAAATCTTCTCCTACAAGCAGTTTTACAGTCAGAAGAACCTATTTGGATCCCATTGGTTTCCATTACAAAAGTGATTATTCTGCAGCTTTACTGCAAATTGCTGCTTTGCAACAACAAAGCTGAACATTTGCTCTTCTTTTGAGGCGCAGTTGTGAAAGCAGAATGGGACCGAGGGCCTTCATGGCTCGCTGGGATCTTTCTTACTTCCCCTTTTAAGTCAGGTGGAGACAAAGGAGACTTGATCCTAAGGGATGTGAAGGATGCAACAGGAAACTCAATTCTGCCTGCCAAAATTTGTCAGAACCCTGAGCTCTCTGCATGAGTGTATGGCAGCTGGCTACCCTTGAAGGGCTGTACAGCCAAGCCAATTCTGCCATGGGTTAACAGCCTGGCCTCCAGCCCTGCCACCCGGCATAGTGCCCTGATTTCTGCCATCAAGCAAAGACTTCCCAGATACCTCAAGGACATCTTAGACTGTCCTATTTAACAAGTCAATATGTCTTAGGATAGTGTTTTAGGTTACATCTTTGCAGGCATGCTTTCCCGAGATCCCTTAGCTCCAGTCAAACCTCTTCTACACAAACAGCAGAGCACTCAAACACCTTCCTTCCCTAATGGACAGCAACGGCCTATGCCACATGGGCTTGCTCCCCATCTCCAGTAACCAGGCACGGCAAGGCAGGGGTCATCAATTCCCTAACTCCCTCCGGACTACCACCCTTCCTGAGGAAGTTTTATACACTTCAACCTGACAACAGAATGTTGCATTCAGTGGGTGTATTTCCATGTTGAATTTAAACGCATACATAGAACTGTCCCTTCAGATTCAGATGCAAGATCCCACTTGAAAAAAATAAAAAAAAAGAACCAACCATCCAACAATTTTACAGAATATGAAGCTGGATCCTGTAGCCTTCCAGATTACTATTGCAAATTGTCTCCAAGAGAAACCATATGTATCTGGGCTCTAATTCTGGAGCTGATTCACAGCAGTTACACAGCACCCCTCTGGTTTCACCATTGCCTGTTGTCCCAGAGACACGCCCATGCTGTACAAGATGACAGTCAAAAGTACAGCTTTGTCCATTTCTTCATTCTTTGCATTAATATCATGGACTCCAATAGTAACATGAGCCATCTTACTTATTTTTTCACTGGAGAAAGTCAGGAAGCTGATCAGTTTTTCTTGCAACAAGAGTGCATTCCTAGTCAGTACCTTTACGTGTGATATTTTCCCCACTGCTGATAATTGCTAACATTGAACTGATGCTGCTACCAAGGTGGTTCATCGAGCCCTCAACCAGCTCCCTGCAACAGGGGTCAATGAAGGCAGCTGCAAACCAGAAGCACTATCCTGCCATGCATCCCATAAGATGGGATACATGAGAGCAGCTCCATAAGAGCAACTGCTGTCCTAAAGAAATTTAAAATGTGGAGTTGGATCCGAATCTTACAAGGCCCAAGAAAAGAGACTCTTTTCATAGAATCATAGAATTGTAGGGGTTGGAAGGGACCTCGAGAGATCATCGGGTCCAACCCCCTGCCGAAGCAGGCTCCCTAGGACATTTCACTGAGATAGGCATCCAGACGGGTCTTGAATATCTCCAGAGAAGGAGACTCCACCACCCCCTGGGCAGCCTGTCCCAGGGCTCTGTCACCCTCACTGGGAAAAAGTTTCTCCGCATGTTGGTGCGGAACTTCCTATGCTCCAACTTGCAGCCATTGCCCCTTGTCCTGTCTCCACAGACCACTGAAAAGGGGCTGGCTGATTCCCCCTGCATCCCTTGCTTAAGATAATTGTAAACATTAATTAGGTCCCCCCTTAGTCTTCTCTTCTCAAGGCTGAACAGTCCCAATCTTCTCAGCCTTTCCTCATAGGGGAGATGCTCCAGGCCCTTTATCATCTTCGTAGTCCTTCTTTGGACTCTCTCCAGGAGATCCCTGTCCTTTTTATACCAGGGAGCCCAGAACTGGACACAATACTCCAGGTGGGGCCTGACCAGGGCAGAGTAGAGCGGGAGGATCACCTCCCTTGACCTGCTGGCTACACTCCTCCGGATGCACCCCAGGATCCCATTGGCTCTCTTAGCCACCGAGGCACACTGCTGGCTCATGGCCAACCTGTCATCCACCAGGACCCCCAGGTCCTTCTCCACTGAGCTCTTCTCCAGCAGGTCATCCCCCAGCCTGTACTGATAGAAACGGTTGTTCCTTCCCAGGTGCAAGACTTTACACTTGCTTTTGTTGAACCTCATCTGGTTTCTTACTGCCCAGCTCTCCAGCCTGTCCAGGTCTCTCTGGATGGCAGCGCAGTGTTCCTGCATGTCAGCCACTCCTCCCAGCTTTGTGTCATCGGCGTACTTGCTGAGGGTCGAGGCTATTCCCTCATCAAGGTCGTCAATGAAGATGTTAAACAGGACTGGACCCAACACCGAGCCCTGGGGAACACCGCTAGTCACAGATCCGAAAGGACATACACCTTTAAGGACACTTAAGCACTTTATACATAAATTATTTAATTTTTTGTGAACAATTTTGCACTTTAAATATATTATGATTGGTAATGCATCTACACAACAATTTATTTTAGAGAAGACATTCAAACAAAAATGTCACCTGGAACTTAAGTGTGTATCTCAACTGTAAAAACGTACAAAACTAATCTTACATATCCGTAAGTTGGTACAAACTGCAAAGGGCTGTGTTCCAACATAATTAAAGTCTAACTGGGGATGTGAGGCACTAAGAATTGCAACAAAAATAGCAGAGGTTTAAGTTAACAACATCAAGAATATACATTGGCTCCAAACCAATCATGCAGAAGCACAGCCCAAGGACAAACCTGCCATAGGAGACTATCTTCCAACAGACAGTGATCAGGGTCTAAGAAGAGTATTTCTGCTTGGCACAGGTTGCCCAGAGAGAATGTGGAGTTACCATTCTTTGAGATACTCAAAACCCACCTGGAGATGGCCCTGGGAACCCAGCTCTAGGTGGCCCTGCTTGATCAGAGCAGGTTGCACCATTTGACTTTCAGAGGTGCCTTCCAACCTCAGCCACTCTGTGGAATACGTAGAAGGTGGAGGTCTTAGTTTTGACACAGATATATTTGCAGATTACATACCATCATTTGGTTACAAATTACAGCCATTGACTTTATAATTCCCAGTCTTCTTGGTAAACAATTTTTTTATTTAGCTTGTTGAATTCAAGACAAGTAGATACCTTAACAACAGGAACTAACAGCACATCCCAGGTTCAGAATTAAAAACGTATAAATGCTGGTGGTGAAAACTGGATGTAGAAGAAAAGTCAGAACTGTAGCACATCCCATACTAATAGCTGCCCAAATATAACATTTTGCCTTCAGTAGAGAACAATTATCCTATTATTTAATATCACAGAAAACAATCTATGATAATAGTTGCCCAACTATGATAATTGTTTTCCGTCAGTTGAGAAGCAAAGGCTACAAAAAGCAGGTCTTCTCACTGCACTAAAAAACATCAAATGGAAAATTACCCTCGGCTCCACAAGAAGATACAGGTAATTTTTGAGCAGTATTTTCTGCCAGCTCAGCAGCCTCTTATTCTGATTTTCAGACCTTGCAGTAAAACTGCAGAATGGCTACCATGGTATGTTTTTATAGTTAGCTATTGATAAATCTTTCTAAAAAGAAAGGACTCATTAAAAACAAAAAACTGCAAAAAGAGAAAAGCATTTTCCTAAAAGTATGATATCTGGGGAGATGTAGGGAATGGGATCGATAATCACCAATATAACTAATGAATGTGTATATTATTTTCAATTGTTTTGCTCTGTTGCTTTTATAAGTAAGTTTGTAAGTGCAGAAATATCCTCTTTGATGTTAGTGTACACCAGAGGGTAGAAAAAGATGTTTCTAATGCTTCTACATTAAATGCTACTGTGCTGTACAGTGTCTTTTTAGAATTGTTAAGTTTTGGCCACCATCTCTCTGTTACATTCCTCCTAGGGTACAAAAGGTTCACTGATGGATGACAAAAACTATTAGAGACACGAGAAGACTTCCCCCATATGAAATAAGCATGCTAAGATTGAGATGTTTATAGATGAAACAAATAAGAGAGGACATACTAGAACTTTACAGAGTAATGAATGTTATAAAAAAGACAAATGGGAGTAGAGATGCGCCTATTTGTCACATCTCATGATGGAGGAAGAATGGTTACCTCACAGCACTAAAAGGCAGCAAATTGAATGGATAAAGGATTACTATTTTCCCTCTTTTAAACAGGTAGGGGTAAGGAGAAGATTACATTTTATTCCATTAAGGAATCTGAAGTGTCAGATTTGAAGTTGAAAATTAAATCATGAACCTTCTGAAAGAACAGTGCAGAAAACAATGAAGTACTCTCCCGACAAATTGAAAATCTGGTTTCCATTTTAGTTTAGCAAATGAGAACCAGAATTTTAAAAGTTAACTTCTTTCTGAGGAAAAAATTCAAGAGTTTCACAAGAAATTGAGCATTTTGATGAAAGAGCTTTTTACTTGGATTTTTCCTATAAAAAACTCTTAAACTGTTACATCATTAAGTATGCAAAATTTGATGCAGCTGAGCTCTCCTGGGGAAAACAGTTGCCAACTATTTTTTATGATGAAAAGAAGGAATGTAAACAAAAGTGAAATAATTTTTTGGATTACTTATAAAAATAGTGGCTATAGGCTTCTTAAATCTTTCTTAGCTGTGTCTGGTTATCAAACTAATTAGAGTACTGAATTAATACTGCAAGCTGTTATTTTATTTTATGCACACTTAAATTCACAGTTCCTATGTCTTGTGCTACTGCTATTTTTTTCCCCCTAAGAGAATTAGAATTCATTTACAGTAAGAAAAAAGTCAGAGGACACAGTACAAACTAGTACCTGGTGCTCAGAAAGGTAAGATATTGTAAAAGTTATTAAAGTCCAAGCTGTATAACATGTTAACTGAACCCACTTTTCCATGCTTACATCAAGTTTACTATTAAAACAAAAAAGTCACCTTAAAGACAGAAAATACAAAATGAGCTCTGGCATTACGTGGCTTCAGTTTTTTACTGCCTGAAAATTTTCTCTGTGAAAAATGCAGTATAACAGTAATTTTAAAAAAATCTACACTTTCACATCTATTTCTCTTCTTTAGTAGAAAACTAAACTTACAACTATGCAAGTGAAATGCCTTCTTTTTTTAGTCTGAACAATTTATCAAGTTTTCACTAAGGATTATTTTTAAGTGGTAAAAACCCCCAAAAGAGAATTGTTTTATTTCGTGTAAGAGGAAAAACACTCCCTTGTATTTTTTGCAAACTGTTTCAGTGAAAACCAGAGAAACAAGCACTGTGTAAACAGGACAACAATCTTCTTCCACAGTAAATTTCTAATGCTTTCCTACCCCCATTTAGTTGTGTCATTAAAAGCATGCTATGCCTTTAACTAAGAGTGGTTCCACTTTCTTTTTTACTACCCTGTCATCATTAATTCATGTGGAATCTGTTGTAGCAATACTGATCACAATGAATTAATTCTACATTAATGTGCATGTCATACTCATTATCAGGGGAATTTCCACTATAAATTTGCTTGAATGAAAACAAAACTAATTGCAAAACCAATTTGTTTGGTGTGGTAATATATTAGATGGGAATAACCTGTCTCCATTTTTTACAGCACCAAATGGCATGGGTAGCGTGTCCTTCCACCAGTTCTTTCCAAGGCATTTTCCTTAATCACATTTGAGCTACCCTGGTAATCTACACACTAAGGCTTGCTTCTTCAGAGACCTAGAACAAACATCCTGTGCCTTACATAGTCGTCTTGACTTCAGTGATGTTAACCTAGCCCCTTGCAAACCAAGGTTGCTCCAAGTGACATGCACCTACCTGATAACTCATGTTGCTCCTTCACACAGAAATCTAGGGAGTTTTTGTGTTAGGAGGGATGTCTGGAGATCTCCACCCTAACAGCCTGCTCAAAGCAGGGCTTGCTTCAAAGATCACATTGCTTAGCATCTTGCATGGTTATGCTCTGAACTCCTCCAAGTATTCAGAACGCATATCCTACCTGACCACATACTCCCAGGGCTTAATTACCCACAGTCTTCTGGCAAATAAATCTTATTCTTAAAAACAAGATGGTTATTAGACTTTCTGCTGCTTTTATTCATTATGAAAATTCAGCACAAAAACGCAGAAAGGCTCATCACAATTTGTGATCCAACTGTCCTTTCAGCTTTTGTTTTGCAAAAAAAATATAAACTCAGCAGAAAGTTTTCCTGCAGTCTGACTGCCAGCCTACTGCCCAGCCCCAGAGGTATGAGTTCCATGTCTATGCAGAAAGCCTCTCTTAACTAGCAATGGGCAAGCTTGATACAGTCTAGATTTTCTATTCAGACAAACTTGCTTAGAAGAGTAAGTGTTTATCCTGACCTTGCCTGTTCTGTGGGGGCAAGCTCAAAAACTTGCAAGGATAGCATTTTGTGTAAACGTTTTTGCACAGAGGAAGGTCTCCCAGTGATCCTACCTTGGCAACATACAATGAAGAAGCAAGAGAAAATAAATCCTACAAAAATAAGGCTTTTTTTTTTCCCCACCACCAGTTTATTATTTTAATTCCATAAACTGGTTTTGATTTTTAGCAAATCATGAGACACTGAGCATTCCCTACTTAAACTGAATCAAACACCCCACTAGTGCACAACTGAAATGCTACAACTGTGGTGTTATTCGCGCTCACCGCAATACAGAACTCCTTGAAAAACAAACTGAACCAAAACCAAACACCACTTAGTAACCTACCATCCATGATTTAAAATTTAAAATGCATTTCTGTAGCTGCCTGAATGTGTGAATCTCAGCACACAGTATGTGCCCTTTTAAGATTCCACAGATCTCTGTGATGCTCTTGTGTTAGACCACTTAAAACCTGTTCTTTCTTACCAACAGGTATCTGTCACTATCAACCTGCATTTTGTGTTGCAGGGGACAAGTGGTTTGACCTTTTCCCTAGGAAAACCTTGATTTTCATCCTTGTCATGTTTTTCTGTGTACTTGGCTTGTTTGGTTCAAACTGCCATGGTTTCAGCTCTCTAGGTCTCCCTTGTATTGTAGCCCATCATGGGGTAACAGAGGATGCATATGTCATGTTCCAAAGACTTCCAAAGAAAACGCGTCTTTCAGATGGCCCGTGTCTCCTTCAAGTAGTTACTATAAAGAATTTCTCTGAAGTAACTATGTTGTAAGAACAATTGAGGTCCCAGTACAAAAAAGTTATCTAGTTTCTAACTGAAGTAATGCCACTGAAGCCATGGATGGCTTCCCTGGGAAACAAACCTGGGGAGTCCCCATGGACTGTGCCTGGAGATACACAGGATTAACACATTTCCCAGTGAGAACATAACACCTTCAGGCCTTTTGAAGGACTTGGATCTTGGTTAGGTTCATGAAGATGGGCAATTTTAAACAACGGAGACAAGGAGCTGCTTAGACTAGTAGAATAAAGAAATATGAAATATGCATTCCAGCTCCACTTGGTCTTTATTTAAAATGACTGCATCATAGTGACAGCTGTCCTTCCTGGAGAATAATTTGAGCCAGTTATTCTTGCCAACATTTAAAAACGATTTGGATTGCTGCAGTTACTGATACCCCACAGAGCTACCATTAGGATGTGACCTCTTCTATATGGAGTTGTTACAACACAGCATTGGGAGGATGAATTTACAGATAAACAGATGCCATTAACATTGAAAATTTTCCTTCAGGATAAAAGGGTCACAAGTTTTTCATTAAAATTTTAACCATTGATCGGTATAAAATTAAAGTGCATTTTATAATCAAATCCTTGTCCAAAAAAAAAAATCACTGGAAACATTGTAGGAGTTCCCTATCCCAAGCAGTATAAAAGTGACAGCAGTGGTGTCCTTGTGCCTATGAACACCTGGGGCCTGTTGTCCTGAGCACGTACAAGTAGAGAAATACACACTCTTTGAATCCAAGAGCTTTTAAAATCAATCAACTTTAATTTACACCGAAATTAAATCACCAGGACAGTAAACTTCAGCAGAGAAAAGATGTGTGCACTCATGAAATGTAAAAGAAAAAAAAATCAGGGGCTTTATGCATCAAAATCTTAAGCCTACCTTCCCCTTATACCCTATGTTAGGCCAGGCACATTTCTACACAGTAATTTCAGCCAGAATGAAAAGCATCTCTGCCTCTTACTGCAAGCTAATACTTTTACCTAAGACTGATTCTTCTTTAACCTCTGGCTAACAAGCCTATTTACTATCAATGTAATCTCCAAAAATAAAATGAAAATAATGAAAAAGATGAACAAGTCGGTACCCACTCCCAGCCACATCCAATGATGCATTTCACATGCAGCCTAATATATCGTTGACACGCTCCCAGCCTCCTTGGTTCTACAGCAAAGTCATTTTTAATCCCAACATAAGCCAGCCCGTACTGCACACAAGCAATTACTCACATTCAAGGGTGTGACCTCTACCATGTCAGAGTATGCATCTTTGACTGCAATTTTCTTAATTGGTTAAAAGGAACCTTAGCATTCAGCAACTCGGGTTCTGTGCAGAAAGAATTCTAACTCTCAGAAGATTTCAGTGGGTTTTTAGATATCAGGGTTCTGCCCGCTCCCCCTGGCCTGTTCACAGCAGACAGCACAGTCACGCAACTCAAGGAAAGGTCAAATGTTATAAATGTTAAACACGTCCATTCTAGAAATCTTCACTCTTCTACAGGAGTGACTGCAGTCACCCTGGGTTTGGGCTAGTCCTTATCTCTGGTGTTACTCAAAATCCTTCAGCTGAGACTTCAGGTTGCCCTATTTACCATTACAAGTCAACAGCAGCCCTACAGCGTTACTGTCTGTTTATTCAACACAGTGTTGAGCTACAGAAAAAGGGTCTGTTTCTTGAACACAGCCCCTCGATGTCCTCAATGCTCTTTTTAATTATTCTTGCCTAGTTTACATAGTTTAGAGATACCCCATCCACAGCAGAAAGTGCAGCTCATGCTCACCCTAGAAGGCTGTGTCCCCCAGCAGGTTTCAGAAGCAGCCAAGAGTGCGGATGGCGTATGAAATAAGCCCAAGTTCTGAGCTGGGCAGCCACCCAAATGCAATACCTCAAAATACTGCCACTGACAATATTTACTATTCCAAAATAAGGTTTCCTTCAACTTCGGAACAAAATACGAGTACTTCAGAATGGCACGTTAAAGGAAAAGCTTTGCAGTTTCAGTTCAGTGGCACACACAGCATGCTCCTCCAGAGCTACGGGCTCCGCAGCACCGCAGTCGTTTGCTGACACATCTGTCTTGTGCGGCTGAGGACTAACAAAGAGGACCAGAGGGAAATCAGTCAAGTTTATGACAGGGCCTCATGCTGCTGGCGTGCTTCCTCCGGATCCATCTGTGGGCTGTCCAGACTGTGATAAACCAAAAGCCTGAGAATGGCATTTCAGTGTATAGGCAAATTCAGGTTCAAAAACTGTCTCTTCATGCTTTTCCTAGTGAGTACTAAAGAGAAGAACACTGGTGCGTCAGGACCAGAAGAGACAACCCAAGGCAGACACAGCTAACTGCAGCAGGCTCCACGCTGGGTTTGATGCAACTTCTCCAATATTAAGCATAATTAAGCCATTAGACTAGCTTATCAAAGCAAGCAGTACATTAATCAGTACCTGGATACTTTTCTGTTCTGCTTTTTGAAACAGTGAATGGATGTATTTCTAAAGAAGAAACTGAAGTTTTACCACAGGTAACTGGGCCCAACAGAAAGGATGATTGCTCAATTCACAGAGTGAAATTATATGACTTACATTATGCAGAAGGTCAGACCAAATCTTCAAAGGGGTTTCTTTTTCTCTAAAAAAATCAATAATTCTACTGGCCTCCGAGGCAAACAATAAAAGTATGTGAGAAAGGCAAACACCCCTTTAACTTTTGAATGATTTATTTAAAAATTATTCTGTCTTCAGGTGAATGCTTTTGTGAACCTTTTAACGTGCATTTTCTGAAGATGTATATTAGAATGGTGAAAAGAACCAAATGGAGGTTGGAGAAAACAGTAACTTTGAGGTCTTTGACAAGAAAACCCCTAAAATAATAATAATTTTAAAAGCTGTAAAAGTGCTTCCATCGCTCTTTTCAAGGAGCTAAGAAACTCAGTCCCAAAAAACTGTCAAATTTTAATTTAATCCTCAGAGCTGATACCCTGCAATGCTGTAATACCTGCACAAAAGTCTGTGTTGTATTAATACCTATAAGCATGGGCCAAACTCAGATCATGTTGGATTAAGTATCAAAATCAAGCAGGCTGTTTCTATCGCATGTTTAAGGTATTTTTATTTATATAGGATACTCGATGTGTTCCTTGTCCTCTAACAGAAAGGATTACAGAATTGCATTCAGTGCAATAGAACTTGCAATTCAATTTAGATCCAGCTTGTCAAGGAAGGAATAGAGGCATAATTGCACCGCACTATTCACTATTGCTTTTTGTGATGCAACTGATATTTTCTGGATAAATTAATGTCATTCAACTTGCAGCAAACCCAACTAACATTCAAAAGACAAAAAAAGAATGTCTAGTCATCAAATACATTCAAAGCCAGTCCAGTGCACCGGCTGGATATTTTTAACGTTAAAATTCCTTTGTTGCCTCCCCTTGTTCTCCTATCACCACGTGTACAAAGCCTGTAAGGAAAATGTGGCATAGTCTGATAAATTCTAAAACATAAAATATTAAAAATTACTTTTGTCAGCTATATTTTATTTCTCGAGTCTTACATGGCAAAGAATGAACAGGGCCCCACAGGAATCCTTTCTGGTGACTGAGCCTGCACAGCATGTCTCATACTCAACCATTCTCTCAGCAGTGGTAGGTGATACAGCTGTGATCCATTTTTCTGTGATGATTTGAAACCAAGGTCCTAAAGAAAGCTTTTCATGGATTGTGTTCACAAACTCCAGCAAAATCCCAGGCTGATCTCAACCTGACCTCCCTCTCATGTCAAGACCTCCGATTCTAAATTTCTGGTCCTTTACAAATGCCCTACACAGTTTCTGTCAAGAGACAAAATTCAGTGGAATTGATTTAAAATGTTGGTATTATTTCACTTATTTGTTAATGAGTTCCAGACTCATTAAGAGTGCCAATTCCAGCCATTCCATAAAAATACCATTTAAGTTTACAGAATAACTGTGGGCATTTTTTTGGTGTGAGTTTAGCGCTTGGCGTTTTTTTGGGTTTTTTTATCACATAGTAACACAATATATGCAAAGCTGAACCTCACTGCAGTCAGAAACTTGTGTTTTGACTGTTTCCTTCAGCAAAGCCGTCTTTCTATCTGCGGGCAGCCTTCCCTTAATTCCACGTCTTTCATAGTGATTTATTGTGCCTGCTAATGAGATCAAGAAAATAAATGCTGGGGAGCTTGAATCCAGATGGTATCTCAGCTCAACCTCATAATGCTCTGTTGTCATCAGGATACTATTCCAGCACTCTTTAATGTTTGATGTTATGACTGTTATGTTTTGATTCAAGCTCTGTACTCAGCTGTGCTTTCTTTCCTTGTATTGACCAAAGGTAAAAAAAGAGGAAAAACAAAACAAGGGCTCCATTGCACTAAAGCCACACTGCTGAACACCTCTAATGAATACAAGCAATGTACTGTCATCACCAGGTTAGGGAATTTCTGCATTCAGCACTAAAAAAAAAAAAAAAAGCAGGAGGGGCTTAGCAATAGGTATTGTACAAACCACTTTTTAAAATCAACTGGAAGCTGATTAGCAGCTGTGGTGTTGTGTGGACAAAGAAAAAAATAATCCGATTTCCTCCCTTAGTGCTGCATAGTGCTTTCATAAATGAGAATTTCAACAGAAATTATTTAACTGAAACTGAAAACAAAAAACCAAACCAATTCAACACAGGTTACAGGTGATTTCTACAATGCTGTCAGAACAAAACCTCTACATGTTTGGTTCAAACTCAGGAACAATCAATATAACCATTATTCAGTAATACAGGCATAATCACTGCAGCCTCTGCTGAAGTAAATTCCATCCTGAACCACCTTCATCATTCAAACGGACAGGCAGAGCCCAGCAAGGCAATGCAAATCCATTTCTACGGATCAACAGTGAACTTCAGAACAAAACTAGCAATAGACAGACAATAGGAATAAGAAACAGTTGAAAGAAACGGGGAGATGAAGATAGGTCAAGACTCATTAAGCAGAGGTTGTCAGATTTGCCTCAGCTCTGATGGGACAGCCAAAACATTCAGCAGACTGAATCACCTTTTTCACCTAAACCAGGAATGCTCACACAGGCCTGAAGTTCTTGGTAGCAGGCTATCTTTTGTTAACAGGACACTGGTGGTAGAATCCTCCTCTTTGGAAATTAAATATGAACAATTTTCTGCCTCAGAGGCCGATTATTATTTTTTTTTTTTTCAATCGATCTACAGATTGCCAAAGACAATTTTGCTTATTTCACATCTAGAAAATTTTAAAGGTTAATACGTAAACAAACCTATGTAAATGTGTGTCATGGATGTCCAGGTTCTAAGTGGCTCATTTTTCTGTTGAGGAAAGGACTACTGCTTTTTCAATCTTCTGACTGCAGTGGACACTACAGTGAGCTAGGACACACAGGTGGAATATCAGCGCATCACAAGCTGAACTGCAGACAGTCTTGAATCCCCACCACAAGCCTCACTGCAGTAGTGAGGCTGTGAGGCTTATCTTGTGGCTTAGACAGACGGTACTCCAGTGACTGGAGTCAGAATGTAACTTCTTGTTTTGTTTCTAATAAAAGGAATTATGATTTTTATTTTTAGGACTAGAAAAAAAGAGCATTTTGATGTGACTGGATGTCTCAGGGATCTATGGCCTGAGCTCCTGTTATAACTCAGTCCTGGGAAGTTCATCTGAATTGAGCCACCTCAAAGGTAAGCCTCAAGAACTGGGATGAGCTTATACAGTAGTCCTATACAAATCAAAATCTTTAGTTAAGTAGCTTCTCCTTTTAGGATTTAAAGCACATACAGTCTGCCTTCTGGGTGGCGTTCAAGTGAGAATCACCATGTTTCTTTTCCTATTTCAACCTCTTATTTCCTATAACAAAGTTTGTCCTAAAACTATTAGCTAATGACTAAGGAACTGAAATCACATACAAAGTGACACCTTTTGTATTTCATTCCCTTGGCAAATAATTTTTCACTATCTTCCATTTCAGTCCACAAATGATGAGTCCATTCTTTCATTGTGTAACACAGTTTGATTTTATTAGTTTGGCTTAAGAACATAGTTAACAGGAAAGTAAATTGAAAGGGAGCATCTTTTAGACATTGCTGACTGAAATACTCTGACTATGTGAACCTGGCAAAAAATAGTAAGATTAGGCTCAAGTGACTGACTAGGTCAAATAGAACACTTTATTTTCTATTTCTTCCATAACAATGGAACAGGCTGGAGAAGCCTTGGGGGGAGGGGGCAGAAGCAAAGCACCATGTTAATCACCAAAGCCTTACGGCAACCCCCAGGGCTGATTAGCTTTCTGTCACTTTCCAAATCATTTGACTTCTTATAATAAGATTAAGCCAGGCTTTTTTCCTTCTCATCATCATTCAAAAGGTCATATTGACTATTCACCTCTCTAACACTGTAATTCACAGTGACTTTAAATGAGTTGTGGAACCAGCTTTAGCTAAATCTCACCAGCAACATCTGAACCACGTACAGGCAGTGAATTATCGCAAACTATATGAGCGGTCATATTAGCGTCACTCCTTAGAACCCGATTCTAACCCCTTACCCACAGGAAATCACTACTTGTCTAACTCACAACTGAACACAGTTATCATTACTAATGAAAACTAGTACTTCACGTATGGGAAAAACAGAGGTTGCCATTTCCTCTCCCTTAACCCCATCATACTAAAATTACCATTGCTTATTTCCAACTGACTCAAATACAGCACCTGCGATCTCAGTGACTACAACAAGGATACTCTGCCCGGCTGAAATCATCCAAGCTCTGTGACTCCTCATCCCTACAATGAAGGTAACTCTGCAGAACATGAGCCTTCACAACTCAGTGACTGGAATTTCTGTAAATGTCCCTCTAAATATTCTCCAGACAGTCCCTTCACTTAATTCATGTTCGTGCCCTTTTTGATGTGTGACCTTTTGGGTGCAACAAGTAGCTTGCTTCTTTGCTTAAAGCAGGTATGTACCTCAGTGGGAGATTACTGTAATGGTTTGAAACTCGCTCCTTGTTTTCTATTTCTTAATAGCAATAAACAGACTGCTCTTACCTAACTCTACCCAGCTAGAGTCTCAGACAGCAAGATATCAATCTCAAGAGTAAGATTCTAAGATTCACTGAATAAAGCTTCCAAAGTAGACCGTACCACAACCCCTGCAACGGCACACCTACAAGGGAGCAACAACTCCTCGTGAAGGTCTCTGTATCAGCAAACATTACAGTCTTCACCTACCATGGGAAGCTATGTGGGAAAAGCTGCACACAGGACACCACCTGCGCCCTGTGGCTCAACTGGAAAGCTGTGGTTTTTTCAGCAGCCATTGGCTGCAGGTCCCTCCACTGCGTCATGGAGCTGCTCACATGCACTGGGCACTCGGGCACCAATGTCTTTATAGGAGGAAGCCCAGCTCTGCTGTACATTACCATACCGAGCCTAAAAAAGCACTCATTAGTTAAAAGCGTTTACTTTATGGTATTTTGGGAATTATACTAGAAACACTTCCCAGCGGCAGTCATGTAAGCAAAAAGTGCCTACGGCTGCACTACTGCTGTAGAGTTTTACCAAGAAGTATGCACTACTGTTTTTAATCATTATAATGTATTGACAATTGACCTCTTCCATGTTAGTTTAATTGCTTTTATAGTAAAAAACAAAACAACAAAGAAATCCAAGATTCTCTTAGGCCTTTGATCACAATCAAAACCTTTACCCATGTGTTTGCCTAAAACAACTGAACAGCAATTGAGCATACTCAGCAAAAAAATAACCTCTCAAAAAAACAAGAAGCCCAAACCAGAGCCTCCACAGGGCATCAGACCCATTAATCCTTGAAACATAACTAAAACTTTCAGGGCAGATAATGAACAGCTGTATCAAACACTTGGATCCCTGTATATCAGCTAAGAAAAATTTCATGTCTTCTCTTAATCTTGCCAAGCTATTGCCAGATAAGCATAGGGTGTTAGATTCACCTGTTACTATTTCTGTAATTCATGATGTTATCAAAATTGTTTTCTCCTAGGGAAGCACCTGCATGAGACAGTTTGGTATCGCATTTCTGCAGGCTTTTTGTTGTTCCATTTTATTTTTTTGTCCTCAACATCTGCTTAGGATAGTCACTCACTCTCACAAAATAGGTAACTCCTCTATAATTGCTTGGTGTTTCAACACCATTCTTAAGAACAGAAAAGGTGATTTATAGTCCCATTATATCTGATATTAAAATACTTACTGTATGCCATATTAGGCATGAAAAAGAAAGGAGTACCTTTAGTTTACCGCAAATCCATCCTTGAGATTTGACCTGATGACAAACACTCCCTTTGGAAAGAAATACCACTGAACACACGTACCCACAGCACTACTACCACCACTTACTTGATCATAGTGGGAACCAGTTGGCACCTATTTTCACACCTCCAATGATGCACCCCACCTCCACAAACAGGAAAAAAACCCCAAACGCCCAAACAACATGTTGCTACAATGTGCCAAACGTGTGCCCAAAGTTTCGTTAAAATGAGATCATAATGGATCAGCAGGTTGTATAATATGTTAGATTAATGCCTAGCTTTGTTAGCAGCTACAGCACATACACCAGAGATCAAACACCAGCTGTGCCTCCTGTGGAAGGGAACTCCTTCATGGCTTGTTCTGGGGTTATTGTAAACTGACAGCTTTCCTCTGAAAAGTGCTCCTTGACTCTATTGAAAGCGATTTGGTCCTTTAGTTACAGAAGTTTAGGTAAAGGAGAGAACAGCAGAGAGCTAGTAGAAAGAATTTTTTTCTCCTTCTTTTAATCTGCCTACCTCTTCTTGGCGACTTTCTGTCTCAGCCTGTCCAATGCACAGGACTGATCCATTTCTGCCCTGGTCTAACAACCCATTCAGTTGAGTGGAGTTAAGACACTGACGGCTACAGGGTCCCTTGGGGTAAAACTTCAGCAATGATATGCACATTTCTGGACACCCGTAATAAATGTAACTTTGTTTATTCAGTTACAGATCTCAGCTACTGCTTCTCTGAAGAAAAGTATCACGGTCCCATTGGGTACCAGCACTGCTTTTTAAAAGACACTGAAGCTTTTAAGCACGTGTGAATTAGATAAATATTTTGGTTCCCTCTTAAGAAGGGGGGCATTTAAGAAGCCATTTAAGAAAGCATCTGAGAACTTTAACAAATGGAAAGCCATCTCATATTCCTCTCCCATTCTGTAAGAGGTGATCTGGAGCTGCAACCCCTGACCAACAGCATGCCACCCAGATGGCAACTTTCACCGTCCCTCAGGCACAGTACACCACACAATTAAAAACCACTCGACTTCTAACCATACGCACTGCTTGCTCACACACACACAGAGCGTATGGACAGCCCCGTCTGCCTCAGCGCTCGGCCATGCACATCCCCTGCTGCCAGATCACATGGAGCTCTGCCAGCTTCACAGATTTAGGCAGAAATGACCCGGAAGCAGGAAGGACAGATAGCTCCCAGGTCTGATAGCAACATGCTACATGAGCAACTCCAAGACACCTCTATCTGCAGGCAATTGGCATGCCAGTGCTGGGTAAGGGAATGTCTCACACACGCAGGACATGGAGCAACATGATTGCAGCTTGATCTGAGGATTGTATTAGAATAAAAGGAAATGCTTTTAATAGAGGGCTGGGGAGACACTGGCATCCACAGCAGCTAAGATGTGCGTATTTTCACTTATATAAATCATCACCCCAGATCACACAGCAGCAGAAAATCTGTAGCCGATGTGTAGGCATCACTGTGCAAGACACAAAAATCATCTTTCTCATTCCATATTCTAATACTGTTCTGCAGTAGTTATGCCCCCAGTCCCAAAGGGGACGTATTCAGCAATTATACCATGTATCTGGAAGTGCATCCGTTTGTGTGCCGAACAATATCACTGTACTACTGTTAACCACAGATGTGTAAAACTCTTGAGCTTTTCTTGTTAGTTAAAAGCATTTACTTTATGGCATGTTGGGAATTATACTGGGCAACTTTTTCATTTCTCTTTTTTCACAACTTCTACAAGTGAAATTTCTTAAGTCTGTAAGCCTATCTATAGCCTGTATGAAAACTACAGGGCAATAGAGAGCATGGCAAGCCATCAACTAGCTCAAAATAAATATATGAAACTGCATTTAACAAAAGCATGGCAGCTGCTTCATGGTACCAGTTCCCCCTCGTTTCTCTCCCCTCCCTCCTAACCGAGCAGCAGTTTGGCTGCAGGGAACAGATCTATGCTGAGCCTCATAGAAGGATGATGATAGAAATGGTGATTACTCCTACTGATGTCAGTACCACCCAAGGATCATTTAGCTCTGAGGTGACCACTCCCAGCGCTGATACAGTGACAAGCTACTGGCAGTTTGGCATACATTAGTTGCCGTGGGGGTGCCTGACACACAAGGGTGTAAATTAATGATTTAACATTATTACTGGCTGGGGAGCATATGTAAGTGGAAATCAGCAACTGGAAGTGAGGTGCAAATGCTGCAGTGCTTAATTCTGTGGATATGGACTGCACAGCATTCCCTGTGCTGTACAAGAAAATAAAGAATGCAACCACAATAAAATGCTACTGCAATAGCAGAGCTTTCCAAATAAGGTCAAGCACAACAGCCTTCTTCACAAAACTGTTGGGTTTAATTATTAATCCATATTCTGTGTTAAATATTTAAAAACTACAGAGCCTGTGAAAAGTGTTAATCTTATTGGTCTAAATTTTGTTTTATTTTTATATGTTTAAATTCAGAAAGGTAGCACAACTTTACGGTAAAAAAATGTTAACTGCATGTTACTTCTGGCAGAGTATCTTTTTTTTTTTTTTTCCCTTTGAGACAAAGGAGTTGAATTTTACAAAATTCTGCTCCTTCAGCTGCATTTTCCACTGCTCCTTCTAGTTCTAAAGATGCTTTTTTGTCTTGAGCACTCAGCAAGACTTTCCCTTCCCAAGGTGAAAACTTGTCGCAGAAGGACTTAAAGTATGCATTTCTGCTCAGACAAAAACACTGCATCCATTCCCTCAAATTTGGAATGCAAAGTAAAGGTGTGACCAGTGCCCTGCCAAATAGCCAAGGGTGTGTTCTGCTGCATCCCAAGATGCTGTAACACAGTCACTACCCTTGCCTGACTGAAGGGTTTTAATAAGCCATGCTTCTGCAACACTGGACTCTGCCGGAAGCTCACCACATCTAGCCAAAGCTACACAGAAAGTGGCGCATCGGCAGGTCTCCCCTTGGGAGTGGAGACAGAACAAACTGTCTCAGCCAACACCACAAAACACATCTCATCTTTCTGGCACCACCCTTAGGGGTAAGAGTTTTGGAGTGCTGCCTTAGATGCCTTCCCCTGGAGATGTCATACCTAAGGGACAGAGTTTAATACACCTGTCTGTCACAAGGCATTACGGCCTCTTGCTATCATAAAAAGGAAATGTTAATACCACCCTACCTGCTTTGACTGGTATAACAGTTAGAGAAACAAAAATCTTTCCCCCTCTCCCTTATCTCACTTGCCTCCAAAGAGAAGAGCATCTTTTCTCTGTAAGCATGAGAACTGTCCCCATACCTGCTGCGCCCTCCTCGCATCAGGATGCAGTAAAAATGATGGCCACAGCCCTGTTCTAAGTGTGCACTACATCATTAGGGGAATATGAATGCCTAAGCATTATTTTAACTTGTAAATGAGACAATATAAAATTCTGCAAAATTAATCAGTGAACATAGAGAGGACAGAGTAGTCACTACAAAACTTGCTGTTAGACATAAAAGTGTAGATTGAAGAATAGTGGAAACCGTAACAATTGTTTTACTACCTATAGTGGTAATTTTTTACAGTAAAAAAAAAAAGATCCCAAAGCTGTGTGCCCTCTGTGCTACGGGTTTTTAAGCACAGAATCTTTACCAGTTAAACAGAGGGACCAGAACAAATGCTGCAGTAAAAAGAAACAGTGAAGCAATGAACACTTGTTTAGAGAGACCCTGTTTAAAACACAACGTTTATCAAATGAAAAAACTCAGGACTCACTAGTTACGCTCTGCCAACTTCAATAAAAATATTGTCTGATCATTTATTTGGGAAGTGAACTGCACTTTAACAGGCAGCACCGCGCCTCGGAGTGAAAGCTGAGTGTGGCAGGAAGAAAAGCATCCCTGAAACCCACCACTCCAGGCGGCAGAGTTATCGCAAAGCCTCAATCTTGTCAGCAGCTAAGGAGGCTCTGTAATTACCACAAAGCAAACAAAGACAACTTTTAAGCTATAAAAGTTAACATGGCTATAAAAGTCAATATATTTACAAAGGGGAGAAGCAGAGAGAGATATAAAGGAAAGCCAAAGGGAGTATCTAACAAATTAAACTTCAATTTTTATCCTGATGGCAATGAGTTACAACAACACTGGGGTTATTTAAACCCCTAAATACTGTTGTCATTTCAAATTGCCCTGACACATTCAGATTACATTCAATAAAATGTTTTCAATGTCTGAATATTTCAGTTTAAGTATGCTGAGACTGTTGCAAGGACAGAAAAAGCTGCTCTCTCCCTCCATATGCTTTCTGTTACTATGGATTTCTACTAAAGCTCTGCGTAACATTATCCCAAATACACTGCTGTTACATATTACAAAAAGGGATGGAATTATTAAGAAAAAAAAATCCTCTGTTTCTGCTGTGTTGGGGGGGAGAAAAAAAAAAAGGAAGGCATTTATAGAAGACTTGTTTATCTAACCCAGCATGACCAAAAGTAAGCCGCCAGAAATCAGAAGAAAAAATTAGGTTGAATGTGAGCCAGCTACACTTACTTTAAGAGTACTTTTGAATATATCCAGATATCTGAAACATTATGGATACACTTTGGCTTAATTACTGGTTTTCATTTTACTTGAGCAGTAAAGTATCAGAAACTATTTACTCTGGATAGGCTAAAATACAATAATATAAGTTTTAATTAATTTTTCAAGGAGCTTTGAGAATTGGAACTTAGTGGCTAGGTCAGTGAGGCAGTTGGATGAGAAAAAGATACTGTTTGAGATCTGGAAAGATACCCAGAATGGCACAGCACAGCTTTTAATGTGTTGATGAATTTCAGTGTCATGAAGGAGGCTCATTAGCAGACACAATTTCATTTTCCTATTTGTCAAGGCATTTTCCTCTTTAGTTTTATTTTCAAGACTGTGTTTATTTTATGCTTTACCTGCTTTTTTAGTCACACAAAACTAAATTATTTGCGGATGACTTTTATTCTACTATTTATTGTAAGCATAGAACTAAAGTTCCTAATTGCATTGGTTTAAATTTGAACTTATTTTGGTTGCACAGGAAAATTGGTGTACTCACTGGGGTATGGAGAAAAACAACAGATGCTTTATCCTCTGTATTTGCTCCTGCTTGTTTTGCTGCCTTCCTGCAACTCACAGGTAGGCAGGTTGATGTTCTTTTCTTTTGAGGGGTGTGTGGCTTAATAAAAACTGTCTGCTCTAACAATGCTCACTGTCTTCCACATGTTTGGATTGGGCCAAATACAAAATTAAACATGATTTTATTGTGTTTTGGAAACATCTTAGAAGTTTAAAACACCTACTAATTATTTATTTTTTAACAAGTGTGCACCAACCAGTTGATTGTAGATGTCTATATCCTGCTGAAAAGAAAAGACTCTGCATTGCCCCAGTGCCAGGAAAAGCTGAAGCATGTCCCTTCTCCTCAGACATGGCAATGTCCTCAGATAAGCAAGACAGGGTAAGCCCCAGGAGCAGAAATCACTCAAACCTGGCACTCCACCAGCTGTGAGACAGGACACACTCTTGATTCCCTTTCTTCCAGCAGGTGCAAAAGCCACTAGTCTATCATGCCCTTCAACAGCCAGGTGAATATGTGCCAGCAGTGTGCCCAGGTGGCCAAGAAGGCCAGTGGCATCTTGGCCTGCATGAGAAACTGTGGCTAGCAGCAGTAGGGAAGTGATCCTTTCCCTGTACTCAGCACTGGTGAGGCCACACCTGGAGTACTGTGTTCAGTTTTGGGTCCCTCAACAAGGGAGAAGGGCAGAGATACTTGAGTGCATCTTCAGAAGGGTTACAGAGCTGAAGGGTTTAGGAGACAAATTTTATGAGGAGCACCTGAGGGAGCTGGGATTGTTTAGTCTGGAGAAAAGGAGACTAAGGGGAGACCGCATTGAGGTGGGGGTTGATCTCTTCTCCCTGGTAGCTAGCAACAGGACAAGGGGAAACAGTCTGAAGTTGTGTCAGGGGAAATTAGGTTGGATATTAGGAAAAAGTTATTTACTGAAAGTGTTGTTAGATATTGGAAAAGGCTGCCCAGGGAGGTGGTTGAGTCACCATCCATGGAGGTATTTAAAAAAAGAGTAGATGTTGTACTTTGTGACATGGTCCTAGTAGGGATGGACAGATGCTTGGACTCGATGGTCTTTTCCAACGTAAAACACTCTATGATTCTATCAGGTATCATTAGCTATCCATCCACATGCATGCCATTAAATTATATTACTTTCATTAAATTTACATATATTCTATACTTTTCAGAGACTGACACACTCCTTTCTCATTAGCTGCCAGACGAGAAGATGCTTATAGAAAATGGGATGCCATAGGATTCTTCAGATTTGAGATCCTAAAACAGAGGTGGCTTAGGGTGTGCTTTTGATTATTTTGTTCAAAAGACTGAGGAACTCCAAATATCCATGCCCACTTCAGGGAAGACTAAGAATGTTAGAAAAGGTAGCAAAAAAAGCAAAGTCAGAAACAGAAACAATCCCAAATTATGGATTTGATGATACTGAGAGTTTAGACTCCATAGGCAATACCAGAAGCATGATATTACTGTCTGCTACACATACCTTTTTGTTAGGGTGGTTGACTTTAGAGGAATTGTTTCATTGCAAAACACAAAAACATTTCAATCCTCTCCCACCTCCTAGCAGAGAAAGCCATGCTATTTCACAATTGTTGCCTGCGACCAGAGCCACTTGGCAGAAAGCTGTCTGCAGGACTTAGTTTGGAGAGTCACTGATAATTATGATTCTAAATCTGTGCTTTGCACAGCAGTGCTTTATCTATTTTGCTAAAGCAGTACACTCAAAGCAGCCTGATCCCACACAGCAAAGGCATTTCCTTGGGAGTACAGTCCAGAAGGTTAATTACTTGAGAACTGACATTCATACAAGAATACAGGTGCCTACACCATAGTAATGTAAGTATTTCCAGGAGGAAGACTATAGGGGTGCATCAGAGAGAACACTGTACGACCTACTGAGCTGCTTTAGCACTCCTTGTTAAGTAAGCTTCAGTGTATTACAATCTATATATTTCCAAATTAGCTTCCTACTTACTTTATGGCAGTAGAATTAAAATAATGTTCCAGCTTATTGCAAGTGACAGCATCTGTTTCTAAAATAAAGATTTCATGCTAAATAGAGAGTTACGCAAATTACCATCCACATTTTAAGTTGATTTTTTTTGGCTTTGTTTTTAAATTTAGCTTGTCCCTTAACCACACCAACTTCTTCCCTGTAGATTTTAATTGATGGTTCTATCTCCTAATTATCTTACTCAATAGAGTCCAGGCTGGACTCATAATATCATTTCAGTATTTGTTTTTAATTAGGACAATTATTGGCAATTGACCTCCACTTAACAGCTTTTAAATTAAATATAGTTGCTTCTTCCTCTGGCTTATTGGGCCAGAAGTGACAAGCCTTTTGTTGTGTCCCTTCAGGCTCAGCCCTTGTCCCCTCACAGGACGGCTCACTCCACACTTCCTTCATCCTCTCCATGGAACCACAGCCACCAGCTCCCCGGGGAGGGGATTCAGCCCTTGTTAGGGACATCTTTTCCCCATTAAACTCTCCCTCACAGCCGATCAATTTGTCGGATCAGAGGCCCCTCTTTTGTGAGTGCTCCTCTGAACTGCCGTTGACAGGATTCGGCCGGGGTCAGTTGCCTTATAAATCAAAGGAAAAGGCAACTTAAAGGAGAGGGCCGAGGATTAGCGCAGGCGGTATTGTCTGCCTGTCCAGGGTGACTAGAAACATGTCTGATGCAATCTTCTTCCAGGGTTTTCTATGCCAACCCCAACAACTACTCTCCCCATGAAACTTTGATAAATTGGAGAAGTTTAAAAAAAAGTATGATTAGAAAAGGGGTTTATAAACCATTTACATCTAGATGGCTGTCAAGACTGGCAAGTGAAATCACTGTGGTCTTGAACCAGCAAAAGCTTAGGAAATATTAAATACTATCAATCACCACTGTAAGGTATCAGCACTGATATAGACCTAACATCATACTAAGGACAGGAAGACAACCTGAAGTGTAACAACACAGGGTTTGAATGCCTCAATTTCAACAAGCCCAGTAACCCAAAAGCAAAACAAAATTTAGGGGAATACTAAACTACTCTACAATTGCAATGCCAAGCGTTCTCATGTTTGTGCCCTGTATTCTAGACCCTGAAATTTCTCATTCCCTTATCAAAAACTTAAAGAGGGTCAGTGTACTTGTTCACATTGCTAGTGCTTTGAAAGTAGCTGCTAACGTGAATCTATGAATTCAACAGACATTCAGGAAAAAAACAGTTTATTGACTGGCTAAAAGCAGACGACTGCAGGCATCAATTAAGGCTTGACCTAAGGCTTATTCATATTGATAAAATCACTCCTAAATTTACTGCATTCTGACTTAAGTCATGTAAGAGCACAGAACTCCAAGCACTCCATTTTCCTGACACGATGCCCCATTAGTTTACAAGAACTACACTCACCCCAGCAACCTGCCTCTGGAAGCCAAGAAATTACTCAGGTATTTTCCCCAAAACCATCCTTTAAATGAAGTTTTCTATAGCAAGGTAAGTTCTTGAAACATCAGACTCACTGTGTTGTGTTGCTGAGAGTTCTGCTGTGCCATTTGCAGGGCCCAGGCACACCCTGTAATGAGCCTCCCATGAAACAAGAGGCTTCCTGCTTCCCCTGTTGCACTGGTCCCAGCCAGACAATAACACAGAGTACTGCACTGAGGCAAGGACCAACCCAGTGCCCTGGTCATACTCAGACCAGCCCCTTTTATGGGGGAGTGATGCCAGGTGGTGTGGAAACAGCCCAGGCAAACTCAGCTCACCTGGGCTGGCTGCCTGGGGAGGCAACTGTGGCCTGGCCAAAACCAGGACAATATTCTATTTTCTAATATAGAAAAAGCTGGCAAAAATGCCAGCTCCTGCACATCAGAGGAAAACAAATGTCAGGTCACCGAGAAGCAGTGGATTCCAAGAAGCTGCTGATCAATAGACTTGCATGATTTGGGAAGCATGAAAAGGCAGTATCTTCAAAAACTGTTCACTGCCTAAGGTTTACCTGTCTGCTGTGACCGAACATTTCTGCTGAGTCTATTCTCGTTGTGTGCTGGGTTTGGCTGGGATAGGGCTCATTTTCTTCCCAGTAGCTGGCATGGGGCTGTGATTTGGATTTGTGCTGACAACACAGAGCTGATAACACAGGGGTGTTGTCGTTACTGCTGAGCAGCGCTCACACAGAGCCGAGGCCTTTGATGCTCCTCACACCGACCCACCAGCCAGTGGGCTGGGGGTGCACAAGTAGCTGGGAGGGGACACAGCTGGGACAGCTGACCCCACCTGAGCCAAGGGATGTTCCATACTGTATGTCATGCTCAGCATAGAAAGCTGAAGGAAGAAGAAAGGAAGGATGGGGAGATGTTCAGAGTGACAGCATTTGTCTTCCAAAGTCACGGTTACACACATGATAGAGCCCTGCTTTCCTGGGGATGGCTGAGCACCTGCCTGCCCATGGGACGTGGGGAATGAATCCCTTGTCTTGCTTTGCTTGGGTGTGTGGCTCTCGCTTTACCTGTTAAACTGTTTTTCTCTCAACCCACTAGTTTTTTCAGTTTTACTCTTCTGATTCTCTATCCCATCCCATAAGGGCACAACAGTTTGCATGTGTCACAGGAAAAGCAACTTTTCACAATCCATTCAGTGGCAGAAAGCAAAAGCAGCAGTACTCCAAGGACAGTAAAGAAAGGGACACTTTAACTTCACAGGATGTAACATAACATAGCTCAGATACCAAATTATGCTGCTTGTTTGTAATACAGGCTCCAATGTGGTATAAACTGCAAAATGAGGGAGAATTCTCCACATACAGTGAGATTTTGTAATTAAAACAAACAAAGACAAAGCATAGGAAAAAATCTCAGGCTGTGAAGTTATTCTGCCATGCATACTATAACATGCACGTTAACACAAATAGGGAAATGAATATAGCCATAATTCTAGCTATCTACCTACTACACATAAATAAAACAAACAACCTACTCATTCTGGTAGATTGAAAAAAAAAAAAAGTATTCGATCACTCCTGATGACTTGCCATTTCTCCCCAATAGCTACCACTAGGACACAACATCATTAATCGTCTTGTGAAGTTCATCTCCACCACAACATAAGAATGGTCACTTACTACAATCTGTTTACAATAGGTAACTGTTAATCACGGTGCACCAATCACCTGACACCCAACTGAGACTAGGAAAAAGGATGTTTTATCTCACCAATGGAAGTGTTGGTTAGTAAAGCATGCTTATCCTTCACAATCAAGATAAGACAGATATAAGACATATATATAAAAATAATTATCTGAACTCTAGCACAATCAAGTTGCATCTTTCTTTTGTAAGGGCTCAGCTCTAGTACAGCTAGAAACAGTGGGGCCATGCAAGCACTTCAGTCCAGCCAAAGTAGACTGATTTTGGGGAGAATACAGGAATGTAGTCAGGGCCTGTAGGGTCGCAACTAGGAAGGCTAAAGCCCTCTTGGAAACGAAGCTGGCAAGGGACATAAAGGACAATAAAAAGGGTTTTTTTAGATACGTGAATAGCAAAAGGATGACCAGGGATAATGTAGGTCCCTTGCTGAATGAGGAGGGTGTCCTGGTAACGGGGAATACTGAGAAGGTGGAGATACTGAATGCCTTCTTTGCTTCGGTCTTCACCTCAAAGGCCCCCCGGGACCCACAGGCACTGGATGTAAATAGGAGTGTTTGGGATATGAAGAATTTCCATATGGTTGAGGTAGGGGAGGTCCAGGAGCGGCTCAAAGGGATAAATGCACACAAATCCATGGGACCGGATGGGATACATCCACGTGTGCTGAGGGAGCTGGCGGAGGTGATTGCTGAGCCGCTCTCTATCATCTTCAACAGGTCCTGGAGAACAGGAGAAGTGCCTGAGGACTGGAGGATAGTCAATGTCACTCCAGTCTTTAAAAAGGGCAAGAAGGAGGATCCCAGCAACTATAGGCCAGTCAGCCTCACCTCTGTCCCTGGAAAGGTAATGGAACAGCTTGTTCTGGATGCCATCTCCAAGCAATTGGAAGAGAAGAAGGTCATGAGGAGTAGTCAGCATGGATTCACCAAGGGGAAATCGTGCTCGACCAATCTCATAGCCTTCTACGATCTCATCACCGGCTGGGTAGATGGAGGGAGAACAGTAGATGTCATCTACCTTGACTTCAGCAAGGCTTTTGATACTGTCTCCCATGACATCCTGATAGCAAAGCTGAGGAAGCATGGGATAGATGAGTGGACAGTGAGGTGGGTTGAGAATTGGCTGTCGGACCGAGCCCAGAGGGTCGTGATTCGTGGAGTGGAATCTGACTGGAGGCCTGTGACTAGCGGTGTTCCTCAGGGCTCGGTGTTGGGTCCAGTCCTGTTTAACATCTTCATTGACGACCTTGATGAGGGAATAGCATCCACCCTCAGCAAGTACATGGATGACACAAAGCTGGGAGGAGTGGCTGACACGCAGGAACACTGCGCTGCCATCCAGCGAGACCTGGACAGGCTGGAGAGCTGGGCAGGGAGAAACCAGATGAGGTTTAACAAAAGCAAGTGTAAAGTCTTGCACCTGGGAAGGAACAACCGTTTCTATCAGTACAGGCTGGGGGATGACCTGCTGGAGAAAAGCTCAGTGGAGAAGGACCTGGGGGTCCTGGTGGATGACAGGTTGGCCATGAGCCAGCAGTGTGCCTCAGTGGCTAAGAGAGCCAATAGGATCCTGGGGTGCATCCGGAGGAGTGTAGCCAGCAGGTCAAGGGAGGTGATCCTCCCCCTCTACTCTGCCCTGGTCAGGCCCCACCTGGAGTATTGTGTCCAGTTCTGGGCTCCCTGGTATAAAAAGGACAGGGATCTCCTGGAGAGAGTCCAAAGAAGGACTACGAAGATGATAAAGGGCCTGGAGCATCTCCCCTATGAGGAAAGGCTGAGAAGATTGGGACTGTTCAGCCTTGAGAAGAGAAGACTAAGGGGGGACCTAATTAATGTTTACAATTATCTTAAGCAGGGGATGCAGGGGGAATCAGCCAGCCCCTTTTCAGTGGTCTGTGGAGACAGGACAAGGGGCAATGGCTGCAAGTTGGAGCACAGGGAGTTCCGCACCAACATGCGGAGAAACTTTTTCCCAGTGAGGGTGACAGAGCCCTGGGACAGGCTGCCCAGGGGGTGTGGAGTCTCCTTCTCTGGAGATATTCAAGACCCGTCTGGATGCCTATCTCAGTGAAATGTCCTAGGGAGCTGCTTTGGCAGGGGGTTGGACCCGATGATCTCTCGAGGTCCCTTCCAACCCCTACAATTCTATGATTCTATGATTCTATGATTTAGATTACTTCACCAAAGTCAAGTTTTCTAATTATCTGATTCCAAATGTTTTCTGTTGGTACCAGGTGAAAAACGAAAAAAAGGAAACAAGGAACTCCAGTTGGAGCAGAATCACAGAACCACAGAATTGTAGGGGTTGGAAGGGACCTCGAGCGATCATCGGGTCCAACCCCCTGCCAAAGCAGCTCCCTAGCTCATATTGCACAGATAGGCATCCAGACGGGTCTTGAATATCTCCAGAGAAGGAGACTCCACCACCCCCCTGGGCAGCCTGTCCCAGGGCTCTGTCACCCTCACTATGAAAAAGTTTTTCCGCATGTTGGTGCGGAACTTCCTGTGCTCCAACTTGAGGCCATTGCCCCTTGTCCTGTCTCCACAGACCACTGAAAAGGGGCTGGCTGATTCCCCCTGCATCCCCTGCTTAAGATAATTATAAACATTAATTAGGTCCCCCTTAGTCTTCTCTTCTCAAGGCTGAACAGCCCGAGCTTATTCAGCCTTTCCTCATAGGGGAGATGCTCCAGGCCCTTAAATCATCTTCGTAGTCCTTCTTTGGACTCTTTCCAGGAGATCCCTGTCCTTTTTATACCAAGGTGCCCAGAACTGGACACAATACTCCAGGTGGGGCCTGACCAGGGCAGAGTAGAGGGGAGGATCACCTCCTTTGATCTGCTGGCCACACTCCTCCGGATTCACCCCAGGATCCCATTGGCAACTCTTTTCTAAAGAGGGGTTGGAGACTGTTTTGCACATTTGTTATTCTGATAACTAGTTGTGTGGTACGGCATTATACGCCTCCTCATTCCAATCAATGAATGTTTATGTTTAAACAGAAGTACTTGGGTGACTATCATGCTCAGTTTCTTAGTGATCAGTGGTACATTTTCACTGCTGCGCATGCTCCCGCAACACCCTGTGTTAGCAGAGAGGTCACAAGGAGGAAAAAGGATAAATCCTCTTATTTCATTATCTACTATTAATCCTGCAAGGAATTTTCAAATAAAAATATCTAATATTCTACATAGAGGCATTGCTTTGACTGAATTTTACACCAAAAAAAAAAAAAAAGGGAAGGGAAGGAAAAAGGAGAAAAAAGAGAAAAAGGGAAAAAAGAAAAAAAGAGAGGTCATCTGGTTCTGATGAGGAAAACTTTTTGGCCTAATTTAAATAGCTAACAATCGAAGAGAACCTTTACAGCCTTTATCCAGACTAACACATTAAAAAAGCTCATCCCCTATTGCTCCTTCATGCCTCACAATTGGAAAGAACTCACTGAAGATACCCACCAAAAATGTACTACATTACATCCACCCTATGCAGTATGATGTAGGTGTAGGTAAATATTCTGCAGATAGAGCCATATATCGTGAGGCACCACTTTAACTATGGAAATGCCCCGCTTGAAAAGCAGTGAAGGCAACTGCCGATACTCAAGAGTTGAATGAAAATGCATCACTAGGATGTTTTACCAGGAGATGCTTTTCCATCTGTGGATATTTAGGCTTTCACAATGCTTCTTCCTCTCAAGCTTAAGCCGGGAAACCATGCATCTGCTCAGCAAGGGATAAGACTGGAAAAAAACATTCAGAAAATTGAACAGGAGTTTCTGTTGCTGGTTTCTCTTCTTTTTGTAAAGGAAGGTTTTTCTCTCTTGTTTTATCTGCTTCTACTTAGCAGTATCAGGTCTGATACTGACTTTTTAATTTTTATTTGAGCATTCTGACTCACAAAGAACAGGAATTTTTGGCCAGAAACTGTAAATGACATGGTTTGTTTAAAAATCATAGGACCCACAGGAAACAACTAACACACCAAACTACTTTTAACAGCTGGCAAATTTGTGCTATTACACAACAACATTCTCACTGACAAAGTGCTGAATATCCCTATTCAAACAGAATAGTTCAAGCATGTATTTACAGGCAAGCATATGATTAGTTTATTTCTTTTTTCACTCAAATGTCATGAAAATGGAACAATTAAATGCTTAGAATACAGTGCATGCAAAATAAAGGCACTTCTGAAAACGTATCCACGACAAATTTAAAACCCCTTTTGTTACTTGAGCTACTCATCTGTAAAAACAAGGTTTTCACAACAGGATTTCTGACCCTACTAAATAAGTAACTCGCTGAAATTCCAATGCAAATGAAAAGAGCAAAGAAAACTGATCTCATCCATGCAAAGAGCTAGAAAGTCCTTGCCTGTTGTTATAAATTGGAACTGTAAGGAATCCATTTCAAAACATTTCTGGAATTACTCTACCACCCATTAGTCAATACTGTGTAGTGGCACCACAACATAAAATCGCAGTAGACTTTTCTCCTTACAATGAAATATATAGCATTTTTGTAGCTCCTGTAAGAAAGCCAAAATAGTCGTCCTAAATCACCTCCTCCTCTTTTTCTCCACTGAAAAACAAAGAAACAAGGTCCCAAAACCCTCACTCATCATCAGGAAGCAGCCTCCCTTCCAAGCCCTCCCGCATCTCTGAATGAAACCTCCATTCTGAGGTCCAGTAACCTTTTTGTAGAAAAGAATGAGGCATAAGAAAGATTTTGGTATTCGGTAACCAGCAGCTGCTCAGCACAAAGGAGAGACACCCCTTGCCCCAACACGTACACAGAAAAGAGACCCTCAACGCAGCAGAAAACAGCACACGACACTGTATTTTTTTTTCTATACAAAACACTCAGATTTGGGGTGTAGATACCAAATAGAATTTGTTGAGTGTACAAATCATCATTTCAAGACTTGACTGAAGAATGAACATAAGCACATGCTTAGGACCCACCAACAAAGGCTATCTGAGAAAGCACTAGGGGCAAGCTTACTGGAAAAGGGTGCAGTTGTGTGTCTAGGACACCGAACCACTCCATTATCTTGCCCTAGACTGTTTCTATAACACCACCAGCAAATCTGTGTTCTTTTCCCGTGTACAGTAAACAATAATTAAATTTGCCACAAGCAGTTTCATCTCTCCATCATCACAATGGAGTTCATCTTCTTAGAGGGATGACCTTGGATCAAGAGCAATAGGAAAGGAAATAACAGATAGACTCATTCTGAGCCTACATTTCTCACATTATCATGCCAAAGAACAAGAAAAACTTATTCAACAATGTAATCTGCTGGCTGCGAGCAGGTGAAAGGCAGAGAAATAAAGTGTTTAGTCATAGTTGACTTTTAATGGAGGTTTAGTGCCTATTTCTATACATGCATTTGAAAAAAACTTCCTCCAGATAATTTACCAAACGGTACTAAACCAATTCTGAAATTAGAAATAAATGGCAACGATAATTTCTCAAACTTCTAATAATGGATCTGATCAATGATAATGTAGCCATTTCTACAGACATCACGCCATATAAGAGTGGTCACTGAACAGCATTATTTTCAGGTCTGATTTCAAAATTACTCGTGTGCCTGTTTTTACAAAAGCTGGCTCCTTTCCCAACGCACGGCGCGGATTAAATGCCAGGCAGAATGAAAGACCCGAAAGACCTCGTGAGCGTAGGAACAGTTGCACCTCCAGGCATAATTGTTTCCTGATGCACAGGCGGCTGCCATTTAGCACGTGCCCTGCTGGAAAAGGTCACTATTAAAATAAAGAAATAAGTGATAAAACTCCTCGCGCCTTCCGTCCAAGCCAGCAGCCTGTATTGCCAGTCATAACAGCACGGCAACGCGGCACGGCATTAATGCACTACTTTCTAAGGCAAGTTGCCTTCAGATTCACCATGCATAGTTGTTCTTAAAACATGCCAATATTAATTAACCAGACCATGTGTGACCAGAAAACTAATACCAGAATGAAGAGTTGTATGTTACTCCTGACCATTAATCAATCACGTCCTTACTCAATTTCAATAATAGCTGATCTAGTAAAAATGTCAAATTACAAATCGTAAGCCCATGATTCAACTTTGCCTCATTTTAAAGCACAGATGAACAGGTAATAACCTGTTTCACTTGACAACCTTGAAAACTGTTGAGCTTAAATTGAGTGTGATTTAGTTATACAGTATGCCACGTATATTTCTCAAAGTTTGGGAACAGGTTATAGGTTGCCTATAAAGGAAAAGGTGGGTATCACCTCAAGCCTGTTGTCACCCAACTATCTTGGACAAGTCAAGACTCAGAAATAAGCTACATACAACTAGAGTGTTTAGACACGTGCATCACAAAGGTTTTTAGTGTAGAGATTGATATAAAAAGTAAGGTTCACAGGAAAAAAAAACACCTTTTACTGAGGGAAGGAAGAAGGGGTTTGACCTCAGTGAAGCAAGAAGTTATTTATTAACCAGTTAAAGTGATAAGATGACTCCCAGTAAAACAAAGCAACATTCACACAGTAAGGGAAGGGAAATAACCGGTACTCTAGGACTAAGAAAGTCACACTGTCTCATCTCAGCAGAAAATCTGAAGGACTCTGGAGTGAAAAATTAATCTCACTTGTGTTCAAGTCTGCCTGTAATTTTGTCAAGTACTTCATTTCATCTCAGTTAAGTTCTGGCCACTGTTTATTTAAAAATACAACAACAAAAAAACAAGCCACCAACTCAAAAACTTGGGATGCTGGAGCTATCATTTAACAGGAATGCGTTACTTGTCTCTGCTGATGCAATGAAAGGATGCTCAAGCCACATAGGACCCCTGTCCCAAATCTATGTTCCTGATCTTCAGGTAACCCTCCTGTTGGTGCTAAGGCATCACAGTTTAGGAAGACATCTAATGTAAATGTAGGGACAACAAAGAGCCTGCCACACTTAGAAGTAGTAGAGGACACAAAGTAGAAAAAAGGGACAAAATGACGGGGACTGAAAACTGATGGGAGCTGGAAAAGGGAAAACAGAAGGAGTTGTGGTTGGCAGAGGACAGTAATCAGTGGGAAAAGTGACCAGGATTGGGAACTGTCAGGATAGGGAGAAGGTGGCAGGATAGATGAAAAGCCAGTACTAGAAGACACGACTGAACCCATCTTGCCAAAAAGACTGGGTTAAGCAGCTGAGTCAAGATAGGGAAAAACAAGACATGTAAGAAGAAAGACCAAACCACTAGAAAAACAGGTAAAATATGTACAAAGTGAAGAATTGGGACAAAAAAGATCACTAAGAAGGCTAGGACAGAAAAAAAAATTTTGAACTGGAGAAGTGTAATAACCTACGTTTACTAGTATTTGTCTACCAGAGCATACCATTTGCTACAGTTCGGAGCTTAGCCCATATGACTGACGTTACTCCTTCTGTCAACAGGTATCTGATTGTCAATATGTTAATATGTTTAATGTGTCTCTTAAATAATCCCAAATTCCAGTACAACCCAGTGTCAAGGTCTTACATTTGCTCTCTCGGTACACAAGATATGCAACAAACTTTTGAGACTCTTCTACAAAGTCAACGTAAGAAATCTACTTACAAAACATGTGTAAGAAATCTTTAGGCTGCTACAATTCCTCTTTTGTTTTTCTTCCCCTTCCCTTTATTTTCTGTGACCTTTTCTTAAATCTTCCTAAATTCATTCTCCATGTGATGTTCTTCAGTTTCCTTAATGACCAAACAGAGATGAGAAGAATAGCAATGTGCTTAATGTTCAGTAGGAATTTATAACTACAGCATCAAGTCAGTCACGACCTTACAAATTTCCATCAGTAGCTCTCTGGGGCCAGCTCCAAAGTACAATAGCAAAAGAATGCACATTCAAACACAACGCCTATTAAGTTGTCTCCTTCAAATAGTACTGTAACACTTGCTTGGCTATTATAATTCACTGCTCACGAAGTTGTATTGAGTTTGTAGGGCAAAGTTTTGGGGAGTGGGGGTGTTACTGGGAGGGCTTCTGTGAGAAGCTGCTAGAAGCTTCCCCCATGTCTGATAGGGCACACAGCAGCCCACCCCAAGACAGACCTGCCACTGGTCAAAGCTGATCCCATCACCAACGTTGGTAGCATCTCTATGATAACATTTTTAAGAAGAACAAAACCCAACCTAGTGGCCACTTTTTGCCACGAGAAAGAGGAGCAAGATGTGAGAAATTCTGCAGACACCAAGGTCAGTGAAGAAGATGGGGGAGGAGGTGATCCAGATGCAGAGCAGACATTCCCCTGCAGCCCATGGAGAAAGCTATGGTAAGTCAGGCTATCCCCTCATAGTCTGTGTAGGTAATGGAGGAGCAGAGATTCCACCTGCAGCCCATGGAGGACCCCATGCCAGAGCAGGACTTGTGACCTTGTGCCCCTCAGAGGGAGGAGGTGAAGAAATCAGGAATAAAGTTAATCCCAGGAAGAAGGGAAAGGTGGAGGGGAAGCTGTTTAAGATACAGTTTCATTTCTTTTTATCCTACTCTGATTTGATAGGTAAGAAATAATTTTCCAAAGTTGAGTCTGTTTTGTCCCTGTCCTTATCTTGACCCACGAGCCTTTCATTGTATCTTCCTTTTACAGCTCAGGGGAAGGAATCATAAGAGTGGCTTTGGTACCCATCCGGGGTCAACCCACCACAGTACATAAAAGACTATGAAGTTGAATAGCAACACAAAAAATAGAAAACAAAGCAGTAAAATTGCCATTTTGTGTGGATATAATTTATCAATACCACAGCCTTCAAACACTGCATCTGGATTATTTGCATATGGCATTTTTATCTAATAGAGATTCTCGGTTACTTCTGAGACAAACCAGAGCAGTCCTGCATCCAGCAGAATCAGGAGACCAGCTCATTTCAGCCACAATCACTGCACAGGGGGGTCATCCGCATTTCTCCTCCCATTGCACCCAGACAGCTGCTCTAAGTCAAAGACTCAGATGTCACTTTCCAACAAGCATTTAAGAGGCTGATTACTGTTCCGCTTACAAATCCGATAAATATATGACTCTAAAAACCAGCCACCATATGTACAATGCCTGGCAGTTTCACTGTATTTCTGAATTAAATGTAGCTACATAAAGGGCAAGTGCAATTTATGGATAGATAAATGTATTTTCAGTAGCCTATTGCTGTGATAAAAACAGCGAGTTGCGCTGCTATAAAAGCAAAAAAGGAAAAGCAGGCCTCAGTTCAGCATCTTCTTCCTTTAAACCCCTAACTCCTTTTACCTAAACAAAACTACAGCAGGCTGATCAGCAATCTACCACTGTCACATTGCCTAATTGGTTTGTTTCCAGCACCCCTCCTCCAGAGGAAGATGCTGGCTTAGTTCAACCAATTTAACTATCCTGTTATGTGCTGGAGGGACTGAACCCTCTCCGTCCTTTGCCCTGGGTGACCCTGTGTCCACAGCTCAGCTTGATACCTTTTTCCTTCTAAAGCTTTGAGGATAGTGCATTCATTAAAACACATCAGGCCTCTTGTCTGCCAAGGGAGCAGCTGCCTTTGCTTTGCTTCCCTTAATTTGCAGAGTCATCATTAACAAAACTTCTGCTTTCTCTATCAGCAGTGGTGGGTGCCTCCTCTCTGAGAAGTCCATCAGCCCCTCTCCCTTCCTGAACAGTGCATCAGGCCGGTGGGACACTTGGTGCTGCTGAAAGCTATGAGGCAATGGCAAAAGGATGCCACACAATGTCCCCATGTGACAGGACGGCCATGTAGGCCTCGGGCACTTCTGCCCCTGCACCTCCTACCTGTATTTTCAATGTTTTATGGCATCTGCTCCTGAAGAAACCCTGCGGTGAGCGATCTGCAATTAGGCATGGATAGTTAAACAAAGCTCATTTCATATCAGAGCAACTCCCCTGAGTCCATCCTGGCAGACTAGAGATCATGAAATTAAAGACAAGCTCCGACAGCAATAGGCACATACCCTCATTTAAGGGCAGCGCACGACACGCAGTCACTGTGATAGAAATACATCACCGGGGGAACTGCCAGGCTCACTATGGGAGTACTGCTCATCTGCCAGGACAGACAACCGACTGTAGGTACTGGTGACAGCCACTGCTGGGCCTGGCTTGGCCTTTGCATGACAAGCATTTGTTCCAGCTCTCCAGAGCCTCCTGTGTTAGGGCTGGTGAAAAGCTCCCCAGGAGCCTGCCAGCACCCTTGCAGACTTGAGATAACAGGATTCCTTGTAGGTGTCACTAGGACACCGCTTTCTTATTACCTAAGAGTTATTAACAACTGCCCGTCAGTCCACCAGGAAGAAAAGTACATATTTTTGCCACCTGAAACTGTTAGGAAACAAGAAAGAGTACTCCAAACACCTCACTGAATAATCCCCCAAAGTGCTGGCAGTATTTATTCAACAGCCAAGAGGCCCTGGGCAGCCCCTGTCTCACGTGGTCAGAGACACGTACGTGCACCTCTATTTTACTCCTCCCTTCCACCCCTCTGCTCCCAGAGAAGCTACTGCAGACTGGCCCTGTCTCCCTGTCGCAGAGCACACTGGTCAGCTTCCCATTTTTTTTGGTTCTTGTTCAGTTGCCATGTTTCCCTAGGAAGGCTGGGACATGGAGGAATGAGACTGCTCCTTCCATTAAGGGCAGCAAACAGCACCTGGGGAGGAGAAGCCACCTGATAGCAGGACACAGTGGGATGAGAAAGAGACAGAGTTTGTTGAAATCCAGAAAGGAGCAAACTGGTTTTCACTGAACTGTAACCAAGTTGGGATGAAAGAGCATGGCTACAAGGACACTGCATGCAGGACAGAAGTTGATCAGAGAAATTCTGTTTTACTAAGAAACTCTTGTTTTCTCTCCATTAAACCTCTTCTTTCACCCCTCCCCTCCAAAAATCAATGATTTATTTTAAACTAAGCTTTTTGAATTTAAAAGTTTTCTGGTCCTTTTGGAGAGCTCATCATCAGAAGCTGAGGACTCCTCATCACAACCAACCATCCAGGTCAGAGCCCTGCTTCTCCTTAGATAGTTTTTAACAGGACAGTTTCCCTTGATACTACAATTCAACTAGGACTGAAATGGCAGCATCTCTTCATGGTATTCTTCATGGTAACACTAGGTGTATATGCCTTGCTGATGTCACATAATTTTTATCAGGATTTCCTGAAGAATCTACAGAGGAAAAAGGCTGATTCCCTCTTGTTAAGCAAAAGGACACTCATCTTCCCCTAGTCCCTGTGTTCTTTGGACACACTGTCTGTCATGATGATGTACTCCTGCCTTGTGCATTTTCCCCTGCCTGTTCTGAGTCATCCTGACACAGTAATAAGAAGTTTACAAATCTCTTCTATAATAACCCATAATTACACATACATTTTAGTAACATGACAGAAAGGATGGGGGGAGAGGGGGAATCTCTTTTTCTTACCAATCTGTAGAGTCTAATGTGTTGTAATACAAATGAATGACGGGTTTCAGGAAGAGTTGTCTTTGCTGGGTGACTTCACCCTCATTTAGTGCTGGGGTACCAGTTTGGGGCATCCCATCAACTTTCTGTCACCAGATTGTTCTTCCACTGTAATAGACCACCTTCACTCATGTAACTTGGCCTCCCAAGAGAAAACGTGTTAGATTGTGCATAAGACTCATCTGTAAAAAAATTACTTTGAACACAAAAACTCCTCAAAGTAAGACTCTTCTGAATCCTCTCAATGAATTTTGCATGGAAGTAAAAAGAGATTTTTAACAAATGTCCTTTTTCGTGACACATAATTCAGATTTGTTATCAATATTAAGAGACTTGATATTTCATTGACGTTCTTTAATTAGGGAAGCTTTACATTAGAATGATTTTTAAACCCCAGTATCATTTCATAAAAGCACTTTATGTAAGATAATTAGGCAATTAATACGTCGTCCTTTCCATGATTTCATCTTTACAGAAAAGTAGTTTGATGGTTTTAGCAAATGGGTTTTGTTGGGAAAACTCTTGTGCCATAAAGTCAGCGCTGAGGAAAACTATCCACGTTTCAGCTGAGATAGTGCTCATTTTCCTTCCAGTAGCTGGCCCAGTGCTGTTTAGGATTCAGCATGAGAACAATGTTGATGACACAATGATGCTCTTAGCTGTTGTTGGGTAGCTGTAGTGCTGACACCGAGCCAAGGACCTCTCTTGTTCTCAGGCGCTGTCCCAGGTGCACAAGAAGCTGGGAGAGCACAGCCAGATCACCTGGCCCAGGCTGGCCAAGGGGATGTTCCCCACCACAGAATATCCTGCTTCGGGTATAACTGGGGAAACAAGCTGGGAGGTGGGATGGCTGCTCAGAAACAGATTGGGCATTGGGTTGCTGTTTCCACAGGTGATGAGCAATATTATTTGTGCATGACTTAATATATATTTTTATTATTGTGATTAATATTATTGTTATCCTCTTAAACTCTCTTTTTCTCAGCCTATGGTTTGTTTTTTTTCCATTTTATTCCCCATCCCACTGAGGGGATGGAGGGATGAGCAAGCATCTGTGAGGTGCTCAGTTACCAGCTTAGGTTAAACCATGACAGTACTTTTTGGTACCAAATGTGGGGCACTAAGATAATGACATATCTGACCAGAGCACGTCAAAGCACATTTGTCATAAGGATTCATTAGTTTAATCATCACTGGTTCTCTCATCACAGCAACTCAAAATACAGCTTAGTGTTTAGCTTACATCCAAAAATTACAAAGAGGTATTTGGAAGCCTGGCCTTAAATTTTCCCAGAAGGTTTCCATTTCAAGTATCACATTGGGCCTATTTTTAACATAAATGACCAGGTTTATATTAAGCCATTATTTTTTCCCTGTAGCATCCAAAAGGGTTGATCTCATTATACGTCAACCAGTCTGCAGAGTCATTGGTGAAAAGGCAATCTGGTGGTGGATTGCAGTGAGAAAAAACGAGGTCATTTTGGTCCTTCTCCTCAGGTCTTGCCAAAATATTAGTGAATATTCACCAGTTCAAGCTTAGAAAGGCATGTTTTTAAGCCACCCAGGATTTTTTAGGTTTTGCTGTCCCACCCTACAACTTCCACCTTACAACTTATGTTTCTCACCAAGTTTTGCCATGTTTATCATGCCGTCAGCTGTTTCCATCAATGAGCATCCTTTACCTCGCACATTTTAATTTAGCTTCTAGACACTTTTGAGCAGGGGAACAAACTTTATAATTCTCACAGCACCAGGAAGAAAGCTGAAACACGATCAAGAATTTGGCTGTTTCCTCTATGGCACTCGAGTCCTTGGGGTGTGCCAAGCAGTTTAGCACACTGACTGCCAGAAGCGTATCTGGATTCACTACCTGCTAGCACTGGGAACTGTACATCATTTTCAGAGTGAGCATAAAAAGCCTGTTCCCACTCCTGTCTTTCTTTAAAAGTTTTTCTAACTCTTCCAAACCAGATGACAGAATGGCATTTAGGTACAATGCTCCCATACCTAAGGGGAGAGGGGAAAGAAAGCTCAGGAAGCAGCATATTATTTTTTATGCTTGTTACGAAGAAATTTGAATTTAGGCAAGTGTGACAGCAGCAGCCCTGCATATGTCACATTATCACCAAACTTCTTCCACAAAGCATGCTTTTACAGTTATTTTTTATACCACTGAGCTGCAGAGTTTTACAGTGCACTTGACTTCATGGCACTGCAAACAAATTGAGTTTCAGCACCTTGAAAGTGAAGTGGTGTTGATCCAATGATGTATTACTCAGAATGTGTATAGCCTGCTGTGGGAATCATCAGGGAACCTGTACTTTTTAAATTAGCAGTTTTTTCGGCTTATATAGATTGACAGTAGCAAAGGTCATCGGCCTTATCAGTGGTGGTAGGCTTGGTGTACTTTACTAACAAATTGAGTGTATTTTCAGAATCAGTGCAACAGTGGCAGGATGAGCCTGAGGCACCCAGTCACCTTCTCCTGTGCCCTACATTCATTTCCTCCTTTAATTAACTACAGAGATTTGGTAACACTATAGATTTGGTTTTTTGTTTTATGCATTTCCATCAGTGGTACACATTAACAAAATGACCCCTTAGGAAATAAACAGAAAGGAACTGATAAATGACTACTATGCAAAACCAAATACATTAAAATAGCCTGAACTTTTTATTAGTAAGGAAGCATGGAGCCATTCCATTCAGTCCCTACATAACTGTGAATGATAATTACTGACCCTCACTTAAATTTTTAATTGTCATTGTCAAAGCATCCCGAGTGTTGGATGCTGTTTAATTCACATAAGCTGACAGACATCCAATATCCAAATACATTAGAAGGATTTGGAAATCACCCACTGCTCAAGAAAGGCACTCTACAAAACAGCCACATCCTTCCCATCTGCAAAGTAATGGACCCTTGCGCCTTTGAAAAGCATACCTCCAGGCACAAGAGTGAAAGTTAGATACCTTCTGCCTCTTTTAAGTGAGTGGTAAAGCATCTCTCACCAGGAGGGAGCATATTTCCAGCCCACAGGCTTCTAAATCACTGGATTCTCTGCCAGAGAGTGCTACCCAGAGAATATGCATAGAAGGCCCCAGAAAGGTCTGTGTCACTTCAGCTGCCCCTGAGGTGACTTCCCCTCCCATCACAACTGTCATCCAACTGATTGCTGACTTAAAGGACACAGACCACTATGCGTCTGCCAAGTCCTTATTCTCCCATCCTACACCCAACCCCTGCACCTCAGACCTAACCATGCGGGGAGCCTGAAATGCTCCCCTGGTAGCATTTATGTAAATGCTCGGGGTATTGGGTGTATTTTAAAAATATGTCCTTTAACTAAGAGTCTGGAAGAAACATTTTAACTTGAATATAAGGACAGAGAAGAAGTTGGGCTGGTTAATCAGAGATATTCATTTTGGCCTTGAAATCTGTGTTCTCTTATTCATTCCCACCCTTTTGAGACCTGCAGAAGGTTTGGGTTATCTTCATTTCCATAGCAAACTAACACCTTCAGGTACATAATAAAAGTGTATTTAAGACTAAAAAAGTATAATTCCTCAGAGCATATACCAGTCCTTACAAAGCTTGAGAGTGTTCCACAATGCACACAACTTTTAGGAATTTAAGGAAGGAATTTAGTTGTAGCTATTCCTTGACCTTTTTTTCCCCCTCTTTCCATCTTTCATGGTAGACTATGGGATAGAACAAGGTGAGGGAAAGGTGTTTTTTAGACACAGATGGTTTATCTTGCTCTCATGCATAGAACAAATGGGTCATTGCATTAGAAAGTCATACCAGAATTTATTCCCAGACTGAAATTTTATAGGTGGGGTGTTTTTGTGTTTCTGTTTTGTTTTCCTGCTTTTCTCAGAAACCTGAATCACAGCTAGCCTACAAGGTTTATCTGGGTTTGTCTTACTTGTTAGACCCTTAGTGGTATATTGGTAGGTTTGCTTTTTTATCTTAGACACTCAGGAAATTAATCTTCCAAAATACAAAATATGTTGTTTGTATTTGTACCGTGTATCTCTTACAAATTTAATACCCTGTGGTTTGGAGGAAATAAGATTAGAAGAGCTAACATATTTCTGGACCTCAAATATAATCAAAATGTACCAAAATGCCCCTCCTATCCCTTTCACTGGATGCAGATCCAAGAGTTTTGGTGAAACACAGTACACAGCACTTCCTTTTTGAAAGTTACAAAGCCACCATGGGGGAAAAAAAAAATCAAGAAAGATGGAACTTAAATGCAAATGATGGAAGCATGTATATATATACATATATTTATGTACGTGTATATATATATAAATATTATATGTACGCTTACTTAGAGCAAGAATGAAACCCTATTTGTAAAACCCCAAACCACCTTGTCAGATCAAGACAGAAGAGCTCTTTCAACAACTCTGTCTCCCAGACAGAATCATGGGGTGACAGGAGGAAATGTTTCTCTCAGTGTGATTACAGAACTAATGAATTATCTGTTCCAAGTCTTTGGTTTTTACATTATTTATACTCAATACACTATATTTGTAAGGATGATTAGTGTACCATCTGCCTGGGCCACAAACAGGCATAAAGGAGACAACCTCGTGATTAAAATCTCATTTCTTTTAAGTAGAGAGTAGGAAACCGCTATTCTTTCTGGACATGCAGACCTCCGGTCTCCTAATTAATCTACATCAGTCATTAGACAGATAGCCTGGCCAGACCTAAAGTTATTTAAATGCACCACTAAGATAAAACATAATACAGCCAAGCCACACACACTCAGCTCTGTATCCCCTACAGCACTCCACTGAACATGCAGTCTCTCACTACGGCACAGTATCAGAATTAATCACCAGCTCTGAAGTAAGTTCCTAATTTTTATCATCACAAGACTATGACTAATGCTGAGTTCATCCAGACAAATGTGGATGTCTGCATCAGAGCTAGCCACCCCAGCTGCTCCTGCAGTTCGGCAAGGATCTCATCCACAGAGAGTCAACAGCATCTCAGGTGCAATCTCTGAAAGCTTAAGACGTGGAAGGGACACAAATGAGTTGTACTTAAACAGGGCTGCTTGTTTCCAGAGAATAAAAAGGAACTGAGGGTCATCAGACAAGAAGTGAACATAAACACTTTTGATATCTAAATTAGACGAGATGAATTTCATGATTCCTGCTTACGTTATATTTGTGAAGGGCTGATGTAACAGGGAACCTATGATTTTTATTAAATCTATAAGGAACTGCATTGCTAAAAAACATTAAACTAAAAAAAAAAATTAATTTACAGTTTTCTATCAGAGTTATTAACCATGTTTCCTAATGTTCACCCATTCTACTGCTCCGTATCCTCATTTTTGCACTGCTCCAACATTTACAAGTAATTTTGTTTTCTCCTTCCCTTAACCACGCACTCTTGTCCTCTTCGTGACATTTGTGAATGCTTTACGTGGCCAGTGCCATGTAATTCAGCTGGGCCCACTGCTGTCATCTGACCAAACAGTACACCCACCACCCAGTTGTTCTAATCTGTTTTCACAAATCAGTCCCTGATGGTCTCTTCCCAGAACTTCTCCCAGCCTGCCAGCGTTCTCACCACTGCAGCAGTGAGATGTCTGCAGCATCCAAACTCAGCTTGCGCCAGGTGGTCTTTATAGCCCTCTCAAGAAATCATCTCCTATACACAACCCTTCCCCCAGCTCTCCCCACCTCCCTCCCCCCAGTGAAAGGTGGCTGCTGTATGTAAGACTGAACTGCCTATTTGCTGCTTTTACAATAATGGACTAGGTCGTAGCAATTACACCTACACTTACATGCCATCTGGACAAGTTTTGTCAGTGAAAAATAAATTGCAGGTGAGATGTTGTTACTTTTTAAATAACTACTTTCAGTTCACATTAAGGGCAAGTATCTTACTAAACCCCAAATGCACACTCACTCCTGCAGTTGTTAAACAAACAGATATTTAAATGAAAAAATACCAAAGCTTAAACTTGAAGAGCATCAGAAAAGTGCTCTTGAAGTAGAATTTGGCTAAAATAAATAATCACAGCATCACTCCAAAGTTTGCTCAAGCTGGAACTCATGGCTGCTCCTTCTGCTTTTCACGTGCCTGAATTAGAATCACCATGCCAAATGAATCTGCCTACTCCAGTATCTTGAGCACACGATGCAACAGCCTTTAAAACACACACACGTGCTCCTCAACATCTTTACTTCTGCCATACAAACCAAGGACAATCTTTGTCAACAACTCATGTGTGAGCCACTCTTGAGATTTTCTGTCCTGAAAATTCATAATAAAAGAAAGAGTCTTTAGGGAAAATGTGGAAATAATATAGTTCCATAGAGGATTCCAAAGCATTTGACAAACATTGATTGAATCTTAAAATCTCCCTGTGGGTAAGCTTTATTTGCGGAATATTGTAGAAATGAGTAATCTAAGGCATAAACTATGGCAGATCACTCAGTGGAAAATCAGGTAATTTAGGAACTGAGATGCTGAGGCTTATCTACTACTGTAAACCTCCTTCAGCTGTTGCCAAGACAAAGCCTACTAAATTTATAGGCTTACTGATTACTTTTGTTGGAAGGGACCTCTAAGTATCACTTGGCCCGACCGCCTGCTCAAAGCACAGCAAACTGTGATCAGGCTGCAAGAAGTCTCGTCCAGGCAAGTCACGAGTATCACAGAGAACAGCACACAATATCTCTGGTCAGCCCGTTCCAGTGCTTGACTGCTCTCATGGTGATTTTTTTTTTCCTTTGTTGTTTTTATAAATCATGTAATAGAAGCATAGAATGCTTTAGGTTGGAAGGAACCTCAAAGACCATCTAGTTTCAACCTACTTGCCACAGGCAGGGACACCCTCCACCAGACCAGGCTGCCCAAAGTCCCATCCAATCCCTCCTTAAACACTGCCAGGGAGGGGGCAGCCACAGCTGCTCTGGGCAGGCACATAACACATTACTGAGTTGAAAACAGAGTATAAGCACAGCTACATTCATTATTACAGAGATTTAGACAGTAACAACCTATAGTAACTCCATGGGTGACACAAGAATTCACTTGACTTACAAGAATTTACCACATTCTTGTCTATGAGGACAGAGTTTTCCAAGAGTCTTTGGATTACTTCAAAAGATACAGAAGAGTCAGCCCTACTTCCAAAGTCCAACTACACGGATTGAAATCCTCTGGCTCCCTCTGGATATTACTGAATTTCAGCCAGCTAATACTTGATGATGTTAAAGGTCTTTGATTCTATGTTTCTATGGTTCTAATTAGTGTCACTGGATTTGGCCAGGAGGTATCACATCTGAGTAGAGAAACATCATACAAAGAATAGAACCATAGCCCTCCTTGGAGTATTTTTATAACATGCTTGATTTCCCAATTGGAATGAAGCTTGTAGAGGTGTGCCAGCATGAAAAGAGTGCTGACAACTAATTTATTTCATTGTGCTTAAACTTTATTGCAAATTTTAATTGAATGTTACAGAATTTGAAATCCAATCTCAGATTTAATCTAATTATATGCATACTGTGAACAGGACAGGGACATAGGTACATCTGGGTAAAATATCCTTACCTTGTACTGCCTCTCTTATTTATTTTTAATTCCTGAAGAGGATTTTATATCAAATATACTAACATGGCTGTTATGAGGCCTGACTTCTTTTAACAGCTACTGGTATTTTCCCCACCTCTTATTCTTCCTATCAGCTGTAATATCTACTACTTACTGTTTGTTAAAAGTCTCCTTACAGTAGAGGTCTAGAGGTCCTCATCTACCAAGAGAAAACACATGTATTTCCTCCTGCAGTGAACAGTGTTCCTCCCTCAAAACTTATTTTGCCTCAACAAAAACATCTCCTGGCATTTTGTTTTCATTATACACTTTATTGCTACTCACTCATTAAGTTCTCATCAGAAGAATTTTAAGCATTAATATTTTCTAGGAAAACAGGCCATTGACATTATTACAAATTATAACAGCTTTAATGCTGGCACTCAGGAGAATGTCTGAAACCGTCAGGCTAAATGACACAACAACATAACATTTATGAAGCAGTAACGTAAAAGTCTTCCTTTTCTTTCCCTCCCCTCAAGCATTAGGCCATACAGCTCTGCTTAACACACATGCTGGCCCTGAGAAGAAAACAAGGTAATACAGAAGGAAGTGGAAGCATGAATAGAGAAAATACTTGTTTGGTGGTGGAAGAATGAAATTCTATGCTTCGTTTAATTTTTAACTCAACACAATAACCACTCAGATGAAAGAACCATACTTTGAATTTACAGTAGAACAAAACATGAAATGGCTTGAAGTGCTGTGTTTTCTTTTTCTCTCCTGGAAATTCAGGTTTTCATTATTTCCCAGGCTGTGCAGAGAATAGCAATGTGCAGCGCAGGGTATCGCAACAGTGGCTTAGTACATTATTACCTACAGAAAGAATTGCCCATGTGTCCTGGTTTCAGCTGAGAGAGAGAGTTCATTTTCCTTCCAGGAGCCAGCATAGTGACGTGGGTTGGATTCAGTACGAGAACAATGTTGATGACACACCAATGCTTTCAGACATTTCTGGGTAGCTGTAGTGCCTACACCAAGCCAAGGACTTTTCAGGTTCTCAGGCCATGCCCCAGGCACATGAGAAGCTGGGAGAGCACAGCCAGGTCATCTGGCCCAGGCCGGTCAAGGGGATGTTTCCCACCTCAGAGCATCATGCTCTGGATATAAATGTGGGAAACAAGCTGGGAGGTGGGATGGCTGCTCAGAAACAGATTGGGCATCGGGTTGCTGTTTCCACAGGTGGTGAGCAATTGAACAAGTATTTCCTTCCTTTTCTGTCCTGTTAAACTGTCTTCACCTCAACCCATAAGTTCTGGGGTTTTCCATTCTCCTCCCAACATCACTGAGGGGAGGGAAAGGTGACCGAGCTGCTGTGTGGTGCTTAGTTACTGGCTGGGGTTAAACCATGACACTGTGTAATTGTGCCTCATTTGGAATAATGATTTAAAAAGAAATCTTGAATATATCAACTGAAAGATTTAGTGCATTAACTGTATTTCTGGTAGGCTTGCAGGCACATTTCACAGAGATCTGTGGTTTAATATAGACAGAAATCTGTATCATCATTCAGAATATATTTTATTTCATTGCTGACCTGTTATAAAAGTACGTCCATGTCTGTTCTCTTTCCATCCTTTGCCTTTGAAGAACATAAAGGAAGAGCTGCTTCCTAGAAAGGAAGATCCTAAAACAGTGAGACGGACTCCTATCTTAATTGAAATCTGTATGGTCTATTATAATAAACATCAGCAATATAGTTATCATCATTATCATTGGATAGTTATCATTAGAGCTAATCAGAGAAACTTTAATAGAACTAGCCTAAATTAAAAACAAGGTGTATTTCCACAGCTACTCTATTCTGTAATCAAATTAGAAACTACTCAGAGTCTCAAGATCCTGAGTTCAGTGTTTCAGAGCACTGCTTTCTTATTTATAAATTTCCCTTTTAAAAAGTGAAATACTAAAAAATTCATTCTGATGGATCCTTAAGAAAATTGTTGTGGAATTTGACTTTACAAAGAATATTTTTTAACTTTCCATTTCCTAGTTGAAAAAAGTCAAGTTCTCATAATCTTGAAAACTTCTACATCCTTCCTGCATCTCCAGCTACACCGTCAGCCAGATCAACATTTTTCCATCATTGTTTGCATCCCTGCAACTGCAAAGCAGCCATTCTTCATTCAACCTTTAAGAAATGCTGTAGCACTGCATAACACAGTAAGAGATCTCTTGGAGCTTGCTGTTGGCCACATTACACAAACATCCAACCCTATGCAACAATTGCACGATAGGGAAAACTGCAGACCTTGCTACTGAATTTCTTTAACATTTGTTATTCCGAGCTGTTTTGTTGATGTCTCATACCTAAAACTCTCAGTCAAAGGCATCTTGATTACAGGAAAGCTCAGTGGAGTCTCAGCAGTAAAGCAAAAGGCAAAAAAATGAGGGGAAAAAATCACAGAAATTGATGCTGAAGGGCACAGTCACTCGCAGATCTCACCTTCGCTGGAAACTTGGATTTGAGATTATCAAAGCCACATGAGAAAACTCTTACACAGCTGATACTTTCAGGGCTGTTGTTACAGCATGCTGCTGGGGAACTGTCCATCCAAAACCCACTTCCCAGGGGCACAGTCCCAGAGCTCCCGCAAACCAACAGCACCATTCACATCACGCAGACCTTTTTCCTTCCTCCTTCCTTTTGAAATGAGCACACATGACAAAGGCAGGGGGAAGAGAAATACAGTCCTGCAACCCAACTAATGATCACCAGGGACTCTCAAGGCCCTTTTCAGAGACAGCAGGGACCACCTGTGTGCCTGCAGGCTCCAGTCAGTGCTCTCTAAGCAGCACAAAAGGAGAGGCAGGTTACCTGACACTTACCTGCTGTGATGCTCACAGCCTCTGGACAGGACTGTAACCCACACAAGTGGTATAGCACCCTGTCTAAGGTGAAGCAGAGAAAGGGGTGGTAGGAGAAGGAGCATTTGCATTATTCCCTCCAATCATTACACAGTTTAACCTTTAGAGAGCACTTTTCTAATCTTCCAAGGGCTTTAACAGCATTAACTACTCAAATATAATAACCTTCACATTTGGCTGTATGTAGCTAGCTACCATGGTAAACATGATGAAATAACTCTGCACCAATAGCCTCAGCTGTGCTCCTTATAGGAACTGCTACTGCTAAGACAATTCTGAGTCCTGGGGCTGATCTGCATTTGCTCTAAGCAAGGAAAAGTCAGTGGGTTTGGCTGGGATAGAGCTCATTTTCTTCCCAGTAGCTGGCATGGGGCTGTGATTTGGATTTGTGCTGCCAACAGAGCTGACAACACAGGGGTGTTGTTACTGCTGAGCAGCGCTCACACAGAGCCAAGGCCTTTGCTGCTCCTCACACCGACCCACCAGCCTGGGAGTGCTCATGGAGCTGGGAGAGGATACAGCTGGGACAGCTGACCCCAGCTGACCCAAGGGATGTTTCATACTATATGATGTCATGCTCAGCACAGAAAGCTGAAGAAAGGATGGGGAGACGTTCAGAGTGACAGCATTTGTCTTCCAAAGTCACGGTTACACACATAGGATGGAGCCCTGCTTCCCTGGGGATGGCTAAAACACCTGCCTGCCCATGGGACGTGGGGAATGAATCCCTTGTCTTGCTTTGCTTGGGTGCGTGGCTCTCGCTTTACCTGTTAAACTGTCTTTAGCTCAACCCACTAGTTTTCTCACTTTTACTGTTCTTATTCTCTCCCCGATCCCACCAGGGGGGAGCAAGTGAGTGGCTGAATGATGCTTAGTTGTCAGCAAAAGGTAACCAACTTCAATGAGTAGAACAGGAATGACAACAGCAGTGGTTTACTAAAGTAATGTGATTACCTGAGATTTTCTTCTTTCCTTGTACATCTTGTGATGCTACAATGACCACTGCCATTATATGTGCCATTTGTCAGCATCAAAAAATTACTAACTACTTGTGGTGCACTACTTTTCCAAAGGGGAAGGGTAATTCATTAAATACTAAAGTATCTGAATTGACCAAAATAATGCATGAAATACTCCATGCTCAACAGAAAATAGGAAGTGAAAGTCTTACACTATTCTCTCAGGTGCAATCGATACTGTAACGTTTCCTGTCCTCCATATATCCTTCTAACAAGCACTTATTTCTCCTTACAATTTTATGTCCAAAGTTGAGACACACATATGCATATCCATCTATCTATATGTACTTTTAAATACGCATTTCATGTATATACTGCCCCTCTCAGTAAAGGAAGAGGTCATATGAGTAACCTACAGTAACCACATTGTATACATAAACAAGATGAAGAAACTTGGCCCCCCAATGAAGTTAAAAATACTTCCATTATGCAATCTAGATTTACTCGAATATACAGAAAAATACCAGATTTGTAACTTGTTTTTTCTGTTCATAAGGACACTTTTGTTAGGCTCCTTTCCAGCAACTAGAATATTTAAAATATTTACTTTGAATGATAAGGATGTGGAGGAGAGACATTTTCTATTTAGAAAACAACATTTTTTCCTGCATATCACCAGTATATTTGTGACTGCCACAGTTTTGTATCAGAAAGAGAAAAAACAGAGAAAAAAATAGAACTGAAATTTGCGCCTTAACTTTACTTGCAGTAATGAGAATTTAAGCAAGGGGGAAAAAAAGCAGACAGTACACAATCCAGACAGCCAGAATTTGCATAATTGTGGAACAGCATCAAAGAATTTTTATTTAAAATAGAATTAAACTTTCACTCACCAATATAGTTACAATCTTTGGTAGAACTGGAAATCAAAAATCAAGATGCATGAGTCCTTCAACCACTGCTTTAATTATAAGACTCGATTCTCTTGCAAAACAGGAGTCGGGGAGAACAAAAGAGAAGAAAGGAAAAGAAGTTAGCTCATTTCTGCCAAAGACTGATGGCTGTCTAATTTCAGGCTGTGTGACTAATATACTGAAAACATTTTTACCTGAGTGTCAGTTTCTGTATTAATCTGGATGGACCCATACTTGTAATATTTAAACAAATGGGGCATTGTTTAAATGTTCACTTCCTTTTCCAGAATCATTAGATTTTTCTCACGTAGCACGATGAAACTTCAAAACCTTATTATTGCTTATTATTTTGTCTTTACTACATCTGGTGTTTTTATTTGTACTATATGAGCTATTAAACACCAAGTATTAGATGTATTTCAATGACTTCGATATACCAGTGAGAACATGTTTTCATAGCTGGGGGCTTCAAAGTTTAATAAATATTTCTAAAGCACTGTGAGTTGTTTCATGAAGTGCTACTGAAGTCAAATAAAATATCATCTTATCAATAAACTGCCTCTCCTGGAGATAGATGGCTCAGTTCCCAGGAGAAAGAAAACCAGCAGTCAGTAAGTAATAATAATGGAGGAAAAGTTAAACTCAAGCAGATGTTTGCAGTTTGGGCAGCACCAAACGTAACACTTTGTTTCACTTATCTGTTCCCATTCCCACTTCCAACCTGAAGTTGGCTGAGATGGCACAACATAACATTTGAGATGCTGGACAGCTTGTCCCTATTATTCTTAGATTTTAGCAGAAAAATTTATTTGCTGCAGAAGAGGAGGACAAACTGGTCCTCCATGAGATCTTTCAAAAAAAAAAAAAAGACTGATCTGACATACTAGGAGATTTTTCATGTGCTATTGTTCTGTGGAAAGGAATCTTTGGCACATTTGGGGCAGAACTGCCTTTCCATTTCATGTACAGACTGCCTAGTACTGTGACACATCGGTTGTTACTGGGGCATCCCATCATTATGACAGAACAAACAAGTTTTAAGAGAAGCCTTGTCTCGATACTGACGGGATAGCGTACTGATGATGGAGGTCATAAAGGAGGAGAATAGTATGCAAAAAGTAATTTCTTACACCACTGTTAGCTAAAAATTCCCTCACCCCTTGTGAATATAAGCTATTGCTAAATACAGCGTACAGGTGATGCTTTAATTAGGTTACAGACACATAAATCTGGAAAGAAATTTAAAAACCCTCTATACACTCTGTTCACTTGGAGAAGACGAAGGAGGGAGGGAGAAGAACACTGAGCTGAAACAACTCCCCCCAATATCCCTTAACAAGAGAAATTTGTTCTTCAACTGGTTTAATCAAAACGTCCTATCATTTCCCTGAAGAATTCTCTCTTGCTGCTTCAGCAGAATTTCCATTCTCCCTTTGCCCTTCAACATGATGCTGTCTCACAAGAGACCGTGGCCACTTCTACACTTTATCACCATCAAAATCCTTGGAAGGTCTGTTTCTCGAACATTTAAAGGTTTTCCTGTCTGCTAAATTAGAAAATGATTCAGTGCTGTAAATCTCAAAATATATTTTAAAAACACTGAAAGGACAGACCCTGAACAAGTAGCTCCTTCTCCAGAGAGTAAGGGCCTGTTGAATTAAATAAAACCGATTAGGGAAGTAAGGAATTGTTTCTTTTCAAGAAACTTCTGGAGTTTTAGAATATAGATAAGCACTACCAGAACTGATACTAAAGTCAGGCTACTACATTTCTGAAAAATCAACAGCAGTATGATTATCAAGAAAACATACAAAGCAGCAAACAGCTTCCATCTGGCTGGAACTAATACACCAAGGGGCATGATGAAAGAAGCTGTGAAGATTCAGTATTACTATGCATTGATGACTACCTGTCCTAAATACAAAATTTGGTACTTATTTTCCCAATTATCCAGGTGAAATCTTACATAAACTTCTAGTACATTCCAGTACTTCAGCTGCTTCATCTAAGCAACACCTAAAGAATCCAGATTTAAATTGAGCATTACAGGATGTATTAAAAAAAGTTTTAAAATAATTAACTAACTTGTTATTTATTTCCAAGGGAAAAAAGTCCTAACAGGAGACAGCTTTGAATGCAGGAGGGGCAAAGACAACAGCAGAAGGGGATAAGGGAGATGTTACCAACTGCTCAGTGCTAACTATTTAAGACTAACCCAGTCCGTTTGGGTTCCCTGCCTGCTCGTCATTTCAGAGCCTCCTGTGACGAGGAAATACAATTGCTGGGCTCTAAGCAAGAGTCCACGCTCACAACTGCCCCTTTCGCCCTCCCACCCAAACGAAGCCAGGCAGGAGACCCTGCAAAGGACCCAGAGAGTGAAAGGCAGAGACTTCACTGACCTCCCAAGCTGTCTCTCGTCGAATGTCTCGCGGCAACAAACACAAGCCAGTCACGTTTCACAGGCCAGCCTCCAGATTACCCTGTGTCAAATCCCTTGCCTTTTCATTTTTCCTTTGTTTCCCCTCTAGCCAAGAGGAGCCACTGGAGCATCACCGGAGCACACATGAGAACCACAGCACAACTCTGGGTTTGGCTCCTGATTCTTTAGGTGACAGAGGTCAGCCTGGTCTAACTGGATTTCCCTCCAAATAAATATCACCCCTCAATGAACAGCAGGGGCACCATTCACACTGTCCCTTAGCCAAAAACACAAACTCTTCCTCTGTGTTGACCAGGAGTGGCTTTGCCCTGGTGAAGTTCTGCTGGCAGGTTAAAGGCTCGTTTCATTTCTACGTAATATCCAACCATGTACCCATTTCAAAAAGCTTGTGTTCCCAGCTGCATCATTCTTGGAGGCTGCACAGGTAGCTTTGCTGTGAATTTACAAATAAATTACAACTGCAGGCAGCCTCTGAAAGCAGATGGCATGAAAATTCAGAAACACAGAATGGAGATTAAAGGTAACAAAACTTTAAAAACTCATTTGCTGGGCTCTGGTGGCTTTAGCAATAGTAAAACATACACGTATTTTCCAGGGAATGGGCATCAAAATATACCTTTTACACTGTATGGCGACTGCCTGCTTTAATACTGTGTCTCAGACTTCTCTCTAACACTGCTAAAGCACAACCATGAATTAGGCAAGGCATTACTTCCTTCACACTAACTGGGAACTAACCGTGGTAGTCAAGGATGCAAACACAATGCTGATGTCCTCAGTAAACCCGTACCCCAGGATGTAACCCAGAGCCAGGTGGACTTCCAGCAGACAGACAAGTTTCCACAAATCTGTCAGACAACTTCCAACAAACTTTCTGGCTGAAAATGTGTTTTCAAATTAAAGCCAAACCAAAGTATTTAAATAACAATGAGGTGGTATACATTTCATTGTAACCACCTGAAGGAAATATTTGAAGAGAAAAATATAGGATGTGTTACCACCTTTTATTAAACAGGCTTGAATCTCACTTTCAATCTTCTTTCTGAACTTTTGTTTAACTCCCTGTGAATAGCAATAAAGAAAAGCTACTTGCATCAGCTATGGATCACAGGCTATTTTTTTCAGCTGGGGAAGCACTGGAAATGCCAGAGCTCTCTGGATGAGTTCAGCTTAAAAAAAATTAAAAATTATTACAAGAGTTTGCCCATTCCCATCAAGACCAGCGCTTTGGAAGGGATGCTTTTAAATCCTGCCTGCTCCCAAAGAACTGCACCAGGGCTATGAGAGGGCAAATAGACCGGTTCTGGTTGAAGAACAACAGTCCCACTGAAAATAAGTTCAATCTCTTTTCCTCGCACTGAATCATTTGAAAGCATTTCCCCCTCCCCCAGCCTTGTAGGTCAAACATTTTCCCTCTTCACATTGTTCCACTAACAAATCAAAAGCACTGGTGTTCTTAAATAAATCCTACCATTCGTATATTACAGATATACAGACTGTGAAAAGAAATTATAAGGTTTTCCCTGCTTCTACATTTTAGTCAAAATTTAAGGAAAGAATATTCCAGTGATTATAACTGTTTTATTAGCATCTCTGAGTATACCCATTTTTCATACTGCTAATGTTCTAAAATACAGCAGGTACTTGAGACTGCAGATGTTCCTCTCTAAAAAGCAAAAGGTCCATAAAATCTGTTTGTAAATAACAAGGAAGAAATGGACCATTAAGAAATGCACCAGTGTTCAAGGACTGCAGCGCTGTGCAGCACACCCCCATTCTGGCAGAGCTCCCCCTTTCCCTTTCAGTACTCTTTTCCCCAGACACCCTGGGGTTCCCAGCATCACCAGGACCTGCCATCCAGCTCCAGTGGTTACACGCACTAGGAACCATCAGGAGCAGCTTGTGCCAGAAGCCTGCCCTGGCACAAAGGAAACCCCTTCATGGACATTGAGGAGGAAAGACTATCAAGACCCTGAACCCTCCTTACACACCACATGCTGCTGATCTTCTCACAGTCCCTCTTCTCTTCCTATCAAGCAGGATTAACACTGATTCTTACCGTGGGTATTTAAGTGTAGGTAGTCTGGTCCATAATCAGTGTACCTTTGGACACGGCTCTCACCAAATTCAGGGTGCAAACCTATTATTGCATATTCCTCCCACTAAAATGTTATGCCCTGAATTTGCTTGTGATAAAGAACTCTTTGTAACTCATTTTAATGGCTGAAAGTGCAGTGGCAAAACTCCAGTGTAATGTAGTTCCGTATCAGTATCTGACAGTTCTATGTTAAGGTATACTGCAATATTTAGATGTTCAGTCTTTGCAGCTATTCAATAAAAGGTAATGGTAGGCATGCCAATTGTATCATTTATACTGCATTATTAATATTTACTGTCCTAGCTCTAGAATCTTAGATTAATATATTGTGCAAGAGTTAAAAAAAAAAAAATATATATAAACAATCGTAGCAGGATATTGAACAGGGCTGTAGGATCTTTTCTGCCCCCTCCCCGTGCAGCCTTTAAGATCACTGTGGTAGTATAGCAGTAAAAGACGGCTCTTACTGATGTGCTTGTTCATTTAAATACCAGGCAAACTCCACAGGTTTAATACACAAATCACAGTGGATTGTATATATCATTTTGGATTCTTCACAGGAAGTGTAAGTTTACATATATTAAAAGAATCTTAGAACTTTTATTCCTCAGTTTAGGGTATTCTAACATAAATAAAACTCTGAAACAGCAATAGTATATACAGTAGTATATACAGCAATATACTACTTTTAAGCACTGTAAAATTTATAATCTCTTAAAAAATTAGGGCTTCTGCTAGGACCTGCATTTTGTTAGTACATCAATTGGCAAATGCAATTTACCTTAGTAAAATGGAAGCATGCCTTTACTATCAACAGTACTGCAGGTTCTCTTGCATTTTAAGCCTTTTTTGTTTTGACAGCGATTATCTGTCTCTAGTCACCTGACCTGCTGTAACGTGACCAACCCATAGCGAATCAAGCTTCTCTGGTTTTGCCACCCACAGACCTTCCTAAATTCTTTGAGAACCAGAAATCAAAAAAATTGTCTTACATTTGCAAGATCAGAGGACAAAATGACCCTCTTCTCAGTATTTGCCACAGGCTAAAAAGCAAAAGCTAGGGTAACTCGTACAGCCCCCCTGGACATGTGCTGGTACCCAGCTGCCCCCCAACCCACGGGCAGCCAAGGATAGCCAGAGAGAGCTGTACCAAGGCAGAGTGGCTGGCCAGGCAGCCTCCCTCTGGGCTCTCATCAGCCTGTCTTGCACAAAGCCACACTAATGGCGAAAAGCCTTTAGCTTTCTTTGCCGTGGTAACGGGTTTTCAGTGGTTTCCTTGGTTTTGTTACTATCATTTTGAAGTGACGCAATGAACCTCATGCAAAATCCTGCAGAGAGTATTCTTACTCCAGCACCGAGCCTACTGGCATTGCTCAGTAGCATCCTCTCCTCAGGCTTCCTAGAAGCAAGGATAACAGAGCCTTACTCCTGAGGTGAGTAGCATTTAACTTTTTCCTTCTTCTCCCACAGGGTGACATTTGGGAGAAGCGGCATTCCCCAGTACTAGAGCTGCACCCCTGCACGGCTGAATGAGACCTTCATATGAAGGCCAGCTAACCCCTACCAACCTGCCTGTGAATACAGCTGGCACACAGCTGACAGATCTTTTACAGGCTGCCTTTCCTCTGAAAATGAGACTTTCAACACTACAGTGGCACTTGTAACTTCGCAGCCCAAACAGCACCACGCACACAGCAACGCTGAAAGAAACATGGAGAGAGAAAGAGACTGCAGACTGTCCCCTCCAGTTCCTTGAGTACTTAGCTCAGAGACAGACTGTGTGGGGGAAAAAAATCATGTCAAATCTATTAGAGCATTAAAGGACTAAGTTACTGTATCCCTCAATTGTACACCTGAGACATTTGTACTGCAGGTAGGCAGCAATTTCAGTTGCTGCTAAAGTCTAATTTTCTGTAAATGATTCTCGCAAATGTGCAGAAGGATTCATGGAACGGTCTGGGTTGGAAGGGACCCCAAGGATCACAGAGTTCCAACCCCCCTGCCACAAAAAGGAAAGGAAAGAAAAGCCTTCAGAACTGCAACCAGTAAACTTTTAATGGTAAAATTTCTAAAGGCAGCTGTTCATCAGAGGAAAAGGAAACAAGAAACCACATTAGATAATGCCAGAATTTTGTCCTGTTTTACTTACTGTTACTGTTTCTAAGTAGCACCTGGAGAAGTTGTCACTATTTCCCCAGACGAGACTGCACTGCTGGCAGATGAGAAAAGATGCCACGGAGTGCAACAGTTCCCAAGTTTCTCTTGACTTCAGTTCCTCATTTCTAACACTGGAACCTGTAGCAGGCTGGCATTTGTAGGGGTAATACTACTTTCAGGGGTTGCTGTCTCTGATTTCTAAAGAACCTGCATTTTTGATGCTATAATTTATCTTGTTTATCACTACTAATAACAGTACCTGATTACACTCACAAACCTTATATGAAAATGATAACATTTATTCCTGTAATTAATGCTGGACATTGAACAGGAGACGTAAGGATTTGCAGACGCAAAGTCATGTTCAAATAAATGGCCCAAACGATAGGCTATCAGGAGGGAGGAAAAAAGCAAAGCCGGTGATGAAAGGCATACAAATATACAAGTATTTGTGCTGAGTTTATGCTTCTGAGGTACAGCCACGCACATGATCCCTGATCCCCTCACTGTTATCCCACCTACACACTTCTGGTACTTTTGCACCTTACACGATGGTTTCTCCCTTCCCACAGCATCTTTTTTTGATGCTTCATCAACAATTTTACTCTCAAGGTCAAAAATGAATTTTCCTTTATAAACCAGAGTTATTTTCCTTGCTGCCATAGCCACTCTTTAAAAAAACCCCAAACAATTAAAACCACTTGAGTTGATAACACTTCTACTACCTTTAACCCTTTGACTCTTCCCTTTTCTCTGCCCCTCTTATCCAGTATTCCTCAAATCCTGAGGATGTTTTTTCACACTACCTTGAAGGGTACATTTCCATTGCAAATATGAATGTCACTTGTAGTTGCAGCAAAGCCCATCTAGTTTTAAATTAGCCAGGACTGGTAACTGACCTCCAGTATTATTGACAACTACTTTCTGTATGTGTGTGTGGTTTGCAGAGCAAGGGTTTTTTTTTATTGTATTAAATTTTGGCAAAAGTGAGTCAGTGTTATCTACTGCAGATGGCAAAGCATATTCTTCTGCTGGGGTCCTATCCACTTTGGACATCAGACTGCACTGGAAGTGGGGAGGCACATCCCCAGAACTTGAGCAGTCTTCACCATTTTAGTTCTAGTCTCTGGCAACATTAATTACCAAGGAACCTCATCTCCTGTCTGCAACATGAATGACAAAGATCTCAGAAGCTCAACACACTGTGTGCCGAACAGGTACGGAAATAGATTCACGCTCTTTGTGTCTTACTCAGTGTATCCTTCCTATGCTTAATGTCCCTGGGCTTATTTAAAAACACCCCCCCTTGTTTTTCAGCAAATGAGACTGAGTACATAAACATGTGTTGTACAAGAACTATTGACTGTAATACTCTGGGTTTTCTCCTTTTGTCTTATAAATAGCTGCAAACAGAGGGAAATAAATTCTCTTTTCTTTCTTCCAAAGAGCTTTTTTCGCCTGCATACAACAGATGTTGTTTCCACAAATTAGTTTATAATTTCTTTCATAACTCAGTCAGAACAACCCTTCAATGCATAGTCAGGGAATAGATTTAGTGCTGCACATAATTCTTGTAATTATGTAACAAAACTGCGCTTTGCTAGGTGAGAACCTTGGCTATCAATCATTCGGTTTAGTGTATGGGCAACTTAATCTTCTGTTACACCAGCTGTGCAGGGCCCAGCCATGCTCACCGCCGATTCCTTACGTTTCCACAGAAGGAAGTGTAAATGATGACTGTGATTGGGAATCGGTAGGCAGACAGCAAGCCGGACAGCTCCGGAGCGCTGCGCTGTAATATATTAAGTAATTAGGAAAGCCATGTACAGCAACTCCTTCCCCCCACCTGCCCCCAGTACCAATTTCCAAACTGAGAAGCATGGAGATGTTTTCCAGTCATCAAAATGCAGCTAGCAACAATAAAGCGAATAAAGTTCCTTCCCTCAAAAAAAAAAAAAAAGTAATTCCAAAACTTCGCTGGTCCAGAACAGAAGATTAAATAATAAAACTGCCTTTGTGGCTCAGGTGAGCAGCGTGGAGACTTGGTGGATCTCAAGCTTTGAAGTTCAGCATGAAAACGGCAAATGTCACACCATAAAATAAAAATTGGCATGCAGTATGGCCAGTCCTGCTGTTCGAGATACTGTTCATGGAGTTGCAGCACTGGGAAGAAAATTTTAAACTTTTTTATTTTTTTAAGAATATGATTTACTTTTTAAATGAAAATCAATTTTCACCTGTATTTAAAATGGGTTATATTGTCAGCCACTAAAGCTGAAGTTGCTGACATATTACCAGGCACAGAATACACAACATATTGAAGTTTCTCCAGGAGGTCACATACAGGTGCCCGAAGGCAAGTGGAACTCCAGGGGTTACTGAATGGGTTTTAAAGAAACTGATTAGCTAGCCATGCTTCCCCCATGAAACAGGCTTACTGCGGCCCTTTAGTAATCCATCTGGAATCATTATGCAGTCTCTGGGTATGCTTAATGTATCTTTCACACAAAAATGCTTCAGGGATAAATGGATTAGAAAGTCTGAGAGAACAGGTATTTCAGAGGAAGCAGCACACTAAAGTCAACGATATGTTAGGATCTTCCCTCCTTCCCCGCCTCCCCACCTCGCCCCCCCCCCCCATTTATTTTTTCAAATGGGGAATGTGGTGATGAAGTGGCTTGGCCAAGTTTTGAAACAGCTGGATTCACACACACATCTGAGGATGTGAATTTATCCCCACCACCACCTTAAATACGCTTCCCCACATTCCTTCTCAGGCAGGAGATGATCCTTCCTCTCTACCCAGTACTGGAGACACCTGGAGCGCAGCATCCCGTCTCGAGCTCCGCAGCACAGGTGAGATGAGCACACTGGAGCAAGTCCGGTGCAGGGCCACAGAGGCGATGCAAGGTCTGGTGCGTCTGTCGTACGAGGAGAGAGAGGCTGAGAGGGGGACTGCCCAGACTGGAGGAAAGCAGGCTCAGGGTATCTTACCCATGTGCATAAACACCAGAGAGGGAATGAAGAAGCAGCCAGGCTCTCCTGAGCATTGCCCAGTAACAGGAGATGAGGAAATGAGCACAAGTTAAACCCAAGGAAACGGCATTTGAATACATGAAACTGTATTTTTACTGAGAGGGCAGCCAAACACTGAAACAGGATGCCCAGAATGGTTGCTGAGTCTCCATCCTTGGAGACAGGACACAGTCCTGGACAATCAGATTGAACAGGGGTGTAGACTAGATAGTTTTGTGATTCTCCTTTACACTGAGAAAAAAAGAAACTAGGAAATATGATGATCCACTTCCACAAGTTATATGCTACACTGCCAAAAAAAGTCCTTTGCCTCATCTCCAGTCTCAAATACAATACTGAAATAACACAATGAATAAAGTTCTTCTCTTCAAACTCCCACTTGATACAACAGGAGAGAAGAAATTCAGGAAAAAGCTGTTAATTTTTTGTAACATCAACCCCCATACATGGCCCAATCCTAAACTGCACCTAGACTGGTTGTAACTCTTAAGTTACTGAACTAACTGGTGAGCATGGAAACAAAAATCTCTAAGGAGCATGCAAAGAATTACACCTAATTAAAAAGATGCACGATTCAGTAATTTAAAGGCCAGAAAGGCCAAAGTCTTGTGGAATATTCATATTTTCATTTTTACAACAGAAGTTGTACAGTTAGCTTGGACTGAGACTAAGCTGTAGAATCAGGTTGTGACCCTTGACTTTCCCCATGTTAGAAAATTTATCACAGAATAGTTCAAGTTGGAAAGGGCCTTTAAAAGTCATCATGTTTGAGTACTGTCAACTCTAACTCAGCAGAAGACGACATTTCTAGTAATTCTTACATAGTCTGTGTGTTAGAGACAGTAACTAACTCTGTGGTTTTGGCTAGAAATTATTTCTACTGCTGAACTACCTTCTCTTTTGCCACCCTGTCCATCGCATATACAAAAGCTATCTGTAAAGCAAATTGCAGGGAATATGCAATTCACATATTGTCCTGAAGTCATAAAGGCTGAAATGACTAAGACTGCTGTCAGTATTTTTCCCATCATAATGACTCACTAAACATTATGCTAACATTATGTCAAAGATCCCACAAGATTAAAAGCAGCTGCCACACTGCAGTTCTTCCACACACCCAGCACACAGCACTCAAGTCTTTTCGCACCAGTGTATTTTGCAGCAAAAAAAAACCCCTGCCCTCTCCCTCTTGGGAGGAAAGGGATGCCTCACTGAGCACCAGTTCTCACCAACATGAGACAGATGATGTTGCCTTGGTCTTCCAAAACACAGGAGGAAGGGGATGCTGTGTCTACCTAGACAGGGAAGGTCATTGAAGAGTCTGCATGACAGGTGAGCACTGTAGGCATGGCAGGCATCAGAAATGGAAAGACATTCTCATATCCTCATTAATCTTCAGCCACAACCAGTGGTCACAATGAGGTTCCTGTTACATTGACCTGAAAAGGCAGGATTGTCTCGCAAATAATCAGAAAGTCTGAACAAAAAGACATGGAGATAGAGAAACTTTAAGCTCTGTAGGGAAAGTAAAAAGCCTGTTCCTGTGAGCATCACTGAAAACCAGGCATAATTTGAATGCAGTATCTGACTTAACATCACCAGATTCAAACAGCTATCTCAGACGTAGCAACAGAAACTGCAATTTATTGACGAGATAAAGAATCGTCAAGGGGAGATCAGAGGTGACAACCCATTCTATGCTAAACCAAGTTTAGCATAGTCGTCCAAGTATCAGCACTTAACATGTAAAAGACAAGTTTTCAATTTTGGTAGTTAGACTTACTTGTTTTGCCATTAGAGAACAAAAGCATGAGACATGAATTAATTCACCAGGGAAATTCCCTGCTGCTGCTGCTGCTCAGGCATTTCGTGATTTTTCAGTTCCCAAGCACACAGAAGGCAACGGGCTGCACCCCCTTTCAAAAGGGGAAACGTGGATAAAGGCAAAGCACCTGTACTGAGAGGACCAAGAACTTCAGAGCACAGAGGAAACTTTGCATTTCAGGAAGACATAAAGGTGCAAGTAGTGCCTGGAACTGGTGCCCCAAGCAAGTACTGCTCCACTTGAGAAACTGAACACCTGGATAAGCAAGGGTCTTGTAACACAACAGAGAAGAGGACTTGCCAAAGAATATCATGCTTTAAAGATGAAGAAAAGTACAAATAGAGCAAGAATTTCAAATAGTCAGGCTCAGTTAGACTCTGCATTAAAAATTAAGCCAATAAATTATTCAGACATAAAACATGGTAAGTAAACATGCACGGTGATGAAGCAGCATTAAAGACAATGTATGGAAGCTACACAGTAAAATGCTCTGCTACACATTCAATGTAACAGATGACAGAACGCAGAGGATAAAGTGGAACGAGGGCGAAGCAGTACAGAAATAAGTAATTCCAAAAATGATAATGCAAGCAAAACTTTAAAACACCACACACTGACCAGAGAACTCCAAAACCATGAATTTGGGCACAACAGCACACAGAAGATAACAGCACATAAAAGATTAGTCTTTAGTAACTTAAGTGAAACACAATATCATTCTAAAATAACACCAGCAATGCAGGAAAGCAGGTGAAAGCAGGAAAAGGAGTAAAAGTCAGGCTTCCAATCTGATTTGAAGCAGCCCAAAAAGCTTTAAAAATAAGTTTTGAAGAAGAGAAACATGGGGGGAGGGGGGTAAAGAAATAAGGATAGGACAATACATGAACAATTTTTGAGACAAAACCTCTGCAGTCCAGATTACATAATCTTACACTTCAAGAAAAAAAATTGTTGAATTCATTGTTGAAATGTAGATTATATATACTAGTACCAGATCCTTAAAGTGAATAGGAAATTAGTTAACGGAGAAACGATGACATGCTCCTTTGAAGATTCATAATGCTGGCAACCACCTAGTGAAGTTCCTGAAATACTCGATGCTATTTAGTATATTCATGAATCACCCAGGAACATGAGAAAAGAGCTGCAATGAAATTTCTTAGAAAACAAAATTGGGATGAACACTGAAAAGAAAGGAGTGGAAATTTAAACATGAAGGAGATAAAGAATGGAATAACAAAGAATTAGATTTTAAGTCCTGAATCACGTAGAGGTATTTACAAAACTACTTGGAGAATGAAACTATCCATTTCTGTTACAAAATCAGAGCTGGAGAAAAGTTTGCATTTTACAAGCGAAGATACTCCACAGCATAAATACACCATGCCTGTGAAAAGGACTATGCCATCATATGGTGCATAATTTGAATAATTTGCAGAAAAGGAGGGAAATTATTCCTGCTGTAATATGCATTGATGTGAACAATGACTCCATTTACCTGTTTAGAAGCTTATTCCAAATTTATTCAAGTGGGAAGAGAAAAAACAAGATCTACCAGAACTGAAAGAGTACAACCCCACTTCACACGGTTGTGCAAAAAGAATAGCTGTTTTCAAAATGAAGGTTGAGATATTGTATTTAGATATTAATGATAAAATTAAACAAAACCCAATGGGGACAGTGAAAGGGAGGGATTCCTGGAGTTAAGAGTTGTGTTGACATGAGAAGAAATGGGTATAAAGCTACTCCCAATGTTTAAGAAGCTGGCAATTAGATGATTTTCTAACTGTTATCATACTGAATGTCACTGAGCAACAAAGAGAGCAAGATTCATTTTAAGCTAGAGTGCAGTAATGATTCTGTGATAAAACAAAAGTATTATAATGCAAAACACAGTGCCTGGATGGTATGCCTCAACAGGTACTTCCACCTTCTATCCTGAAGAGCAGTAATGCCTACTTCAGTTCAGTTTCAGAAGTAGCTCTGCTCAGATCTCAGTATTCAAAACTATTACTTTTGGAAATAATGGGAAAGACAATAAAAATTTCTTAAATAAGTTAATAAAGAAAACCACACCAGAAACCCTTAAGAAAACCTGGAAATAGGGGCAGGCGAGGTGGCGCCTGTTTACAAAATCTATGCAGTTGGGTATTTAAAGGAAGCATGGCATGATTCTCCCCTCTCCCCAGTTTTCTTTTTTTGTCTCATTTTGCACCCCATGTGTTCCAGCTTAACACCCGTCTCCAGTCTTGGTCAAAACTAATGATCCAATCAATTGCCATCAAAATATGTCCTGAACTAAGAGGCCCCCAAATCCTATAGCAGATACGGTATAAAATGATTCTAACAACGTTTCAGTTGCCCACCTCCCAAGCAAATGTCTTAGGGAAAGTCTCCATAAAAACATTACCTCTGTTTGCCTCATCAGAATTACATTTCTCGTATGAATTACAATCACATCTCATCCCAGCCTTAATTTACTTTTCATGCCAATGCTCCGGAGCAGCAGGGTTTGATATCACAACTTGCCACTCGATACAGCGAGCTGATTGAAACTGATGAAAGGCGGCCCCTGCCTCACGCACTGGGTAGGAATGAGCAGCCGTCGCTTGACGATCAGCCTTGTAATCATGCCACAGATAATATTCATTTACTGGCAAACACCGCTAGCTACGCTGATACGGTTTTTTGTGCCAATCATTAGATTCTGAAAGAGCGTGCTACTCAAGAAACAGAACACACCCACAGCCGGGAGGGACATCCCAGCTTATGCTGTCGGGTTGCTGCCAGCACTACCCAGTCTCTACTGAAACAGGACTAGTCTTCTTCAGACCAACTGGAAGGCCCAAGTGCTTTGACTCCATGAAAAGCGCCAGCTGATTGACCTCACAAGCAAGTCAGGTAGTCATGAGGAGCATTAAGTGCAGCCAATTATTGAGTGATAAAAGGTACGCAAGTTACCAAACAACATGTAAAGTGTGAGTTGCTATCATCTATGTCTGTAGAACGGCACAGCTAGAGTCCTCAGCATGTCATTCAGTCACCAGTACACCATGGCACGCTGAGCACACAACACGCTGCATAAAAATGGCATCTGCAACCACACGGCAACAGGTACACAAGGCATCTCAGTCGCTAAAATTAGTCCACCCTAAAATTAGCCAATGCACAAATAGCCAAACAAAGGAAACCCAGATCCTTCTCTCAGGAGCAAGGTTTCAGGAGCAGAGGAGGAACTGGCAGATGGCCTAACAAGCTCTTTTCCACTTTCATTTACAGCAGCAACAGCTACAAATGAGCAACGTTAAAAAGGTAAACCTTCGTTCTGAGGCATAAGGGTCTGACAACACTGCCACACCCAGCAGGGCAGTTACAGTTACATAAAACCACGAGCAAGTTAAGAATAGTAAGCACAAACCACTTAGAATAGAGCTTCCATTTAACAAGTCAGAATCAGTTCCTTTTCAACAGCACACCACCTGCTTACTGTGTGAGGGAAAGACACGCACTTGGTTTGCCTTCCCCATCATAGTAATACTATTTTATTTACCTACTGTATTTTTCAAAGCAGTAGTAATCTTTAATGTGGTATGACACATACCCAAGTGAGCTTCAGTACCTGAATGAACTAACATGGATATATGAGGCAGAACAGCAGACCATTACCCTAGCTTCTCAGAAATGAGATGTGTAATAGCATTTTATGATTTTATTTCTTTAAAAGTCATCCTCATCATCTCTGTGACAATATACATCCAATACTATTTCAGGGACAGGGTCACCAAAGCATAACAGATGGAAGCATAACTATTTCTGTTAATAGCAACTTATAATTTATGTTCCATCACAGATCCCATGCATCTCCACTTCGCCTTCTTGAAAATGTTCCAAAAAATTTCCCTTTCTTCTTCATTGGAAAAAAATAATTTTCAGACAACACACTTGGTTCTTACCGTACCTCACTAACTTCTGGGGTTGACTTTTCTTGTCCACATTTTCAAATCTGCTTTTTTTCACCACAGGAAAAAGCTAGCATTAAATTTGCAATCTGCTTGGGTAAACTATTTGTGTGGATGGAAAATGGGGAAGGGTGGGAAAAGACAGACCTAGCAAGTGTTTGTACAAATCAGGGCTCAGGCCTGAGGCAGTAGGTACAATTCCCATTAGGCACCAACCTAGTATTTGTGTCTAAATATTTCAGTTTTCAGCAAAACAGTCAGAAAAACATCTTTACAGTGGGCAAAATATTCACTCAGGCTTTATTTATTTATTTTTCAATACATACGAATTCCTTGAATAAACACTTTGATGGAAATGTCTGCAGTGGCATGCTGGTCATTATCCTGCATGGCTGAAATCAGTTTAGAACTAGAAATGAACACGAATGCTCAATCCACCATTACCCTTGGATTTTAGCATGTTGCTTCGCATTCAGTTACATATCTTTTCCCCATAGCCTTCACACACATCCTTGAGACTGAAGAGTCTCCCCACCTGAGAGCGCCAAACTCCTCAACACATCAAGAATTTACTGTTCTCCCTTTTGTCCATGATAATCTTGTCATAGAGATAGCGTAAATTTCAGCATACAAAAGTTAAAAATAAATTAAGTTTTCAAGAGGACAGCACAAATTATTCTTACCTTCTGAAACATGGTAAGGAGACAAGCTGTCTAGGTAAAGATGAGCATCTCCAAGTTGGTCACTGTGAACACCAGTACCTATAATCTTATGGAATCTAAATTTATGTATGAACAGCCTGGATAGAAAGCCCAGTTCTTCAGTGTGAATATGATGGTGAAAATTTTAATTAGTACTTTCAAATCTGTGAACTTATTTTAATTTAGAAAAAATTATGCCTACTTCTACACCAAGTAGTAGAAAAACAACCCACACAACCCAATTTTCTTGCGAATTTTACTCATCTTGCAACAAATAAAATGAGGCATATAGATAGCAAAGTACTTCACTGAGTCAGACAGTTCACAACGTGTGGCAGTTTGACCCTGGCTGGAGGCCAGATGCCCACAAAAGCTGCTCAATCTCTCCCCTTTTCAGCTGGACAGGAGAGAATATATACATTGAGATGCTTAGGAGACGAGGTAAGGACAGGGAGAGATCATTCCACAATTAGTGTCATGGGCAAAACAGACTCAACATGGAATAAAGAGGAAAGAAAACCCATCTAGTTATTAGACTACACACACACACAGCGACACCAGAATCAGGTAATGACATGTGCCTCCAGATCTTAAAGCACCTCCCCCCACCCCTCCCTTAGCAGATTTCACTTTGTTCATGATTACCCTCCTTCCTATCCCCCTGGGGAGGAGGGGGAGGGGGAGTGTGTGTGGTGGAAGTTAGGTCAGTTCTTGACAAGTTGTTTTCCTTCTGAGCAGGAGGGGCATTCCTCACACCCTTCCCCTGCTGCACCGTGGGGTCCCACTGACAGGAAACAGTTGTCCATGAACCTCTCCAACATGGGTCACTTCTGTGGGTTGCAGTCATAAATCATAGAATGTCTCTCAGTCTCTCACGCCCAGACCACTCCGACCTGGTCCTCCACAGTCACAAGTCCCCCCAGTGAACCTGCTCCACCATGGGTCTCTCCTCCCACAGGCTGCAGAACCTGCCAGGAGCTTGCTCCAACATGGGTCACAACGTCCATCATATGTCTCCACCCGCTCCAGAGTGGGGCCTCTCCACGGGCTGCAGGTGGGATCTCAGTTCCCCATCATCTTCCATGAGCTGTGGGGGGACACCCACACTCATCCACCATGGTCTTCTCCATGGGCTGCAGGGGAATCTCTCTGGCACCTGGAGCACCTCACCCCCCACTTCTTCACTGACCTTGGTGCCTGCACAGTTTCTTACATCTTCTCACTCCCGTCTCTGGTGGCTAAAAGCAGCTGTTTGCAGGGTTTTTTTCTCCTAACTGTGATTCTCAGAGGCACTGTGACTGTCACTGATGGGCTCGGCCTTGGTCAGCAACTACGCCGGCCTTGAGCTGGCTGCTGTTTGCTCTGTTGGGCCTGCAGAGAGCTTCTGGCTGCTGCAAGCCCTGCCTTCTCCACCAGAACCCAGCCACACATTAGTACAACACACAGGTTAATTTTTTCCACATCAAAAATGATACCCTTCATTCATGTAGCTTTATGAGAATTACACGAAATTTTACATTCAGTCTACTGTTATTTAACACTTTGAACAATATTAAAAGATTACCACAGAGACAAGGCCCTATCTGCCTCCTCAGCTTACACATTTCTTACACCAAACCATACAGCATACACGATTAGCCCTAAAAGGTCTCTTTGGTGATTTTCACTTTTAATGAACTGGTTGGAATTCATTATACAATGATTGTATGGAGGTTTCACAGGTAAGCCTCTGTCTTTAGGGGGCATGGTACTGACAGACAGTAACTTTTTTTCATTACAAAAAAGAAAATCCACACACCTTCCTTACTAAAAAATAGTAACCTGAAACCTTCCATGACCAAGAACGGAAAAAAACCAGCAGGAAATAAACAGGGAAAATGGGGTAAAGGGCTGCACTAAACTACCAACTCACACCAGTTTTGCTCAGGTGAAACTCCATCAATTTTCAGCACTGAAAAATCTGCATTAGTCAAGACAAAACTTCTCTACTTTGATTTTTTCATTATATATACATGCCAGACCAGAACTGGTTCCGTAGGCTGTACTACTGCCTGGATAGGACAAGATTTGGCAAGCAATCAGATATTTCAAGTTCAGCTTCAATACATAAAGAGTCAAAACGTTACCAAAAAGAAAATTTGCTGGGCTTTGCCACTAGGGTCTACTTAATGCAGCTGCTGTGAATCAATCACAGAACACTAGGGACTCGAAGGGACTTCAAAAGATCACCTAGTCCACACCCCCACCCCATCAGAGCAGGATCACCTAGATTAAGTCACATCAGAATGCATCCAGGTGGGTGTTGAATGTCTCCAGAGAGAGAGACCTCTCTGGGCAGCCTGTGACAGTCACCCTGACAGTGAAAAAGTTTCTCCTTATGTTCACATGGAACTTCCTATGCTCCAGCTTGCACCCATTGCCCCTTGTCCTATAATTGGACATCACTGAGAAGAGCCTGGCTCCGTCCTCCTGGGAAGACCTTTTCAAGTTCTGGTTTAAAGGTTTGGTTAGTCACCTTAGAGGAATGAGGCACCACTGAGTTATTTCATCTTGTACTTGGGAATTAAAATTAGACAACCATTTGTCATAGGCAGATCTTCTTGTATCCTTCTTGTACACTACCAGCAACTTGCCATTACTGGGGTGAAAGCAAAGGTCAATAAAGTGCATATACAGCTGTACAAGGCCTGAACATAAGAAGAATGGTTGCACTGGGTTAACCTATAGCAATATCCTATAGTATAACCTATAGCCCAATATCCTGTGCCTACTGGTAGTCATCAGCAAATGCTTTAAAAAGTAAGTATACAGACAATAACATAATTTTGTATTTGTCCTGATCAAGTAATCTGTAATTTCAGGACTTTCTCAATATGACATCACATATGTACTACAGTGTTAACCAACCCTGGAGGGATTCTTCATCCTCAAGTTTGTCTTATCACTTTTTATATTTTGCTATGTTTAATGCACTTAAAGCCACTAAAAGAATTTTAAAAGTTCTACTGATACAGGAACCTACCAGAACATTTCTCTTACAGAGAGCAGAGGCATCTGAAAGCCACCACATCTTGGATGCCACAGTTTAAAGAAACTCATCTACTCACAAGCTACCTAATATTTAGTTGAAACCCATCTTTGCTGCAGGGCAGATCCTTTCTAATGACCAAGTTTCCTAAAGGCTCCCTGCACTTGGAAGCATGCTGCTCCTGTCCACTTCAAAGGACTGGTTTTGGCTGTGAGCAAAATGGACGAACTGGGAAGGCAAACAAACATCCAGCACTGCAGTGCTCTGGGACTTCAGAGGGTAAGGGGATAGCAGTAGGGGAACTAAAGATCATGATTTCCTTGTGGTACCTTGCCTGGAGGGTTTGGGATGTCCCAAGTGCTGGAATGGATTGCTCTCCCTTCAGCACCATAGCAATACTGCTGAATTGACAAACCACCAGACTACGCCTGGCGAGTATCACCCATGCTGAGTAGCAAAGCACGTGCTGCTGCTACTGAAGACCCTAAGCAAGTCTTGCAGCTTGAAAGCTGACATCACCTTGGCTTCATCCTGTCATCCTCCACTCATCAGCCTGAGGTGAGTGCAAGGAGCCAAATAATTAACCTCATATACCAAACAGCCCTAGGTCAGACACTAACAACAAGAGCCATACCTGGACCTCTCAAGTTGCACCAGAAGATTAAGATGCAACGACCTGCTGGGAGACTAAGGAAAAAAGTCCCAAAACTGTCACAGAAGCAATCAACTACAGCTAAACTGTCCTAAACAAATAGAACTCTGTCCAGCAAACATCCAAGTTCGATGTTCACACTCATGTTTTCCAGTCTTATTTCAGAGACAGACACTTTTACACAGGTAGAAGCCTTGTCAACATGGACATGCATCAAAGGTGTAAGGGAGCTCCACAGAAAGCTCAATAGAAAGTTTCAGGTCATGTGGGAGACAATGAAGAATTTTTGTCCAGAGGTAGCAAACACTGTACTCAGATGTAAAGTGCTCAAAGGAAGACTTGACTAAGTCACTCAACAGGACAAAGATTAATCATTAAACAGAAATGATGTTCAACATAATTAGCCAAGAACATCCTGACTCCCTCCAGGGACAGGCTTATTTCACTGGAGGTAAGGCAGACTCTCCCAAGTTCAGAAGGGGCTCTTGCAGAGGACTGTGTACTGGATAAAAACCCTCTTCCCCCAGGCTGACTGTCCCTATGCTGGTTGGGCACACTGGGGCCAAAGAATCCCAGGGTGTGGTATCAGGTCTCTGTCTGCCTCCTGCTCCTGCCTGCCCTTCCTGAGCAGTAATGGAAGTACACGTCTAGTGAAAAAGCAGCTCTTGGGCAGCATGTTACAGGCACTCCAGTCCAACAATTTCTGAACTAAATATGATGTTTAACAAATCATAACCAAAAATATATAGGGTTGTTGGTTTGGGTTTTTTTTTTTATATTAGTGTATGTATAAAAGCATCTGGTAACTTCTAGATACTACTCTTGGGTTTGGCTTATGTAAATGAGTCCTTTCAACCTCTTCTAGGGAAGAACTGATACATTTCACATGAAATATACAGCAAACCATTTGACAGATTTCTTGCTAAATGTTTAAATTTTCCCCACCAAAGGCAAGGAGGAGGCGGTGTATTTTTGAAAGACTATCCTTTACACTTCTACACTATTTGCTGTTGCCCTTTCCTCACTCTTGTGATAATCCCATCTGGACTACTTAGTTCTATCCTTATTATTAGCTATTAGTACTTTTTGGGGGGGTTCTTTACCTTTTGAGTTATGTTGCTCCATCCACAGTTCAACTGGTATTTTGCCTGTCAAATACAGCATATCAAAAAGGGGTAATCTCCTACTATTTCTTCACTATTCATACAGAAATGTAGGGGGGAGAGAGAGAGCTCAAAAACAAAGCAAAACAAAAAATCCAACCAAAAACCCACTAGAAAAAAAAACCCCACAATAATAGAAAATTTCCATCCCAGGCAGAGCAATAGGCACACTGGGGACTGAAACAGAAATCAGGCTCTGAGACATCATGAACAACTCCTTTTAGAAGTAATTCAGCAAAGAATTTAAAAGAGGAAAAAAGGGGGGACTCTTGAGTTAGTCCAAAGTATTGCACAGAAATTACTGCAGCTTCTCTGCAGTGCTGGCAATAGTCATATTATCTCTGCACAGTAGTATTTTAACCTAGACTCAATATAGTAAGCTATATCTATAAATTACATATAGTTTACATAGAAAACATATATCTTAAATGAAACAGAACACCTAAAAGAATACATTTCTCTTAGCAAAAGGGCCACTGTTTAAAAATACTTTGTTACAGCATTACAACCAAAGGAAAACAATGGCCCAAAGAGCCATATAAAGGAGGCACTTAATAGGCAGCTAGCTCTAGTATGAGCAAAATATAACAGAATAACAGTTTAACAGTATAACAGAAAAGGGAAAAAAAGAAAATATTAAAAATAAAATGGTTAAGTCATGATAAACAGGATGAGAGAATCTCTTCAGATGCATCAAAAGCAAGAACCTTTTGAGACTCAGTGGAGCACACAGATCACCAAAGTAAGTTCAAATTGCTGCTGAAAGCCTAACCAAAACCTGTGGATTTCTATACACTACAGAAAAAAAACAGGAGGTCCACACTTTAAGTCAATCATTGAAAAACTTACTCACACTGAAGCTCAGTATGTGTGATTTTAAACAAACCAAAATGCTGAACGGCAAGAGCACTTCTAAAACAATTATGAACTGTAACAGAACTGTAATGTCAGAGTTCTGGTGACTCGTAACAGCGACATCCCCAACCACCTGCACCACACAAGAAAGGAAGAAAATATAACTAACACAATCCTAATCTTTTATAAAGGTTAATACACAAGGCAATTCACAGAACTACAGAGAAGCTGAGTTTGTTCTGGGAAAACAAAGAGCACTTGCGGTAAGAGAATTATTAAATATATTTGGAAACAAACACACGCCTTTTGCTTAAACAAACTACTTCACAAATTTATTTGAGTTCTTTGAAAAAGCACACAAGTTTAGATGAATAGGTGTTCAGTTAACATAGTAGTGTATTTGCCATTTCAAAATAAATAAATAAAAACCCAAACCAAACAAAAACAAGAAAATGTGTTTTCAGTAGCATCCCTTGAAGGACATCAAGTCCTTCTAAGAAGCATCAGCCCTTCCCTTGGTGCAGCACAGCATTAAGCTGGGTTAAGCACTGCCTAACTAAATCAGAGAATGGTGATCAGTGGGACACATCAGTATCTTACACAGAGATTTGTGGCTTGGAAAGCGGTGACAACTTGTGTATTATACCAAGTATTTTGCAATAGTAAAACCTATAGTTGACTATAAAGTATGGAATTACAGTCTAAATGAGTGATAAAATGTCACATGAAATTCAGTGTTAATAAATGAAAATAGGAAAAGAGCTAACAGTATGTCTAATGACAGACCTTAAATTCTGCCATTAGCATTCAGGGAAGTGGTACAGGAGTTACTGGGAACATGAGGGTGGTGGGTTTGTCTTGGTTTTGGCTGGTTGGTTGTTGGGTTTTTTAAAATGTCGACTCAAAGCTTACCCCTCCAGAGAAAAGAAAGAAAAATCACGTGCCCTGTTAGAAACTATTAGATTTTTTGCCTGCAAAGTTTCTGTGTTTTTTTTTCAAATAAAAGTGAACTTGTTTTTACATTAAAATTTACACTCTTCTGAATCCTTGAACAGAAAATCAGAAACCATCAAATAGTAATCCACAGTGCACTCATATTGCAAATAGCTTATGGTATTTTCTCAAGAGCAGAATTTCTAAAAAATAACAGCAGAGCTATTAGAATCCTCAGTATGACCTCAGTTTCTACCTGTGCACTCTGGCCAGGCACAAGCCAGGGTCAGAAGAGAAGGCATATGACTGTGACCATAGGAATCCATACACCATCCTAGTGAAAAGATGGCTTCACAATTAAAGCTCATTAAGCTTGGAGTAAGGACAGTTATCTCATCCCTGTCAGCATCTTTGTGAAGACTTAATACTTCTCAACATGGCTGGGTTAGACTTCTTCAATGGTACACACTGCCTTGCACAGAAAAGTAGTTTGGGGTGGGGATGTAATTATTTTTAGAATTTATTTAATGTTTCAATGTTCATTTTATTAGCTTTATTTATTTTTATAATATTCATCTACATTAGGATTGTTTTGCCTAACAGGTCCTCCACTTAACTGCTGCCCCAAATCCAGATGAATTCTTTGTTCAAAGCAATATAAATATAAGTCTTTGTTCAAGACTCTGTAATAACAAGTTAAACTAACTGCTCTAATGAAAGCGTAATGAGCTGTGTATTTGCATGAGCTTTCCTCCTATCTATTAAGAATATAAAATATTTGGTAGGATTGACTTCTGGGTAGAGAAGGAGGCCTGGAAGTGTGAAAAAGCCTATCAGTCATCCAGGGGACGGGCTATACTTCTCAGAGGACTGAGGCTCACCATTAATGATTCCCCCAGTTTTAAACTTCTCTAGGATTTGTTTTAAGGAGCTATAGAAGTAATTCCACCTCACCTTTCTCATGGACTGATGGGAGTTCTCTGGTTACCCAGTTCTTCCCACTCTCCACCTTCAACCTCAAGATTTATCAAATCAGCCAGCTAGTCAAGGAGCTGACATATTCAGAGGCATGGATCTGTCATCCCCTGTACCTTTATGCTTTCTTTTTAGTTCTTGAACACTCTGTCTTCATTCTGGGAGTTCTGGTAAGTTTCAGAAAAATAGGGCAATATCAAGTTGCCACAGATCCCTAGTAAGTTGGTAAACAGTTTTTTCACTCCTCGGTTTCTTTCTCACCTGCTCAGGTTCCTATGTTCCCTGCTTACCTACACGATATTTGGTGCTAGGTCTGGAATTGGCTCCAGTCCCCGCTAAGTAACCCCATCCGTTACAGTTGGACTCGACCGTTTCAAAGGTCTCTTCCAACCTACTGACTCCATCTAATCAGCTTTCATATCTCATGTTTCTGGATATTCAAAGCTTCGATGGCACTACTGGGAAGCCAGAAACCACAGACAAATGGCCATTATGCATATATTGCCTAACACTCAAGCTCTCTTTTAGCTGGAGTGGCATGACTACTGCAAAGAGTAGAACTACCTCCAACTGCTTCAGACTTATTTCTTATTTTCCCCAAGATATTCACTGAATACTCTCATTTGGAATGAGACAGACATTTACATCTTTTCATTCATATTACAGTTTTAATTAAACGTGTGTTTTGCAAGAGCATGTCAGCTTGGAGGGAAATACATCTGCGTTACATATTAAAAACAAGGAAAGATTTTGGGTTTTTTTATTCACTTGCAAAATTCAAAATACATACCAGTATTGAATTTTAGCCATGTAAGTCTACTGTATGCCTGTTATACACATAACAAAGTGACCAACGTAGGATAACATAAAGGAGTTTGGAATTTTTAATCACAGCATCATCTTTGTTTACAGTTCTGCAGCCAAGAATATCAACACACCAGGACAAGAGTCCCATTACAAATAACATGCATCTGTCATATGTATGCATAATCCAACAAAAAATAATTTTTCAGGAACTATCAAGTCAAAACTGTAGACTTTTTTTACTGTAAATTTCAAGTTAAAACTTTTTTTTTTTTCCCCTCAAAATGAAATGATTACCTTCTAGCTTGAGTAAATCACAGACTTGAGAGTTTGGAGGGGGATATTTTTTTTTTTTTGAAAGGAGGAAAATACACTTCATCTGAAAACCACTGTCATTGTGGATGCCAGCATCAGCCCCGCTCCTCCAAACAGCAGGCTCGGTTCCTTCACTCCTCCCCAAACACTGCCAGTTCCTAAAATACCTTTGGCCTCTCTTCATCATTCTGTGTAACAACTGAAAATGTGGTCCTTTTGCATCAGCTTTTAAGCCACAAGGAAGCAATGCTGCTGTGTTAGGACGCCTGTTTAATCAATATGTTCAGTACATAAAATACGCTCAATGCATTCAGCACACCAGCCATCTCCAGGAGAATAAAGTGAGGTGAAGTAAAACTAAAGAGGACAACAGTGATGTGTGATCTGGTAAGAGATGAGCAGATATTCCATACCATAATTATTAAATCTGGGATTCAAACCTACCCAGGAAATTACTGATTTCACCTAGGAGACTCTTAGGTAAGGACCCAACTCTCCTCTCAAGTGAGTCACAGGGAGAAAAGTCTTCTCTATCCCTTCAAGTACATGAAGAATTGTTTTATAGAAGCTGAAATCTACATGCTTTTCTGGTAAGTGGGCTGCTAACTAGAGTTCAAGTTAATTTTGAGACTGAAGATATAACATCTTCATTATGAAGTTCTAGTAAAATAAGGTTTATTCATCTATTAAAAAAGGCCCTCAAACCTCCTGCAGATTCTCCACATGCTAGTAATGTGGGAAAATTTTCACTTGTCACACATCTTTAAAATTTTAAACAAAGCATGTCAATGCTCATATAATGAGAGACTTTTTTCCCTGTGGTGAAGTTGTCATAATCAAGGTTGTGGAATTACCATTTATTTTCAGATGAACTGAAAACTGCCTCTGTCTTTTAGCTGTTACATACTACAGTAATCTTAAAGTCAGCCCAGATACTTGCTTTCTAAAACAAGCATATCAGTTACTTTCATCCTTGATGACTTTCATCACAGGCTACGGAATATTTATCTATAACTACTGTTTTCCAGTGTTCAGTCTCTTTGATCCCAGCTCCAGCGTGCCAAGCCAGACATGCAAATCTAAACAAGACCAGAACCAAACCCCAGATGAGGCTACACCCAGGGGCTCACCTCCAACTTCTTACAAGTTTCAGTTTTCTCTGAAGGGTGACCCTCAGTACAGGCAGCTGCAACATGCCCAAGATTCTCCAAGCACCGTGAATCTGAGGTTTATCACAAAGGAGGCATTAAGGTAAATATTCAAAGAGGCTACATAAACACACACTTCACTCTTCCAAGCAGTGACCTATTCAGGGACAATTAAAAAAAAAAAAAAAAAATTTTCCATATCCACACTCTTTAGAAGAATGACATCTCATGCAGATCTGGAGAAGGTAACTACAGTAGGAGAACATGGATGGGGACAGTGCATTTCTGATGCAACATCTTGTATTATCAACGCCCAGATGGAAAGCAGAATTTACATGATGACATCCAGATACCATGAATTACCCTTGCTGATGGCTAATTATACAGAGGAATAGTCCCTAAGGAAAAGAAACTCATCCTTGCTTTCTGTGATCATGCAAACTGCCCAATTATTTGAGTTGTATGGCAAAAAATGATGCAAGTACTCTATGGGTTAAAGATGCTGCCATTTAATCCTTTTTTCATTCTCTTTTCACTGTTGTTTTTTTTTTTTTACAGACGTCTCTCTGTTTAGGTAGAGAAGTATTTTTAATATGTGCCACATTTATGACTAAGAACTATCCCCAAATTGTGAGAAAAATCTAAAGACTTTCAAACCAAGTATTTCAGAAGTCCCAAACAAATCACCAGATAGCTTGGAAAGAAGGACGACTTCAAACAAATCTAATAAATGGGAATTGCTACCTATTATCATCTTCCCCGTGCAGAAACAGCAGCTATATTCATTGTAATACACTTGTTTATAATGAAAATACCTTCTTTTGACCTAGAATTCAAATACATGAATTAATATTTACTTTCTAATGATGAAACCAGTATGACTTTATGTACCAGAATGTGCTTCACAAATAAGAAAGTAAATTACTCTTTGGAAGGGATTGCAGAGACATACAGCTACACGACATACACCTACACACAAAAGACCACAGAAACAATGCAACAGAAGAAAAAGTGTATGAAAGCTTTCCAAGAGGACTGGTAACAGAGAGAGGGTCACCTATTGCACAAAAATGAGCACAGAACTTGTATACCCTTACCTTTCTTCCCCACCCTCAAAAGAAAAGACTATGTCTTTAGACATGTTGATGACAAACACAAATGCACTGAGCAGCAATGAAAGCCTGGTTTTAAAATCAACACACTTCCTGCACTCATGACAGCCCTATTTAGGAATATTATGCCATGCCCTACTTTATCCTACTGCTTTTAAGCAATCAGTAAGTTTTTTAAAAGGTTTATGAGAAACCAACATCACATTTCACAGGCAGATGGTTTAACATTTAAGTGCTTGAGTAAAACCTTCTCTTATCATTCTTTGTATACACATGAAAGACACTTAGCTGAAATAAATCTGTGCAGAACAAGAGCAAATGACCAGTAAAAAGCTCAATTATTCTGCTTTACATCTATGGTATGAAAGGGGGTGTAAAAAACGAAATCTACTGGTTGTAAACTAAATGATGAGAGAGGACTTGGGGCAGAGGACATGATAACTGGGCATAATTCCAGGGTTTAAGCAGTACCTCAGGCTATATGTCCTTTCATGCACTTCACTTTATCAAGAAGTCCAGCGATCTGAACCAAAACATCCATGTATTTTTGGGTGTCACAAAAGACCCTTGTTATTACTTAGCTCTAGATGAGAAACACGTTGTCTTATGTGTATCAAAAAGACAATCTAGTGCCAACACTGTAAGAAACAGGTCTAAACCATCCACACACACACCCCCAAACTGAATGACAGCCAGGACACCAGGCATACTCCCCCTGGCTCGGGCTCACTTGATTTCACCCTCAAAGCGTGGTATTATGTGAAGAAAGGCATACTGTGAATGAATGTACAGCTTACTGCTCTAGTTGTTACTCTTCACCTACTACAGGTGCCAGTGTATGAAGTAAGGAGGTATCTCTTGCTAGATCAAGTAATATAATTAGAATGAGGGGTGGAAATCAGGATTCAGGAGCTTTTTACTTCTGAAAAAAGAATCAGCATCTTCCAATTGAGAACAGCTGCTCAAAGTTCAGTTTGACCATACTAGTCAAAACTGTCAGAGAGAAAAGGCAGGTGGCATACACAGCAGAAAAATACTGGTAACAAGGGGAGAGGGCATAAGCCCTTCACTGCATTTTCCTTGTAAGGTGAACTTTCTCACCGCAGGCCTAGAAGTTGGTCTTATGGACATATATATCTGGTATAGTGTTTGAATATCTGACATTGAAAATTCTGAGAAGATAATACATATGCAAAAGAAACACAGAAGCTGATTTTGCCTGTTAAATTCATTATCCAACACTTCATGTTGCCTGAATTTTGTGATAAGGTTGCTATAGATAAGGTGCAGTCCAATATTTAACACGTTTACAAATAAGATTAATAGATTAGCAACCAGACAGCCAAACAAGATTAGTACACATCCCCAAGGACAATAAGGATTATAAGAGAAGGCTAAATGACTGTCTTTGGGCCTGCCTGAACTGCAATAGAAAGTCTGCAAGGAAGGAAGGAGGCAGCCAACATCAACCAAGAATAGCCTGACTTGCTTGAGGGCATCCATGGCACCAGCTGCCCAGTTCCCCTGCACCTTCCCTTAAAGAAGCCTCCCATTTTACAGGCCAGCTGGAGCTCTCCTAAAGTGGAAAAGACTGTACCTGCAGTACAGTCTTCACTAAGATTACTCCTACTGTGCTCTAAAAACACCTAACTCATGAGACAAAGTCACGAGCACGGTACAAATTCACCCTCTAGTTTCCTTTGCAAAAACACTTCTGCCTTGGTAAAGCTCAATCTTCTAGTAATGTCATTTTTTTGGTGTTCGGAATATTTAAAAATTAAGACTGAAACCGTTCGAGTACGAGGTATTAACAAATACTACCTTTCAAAAATTAAAGCAAGTACTGATGGAGTCTGCCAGACAGCGACAAAATTCACAAAATATCCCACAGATACAGCAAGAGGTTAAAAAACCCAATGCAAACAGAACTGTGACCATGCACATCTGAACAGGTTTATGCTGGGGCCTCTTTTCTTCCAGTGATCAAACTCTTTTCAGGAGACATTTTCTTTCTACGGCAGGGTACCTGAATTAGGGACTGGCAGGATCTGATCCTTTTTATGTACCAATCCATAAACAGAACTTTGTTATAGCCACCATCAATCCTGTCTAAAACCTCCTTTGCAATTTACTATGTGTATTTATTACAACAAAACCTCATTATAACAAAATGGAGCTATACGGCACGTCCCTGGAAGTATTCCCAACAGAATGTTATATAGTCCTAGCTCTGCCTTTTACCTTCTGACTCCCTTCTGCAATAAACATGGATTACACGTACCAAGTTTCATATTCAGAAATACAATTTATAAGAAGTGTCACCTGTCAGTTTGCCTTCAGCAGCCAACTTTTCACAGGCTCTACGTTAAATTATGTTCAGTCACGTTAGACAAGGGAACATATCTAACTCAAATACTTACACTTAACGGGTAATTGAGAACTGATCCACTAAATGAGCACCTCTAATTACACAGTTGCTAGGTGGGGGAGGGAGAGTTTCTTATCTGCACAGCTCTAATTTCCTGTACACCACACATTGTCCTTCATGAATTGAACTGATGAATATACATAATTATAAAATTCTTTTTGCAAATTAATATAGTTAGGGCTGGAAATCCAGTAATCAGGCCATAATAATATCCGACAATCTGGCATTATGAGTGCATTTATAGCAGCCAAAGAATTAAAAAAACCTACATTAATGCAAGTTTGTGTATCAGCACTATTGTCTCATTCCAAGGGGCATAGGATGCCACGTAAAATTTTACCAATGTTGGTAGAACTGTTTCATTCTGTTGCACTACCAAGTCTGCAAAAACCCTTTCACACTTTATTTCAGATCATGGCAGCAACGTAAACCCACTACCACCACAAAGGACAAAAGCCAACATGTCACGCTCAGGAACACCAGAGGCTGGTTGGCCTGCAGAGGTCGGGGACCTGGGAGCGGAGCATGGCGGTGGCCACACTGGAGCCAAGAGAGCAGAGCAGGTCCAGCAACAGCATCCAGGGCTGGGCAGCAGCCCAGGGGTCACCAGGAAACAGCCTGGATACAAGGTGGGCCTGAGCCAGCAGGTCAAGGCAGCAGCTCTGGTTCAGGCAGGTACTTGGCCTAGCAGAGGTGGTGAGAGCCAAAGGTCCCCCTCTCACCGAGGTTCCTGCCACTTCTCTCACTCACCTGGCCCAACCCACAGCCACAAACCTGCACCACATCAGGGCTGCTCCCCGGCACAGGCAGCCATGACACAACCTCCCATTACATTTGTCACTAACAGAAAGGGAAGGAGGACGGCTTAGCTCACTTTTCCATCCCAGAACGTGCAAATTAAGAAATGTTAAAATCCAGACATGACACATTGCAGGAAGAGGTTTTGGCACAGCAACTTTGAGTTGATACAAGATGATACCACGAGGACCAGGAGAGGCAGCAGGGTCTGCTGTAGTTTTTGCTACATTTTTTTTTCCTGGAAGTTAATGCAAATATATCTCCCCCATATTTAGGAGATACCAAATTGGAAATAGAGAAGTTTCATTTTTGCATCAGTGGGGCATCAGATGTTTTTTAATTACTTGCTATTGTCAGTTTTACTTGGATATTGTGAAAAGTCGTATCACATTGATTGGCAGAGTGCAGAGATCATGCATAACAAAACCTGGGAACTAGTATACACTAAACACAAAACTAACTTTGAACAGCATCAGTAACTACAGGGTTTTCTTCCATTTTAAAGGACAAAAAACTTCTTCCAGTGCAGGTGCCTGATGCTCATCCAAAATTCCAATCTTTACTCAAAAGGAGGCAACCCACTGTATCTCCTTTCCTCTGGCATTATCTGACTTCTAGAATTAATCCTCTTATTTGACACACAATCACATTTTGAATCTAAAACCACCTTATCTAGACCCCCAAGTTCTTCTTTTGCATATATTTTTCAGGGCAAGCTGCTTTATTTCACTGAGTTAATGCATCACTGAATTACAGACTCTATGCAGCTGTCACTTTGCCAAACATTCAGAAACATAAATGAACTCTGACAAGTCATTTATCTGGTAATTTAGTGTCATAGCGTAATAATATCACTGGGCTTTGCACATTATCAGTGGTAGAGCAGAACTGGAGTTAAAATGCAAATCGAAAGCACCTTTTGTGTATCAGAATAAAATTACTACAGTTGGTGCCCACTCCGTTAATCCTTTAGGTTCTCAATTAGGTAAGAAAAAAATGTGTGGATAAAACTGAATGTTACATTCATTAAACCAGGAATTAAATGCTTAGTGAAATTAGTGACACCTATAGTTACTACAGTGGCTTTAGGTCTCTAAAAAGCAATACCTGAAGTTTGCCATATTGACCTAAATCCCCAGTGAGCATACATTCCCATCACAAGAGTGGCGAGCGCGACAGAAGAGAGAACAGTGTGGAGCAGAATGGAAATTCCAAGCACATCTACTAAACGTTCAAAACTTACCACTTTCAGGCCCCTCCCTGCAAGAAGTGCCCCAGTCCTTTACTTGCCTGGCCCTTGATCGGGCACGTGGCCACACAGACGTCAGAAGGCAGAGGCTTCTCTTCTGAACATCCATTCAGACAAAGAGTTTGCTTCGTAGTTTAGCTTTTGCTGTTACAAATGACACAAAAGGGTATAAATTTAAAGCAGACACCCAACCCTTCCTCACGTTCCTCTCCTGTGTTGGTCTGTTACCAGCTGATCCATCTCAATTTGGTCCAAGAGGGACTGAGTGGAATCTTGTGGCATAGTTTAACAAACTGTGGTAATACCATTACATCAGGTCATCTAATAACATTCCCTTCCAGACTGAGGAAAATTCTCCTCTGCAAAATATCCCTGTCCAGTCTCTCCCTTGAGCAATTCTGTCTCCCAGTTTTACGACACAAGGTCCTGTCTTTCTAAACTGTTGTTTGTTTCCCCATGTTTAAGTCAGTGCAGAGACAAGTGTCTTCTGAGACTTAGTTGGAAAAGAGCCACTGCTGATTTTATTTGGGCTAAGCCAGTCAGGCTAAACCTTAAATAAAAATAATTTTAAAAACAAACAAACAAAAAACAACAAGAACAAAAACTGCACAGTAATACGATGTATTTTTCTGTTACCAAGTTTTTCTGTTAAGTACAAAGTTTAATGAGAGGTCATGTCACCGAACAAGAGTGTCACTCAGAGGAAGCATGAGATGGAAAGGATTAAAAAAAGATCTGTAATACATAAATCTGATAGCTTACAGCTAAATCAGCCAGTCTGCAGACAAATCAAAGTCTCTCTTTGACCCATCCCAACTCCTCTATTATGTATTAGACTTAGATATTAAAATAATCAAGACTTTTTTAATTATTATTATTATTATTAACACCAGAATCCAGCACAGACTTTTTGCTTTGCAATCACATCAAGAACTTCCTCATGTTGAATCTGGCAATCGCTGCTAAGGTCAACAGCCAATATATGGATTGCCAAAGAAGGTAGAGAGAATATCATAAAAAGAGAGCAGGAAAATACATTAGTATTATTTATTTTAGAAGGGAGAGTTACCAGAAGGGGTATCTGAATTGAGACGTGTAAAGTCTTTTTTTTTTTTTCCTATCTCGACACCAAGAACATCTGGCTTGCCTCCTGATGATGCCCCAAAACTCACACAGCAAGAAGCCCAAAACAAAATTGAAAAGCAGTGCCAGGGAACAACAAGGTATTAATGAAAATATTATTCCATTTCCCCAGTTTCCCAGGAGCCCTCCTTTTACTTACTCCAGTTTGAGTTCACCCTTATGTGTAACAAGATCCACACAAGGTTCCCCAAGGGAACATCCACCAATGCTCCTAACCCTGGCCATAAGACCCGCTCCCTCCTCTGTCCCAAAGCAGCTTGTTCAACACCTCCTAGGATCCTATCCATCTCATCACACCAAGTCATCAGTTTAGTCACATGTGAACTGGTATTTCCAATCTTTTTGCCCCCGTGGCTTCCAGCTGAGGAATTTCCAGATTACTAATTGCCTGACCTTTAATATTGTGCTGTTGAATTACATCCCATTTTTGCTACATTACCCTTGTTATCAAATTATTCTTATATTTTATTTTCATCCCGTCCCTCTTCAGAAACTCCTTCTAACTGTGTGTGTCATAACACCCCCATTTTTAATGACAAACTCTACAATGAAAGCATTACCCAATACTTCTCCCCGATCCTACTGTCTTTTTTTTTAGTACAGCCCATTGACAATTTCCCTTCTGTCTGTTCTTTACCATCCCAAATCAATATAAATCTGCAATTTCTTCAGCTCAGCTAATTACCATCTATGCAGTACTTAGCTCCAGACAGTTTAAGATCCCTGAGATTTCCCATGTCTCTAAAAAAGGACTTACCAAAGCCAGTTTTCAGATTCATCTACAAAGCTTTATATTTAATAAACTCCGACAGCTTTTTATCCCTTTTGCAGCCTCCTTTGAAAAAAAAAAAAAGAAAGACTCCTAAGTCTTTTTTGCTGCAGTTGACTAATGGCTATAATCACCTGAGGCAATTTCCCAGATCCTTTTTAAAAAAAATAAAATAAAATCATAACCTCCATTCTTCATTTAAAAAAAAAAAGGGGGGAGTGGGGGGTAAGGAGTCTAACGGAAGTCTAAAGTACACTGAATGTACAATTACTTATTTCATGACCCAGAACTGTCCACCATCCAAGAAAACCTTTCCCCGTGCAGGATTTCTGACCCATTGCCCCCTACCACCTGCCCTAGAGTAAGCTGAGCACAGGGAAGTGTGGTGCATATGGAAGACATTGACAAGGATGTGTTACATAGAGAGCACTAAGGCTGCATCACTTCTTGGTTTTTAAGCTAGCTCAGAAGCAGCAAGTCCTAAGTATGAAGCAAAACAACGAAGCAACAACTGGCCCAGGCCATCACCTGGAAAGGATCCCTTCCCAGCCGCTTTCACCTGCCACAGAGTGGCCAGCAACAATTTTGGCTAATTTCAAATTAGGCTACTGGTGGCTTTACTTGAAAAAAACTAAAGCCAAGATAAGACAAATGGCTTCAGAGCTGAGATGTACTCGACAGAATTTTTTCAAACAAATAAATGTTGACAGAATACAGTAAGCAATTTGTAGCAGTTTATCCAAAGCACTATAAAATGCCAACTCCCTTGGATAGAAAAAAAGCAGGAAAAATGCCACAAAGTGGAAACATATAAGTAATGCTAGATGGCAAACAAAACTGCTAGGGTTAGTTCATGTAGGCACTTCCTCCTGGGGCTTTTCATAACTTCCTAATTTCAGACACCCAATTATTAAAACAAACAATTATATTCACAATAAAATTATATAAAAATAGCTCTTTAGAAACTATTCAAAACATCAGTAATTCCATCATGTTTTTTTGTTGTTGTTGTGTTATATTTTTGTTTGGTGTTGGGCTTGGGGGGTTTTTGTTTGTTTTTAAAATTTCTTTATTTGGATTTAGCCAGGCACTCCAATTTATCTTCACATGGAGGGGAAAAAAAATATTTAAAAATCCTTCTATGCCCAGAAATCCATGGACAAAATATTTTCTCAGTATTTAACAAATATTTTATATAGGTAGAAAAACCCACACTAAAGGAGGAACTCGTAGAGAAGAGCAGTTGTCGTTATTTCATCTCTATAACCTCTGCCACAAGGATCTCACCTAGTGAACGACGCTGGAAGCCACAGGCTGTCTTCCATCTAAACATTTTTCTTCACCTGTTGAATGCTGAACCTCACTAGCACGTACAGCAATTCCTGTCAGCATTGTCATTTGCTCTGAGAAAATACTTCCTGTTCTTCCAGTTATCCATGGGAAAGGCATCTGGTTGTAGTATCAAGTTTCAAGGCTCCCTTAGACCAGACATCCCACAAAGTCCCAGTCTCAAAGAACCTGCAAGAGCTGAAGAACAGAATTGGTCAGGCAACACTTCTATCCTAGTGTTGCTCACCCCGCAGCATTCAAATCCACATTATGTCCTCTAACAAGTGTGCTGCACATGCTGGGGACTTCTCCCAGGCTGTATCATTAAAATATATATTACAGGCTCTCAGCACTGAGATTTCTTTATTTCCTGGGCAGCACGAGAGGTAGAAAAATCAGCTGAAAGGACAGGTTTAATTTTCAAACATATGGATTCCTTATGGAATGAAAGCACAGAGTATGTTACTTAGAGCAAGCGTACCCAAAGGGCACTCCACTGTTATTTACACCGTCATTCTACTACCAAGCAGAAAGACTGAAAATCACCCCAATTAAGAAAAGTTATTACAGCTTTGCTTCCAGTGGATGAAATAGCACTATGCATTTTGTCCCAGTGTAGCATTATCTTCAGAGAAATCTGAGCATAGTGTGAAACTGTCCCTTTGGGTTTACATTAAAACTGATGGTGCAGAAGAAGAAGCTTCTATTGTTCCTTGCCTTAAAATATTTCACAGGGAAAAGAGCCTTGAGTGTTTTTAATCCACTGTCTATTAAAAAAAACCCATACACCCCTCCCCAATCAATCTGAGTAAGGAGCTAACTTCTGTGGAAATAAAATAATCAGAGCCACAGTGACAGGAAATAGCCGGAATTTACAACAGTGAGACAATAAACTTTGTGATCCATAGCTTTGCCTAGATAGGCTATTGAACACTGTACTGAAATACCCACCCTTGAACACAGCTTTTCATGAAGTCACTCACTGACACTAAAGAGGGACATGAGGGTGTTTATTTTTCATGATCTTCACTGCTTACAGGACAGAAAGTATTTACTAGAGGACTTTAAATCTGTAAGTAAAGGACAGGTCTAGAAATAGGAGCAAAAATTTTGCATTTACCAAAAATGTTTATTTTCATTAACCTCCACATCAAACACAGACATATGACCTTTTACTAAAACAGCCATTCCCAACCAGTAATATCCCCATCCAATAAGACTACAGTCATAGAATCATGGAATCACAGAATGGTCTGGGCTGGAAGGGACCCCAAGGATCATAGAGCTCCAACCCCCTGCCACAGGCAGGGCCACCAATCTCAGGCCTGGATCTACACAAGCTTGTCCAGGGCCCCATCCAACCTGGCCTTGAACACCTCCAGGGACGGGGCATCCACCACCTCTCTGGGCAGCTTGTTCCAGCACCTCACCACTCTCTCTGTAAAAAACTTCCCCCTAGTGTGTAATCTAAACCTTCCCTCCTTTAGCTTCAATCCATTCCCCCTTGTCCTGCCATTATCTACCCTTTTAAAAAGCTGATTCCCCTCCTGTTTGTGTGCTCCCTTCAGGTACTGGAAGGCTGCAATGAGGTCCCCCACAGCCTTCTCTTCTCCAGGCTGAACAAGCCCAGAGAATCCACCAAGAATCCACCAAGCCAGTCTTCCCACCAGCACTGCACCACTGCAAGACCTGCAGAACTCTCCAAAAAGAGGACATGAAGAAGGACAGATATGAAGTGCATTCCTACAACACCAGTACAGCTCCCGCTTCTTGGAGCAATGCTGATGAACAAGCCACTGGGACATGATGGCTCTGTTCAGCAATTAAGATCACTTTAGGCTTAAAGTTGTGACTACTGTACTCCAAAATTCAGGCAATTCTAATGTTACCAGAAATCCAACATTATGCCAAAGTCCCCATTTCTCTACCATTCCTAATCTTAATTGTTTTCTCGGCTTCTTCTACGAATAAATTAAGGAAATTAATGGAAAGGGGTTTGTAATTAAAACCACCTACCTCCATCCAAAACACAGTACAAAAAAAAATATTACAAGTCCACATCAAACACAATTTCATAGACTGTATACATCCTTTCTTATAAGTATGTATCTCCTCCCAAAAGGACAGCAATATGAAACATGTCTTTGCTAGGAACAACGATCTTGTAACATTCCAGCACGCACAGAAACAATAGTGTTGATGATCTTTCCATAGCAGCCGAACAAGGCAGCTAAACTGAGGAAACCTTCCTTGACACATCAAAAGCAGAGCTTTGCTGGATTGTTTGTTTAGAAGGCAAGAGACAAAGGAACTTTCATTCCCTCCAGGAATTCCACCTCTAGCTCTAAGACTGCCTATTTGAGAGGTCCACGCTGACTTCGTGATCCTTTCCTCCACCTTTATGTATTACACAGTAGCATCTTCAATCTGATGATAAATTTGGTCTTGAAATAAACAATTTCAAGACTCTTGCTGGATCCCACATCCTGTGAGATGCTGACATCTTTGTAGCTCATTGTTATCTCAAATCATTTTATTCCTTCCTCCCAAGAGAGTGCATTTTTCTGAACTTTTCTGAAAGGTGTTTTCCTCATAGTTTGAAAATACTACACTCTGGAGGAACAAAAATTAGCCTCCAAGCAGTAGTAAGAGAAACAAAAATTAGCCTCCAAGCAGTATTTTTTCCACTGTTTTTACAAACTTGCCCACAGCCAGCAACTGAAGCATACACTGGGAGTTCTCAGCCTGAGACATGAAGGCTGATACAGGTGAAGTGCCTGACTTGCTCCAGAAACAGAAAAGCCAGTGGGTGGAAAAATGACAAGGCTTATTCATTTTTAAGATGGCATTTTAAAAGACTTTATATTGTTGAAAAACAAATTTGAATTTGTGGTTACAGTTCAGCAACGACTTGCCTCTATAGGTTTTCCAGTTGGAAATACTCCCACACAAACCCCTCTGCATGGGAGGGCACATTAACAAGAAAGTTACTGTTTAATCATAATTTCTCAAGCTATACAAAGTCACTGGAGCAGGATCCACTGCCGTTCCACAGCAAGCTGCTGTGCTATGTTCAGCTGGTTTTATTTCAGGATTAAAAATAGGAAGAATACTGAATAAAAGGCCTTGTTTAGCCTTACACAACTGAAGAGTGAGTGTGTGTGTGCATATGTATTTATCTATAAAAGAAATATAAAAGGCAGTGGACATGTCCTGCTAAGGACACAGGTGTTTATCATTACATGTTGGTTACCGATCGGAACAGAATTCTTTCCAAATTGAACACGAGCATTTCCTCCCAAAATGTTAAATGAGATTTTTGATGGAAACTTTGTATTTTCCTTTTAAATACGAGGAAGATAACTGTGTCACATTTATTTAAATTACAGCAGCTTGTAGTTCTGAGGAACACAACAAACATGTTCAAGTAGTTCCAGGCAACCCTGAAGAATGAGATTTGCTTCAAGACAAAGAAGTCTGCAGAGGCAACTGTCCAAACTGTGAAAAGCAGCGTTTGGAGCTGAGGGTTTCATAGAGCCCAATAGGTCTGGCTTGAGCTCTGATCCACAGGTCACAGGCTGCAGCAATAAGGTGCTGGCAAAGTGATGTATTGAAAGATGAAATGCATGAGATGCCTGCAAGAATTTCAAGATCTCCACATCCAGGGGGCAAGCAAGAAAAACCTGCCAATAGACAGTATTGACGCCTCTTCAAGTTAACCCCTACAAAAGGTCCTGAGACTTGCAGAAGAGAGGGAGGAAGGACAGATGTGTTGAAGATATCCCCAGGTTGGGGCCACTGAACATAGCAGTCTGGAGGCACAATAGCACCTAAAAGGTGGGTAGAAATTTACCTACATACATTATCCCAGAAGGTTTTAATTCAATCAGTTTGCATAATTAATGTAACCTCAAAATTAGAAAGAGGAGGAGAGAGCATTCTGACCCTCCAGATCTGGGGGTGGAGACCTGTGTGCCTACACTGAGCCCTAAAAGCACACTTAAAGATTCAGTGGGTGTGCTGGGCATCACTTTAGCCAGGTAACAAGTTTATTCACAACTGTGCAGAACACCAAAGATGACACTTAGCATGGTCCACAAGACCTTGAAGAAACTGTCTGGCATAAGCTCCATGCTGCTGTGGCTACACTTGACACAAGCCTCTGAGATAAACAGTTTAAGTGAAATATCAAGAAACCTCACTCACAATTTGCAATTTCAGTGTTGGTTCACAATGCAAACATCCCTTGGGGCTTTAGTTGCAATCCCACAAATATATTTGGCTAATTCTGTCATTTCAGATTAAAAGGATGCTGCCACAATTAATTTTAAACCACCAGGTTATAAAAGCTGCCACAAAAATATGGGGGAAGGGATTAAAATATCACATTTTAATTAAAACAAACATTTACTGATTTAATTTCTCCAAGGGATCTAGAATATATACAGATCTTGCCCTCCCCAAATCACACTGCATCTTGATTGTAACTTCTTCCTCCTGCCTGCCATTGGTAGCAGCTTATTCGAGAATAGTATTTTTTACACAGGCTTGTGGTTTTCATTAATAAATTTAAAGTAACAAGGATGCCATCCCATTTTTTCTGCCAAACATCCCCAATCTCTGTCAGCTGACTTTATCCAAATAGATAGAGTGAATTACTAAGTTTCCTCACCATAAACACACAATATCCTGCAATACAGTTTCATGGGACAACTCGATAAACGTTCCAAAGAGTGCATTTTGGAAATGAACTCTCCCATTGTAGGACAGGAACAATGAAAAAAGACTTTTTGATTTAAGTATTAACTGCAACTTGAAGGTAGTACATTAACCCAATGCGTGACAAAACAGAGGGAATGTTAAAAATAGTCCTGGTTTTCTACTAGTTGTCCGGTCTTCAGACCTACTGGCTTTGAACCTGGCTTCTCCTTGGAGCTGCCATCCCTGGAGGTATTTACAAGACAGGTAGATGTTGTGCTTAAGGACAATGGTTTATTTGTGGTTTTGGCAGGTCAGGTTGATGGTTGGACTTGATCTGAGAGGAACAAGACAATTCTATGACTCTCTGACTCTAATTGTTAAGTACTACAGCACACATCTAAACAAATACTTGCAAGAACTAAGGAACAAGACATAGCTTAAATGGGACAAATGTAACCTTATTTTGCTGAAAGATGAGCCTCAGGTGATACGGACCATATTTAGCAACCTAAAAACACAATAGATTTTGTTCATCAAAAAAGAATTGCTAAGGGATGCAGGAGCTAGGGCTGTCAGACCGTACTGCCACAGCTCAGGTGGGTCACGCTGGATCTCCGTTTCACGGCTGAGAAATGCAGGGAAGCCATTAACCTCCCCTCAGAAACCGGACCGCTGGCAAAGCTAGGCCCCTACCCCCTGCACTCAGCCTGGACAGGCCCAAACAGAACAGAGACACAGACAGCAGCTGGCAAAGAGCTCCTCTCAGAACTGTTCGGTGAGACTGCCTCTCTATCTGCATCAAAGAGAAGCAAAGAGATTAAAGGCAAAATCCAAGGAGGCAGACGGAACAAGGACTGAGAAAAAGTCTTTCTACCTGCCTCCTCCTCCCATGACTTCCCTGAGGGAGAGCTTTGAACAAAAATACCGACAAGAAAAGAGTCAGGGAGCTCGTGTCTGACGGCGGTAGTGCTCAGGGATACCGCCTGAATTCTCTGCGCATTTCCAGGGGTAAGGCTTTGCACTTCATACATTCCTTACAGGAAACGCCTCGACTGCAACACCATCTTCTCCGAGTAAACAATTATTTCTGGCTGGTGTTTCAAAATGCACACGTGTGTAACGCTGCAAGAGCTCTTCACCGCCAGTCAGAATGGAAAAGCCACTTCCACAAAGCAAGGCGTTTAAAGCTGTGGTCTCCAAAATGGCACGCCAGAGAATATTTTCTTCTTTCAACATATTTAATTCCTATTAATAGTAATAGGAGCTAAGCATGCATCAAAGGATAATATGCCTTCAAGATTTAATACACGTTTGCCATTATAGATAAAGATACCCATAAGTACGATATGAAATAACTGTCAGTTCCTAGATTTGCTCCAGAGTATAAATCTTTTCTATTAGCATGGATAAAGCACAGCTAAATGTGGCTGCTTGAACAGAAAAGAATATGCCTGATCAGAAAGACTACGAGGGTTTCTTGTAAAATGCAGGGGACGTCCTTTGTTTTGATTTTGCTTTCTACCTTGGAATCAAGATTTTTTCTAACACAGGGAAGATACAGCTCTGTTGTTGACATCACTTGCAAGCTTTCTCAGTTTATTTTCATTGATTTAAAATTTAAGTAATAGGCTTTGTTTTTACCTTCATAATATTGTTGAAATAATAACAGTCAATATAGGAAAACAAAAAAAAGATATTATCTTCTAAATAATTTTGCCAAACAAATAGCATCTTCCCATGCACCAAAAGATATCTTCCCATGCACCAAGAAGGGTTAAGAGTATTAAGACGTTTCCAAAATTATTTTCAAAACATCACAGGGATTCTGAAACCCTCAATGATCCAACAGCAGTTTATTTCCCACATCCTTAAATCTTTCTTTTCAAGAATGGCATCCAGGTATGAGCTAACGAAACTAGGGCAGAGCTTTGCCCCTCACAGCTCACATAAACATTGCTGTGCCCTCACTATTCCTGTGTTCATCTCCAGGGATGAGCATATCCCATGATTCTTGCTGTCTGAGACATTTTGGGATTTTTTTCCTCAGTAATTCAGGTTACAAAAGAGAAAACCTGCCTTCAGCAGCTCAGTGACATGCCTGCCAGGCTGAGGACACGCAGGAGGAAGGAGTCTGGCTGCTAATAGGCAGAGCTCAGATTCAGTAAGTTTGTCCTGCAATTTCACCTTCTTAGTCTGGGCCATTTTATAATACCTAGAAGAAAGAAAAGCAAGCTTGGATCTGGGTTGCCTGTGCAGTAAGTGTGGGCTACGCTGCTGCTCCATTCTCCTTGTCTGTACCTCTCTCAGGATGCTAAGTTCCAGTTTTTCCTCACAGTGAGCCTGTTCTTTAACTCTCATCAGCCTGTTACCTTGTCTGCACTCCACTAGTTAGTTCTGCTATGCTATTTCTGACATGGATTTTTATCTTCATTCCTTAAAAATATTTGGTTTTAATTTTCTTCAATTCTGTAACTTCAATTTCCTCAATCCTACTTATGGCTCTGTGATCCTTCCACATCCACTTAGGGCATTTTCCACTTAATCAAGTGCTGAGATCTAAATTTCACATACTTTCTTTGAAAGCGACTTATTGTTTCTTTGTGTGCAGCCTCTTCAGTAGTAATTGATTGTTACATGCAGTAATTTTAATCATCTAAAGGCTTAAGTCTAAGTGGTCTTAAATTGCACCACAGGAACTGAGGAGATGGGCTCGAAATCTCCATAAGCAAGCCGGCATCTAAAGGCAGAAATAACTTGGTTTTCTTTTGAAGGAAATACTCCTATCTGGGGAAGGCTTTAAAAATTACTAAATGTATTACAGAAGGGGCACAGGGATAGTTTATACCATTTCTCCCAATACAAAAGTTAGGAAAAACCTTATGAATGTCAAGACATTAAACCAGAGACTTTCTCTGGTACCCCAACCTAATGTGACACATGAACCCAACACTGACTTGCTGATATTATGATCAGTCTATTGCCTTACAATTAATCCATCAAAATTTCCACTATAACACAGGAAAAACAGACAAAACATCTTGAAGTGTTACAAACTTAAGCATATTAACCTATGTCACCAAAAAGACCTCCAGAAAAGCAGAAGCTAAAGTTATTAACACGATGACTTTTTACTTGTGCCATGTTATCTCAGAGAACACGTTTGCACTATGCTTTGGACTGATAGGATCTGAAATTGCTGTGAAATGTACCTAGGCTGTATAACAAAACCAGCAATTAACCTTGCTTTTGAACAACCTGGGAATTACATTTTGACCAAGAGGTGACTCTATTTCCACTATCTTTTCTTCGCATCAAAGAGATCATGCAATCGTTCTTGAAATTTTTGATAACCTGCTTCTGCCTGTTTGGAAGTATCAGCCAACCTGCTGCAATCCTACAGCTTCAACCTGAGACTACAATGGATCAGATCTGGGCACTGAGCATAGCAGGCATTCCATCAAATGTTTTAAGGCTGATTAATTTTGTAAAAAAAATAAAAATAAATCCAGACACACAGATCTGCTTAATTCTTGTAGATCTCTCAGTTAGGGAAACCTGAGCCACTTGCTACTGTTGGGCAAGCACCAGTTGTGAGAATACTCAGCTGATCCTGAGCAGTGACACACACAGCGTCTGCATTCCTTGTGAATAACCCCTGAGCAAACAGCATCACAGTCCGTGATCGAGCAGACCCATATCTGAGATTTAATTCAGGCTTTGAGTGAAGGGAAAAAAAAGACTAGCATGGGGTTTATTCTCAAACCAATCCATGGATCTTTAAAATGAATAAATAAAAAAAGAACCAAGAGAACTGGCCTGAAAACATTCTCTAAACGAACAAAGGGACTTTTCCAGGTGGGAAACAACTTTGGATTCAGGTCCATATGACGAATTATTACAAACTCAAATCATTATACAATAAAACTAAGATTTTTTTAATGAAGTCTTGATTTTATTTCAAGCTGAAAGAAAGTCTCTTAACATGCATGGTAAGGATTTGTTGTGGGGGACAGGATTGTTAATTGAGGGCAACTAAGGTACGTGAAAGCTGTTCCACCACGTTATGAAGGTATTCCCCATTTAATCATGGCTTTATCTTACTATTCCATTTAGTGAATGTACCAATTGCCTGGAAACAACCTCCAAATCAGAACCAGCAGTCAGGAAAGAAGGCATAAGAGAAAGAAGAGGCAAGGGATTAAGCATATCCACAGTAACAGTTTGAACAACTCTCAGTCACCATCCTGCTTACAGAGCTGGACCCACAAAGGAGCTAATGGAGATGGTGAGCAGACATGAACCCAAACTACTTCTGCTATTTTTTCATCAACTTTCTACTTCACCAGCATGGAATTCTTTCGCTCTCACACCCTCCCTTCTCTTACGTTATCCATGAATAAAGTTTGGTATCCACTTTAGGCAAAAAGTTGACTATCCTGGACATCTTAAAACATGTACTAATAAAAATAAGCTTCAGAGCAGCATCCAGTCACTTGCAGGTTTCGAGTCTGCTCCACAAAACATCCAATTTACCTACAGCACAGTGGCAGAGTTCAATGGTCTGAGACTTGGAAGGTGCATGGTGTGCTAGTAACCAAAGTTAAGAGCTGAGGTAGAAGAAAGCTTGCTCCAGAGAACTCCTAAGAGTCTGAAAAGCCAAAGTGCAGCCTAAGGTTATCAGGGAAGAACAGTGTGTTGCAAGGACTAGCAGCTATAAATAACACACAAAGAAAACTGCTTTACATTTGTTTGGTTTTGAGCACACATACAAGAGATGGATTAGAGCTTTTTCTTGTGCAACACACAAGATTAATTCAACAACCTCTTTGCCAAAGAATGCTCTCATGAGACCATGCGTTCCTCTTCTTCCAGGAATCCAATTTTCTTTGTTAAAAATAAGAGTATTTAACAAACGTTCAACTTCTGAGATCGCGCCTTTTTCTTCTGACCCTTGGTGGGGGCTCTAGCTGCTCCCTGCAGCATCATTCTCTCTCAAAATCAAAAGAAACCATTTTACTCCTTCTTCGTCCTTACCCTGTAGAGCTTCGTTCCACAAGCCACCACACCTCTGGAGCCCAACACACAACAGATTCTGTTCCTTCTATCTTTCTATGCCCTTTCTTTCTCATTTTCAGCAGTCTTCTCCCAACACTGTCCTTCATGAAGACCAGGCAATCTTAAACCATCACTTGAATTTTAGCGTCACAGCATCCACCATGAGGCACTGAGCATTACCAGTTTCCAGTGCAAAAGGAACACAACTCCCATGGGAAAATGAGCCATTCAAAAGCAGACCTGCAGCCCTAGCTGGCAGGCAAAAAAGCAGCAACCAAACCAGTGCTGTTTTTCAAAAGGAAAAAGAGCAGCAGCCTGCTTACTGGCTGTGCTGGACCTACACCAGCCACCACTTCTGCAGTGTCCGACACACCAGAAACCCAGGACACTGAAGCCCTGAGATTTGCTCTTGACAGAACTCCATCCTCACACAAACCAGCAGCGTAATGATGCCTACTGAAACACTGTCTGAGATAAGCAGTATGTAAAGAACTTTCTTCCTCTCTGCATAATACTAGATTAACAGTCTCTGGCCTTTAAGATCACAAACTAATTGTATTTCACCACTTCCCTCAAAAACAGTACAGAGCCTAAGGTAACGCACCATTTTTGACACATAACCAATGCCCTTATTACGTTGGTCATATGAGGACATCCATGTCAAGCTTCATAGAGAAAAGGAATTTATATGAGCATAATCTAGTGGCAGTGATACAGAATCCTGGCAACAGAAATCAGCAATTACACAAGATGAGACAGCAGTTTTCTATTTTACTTATGTTTTCTCTCTGATATCTAGGAGTCTGAAAGATTGAATTAAGGAAAACAGGTTCCTTCTTCACACACACTGCCCCTTCTAAAAACAGTTCCATATTCACTACCATGAGACTTGCAACTACTGAAAGATTCTGTTTGATACTGAAATAATTCTTCACCTGGATTACACATTATTTCCCTGTAATTTATAACAAATGTTAATTTTATCAGTGAAATACAATGAACAGGAAAAATAATTAAGTCATAAAATGCTCTCATCTTGTTTGTCCCACTTGTTCAGACAAGAAGGCAGTTCCTCTCTCCATGGTTAATGAAAAAAGATCCAAATGTGAATCTTTCCAACTCTCCAGGTCTTTACAATTATCTACAAATTTTGTAGCAGAGCAAAATGGCAAGGCTTTCTTTATTAAAGAATATTTTTTTCCTCCACATGCTATGAGAAACTTCATCAATCAGAATAATTTTGGAACAGTGGTATGTATAAGTGTAAACAAATCAGTTCTTTACAATATTTGAACAGCAATAGCAAAGGCGTTTTTTTTAAATCTACACTACTGCCAAAATAAACCAAAACCAGCAAAGTCTACTTACGTGTAACTAAGATGTTTTGTACGGTGCAGCAAATGACAGGTGTAATTACTAGACCATGATAAAGATTATCAACATGGTATCGCCATAACATCAAATTAAAATCCGGATTACATTAGAGCACGCAGTGTGCATACTCTTGGATATAGTAGCTACATTCAAAATTTCTGCATAAGGCAAATGGTTAGGGTTGTTAAAAACTCATATTGAAAAACACCACGATGCTAAGCTCAATATCACTTCTAAAACCACCGAAAATTTCTCCGTGCTTTTACGGTAACAGCTATTATGTTTGCAAATGTGGAACTATAATATGCTTCATCTCACAAACAAACAGCATCGTGACTGTGTGTCTTCTGTTACAGGGGGAAAAAATTGACATCTCCATATGCATGTATGTTATCTGGGTATCTGGTTACCCCAGCTGTCGATAAGAGGAGCGGGAAGCCTGACCGACTTGTCACCAGCACGTGTGGGTATTAAGACACTCCTGATCGGAAATCTGCCGAGGTGCCAGCGTTCGCCATAGCCGAGGGGCCTGCGAGGCCTGGCCATATGCTCTCTCCTAACACAACAGATTGATACCAAAGCAAGGCAGTGCTAAGGCTTGCAGAGCTCATTCATCATAGCATGCAACCTGCAAACAATCTGAAGTCACTTTACTTAGCCATACACTACAAGTGTGGGTTTTAGCTTCAAGTATAAGCTTCCCATTTTCAGGCCTCTGCAGGCCTGAAAAATCTTGTATGCTCTGAGGAAATGGGGATTTGAATCTCAGCAATATTTCAGAACTAAAAGATAAGAAAAAAAGCGCCCAAAACTAACAGTAACTCACTTGTCTAAAAACCTAGTAACAAGATTGATTAACCTTTATTTAGGGAAGATATTCAACAAATACAGTGCCTAGAATGATGGCAAGAAAGCATTAAACACATTGTTCTGAAGACCAAAAAAGAATACTAAAAACTAGATTTTTAAAAACTCAGTAGAGTATGACCTTTTGAAAACCCCACCACTAGAATAAAGGCTGCAACCAAATTCCAGATAATAAAATATGATAAATTAAAAATACAAATCAAAGCCCATTTATGAGTATTAAACCCCGTAGCAGAAATGTACACAATATTCAACTGTGGTAAAATAAAAAAAAAGAAAAAAGGTATAGTTGGAAACGAAAAAAATCTCAAAAAGAAAGACTTCAAACTTAATAACCTGGCCCAGCTGCTCAAACACTTCTCAGGCTAAGGAAGACTTCCATAACTCAAGTTACCATCTCTCTTTGGGTAGCAAGTGCTTTATCACTGGTTTCACCACAGCAAATATATCTCAGTGTATGCTTTACCTCAAACAGGTTCAATCTCAAACTTGTTAGTGTTCCTAAAACTGAGATCTCCTACCAAACAGCAGGCAGGTAAGTGAAGTCAGCAAGACTGCTTTGAAAGTGGAAAATCCACTTGCCAGCAATCACTCCTTTATGCTTTTGCTCTTACACATAATCCCACAAAACAGTTGCAGAAATGGTAGCTATGCAAGCTTGAAATAAGATGAATTTATTGTAGCAGTACAGCTATAGAAGGACCTTTTAAAATTGCTGAAATATCACCAATAGGAAAAATATTGCTGCCAAAAATAAGAAAGAACATTTAATCCAATCAAAGTCAGTAATGAAAACTTAGTATGTCCTTATGTCTTCTTTTGTCTGTTTTCTGCTCAGCATGGAAGCAACAACTGATCTTCGCCTCCTTTACTGTAGCTTGTCTGGGTTCATGTATGCATCATGGAAGCACCATCATTAACTTTCTACTCCAGCCATGCAGCTCAGAATTCCTGTTAGAGACAGAAATCCACCTTGCAGAGGTAGTTCAGCGTTGCTCCCAACTCCCAGGACCACGTCAGCGTGAGACTTAAACATGTGGCCTGAATTCAGGGCAGATTCATAAAGGAAATGGATTTACTGTTCTCGCATGCAGCAATGTATTTCTTTGCTAGAGAATATCCAAAATGCCTATCTGGCTGAGGAAGACCTTCCTAAAAGCTACAGAAATGTCCTTCTCTGCCCTTTTGAACCTGAGAAGCAGCAGAGATGGCATTTCTTATACTTCAGCAAGTTACAGTAACTAAGTGAATGAAAACTGACAAAACTATTGATGGTTTTATTTGTCCCTCAAATGCAGTCCCAGACTACACTGCAGAGCACTTTTCCATAGCTGTTCTGGTAACAACAGTCATAAATCACAACGAGCAAAGATGATTGCAGAGATGTATGGATCAACTTTTAGAGGACTTTTTCCATACAATTCCTTCTGAAAACTTTACATTCCTAGAGACATGTTGTCATTAAGAATCAGCAATGAAATCCCAAACAATATAAAGAATTATAGCAGTAATTAATTACATCACTTTCAGGCTGAAAAAAGCACAATTTGCTAATGAAAATCACTACTGCTGAAAAGTAGCTGTCAACCACAAAATGCTGTTATAATAAATCACCCTTGATAAACATGTGCTTATATTGGAAGTCTTCCTAATCCATGCACGTTACACTTAGTGAGTTAGCCAAGATTTTCAATTGTCCACTCTACACTTATACACATGCAAACATCCCCATGTGACATGAGCAGAAGCACTGGCTGTGTAAGTAGGAGACCTGTGGGGAGGAGATGCTCTGGGACATAACCACACTGGAGAGAGGGCTGCAGGTACCGAAGGGTTCCCCGTACTCCATGGCTAGAGAGGAAAACTTTGAGCACTCTGGCTGGTCTCAGGATAACGGGATCCCTTTGTCTTGCAAGCCTGTATGAGAAGACACAGCATCCCCACAGCACTAGGGCATGTCACTTGCAGCTTCCCAAAATCAGGACACGGCTCAGATGCCCCCGCCTGGGCAATCCCAAATCAAACTAGGGGCTGTCTCTGATTCGGAAAGCACTCTTCAAACGTGCCACAAAGTGCCCCTCTGCACAGCTGCACAGGTTGGGCACAAAGCTGCAGCAGTCAGCATAAAACCTCTGCAGGTACAGTCACGCCACAGGCCTTCGAGAGCAGAAGGAAGGAGCCACACGACAACTAGCAAAAGCTAGTGTTTTCCTTGTTATGGCCCAGATCCTGAATTAAAGCATTGTACAGCGGGGAAGAGAGGCTGGAAACAGGCTAGGAAGAAGGTAAGTTCAGCTGAAGAAGTAACCGCAGCAAGAAACAAAGCATCCAGGAACCTAACCATGGAAAGGCTTTGCTGGAAAAACCTGGGACCGATCCTGCAGGTGCATATCACAGGAAAGTCACTTGCCCAAGTAGATACCGTCCAAGCTGATGAAGAGACTGCCCTACTGAATACACTAAAGGGAAAAAGAAAACACAACAACAAAAAACTTGTTACAAAAGACATTTCATCTTTGTCAGCAAGCACACTGTACAAGAGAGAGGCAGCTCTTGCACTAACAAAACCAGGGCAAGTACTACTCCAGAACTGCAAGACCACTTGAGGAGGAAAAAACCCACAAACCAAAAAATCACTGACTTACATATTTCAAAGCTGATTGGTTACGTGTTAGATTTATCTGATACCTTATTTGCATGATACCCTTTGCGTTTCATGCTAGCCACACCATTTATGAAGCCTTTAGTGTCACTGTAGTTCACACAATTCCACTGATAATCACCTGGGAGCTTCTCCAGTGACCCGAGCATGTACTCACAGCAGCCCACTGTTTGACTAGGAAAATTAGAGGAAAGCAGACCTAAAGGACAGACATAGGCAGTGATACAGCCAGGACAGACAATACGGAGTAACATGCCAAAAAAGAGAAGAGTTTTTCAAATTAATATTCCTTTCTTGGATCCAAGAAAATATCAACCAATGATAACTGGGGATAAATGTCCAAGTATCCAAAACAGTCCTTGACATAGTAAAAGAACAACCTCCAGAAAGTTTCACACATCAAATTTGCAACATGAAAAAAGCAGTTTATTCTTTATCCATGCTGGGCAAAACAGAGAACAGTGAAAGAGTATAGAGTTTTCCAATTCTGGAAAACATCAGGGTACTCACTGAAAGCATCAACATTTAGATTTGATGACTTGTATCTTCTGGACACTGGCTAAAGACGACATGTTAACTGGGTAAATAATATCTCATGGAGCACAGGACATAGAAAGTAAGCAAAACATCAGGAACACCACAAAGTGCTGCAAGGAAAGAGATGGATCAAATGTATGATTTAGTTTAGTGGGCATATTATACAGATATATTTTGCAAAATCTTCTAGAAAAGAATCGCATGTCTAGATGCCAAAAAATTGCCAAAGAAAAATTCCATGAGATGTGACTCATAATGCAGATTAGAACATACTGTTTACAGTCCATAAACACTTTTTATGATGGTTTCATCATAAGGTAATTCCATTTTACAAGTAAATTAACATATTTTCCAGGGCTCATTAATCTTCATTTATTCACTCGGTGAACATGAACCATATCCATTAAACGGAAAAATCAAGACATGGAACTTCAGGCCACTATTTTACTAATTGTGCTTAACTTTAGGAAATCCAAATATATAATCCTAAAACTGTTTTTCCCCTTCTTTATATGTAGTGTACAAAAATAGGTCTCTGAATTTAAATTTTGCTTTGATCACCATCAGTAGCAGGGGATTTGTGCGAGTCAAAGCAGGCTTGCTCTGTGTCCTTTGAGGTTATTTTCTTATGAAATAACCATAGTGCACCAGCAAATGGGGCTTTTACATTCTCTAAGTACATTCCAGTGTATGAGTTTCTTTCACTACTATAGACAAATCACAGTAAGACCTTCCAGAAGACCCACGGGCCAACAGGCACATGCAGAAGGATGCACAGGCAGCACCAGAGACACATCAGTGGAGTTCACCAGAATAGCACAAAAATGTCATAACCACTGCCACGTTTTTGCAGCACCAAAAGGAAGGAGGCTTAAGAGGATCAGAGACTGAGGGAGAAGAGAAGTAACGGGAAGAGTAATTTGAACAGCAACCTGAAGTACAGTGTCTGAAGAGCTGAACTCCCAGGCACTGTATTTTGCTTATGAAGTTGTACATTCCTCATTCTTGCCTTTCCTTCAGGCACTGGGACAAATTTGTAACAACTCTGAAGTCAGCTACCCCCAAAACCTGAACAAATGTAATTCCCCGCTAATTTAAAGACAAAACAAGAAACTTTGAGCATAGTTAACTAGCCAGAGGCTCACATGCCACCTTCTGTGAGCTTTGCCAAACCTTCTGCTCTCATGATTCCATACTGAACCTCTCCCCACGCTTAGAAGTCAAAATCTTACAAGCAAGAACACAGCAGCAAACAAGAACAAGAAGCAGCACTATGAAACATGTGCTGAATAACACAAAGAAAACAGCAGATATTCAGGGACAGAGGACCAAATGTTCCCAGCATTTCCCAAGGCTGATACAACATTTCTGAAGAAGGGCACTGGCAAACTGGGATTTTATTATTTTATTTCCATTCTAAAGCCTTCCTTACATCTGGAAAACATGGGATAGGAATGGAAGAAATTCAGCAAGATTCCCTGAGTTTGCCAGCTGCCTGAACAAAGGGGTGTCATCCCAGCCTTCCCATTGATTTCAGACAGCGTCAACTTAAAGGCCAGGAACGATACTTCAGATGTCAAAAAAGTTATGTGCAGAAGACAAGAAAGTGTATTACACATCTGCTGCAAAGGGATGCCTATTTTAATAATTCTGCAATACCTCAAACACAGCAAAGTTGCATGGGTGGCTGGTTTAATTTTAAAACAGAAAGAAATTGTTTGCATCCAGAAATCCAGGATCATGGCTACCGTTTAAGAAGCTTCATGTGTGAAGTATTTCTATAGCTGCTAATTACTAAACATAAAACCAGATAAAAGCCACAAACTGCTTATGGACAGCAAAAAAAAGAAAAAGTAAATTAATTAGGTTTTCACAGACACAAAGATGTTTTAGTATTTAATGTTTCTGTGCTATTAAGAGGCCAAAACACCATGCAGAATGAGTGAATTCAGCCATTGTCTTCTAGCCAGAGGAAAAAATAACTACCAAATAATAAATTAAATGAGGTCTAAAATGTGATCTATACTTAATGACTTTTCTGCTGACCATTTAAATGACGGTATTATTTTAAAGGCTACTTTCACAGAATGTCAGCTTCTAAGATAAGATACATTAAGTAAGAAGTTAATTGCACAACTATATAAATCAACAAGCACTTCCTGCCCACAGAAAGTAAGTACTGCCAAGACAGAAATTACTGAAATGCCATCAATACAATGCCAACATAGTTCTTTCCTGTGAAAGCAACACTTTGCAACCAGTGTTTTACAAGGCCAGAAGACTTTTTATTTAGAAGCAGACCTCCTTCTGACAGTATTGCAAGCAGCATCTTCCCAGCCATCTATGGAATTAAAGACTATAGAATCATAGAATAGTTAGGGCTGAAAGGGACTTAAAGATCATCTAGGTCCAACCCCCTGTCATGGGCAGGGACACCTCTCACTTGACCAGGCTGCTCAAGGCCCCAGCCAACCTGGCCTTGAACACCGCCAGTGAGGGGGAAGCCACCACTTCCCTGGGAAACCTGTTCCAAGGCCTCATCACCCTCATAGTGAAGAATTTCTTCCTAATAACCAATCTAAATCTATCCCCCTCCAATTTAAAACCACTCTCCCTCATCCTATCACTATATGCCCTTCTACAAAAGTTCCTTTCCAGCTTTCCTGTAGGCCCCTTCAGGTACTGGAAGGACACTATAAAATCTCCCTGGAGCCTTCTCCAGACTGAACAAGCCCAACTCTCAGCCTGTCTTCATAGGAGCGATGCTCCAGCCTTCTAATCATCTTCATGGCCCTCCTCTGGATCCATTCCAACAGTTTCATGTCCTTCTTATGTTGGAGACTCCAGAACCGGACACCCTACTCCAAGTGAGGTCTCACAAGAGTGGAATAGGGGGCAGAATCACCTCCCTCAACCTGCTGGATACAGTTGGCCTCCTGGGCTGCGAGCGCACATTGGTGGTTCATGTCAAGCTTCTCATCCACCAGAATTCCCAAGTCCTTCTCTGCAGGGCTGCTCTCTATCACATCATCTCTCAGCCTGTATTGATGATGAGGATTGCCCCAACCCAGGTGTGGGACCTTGTACTTGGCCTTATTGAACCTCATGAGGTTCACATGGGTCCACTTCTCCAGCTTGTCCAGGTCCCTCTGGATTGCAGGGTACTAGTCGCCCTCAGCTGCAATGCATTTCCACACCCAGACAAATGAGTTTAAACCAGAACACTGAATATGACAAACTACTAAGCTCAAATCTGAAACATGAATCATTCAACACTTCCACTGAAACAGTAATTGGTTCTTCAGGGAAGATGTCATCTCTTGGTTCAATGTTTATGTACCTTCAGGAATTGCCTGAATTTGCCTTTTGTTTTAATTAAGATAATTTTGGCCAAAGAATTTTGCTTCATGCTGCTACTAATCCATCCACTGTACACACTGAACACACAATCAACATAGAGTTTGAGAGCTTTTTAGGCTGTTTTGCCCTTACCTACGTCTCAATTTTGGTCAGCACTGATTTGAATACTCCTTTTTCAAAGTGGGCATTTTATCCCTGGTGCACCACAAGTATCACCATGATGGATCAAGTACACAACTACAATTGCTTGGTCAGAAGATTATAGAAAAGTTTTCACAAGTTTACATCACAGCTCCAAAGCAGCAGCTTTCCACACAGCTCTGAAAATAGAAATTGTGCCTATGAAAAGGGGGTGATGCCTCCTTCACTGAACTCAGCTCCCCATTTTCTTCAGAGAAAAAAACCCAGCAGATACAGGAAACCATCTGCCATGTCAACCTCCAAAATAATGATTTGGGTGGTTTCATTTTCTGCATGTTGCTTCACTGAGCGAAGCATGTGTGCATGACCTAAAGTGCCAGGCAGACTTCACTGGGGGGTGGTAAGCTTACAGAGTTTCTTTTCTTGGAAGAAAAGAAAAAAAAAAGCCCAATGAAATTAATGCAAGGAAAGGGTACTCGGTGCCTCCCAGGAGTTACCTAATGCCTCACCACGTAACACCATATGTAGCAAAATGATTTTGGGTATCTCAGGAGATTATAATACAACCTTGGGAAAAGGGTCCTAAAGAATGTAAAATATTTTAGCTAGACAGGCAGTGAAACACTAACAACATGCACAAGGACCTTTAAATCTTTCCTGAAGGTACACTCACGGTTTGGATACTGACACTCGGAAGTATAAAACACGTAGAAAAGTTGAAAGTGTGTGTTGAAGCTGTGTGTGTTGAGCAGCATCTGTGCCCTATAACACAGTGCACTAACAGAGAGACACAGAAAAGGTCACTGCTCTGGTTGAAGGAGCAAGGGCATAACAAGACCTATAGGATACAGCGTTTGGACTGGAATTGCACACCCTAAATTTGACCAGTTACACATCAAAAGTTTATCTATTCACAGCAGCTGGCTTCCAGGAAGATATTAGAGCTGTCACGGCACAGTCAGTTGTCACTACTTTACCTAATGTCTCTTCAGTAAGACAAATATGCCAGATCTACCAGTAAGTGCAAGGTGGAGCAGGAAGAACTAAAACACGTGGATAATATATCGGTTACTAACATGCAATGTCCTTGGAGCCTAAAAGCCCAAATTAATACTTAATGCCATGTATTATGGATGCTGCTGAAAAGCTGTGCTATAAGAGACTGAGAAACCACTGTGAGGTTCCTCATTCAGTGGGCAGTGACAAAGCCTTGAAGGTTAGAGTTTTCTCTCTACATTTACAAACTTCTTCTGCCATTACATTAATCATTATTGTACATATTTATTTTCCAATAAATATTTTCTTAAATAATCTGAACCAGTATGAAACCTCTGGACTCGACAGTGAGCACCTCTAGAAAGAACAAAGAATTTTACATCTCACAAAAAAAAATCCAAAGTAACAAGAATTGTTCATTTTCCTTATGCTTCACAGGAAATAAGCCATACACCATTATTTCCTCAGCATTTTTTTTGGGGGGGTGGGGGTATTTCACCTGTAGTACTGATTTTCATTTCTCACAATTTTTCTAGTATTTTACAGCCTCTCTTTGTGATTATTTTCTGCTAAACAGGGCCAGACATGGATAATTCTTCCAGATTTTCATGAAGGGTTTCCAGCAAAACTAAAATCAACCTGGATTTCTGGTGGGTATGCTGCAGGCTGAGACTGGTGCTTCTCAGGTCTCTGGCTTCAAGACAAATGCAAACTAGAACAAATCTCAAAACAGCAGAAGCTTCCTGCAGATCAGAAGCCTTACTTTCCAGACAGTGCTACTGTTAAGTTGATTGTGCTTTCAAAAGCTATTCTGTAGGTGTACAAAATCAAAAAAGAAACTACAAATGCATGAAGCAGTCTTCCTTCTTTACTTTGATGGTCAAGGTGTCAGTAGTCCTTGTACTATGAAACCGTTCTGCTATTTCAAGAACATGAGCAAAAAAGTTTCTCCAACACGTTGAGCAGAGTTATTAATATTTTATAATCTATTTTTAATTTGACCTCATTCCATCAATTTTTATGTTAAGAAATTAATTCTCTAAGAAGGTAAGAAAAAAAAACCACCAAAACCACCAAACCCCACATCTCCAAACCCAATAAATAACTATCAAGTGGTTTACAACTTTTTCTCTTCAATTCAGCTAAACTAAACCAGAGCTAAACCTTTTTCTTATTGCCTGAATTCCAGAGTCTTTGGAATATGAATTAATACAGAGTTTTCAACCTTTAAATCTTTCGTAAATGTACACTCACAGTTTGGATACTGACGCTCGAAAGTATAGAACATGTAGAAAAGTTGAATATGTGTGTTGAAGCTGTAGGTGGGCCAGAAAGCACTGAATAACTGGGCAATAAAAAGCAAGTGAAATCCAATACAGGAAAGCAGAATTAAATGCACTTAAGGAAAAACCCAAAAATGAAGCCTACTTTTACAAAGCAATGGTCCCTACTGTACCGTTCAGGTGGTAGATCTTGTATGCTTTCTGAACATTCCCATTAAGCATCAGTACAGTGCCTAGCAGTGGCCAAAAAGCAAACATTAGACATCACCAGAAGCAGAGATTAAAACAGCTATTAGGAGACAAGGGCAGCTGAATACCAAAGTGGATTCTAGAGAGCCTGCTTAAGTATCTTCTGGAATCAAAGGGATATATGTGGTTTGGTAAGCACAGACCATGTTCAGTAAAGCTAAGAATCTCAGGTTTTATCTGCTAATAACATTTTAAAAAGTCTATGATGAGCAAAAACTGTTGTTCAAAAGAACATTTGCATTCAAATGTTTCAAAACTGTTATGCTCTCATATCCCTGGCACATTGGACACTACCCTGGTTAGACCCACCTCTCCTGTTCAAGTCTGTTACAGAACTTGTTAAAAAACTGGCAAGCTATTCTTCAACACAGCTGAACTTTCACTTCACTTTCACTTCGTCTTCTACTACTGCTGACAAAAACTACACATAGAGCAGTGAGTGGATCAGAATTACATCCAACGTTACAATTTCAGTTCACTGGTTAAAGCACAGTAAAGCTACAAGCAAAAACAAAGGTACTTCTTAACCTGAGAAATACCAAGCAGCTTTACTGATAGTTACCACTACGTCTGCGTTCACATTCCTTCGCTTTCATGCCCACCTCGTGTGAGGCACAGAGATGCCGATGTTAGTGGCTGAATATTTTAGGAGGAAAGATGGGTCTGTGCCTACGCCCCTGAGCGTATTACGCTGCTGTGATGTAGGATCATCTGAGCCAGGGAATGTGCACAGCATAATTTGTTAGGTTTGAGAAACAGTCTGAGGAAAAACAGCTTCAAAAAAAGGTTGAGACATAATGAGTGTGCAAATAGCTTTCTGTTGAAATTAAATGAAATTCCATTTAAAAATTTTGCCAGTTGCTCTTTGGCTCAATTTTGCTTAAACCACATCTGTGTATGTGAACACATAGGTAGTGGTACCTACAGAGCTCTTCATAAATTTCCTGCCAGCAGCACTATATTCTTTTTGCTCTGTGCATGTACCCTCTATTAGTGACAGATGAAAACTGCAAATTCTGCATGACTCCACTGGTTCAAAAACTCTTGTCACAGTTTTTCAAGTTCTAGAGTTATTTAATTTAAAAAGCAGAATGCTATTATTTACAATGAGAAAAAACAGCTATTACTTAACTAAAAGTGTAGATAGTCAGTTCCTTGCTAATTCAAATGGAGAAATTACTTCATTTTCAAACAACTTTGCCTATTTATATCAGTTGAAACTCTCGTCTGAAAATTCTGAATTGGAGAGAAGATAAAACGAAAGAAAAAAGGTAACAAATGTACTGACAGAATCAGAACAATGAAAGACACCATCAAAATAGATACAATTACTTCACAAATAAATGAGGCTCGTTGTTTTCTATCAAAATTCAGCATTCTGGAATCATTTTGTTCCTATTCTGAACATATGCAAACAAAGCTATTACAATTTCTTTTTACTGCAGTGTAAAAAACACAATACCTCAATAATTGCAGCAATTTCAATTTTTTGCTCTGTTTTAGATTGCATATTTTAAACCAACTTTCAGAGTAAGTGAGAGATCGACACCACTTGCATTTGAAACTTATCAGAACGTCATTTTAAGAACAATGAAACTGCAAAAGACCTCTAAAAGCAGAATCTCTCATCAGAGTCCCAAGACATTACTTTAGATATCTTGCAAAAAAAGCAAGCCAGTCCCTACCTCAACAGATCTGGTTATAAACAACAGTATGCAGTCATCGCTCTTACCTTCCCTACTCTTCATGTTAGTTACCACTTTTACCCTAAAAACGAGCTGTACACGTCTTTCACCACCTTTATGGTAATTCCCTTCTATGCATCTCTCCATTTGCCCTTACCAATTAAACTGACAGTGTCTCAAACGCTGTGACACCCTGCAGAAATGATGCAAAGCAAAGCTACCACACGATTTCCCTACCCCAAAGAAAATAAAAATGGCCTACCAGACAAGACAGCTGTAGCTGTGCCATGTCCTTCCCTTGCACCTACATTCGGATACACCACTGCCCTCCACCCTTGTGTATGCATCTCCCTTTGCTCCCCACACAGTACTAACACACCTTCCAACACACTGTACTATGCAGCATGGTATCAGCAACAAGAACCCAGCTACTTCACTGGCTCCCTCCTTTTGGATTAAGGTCTCCTGGATAAACTCATTCTTTGTATTTGCACTTCCCTTCTGGTCCTTACTCCATCTTTCTCCAGCTTCTGAAAGGTCAGAGCATTGCTCCCAGGTAAGAACCGCTCTGAACTCCCATGGTAAAAGTTGTGCAGGGCTGTTCCTAGCCATTGGACAGTCAGATCCCCTCAACACTTTCCTACTGGGCCAGGCATGTTACAGAGGTCTGCTCTTCATGCTGAGCTGGTACTTTGCATGAAATAATCTAGAAACTCAAGTACATGCTATAATCACTTCTACTAAACATAGCTTACACTGTGGCACTAAAATACTAACATCTTACTTGTGCGGACTGTGACAACAATTAATGTGTGCTCAAACATAATTTTCTGTATGACACAAAGTTAGCATGTCATGGATACGAGTACAGTATTTAATAGCAAATAATTCAGTATTAGTAACAACAATAGCATTTAACCTGGGGTGGGAGAGAAAAGACGTCAACAGTTTTAGTAAGGGCAACTTGTACTGATTGGAGATCTTGTAAAGTTCACCTCACTGGTATTTTGATAAGAAATTTCTGTACAACAATTTGACACATTTAAATTAATCTGGTTTCAGGCAGAACACCTCATTGCTTTCTCCCCGTAGTGCGTAAGTAAAAGCTTTCAAATTTCATCTATCTTTTCAGTTCACTGATCATACACCATCTCATCCTAATTTAGAAAAGGAAAGTAAGTATGAACATAAGACCTGGGAGCCTGAAGCATGAAACACTGATGCTTTACTAGACCGAAGTAAACTCAAGTGTGCATTAAAAGTAAATCAGAGTTTTAGATAGAAAATGCATGAAGCTCTTGCATAACACTGACATGAACCTGAACACAACACTTGTCACTACAAAGTTCAAGGGACTTCTGCAACTGCCAGTAGAATGATTTCCTGTGCCGACTGTTTTGCCACTGTTAGACCAGAGACCACCTAAATCTAATGACATGCTCCCCACACATACACAGTCACCCACCACTTTTCTGCTCCACCTCTTTTCTTCATCTGGTCAAGTTCCCATAGACAAAAAGGGAAGATGGCAAGGCCACAGAATACCTAAAAATGACTCAAAGGTTTTACGTGGAGAACCTCCTCCAAGTTTTCAGCAAGCTACCATACTGATAATTCAAATAAAGACAACAGAGAAAGCAGAGGGGAAAAGAATCCTCAGCGAAGATGAGTTAGCCTGGAGGGAAGCGCTGACCCCTGACACTCCCTCAGTTTTTCTGTGTGGAGTATGGCTGGAGGAGCAGATATAATGCATGGGAGGGTCTGGGATATCAGGTTAGCAGTGGAGTTGAACTTCTACCTAAAAATAAGAGTCAGTATTTATCCACCTGTTTGAAACAGCCATAAGAACCCTACACGGGCCTGAACTCGCCCCTCTGCTCTGCAGCATGCCAGGAGTCTCCTGGCAAATTGCAGCCACAGGAAAGTACTCCACCCACATGTGCTACCACCTCCTGCAGTGCCTACGCAACCCAATAGTGCTTAGATACCCTAAAGCCAGACACTGACCCGACATTCAATACCTGTTAAGAAGCCCACCACTCTGAGGAACAGAATGGCTCACTGCTTACCAGGATAGCCTATAGTGCTGGACAAAAATTCCTAACAGAGGAATAGGTTCCATCTCCTTTTTTAATGAGCAACAGAGGAAAATGTTCAAGTAGTGAAAAAAACCAAAACCCTAACAGTAACATATTTAGCCATGAGAATCTGTTTTCCTTAAAGTAGCAATATTTAAAACCTACAAAATGTCTTCATGTTCCACATGAGTGAGAACTGGAGGTTTGGGCTGTCTAATTTCCTCAAACACACTCACACTTTCATGGTATTTTTTGAGTTCCTGTCCTGTACCTACCATGAAAATTTCTTTCTTTGGGGATCTGACAGCACAGGCAAGCATGAGAAGTGAGAGCTGATAGGAAATTATTTCTGTGCAGCATAAGCTATGATACAAACTTACATTTTTAAGGTTTTCCTTAACCCTCATTTGTGCCTCTGAAAGCTTGCACACGCAGCAGTGAGGTGCAACAGCTCGACAAAGGCTCATGAACACCACTAAGGAAAGCACAGACACATTCCCGTGCTGCATCTGAAGTTGCCTGCATGTTCAGCGAAATACCTCAGACACGCAAAGCACAGTAACAGGTACTGATGCAACCTGAAGTGAGCAGGAAAAAGGCAGGCAGAAGGAGAGACTCTGCAGCAAAGTATCCTGCACCGTGCATGGGGCCACAGTCCTCATACCCTCCCCCACCTAACAACCAAAGCTCAGGTTTACGCGAAACAGACATCTTACACCTTAAGATGAATGAGTATCTGCTATGATTGACATATATTTTTTCTCCGTAAAGTTACTTAAGCAGACCCCATGCCAACAAGAGAGGGATGCAGGAGGGAAAGATACATAACAATACTCCTGGAAGTGTCTCTCCAGAGCGATTTCTGCCAGAGTAGGCAGGGCTGTATCCTTAAATTTGTCAGGTTTCAATCTCATTTTCTCTGCGGTATGACTGCTCCGTAAATTTCCATTTATTATTTAATTTGGCATGTATTAGCAACAAAGAACTTCTACTGATATGAACAATATTTTGTACATTGCTATAGTACATAATAGTTTCTCGTGTAATCTGATTTCATTCTTTCCAATTTGCAAATTTAAAAAGAAAAGCTGTCAGGGTAGATCATAGTTGGCATGTCACTTTCCAAATACCATTTACATTTCTCTCTTTACATACATCTTTAATAGTCCATTTCCTTTTTTTCTATACATATTTTAGCGTGAAAATGTTTGCCATCAATATTAGAATATGAATTATCTGCACAGTCATGTACATAGCTTACAAAATTACCTCGAATCCCATCCATTACACTCATATTTAATATCCTTCTGCTCTCATATTTTAATATTAAGTTGCTTGCTTAGGCATGCACGGGAAGGAATCTCTCTCAGTGCTTTTTTATACATATCCTCCTGAAATAGAATTGAAAAGAGCTTTTAGTAAGTTTTGAAATGTTTAATTATTTATAACTTTCAAATAAAAGTCTACAACACAGACATAACATGGTTAAAGCTACTTGCATTCCAAGCTCAAATGCCTTGCAAGGTATTTTAGAAATTCCCCTTAACTCCGTAACTGAATGGCAGTGAGCCTGACTTTGAAGCAGCAAGTGAATACTTCAAATTCTCTATATACAGATTTACAACTTGTCATCCTGACACTGCACCAGAAAACCCATATGAAAGATGACGTGTTGATCCCAGTAATAGTTATTAGTTGTGATTCTACATTCTCATGGCTGAAATTGAGATGAGACAGAACTAATGCAGGGGAAAAAAAATCACGTTTGTCCTGATGACTGAACTGCCTTTGGAACACGCTAAGGAGGAACAGGCAGGGGATTAAGGAGCCGACGCTTTCCAAGTCAGGTTTCACTAGTTTTTGCTGTACACAAAAACAATTGTTAAGCATCACTCTTTATAAGATTTTTTACAGTGAAAATTTCAAAGCCAACGAAAGAGCTGCAAACTTAAAAAGGAGCCTTGCAATCTTAACTTCACTTGAATGCTTTTGGAGTAAGTGATGTCTGTTCTCCTCTACTATCCTACCAATCTATGCACCAAGAAATGTTCTTGCCTCTTAATTTTGCCTTACAATGAAATTATACTAAATTTTACATGCTAATGTCTAACAACACTTCATTCGCGTCTTCCCACACACGGCCCAAGATACAAGTCACCACCCACGGCCAGGAATGGGTGCCCCTAGTTCAAAGACACACACTACTCCCAGCAACATAATTGTTCAGGCAGAGACCCAGATCTGACGAAGAAATTTAAAAGACAGGACACTGCTTCAGTATCTGACTTTTTAAGCTGAAAGCGTTCTATGGTAGGGCTGTACCTAATTCACAGATAAAGCTGGGCACCAAAAACAGGACTCTCAATGACACTACACTTGGCAGATGGCTGCCTGAGCCAACTTGCAAAGAAATGCTAAAAAACAACTTCTACATATCCAAGTATTACACCTTAAATTACTAAGGTTTAAAGAACACCCTTCATTTGAGATGCACAGGCTGGAGCTTGCCCTGAAGATAGATAACACATCCTTTAAAGAAGCAATTCAGTGAAACAGTGCTGGTTGCATTTTCAAACACAGCTAGTGATAGTGATGCTGCTGCTTCTATCCTTGGTTTGTTGGGGGTTTTTTTGATCAGTAGTTCACTGATAAGACTCAGGAAGTTTTACCCATTTCATAGCCCAATGCAAACCCAGGCCACTGACTACCACTAGTGTTGCACCCCATCCCTCAGATGGAACTTTTGAAGCTTTGTGGCTTTCATAACCATGGGCAGTCCAGTTTCTTGTAGGAACTGGTGAAAAGAAGTCAGACCATCTGGTTAATGCCTGCTGGGCGTCCAGGATATTAAGCTCCTCAGCCAAACAAGACTGAAGCATGACGTACTCTCGTGCACACGCACCAAAATATATTATGCCCATCGCAGGGGAGCATCGAGATGTAAGCTGGATGCAATGCAGCTGAGTCTTTGTCAGTACTGAGGTTCTCTGGACTTACAAAAAAGCCCAAGCTTTTGATAATCATGGAGCCCACACATCAAATGCTGAGTGACCTACATATAACTCTGATGCCTGCAAGGTTATGAAAAAGTTTGAGGGCTTCACACTATAAGCTTGGGCACCAGACACACAATTCTTGTAATAAAATTGTTCATTTTACCAAAAGATCCATCTTTTTAGTCATCATTACTAACAAATTAAGAAAGGTCCTGGCAGACCGAACAGAGGACATATTGTAAGCAAAGCTGAAGAAAATGAAGATGGGATAGGCTTAAGAGCAATTTCAGTTTATGCAGTCTGCAAAAAACTGTCTGCACCTTCATCTGCTTTGGCATTATTAAAACATGGCAAGATAATCCAGGACAGAACTGCTTAAGTTCACTGAGTCCAACCCCCAAAATCACCTGTAGCAGACACCAAGTCCAACAAACCCAGCAGGAATAACCACTGCTGCCTGCAGGATTACACATTTTTCCCATTTCCATGAGGCAAAACCTCTGCCTCGACTTTTGCAAGAAACTTAACATCAATGAAAGAAGAGAGCAAACTCCCTCAAAAGCCCTGCATGGGAAAAAAACACACCCCAGAAGAGAGCAGGATGAAAATAGAAGTACAACTATTCGTGTTGATAAAGGTGATGTAACAATGAAAGGTTTTTTCACATTACTAAGTGATTCCCACAACATTTCTAGTTTCATACTTTTGATAAACTTCCACTGTTGAACTTCAAGTTGCCTCCAGGTCAGGTGCTTGCTTCAGGCAACTGTGGCTCAACCCTCTACCAACTGCAAGACACAGCTGCCCTTTGGTCAAACTGTTTCTGCACCGTTTCATGCAGTGCACATTCAGCGTGTATTGGAGTTTGCCCAGGCAAGCTAAGGAGGAAGAGGCAGGGGTTTAGGGATTCAAACTGAGATTTCACTCATTTTTGCTGTACACAAAAACAATTGTTAAGCATCACTCTAAGATTTTTTACAGTGAAAATTTCAAAGCCCAACAAAGAGCTGAAAGCCTAAAAAATGAGCCTTACAATCTTAACTTTGTTTGAATGCTTCTGAAATGCCTAATCATCCACAAACCAATCTGAATACCAATGTATGATTTAAAGGCCCAAAGTAAGATGATACATTATAAAGACTGTAGTTGCAAGAAGAGACAGAAGAGAAAGCATACAAGACCTGCAACAACTCTGAAGACAGACACTGGCATTTAAAGTTTTAGGGAAGATACATACTCTTCATCACTCATGCCTCTTCAGTGTTTAAACATAAGATTGAAAATGACTTAAGAGAAAAGCTCTGACTCCTTTGGTGGCGTGGCTCTCATCACAGCAGGCAGCAGAATGAGGGGCAATGCCTTTCTCAATTCCCCTCTATTCAAACTCCGCTTCCTAATGACATACACATTTAGTCTTTGAGCAAGAAATATTTCACACGCTTCCTCAATCTGTACTGGAGGGGCTATTTTATTCCTGTTAGAAAGTTCACAACAAAGCTGTCGGCAGCAGTGCAGGCCACTGAAATATTTTTCCTTATAAAACAGGCAGGAGAAATCTAGAGGTATGGCTGCCTGATAATAATTCTGGGCTGCGACTGTCAATTACTCATTTCATTAGAGTTGAAAATTGTACTGACTAGATGAGACTTCACAAACCTCCCACAGAACTCAGAGAGAAGACCGGACTGTGGAATTCTCACCAGTGACTACCCAGTTACCTCCAATTTGGAGGGAAGGGTGGAGTGTATGTTTGTGTGTAGGTATAAAATAAATAACTATTCAAAAAAAGTATATGTATATTTTATATTCTTAGATTGTTCGGCTTTCATAAGAAACTTGTTAATGCATGCATGGCTCTGTTGACTGCATTCAGATGTCAGATTCATAGGTAACAACCTAGCAGGTATAAATTAATTCAACACAATTCCTGCCCTGTCATGTATTATTTATTAATTATCACAGTACAGGAAGAAAGACAGTCTCCTGAAATGCGGAAGCACAGTAATTTCTTCTATAAAACATATGAATGGTCTTTTCATATCAAATTTGCTCGTAAGTGTTTTCAGTGGATTGCAAAGATCTATGCAACTCACGGACACACAAGATTGTCTTGATCACGACTGAGAGAACTGGCAAACAGAGGGCAAAAGGCTATGAAGGCAAAAGGCACAGGACAGAAACCCAAACCCTGCGAAGCAGCAGGAAACAAACCAGTTAAACCGCAAAGTGGTAAAAAAGGAAAGCCAAAGGTGGTGCCAGGTTTATGAAGAAACAGAAAGATCTGTCTCAAATGGGAAAAAGTCCAAAGAAAGACCGCTGACCTCATGTGATAAGATTCAAAGGCACAGATAATTTTGATTCCCTATTGTTTTTTGGGTGATTTCCCAGTAACACCTTGAAAGCCTCAACACTGTGCTATTAAAGATAGAAGCTTTATGTCTCATCTGCACTGTGCAATGGTTCTGCCTGCTATGTAAACAGTAACATCACAGCATGCACAGCCAGCGAAGCTGGGAAGAGGTGGTGCCTGACTCGCTCTGAACAGGCACTGATGAGGCATGGGGAAGCACCAAGAATCTTAGCGGTGCCAAATCCATCAGGAAACAAGAAGAAGGTCAGGGTACAGAGTAGCTACCAAATTAAGAACCACAAAGCTCAAAGGAAACTAAGTGTGAGAAGTTGCTGTGACCAGCAGGAAGCTGGGTGTGACAGAGAATCAACAAGAAACACCCAGCGCGTAGAACAAGACGAGAATATGCTGTCACACTGCCACGAACAAAAAGCAATGAACCTATTTTACTTGGGAGATGTTTCTGCTTTCAGGATTGCAGGTGAGAAGACACAACGAGCAGCCTGAGCAGCAGCTGCTCAACGGAGAATGAGGAAGTGCAGCGACCTGCTATTTTTTTAACATGAAGCAAAATGCTAGAGGATGGGGGCTGTGGAACACTGCACCTTTGTTCGCTTTTCAAACATTCATTTTGGGAAGTTTCCACATACCTTCACAGAATGTTTAAAGCTATGTAGGGAGCTACATAATTTATCAAATTTAAGTCATAAATGTGATAAGTAGAACAACTCAGAAGTAAGATTGCTCTCCTTTGGGAGACTTTCCCTTGGCTTTCAATTTTTTCCCAATGACACAACTCTCACTCACGGGAGGTGAGACACAGAGAATTCCTTTCTTTCCATTTTCTGCTGAAATTCCATTTGTCCACATTTTGACTACAGAAAAAAACAAACCAACCTAAGTTAAAACTCAACTGTAAACAAGATTATTTACTACTAAAGTTGCATTACCCATCACAAAGTACTAAATGCTCATCAGCCTAGGAACCATACTAGGGATTCTTTAGAGAAATCTAAACTTGAAACGTTTTTAAGAGTTCCCTGTGGATACTGCAAATACAAAGATGTAATGAGTAACAGTCAGGTACACATTTCCTCCTAAGTGTGGGAAACCAGGTAAGTACTTCTTCACCACAACCACTCTCCCATTTTCAAGCAGCTCTAGAAGCAACAGATTTGCATTCCAGTAGGAACCAGTCACGAGCGTCAGTGACTGTCTCAACTGTGCGGTCAACTGAGCCCCTGTGCTACAAGGCCCTGCATCTCAAAGGGCAAGGCAAACTGTGCCTGCCGAAGAGAGAGATATTTTAACGTTACAGGTGATCAGTTGAGAGTGAGGGATAGCATTTCAGACTGAAAGGGACCACTAGGACTACATTATCCAGTCTGCTGAGTAACCTGTCTCAAAAATCCAGTAAGCTTTTCACAGACCATTTTACAAATAATTAAGACTGGCATAAATGAAAAGTAATGAACCTCTCAGTTTCCCTTTGAAGATACCTGCAAATATTAAAATAGATCTGAGAAGACACACCACGATCTATCTAAAGACGGATTGCTCTCCATCACCTCAAAGCCTGGCACAGCTTGTGTACATCGAATTATGAGACCAGGCCTTTAAGAAGATGAAGACTTTCCTCGGTCTTGTGCACATGATCTAAAATTAAGATTAAATTATTTGCCTTAATTCACTACGAGAAGTTGGTCCCCACAAGAAAACTGAAACTCTTTAAACCACCGCAGCGTCTTTGAGCATGAGAATTAGACACGCTGATCACAAGTTCCCTTCATATAGTCTGCGGCTTCAGGGTGGTCTGTGCCACAGAAAGCCAGCCCCTGGCCCTGGGGGATGGGGAAGAGAGGTCTCCTCGCTAATTCCCCAGACTCAGTGACTCATGTGGAGCTTCTGAGAAAGGAAGGCTGTTGTAGTTTTTGGAGCTGAACGTTATGCAACTTTTACAAGGTTTCTAAAGCACGTAGAGACGTGTTTAATGAGATTATCTACCCACGTAAGATACTCAGTGCAGAACTCTACCAGAATCAGCTCAATTTTCAAATATATGGAGCTGCCACATTGGCATTGCCCATTTTATTAGACATCATCTTCAGCTGGCTAGAGCACATCTATACAAAACCCTGCCCTAATCACTTAAATCTTGACTCCCCTTTATGTGCATAGGTCCTCTGAATCACAGGCAGCATTCAAGATGAGAATCTCAGTGCTCCAGATTTGTAGACAGCAACGGACTAAAAAAAATAAAATAAAATAAAATAAAAGATACACTTGGGACTTAATTTACAACAGCCCAATCGTCTCCAACCACACATTGTTCACAGGCAAGTTTGGGCAACTGCTTGCATTCTGTTTCGTGAATTACAACAAATTACACATTGTGCAAATAGCATTTCTCATCATGTGAATATAAACTCCTCATTAACATTCCTCCCCTCACTCCTCTTTTTTTTTAATCTTTTTAAAAACATTTTCTATTTCTACACTTGCACAGAACTAAAAATTAAGATCAGGAAAGCTTGCCAACAGTTAAGTATGAAGATAGAAGGGAAACTGAAGAGGTGGATTGTGAACCCTGGAAAAATCATTTGCCACCTGTATGAACTCAAATGAACAGTAAATGCTTCAGACACAAATTCAGGAAGCTTATTCTTGCACTCAAGCACAGGTGTAATTATTGTAGTGGTAGGGTGGTAAAGCTCTCTGTATCAGGAGTCATTTAAGTCACTGTTATCCCATTTGAGGTAATGTGGAGCCACGATCATAACTAAAACCATATAAGCAGTATCAGTTAATTTATACATTATCTGGAGACACAGAATTTTCTTAAAACCGCAAAGAGGCGACAGTATCTGCAATTACCTCACTTTATTCCTCAAACGAAGCTTTTCTTTTTGGAATTGGAGAATAATGACACATTCCTAGTCTACATGCACCTATTTTGGAAGCCTGAGGAATTTAAAAAGCAGAGCTTATTCTTTATTCTGCGGTATGTTTTTCATAAAAAGAGCTAAAGTAAAAGACCCCCTAACAAATGGAATTTCCTTCCTCTGGAAATGACTGCTTCAAATTGAATCATTAAAAAGACTTTAACAGAAACCATTATCAGTCTCACTCTGGCAGAAATGTGCTTACCATTGCTTTTACTTATGCAGATAAATGATGGGCGCTGGCTCTGGAATTGAAAAGCTGATGACAAAATGGCCTTGGTTATAACAATATAAAGGATGGTTACAAAACTGTTAGAATAACCATTGCTCAATCTAAATAATTTTGATGGATTACAGTATTTGCCATGCCAGTAGGAAAACAACAAGGGTATAACAGCACAAGGCAACTGAGACATCCTCAAGCTCTTTAAGGTATCAAAAAATACTTCTAACCCATCTGCAACAGAGGTCATCAGTTTTATACATACATACACAGTGCCAATACACATACCAGAACATTTTACATTTAAATTGTACAACTCTTCCTCCTTTATCAGGCAGTGCAGATACATTTAAATGAAAATACATAGTTCAGTGACATTTCAGAAAAAAAAAAAAAAACCAAAATCCCAAATGACTTGTATGCATTTGCTCTTCAACATGCAACAGAGCTGGTATTTCAACCCAGTAATACCAGCTCAAAGGTCAGTAGTGTTCCTTCAGCAAAGAAGTGGCAGAAGCCATTTCCTTTACAGATTTACACCTACAAATGCAGCTCTACCTTAAGAGCATCTTTTCCCATTCACACTTGCTTTCCAAGGAAAACGACTAGTAACTGGCACATACAAAAGATCCTTCTGCCTAGGTCTGATGTTTTTGACTTCCTTAACAGGAAATGCACCCTTTACCAAGGAGGAATCTGCCTTTGGAAGGAACTGTTTGCTTTTTATCTAGCTTCTCATTCTTATACACATGAATTCAAATTAGTAACGAGCTTGAGATACTAATAATGAAGTGATCAAGATAAGAAAATGTGACACTGGGAGCATAAAAAATAAATAATCATTATCTCCTCCATGAATTTAAGGTTTTAAGTTAATATTGCTATCATCTATGCAACGCAGACAGCACCAACCACACTTTAATCACTACCTCCCAGCCTCCTTATCTTCCATTACAATTTCTTATTAACCTAATGTGAAATGGTGGGAGCTTAGCTATATTTGAGCAGGAGACTTTCTAAAAATATCCAGAATCAAAGTAGCACGTGCTTGCACAGATTCTCCCTGTATTATGCAATTTTTCATTGTATCAAAAGCTGCATGGAGTATTTTTCTTTCTGTAAACCTTACATTAAAAATGTTGATATCTCTGTGAAGATACACAGACATTCCTTTTAATATTTTTATATTCTACTGTAAAATAACAGAGCAGATTTATTTCAGAACTAGGAACATTTCCTTCTTCTGATAGCCTTTTCCTTCCTGTCCCTCTTGTGTAAAAAAATAAGAATGGAAAGATGAGACACAGAACAGTGATCTGGATGCGTGCTTGTACACACCCACTGTGCACAAGGTTTGTAAATGAGTGACAAAGTCTCCTTATTAGCACATGAGATCATTTGCCTGAGATTTTCTACCATAAATAAAGGCATTCCATGGAAAACCCTGTGAAACGGCATTCATTTCTGTTAGAGACACTACATGGAAGCCTGTGCAAGCACAGCAGTAAGAGGACTGTAGCTAGCTCAGGTAGCCAGCTATGCTTCTGCATCAGCATCACTGGCAAAGCAGCTGGGATACACACAGAGCCTGAGAGGGAGACCAGAGATACTAAGGTGAGCGGTGCCTTATTCCTATGAGGCAGATAGGCACTCCTGTGAAAGCACTGGTGTCCTGCCCAGCCTAACCACAGTAATCTGAACACAGCCGGACACACCTCCTTCTACCTCCACACCTCCTGCTCCCTTCTAAGATAGAAAGACAAACAATAACACCTCCCACCACGACAATCCCCCTTCCCCTTCCCCCTCCCCCAAAAAAGCATATCTGACACACAAAAAGGACACAACCAACTCAAGTGTAAGGAAAACACTTTCACAACCAGAGCCCCGTGAGGAAGCTTCAAACGCAAGTCAGGAGTTTAGAAGTCAATTGGCCGAAAATTCTTAATTATGGTATTTATCACCTTTGAGTAACAACAAACTAGGTAAGAAAGGCAGATGGAGGCACTTCCCCAGTTCAGGTTTCCTGCAGCTATAGTTTTGTATTTCAACCAGATGAGTGGAGAATGTTTACCAAGATATAATGTAGATAAATTTAGTACCATACTATACCTTCATATACAGAAAGGCTGTTAAGAAAATGGCTATTTAAATTACTCTACAGTACTTACAGAACGTGAACGTGCAAGAAGCCAATTTATCAGAAGCTGTGATACCAATGTAATGCAGCAAAACCAGGCTGTGTACCACACGCACATCATGCTATTTTCTGCTTGCATGACACAATTACTTTCAGCTCTTTTATATCAACTGTTTTCTATTCTAGCACACACAGACCAACAGTCTTCTGAAAGTAACACACCGATTTGAAGTTTAAAACTACAAGCATCTTGCAAGCATTGGACTTGAAGTAACACAGATGACTCCTGGAAAATATGTTTCCAAAGTGCTAACTTTCACATACCTGGAACAGCTTACTACTACTTCAGTGCTGAGTAAATTTATACTTCTCCAAAGCAAAATCTTGCTTGTAAAATCTGAGTAAACAGCCTTAAACTTAACAGCATAAATGGTCCAACAGCAGTGGAAAAGCCTCAGCATGTAGTAGCTCTCAGGACTGTAATATGGTTTTAAGGAAAACCCTGAAATTCAAACTAGCAGGGGTGGCATTAACAGCAGAAATTACATCTACAATTTCACCTTCATTTTGCTTCACAGACATGACAGTTGACTGCTGTGGGAGAACAGTAAAGTAAATGCTGAATACTTCCTACAAAACCTGTCTTTCATGTCCAGCAACTCCTGCACTGACTATGAACTGATTAATGAACATAAAACTAAAACACAAAGAAAAAACAGCTCATTCTGAAGACTGAAAACACCAACAAGGTATTACTGAAATTAGTAAATAACCATAATAGAAAAAAATCCAAATATATAGAGCCCATTGAATCTGTGACCAGTTAATTAAAAAGCCAAATGATTTAATATGGAATTGTTCAGGATGATGGTCAAGGTATTAAGTGTTGTTCAGATGAATAATCATGTAATGGAGGAGGTCATATGCACGGGACAGAGTGCAATCAAGAAAGGAAAAACCAGTGGGGTTTAGTTTATAAAGCACAAGTTTCAAGGTGTCTAGCTAAATAGATGTTTTAAAAGGAACTTAAAATATAAAGTATGAGTCTTGCCACCAGACTTACAGAAAACTGAACCACACATTTAGGTACACATCAAAAGAACCTGAAGCTGAGTTTGAGACAGAGACAATTCAGGTCATTCCATAAAGCCAACATACTCCTGTGAAAATTTACAGCAGCCCTATTTAAAGGCCAGATTTGCATATCAAGGTCCTGTCCAAACAACTCACGCCCTTTCTTTTTATTTTAAACTTGGTGCTTCTCTAGATAATCACTTTTCAGTGACTTTCTTAGCTCTATTAGTTGCCACATTAATTCTATATAATTCTAATAATACTTAATATAACGTAATTCTAATAAGATATTATTCTACTAACATACTAACATTCTACTAACATACATTGCAGAGATTCAGTGTCGTGTCCTTTGCAACCGGTGTAAAGTTAACAGGAGCTAGCTGGCTCAAAGCAACATAGAGTATGATTACCAAAAGGACATAAGAGGAGAGGTGTTTTGCTTTGATTGTTCTCAGCAGGGCAGCTCAAATACTAAACAGGGCTTTAAGGAGAGAAATACATCATTAAGAATTTACATCTTCAACTTCTCTAAACGGAGGCATTTATGAACTGCCTGGGTGGGCTCCTGGAACAAGTACTCTCTCCTGTACTGGTCCAAAGAGGGTTCTACTCTTCAAATCCTTGCCTACCAAGGATCCTGGGGTGCATCTAGAGGAGTGTAGCCAGCAGGTGATCCTCCTGGAGTGTAGCCAGGGGAGGTGATCCTCCCCCTCTACTCTGCCCTGGTCAGGCCCCACCTGGAGTATTGTGCCCAGTTCTGGGCTCCCTGGTATAAAAAGGACAGGGATCTCCTGGAGAGAGTCCAAAGAAGGGCTGCAAAGATGATTAAGGGCCTGGAGCATCTCCCCTATGAGGAAAGGCTGAATGAGCTGGGACTGTTCAGCCTTGAGAAGAGAAGACTAAGGGGGGACCTAATTAATGTTTATAATTATCTTAAGCAGGGGGTGCAGGGGGAATCAGCCAGCCCCTTTTCAGTGGTCTGTGGAGACAGGACAAGGGGCAATGGCTGCAAGTTGGAGCACAGGAAGTTCCACACCAACATGCGGAAAAACTTTTTCCCAGTGAGGGTGACAGAGCCCTGGGACAGGCTGCCCAGGGAGGTGGTGGAGTCTCCTTCTCTGGAGATATTCAAGACCCGTCTGGATGCCTATCTCAGTGAAATGTCCTAGGGAGCTGCTTTGGCAGGGGGTTGGACCCGATGATCTCTTGAGGTCCCTTCCAACCCCTACAATTCTATGATTCTATGATACCACAGCCTTCTATCAAGCCATAGCAAAAGCCGGTCATCAGCTACTCACATGAGGTTTAGTTTTAAAGAGCGAACTACAGTAATAACCATGGCCGGACCTATGGTTTGTAATGACCAGCCTCAGTTTTGGTGGTAAAGCTCGTTAAGCCCCGCTGCTTGAATTCTGCATCTGTAAACATCTTACACGTGCAGGTAAGGCTTCCAGTTTGAGGAGGACAGCACCCACTATGAGCAGCGATACCCACACAGACACTAATCCCCAGCCTTCTCCGGAGAGGCAAATTTCATCCTGGGGCTACAGTGACTGGCTCTTGGTGTCAATCTGTTTAGCAGTTACAAATATCAAGAATATCATTTTACTTTGGGGGGAAAAAAATGAATTCAAAACACAAATGGCTAGGAAATGGGCAAATGAAACAAGGAGGCTAAATATTCATGCAGAAAAGACCATGTGAGATTCTGAGAGAGCAGTATTTATGATGAAATAATAGCAACAACAAAGCTGTTGTTCTCTGTTGAACAAATGGGAAACATCACCAGGCAGCGGCCACAGTGGTGATAATAGCCCATGCAACAAATCCAGGCAGTAAATTAGTTCTCTTCAGATTGATGGGTTCCTAAAAGAATCTATTAGAATACATTGGAAGAGGGCAGACAGTGTTTAGAGGAGGTGGAATAAAATTAATAAGTGCAAACATTACTTACTCAGCATTAGAACTTTATATATATTTATATATGTCCATGTCACTAAAAAAAAAAAAAAAGGTTAAATTAGCTTAAAGAAATACATCAGAATTTTTAGGGGGTCAGGGGGGTGCCAGGGGGAGGAACCCAAAACACACAATTACAATGCTGTGTTCTTTTCTTGAAACAATACTAACACAAGGTTGACAGTTCCTATGTGCAAACTGTAAGGGAAGAACACAGCAGATTTATAACCTATTCAAGTCTGGCTGTTCAGACAAACACCAAAGTAAAATTAGTCTTTATTAAAACAAATGGACTATAAATATATTAATGAATGCTATCCTTAAGAAGAAATATCTGCAATTAACGCAACAGAGAACACAGGGTGTTCACTAATTTACAGCTGGCAAAGATATTTGATGTACACAACATATGTCAGCAATTTCTTTGCAACATTTGAGCAGCAGTTTTTCATCGGGATCCCCGCATGGAAGGTCTGGAGCATTATCATTTACATTCAGCACCACTCAAGAAAGTCGCCGCTATTTCCACAGCTGAAAAACTTTACCATGAGGAAAGTAACAGGCAGTTAACTCAAATATTTTGCCACTGTCAGCTCCTGTTTGCCAAGACAAACAAAGTGCTGGGCAGATTAGTAGTGTGTTAAAAAAACCTGCTCTTCAGTGATCGCCCTGGCAATGCATTTTGGCTATCTTTTAAGACAGCTTTTGATAGGAAATTTTCATTGTATCTTTGTTTAAGTTTGCTTTGCAGAAAAAGAACAGGATACTGCATGTGAGCCTTGGGTTGCCTACCTTGCACAGACGACTTAAAAGGCTCATGCTCTAGATGCAACAAAACCTAAAAATCAAAGCCAGACACCCATCAGACAACTCAAACTGTTCTCTCCCCACTCTCCTCTCACAACAAACACAGTTGAAGAAAATACTACTATCATTGGAGAGCAGCGTAAATGAGAGGGACCTGGGGGTCCTGGTGGACCAGGAGCCAGCAATGTGCCCTCCTGGCTAAGGTGCCCAATGGCATCCTAGGGTGTATTAGAAGGGGTATGGTTAGTAGGTCAAGTAGGGAGGTCCTTCTCCCTCTTCCCCCTTCTGCCCTGGTGAGACTGCACCTGGAGTATTGTGGCCAGTTCTGGGCCCCTCAGTTCAAGAAGGACCTAGAACTCCTTGAAAGAGTCCAGTGCAGGGCCACCAAGATGATTAAGGGAGTGGAACACCTTCCTTATGAGGAAAGGCTGAGGGAGCTGGGCCTGGTTAGCTTGGAGAAGAGGAAACTGAGGGGTGACCTTATTAATGTTTATAAATATGTAAAGGGTGAGAGTCAGGAGGATGAAACCAGGCTCTTCTCAGTGATGGCTGGTGATAAGACAAGGGGCAATGGGTGCAAGCTGCAGCATAGGAAGTTCCATGTGAATATAAGGAGGAACCTTTTCATTGTGAAGGTGACAGAGCACTGGCACAGGTTGCCCAGAGAGGCTGGGGAGTCTCCTTTGGAGACATTCAAAACCCACCTGGATGCATTCCTGTGTGATTTAGCCTAGGTAATCCTGCTCTGGAAGGGGGTTTGGAATAGATGATCTTTCAAGGTCTCTTCCAACTCCTAACATTCTGTGATTCTGTGAGTGCATAACACAATTTGTGTACAATGTTTTATTTTATCGACTAAGTAAAAGAACTCTCAAGTTGAGTGAAATGTTCTGCTTTGTGGATGCCTCTTACCGTAGCTGGATAAAAAACACCAAAACTCACAAGCATTCAGCTCCTATTTTCACACTGAAACAACGGGCGAAGTATTTAAAGCCCTCGGCACACTGTACACAGACCAAAGTAGAGCTCTTGAAATTCAGTGCCAAGAATTATTCCCAAGTAAATGTGGGTCCTTAGCTTCTCTGGGAATTTGCCAATTAAAAAGATAAGCCCAACAACAGCAGGGCAAGGACTTCTAATAAGGACAGTCAGGCTGAAAAATGCATTTAGTGGTGAAGAAGCTGACAATGCCCAGATCTGTCATACATCCACTTACCAAAAATATAGACTAAAACACCTTTCTTTTCTGAGAGGAAGATGAGGAAACATCATCGGACAAATGGTCATTTATGATGAGCTGGGACACTGCACAGAATTGATTATCATCCTTCAATACAGCATCAAATGGAAGAATTACTTCCAGGTCAGAGGGACAACTTCTCCAGAATTGCCAATCAGTCTCAGCTCTACCATTCTCTCAATCAGTAACTTTACACTTTAAGCACCTAGTGAAAGCATTCCCGAAACAGTCAGGCTTACTTGAAGATGTAGTTAATGTAGTTCCTGTACAACAGACAGGGTCACTAGAATCGTATTTCCTGTGAACAAGAAACACTACTCAGAAGCAAGGCAAAGGGCGTGTGGGTTTTCAGAACTGGCACTAGGCACTAAGTCATGTATTGTTTCATCTATCTGTTCTTAGAGATCTAATCCTGCTCAAGGGATGCCTCACAGAGTCTGTTCCATCATCCAGACAAACTTCATAGTTTTACTTTACAATAAGCCCACCAGTGATGCAACAATGAATATTCTTAAAGGCAGTCAGACTGACTGTCTCACTCACAAACGCTACAGCAGCTGCTCTGTTCTTCCACAATTTTCCTGCTGCTTGGTTTGCTCTGAGTCACCAACCATTTGGAACATCAGCCTATACATATTCTGATAAAACTAAAAGGGGGCACCCACAGGGCAGCGCTCCTGACATGGCCAGAAAATAACTAGTGTGTCTTCAATTAATGCTCTTCTCAGGGACAATTTCTACTGACAATCTATCGTACCTCATTTGTCTGCAGGGCTGTTCTGGCAGGAGCAGAGTGTTTAAGGCCAGGGCGGAACGGCAGCGGCGTAGGATCCATTGACACCAACAATTCAAAGTAGCTGATGCAGCATTTACGGCTCTGGTATTCTTCTGTTTCTCTAACTGCATTTAGTTACCTGTGTGTGCTCCCCTGTCGCAGAGAGGTCTAGAAGAACCCTCCTCCTTCAGAGCTGGGCTTCTGAAGAAGCCTCCCTTCAGACATCTCAGAATAGATAGGTTTCGAATTCACAATACATTCGCTATGGGTGAACCCATGCGATGCGTTCTAGTACACAATGACAGAACAGTTCACTACAATTAAAAGCAACTTCTTGATTGAGATGCTTCCTGAAATAATGGAAGTTTTCACATGGTTAATTCTCTAACCACCCTCCACAGTAAACTCTATATTCCTTAGCACGTAAATGTGGTTTTTAAAGCTTGCTTTACATCAGCTTTAATCAAAATCAGTACAGAGTGAGAGAGAGCAGTGGAGAAACCGTATCTCCAAAATGCCTGAAATAAGGAGTTTCATTTTCAGACGCAAAAAAATTCTTAAAACACAAGCAGCTACTGTGTTCGGTTCTGGGCCCCTCACTACAAGAAAGGCCCTGGAGCGTGTCCCAGAGAAGGGCAACCAGGCTGGTGAAGGGACTGGAGAGCAAACTTATGAGAAGCAGCTAAGGGAACCACGGCTCTTTAGCCTGGACAAGAGGAGGCTGAGGGAAGATCATATCTCCACCTTCAGTTACCTGAAAGAAGGTTGTATAGAGATGGGTGTTGGCCTCTTCACCCAAGTGACTGGTGATAGGAGGAATGGACTCAAGCTGCACCAGGGCAGGTTCAGATTAGCCATTTGGAAAAAAATTCTTCATCAAAAGAGTTGTCAGGCATTGGAACAGGCTGCCCAGGGAGGTGGTTGCATCACCGACCCTGAACGTGTTTAAAATAAGGGTAGATGAGTTGCTCAGGGATATGGTTTTGTAGAGGAAGGGTACAGTTGGACTCAATCTCAAAGGTCTTTTCCAACCTAGTGATTCTGTGATATATGCGTGCGTATTTTTACCTTTAGGAAATGAAGCACAAGGAATTGAGCTATATATTGTCTCAAGGCATATTAACCTATTAAGAGTGCCCTGCAAAATTACCCCTCCTAAACATGAGTTAGACATCAACCACCAGCTCCTGCTCTGCCCATGCTGGTGCGCATGGTGACCAGTCATGCTGCTCACCCACTACGCTTGCTGACTCCTGCCCTGCCAGCAGTTAGAGGAAGGACTCGATGACACAGAAAAGGAAGCAAAACATTCCAGAGAGCAGAGAAAATACCAGAGTTACTGCTATGGAGACAGTACAGGCAAATTTGCAGAAATTAGGCTTCAGAAGGCCAGCTGCTTACTGTCAACCGGCCATGAAAAAGCTTTACTTATATATTATGTCCTGTTCAGTGTATTACAGCTGCTATACTTCAGAAAAGGGTAACTTTTTTTAAAGTTCCTTTTGCTTCAGGAAGATCTGAAGGCACATGAGGTGGAAATGAAAAAGATGGCAGTGAACAATCTGATAAATGTCTATGCTCTAAGGACAGAAGGTTTTTTAATGCTCAATTTAATAGTCATATTTCTAAAAACCATGACATGAAGGAAAAAGTTCCTACAAAACACATGACTACATGGCTACAGTAGTAGTACTCATGTAGCTTGTGATGCTCCAACAGCATCAAAGAAAAATAATTCTAGAAGGAATCTCTGCTATAACATACACATTATTATGCTTAATTTATATAAAAGCTGTGTAATCCTGTAAGAGAGAGACAAAACTGGATTTATTTGTATTTTCAATCTGCATCTCTCACATGTACTCACACAAGCACACCAACAGAAGCAGTGGTATGATCCATACACAATTTATGTCACTCAGTAAAAGTTTATACTTTTCACATTTCCTGTGAAACAAGCCCATACCCAGCCAGCACTTGTGCAAAATTGTTCCTTCAGAGAGTTCTGCACTACTCCAGACAGACTGCATTTCCATTCTAGTCCATCTTCACGAAGGCACCATAGTTTGAGTTGCCCCTATTTCTCTTCATGCACTAAAGTGAGGTAGAGAGACTCTAAGACTACAAAGACTGGACACAAACATTAGGTATAAAAGAAACTTGAGCCACAAGAGCTGAGCACTCTGTATGCTAAAGCTGAGCTACCAAAGACAATTTCAATCAGTGCCCTTAGCATTCAGGTGCTACACAAATCTAGCCCCGCGTCCGACACTGTACAGTCAATTTTGTGACCAGATGGAAACATCTCACTTTAATATACGATTCAGTGGCGAAAGCAATACAGAACTCTGTTCTTTAAAATTGCATTGAACTTTTTTAAAGCCAGAAATAATCTCGTTTTATAATTCAAATCTGCATTTTGACACGCTATTCGGTATTTGCAAAATAGGAGTAATGGCAGAAATGCCAGAAGCAATTGCTTTCCTAACACAGGGTTCTGCTCCAGCCCGAGAGAAGACTCGGTCTCATTCGTAGAAAGGGATGTAGTAATTTTGTCATGCAGAAATTGTAACATGCTCAGGCGAATCCTCCGTCTGCAATTCCTTAGCTTTATCTCTAAACCCATAGCACGCATACTCCTCCTTTTTATGACATTCCCTGGCACACCCAAAGCTGGCTTCATACAGAGCCAAACTCACCCAAGGCTTCAGCCGACCTGTGGGTTCCGAGTCTCCGGCTCTGTCGTTTCAGCTAATGGAGCAGGGGTCAGGGAAACAGCTACCGTGCGGCACCACCACGCAGGCCAGCCCTAACCCGCGGGAGGAACTGAGTCTTCTCGCTCCAGCAGCAGACTTTACAGCTTGATGAACTAAGAAAAATGCTAGGGGTTGGGTTTAATCCTCAGTTTACTAGGAAAGCAAGTTCAGCCCTTCTGTCACAACCCTCTCCCGCCATCTTTAGCCCGCTTAATCTCCAGTTAGCCCCTCATCCTCACGCAGCCAAGGGCAAACAGCACCCTTGGTTCACACACACCATCTTCCTTGGTCATCACAGCTTAACTCAACTACAAACACAGAGATCAACAGTTTCAGGAGCACCAGGCAGGGCAAGGCAAAGCCTTGTTTCCCATTCTCTTCCTTCATCTCCCAAAGAATAAACCAGTAGGAAAAATGTCTGATAAGTGACTGAAAACAGAATTATGACAGTATTAAGTGTTGAAAAAACCCAACCTTGAAGATGTGCAATATAACATGCTTTATTATTCGTACGTGTCATATATCACACGACGTGTCCTCTAATACACATCTAAATGCACTTTGAGCATTCAGTCCTACAACCTCACACACGCTTGATGGTTTTAAAGCCGTCAGATTAGCAGCAGCAGAGAAAGATAAAGTGCCAAATTTACAAGCGTGTACTGGAACAAATGTAAGGTTACACACGCAGCACCCATTTTATTCCTTCAGGAATGCTTCTTTAATTATATGATTACATACTTCATTTTTGGAGAATGCATTCAGTTTGCCACTTGAATGTCAGGCAGCGGAAAAAATACAGGTAATTATCAGTTTAATCATCACTCTTCAAGTGATTACCTTTTACTTAAATGAAAGTTTTCCTGCATATCTCTTCCAGTCTCCCATTTCTTTCACTACACGTGGTCTGCCATGCCCAGTAAGGGCTAAAGAGAACTCTGTTACAGAGGCATCCTTTTGGACTAACTCCATATGTTTAACACCGTACCTAAATTTCAGCCAAACTAAAGCATCTCCCTGCAGGTGATTTGTCTTTGTCCCAGCTTCATTCACATAACAAAAATACTGCTCTAAAATAAATCACTGATATGGCAACGGAATGTACTAGAGAGATCGAATTAGAGACTCTGTATTAGAGCAATGCACCATCAGGTTACCAGTGTGTTCTCTCTGGGATACCATGCGCTGATGGAACCCCATTCGCCTCTGCCAGTAACGCTGCTCAGGCCCCAGGATGGAGAAAGAAGACTGAAGCAGAAGGGAATGGAGAGATGTTTCCTCCTGACTTAAATTATGTGGTCTACCAACAGCTGTTCTGTGTGCTTCTCCAAAGTCAAAATAAGCAACCTGTAACAACTACTACTCCTGATTTTGCTTTATCCTGGTGTAGCTACTGCTTTACTTTTCAGAAAAAGAACCCATAAATGTAGCCATCCAAATAACATGAGTGACTTCTGCTTACTTTCACAATGTACAGAATTATCACGTAGATGCTTTATTATGGGAACAATAGCTAATAAAAAGTCTTCAGTGCAAATTAAACTAATTCAAATTAATACCTCAATAACTAACACTCTCCCATCAGATTTCAGCAGGATAACAACAACTCCAAGTTCAAAGCAATTCATTATATCAGCCTGGTAATTTCTTGAGTAGGGATTGAAAAATACATTAGTGTGTTCTGCTGGCCCCTGAACAGCATCTCACAATGAAATTTAACGATACGTTAGCTTAGTTTGACAGGTTCATTATTTCAACCGATGCCAACCCTGGAATGTTGACATTTAATCTACCATATATGAACATGTTTCACAGTCAGACAATATTCGTTCACCAAAACTGACTAAACATGCTTTCAAAGAAGCAGTATGAAGAAAGGCATGAGCAGCTAGCACTTTGACCTCTCTAAAACCAGAAATGATGTCACCCCTCTGGACAACGGAAAACTCTTCTCTGGTTCAGGTGATTTCTCAAGTACCAGGCAAGCAGGTGTCCATCTCTTCTCCTGAGAGACTATTTCACAGCACATCCCTCTCAGGGCAGGTCCAGGTCTCCTTTGCATGGGTGTGGAACCCCGCAGCCAGCTGCAAGCCCCTGGCAGGCAGCTCTGCGGGTCCTCAAGAGGACCGACTCGGTCGGTATCTTTGGGATTGGATTCATGCTAGCAGCACAGCTTGGAGACGCTAGCAACAACACACCACATCATGCTAGTTACAGCTGTAAAATAGTTTTATCACAAGGAAGAGCGGGCTTACCTTAGGAAGCCTCTTTTCTATTCTGTTCTAGCTTTATTAATAAAAGGAAGTTTGTGTGATTATTACTAATTACAGAACCACATACTCCAAAACTAAAAGCAAAGCAAAAAACCCAGAAAACCTATAGAATCCAAACCTCTGCTTTATATTTTCCATAAATGAAGTAGAAATACAATACTAAGTTTCTCTTTTCACATACACATTCTAAACACTCTTTTTTTCTGACAAAAGGTGCAATGCCCAAAAAAGTGACAGCCAGGTGTGTTATTTTCAACAGGAAAGTAACAGTCACCAGACCTTTCACAACAGAGGTATGAATTAAGCTTTTTTTTCCAGATATACAAGATCTCCTCATCTGAGTCAATACTTCTCATGATCCACTAAAGTGTAGACAAGTATGGACATCTGTGCACACAGCTTAACTCTGCTTAGAATAAAGTTCCACAGGATGGAAACTAAAGTTTGAATAATGGACAACACCTTTAGGTCTTGACTTTCACAAAGTTACTAATTTTTTTTAGTCTGAGAGAGGTTGAAGTACCTTATGTCTCTTGATCCTATGCATAAAATACTCATCTTCTGTTTGGTTTATGACATTTACACCTTATACTACTGTATATTATTTATGAATTTATGTCTAGATTCCAGCCAATCTATGGTGGATATTTTAATTACCGATCCAAATATTGAATCACTTTTTAATCTTCCTGAGATCTCGGCCTGCATGATACCTTGCTGCAATGAATTCCACAGGTTAATTATCTGCTGCATGGACACACATTTGCAAGTGTCAAGCTTACGTTTTGCTTGAAATTAATTTCAAGTTAACACTGTATGCACCTTTCCCCCCACAATTAATGATAGCAACTTTTATTAGGTACCTGCTTTCTCTTTGGACTCAATTAAAACACCTCTGTTTCTTGAGGATTTCCTCTATTATCTTCAGATTCAGTTAGCCTCAATATTAGCTGCAGAAAATAAATGAGAACGTTTAGGTGTGTGGACCAACTTCTTCATTACAGAACTGCTTTATGTTTTTGTTTAGCAACAAAAATTAAAACTGAACATAGGAAACAAAAATTTATAAAAGGGGAAAAAAATCTGTTCTTTAAAAGAAATTAAATAAACTGACCTATTTTCATCAAGTAACTGCAGTTAATTGGATGAAAGTTTTGAATTGCAGTGTTCAGAAGTTCCTGGGATCTGCCTGATGACAGCTAGAAGTATGAAACAGCCTCTTGAAGATACATTTCTGAAAACTGTTCTAAACCTACCATTTTTCTTTTAATTCAAAACACCTCACTGACCAGAAGATACAGAACCTTTGAAATACTTCTGTACATACTGAACTACTATCTCCCTGTGAAGGGAAAGATGCCATTCTCCACATTTGTTTACTAAAGAAATCACCTTGTTTGCTTTCTGGGCCCTCCATGGGTCATGCCTGCAGTGCCAGGAGGAAACACTGCGCTTGCTGCAGGGCTCAGGGTGGGGGTTTGGGCACTCTCCCATCCACACAGCAACAACAGGCATCCACACATTAGCTGGTACAAGCAGCTGTGTCCTGAAAAGAGAGGAGTTAAAAAGTTGACAGGCCAGCTAGCTCTCATTGTGGTCAGCTTACATCCAGGCTGGTAAAAGGGAGCGCAGAGTCACGTGGGTTACCACCATGGGCTCTCAGCTGGCAGTCCTCCCACTGGAAGCCATTCAATCATCTCCCCACTGCAAATATTTCAACGCTAACAAACTAATTTGAGGTAAGGATCATTTTTCTTGATTAATCCTCTAGAACAGCATGATTCAGTGCCACTGTTAGCTGAGCCCACCACTGATTAAATCATTCAGTTGAAATTCATTAAAAAAACCCCAAAACAACTGAACTAGTTCAGGACAATTTTCAAAGAACTGTAAAATTATGTAGCCTCTACCACAGACTCGACTGAAATGGTAAATGATTTTCAATGGTATCATAAATATGTGTTTAAAAGAGGTGTCTGCACTGGTGTATGCCATTACTATTGAAGTATCTGACAAAGCAGTATATAGTACTGATTAAATGCTGTCTTCAGCTATGGAACTGAAAAATCAATTGGACATTTGTGTAACTGGCAGCACTGTTTCAGAATCACAAATAGGCGACGTTATGATTTTCCTGTTCTTCACACTCACTGCATTTAAAGTACTAATCTGAATTCAGAGTGTTCTTTTCTGAAAACCATAAAAAAAATTCAAAGTCTTTCTCATAATGATGGCTAACAGGCTGCATCCCAAACTTAAAGAAGTTGGAATCAGAACTTGGTCTAACCTGTATCCCACAGTCACAGCGCAGCTTCCCATACTGGAGAGCTGTTTTGTAAAGACAGATGTTCTTCTGAGGTAAGCTCAGGACTGTGCAACAGAACTCAGTGAGACCTGAACGTCACCAAAAGCCTCAGCATTTCCTTTCCTGTAGCGTCCTCACCTTACCTCTACACTCACAGAACATCAAGGCACTGAAATCATGCAAAAATCACAAACTTCTCCCCCCATGCCCTGCATGAGAGTGAGACGGATGGAAAACCCAACAGCCAACGGTTCAAGTCATGTCACCTAGTGTCAACGGTGCCTTCTACTGGGCTATAACCACATGCCTGACGGAACACAGCAAGCACATGAAGAGAATAGCCCTTCCAGAAGGAAGGTGTCAAAGGCATCCAAAGCCTCCGGGCACAAAGGGATATGGCTCACAACAAGCCATTTCTGAACAAGTTCTCTGCTTAGGACCAGTATCTGGAGCCGCATGGGCTTCACTCTGCACTCAGTCCAGTTCTAGGACACTTCTGCTTCCATTGAGGGTGGAGGAAATAGCAAAGTAAATTATCAAGCTAACACAGACTCAAGATGAAAACATCAGATCATGTAATTTTGTATCATATCTAATCTGGTGATTACTTCATGGGTCTTAATATGGTTTTCTGCGGTAACAGATAATTCATAACAGAGTCTGAGCATTACTGAGAGCCTTCAAATACTGGGTTTATGTCAAAAATTAACCCCGGCCTATTTACTAACTCCAGCATCCATGCTGAAGTGCATGATGCGATGCAGCCCTACAAATCAACACCTATAGGGTGGTATATCTAGCTACTTTGATTTTAATTGCTATCAGACTTTTACTCTGATTACTTAGCCCAATCCCAAAGTTTTCCAGTTACACTTTCAATTAAGTGATTCAGATAAGGAATTAATTGTGATATAATTAGATACTTATAATCAGTTAAATACTAAGTGAAGGCCTTACTTGAAACTAGATGCTACTGATTTTTCTAATTATAAGGCAAACAAAATACAAAGGAAAATAGCAGGCTTTTTTCTTTTAAGCAGCTACTTCGTACATTGCTCTTTAATCTTCTTCCTTAAAAAAACCCCAAAACATGTTATGGTATTTTCTCATGGAAGGTGCCTACTCCAAGAGCACTGTGTATTTAAAATAACTGGTATCTTAAAGTGACAACAATTACCTCTAAAGAAAATACTTACCCTGAACAACTCTATGGAAATTAAACCATATTATGATTATGAACTGCAAGAAGAGAGTGCTGTAAAACTCTTCCAATAAACAGCTATACAGCATGTAATTTTCTCAATGAAGCCTATTTTCTTACGCAGATGTAAAGAAGCAAACATATTATTCTAACGGTACTGCACATGCTACAACACAGGGACTGAAAATGAATTCTTTCACTTAGCTCAGCTCTGCTTTTGTACAGACTTGCTTTTTACTAAAGACTTATTCCTAAAATGCACTGGCATACGAGAAAGCAGAATCTGAGTCTGGAATGTTCAGCAATTTAAAATTCTCGTTACCTTTCTTTGAAAGCTTCAGTTATTTGTGTGGCCATAAAAATAACCTTAAAAACTGAGGGAGACAGATCTCTCAATACTCTGACAGGTATTCACTTCATCACAACGTATCAGACAGCATCCTCGATTTCCTCAATAGCACTGAAACTGAGCAGCAAGCTTCTCATCTTCAAAGTGAGAGCAGGAGAAAAAAGTGACAGTATTGCCACTTACAGTATCTATGCATTCCTTTTGCACAAAAAGCAAAAAACAGGTGTATCTGAAAGGCAAAATACATCACTGTATTAAAGGTTTAAGATTTTTCCTTCCAAAGTACTCATGAAGTTACTCAAATGACATCATGCACCAGGTGTATCTCTGTCAGCACTTGTCTTTATAATGAATCTTAAATCAGAAATCTCTTTGTCATTCTCTTTAGCTTTGTATGTTGATGTAATAATAAAGAATTACTGTAAATAATAAAAAAGAGTTCTGTTTCAATGGCATTATTCCCGAATAGATGTCAAAATTTTTAAAAAATACTTATAAAGATATTGTTATCATTTTGAAAGACACATAAAAAGCAAGACAGTGAGAATTCAAACAACTTAAAGGTTACTCAGCAGACCAAGGATATGGTCTTACAGATCTGAAGTATTCCAAGAATTAATCTAGCACACTATTCACTAATTTACTTAACCATGTTTGAGTGAAAGGACACTGGATTTGTTGCTATATCATGGCTCAGAATCCAACAACTTTTTTACACTCATAAGTCCCTGCTATTTCTCTTAACTCTTATTTTTAAATTGAAAGATCTTATTCACATAAAGCTTACGGAATACAGACTCGTATCACAGCAGAATCTCATCTGGTTCAAAGTAATAAAGTGCACTGCACCTCTACAGAGTTAATTGCCTGCTACAGCTGGTATTTCTGATCTAATATAAAGGCAAAAACAATTCCAACACTGGTGTGCCTAATAACCAGTTTTCCCCTTTCAGCAGTCTCTTTCAGTCAGCTTTGATTTTGTGCACATTACCAAAGGAAAGACTTACTCCAACGGAAGGCACTTAGATTTGCTTTCTGGATTTCATAAATGGGGAAGTTTTCTTTAGAGCTGCTTTCTCACCTGACATAAATCTGTAAACTTCCAACAAAAGCAGGGTGCACACGTGCGTAAAATGGAGTAAGAACACTGCATAATCAGGCATCAATGGCTTGCCAGAAGCACCCAACTGCATACCTGTCCAGGTCAGTAATGGGATGTCAGGGATTCCAAAAATCCCAGATCAATCATCAAACCAAAAAAGGACAGGAAGCCTGTACTATGCCAAGATCAAGGACCTTCCGCTGTCACAGTGACACTGAATTTCTTCATGCCGATGATGAGGATGATCCAACTTACTGAAATGGAGTTGGCTTTGCAGGAAGTAGTGCTGCATTGAGTGCTGGGCAATATTCAGTACAGGTCTTGAAAGGAGTCAGAAAAACTCCAAGTACACTAGAAAATCCAGGAGGGTGAGAACTGGCCCACTAGCATGGTAAAAAACTTCAGAGGTGGTAAGTTTTTGTCAAAAGATACCCCTAAACTCCTTGCCCAGATAGCCTTCTTTATCAGGCTGCAACGAAATTCTAAAGCCTTATTCTATTTCCTCGCTCATGAAAGATGTAGACAAATCATTTGCCTCAAAAAAATATAATTCTTGCTTCATGTCAGCAATCTTCAAATATTAAAAAAAGTTCCTGACTGTAGAGAAGTGAATTTTCCTTCAGATATGTCCAATAATAAATGACTACAATTTCTATTAGCATATTTTTCTAGCAGCTTTCCCATCACAGAAAGAGACAAAAACCATAATGGAGCGAACATAATGCAGAATTCTTCACAGCACAATGCTTTCCAAGAAGCAGTGTTTAAATGTTTTTAAAAAGCGAAGAATAACAAAATTGCCTTTCACCCTCCTCCCTCCCACAAAGCTTTCCACAAATAACTAAAAGTAGAGACACCAGAAATTCTATCAAGCCAAATGGAGAGGGAAAAACCAAATACTGCAAAACACACGTTAAAAGTCATTCTTGTATTCTCAGGGTCACAGTTGTTGGGTGTCACCTGGTTACATCTCCAGCACCATTTAAAAACCAGTGCCAAGAAAGACATCAACAAAAACCAGTGGCCTGAACAGGCTGTCGCTCACAGGACACTTTAGCTCCAGACCACGCACAAAGAGAATCACAGACAAGGTTGGAAAAGACCTTTAAAGATCATCAAGTCCAACCAATCCCATCCTATGCTAAAACATATCCCTCTCTTTTTCAAACACATCCAGGGAAGGTGACTCAACCCCTCCCTGGGCAGCCTGTTCCAGGCCCCAACAACTCTTTCAGTGAAAATTTTTTCCTAACATCTAATTTGACCTTGCCCTGGCACAGCTTTGTGCCATTTTCCCTTGTCCCATCTCCTGTCACCTGGCTGAAGAGACCATCACCCACCTCTCTACAACCTCCCTTCAGGTAGTTGTAGGTGGTGATAAGGTCTCCCCTCAGCCTCCTCTTTTCCAGGCTAAACATCCCCAGCTCCCTCAGCCGTTCCTCATAAGATTTGCCCTCCAGCCCGTTCACCAGCCTGTCTGCCCTTCTCTGGACTCAGTCCAGGACCTCAGTGTCCTTCTTATGGTGAGGAGCCCAGAACTGGGCACAGCGCTCAAGGTGCAGCCTCACCAATGCTGAGTACAGGGGCACAATCACCTCCTCAGAACTACAGGCCACACTATTTCTGGTACAAAAAGGCCCAAGCTGACCAAAAAACCGAGGAAATCCTGGGGTCAGTCTCTTGGCTTTGCTCTGTCCTTGTTCAATCAAACCTCTGACTGCCTCTAAGAAGAAAAGTTCAGGTCTGGTTCTGCTTGGCACCTGACTTTAAATCCTGACACCACCAGGATCACAGTTACCTCAGTAAACAGAAAAATTCTTTTTTCTCTCATCCCTACAATGAGGCCAGGGAAACCCGCAAAGATTTCTTTTTTTTTTCCTTTAACCCTCAACAGGTGGTAAAATTATGAAAATTGCTATTAGCTTTCCTTTAAGTTGTCCTTTTCCCTTCTTCCAATGGGAAACTGCAGAAAAATACTGGTTTTGTTACGTCAAAAAACTCTGTCCTTTGTTCCATCAAACCCCTTTGTGAATTTATATGAATGTCTGCTTTCAAAATGGCAGAGGGACCAGAACCAGAGCAGCAGCCAGTACCACAGGGAGTTTAAAACTGTGCCAAGTGCTGCCAGCAGCATACAAAATCCCTTTTAAAAACTCAGTTAATTAAGTATTAGAATAATAGACCTTTTGTATTCATGTAACTCAGTAACACTTTCACTTAAAATATTTATTAAGCATCCTTTGTGTTCATCTGCATTCACGAATTTCAAAGAAAATGACAACAGTAATGTTTTCTCTAAACAATCCTGGCCCATTATGACTGATTGTAGCCTCTCTATTACGCATATGCTTACAATAAGGCCAATTTCTGGGTAGGTAATAAAAGAAATGGTAAGGGACTTACTCTTATTCTCTTGTGGTATTTCTTCTCCTCAGACTGTAACACAAAGACTTCAGAAAAAATGCAGCACACTGCTCATTTTTATGTGGCGACTACTATCATAGTCATTTTAATGCAATCACATTATTTACCATCTGTTCTTTGTTTAGCCAAAATAGATTTTCTACATAGTTCATTTGGACACTTGAGACAAATAAGCTATTTATTCACATCAGTTTAATGTTTCAGCTACTAGAATTTTAAAAAGAAAATCTTTTCCACAAGAAAATGTGTTTTCAGATAGTCTCCAATGTAATATATTTCTGAATAATGGTACCTTGTTTTATTGCCACCTTTTAAAAAAGAAATTACTTATGTTCTTTGCTCCTTTTCAGGGTCTTAGATCATAACACAAGAGATTTAAAGACACTTAGTGCAGCATTTCAAAATTAACTCTGACAAACAACTTTCCCAAGTTGACAAGTAAAACTTGGATTTGCTTAGTTCAGAAGAGAAACTGTCCTTACAGTAAGTATTAATCATATTAAAGGAGAATGAGGGCCACAAAACACTGCCCAGGAACCTGCAAGAGAAGGTTTTATGTGGCATATTTGACATGTAGATGAAAAGAGAGAAGCGTGATAAATAAGGGGTACCTGAGTTGACATTTTCCAATTAAAAAAAATAATCAACAAGTATGCCATTGAGGCAGCTGTGTGTTACAGCAGGGAATGAGAGAGAAGGAACTCAACCCTGCAGCTCTGTAGGAGCACAGCCAGAAGCATGTGCAAACAACAGAGTGGCCAACAATTATGTCTGGTTTCTTACCAAAAGCCTCAGGAAAACCTATTTTTAAAGCTGAAGCAAGAAGGTGGGCTATTGTATTTCAAATTATAAATACAGAAGAAAATAACAGAAAAGGGAAAGAACTCCCCACAACTGAAAATATTTTTGCAGGATTTATCTTAAGATATTCCTATCTCTGAAAACCTGGCAATGTGCAGCTTATGAAAAAAGGGTAGCATTTATTTTCTATCATTATTATTTTTTTTCTGTCATATTATTTTCTTCATTATTTAACAGAAGTGATTTCCACATACACTCATTAAAGTGTATATCATACTACAGATGTACCATTTTACAGCACACAAAGACGATGATTAGCGTCAGCTCTGGAATCCGAAGTCTTGGACTCCATGTACACTCATCTTGAAAAAGCCATTTACCCTCTGCAGGTTACGTTTTTGTCACAGCCAAAGAGCACTACAACTTGAGTACTTCTGAACCTGAGATTGCTACAATCCTACCTTGCAACAGTCGATCACCTCACTTGTCTAAAGAAAGAGATTATAAATGCAATTCGTACAAACAAGAAGGCTCAGTATCACTCACATTAGCTATTACATATTAAAATTAAAATACAAGGTGTCATAATGTTAAAACCTGCATGGATCAAGAAATATTGACAATACACTGGCAGTGTTATCAAGTTCGTTCAGGCAAAACCTAGTGTTGCACAGACAAGAGGCCAACAGACAAGCCTACATGCATTTCTTTATGAGGATGAAAGAGTCCCTGTTACTCTGAGGTGACTCAAGTGCTCGCATACCCTGGGGTTTGTACCACACTGTCAGTGCCCAGTATTTTTATCACACTACATACATTTCAGAGCCTTTACCCCCCACCCCCCAAATCCGCCACAATGAATAGCAGACCACAGATTCTGGGAGTGAGCCCTTGCGAAGCTCTGTAGAGATCTGACACTTGGCCCTATACGAGTGATTCCAGTTTCCTGCACCGTTTCATCAGTGATGAAAAAATGCAGAGACAATACAAAGTGTCTTGATTTGTAAATCTCTTACCCAATTACTATGGGAAATATCACTCAAGACTTATTATTAACCTCCAGGTCTATGGGTTTTGACTTATGTTTACATTTGAGCTAGTTTTGTAACTATGTTGGGCAGATACTCACTTTCCTTCAAATTCGTTGAAGTTGTATTGTTAGAAACATTAAGATGGCTATCTAGCAACTAGAGTATGAAAGTGGTTTATACTAATATAGCTTGATTATAGCAGACAGATGGTGAGTAGACAGACCAAATTCCAAGACCCTTCTTACTCAGTTTCATAAGCAACCCCCCTGAATGTTAATTTTTGTTAAATAGTTTATCCCAAATATTTACAATTATGTAACTAAGCTGCGGTAAATTCCCCTGGAAAAGAAAATAATTACCATTAATTGGCCTAACATCTCTGCCCTCTACACTTGTTATACATACAAAGTTTATTGCTGGGATATACTGTATTTTGCCACTGAAAAAAGCCAAAACCTAAGAGATAAACTATAAACTTAAGGTTTGGGGTACTGACAAACTACTGAAGTACCCAGGTCTAGAACTCACCCTCCAGCGTGCTGGGGTCAGTTTCTTGTAGCTATTTAGCTCAGAATATCAACCCAAATGCATCTTGCATGCACCATAATCCTCAAAAGACCTCACAGCATGCTATAATGTTAAAGCATGCAAATTAAGCTAAGAAGAATCAAACATCACAAACTAATATGGGAGAAATTAAGAGAAGACACTATACCCTTCCCTTAGTATTACAAAATACAAACTGGAAGTTGCACAGATGACTACAATATGCAGGAGGAAAGTTAAAAAAACCCAGGGTCCTGGGTCAAGAAGGCAGACAAAATGTGACAACAGTACAAAAGGCAGCACAGCACTTTGCTCTGCAGGTCACCTGGAGATCTGAACCTTCTTCAAAGTTTCAAAGGAGCTAAAGGAAACTCCAAGAAATCACAGTGGTCCTCAAAAGGAAATCTTCTGGACTTTGCCAGCTTCTAGAAGACATCGGAAATACGTGGTTCATTCAGCACAGGTTATGATGAAATAAACAGATGAAACAGAAAAGAACAGAAGAAAATTGACCTATGATCTGATTTCAGTGCCACATTCAATTTATGGTGGCTGAACTGTTTCAGAGCCTAGTGCATTACAACAGAACAGTCGGACTTACTAACTGCACTTTGAAGATCTACTTGCACCAAAAAAAAACCCAAAATAAAAATATTTATTTTCAATTCAAACAAGTAAGGAGCATCAACACTCAGTGTTTCTGAAAAGTCCTTTCCCCCAAGCTCTGTTTTGAAGGAAATTTAAAAACTGAAGCATGCACAAAATTAAACTCAGCATGTGTCAAAGTTTCCTATTAACTTGAAATTCAGCTGGCTCATCTCAGCCGCTATTTACACATCTAAACAGCAATCTGGAGTTGCAAGGGGCAAGGAGGACAGGATGGAACAGGTGCCACTGCTTCCTTCCCCTCCAGGTTTGACCTAAGGCAGGGTCAGGGGGAGATAAGGTGGAGGAACAAACCAAAGAAACCCAAGAAGATAATTAGGAGTAAGACATCTGGTCTCCCTCAAGTTGTTCTTACTTCTCTATTCCTTATAAAAATTTCTGAGCAACTCCTTATGCTTTTAGCCTGGACACAGCAAAAACCACAAGTTAACTGACTACACACTGCACTTTCAGGAATATGCAGGAGACCTTAACATATATCCCTGCTACAAGGAGCTGCGCTGCCTTTGGTGGTGTGGTGGGTTGACCTGGCTGGACGCCAGGTGTCCACTAATCTGCTCTATCCCTCCTCTCCCCAGTAGGACAAGGAGGGGAGAAAAATATGATGGAAAATAAAATGGAAAAAGAAACCCTTCATCAGTCAAGAAAAAGGCAGTCTAATAGAGCAAAAGGCTGCTTGTGGAAGCAAAGGAAAAAATATTTATTCTCTATTTCAAATCAGTAGGTGATGTCTGGCCATTTCCTGGGAAGCCGGGCTTCAGTACACCTGCTGGTTGCTCCAGCAGACAAACACCATGAACAGTGAATGCCCCACTTCCTCCTCCTTTCTCTCAGCTTCTTATCACTGAGCAGACATCATCTGGTATGGAACATCCCTTTGGTCAGCTGAGGTCAGCTGTCCTGGCTGTGTCCCCTCCCAGGACAGGAGCTAGCCCACCCCCAGCTTACTACTGAGGCAGGGAAGGGTAGGGAGGGAAGTTGGGAGATACACAGCCCTAGTGCTGTGCTGGTGCTGCTCAGATGTAGCCTAACCACCTTGGTACTTACCAACACCCAGCACAGCCCTGCAAGGGTCTGGTGGGCTAACACTGGGTGATACCAGAGCCAAGCTGCTTATCACTCCCCTCCTCAGCTGAACATGGGTGAGAAAATGTAAGGAAAGGCTGGCATTAGCTCTATTGGATATAGGGAAAGTTTCTAGAAGCTTCTCACAGAAGCCACTCCTCCAGCATCCCCCCACCAAAACCTTGGCACACAAACCCAATGCTGCTATGGGGAAAATTATCTTACCCAGACCTAATAAAGGTGTAAATATGCCGAAAAGCACAGTTGAGTGTTCCTCACTCCCTTTCAGAATCAGGACTCAAACTCAGTTACAGCTCAATCCTGGCAGGCAGCTCAGCTGCATCCAGCTGCTTGCTCACTCCCCACACAGCAACAGGGAGAGAATCTAAAGGGCAAAAGTGAGAAAACTAGTGGGTTGAGAGAAACACAGTTTAACAGGTAAAGCGAGAGCCACGCACACAAGCAAAGCAAGACAAGGGATTCATTCCCCACTTCCCATGGGCAGGCAGGTGCTCAGCCATCCCCAGGAAAGCAGGGCTCTATCCTATGTGTATAACGGTGACTAGGTAAGACAAACACCATATTCCAAATATCCTCCTGTTCCCTTCTTCTTCCCCCAGTTTTATATGCTGGGCACGCTGCCATATGGTATGGAATATCCCTTCGGGCAGTCAGCTCTCCAGGCTGCACTGCTTTCAAGTCTTCTGCCCACCAACAACCTACTTGCTGGCAGGGAAGGTCTTTTCTTCTTCTTTAGCACTAGCAAGTACCACTCATCAATACCTAAAAAAATATCCCCCTGTTGTCAACACTGTTCACATAATAAATCCAAAACACAGCACCATAGGGAGCCACTGGGAAGAAATTAACTCTATCCCCACCAAAACGAGTATAATGTCAGATCATACTTCCTAGCTTTTGCCTCCATCTTAGAAGACAGATGTGCATCTACAACTGGTGCCCACAGTGGGCCGTTCCTTTGCACTGCTACTGTTTCTGACTTTGTTTGGGTTTGGGTTTTTTTTTCCTTTCACGTCATAAAAAGAAATATTTACTTATATGTAAATATTGCAGAATCCTGCTTTAGATTACTAAGCTTGGGTTAACACATGAGCAGTAGAAGATGATAGAAGAAACACCCTCCAGACGAGAGCGCTAAGCACAGAAGCGCCACAGCTCGCATCGCCTGCATGACTGACCCGGGGCTCCCCTGCAGCTTGCCGGGGTATCCGAAGGGGCACGACTCCAGCAGTCACACGGTTTTCTGCAGCGCCTGCCTTGGTAGCACAGCACACAAGAGCAGCAGCGGATAAAATACAGGGATAGGCAAACGTCGTTTTGTTTATATGGAGCTAATGAACTAGTTCTGAGAACTGCTAGATCACCTGAGCGTATTTGCTGGAGAAAATTCTGCTTTGGTTTGCTTCATCTTCTCCTCTGTCCACACAACAGCATGACTTTTCTTGTTCCTTTCTCTCAAAAACACAGTACTGCAAAAATGTGACAGCTGCACAGGAGGGAAAAAAAATCAAACCCTTTTTCTGCAGGAAATATGAAAATTTAAGTAGGTCCTGGCTTCTCTAAGAGCAAACTATACTTACTCTAAAAATAAGAAATACATTATACTTATTACACAGAAGGTATTTTCCAGTATATCAGTGTAATAAGCATCAGAAATTTAAGAATATATAAATCCATGTAATGTCATTACAGCTATAGTATAGGTTAGAAACATATGGTGGGTTTAATTTAGACAACTAAAGTACCTACAATCCCTTTCCTACCTGTCTTTTTAGTAATGCCATTCCCAGCTCTTCTCCTCTAGAGGCACCTATTTCTTTTTATTAACTGCGTAAGAAACAGAAGCTTTGACCTTTAATCCTTTAAATCACAACTAGTAGGGAATCAGAACTCCTGATGTAGTAAAGGAAACACACACATCTACCTGGCCAAGGAAAAGGGAAAAATCACATGCCTAAAGCATTCTAAATGGGGCAGCTTGAGTACCAGTGCATGAACAAGGCATGTTTTGTGCTTACTGGCAACTCTCTGTTAAAACAAGTTGAAAATTCAAAGCACTAAGTCCATTTTCATTACTTTATTCATATTTGAAGATCAGAGTACTACCCACATTGAGATCAGGAACTAACCCAGATTTATTTACTTAATTTCAGCTTTCATAATCATCCTCCTCTTCACTTCCCCTCTGACAAACCTCCCTTCCCCCCAAGTCCTGACTTACTTTCTCAGAATAGAGGAGACCAGTAATTCTGCTAATCAATTAAATATATCTATTACCTGTCTTCATACAGAGAGTATGTACACATTTGGTCGTATATTGAGAAGAAGTTGCCTCGATCTGCTTTAAGAATTGCATTTCAAATTATTAACACTTGTAAGGCATGTGCTGCAGGGAGAAGCCTCAAGTTCTGAACATGAACAGAAACAGGCCCACAGATAACAGGATGTTTCACTAACCCACTGCAGGGCAACACTAACAGGATTCATTGTGCACGTACTACATTTCTGTCATCCTGTTGTATACCACCTATTATACTGCTTCGTAATTGAATTTATTCATGTCATCATGTTCATTCCATCCTTAGCACACTTAAATACACTCTGTTAACTATGGATCCAGCAACATTTAGCTGATGTTCCCATGTTACATTATAGCAATTGATAGAAAGAAGTATTAACTAGAGGGGAAAGTTGGTTGATTAAATAAAGACTTGAGGAATATATACATGGAAAGCAATAAAAAAAATTTTTCTGATTACACTGACCACTAAAATAGCAGATACTAAAATAAAATACCTGGTGTGATACAGTAGGGGTTTTTTATAATCAAACATTACTCTTCAGGGGTAGGGAAGAAGTATGTGGTGTTTGAAGACAACACGGATTTTTAGTTGGTGCAAAAAGCACTAGAGTCTGAAATAAATTAGTTTACAGCAAATACTACTATATCAACTGTTGTTTGACATATTAACCATTTTTACCAGTTTATTGGAAAAAATAAATTGCTAATATGCAGGCCTGCAAAGTTCTGTTAGTGCAGAATGTTGTACACAGAATAGCTCAGGGTGCATCCCAACACCTGAATCGCAAGGCCCGGTGAATTCAGAGCAGCGGCTCTGTGCACACTTACCCACCTGCTCAGGTGTGAAAGAGAAAATGCACGTTCTGAAAAAAGGCAAAGACACATAAGGATGTGTCTGCATTGCCACCTATTCACAGGTGTGAACAGTTTGCTAATTAGAGTGCCTCTAAGTCAGTATTATCCCTTTTTCAGGCGTATTTGTGTGTGTGTGTAAATATATATTTTCATATACATGTATGAAAAAAAAATCCTTCCAACTATATATGGGAAATTAAATAAACTGTATTTGATGAGAATGATGAGAAAGTGCTAAAAGCATATGCACAAGGTATGAGATTCCCAACCTGAAAAGCTCCGATACCATGTTCTGAAGGAGAAAGACAATACACAGTACACTCATAGTACAGCTAGGGAGTTGCAGAAGAATCAGTCATTCTCTCAAGGCATTTGCAGATCACCATACTACAAAAAGTACAGCAGTACTACACACACAGAGGAAAAGGCTACTTTCCAACAGATGCATAACTCTTGAGAAATAAAAAAAAAGCGCCAAGACTGAGTCCTAAGTAGAAATTATAATGAATGATAATATTTTCCCAAAAAGTGAGTCAACAGCACTGGCTGTCATACAACTGAAATAAAGGAGGGAAGAGGATGGGGAGAAAAATCAGCTAATCAAAGTGATGCTCTACTGTTAAAAAATCGAACTGTAATTGGGTAAATATTGCTTTTAGCAGTCATTTTTGTGCAATCAAGTTATTTTACAATTACCTAAACAACAGCTGCTTCTCTTCATGGCTCTCTAAAGGTAGGAACAAAGAACTGAAAGCAACTCTAATGTACGGTCAATGTAAAAGTACATCTTTAATCCCATTAAGTATTCCACAAGAAAAATGCAAATTCATCCTAGTTATTCATAGGATTCCTTGAAAACAGACGTTGCCTGGAACCTCAACACCCTACCACAGTTGTTCTATCAATGATCAAGCTGACCAAAAGGCGAATTAATAAAACATGTTTCGTTATAGAATCTTTAAGGAACCAATGTTAAGCTATTAGATCCTTTAATTAGTTAATGACTGAAGAGATTTAACTGATCTGTGTTTACTCAAAGTGATATTCTGAACTGCAACACAGAAGGAAACAGGAATGGAGCAGGGTGGGATAAAGAGGTGGTTGGGCTTTATCATTTAGCATCTTGGTAACTTCACATGATTTGAATTCCCTACATTTATCTAAAACCACAGGTCCAAAAAGCTGCATACAGAGTAAGTAGTCATTTCAAGATTTTAAGGTTTCTCCTATTTTAACTGAGGCATCAACTCGGCCAACGATACCTTCTCCTTATTTGAAAGCAAACTCTAATACCAGATACTCAACTGTTTGCTCTTACAGGAGAAACATCCATCTCTACAAACAGGAATTAAAACTCACTGAAAATAAGCAGCTTTGAGGTGGGCAAGAAAAGAAGTGGAATTCCTTTTTGAGTTCTGTGTGACTTGAGAACCTCATAAACATTATGCTCTTGTTCTATCCACCAATACCAGTCTATTACCTCATTAACATTTGTCTACTGAAGCAGTTTTCTATACCTGATAATTTTCTTAAACAGCAAGAATCATGGTGGTGACAGGGTTTCCCAGTCATGGTTTTAACAGATGACACAGCTTTATCATCTACTGTTTCAGTGAGAGAGCCAGTGCTTAAACTGGAGATCTCCTCAGCGTGCAGAAAGAAAACAATTTATTTTTTTTTTAAATAGTAATTTCTTTTCAGGGGAACTTCCAATTTCAAGGATTTGTCACACTTCTACTTCAAACACAGAATGCAGAGTGTTAAAGCACAGTCAGAAAGTAGCATCTACTCCTTGTGCGGCTTACTCAAACGCAAACACACTTAACAGGGTTTTAGCAAAGCAAGAAGAAATGTGATTAAAAGCCACTTCTCAGTTCATGAAGTTCAGTTTACAAAAATACGTTAAAAACTCAAAAGCTTAACTGTTCAGAAATTAAAACCCTGCACTTCCCTGAAGGTTTTCTTTCTTAAGATCTTTCTGCAGTCCAAGTGTTTTCCAGGCAGTGCTGAACAGCCTGAAGCAGATCACGTCGTACTCTCAATACACACCCTAAAAATTGTAGGCCACCTGCTTCAGTGCTACGAACTGGGCGTGTGCACTGCAGAAGATGCCTTTCACCCCAAGCAGCTTGCACCTTAAAGACACACAGAGAAGAGGTAAAGTAATCACCTAACTAAGAGCTGTGGCAATAAAATTCTGGACTCATAAACAAGGGGTTTTTTATGATCTTAGCACCATGCAATTCCTTCCAATGCCCACCTTTTCTTACTGGCCAGATTGGTTTTGGGATAGAAAATAGCTCTCACTACTCCATCACAGATCTTATTTAACCTTTTGCTTAGACTAAGGGAAAGCTCAGCTACGACAAACCCAAATTTGAGCTGGGCAGCAAACACCACAAAAAATTACAACAACAAGCACAAATTTCAGTTAGCCTGAGAAATAACACACACTTGAGGCAAAAAAGACCAACAGCATCATGGCATATGTTAGGAAGAGCACTGTTAGCACGTCCTGTCTGCTCCACCCTGGTGCAGACAACACATCTGCAATACTGAGTTCAGCTCTGAGTTCCCCATCACAGGACAGGCACAGACTTACTGAAGCCAGTCCAGTGCAGGGCCACAAAGAGCAAGGGACTGAAGCATCCTTCACATGAAAAGCTGAAAGAGGTGGAACTGATCAGCCTAGAAGAGAGAAGGCTTTTGGGGGAATGTGCTAAACAAGAGAAGAAATGGAGAGGAGACAAGGCTAGCACCCAAGGAAAGATCAAGAGGCAATGGGCACAAATTCAAAGACCAGAGTAAGCCATACAAGGAGTAGATGGCATTTTCTTATTGTGCCTCAACTCTGTGTTTGAAGTAGAAGCATGACAAATGCTTGAAACTGGAAGTTCCTCTGAAAAGGAATTAGCATTTTTTTAGCAGAAATTTTATACTTTTTTTTCCTTATGTGTCCCTTTTCATTTTCTGCATAGGACTGACCTGCTCTGCAGATAATCTGGCATTGAACAAGTTGGGAAATTAGTGATCGGTTCCAGAAAGAATAAGATGACTGTGCACCTGTGCCTATACATTACAGATTCATTCCTGTCATTATCACAAAACTAAAAAAAAAAAAAAATAAAATCATGCATCCCCTTTGGCATTTGTTTGATTACTCAACATACAGCACATTCACTTAAACTTTTTGCCAATACATGAGGATGAATAATCCAGAATGCTCAGGGTTTAACACCTAGCACAGGAGTAGGTGTAACATAACGCAGAGGCTCTAGCACACAAAGTTCATCTGACTGCTCAGTTCCAGACACCTTTTATTTCAAAGGACAAATTGTCAAGCTGAAAAAACTCAGCAGACTTCTCCCTTCATCATCACTGTCAAGAGATCCTCCTGTTATCTCTGTCACTGTCAGAAATGACATCTGGCTCTGTAGATTCAGATTTAGATCTCAAGGATGTCACTGAATTGGGATGAAGTGCCTCAGCGTTCACCTATGGAAGTGCCAGCTTTTCTGTACGTGCTGTATGGAGACTGGCTCACAGACAACAAGAAGCATGAGCTCGTCCCATCCAGTGCAACAAACCCGAACCGAAGTGAGGGCGGGTTGGATATCCGGCTGTAATTACAGCAAAGCTAAGACAACAGCAGCGATTCTGACATCACACAAGAGGGCGACACTCCTCTCTGCTCAGAGAGACTTCGAGGCCTCCAAGCCCAACGCCTCAAAGCCAGGCCAGGACACGTTTCCAATAGCTTATGTATACCCTTACTCCTTACAGGAGGGGAAAAAACCCTCCTTTTCATTACCAACCATGACTGACCAAGCAAAAAGATGGTGAAACACAAGAGCAATTTCAAGCCAAATGAATCTCAAGGAACTTTCATAACAGAGAATTTTATCTTGATTTTTTTGTTAAGTAATGAATTTGGAAATCATTTATGCTTAGAGAGAGGGTGGCATTTTTATAGAACAGTACTGTTATGGGGTGTTTTTCCCTTCGATGAAGAAAGCAGTTAATCTGATGACATTATAAGGCAAGACATGTCAGAAAAAAAGCATAAAGGACAACAATTAAAGTAAGAAAAATCTAAAAATCAGCAGTTTATCACTCCTACTATTCAAAGTAATGTAGCTCATAGTCATTTGAAGAGGCAGGTAACAAGTACCTCTGGCACTCTTGCCCTAGAGAAGGCACAAAATTCATACATTATTAGCATGTACAGTAGAAAAAATATCTTAATGCACAGCTACCAGACAAAAAAGTCCTTTTTTATTAAAAATCCTCCAAAATTGTCCTGCTTATACAATTCAGTATTTAGCATTTTTTAGCCATATTGGCTGAATCTACTGCATATTAAGAGCAGATATTACATATATATACACACACACACACTTTCCTACACCACAACTGCAAGTTTATAGACACCTTTTGCTCCTCAAAAATTACAGGAAAAGACAGAAGGTGGTATTTTTCTATTTCACAGTCTCAAATATCTTTCCTTTCCTGCATGCATCTTTTCCAGCACAATGCCTACATCCACATCTATGGCAACCCTACATACAACTGATGAAACAGTACAGGTTGGGACTGATCCCTCCCATCTCCTAACGGGCCAGGAGGAGTCCAGAGCTGTCTTCCCACTCTGCCAGCCTGTTGCTCTTATTCCACAAGGATAACGATGTACCCATGGCAGCCCTCTTCCTCAGGCGAGACAGCTTGCAGAACAGGAGAGAAGGCAAGAGAAGAACACATACGAAATGGAACTAGTCTGAAAGACTTGGAAGTAATATCCAGAAGAGGACAAGCATATCTGCTAAGTTGTTCCAAAACCATAGTGGAGCAACAGCAACACTTCAGACAAATCCTTCTCAACCTTTTCACCCAATGCTTTTTTTCCATCACCTCTTCAGAACAGTCTGCTGGGGTTCAAACTAATTCTTCTCACCTCACTTGCTGTTTATGGAGACTGCAACTGTAACTTCACATTACATCGAGCTGGCACTTCCATTATAAACTTACTCTGATTTTGGTTTGTTAACTGTACAGGGGGAAATCATTCCAGACTGAAATAAGAGACATATGCACCTAGTTATCCTTCCTAGTATTTGAAACGTTTGCAGATGGTTAATTTTTGTTCTGCAGTACTGTTTCTCTATCACAGACTGCTGTTTGACAACAAATTAAATCCAGCTTTGGAGTTCCAAGTACCAAAAGAAAAACTCTGGTTATGTGGCACAAACCACGCCTCCGCTATTAGCTCGACTGCTGTTTCACACCCAAAAATACCAACTTGTTCCATACTCACTAAAAATACCTACCATGTATTACCTTATTGGATTTATGTAGGTAGCTTCATGCTATTGCTTGTTCTCTCATACTAAGCCAAAATCTGGCAAAACACACTGAGAGCAAAGGCCCCAGGGGAAATTTACATACAATTTGAAAGGTGATGGTACGTGCATGCCCAAGGGATCAAAGCTGCACCACCAGGAGGTAGGGTGAGGCACTCATTGCAATATGGAACCATAACACAGAAGTCATGTTTTTCCCCCTAAACTAACCCATTATCCCTAAGGAAAAGAAACACTTAATTCTCTACATACAGAAGAAGCTGTAAGACAGCAGAACTTGAAGGCAGGTAACATATGACAATACTTGCAGGAAAACAACTTGGCCAGTGCACAGTGCAACAGACCAAGAGGAATGTACAAAACATTCTCCTGATTCTCATGAAGTTTTTTTAAGTTCTCCATTGATTACAATAATGCTTCTCAGTCAAGAAAATGAGAAAATAACTGGTTTTTATGCAATGGGTATATAACTTGTATGTACTCATGGTTAAAAAAACAAAACTGGAGAAAATATGAAAAACCTCTGAAAAACCTTTGCGTTTGCATGAAATGTCTGAATCCTGGATTTGTCTAGCAGCTACTTAGGAAAAAAATCTGCATTTGTGAAATTCCAATAGTTGTCCTTTCACCTACTTTGAGTTTTCTCGGTTTCATATTATTTATCTACTCAATACCAGGATAACTGTATTTAGATTTCTAAAAGGACTATTTATTCAAAGTTCTGCTGGTGGTCTTATGTTTATTCCTGCACATAATCCATTTTCACTTCACGGAAAGGAATGTGCAGAAAAACATATATATACACTCCAGAATTTAAAAAAAAAAGTAGCAGTAACAATCACAGTTGGATTTTTTTTTGTTTCAATATTTAAAATATGTCATATTTATCCTCAGACTTCAAAACTATCTTCAGAGGAACTTCAGACAACACCACTGATTTTTATACCACCCCCCAATTGATTTTCCAGTTATAGCTCCTACATTACTTAAAACCTGCTGAAGCTATGGCCACGTATATCTAGCAGCAAGTGAAAACATGTTTCCTGATTCCCATTTCTTCAGGTAGTAAAGAGGAACTGCACCACTGTCAGCAATTACATATGAAAAAGTTTAATAAAATACCAAAGACTTTACTGGTGTCCAAGAAGCCAAAAGGTTTGGGCGTGAGTAGGAGAAAAAGAAGAAAACAAAACCCAAGTCCCTTACCAACACCTACCTTCAGACCTTGGGGAGCACAGAAAGAGGCAGGCGTTATCAACCACAGGACCAAACAGGGAGTGAAGGTCATCACTCTCTGTGGCAGATCGCAGAACCTGGTTTGAACATGCTGGTAGTACTGGTGCCATCATTTTGCACCTGATGCCGACCTACTCAATGTGGTCTCTTCTGTTTCCTTCACGAATAAGGATTCTGGTAGGATTTCATTTCTTTGTCTTATTTGGTCAAGTATGAGAAGGCTATTTATCGCGCTGTTCTTGGATTCCCTGTATCTCCTGGAAGACAACCCAGGAAGCATTCACATACTGAACAATCAACCACATGGTGGCCACTGCTCACAGCCACTTTTACAAGAAAAAAAAATTCTAATAGCAGGATCAAGATTAGATATTTAGCAAAAATAAAAATACTAGAACATGAGGTATCTTGATACTCTGGGCTAGAGACTCTTATCGGTTACTGCCTTTTAATAGGTATGCTTCCAGGCAGCTATTTTATAACAATTTGTCTTCAGTAAGAAAGTCTTCCAAGTTCAGATCACAGAAATTAGAAAAGAAAATGGTGAAAACTGAACGTAAGTTTGCTGCCAGACTGAAAGAGCAAGAGGATAGAGAAGTATAAGATCAAACCTTTGTCTTAAGGTTTGTCAGTGGTAACTATTGTATCTCAGATACAGAAAACCCATAGCAAATCTTGTAAAGGTGAAATAAAGTGCTACAGATGTTCCTGTCCATTAGGAAGCAAAATTATGTATTTACTATATTCTTGTGTTGCTGTGTTTCATTATTAGACTGCTATAACTCTTAAGTAGGCATGTAATCAGCCAACTTGAACACAGTTTTAACAGACCTTCAAAGCATATAGTGGATCATTAGAAGCAACAAGTAGAAAGTTATCTCAGAACTGTGTGAAAGGAGTCCTGCAGTGCCCGATCACTTGTAACAGATAAACTGATTACCTGACACAAGACTTTTCTCATTCTGGCAGTCATTTGAGTGACTATAATCCTTACCCAGATCTCACATTTATAAGTCTGTAATCTAGCATGCCTTGAAGCTAGAAGGATTGTATCAGACAGCAATAACAGCAGAGAGATTTCATGAAACAACTTTCTCAAAGGTGTCCATCTACAGCATTTCAAATTATTCTGCTGTGAGAAAACTACCTATATGGCTTTTCTCTGCTTGTCCCTACAGCCAAGACCTGGCTTCAGTCAGCCAAAGAACATGCAAAATCTCTTACACAGCTCTAGCTGTGTATTGGGGAAATTACAGGATTTGAACGATGCATACCAGAGTAACATTTGCCAGCCATAAATTTAAGTCATCTGCAAGAAAAATAGGGGAGGTGGGGAGGGGGAATATGATTAATGAACAGGTAGTACTGTCAGGTAGGAATTGTGGCCTTGGATCTACAGAACTGTGAGGAGGAGATAGTTTTATTTAATCAGGACAGCTCTTTGATTTGACACAGGATAGGGAGTAGTTGTACACTGACAGTAATTGTTTTTCCTTCATTTAATGCAAGGGTGAAATAATACAGTCATGGAGAATCCAACACCAGATCAGATAATTTACAGACTTGATAAGGTAATTGAAAGCATCCTACCCTTTCATATTTCAAAATTTTCTTACTGCTACACTTGCATTAACTGGGTGTTAAAAAGTTCCATGTACAGAATACACAGAAAAACACTACAAACACAGAGAACAGTAGCAAAGACTATATTAATTACTTTCTCAAGCACATCAGAAATAATTAAGGCTAAGCCTGCAAAAAGAGCAAATTATTGTAGTAACAGCAATTCAAGACAGGCAACTCAGAACAATAACAACAAAAAAGAAATAATCTTCCATGATATTTTATTTTTTAAAAAATAAAATTTTAGTTACATTACAATAATTTTAACCCCTTTCCGATCCATCTTTCTAATACCAATCAGCCCTTGGGTTACCCAGGCCCTGTCCTGTCTGGTGAGGGCACTGAACACTGATCAACTCTATTTAACATCTGGATGAGTCAAAAATACCTCCATCAGAATCTTACTTTTTGAGTGACACTTGCTTTCATTCAGGAATCGCCTCTTCCCATCCATTTGTCTAATGATGTTTTGCAAACAGCAGGTTAGTTTACTTAGTTAGATGATTGTTAAAACATCTGTGAACAGAACAGTAGTTGAGGCTTTAGTTTCACCTAAAACATGGGGCTGCGCACTCCGCGCTGCAGCCCTCTAACTGTGCAGCAGCACTTGCTGTGGTTTAAGGCATGAGGCCACCAGATGGGCAGAACCATCCAGGTGATTCCAGAGAGGCCAAACACAGCACTTGCCAAACAGAATTAGGCTACCAAGCCAGAAACGTCACATCAGCAAACAGGTCAATTCTGGCAGTCAATTCCGTGAGTGACAAACACGGGTGATCATTAACTACATCTACACGTGCGCACACACACGTAACTGGGCAAAATGAAAGGTCTGGGGCTCGCCTACTGACCTGCTAAAGAGCTTATGCGTTTGCTACAGATCACTATCAAGTAATGCCTCAAAACTTGCACTGCATGAAGCTCCTCTTCTGCCTGGTGTCTCCTTTCCTCTGCTCTTCTCACACACCAAGGAAGATGAGGTGAGGGCTGCAGCAGCTCTTCCCTATTTACTTGCTGCGATTAAGTCTGGAACAATCCCTCCTTCCCGTGCAGCGTCTACAAGTAATTCTAAGACTAATTCTACAAGTATGCCAACAAGTATCAGAGGTTTTTTAATGTAGTTCTACAGAAACAAGTTATGGCCCTTTCCTTTATGCCAAATAAGGTTGCAGTGGTGTAGCCCAGTAAAATACTCTTTGCAGAAAACTCCGGTTTTCTCTTGCCAAATAAAACAAGAGAATCATAAAACATTATATAAAAGCTACCAACACTTTGCCCAGAAACATTAAAAAAACAAACAAACAAAAAAAAAAGGGGTGGAGGGCAGGTACAGGAAATGTGTGTGAGGTGTGAGGGGAGAGAAAGAAAGAATTAAAGAAAGGAAAATTAACTTATTTCCAGGACCAAAACCCATTCCATACAATGTACTACCGATATATTTTTAACCTTGACACTTTCATTAGTCTGTGACATATATTAACTAACGATGAACAGCAGAATATGACATGATTAAATACTAGCAGTGCAGTATTAAACTCATTAGGTTGCACTGCTAGCACTACCCTCTGCAAGAACAAACTCGACTAGAAATTAGGTATTTTTTATGCACATCTGAACTCATCAGACCTGTGACTTAAGCACATCTTCAGCACCAACAGAGCGTCATCACTTAACGTTAGTAAAGGGTATATATGTAAAGCAACACAGATCAGCATTGCAGAAGCCAGATACATTCATCGACAGGCCATATGAATATGTTAATATGAATTTTCTAGTACAAAAATGAGATCTTGCCCCACTGAAAGCATAACAGGAATACTAATGGATTAAGGAAAGACTCGGTGAACGGGCATTACACCACCCTCCCATGCTGTGCCCCGAACACTTTCACACTGCGATTCTTCCACCACTTTCTGTTTCAATAGATCACAAATTCTGAAAACCACAAAGAGGTGAGACATGACATCTTCTGCCACAGCATCAAATCAACTATAACACACTTCAATCCCTCCCTTATTCACAGCCAAAAGGAAAAGTGAATAGATAAAACAGCGCTTCTGCCCCATTTACTTGTTCAACCATGATACAAAGCTCCTTTCTGGTGCAGTATCTGTGGGTACCATCAACCATTTCTTATTCAAATTATCTGGAGAAGAATCCCACTGCTTTCCCTTGTGTCAAACAGATAATTCAGAACAGCCTGGTAGCAGATGATCTCCTTTATAGCCCAAAGAAAGCTGGAGGGCTGAAGACTCCAAAACAGACCTAAGGACACATTTATGAACCCTTATTATTAGGAATCCTTTTTATTAGTCAGCCACTCTTCTTCATTTCACTTGTATGCCTACTATGCTTCTTCTGGCATACACGTGACCACCATCTGCAAAAGAGCTACCTTTAAACATTTTGAAGAAAAATTTCCAGATTTTCTTTACTTTAACTCAAAAGCCCCCCTCTGATGGTTCCTCCAGGGAGATTACACATCCCCTTTAAAATCCATAATCACACTGTCACGTTACATCTTGTAATTAATATAGAAACTTGACATTTGAGAGCAGTAAAGTCATGCTAACAGGTATCTCAGTCTTAGTAACAGCAATAAAAACTAAGATTTGTTTCTTTTTAAACGATGTAGTAGAAGGACTGAAGAGGAAAGACAGATGTTGGAGATATTTTATTGAATAAGAACAACCTTTATTTTTGTTTTTTAACCTGTAATTCTTTACTTTGGAAACTGAACTACACAACAGAACAATTTTACAACTGCGTGCTTTGATTCTGACTATATTCCTTCTTCTTCCTGCACATGATGTCTTTCTAAAAGATGTGAGTAAAATTTCATTCATTCTTTACCATAATATGCTTGCTTTATGTATGCCAGCTTCCTAATGAGCTGGCATATTAGTCAAATGCAATCAAGGTAATAACCTAATTCTGGTTTAAAATATTATCAAGATGTTTTACAAATTGGCTCGGTATTTAACTATTCAATATACATTTATAAAGTACCTTTCCTGATGAGAATCACAAGGCACTGTACAAAGAAGGGGGGGGGCGGGAAATAATAATCCAGCAAGAGGAGAATTCACAGTTCTGCCAAGCTGCCTGAAACACCTGATACAGGTTGGGTTCTCATCTGGTTTTTCAATACAGCCACAGAACTGCTCATCCAATAACCTGGGCAGAGAATTTCAAGCCCTAGAGAACAGATGACAAGGGCTCCAGCACCTGACATCTTCAATTTGCATTTGGAGATGATTAATAAATCACAATCTATTAAATACATGGCACAAGATGATGTGTGGAGGAAATGAAAGTGTAGCTCAGAAAGACTAAGGTCATGGAAGATCTTATAGATTAAAAATAAAATGTGAAGTGAAAACTTTAGTGGAAGGCCATGTATTTCTGGAGTGACTAACACCTACTCCTCAACTGGGAATTAACAAAAAGCACAAATGTGTTTAGTCCTCGAACTACTAAAGTAACTCCTGACTGCTAATAGAAAAATCTTTTATCCTTTTGTGCATATTGACTAAATTCCTTTAAACTAGGTAACAGCAGTTACCTAACTGTCTGTGAAATCAATTGCTGTCCCCCTCTAGACTCGCAGGTGAGAGTGCTTCAAGCACAGAAAAGCTCTATACTGTTAAGGTCAACAGCTGCCACTCCTGTTAATGACTGAAAGCATGTGAAGAGAAAACTCCTCTTTCACCATCAGAAATGGCCCATCCGGTTCAGTTTTAGGCACAAAAAATATATATCAGAATCTGAGCTTTAGTCTGGAAATTAATATTCCTTGTAAAGCCAGATGGGTTATGCAAATCCAGCCACTCTGATTCAGCCACCTCTTGCTCTTCCTTTCATACACCACCACAGGAAGCGGAGATGAATGTCACCTGCCTGTGATGCGGGATGGCGCTGAAAGGTACCCAAGCTTTGGTGCGACACCAGAGTATTAGCATTATCCTCTGCAGCATTTTCACTAGTATATTCTCTTCATGTCAGAGGCATAACACTCCACTTTAATTCTATCTGCAGGAGGTGATAGATGCCAGACTGAAAAAAATGCAAAAATCTATTAAGTTTCTATATTAAAATACTTGCCACATACCAAGAGAACAGTGATATTTGGTCAGGATACTAATGACGCCACACCTCTTGTTTTAATGATGGAGACCATAAATACCTAGTTTAGAAATAAGGCATTTAAGCTAAGTAAGAACTGCAGAATTCCTGAAGACTGCATTTTGTGTTTCTTACGTAGCTTATTGATCAGAAAACCAAATGTTACGGCATGCCGAGACAAAAAGTCTCTGTACCTGCCATTGGTATGACAAGAAGGAATTACCCATTGCAACCACTGCAACTTCAGATCTCCCAAATACCTTTCTTTCCCTCATGTTCTTCCAGGAGATTTTTACAATCTTTAATGAAGCTACAGAAAATGGGTTTATCATATGAGATCAGAAAGTTGCTTCTATGTATTTTGTTTTACCAGTCATCTATTTTTTACTGCTTCTTGTTTCATATAAAATTATTTCAACCGCTGACATTCGCCAGCAAGATTAACATTAATATTTCCAATTTAACATTTAACTGTGCACATCTGTAAAGATATATGGCTGTCATAAAACTACAGTACAGTAAGTTTTCCAGGGATTGGGTCTATACCAAATGAATCCAATCAAAGACTGACACTGATTCCAACCGGCTTTGGACCAGACCCTAGCAGAGATTTTACCACTTTTAAAATTCCTGGCTTCATTCTAATGCTGCTCACACAGTGTATTTAGTATTATCATTGCCTCTGGGGGAACTACTTAGTGCAATGCCTTCCAAATTATGAAGCACTTTGAAGCTTCAATAAAAATGATGGGTTTATAACAAAATAATTAGTCTCTATAACATGGAAAGCATTAGAAAAACAGGAAATGGAAAATTAGAAGTTAATTTTAAAGCCTTATCTGCAGAACTAAAATTAAAATTGAGCTTAATAGAATAAGCAACCCTCCTACCTGGGCAGGGAAAATGGCTACTACAGATTTCACAGGACTTTGCGTCGAATAACTCCCTTTCTGTTTGCTTTTTTTTGTTACCAGCAAACATTATATATACAAAGAGCCAACAGCTGTTATGAAAGTAACAGCTGAGGAGACATGGAAGCATCACTCACTAACCTAGGTGCAATACGTTACATTTCACAGTGACAAGAGCTTGGGTCATTCAGTTCAAAACATTTCATTCCCTTTGCACCACCAGGCATCAACTAGTTTAAGAAGTCCACGATACCTTAATTGTACCATATGCAACTAGTATCTGTAATACTAGTTAAAAAGTTCAGAATACATCTGGACAGTGAGAAAATAAACCAAATGGTGTATCAACCCATCTTGTTTCACTAGTAACTATAGTAGCCCTCATACAGCAGAAGTTCTGTAAATTTTCAGATGCATCTGATATTTGATCTGTTTTCCTTTCATTTAGTCTTTTTTTTTTTTTTATGTATGTGTCTAGTACAGCAGAAAACAAGTCATGCCTGAAAATTTGGAGGGGTGGGGCACGAGAGGAAAGAGAATAAAGATGCTTGCAAACATCTAAAGGTATTTGTTGTATGTTCAGACGTTCACATTAAGAGTAACTGGGCAGGCTTTATTTATTTTCAAAACCCTTTAGCAATCTAGGCTGTAGGAGGTCACCGAGTTGAAACTTTAGGGAAACACTTATGCATTTCTTTAAGAATATAGAAACATACTTGATCAAACTCAGAATCATCATAGCTTATAAAGCTGTGAAAGGCTGAATTTATCACAGAAATGTTGATAAACATACTATTAAATTTAACACCCTGAGATTCCTACATGTGTCAAAATATTAAAAATGAGCCTTAAAAAAGACTAATTTGGAGGAATCCATTCCTTAAAAGAAAATGTTACATTCTTTTACTCCTCCTTTCAATTATGTGCTACAGCTGAATGCCCCTTGAAGACATCGGTGGAGTACTGCTGAAGCCCTCAAAATAAAATTCAAGTACCCACAGCCTTTGCACTGATGTTCTTAGGTGTTAATGTCATCTCCAACACTCAGGTACCAGCTTAACAGTCCACTCAGTTCAGTAGTGAACTGCGATACTGTGAACTGCAATATTCCAGTTCAGTGCGTGTCTAATTAAGAAAACAGCTAATTTTTCTACACAGAGTGACTATCAATGTAACTCAGAAAGCTCTATAAAATAACCTCCTTTAAATATTTAGTTCCTTTCCAAGATGCATTATCCAAGCATTATCTAACTCTTCAATTTGGATAAGGTACAAACTGTGCAGTTTTATATGTCCCACAATCATATCATATAGCTAAAGACATCATAAGTACCAAGTACCATGACACTTGCTAAGGGTACTGCAAAACCCCATTATTTTGTAAATACCAGTACCCTCTGCCTAGTAAGTAACTAAGCAGCTAGTCTAAATTATCAGCTTGCAAGTTGCTGTTGTTCCGGTTGCAGTTAATGATATATGTTCCTTTTCCATACCTTGTTCTTATATGAATTATACATAACTCCAGCACATAAATCCACGTGCCTGCCTCTTTGTCATTCCAGCATGTGTTCCTTTTCTCAGAGCCAGGATTCTAATTATATGTAAATAGAAGCAAGCACCTACACAGAGAAATTCACAGGGATTCACATTCAGGAATGTAAGGGAACATTTCATTCCTTTTCACCTTCTACTGGTGTTAACCTAAATATTATTTTGTGGGTTAAGTCAGAGCTGCAAAACATTCTCATTTCCACACTGTAAAAATGTACTTTTGTATGCAGGTTTTACCCAAACCTTTTTTTTTTTTTTGCTACCCACATCTTCCACAGGATCTGACAAAAAGAATTTTTATTTTAATCAGAATGGTTTGGGTTGAAAGGGACCTCAAAGATCATCTAGTTCCAACCCCACTGCCATGGGCAAGACACCCTTCACTAGATCAGGTTGCCCAAAGCCCCATCCAACCTGGCCTTAAACACTACCAGGGATGGGGCTTCCACAACCTCTCTGGGCAGCCTGTGCCAGGGCCTCACCACCCTCATAGTAAGGAATTTCTTGCTAACGTCTAATCTAAACCTACCCTCTTTTTAGTCATGTGGCAACCTCCCTTCCACGTACCTATGTGCCCCAACACAGTTCCTACTGCAATGAACTCTACCTGCACCCATTTCCTGTAAAGTGGAGCAAAAACCAAGCCTTGTCCTCTTTTTTTAAAAAGACTGGTTAATTTTCTAATCCATCACTAGCCATTTGCCTACTACCTCTATTTTAAACAGGTCTATTCCCAGACACTTACATTATGGCTGAAGACTTGAGCATAAGAAGGTGGAGGTGAAGGAGGTGAAGGACCTCCATAAGGAGGTGAAGAATCTTCCCTCCACTTTTCCATTTGGCAGAAGGTACATCTGCTCTGGTGCCAGAGCCTGGCTTGCACACACACATACCAACCTCTGTTCCATTCTACCTGTTCAAGATGTTTCACTCACTGAGCAGCCTGTGTCATGGCTCATGCTGTATAATACACCTACACCTGTTTTTCACAATTAGCCACCCCTGGCACGACTAGGGACAAAGCCACAACTCCCAAGGAGTTGAGTGCTAAAATCCATCACTGTCTAAAACTCACTGACCCTAAAGTGATGCTACAGTGTTTTCTGTGCACCCAAACACTACAGACTAAGCCCAAGACAAATGTGTGTCCAAGTTCAACCCACTGACAGAGCAACTGAGGGAAACAAAGCCTCTTAGTTTCATTAATTCTGACTGCCATCAGAGCCCCAGCTTTGGTGGAAGACGTTTTACAAAGTTCAGAAATCTTGTTCTCATTTATAATAAAGCATCCCTTAACAGACTTCATACCATGAAATAAAATAACCTCAACTAAAACAACGTATCTGGGTTATGTTATCATAGAATGCTTTGGGTTGGAAAGGGACCTCAAAGATTATCTAGTTCCAACACCCCTGCCATGGGCAGGGACACCCTTCACTAGATGCGGTTGCCCAAAGCCTCATCTAACTTCACCTTAAAAGCCTCCAGGGATGCGGCTTTCACATCTCTCTGGGAAACCTGTGCCAGTGCCTCACCATCCTTATATCCTAAGTTCTAATATAAATCTGCTCTCTTTCAGCCTAACACCATCGTCCCTTGTCCTGTCACTACACTCCCTGGTCAAGAGTCCCTCTCCCACTTTCCTGTAGGACCCCTTCAAGTATTGGTAGGCCAATTAGGTCACCCCGGAGCCTTTACTTCTCCTTGTATAAGAGGTGCTCCAGCCCCTTGATTATCTTTATGTCTCTGCTCTGGACTTGTTCCAACAGCTCTACATCTTTCCTGTACTGGGGATCCCAGAGCTGGATGCAATATTCCAGGTGGGGTCTCACAAGAGCAGAGCAGGGGGGCAGAATCACCTCCCTCGACCTGCTGGCCACACTGTTCTTGATGCAGCCTGGGACATGATTGGCCTTCTGGGCTGCTAGCACACACTGCCAGCTCATGTTGAGCTTCTCATCGATCATCACCCCCAAGTCTTTCTCCTCAGGGCTGCTCTCAATCTATCCTCTGCCCAGCCTGCAGTTGTGCTTGGGATTGTGCTGACTCACATGCAGGACCTTGCACTTGGCCTTGCCGAACTTCCGGCAGTTCTCACAGGCTCGTCTCTCCAGCCTGTTAGGGTCCCTCTGGATGGCATCCCTTCCCTCCAGTGTGTCGACCTCACCACACAGCTTGGTGGTGTCACTGACAAACTTGCTGGGGGTGCACTCAATCCCACTGCCCATGTCACTGACAAAGATGCTGAACAGTGCCAGGCCCAGTACTGACTCCTGAGGGACACCACTCGTCACAGACCTCCACTGGACATTGAGCCGTTGACCACAACTCTTTGGGTGTGACCATCCAGCCAGTTCCTTATCCATCGAATGCTCCATCTGTGAAATCCATGTATCTCCAATCTAGAAACAACAATGTCATGCTGGACAGTGTTGAAGGCTTTGCACAAGTCCAGGAATATGATGTCAGTCATCCTTCCCTCGTCTACGATATCTGTCACTCCATCATAAAAGGACACTAGATTTGTCATTTTATTGCACAGTACAACATATGGTGAATTTTCTTCTAAAAAGGTCAAAAAGCATTGATGTGAAAATAAAAGATTAGCACATGAAACCCAATACAGAAGCTTGATTTACCTGTAGAAATAATGAAAGGGTTGTGGTTTTTTTTTTTAAAAAGTGAAAATTCTTTTACTTTCCACCTGTTAATAAAGAAAAATAATAACAAATCACTGTTTTTTATATATATTACTCTTTTTTAAAAAAAAATAAATCTTATATATATCTTCCTGCCCCAAATGAATGCTAAAGTAGAATTACACTTTTGTGTTGCTAGTTCAGTGTTCAAGTTGCAGCTATGGCTGGATTTTTATAATATGGAAATCTAACACTTTTCTCAAGACTAAGGAAAGTCTGTAAAAATTCTAATTTACACGTCTAATGCAGGTGACAAACAATCAAGCAAAGGCAGCAAAAATGCTACCTTGTGTTTGCAAGTGCTCCCTTTCCCTGATGCTGTGAAAAAGGGAGGTGAAGAATTACATCTAAAGAAACAGAAGACAGGTATCAACAGATCAGAGGGACACCAAGAGAAGCACTTGACCAAGCATGAGCACAGCTAAGGGAACCAGGGCTTTATTTGATATGTAAAAATGGCACTTCAGTAGGGACCTGATAGCAGCTTTCCCATTCCATGAGGACAATGAGGCACTGGATCAGTTGCCCATAGCAGTTGTGTCGTCTCCATCCTTAGGCCCATTCAAAGTCACAGTTCCAGTGTACGGAATAGAACTTCAGGACAATGGTTTCTCACAAAATCAAATGTTAAAACCAAGTCATGAAACGTAAGGGTCAAGAGTCATGATCTTAATTTACTCCTCTTTTTACACACATACTGTAAAGCTAACATAATTCTTTTTTTTAATTGTAAAGAATCTGCAAATCCAGAAATACACATGGTTTGGGTTCTAAATGTAAATTACTGCAACATCTTATCTCAGGTGAATTTCCAGAACTAATAGCAATTTCATTACCTTGGAAGTCATCCCCTACACACACACACACAAAAAAGAAATAAAATAAAAGCACACCACCAACACAGGTTTTGCTTTTTTCTGTTTAGGAGGACACCAAGACCAGGCTCTAAGGCTGCAATGACAGCTTTATAAACACTTGTCATGAGGCAGATCCAGAATTTAAAATTAACTGCCTAGGCCAAATTTCCTTGCTATAAAACATCCTTATCTCTCCTCCCTCCTATAAAAATATAAGAGGTAGAACTGGCAGCAGGTTGTTACAAGCAACATTATCTTAGAAAACATTTGTCAAAGGAAAAAAAAAATTTAAATGTTTGCTGGTGTAATACCAGAAAGGGAGGAAGGAGCAAAACAAACTTCTGGATTTATAATGAAAGCTTTCATTGATTCTTTTTTGTGCTAGAATTAATAAATTAAAAATTCAGTATTTGAAAGACTAAGCCTCTGTCAGATATTTTTGAGTTCAAAGGATTTCTTTATATTAATTTTGTTTTGGCAAAATTCATCAAAAGGAGCTAGAAAATATGCAGCTGTTTGATAATGCAAAGAAAATTCAACGAAGGCGAATATGTTAGACTTTCTTGAGTATATAAACATTTTTATATTTACAGTTCTTTTTACTATTAATTTGTGAATTATAATGTGCATATGGAAACATACGTTTTTATCTTTCAGCAGCAAATCCTTCCAATTCTTACTCTGTCAAGCCAAAGACTGATATTAGGGAAAAATAGGCACTAGAATAGACTGAAATCATCCCTTGCCCAGTGCTCCAGTTTGTGCTCCAAGAAACACCACCAAGGGACACAGGGCAACAGTTCTCTATCCTACAGTGTTTTTAAGTAGTTTATTTCTTCATGTACTTTGAAGTTTCTTGTTTCCTACGCTGATCCTCTCTTCTATGCAAACAGGGTACCATTTCAGAAATCACTCTCATTTCAGAGTAAGCAAAGTCCTCCTTGTAGACACATGCCCCCTCCCACCGTTTTGCGTACCTTGACTTTCTGATTAATAGTCTGCTACTCTCATTTAACACATCCCTCCTCCTTCATATGGTTATTCCACCATTCTCAACACAAATGCAACTTCCTCAAACACCATCCCCAACTGCTTGCCTCCATCAGCTCCACAACCACCTGGGAACACGGTCCTTTCTGCAACAGCCTGCAGTGATGCATTACATACCAGCAGCACAAGAATAAAGTATCACACCCAAAACAGGAGTAACAAAAATGCAGACTGGTACTTTGAGCTACCCTCAACTGGAATCAGAAATACTGATGTTTGACTCCTCTGCGAGGAAATACCCAGGAACTACAGTGATCATGGCAGATGTAATCTTATTCCTTTATAAACTTTAGAGTCTTCCCATATTACTCCTTGCTGCTTCCAAAAAACAAGCATATTATCAAATATCTCTCTGCCCCCTAAAATAGGTGGGTATTTTTTCTTCAAGGTCAATTAAGCTCAAAATTGCCATTGCTCAAAGAGTAATACAGACAATAAGGCAACCATCCACCCCACTCCACAATTAACATGCTCTCCCTTACTGCTTTCATTAGTGCTTTACAGAAATTCTCCATTACCTCCTGTCATAACTCACCCTTTGATTCTCCCTCACTTATTTCCACGCAAAAAAGGAACATGAGATGGAATACAACCAGCAGTACTAATAACTCGTTACCTTGCATGCAGACATCAACACAAGATTCCCTGTCCATTTACCAACTCATCCAACATAACAGGACATGCATCCAACGTGCCAAGGAGTATCAGCAAGGCCTTAATAAAGCTGCAGCTAACATCCACGGGATCCCTTGCCCAGAAAGGACATTTCAGAACACTTCCTTCACGACCCTTCAGACATATTTGCCAATTTCTTTGGTAACATTCAGTCTAGGCTATCCAGAGGACACTGTGTCGCTTACCTCATCAAGTAGGGAAAATAAGCAACACCGCATGGTTTGTGCCTACACCAAGAGTCAATTTCAAATTAAAAACTATGAATATTCAGTTTACAAAATACCAAGTTATTAAGCAAAAGCACTGCAGTAATGTTTTTGCATTTGGTTTGTTGCCAAGTCTGAGAAAGATACAACAAAATTTACTATTAATTATATCTTGACAATCTCTGTCCATGTAATGGCTGTGCTTTCAATCTGTAAATGTGTTATTAATTTGCATATAAACCACATTAGAAAGCCTCAAATACGATTTGCAACTGCCTAATTTTCTCATTCATCAAAAGGTATCATCTCATCCTCAGAATTTATTGTTTTTGAGGGATTTAATCATTTTATTGACATGCTTACTTTAAAGTAAAATAATACTGTTATTTTCTAATTTACATTAATATAACTACCATTTTAATGGGTTTAATCTGCCTGGAGCAAATGGCTTAGCAACATACAAGCTGCTACTTGTCTATCATGGAAACATGCAGAGTGGTTTATTTCAAAATGAAATACCAAGTATATTCACAAAGCAGAACATAAAACTTGCCACAAATGGCCCTAATGCGAGTACAAGAAAAACTGTAGTACATAAATAAATCAAATGCTGGAGGAAAAAAAATGGTTATCCCTTGTGTAACTATAGCCCAATCTTTACCCTCTTAATAGCCCTGTACAGAAATGAATCACAACGTATTTCTTCCGTGTTTTCAAAGAGAAAATCATTTTGGCTGATAACCAAACCACAGAGAACTAAGGAACAAATTAAGGTTTGCCTGCCTGACCTTTTGGAAGAGTAAAAGGAGTCTCTCACACATAAACTGTAACACACTTGAATTCAGCCCAAGTTACTACTGGAAGTTATTACCATGCACTCATGGTTTGGTCCCCAAGTAAACTAATTCACTGCTCTCTGCTAAAATCCTTTTTTGATATGGGGCAGGGGGGAGAGAAGAAACAAAAAAACCCATACAAAAACACCATAAAGCAAATAAAAACAACCCCAAATATCACAAATCCACCTCTGTCTGCAACCTCAAAAAAGTCTGATGGAACGGCCTTTGTAACAGAGTGAATCCCTCATCCTGGAAGCAAACACCAGAAAGATCACAGCACGCCACAGAGCAGTGCAGGAGGGCTTGCAGTGTTCACATCATGCCTGTTTTGTTTCTTAAGTTAGCCTTTGAGGCTGAACCAACTCTCATTAGTCCCAGCTGTAGTAGAAATGTTATGGTTCTGTACTGCAGAAATACTGAAAACACCAGTGGAAATGGGGATCCCACTCATCCAGGGAGCTGACATGTTGCATCAGCATACCTTCTGCTTCCAAAGCTACATCTTTGGATACTAACTGACAATCAAATTGTGGAGAAAGTCTAGTCTGGGTATCCTTAAAGAAAAAAACCCTAAAATTGAAACTTGACTTTTCCTGCTATGTTAAAAATACTTATTTCTATTACGATTTCACCTGTCAGTGCATCAGGAGTGTTTTACACTCCTGACAACCCACTGCAGATATCAAGCTTCAGAGGGACAACCCCACATGCCAAATGGTCTTGCCTAAACCATCTGCCCCAACTAAAAGCTTCTTCTGTCCACAGAGTCAAACCGGATAATTCAGCTACAATTTAGAGTAATCTCAAAAGGGCTGCTTTCATTTCAGACCTGAAGTATTTCCATGCTTAGTCGGGGGTAGGGGGGAGATACTGAAGCATGTCAATTGTTTTAACAATAGATTTGATCTCCCCAAAGAAATCTTGTCTTGATTACATATTTAGGCCTTGTCAGAAGTAAAAATGTACAACTTTTACAAATCAGGTATTTCAAATGAGAAATAGTCAAAGTGCCACAGGAAAGCAGGCAACAACTTCTCCAGCCATTCCTGTGAAGCAGACTAATAACTGGCATCCATTCAGAGGAAACTGCAGGCCAGTTTGAAAAATGGACAACGTTTTGACAGACATTCAGATAAGCAGTAACTTCCTATTAGGAACCCGCAAACGCTCTTGTGAACACAAAGCCCTAAGATGCGCCCCAAGGCACGGGTTCTGCTGCCTCCTCTCAGCGGGTCCCTCTCACGGGGCTTTCTCAGGAACTGCAGAAAGTCACTGACTGGCCCAACACCACCAACAAACCTTCACTTCTTCTGCCAGCGCCGATTATTTGGAAGTAAATAATTACACACAGTGAGATACAAAACCTGTCTTGTTTGCTCACGTGGTCAGTTTACACCATCCCAAAGTTAAGAGGTGAGGGACAGAGTGAAAACTGTAACAGTATTCCCATAAAGAGAAAAGGCAGATACTGGTTTCCTTTTTACCATGATTTCTAGGACTAAGTGACCTCAGTGGCATATTTTTTTGTATTTCTGACCACTGAAAGGACAGGATCTCACATATCACTTCAGAAGAAATGGCAGTTGAGGAGGAAAGAGGTATTCATATCCAAAGCTTAAATAAAAGAGGTGACCTGAATTGTACTGTAAAGGAACATATTTCTGCTCCAGTCACTTAAACTTTCCTACAGATACCAGTCTTCTAAGTTGGCTGCCAGTCTACCATGGATAACCCCCTGATGACCTTATGATCAAGTTAACTAGTGCTTAAATGCATATGGAAATAGTGGTATGTGTTTACTTGTAGTATCTATATTGAGATAACTTAATCCATATTCAGCAATTAATTTGACCATATATATCATGATGTAATTTCTGCTTTATTCCAAACCAAAATGGAAGTATACAACTTATACTCTACACTGCCTACACAGTGGTCTCAATATACTTTTAAGTCTACTCTGAGTAAATTCTCTTTATTATGAGATTGATGATCAAAGCTTAAAGAAAACAAAGAGAGTGATGGATAATTATCACCTTTGCAATTAGCTGAGTACCATTTTGATTTGGTATCTTCTTATGGCATGACAGGATAGCTTGATTTCCCTGAGCTGCACGTGCAAAACAAATTACTTTCTCCCTCCTTTTTTCCAGTCCCTTTCCAGTTTGCCCAAGTTGGCTGTAATTTCCCAAATGAACGGGATCAGAAAGAAATTGTTCTGTATACCTGCTTTTTATGGTATTGATGCTGCTCAGATCCAAGTGTGCTGATTCAGCAAAAATTCAATCATATTTGATGATGCCCAAAGAGAATCAGAATCATATTTTTTAACCAATCTGGAAGTTTTTAATTTATTATTATAACAGTATCTCTAATAAGCAAGCTATTTGAGTTCTGATCCTTTATTTCACATATTCTATGCCTCATTTTTTCTTCCTATAAACTTGTCTACTCACTAATAAAAGGCAGCTTTTTCATCTCAAACTTGGGAAACTCAATTTAGTAACTTTTAAATAACATCATTCAGGTTCCTAATGCTTCAGTTTATAACTTATAATTATCTGCCTATTCAGACAGCATTAACTAACATCACATTCAAAGTCATATGCATCATACCTGATTGTAAATCTATCAGACTACTCCTTTGTATATATAAGCTTAATTTTTGTTGACAGGGCTAAATTGGGATTTAAATTCTAGCAGGAGTACATTTAAATGTAAATTTACTTTTTTCCAGCAACAGATTTTCTGAACTTAGCATGAGAAAGTTGAATTTAATCAATGTATTTGCACACACCATTTCCTGTGCAAAACAGTCATGCAAGTAAATTTGGCAAGCAAGTTATTTCCATTTGGCTGCAAGTGTTTGTGTGCATACAATCTGAGTAGGGAAACTGACCAAAGGATTTGGTTTCAAGAGCTAAAAACTGTGTGAAAGATTACACTGCTAAAGAAAAAAATACTTAAGATATCAGAGTATGTTTCCTAATTACTTCTTCACACATTTGTGTAAGCTTCCCTATTAAAAAGCAAGAGCAACTGAGCAAGAAGATAGCTAGGTTTTTTATTCCCTTTGTTAGAGATATTGTTGTAGCACTGTCAGTGTGGAAACTGATGTTAAAAACAAAGAAAGTACTATTTTATGAATCGAGGAGTCTAGAGAGACATTCCCTCCTCTGTCAATTGAAGATGAAATGCCTCAGAATAGATGTTAGAAATTGGTGGTGCCACTAAAGGTTTAAAAGAGTTGCAAGGTAGAAGATTTCTTTGTAAAGTCTCATCTCATTAGCAGATGAGATAAAACCTCTATAGATACTTGCAATGTTTGTGACATGAAAGTTCTAATTAGATGTTTACTATCTAAATCAATAATCTACTTTTTCTTAATCTAAATTATAACATTTATTGACATTTCTGATTCTTTAACACAGAACTTACATTGTTTAGTATAAGGTTATACTTAATCCAGTGCTTGTGATTAGCAAGAAAATCATGTGGACAGAGAAACACGGCGTTACAAATCTTCTTTAGAAAAGGGAATTCACTCAATCTTATAAAGGTAGAATTTAAAACAAATCTTGGAATTTTTTCTTGGTTTTTGTTTAATGCATTATTGTCAAGGAGTTCAGAGACAATTCTCTTTCCAGAGGACCATAGCAGGCCATGCCTCACTTAACATCAGCTTGACAGACCTGAAGAAAGAAAAAGAGGAATGCTGACAAGGAGCTGCAGAACCCTAATGGATCTTCAGGTATTTAGATACTTCAACTATTTCTCCCATTTCTCATACATAGGAAATCTCATTGTTAATAACAACCAAAGTCAAAATGAATTGCTAAATTCATGAACTCTGTTTCTCCTCTGTAACAATCTCCTGGATTCAGTTCCCAACAAGATGATTTTTCTATGAAAAAAAAATCTGGCTTCCAAATTACTTACATCCCTTTTTTGGCTTTAATTTCTAAATGAGAAGCATAGAGGAAGGATCCCTAGTAAATTCTAAAAGTCGGAAGCCTCAGTGTCACAGCCTTTTAACTAAAAAAGTGCTTGCAAGAGGGTATTGTCTTCATAGCATGGCCACAAAATGCCATAGTGGGCTTTCCACCTGTATCTGAGCCTGAAGTTCAAAATCACTAAAGTTTATTACTAAAGTAAGGTAACAGCTACAAGAACCATTCCGTACTTTCAGATGACAAGTGGGGCTTTGTATCATATTTCAGATATAAGTTATTGTACTATCATTCCCGTTTATCCTGCACAGCGACTCATCTCCATGGCTGCAGATGGTGACCCTGCACATTCCTCCCAGCCTGCCACGTCTGTCTCCTTGTTTAATGGCAATGAGCCATTGGTAATAGTTTTTCTCTTCTGATTTGGCTGCTGAATTATGGAAAGCCACTAGGTGTGTATGGTTATCAATTTTATGCGCATCCCTGATTAGAAGAAGTTGGGACAGTATTTGCACAAACTCCGGCAAAGCCCATGCGATAACTGTATCTGAGTCTCCAAAATAACACTGTATATTTAGCACCTGAATTATGACTGGAAATGATATCTTGGAGGAATATTATACTTCTGAACAATGTCTGTTTAGACAACAGAATACAAAGAGCTGAAAATAAATATCCTATCACAGAGCAGGGAATTAATTGGATAGTGATCTATAATGAGTCCCCAAAAACCTGAATGTGGAGTTGGGCTACTCTTTGTCAAACACTTCACTTTAAAATAACAAAAAATCATCTATTCATTGCAAGAAAGAGAAGAACAGAGTAAGTTAAGCACCTTATAAAAATGCAATATAAAATTCTACTTTAACAACAGAATTAGAAATTGCATCTCAGTGAGGTATTAGAATTGACTTGAAATAATTTTCTTCCCTGTATTTGCTTTCTCCTAAAGGTTCATTTCTCCTTAAAACCTCTTGCTCCCTACAGGCTGCTGTTCTCATTACCTACTTCAGTATTACATTCAGTACATATAAAAGTTTCCAATCTTTGCGTCCTAAGCACAGGCACCGGTTACTCTGTTACCTGTGGGGCAGCCTGCTCTCTTTTCTGGGTCAGCATGAGCTAACACACACACCGCATCAGTGTTCACTTCACAGGTGTCAGGTGACAATGCAGGAACAATAACTCAAACACTGTGGTTTGGATCAATGTCAAAATGGAGTAGGACATCACTTAGTGGTGGTGACTTATTAGGCCTGTTCACCTTCAGAAAGTTCCCTGAAGTTGTTTCTTCTTTCCTTTACAAATAATGTCTGCAGCTTTAAACCAAGACACTGGTTTCTGCTGCTAACCACTTTTCCCCTTCTAGGTCTCTTGACCCTCACTGCCAGGAGCTGCTGATCCTTAAGCTTGCCCCTTCCATGTTGACAGCAGTTAAACAAGTAGGTTGTGCCCTTCTGCTTGCTGTCTTGTTACTATTTAGGTGGTGTTTTCACTCCACTGTCAAAGTACAGGTTAAGAGAGTAGGTGCCTTCTTTTTACCATCAGTAACCTCAGCTATGGACCATGACAAAATAACTATCTGAAAAATCAGTGAGCAATGAAAACCACCTCAGCCCGTGATGATAGCTTAACCTCCCAGCTCAGACATATTTTGAACTTCTGCAACATTCCATTCCTGTGCTGGTTTTGGCTGGGACAGAGTTAAATTTTCTTCCCAGTAGCTGGCATGGGGCTGTGATTTGGATTTGTGCTGACAACACAGAGCTGATAACACAGGGGTGTTGTGTTACTGCTGAGCAGCGCTCACACAGAGCCAAGGCCTTTGCTGCTCCTCACACTGCCCCACCAGCCAGTGGGCTGGGGGTGCTCATGGAGCTGGGAGGGGACACAGCTGGGACAGCTGACCCCAGCTGACCAAAGGGATGTTCTCATATCATACCACATCATGTTCAGCATGGAAAACTGGGGGAAAAAGGAGGAAGAGGAGCACATTCACAGTGATGGCATTTGTCTTCCTAAGTCACAGTTACATTGATGATGGAGCCCTGCTTTCCTGGGGATGGCTGAGCACCTGCCTGCCCATGGGACGTGGGGAATGAATCCCTTGTCTTGCTTTGTTTGCTGCATGGCTCTCACTTTACCTGTTAAACTGTTTTTATCTCATCCCAGGAGTTTTCTCACTTTTACCCTTCTGATTCATTCCCCCATCCCACTAAGGGGAGTAAACAAGCAGCCGTGTGCTGCTTAGTTGCCACCTGGAGTGAAACCACAACAACATCCAATACTTCCCTGGTTCATTCTTAATCATCAGCCGCCACCCTTTAATATTACTTGGTATTTGGTATCGATCATACTTCCCAGATTAGTATAAATTTTCTTCAATTGTGAGCACCTGGAAGTCTGGAGCAACACACCCTTGGATGTGCTAAGTATATCTTGTGACCTCATTTATCTCCTTATCACCTAACAAAGTCCAAAGAAGGCAGAGGCATTCCCTGTATTTTTTTCCTCCCTGAACCAGCTTTACTTGTAGCTTTTTTCTCCTCTGTCATAAAAACTACCTGAGACTTATACCTGGCAGGCAAAACTGAAGAGCCTGGCAAAGATCCAAACAACTAGAAGTAGACTTTTAATATGGCAGGTGTTGAATAGCTATGTCTACAGCCAATGATTGTAATGCCACCTACAGTAATCATGAAAATGTATCAAGGTTTCAGAAACGAATGGATAAATATTTAGGTACGCTACTATAAAACAGCAGTAAAAACGGTAGGGTGTAAGAGCTCTGTTTAAGTGCCAGTAATCATGTAAGTGACTGACTGGCACAACATTAAATTTAGTATTAGCAACATCTAAATTCAACATTTTTTAAAGAAAAAAATTATAATTAAGATGTACCTTATAGAATATTGATTTAATCATAACCAATTACTTATAATGTATAGATTAGCATGACAAAGTAAAATGTTTACAATTAGATTTCAAAAGGTCCTTTTAGTCTTCAAGTTACAGAGCTATATAATGGTTTTGATTGGAAGAGACCTTTAAAGATCACCCTGTCCAACCACCCTGTCACAGGCAGAGACATCTTTCACTACATCAGGTTGCTGAAAGACCCAGTCAACCCAAGAAGTGATGGAGCATACAAAATTCTCAGGGCAACCTGTTCCAGTGCCCCACACCATCCTCATAGCAAAACTGTTTTTCCTTATCCAATCTAAATCTACCTCCTTCAGCTATGAAATTATGCAAGGGTGTAATTTAATTGTAGGTCTAGATAGCTCAGTGTACTGGGAAAATATTTCTTAAATTTCTGCATTTTATGGAAATTTTTTTAGGTTTTTGCTTATCCTGACCAAGGCATGGGAGTAAATTAAGAGTTGACTGTGCTTTACTTATGTGTAAGGTTTCATATTATTACATAACCTATTATCACTATATAGTTTATTGTTATTTACCATATTATTACATATTATAGAATGAATGCCTTTTTATGTAACCAATTACAGCAAGAGGTTCCTCTTGATCTCAGAGTACCGTACCTCAACATTTCCAGTCCTATGGTAATTAATAGCTCTTACTACACTGCTTCACTTCATACAGAAGCATGCCACTTCAGTGTGGTGGTTCAGCCCCAAACAGCAGCTGAGGACCACACTCTGCTGGCTCACTTCTGGAAACAGATAGAGCCTCCCTGGGTTGCAATAAGGACAGTTTGCTGACAAAAGCACCGTGAAAGGGCAACAATAACAGCTCATGGCAAATTTCACTCACACCTGGTGATAACAGAGTACTGACCAGATGCCCAGGCCACACTCAGACTGCTCTGGAGGCACCCAGGAGCACCCCTTCCCAACCAGCCCTTTTTATGGAGGAGTGATGCCAGGTGATGTGGAAACAGCCCAGGCTAACTCAGCTCACCTGGGCTGGCTGCCTGGGGAGGTAACTCTGGCCTGGCCAGAACCAGGACATTTAGTTATGATCATCTTAACTGTTATATTGGCTTCAGTCATTGCCTATGTCAACAGTATTGCTCAGGTAACTTCATGAACATACAGTGGTCACTTATGGAAGAAAGTCTAATGCAAAGCAGAAAGAACACACCAATGCAGGGTGAACATGTGATTTATATGCAAATGAGCTATTTCAATAGAGCAGAAGTACTAATTCTTAGCAGTAGAAGTTGTATTTAATCAATTATGTTGTGTTGAAGAAGTAAACCTTATAAGAAGTACCCCACCCCCCCAATTATCCATAAATACCTCCAGGAAAGAGGGGCTCACACTCCAGTCACTTCTTTTCCTGGTACTTAAGTAAATCCTTCTACCAGTGTAAGAAAAATCAGATACAGATGAGAAAAATACTGTAGATGAGATGAACATACATGAACACTAACAAGGTATTCTTGATTCACAATATTTTAAGTGTGATTTAAATTTTTTTAGATACTAAAATTTACTTGCATGTCTCAGGGCCATTAGCAGAAAAAAATATCAGTTAAGGAAATCCCTAAAAGGTATTTTGAATTTTCCTTATTTCAATTTATACCACTTTAATTGTGAAACTAGCAAGCAAATATAGTACTGTATGACCAATCACACAGGCACATAAACAGAGATTAACTGAAGACAGTTATTTGTGAAGACATGGTTGTACCAAGCTTTTGTCATGCTATTTTGAACAGTGAACAAATACATAAAAAGTAAGCTGCAACAACAGATAATGTACAATCAGGGAAAGATTAAAGTATGCTGAATAAATAGCTCACACAATCTCACAGAAACTGAAGGAAATACCAAAGTCATTCATTCATAGAGGAAGAATTCAGATCCCAGAAGTTACTAAAGATTGTCAAATGCTCTCCACTGGAATAGTCTGAGCCTTGAAGATCAAGTGAGGAAGTGAGGAAGCCCCAACGCCACAGTGATACTTATAGCTACTTGTGAATGACATTTTTCTTGTGAATAACAATAACCAGCTGTAAGCAGGCAAAGAAAGGAGAAGAGCTAAATTATCTTTTGATTTCACAATCATAAAAGAACAAGACCTCTGTTCACCTCTGGTGAAGTAGCAGTTCTTAATCTCCAGTTTTCTTTTTCTCTGGAGGGACACCCCTACACAAGCAGCAGAACCTCACCCACACTATTACTCTGCAGAGAGCCTGCTTGCAATCATGAAACGTCAACAAGACATCATAAATCTGTTCTGCCTTTCTACGTACAGACACCTACAGCACCCCCATACATACTATTCCTGAAGAAACAAGTCGTGGATGGGATAGAAAAGGCAAGGGCTCAGGGTGCTGGGAGCAGAATGGACATAGCAATCAACAGCAGAAAGCTGATGTTCAATCCCTTTGGGCGTAGGCAGGTAAAGAAGGAAGTACCCACAGAATATCCTTAGGAGGAAAGCAAGCTTATACCAGGGAACCAGCAAGCCTGGGTGCTTCTCTGATAGGTCTCTACACTAACGCACACAACATGGGGAATAAGAACAAAGAACTAGAGGTTTGTGCAGTTACAGGGCTACAACCTCACTGGGATCAGACACTCAACTGGTGTGCCTTGATGGGTTCTTTAGGAAGGACAGGCTGAGAAGATGAGGCAGGGCAACTGCCCTTTACAAGAAGGAGGAGCTGGAATGCAAAGAGCTCTGCCCTGGGACTGATCAGGAGGCAGTCAACAGCTTATGGGTTGAGCAAAGCAGATTAGCACTGGTGCTGCTGCAGCAGGTACCCACTACAGACTTGATCAGGAAGAAGTAGATGAGCCCTTCTCAAACAGCTGGAAGAAGCCTCACATTTACAGCCCTGGTTGATGAGGGGGAATTCAACCACTCCAATAGGCATTGCTAGATGGACAACGCAGCAGGGCCCAAGCAAACTAGGGCACATCTAGAGTTTAGTGAGAACAACTTGCTTGCACAAGGGACCAAGGAGACAACGAGGAAAGGTGTTCTGCTAGACTGGATACTTACAGGTAAGGGCATGACACTCAAGGGTAGCCTTCTCTGAGATCAGAATCCTAAGGTGACCAAAGGACAGTATAAAGTTGATGTTTAGTCTTGCAGAGGTAGTGTTAGGAAAGTCAAGTCCAGTCTAGAGTTGAATCTGACAAGGGATTCATAGAGCAACAAGAAAGGCTTCTACAAGTCTATAAACAGCAAAGGGAAACCTAAATGTTTCTAGCATGACTGCAATATTACAGTTTGAAATCACACTAATTGCAACTCCATTTCAACATAAGAATTTTCTGTATTTGTGTCATTCAACTGTTCTCCCTTTCCAGATATACGTCTCATTTAATCCATCTTCCTGGTCAATCACTGTGCTCCACTGCCGTAACTAGTAATGTGCAAGCTGAGGTTCCTCAATCCTCATGCTCTTGAAGAAATCTTCTGCATCTGTTTAGAACAGGTCTTCAGCTAAAGAAGAGAAAGGAAACCCCAGCACAAAGGGGATGACACTGTCAGGTTCTTGGAAGATACAAGAACGCCAAGCCAAAAAACAAATCAGGCAAGGGACAGTTGTTAGACAGAAGGCGCTTTCCATTTGAGATACAGTAGGACTCATGCTTTTACTTGACAGCAACACTGGTGGCAATGGTAGTTTATGAGTCCACTCCACAAAGAATGTAATTTATGCACCACATCCAGATTTTAAAGATGATTTGTTCACAGATACCAGCATGCCTTCATTCCTATCCAGATATGTAACTCAGGGCTACAATTCTGGTGGAAGTCCGCATTCTGCTCACACACACTGGTTCAACTTAATATAAGCTAATAGCAGAGTTAAATATTATAAACTAGGCAGATTTTCTGAGTGCAAGACCAGCTTACAATATGCTTATCTGCATCTTACTGCTTTCATTCATGAAAAACAAATGCTAAGTATTCATCATGATTAAAGACATACCTAAACTAAGCACAGTACTCAATAAGGGATGGATATTTAGGGAAGCCCCATTCCCAACTCTGTACTGGCCTGGTTAAGTCTTTAGCCTGATTAGACTGGAGGGCAGTAACTTCCAGCTTCATGCACTATACCACTGGAGACAAAAGGCATAAGAAAGAGCAACAAGTGAATGGATCCAGCTGTGAACACTATTTAGCTGCTGTTTTTTCATGTTCAAGAAGTTTTGTGTCGAAGGTTGTGACTAAAGCCACCTCTCTCTGGGTTTGACAACACTGTAACAGAGGGGAAAAAAACAAACAAGCTGTGGCAGCTTTACATTGTTTTTCATTGCTCTTAAGCAGTCTACCTGAAAAAAGAGATACTGTGGTAAATCTGCAACAGCAAAGCCAAGGCAGAAAAAACAAAGAATAAACCAGACAGAACCTACAAAGGTAGAAACAGTACACTGTCATGGTCTAGACAGTTTTGATCACTATTTTTTCATCACTGCTGAGTGATAATCCCTAAGAGGCACTTGTTTAATATTCAAGGCAAATAAACAGTGTGCCAAGAGAGAGAAGGAAAAAAAAAAAAGAAAAGGAAAAACCAACAAATAAACAATAAACCCACCACAAAGTAAAAAAAACCCTTGAAAATTAGCAAGTCTCCCTGGGGACAGATGCCAGATTTCATACATCTCTGAAATCAGTAAAAGGTAAAGAATAAAAGAATTCTTCCCTAAAACTTCTCCTATGTAGGATGACACTTGTAGTTCATTTGTTTTTGTCTACTTAAGGTATCAATTAGTTTATGCAGTATTATCAGTCTTCTGAAGAACTTTAGTCAGGGTACAAGCCCTGCTATGATCTAAATTGCTGTGTTCTGCAAGATACCTATTCTTTGGGGTTTTGCCTTTCCATATCTGCTTTTTCTTTTTTTTCTCAATATAACCTGGCATTAATTCTGCCCACATATTTGTTCCCAGCATGCTCTACGCTGAGAAAGAACTGACCTTTGTGTACTGTCAGAGAACTGTCCTTTAAAGCTGATCAGTTTGCTCTTTCTCTCACAGGGCTGTCATCTGGAAACTCCATGAACTGAAGGTGGCACGGTCGCGCCCTGGTCTCCGTGCTTGTTCATCAAAAACAAAGATAACTTGATACGCCAGGGGACTGGAGATGGCTAAAAACAGAAGTAGCAGGTAGATGATGATGAAACAAAAAGATGGTGTAAGAGAAGTAAGTTACATTTCAAACTGAGAGACAGGGACAGCTTTTCCAGCAGGTTTGATATTCTTTTCATTTGCAATACATGCTTCAGAGAAAATAAGTCCTACATTTTCAGAGAACACAGTAAGGGTCTGAATTAGTAGGAAACACACACTTGTCTATGAGGAATTTTTGTATTTTGTCTTCACCTCTGACACTGTTAGACACTTCGCTGGGAATTAATCTTCAGCTCATTGCCATTTCTCCATCCTTACTGGAGTCACTTTGGCCTACTTACTATCAGAAAACTTTCTGGCAAGAGATATAATGCTAGCATACTGCAAAGCATCATGAAGGATGAGTCAGTAGCTACAAATATGTCTGACCCAGACTTCACATATAACAACTTACAGAACACCTTCACGAAATTGTGTTGCCCACACAGCATACAACCTGCACCAGCTTGGCTGATCAGCTGTCTGGGCTCCATCAAGCCTTTAACCTACTTCCAACAATATTCCCAGTACCTCACTAATGTTAAGAAATAACAGTTTATGAAAGGAAAGTGTTGAGGAAGCATCTTTTCCTGTAACAAGTACTTGTAACAACCATCACTTGTCAGCAGCAGGACAGTGGATTCTGTTTCACAGGAAATATTACTGTGCCTGTAGTTGTTCGGATTCTGTGCATTCTAACAGCTGCCTCTGTTACATTTCTCGGGTGCTAAGGTAAAGGAGGAAAGCATACAAGCCAAACAATGAGCCACCAACAAGAACGCAACCTTAGAGACCGATCTGACAGTCACAAGGAAAAGTTAATTTCCCAAATGGAATCGGTATCTTCCTTTAGAAGCCCAGCTCTACTCCAGCTCAAGATGCCACAGAAGACACACTGCCCCCTTTCAACACGTGTCACCCTCGTAAGGCAGAGAAATTTCTAAGCCCACCATTCTTAAAAAAACCTCAACACTACACTACTGCACCATTCCATCAGTGTTAGATACACTACTCAGAGATACAGTCACCATCGCTGTCTCTACAAGGACCACATAGGGAAAGAGGGGGAAAGAGCTCAGAAAGAGCTCCGTCTTCAACTCACAGCAGATCCGCTGCGGAAACAGGACGAGGACAACCAAGCTGTTCTACAGAGAGCTGTACTTTATTCCTCAGCAAGCTGGTTATGTAAGACTCTCAGCAGCTGTTGTTCCTTTCTCAGTTATATGTGTTACTAGCACCTGTATGAAGAGCTTATAGAAACATCGCAGTACATCCTTCTACATCATACTGTGGTGAAAACATGCACCATTTGACGTAACTTGCTTTTCAAACATCCATTTTATGGCACCCAGGCATCCCTACCGATCATGTAATATCACTCCTAGAAGGAATTTATTCTATCCCTACTGATCATATAATATCACTCCTAGAAGGTATTTATTCTGAGATGGGCAGTTCCCAAGAGTCCTTCCCAGCATATCTGTACTTTACATTTCATATTCGAGTGAACTAAAATGAAAGAACAGGGAACATTTTTCAGGCAACAAGTATATTCCTGTGTGGTGGAAGGGGCATGTGTGGAGCTGGTGACATAGGCACAGTTCAAGTATACAAACGTTTTCTGATGTATTTCACTCCTCTTGGTATTTCACTGCCTTGTCAATTTTCAGTGGAGAATACATTTTTGTTCAGAAGATCTATACCATTGCATCAGATAGAAGTCTTGACTGAACCGAGGGGTGCAGACCTTCAGGAACAGATTGCTCCAGCACAGAGTCCCACATGGTCACAAGTGCCTCCAGAAAACCTGCTCTGGCCTGGGCTTGTCTCTCCACAGCCTGCAGGTCCTCCCAGGAGCTTGCTGCAGTGTGGGCTTCCTGCTGAGTCACAGCACCCTTCCCATGTCTCTACCTACTCCAGTGTGGGGTCTCTCCATGGGCTGCAGGTGGAATCCCTACTCCCCATGATCTTCCATGGGTTGCAGGGAGAAAACCTGCTTCACAAGGGTCTTCTCCACAGGCTGCAGGGCAATCTCTCCTGCAGTGCTTACAGCACCTCCTCCCCCACTTCTTTATTGACCTTGGTGCCTGCACAGTTTCTTACATCTTCTCGCTCCCTTCTCTGGCAGCAAAACGGTGCCACCTACATTTATTTTTCTCCTCTTCTTAATTATATTATCACAGAGGCACTAACATTATTGCTGATGGGCTCAGCCTTGGCTAGTGATGGGTCTGTCTTGGAGCCAGCTGGTATTGTCTCTGTCAGACCCAGGGGAAGCTTTTCAAAGCCTCTCTCAGAAGTCACCCCTACAACCCTGCCATCCCTACAACATGCTTGCCATGGAAACCCAAAACACTTTCCATTGAACCTCCACAGAGCTTGTCTTTCTAACTAGGGCTCTACACCCAGCCATCTGAGCTCTCCTCCCTATTCCACCATTCCTCCTTCACGACTTTCCCTGAGATGAGCTCTCAACCAGAAACTTGGGAAAACAAAGTGAAATGCTGAGAACTCCTCCTCCTCTATAGCTCTTTCTTTAAAGGGGAGAGAAGAACTCCTTCACCTCCTTTTCTCAATTTCTGTGCAGCAGAGTCTGGGGGCGAGTATTTTGACAAGGGACCAGAAGAAAAGCAGACAACAGAAGTCTGCCATTCCAACCTTACCACCACAAGAAACCCATTCTTACCACATGCTTGGCTTGAGAAACAGCTGACCTAGCTCAGGGACAGCTAAAGACTGGAAGGTGACTAATAGCACCATCCTGGAAACATCCTGAATACGGTACAAAGGTAAGCGATCTATCCTGTCAAACTCAAGTTTAAAGCCAGAGGACACTAGAGGCTGGGAGTAGAAGTTTTATATCCTACAGAGAAGATAAATTAAGAATCAAATTTGTCTTCCAAATCGCACAAACACCACCTCTGTAGCACTGATGTTTACCCAAGAGGCAGAACCACAATAAATACAGGTTTTTACTTTAAAAATGCTAAATGTCTAAGTGACAGTCAATTACACACACAGCTTTCACATGAAGCCTGAAATGCTGACTGTGAACAAGAACCAGGTAGGGAACAATTCTACTTGAAGTACGTATGGAAATTTAAATGATGCTGAGTCTTTATACTGAAACATACATACAGTAGTGAAAGCTTTGTATGAAGACTTCCTCCATATTTACTGTTAGATAACAGATACCTTGCTAGTATCCCATATGTTTTACCATAAACTCTGCTACATATTTTCTGCGTATTAACTATTTACTCTACCTTGAAACTAAGTCATATTTTTCCTTAAATAAATTAATGGACAGCCACTGACACTCTAAATTGGTAGTAGTCTCCTATGGAATATCCTCTGTTTAATCCTACAAGGGAGCAGAAGAAAAGCAGAGAAATAACCAAAAGCAAAATGATGGTCTTTGCTTTAACAAACCTTACAATGAACTAAGCTGAATTGAATACCAGCCACTACTAAAAGGGAAAGTCTCTTTTTCTCACAGTCCTGTTAACCAGCTCTTTGCCACCAAGCGCTTGCCATCCTTTTACTTTCCTTTCCCCTGCTCTAAGACATGTAATTAGTTTTTGTCCTCTTCTCCCATACTCTCCTCCTTTGGGCCAGCTCCAGTGCTTTTCTAATTATGAAGTACACTGATCAAACATGTTCCCCTGGCAGGTTAGTTTTCTCACATTGCCATGAGCTGTATTAACACACTATGGCAACTGCAGCATTGTTAGAGGCTGCTCCAGCTAAAAGTGAAACACACAGTTGTGAGCAGGAAAAGGGGAATGTGAGAGAGAATGTTCATTTGACTTAAGCAATCTTACGAAATCATAGTTACAGATTTTTAGCTAAGATGCAGGAGGACAAGAGTATTATTGCTTTATGACTCCCACTATTCCATTGAGAATTACCTCTTTATCCAAGATTTCTTCCCCTCACTGACTGTACCCAAATATTTGACTTATTTTCAGGATCATTAATTTATCACTGTCAAAAAAATATTTTGGGGAAAAATGAAAATTCACAGTAGCTCAAAAGCTCCTAATTTAGGGATAAAGAAAAAAATTAGAAGCAGGAACTCCAGCGTAGCATTTTATCAGCAGTTCAAGCTTGAGCCCTTCCAACACACTCTATCAACATTTCCAATGATATTAATTATGTACAACTTTCCAATGCAGCTTTTCCCTTAAAGGTTCCCAAGCCTTGAATGTAAGCCCAACGCTCTCTCTTCCAGTATTCCTGAAAACACTGATGTTTTTACCATGCCAGGTTACCCTCTCTTTTAAGTAAATGTGACCTGCATTTTCATTCTCTCAAAAGAAGCTCCTCTTATAGTGAAGAAGATCCAAGCACTGCAGGAGCACCAAATAATACTGTGGGCTTTAGCAGTAGCCTAGGGCTTAAAAGACTCCATCTCTCTTTGACCTACTTTTCACTTCACATGTAGTTTTCCACGTCCAGAACACTAAAAAGATTTACCTGAATGGAAAGGAAAAGGCTGGTTAAGATGGGTGAATTCATGCTACAGATAGAACCAGGCACAAAGCCTATGCACCACCTAAGGTGTTTGTGCAAGGAAAGAGAGAAGAAAAAAAAAAAAGTCAATCTACAACCACCAATGTGGTTGTTCCCAGAAATTTTTCTTAGTGCTGGCTCTTTGCTGTCTGTGTTAATGCAGGAACACCTGAAGCGTGTTCCAATATGGAACACCCACCTGTAGCAACACCAACTTCCCATTGCCATTTAATAGCTGAAGAGTTTACTTGGACTTCAAAGTTCTATTTTTGTAGCACAAAGAGGTATCTTTGCAAATACCTAGGTAAACAACAGAATTTCCAGCAGCAGGACATTTAGAAAAATATTGCCAAAAAGACTTCTTAGACGATTTAAAGTTGCACAAAACTTTTGATATAAAAAATACTGTTGAATCATGATTGTGTGCCCTAAGGGTGCTGTGAATCAAAGGTGGGTAGGTGGGACTTTGTCATAAAAAAATATTCATAATTTTAAAATTATGGGTAGGGTCTTTTGAGAACCATTAGGAAAAGAAACTGACTGATGGTCCCCAAGAGAAATGAGACCCACTGAAAGCAAACAACAAAACTTAGATATGTCATCAAGCAGAATGCTTGGCTCGACAATGTCGACCTTGTAAACAATTCATACAGAATAAATCTAAAAACAACACCTTTGGTGAAAATAAAGTGCCTGATTTGGGGAAGGAAATGGTTTTGTTTAGTAGTGTCCTGGATAATATTTGCAAACTTGTAAGTGCTTCAACTGATTACTCTCAAACCTATGCAGGAAACAGGTCTAATAGATTTTTTTTTTCCTTTTTTCTTTTTTTTTAATATACTCTTCAGCAGCGCATATAAGGGAAAAGTTCCTCAGGGAAAAAAAAAAGTCTGAGCATCAGGGGAAAAAAATAAGTCTCCTAGTTCTGCTCAAAAATAGTACTTGCTTTTTCTGTCAAGAGGCTCAAGACAACAAATTGAAGCTCAAAATCTGAGCAGAGAAGAACAGATGACACTGTCTCTTGAATGTATAATCACAGCCACAGGAGGAGCAAAGTAAAAGGGGTGCTATGGTAAAGATCAGTCTAGAAACATTCAAAATCACTAGACATCAGAGAACTTTCATTTTTCCTCACAGAACCATGCCAGTTCTCAAAGTTTTGTTGGACAGCATTTGCCAGATTAGACTCTCTGCTCACCCAATGTCAAATTATATCCTTCGTTGTTGAGGGGCAGAGGGGAGCATACACATCACACGAGTTGGGCTGTAAGGCTGCCAAGGGGTATGTCTACATAAAAATTACATCATCTACAGTAAAAAAAACCCCAAAAAACAGATGACAAGCAATCATAAATCCAATCCTATGAGAGGCTATACAGAGAAGGAGACTAAAATGGGGCCACAGTCTAAGGGACTACAGCCACTCAGCTCTGTCTGCATTATTCAATAGAGCATAACCCAAGCGTACCAAAGAGCGTGTTCTACACACCCTTGTATTTCCTCAAGGCCTTTTTGGACATGTGGTTGCAGACTCACATAGAGCATTTAAGAGGAGCACAGATGCTGAATTGCTCCCCAGCAGTGCTCCAATATTCAGTCAAAGTCCTTGACTGAATATTTTGAACTTGTGTCCAAAAATTTGGGACGCCAGGTGAGTTTAGATGCAAGCAATGGCCTGGGTCTCCACTCAGACTGCAACAGAAACACAGTGCAGGGGCTTTTCTTAAGGTGGCTTCCAAAACACAAGCTCTTAAAGAAAACATTTCCTTCCAGAAATAAATATGTGGAAGAAGAAACAAGTGTATCATGAAGGTGAGCACACCCCAAAGAATTGGTGGTTTTCCACAACCAAAGAAATCCACAACTTCTCCAGTGCTGCTCTTGGACCATCACTTGCATTCCCTGCTTGCTGTAAAAAGGAAACTGCTGGGTCACCACTTCCCAGTAGAGTCTTTGTTTAGCTGAACACTACCTCCTTTGAAAAATCCTTTCTTTTCACTGTGTGCTAACAACTGAATACTCAAGAAAAGTATAAGATACACAAAACCAAACCTGAAAATGTGTACTAGCTCAAAAAAAGCACTAAAATTTATAGGCAGGCATTTAAAGATGATGCATAAATGCTCCTGATTAAGGAATATTTTTCCAAGGAGTTGTAACAGAAACAAAGCTCTCCTATATTCAAGTTTAACCTTGAGAGCCTATGCTATCTGTCTGCTTTTACAAGACTCATCCTCATATTAGCTGATGAGCAAAGACTGATCACAGCCAGGTTCATCTAATGGGTCCTGACAGGAGTCCTGCTTCAATTTTTTCATTTAGGAAAAAGACTGCACAGGATATTTAAAAATCCAATGCAGACATACAATTCCTCAAAAAGAAAACAGACATCTGAAGGGAGGCTCAGGTAACTGAATCTCCTCCTAAGGTCATAGCTCTGACGGATTCAGCTGCCATGTAACCCTCTACACACTGGAATTCCAACTATAGGTACTTTCTTTTTTCATCCCTAACTGTCTCAGACGCAATCTGTGCTCTTTTGATACATGTTATTTCTCTTTCATTTTTAAATGCTTTTGAGTGGGAAATGCAGAAACCATTCTTGGGCAGACACCAGAATTCAGGTCTGCCTTTGAGTAAGCACAAGCATACCCTTGTTTTAAGAACCCAGAGCAGAACTGTAATGCAGCACCTGCGAACTCTGGACAGCTCCTGTCACAGCTGCAGACACTGAGTGGCTGTCTAAAACCGTTTCTAATCTATTAAGTAAAACAAGAACATAAATACTCTGCAGAATTGCTGAACTCCTTCCTCTTCCCCCAGAATAGCAATGCCCAAACCGTTTACAGCAATGTTTTTGGGCGTAGGTAATCTTTGATGCCACACCTGAAAACTCCTTCAATGCCAAGGACCACGGCAACAGCCACCCAATAGAGGTAACCACCTTATTTCGTGCCTGGCAGGATTTTACTTTGTGTATAGAAGCAGCTCCAGAGTTACAGAACATTCTCAATTCCACTTAAGAACATCAAGATTCAAAAACCATTTTTGTTTAATAGATTTGACTTAATTTTTACACTGAGAACAGTGTTATAATTTTTATTAAGGTATTCATTATTAATGTCTCTAAGTTCAACTTAATTTCCTTATTTTTTCCTCTGCCTTTTTTCCAACTTTCCTTAACTAGCATGTGTGTGATACTTTTTGCTTCAGACAGTAACAGACACATTACAGATGAAGCACATTTCATGACACTGATTAGACTTGGCTGCTTTCATTATTAAATTGCAATAAAAATATGCACATTAAAAAGAAGCATTTCAAAATGAGTGCTATATACTTTCAATCAAAATTAGGAAGTTTTTAATTGTGTCCTATGTGCAGTATTTTTTTTTAATGTCATCTAAAGATATATGTTCCCTAATTAATTAAATTCTACCGGATGAAAGAAAATCTCCTAGCCTGATTTTAAGAAACACAAAAAACAGCTATGGTCAACAGCTCAATGTCCAGTGGAGGTCTGTGACGAGTGGTGTCCCTCAGGGGTCAGTACTGGGACCAGCACTGTTCAGCATCTTTGTCAGTGACATGGACAGTGGGATCAAGTGCACCCCCAGCAAGTTTGTCAGTGACACCACCAAGCTGTGTGGTGAGGTCGACACACTGGAGGGAAGGGATGCCATCCAGAGGGACCCTGACAGGCTGGAGAGATGGGCCCATGCAAACTGCCTGAAGTTCAGCAAGGCCAAGTGCAAGGTCCTGCATGTGAGTCAGCACAATCCCAAGCACAGCTGCAGGCTGGGCAGAGGATAGATTGAGAGCAGCCCTGAGGAGAAAGACTTGGGGGTGATGATCGATGAGAAGCTCAACATGAGCTGGCAGTGTGTGCTAGCAGCCCAGAAGGCCAATCATGTCCCAGGCTGCATCAAGAACAGTGTGGCCAGCAGGTCGAGGGAGGTGATTCTGCCCCCTGCTCTGCTCTTGTGAGACCCCACCTGGAATACTGTGTCCGGATCTGGGGTCCCCAGTACAGGAAAGACACGGAGCTGTTGGAACAAATCCAGAAGAGGGACACAAAGATGATCAGGGGCTGGATTTTTTCATTTGCAACTAGATTAAATTCAACAGCATTTGAATCACAGAGTATTTCTCTAAAATTGTTTCCTTAAATACGTTAGATACCAGTATTTGTAAGCTGGGCTGAACCACTAAATAGAGAACTGAAAAATACAGTAGAAAAATAAAGCTGACATATCTAAAAAAGCCAAACTGAAGCTGCAAGAAAAAAGAAAATCTTACTGTGTAGGACTCAAAACTAATCAGGAACAGCCTACCCCAAGAAACCTCCCCTGATATAGGAGCAGAATCACAGTGAGGAGTTATTACAAGAATTAACTAGATCTTTGTCTTACTATGGCACTAAAGAACATGCTGATAATTCCAGTATTTGCATTTCTTTCATTTTTTTGAGCCAGTTTTGCAACAATGGATCAGGACACATGCATTGACTCCTCTGGCTGTATTTGTCCTCTTATCAGTAAGATACCAAGTCAAAGTGTATTTATATGTCTGATTTACAGATACTGTATTTCACCACTGAAATACAAAACTCAAAATATCAGTGCATGTGACTCTTCAGAGAGTCCACTGATTAACCAAGGCTTTGGATTTCATACATAAATAAATAAATGTTGCTTCATATCTGGAAGTAGAACGTATTTCTGAACTGAAGATTTATCTCACCTGCCACAGTACTGTGAGAAGCAAGGCATCACAAGGAATGCAAGGATATGGACTAAGAAGGTATGAAGCAAAACTATGAAGACAAATACAGCAGCCATACTGAGTTAGGTCAAAGGTCCATCTCACAAAGTACCTACAGAGGTAGCAAGCTTCCACAGAAACAAACAGGCAGCAGCTGCTTGACCTGTCTCAGCAGTAATCAGAAAGCACATCCTGCAGTCTATTTACAAACTTAATCTTGGAAGAAAAAAAAAAAATCATTTGAGTTCTACATCAGGAAGACACATATTTAACATTTCCACAAGGCCTGCTGACTTTCTTAATACAATTGTACATGCTTTGCCAAAAGGGATGCTTTGCATTCTCATCTAATATCCCCTGAAGTTAATGTAAAATCTCCACCTTCAACAGACTTTGGATCAGGTCTAAACCAGACTCACCAAAAAGCTATAAAGGGGAGCTGTACCTATCAAGACCTTTACGCAGTCTAAGATCCCCAGCTGCGGATGTGATCCATGCACTCCTGTCACCCTGATCCAATCAATCCATCAATTGCTACCACTGGTGAAATCCTACTAAAAATTAGATGAGCTACACATCTGACAGATGGCTGAGTAAATGAAATCTTCAGGGCTGATCTACACAAAATACAGCTATTAGAGCATTCAAGCAGCCTCTAATTTTTTGTGGGGTTTTCTGAACATTCATAGGAATCTCCATGTTCAAAGAACTAATTACTTATAGGGAAAGTCTTCTAAGACTTGAAAATGAGACAAGGGAGAAAGATTTCCATAAAGTGTTATTCAAGTATTACAACTTTCAGACCCATACACTTTTGTACACACATTCTTGTTTGTAACCCTGTAGATGGGACTTGAAATTATATAAAGTGATCATCAGTTGTCACAAACTCTAAATAGAGTTTAAGGACTGCCAAAAGTTATTTCCTAATATATGTGTAGACAGGAGAATATTAGCAGTTACACAATCACCGGCAATACTGAAATGTCTGAATGGGTGAGGTGTGATAGTGATTTCTCACAGAGAATTCATGTTTTCATTATAGAACTATTTATTTTGTTGTCATAGGTTCATCTGATTTATTCCCAACTTTGCTAGTCATTCCACTTACATGGTTTCCAACACCATGACATTAGTTCAGGACTGTATGGAGGCAGTACATCTCTTCTCTCTGAAAGCTGAAGAGTTTAATATACATTTTTATTCCATCAATACTAAGTTGCAATTTACCAGCCCTGTGTTGGTTTAGTGAATTATACACAATTTCTACGCCAAGGTCACATTCAGTTCTGTGACAGAGGGGAGAATGGCAATACCTGAAAGTGCTTAGATGAAACTGACAGGTATGGGTAGAACTGTATTAAGACCCAATTTTCCACAGTGGCTGAAGATCATAACTTACCCGACACAAAACAGGATTGGTTGCTTGCCCTCTAGACCCTCTCCCAAAAACAATATAGATTTCTTGGGTTTTCATTCACAGCAATGCTGTGAACTGATCTTATGGCTCCTTCCTCTAGGAGAGCTACAATCCCATTAACAATGCTACCAAGAAAACACCTCTCATAAGAGTGTTCCTTTAACATTTTCTAGTTGGTGCCCTTGAGGATGCATGGCATGAAACTTTCATCACTGTATTTAAAATTTAGGGCCTGGAGTTACTTCATTCTGAGACTAAGAGTCTGGGATTTTTTTTCCTATTTACCACATCTCAAATTGTCTTTCTGTAGAAAAGCTGTACGGCTCTTCTCCAGATACCCTGGGTCACAATACCCAGTCAGGGTACCCCAACAGAAGTCCTAATATTTGAATTCACAGAGCTGAAGAGCAGGACATTATTTAATTAATTACACATTTTGTACCTCTAATGAAGCCAAGAACTGTCTTTGGCATGGACTGCGTGGAAACCATACTAAGATTCTGGCAAATGTCTTTGCCACAGACAGAAACAGTCCTGCTGTTTATTTCTTCCTGAACAAGAGAGGAAGTCTGTAAATGACCAAGTATCAACAATCACTAGAGTTGGCAGTGGGGAACAAAAGTGCCTGGATACTCCTAGAAATTAAACTTACTGCTGCCAACATTTTGCTTCATCTTCCTACTTAGGAGAGTTTTCTGAAGTCTTTCCCTCTCCTCCCTCACCCCCCTCAAGATGTGCACCGGGTGTTTGTGTCCTGCCACACTGGAAGTAAGAACTCACTGCTGAAAAATAAATGCAATGAGCTGTTAAGCTGAAGACTGATTAAAGCTTTGCTCAAGGCAAATAATTTCATTTTCAGCACTGGGTCTTAATGAAATGAAGGTGGATGACCACTGTGTCCCTCAATCTGCGTTTTCTACACAATTACACTGCATTTTCCAAGGTACCTAAAAAGGACATCTTCGACACTCCAAGGGAATCATTTTCTTCTTTAAAATACTAAGGTCTGCACTTATGAAAAGGTAAGTGACCCATCTGAGTGGAGACACAGCAGCCATGCTAGCATTGCAGGTGCTGAAATATTAGAGCCATTTTCCCTTTCAGGAACACTTGCAGTACCACTTCTTCCAGTTTTGCCCCCGAGTGCTACTTAATGGTACATTTAGAATGATTGAAAGAGGACCCTGCACAGACAGAGACTTCACAGAAGCTAAAAATGCATTCTGTTTTCCTTGCAGAGATATTTGCATTTACTCCTTTCTCTGAGATTGTTTGCAATGGTTCATTACCAGATACTTAATGATAAACTGAGCTGTCAAAACCAAACTGCAAACAGTAAAAACATTAATGGCAGACCCCATATGTTTTCAACAGTACCAATACAATCCAGGAACATGCTGTCACCTGAAATATCACCGAGGAAAGGAAAACCCAACCACAAAACCTAGTGACATTATTGTAAAACGTTCATTTTTAAACAGTTTTGATTGTAAATACACATCAAATCTAGGGATCCAAGGACTCTTCTGAATGTCCCCCATTTTTGTTTTCAAAGTATCATATAAAAAGCATTGGTATTGTGCCAATAAAATGAGAGGAAGGGTATTACTTACACTGCAAGTAAAGCTGTATGTAACTATTGGGTACTGCAAGGACCTTACACAGGCCCTGAAAAAGAGAAAAGGTAACTCAGGTTTCAGGTTTTGAGAACCCACTGTAACACTGTGGGTAGCATGCAAATACTTAACTTAGGGAATCTAAATGGCTATTCAGGTTTCTTATCTTCAAGTCTGCAAGCCCCACAGAGGTAATGCTAATTTCATTTTCCCAGATAGTATAGGTTACAAAAGGTAAGTATTACTGGTTTGTGGTCAAACAGTTAATTCAGGGGCCGTGCTGATTCTCAGCAGCATCACTCATAGGAACCAGTTTCAAAGCCTTCTGCAGAAGGCAAGGCCAGACTGCTATCAGATATCAGAAGGCAAGAGCAAATTTGCTGCTCTAAAAGGCTCTGAAACTGGGTTCTAACAGACAGTAAGAGCAGTAAAAAACAGGGAAGTAAAGATTTTTAAGTAAGGAAATTATTAGCATCGTGTTAACCAGCATAATCAACAAATCTAAAGCCTAACATATTTATTGGAAGTTCCCTTATTTTTAATCCTCTGATGTGAAAATAGACCAGCCATTTGAGTTTTAACACCTCAGTTGAAAATTTACAAGCTTGTTGTCCAGCTTGATAAAGTCTACCACCTTAAACCGCTAAACTGCGCTACTGAAAGATAATCTGAGTTTAAAAAAACCAATTTGACTAAAGAATGCACACCCAAATTGCTCAAACATATCACTGAATCCCAAGAGCCCCCACTGACTTTTAAACTGAAAAGACATCTGTTCATATTACAGACCTCAGGAATGCAGTTTGAAGACTCCAGTCCCACCTCCAGTATTACTTTTGTGCAACAACTCTTTGCAATCAAAGTTATTACCTGGGGAGGAACATGTCTGCAGGTGCATTAACACACGCTCACAGCCCAATATCAACTGTCAGCAGGAGCATCTACTAATGGGGGCACAAGTTATAGATACCCCCTCTTTCCTGATGGCCACTGATCTACATGCCAGATATTTTGCAGCCTGAGAATGTAGCAACATCAGACAACTGTTAGATGTTTCATGAAGAGGTTCATATTTACCTATTTAGATTCAATAGTAATGTATATTTAGATTACCCTTCTCCTAGCTCTACCCTCTTCTGCAGGACTGAGTGATTGGTCATAACTACTGTAGACAGACAGGCCTCATCAGGCAGGCTCTGAAAGTGATCAGCTTTAAAGTATAATTATAATTAGCTGTGAAACATTCTAAGAGGGAATTAAAAACTGCCAACTGAGGAACAGCTGGGCTATATGTCATACATGGTTCAACAGTAACTTGGTTCCACAGCTTTCTCTACTTGAAGCAGAAAAAGATTTCGCTAGAAAAGTCTATTGCAAATAGTTGCTACGTATTAGAAAGGATTAGTACTGCTGTTAAAAAATAATAAACCAGAGGTTTATGACACATATACAATAAATGCTCCCTTACAGAGATGTGAAATACAGTGAAGAGTATTTCACATCCTTCATTGTAGGTCTCCCCAGGTAGCTATCTTCAGTTAGCTGCCTATGTTCTTGTTACAGGCAGTACAGAGCAAAATAGAGAGAAGGTGGCAGCTCAGAGGATTTAAAGTCAGATACCCCATATCCACAGGAGATTCACTGTAGTGGAAATTCGTGGCGGCTCATTGCTCCTGGACCTAGCAAGGACACAAGTACTACATCCTGCTCTAGGCCTAGCACTTTCAGGAGGCATGGCACAAGTCAGAGAGAACAAGAGAAAATCTGGAAAGTGCAATTGTCTCTAAGACAACTTATAAAGACAGCTTGCCTGTATTCAATAATAACTGCAAAGAAAAAGACAATTCCTCCCCTTCTCTGTTCCCAGTGGGTTTATTTGGGTTCATTTTGTTTGGGCTTTTTTTTTCTGGAGGGGAAGGGGAGGAGTGGGAACAACACAGACATCAACACTTGGCAGGGGCATCAGTGCTTACCAAAACACTGCCGTATTCTGACACATGCCCACCTCCCCAAATTAATAACTAGGGGAAGGATCTAACTGTACAGGTACCTCACACGTTGCATGGAAGAGCTCTGGAGGATACTGAATCTTCTCCGTGGGTTTCCATGAAGCCAACTATTTACCTGCAATGGCTTTAATAAATTTAGGCTTTCCACATAGTGAGGGGGCTAATACAAGACAAGTTATCTATCTATCTAACCTGTGGTCCATGATCACTGCTGACCTTCAAAGAACTAAATAGAGGAAAAATACTCACCACAGGCCTAATCTCCCACTAACAGGGACATCTGGGAAAATTTGCCTTACACCCTCAAGAGCAGCTTCAGTTCCTCACATCAGCTGAGCTAGGCTCAGCAGCAGGCAACTTTCAGGGATGTTACACTCAGGTCCTACAGCGGCTGTCCCACACAGGGTTCACCTGCCAAATATAAACTCTCCCCTAAATAGCCCAAGTAGAAAATACTTGCTGCCAAAGGCTCTTAAACTATGATGCATTCGGGGATGAATGACACTTCCAGCCAGCACTGCAAAGTGATATTGTAATTATAAAAGAGGTAACCAATATCAGAGCTTATTCCTTCTCTGTTTCCTCTTCAGTATTTTTTGATGGCTACTTTCTATTTTATGCTGCTAGTCAGAAGAGTAATAAATGGAGGTTTTCTTATTTTGCAGAAGATTCAGGCAGTCTTAGATGATTCAAGGGTTAAAAGAAATAAATTCATGTCACTTCTAGGATATTAACAGCATTATACAACTGCAGGTCAGTTTTACTGTTAATATCCTAACTGCAGGTCAGTAAAATCCCAAGTCACCAAAATACGGCCTTCTATTGTTTTTTCCTCCAATTCCTTTAATTTTCACTGGTTCTGTTTTTTTAATTTTTATCCCCAAATCCTGTTCAACCAGAACATCTGACAAAATGACACATGCAAAAGTTTGAACTTAAAAAAAAAAACCAAAACCAACAAACAATCAAACAAAACCAGAAGAAACCCACAATGTGAATTGCTCTTAGAAAAGATACACAAAGAAATGAGTTTGAAACAACTATTAAAAATAAGCAGAATTATTGACTGGTGAGGTTTCCAGCTGTTTGGTTATTTTAGCATAACTACACCATCAGTATTCATTACCCAGCTGCTATGAAAATAAATTCTAAAAACAATAACCCATGATGGAAATGCAGTTATAATCATCCTCGTGTGTTTGAAAGGATCTTACCCTGGGCTGATAAAAAAAAAATAAATTCAAAAATAAAAAAGCAGCAACATTTAAACAGAGTACAGCTAACATTTGGCATGTACCCCTAGGTAAAAGGTCTTCCTGAATATGGACGCTTTACTGGTCACGTCTTTCATTTTAGAGGCAAACAGAGGTGATATAAGCATATTTTTATTACTGAATGTACATATTGAATATAAAAAACATATTTGACTATGACTGTAACTTTACTTAGCAGTATTATTAGAGAGCTAAAACCTTAGAATTTAAACAATACGCTAGGGAGCAGCTAAAATTAAAGTTAATGGCACTAAGAAATTTTAGATAAACTAATTATCTGCCACACTAAATGTCTTTAGAATTAAGCACTATGATAGATCAGGTCAGGCATCTCTGTTCTTTGCAAGAAATGTGTTCACAGCCATTTAAGAAAGTGAATTTTACTGCACTTAAAGTAAACTTTGGTTCTTGATCCCCAAAGCTCTTACCTGTTAGAGCTTATGCCCTACAAATTAAGGTAAATGGAATTAAAAAAAGGTGTAACAACACATTTGCTTCAATAATCTTGTTACACTCTACAAACCTGACACCAAAGGGAAAGGCAAAACCATAGGCAACCACTTTCAGCTTCACTGTGATTTCTCAGTTTCAAGTCAAGACAAGACAGTATCCTCATATACATTTACCAATCACTTCCAGAGATCTACAAGTGTATTTCAAAGTCTGGACTCCTTCTCTAAGATTATCTCAGATAATTTACCCTAAATTTCATGCTATTATAGGAAATCTCATAGCCCCCAAGAGAACAAAGATTACAGCATTTTTTACAGGGAGATTATCTCAAGATGGTTCACACAAGTTGATGGAAAAGCTATTTAGCCATCAGAGGCGCAGATGCCCTTCGATAGCTTTGACAAGCTGAATGCATCATCTTGGCAATCCTCTCTAGGCCTGAAAGACGAATTGGGTTTATAAACACTTTGCTAGATGAAATCATCTTTTTGTTACCTGCTTGAAACAGACCTTTACAATCCACAAGGCAGTCGTCAGGAAAGAATAAAGTAAGCAGTTCTGAGTAAATCCCTTTTGCCTCTAAAAATATGAAGTAACACAGCAATTGAAGAAATGGACTAACACCCCTGGTTTAGGAAACTGAGACTTGAGACAGAGTTCCTTGGATGGCTAAATGGATGACTTTGTAGCCAAAAGTAGCACTTCAATTTGCTACAAAATTATTAAGCTCAACTTCCTGAAAGATGATCCCAAAACAGTTGAGGTCAGTTTTAGTTCACTCTGGCTTATATGAGGGGTTGGTTTATTTTTTTTTTTTAAATTCTGGTCATCACATAATTCCTACTGAAGTCCACATAGAATCCAGCTACTTTTTTTTTTTTTTTTTTTTATAAACCCAAATTCTTCATCTAACATATACATACTGTGGAAATTGAAAGCCCTTGTAGGCAGCAGCTGAATAACCTTAAATTATATATACTACAGCAAGAGCTTTCAATGCATTGGCTAATGTGCTGTAGCCCTGCATAAAAGAATCTAATTTTTTAACAGCAAATACATAAATACAAGACATTTTACACAATCCTCAGTCAAAACTCTTGGCTGTCCTCACTGGGTCTACTGTTTTACCTAATGTGTTTACAAAACTCTTCAGTAGCTCCAAGAACGCATTTTGTCAGCTTCAGGCCACTGAGGTGTGTGCTTACAAAATGCAGGTCATCTTTAATACCCAGGGAAATTTTCTAGTCTGCTTTGTGTGAAACACATACACAGGCTAGTCCTCATATACATACACAGGCTAGCCCTCATACTTCACGGTGCTTGTTTCTATTCTGTACAGAATATGGGGCTAGGTAATACTTTTTAGCAACCACACTTTAAACTTCACTGGATTCAGTACCTTCCAAGAGATTCCATATACCCAGAATTCCAGTTTTTCACCCACTTGACTCATAAACCCAATTTAATCAAACACATTCTCCGTTTGTTAAACTCATAAACTCAGTTAAGGGTGAAAATCAAATACCAACTTGAAATAACATTTTAATTAGTCCACTTGCATCCATGTTTTTAACACCTCCTGAAAATTAATGGGAGTTTTAGTTGTTTGAAAATTAATGCAAAGTGAAGTTAGGGCAAACTGCTCAGATCTCTTAAAAAGGGGAAATGCATGGAGAGACTAAAATTAAAGGGAAACAGCACCCAAACCTTAGACCAGCCATTCCAAGAACAAGAAACAAAACCGGGAGACACAGCAGACAACTCGAAGCAACCAGCCAGGCAATGAACAGATACAAGAGACAAATAATGTAAACATAGGAGTGACCTAGAACATAAGCAAAACTGCTGTGTTTCCTGTTTGCAAAACTTCTACAAGCACACTGACATTTCAAATACATTGCTGCTTTTGGACTTAGGATGAATGAAGGGTTTGGGTTTGCAGATCATCTCAGAGGGAAATGCAGAGATGGCCAGGCTGGTGAACAAAATGGGCAATTTTAATAGGAGCTTAAGAGAGGTTCCTTACACTATTGAGAGATAAGGGAATTCAGACATTACATTTTAGACAAATGTTTTGGGTGTTTGAGGGGAAAAAGAAAAAAAGGAACTCACCTAGAAACTTTTGCTTATACAGAATATCTAATGATACTGTAACAGCCTGAGAGTTCGAGTTCAGTCTGCCTGTAAAAGGTGCAATTTAAGTGACAGGAGAAAAGGACACAGTCCACCATGACAAGAAGTTGAGGGGTAAGAGGAGAAAGAGAGCTGTGGAGCCATACTGCCTAACTTAACTGAAAGGCAGACAAACATCAGAAAGCTACATAGCACTCTCTTTTCTGCCACATAGATTACACTCAGAAGAATGACTGTGCCACTGTGCTGTTGAAAACAGCATCTGGAGAAGAGGCCAAGCTACAGAGTGAGTAAGGCACACCAGGCAGTGCTGAAGTGAGGACAGAGCCCCATCAGCTTCCCCAGGGTCAATCCCTGCCTGTAGACCCGATACATCCCGCTCAGCCTTTTCACTGGCTCTAGCATCCAAGCAGAAAAGGTCTGTTAACAAAGATGTACTTCCCAGGGGGCTTGTTCAAGCAGCAAGCCTTTTATAAAAGTCTGAATTTGCATTCAACAGGCAATTACAGGCACTGGAAACTGTGGGCATGGGAAACTCAGGTCAGTGTGAGGTAATGCTGCCAGTCCCAGCTGAGCACCGCCTGCACCCTCAGCCAGGAACAGGTCTACTGCTGAACCAAGATGCCAGTGGACTTCCTCAGAGCCTCCAAAATATCTCAAATGCAGGCAGGGAAGATGCTTCCTAAACCACTCAAAGTCAGTCAGAAAAGAATCTTTATCCACTATACGTCTACTTTTAACCCAGCAAAGAAGGAAGGTCACTGCTTAACCTGACTATGAGCAACTACCACCTCTGGTCAAAATGGCAAAGCAAACAACCTGACTATGCTTCTTCCCCACTGAGGTAAGCAGCTGAGACACAAATCTGTGGGGAATGGGGAGGTGGGGGGAGGAGTGCAGGGAGGGTTAAAATCTCTAGAGTGAAATAAAGTTTCCCTGAAATATTTTCTCAATTAAGAGCCATAGCTCTGAACTGAAATGCACCTTTCCCAGCTATCCCCTGCTCCCCAGTTTATTTATGCCCACATGTCTGAAATTAGTTGTACTAATCACTGCATTCAATCTCGTTTTTTGTAAAAGCAACTAAAATACTAGTCATAATTTCTGTTTTGAAATACCGTAGAAGTTATTCTGTAGGTGACAGCTGGAATACTGGTACTGCCTATGTCTGCCCACCCACTCCACCCCCTTTAGGTTATGGTGTCTTAACACTAAACATTATTTTTTGATTCGTTTGCTGGCTTGGTTGTCATGGAAGATACTATGCCACTATTTGTTCTAAAAAGAATACATTTATTAAAGATCAGAAATAATGAGAGAAGATATTTTCAATTCTACAGCAGTGTCAGAAGCCCTGCATTTTGACTCAAAAAACCCTTTTGTACCAAAGCTTTCAGATGCTCTTGACATTTGTGCAATAAATAGTTTTGCAAAATACAGAGAATATTTTTGTTGTTGAATTTAAGAGTGAAGTTTTCCAGCCAAAGCTTTATTTAAGTCTAAAAATCTAAAATTAGACCGTACAAGTCAAGGCTAAAGATTACATCTATGAAAACAGACATTTGGGAAACACAGACATCTGTTGGCTTTAAATGAAAACCAGTACCACAGCTCTCTGCACTTCCAAGACAGTTTTTATACAACAGAGACTTGAGCTGCAGAGGTACAAACATCAGTGGACTCATCTATCCCCATGGAAAAATGAAAGAATGTCTTGACGATAACCCTAAACCGTAATGCAATGGCATCACACGGCTCCCTTATTCCCTGCTAGGGATCCATTCTGCTTAAATGCCAATTTACACACTTTCTACTTGCTTCCAGATACAATTTTATTCGGCCTTAGTTACATTTTACATCACAACTCTGTCAATTGATAAAAGCTATCACATTTCTACTAGTACTGAAATATCCGTAGATGGCCAGAGCATACTCAGTTTTATAATAAACAAGATCTGACACAGCCTGAAGCTCTTTTTCATTTTAAGGACTTTGCTAAGCCCACCCCAGAGAGATTTGAGGATCTGGGCAACAGGCTGAACTCCTTCATGCACAGTAAGCAGCTCATGCTCAAATCCTTTCTTGCTGTCTGGCCATGGCAGGGGAAAGGAGGCAAGTATCAAGATACAGGACTCAAAGGAAGTACATGCAGATTAGCACAAAACCACTGGAAGGGTTTGTTCATCCTTTTTCAGTAAAAGCTAGAAATACAGCAGGCCACAAATTGTAACAATATGAATACCAGTTGATTTCACTAGGCCCTACTCCTTTCAGCTGGAGTTAAGGGCAAACAGCATCAGGGTCTAAACCGGCAAGAGCTATCAGCTCCAAGGAGTCTCTCAGCCAGAAACATGACTCCATTTAAAATATAAACCCCACAGCTTATTCTACACCAAAGGTATTCTTGACACTGTGCCAGATTATACATCGCCTTTTCATAGCCATATGAAGGAAAAGGGGCTGGGGGGTGGAGATAAAACATTCCCCAGCTTGGACCATTGCTCAGCAGCACTCCTGTCCATGTTTTGGCTGAGATAGACTTAATTTTCTTTTTAGTAGCCAATAGTGATGCATTTTGGATTTACCATGAGAATACCATTAATAACAAACTAATGGTTTTAATTGTTGCTACCTGGTTCTACTATCAAAAATCAAGGGCTTCTCAGCTTCTCAGGCCCTGCCCCAGGTGCATGAGAAGCTGGGAGACCACAGCCAGGACAGCTGGCCCAGGCTGGCTAAAGCAAGGTTCACTGCCATAGAGCATCACGCTCCATATAAAACTGGGGAAGCAAGCCAGGAGTGTAGCTCAGAAACACACTAGGCATCAGGAGGAGGGTTTCCCTTTTACATGTGGTAAGTAACAGCATTTGTGCATCACTTGGTTTATATATATTATTAGTAGTAGTAGTAGTATCTTCCTTTGTTATCCTATTAAACTATGACAACCCACAAGGTGTTTCTTGTTTGTGTTGGGTTTGTTGTTACTGTTTGGTTGTTTTGGGTTTTTTTCCATTGTCCCCATCCCCTTGGGGATGAAGGGGTGAGTGAGCAGCTGTGTGGTCCTAGTTGCCAGCTGGGGTTAAACTACAAGAAGTCCTTAACAATCCTGCAGTGCCTGGAACGGTGAGGTCGCTTACCCCAGTCCTCTCTTCCCCTTGAGACACAACAGTGACAGGCTGCTTGAGAAGCCCTCTGTCCCTCCCATCCTCCTTGCCTGGGAATGAGGGCAAATTTGTTCCCATCAGCACATGACAGCAAACACATTCCTACAAGGCACCTTCAGCAGGGAACCAAAGCTTCCAAAACACAATCCCCTCTGGCTTCTCTGTGGGCCAGGCATCTCCAAACTACCTCTCACCAACCACAGTGACGCTGTCTTTCAACACAGTCACAGCACGTGTGGCTGAGGGGCCAGGTGCAGCTTTCCAGCATCAGTGGAAAGAACAGAAGGAAGAAGGTAAAACTGGCTACCATAGTGCAGAACCATAAAGAAACAGTAAAGAGGGAAAGTCAGTCTCCCAGCAGCTACTATCATAGAATCACAGAATTGTCAGGGTTGGAAGGGATCTTAAAGATCATCAAGTTCCAGAATCCCTGGATTGTCAAGAAAAAAGTTCATTTATCTTTATGTTTTTTGCCATTTCCAAACATTTTACATTCTTACTTAAAAGAAAGAAATAAGATAGATATTTAAAATAGCTGAGGAAAAAAAAAACAAAACCAAACACCCTAAATTCTCGCTTGCATATAATTTTAACCCAGAGACATGAAACCTAGAAGGTTCCATGATACTGGATCCAGGTGGACAAACCATCAAGACAACACACAAGTGCAGTTGAAAACCCTGCCTGGCAAACAAGATCTGACCAGAATCCTGCCTGGTTTCTAGAAGAACATTTCTGTTTTGCCTGACTGCAGGTTCCAGTAAAATTTTTCTTCTTTTAATCTGAGCATTTCACACCATTTTTTCCACCCGTCAGCTCTGTGCTAGCATACAGAAAACAGGCACACCAACACCAGTACACAGTCATGAGAGCAAGTTGCATGTATAATCCTCGGGGCCAAGGGTCTGTTCTGTCACAGACCAGGAAGGCATTGGCCTGCAAGGCGCTCTGACTGAGTCAGCGGGGGTATTTATGCTGTGACATGCTCATTTCTGTCAGCAAGGGTGACAGTGAGGGATGCTCTAGAGGAAAAGCAGGGGTTTTTTCCTGACAATGTTTCCCTGCTCTTTTACCACTTACTGGATAGCTAATACACTCCTCTAGAACATGGCTTTAATGCAGAGAAAGGGTAGGGGTTAAAAATAAGACCTCTGCTAACATGATTGACAAGTAAGCTTTTAAATTCTCATAGGCAAAACAAGCACCACCCTAAAATAATAGGAAATTTGGTTTTGTTTCATTGCAATTTCCATTTAATACACAAACTGCACATGCTTACCAACAGGCAGCCACTGTTTTTTTTAAGAGGTAAAAGTTATTATAATTTTTGTCATTACAGAATTACAATTACTTGCAGGGGCACTGAGTAATGATTCAATGAACATTCTAGTACAATTTACTCATGCTTAGCAACTCTCCAACTCTCTAGGCAACGATCTTTAGAAGCTCATTCCATCACTTATTCCTCCATACAGGTCCCATTATAGTTATCAATTGAATGGCCTCTTCATTATTTCCTATTCAGTCACTTGTGTCACTGCCACACTAATTACTTAGGCCGAAGTCTTCCTAGGTGACAAAAGGACTGGATTCTTCCTTCCTGAGAGACTTGATAAATTGCTTTTCCATTCTTGGGAATGAAGACTCAAGAAGGTGACAGTAGTTTTTCAACCAAAAATTCATCACAGAAGCAGCACTCAGATCACAAACCTTTCCTCCTCTCGCTGCATCTCCACCAATCTGCCCAGTATCTGCCTAGGTACCAGTGTCCCAAACCAGCCTGACCTGCACACACACGGTTCAGAAGCTTTGAGATTACACCTGTCCAGCACGCAAAAGAAAGACTTCCCTAAAAGCATTAAACCTCATTCAAGTCTGGATTCACAATCAAAAATGAAAAAAGGTAAAAAGCAATGCAGTTGGACAGGACCATTGCAATGGAGGAAGTCATTAATAACTGACTGACTGTGTAACCTAACAGGGAACAGTGAAAAGTCAACAGCGTGATAAAGGTACACACACAAAAAAAGTACTTTGGTTGCCACAGCAATAAGACTTTTCTAATTACAAGGATACAGGTCAAATTTCAAGTATGCTGAGCACTCTCAGTTCTCAAGGAAGAGTGTGACTTTTCTTACTATTGGCATAGTATCAATTGATACAAACTAAATGTTAAGTATTTCATATTTATCTCAGACAGCAAATGGCACATCATGTTTCCATTCATGTCAAAGCCTAGGGCTAGATCCTCAAAGGAACAAAATATCTATTCATTAAAGACCAAGTAGTACAATAAGAAGAATTCTTCTGACCTTTTTCTGTATTCAAGAAAAAATAATCTAGCACTGTAATGCTAATTCACTTAGCTGTCTGTATTACAAATATTTAAAAGACTCTATTTGCATTTTATACTAAAAACATAAGGGCACAGTACTGGCATCATTCATCTGCCTTTCTCAAAACAGTTTGGGTTTGTTTTGTTCATTGTTTGTGGTTGGGTTTTTTAATATAAAAACAATAAGAATTAACTGTCTTTTTCTTTTAAATCATCCAGGTCTACATAATTCAGCAAACATACCTAGAGCTGCGAGAACTATAGCCCCCAGGTGTCAGCATCTTTAAAATTAATAAACCAAAGTAAGTTGAAAAAGTTTAGCCTGCTGATGTATGCAGTAATAAGAAACGCCTCTTCTCATCCAAAGCATAATTTATCTTTGTTAAATATCGTGGTCGTGTCTCAGGCTTAAAGCCTCAGCTCTGTGCTTTGCTAAATCAAAAGCATGATGACTCCATAAAGGTTATTGTTTTGGGCAATAACTGTTTAATAACAGAATTACTCTTCTTTGCTCCTTGCAGCTTTCCTATAGTAAAACATTTCCATTCTGATTTAGCCCACCTCAAATCACGACTCCTTTCACCCTTAGAGTATGCTGTCTGCCATGATAATGAATTGTAACAGCTTTTCATACAAAAAGAATGAGTGAAATGCAGATGAAAACTCAGGATGATGCAGTTCTGCTTATACCTGGCACTATTTTAATTTCACACCTGTATCAATCTGGAAGCGTTATATACTACGTTTAATGTGAACCCAAGAGCTCCCACGCTATACAGCTAAGAAATCAATATAACCTCAGAAAAATAAATTATTTCTCTGATTGCAAGTTATTAAATGCACAGCACCAGCTAAGTGCTGTGACTACCTAAAACAACTTATGTCATATTATTTTCATTTTTCAAATTTGTTTATTTTGTGGGGATTTATTCTGGGAGTGAGGGAAGGTATTAGGAAAGGGAGAATATGGGAAACCAAAACATCTTTGTTGCTGCCATCACAGTTAGTTATTATTGCCAAGGATACACGTATTCCTGTAAAGATTTTCTTAAGTTTCCAATTAAAAGGGATTCCTCTCATCCCTTGAAATCAAAGCACATTTGTTCCTACTGGGTCATGACACCATGAAAACAACCTTGAAAAAAAATGAGGCTGCTCCTGACTGCAAGAACCTTCCCAAGGATGAAGAAATCAGAATTCAAAAATTTAAAGCCAAAATTGATTTTCAACTCCATTCAGTTGCACTGAATAATTTTTTTTTAAAGATACTGAGAAATACAGATACATAAAAATATAAATGAGGACACTGTGTAATTCTGCACAGTCGCTTTTAGAACATACATGAAGTTTCATGCAATGCTGTATTAGCAAGCTTCACATGTATCATACTGTTAGTATACTATAAAACTAAAAACACTAAAGATGTCCTAAGTAGAATTATATCCTTTGATTCATCTTCCTCTTCTCTTATTGTTATTCCCACATTCTACAGTGTATAACTACAAAGTGAGCACAAATATTCTGACTAACACTTACCTGGATGTTTGTGTATGTAAGGTACAGGACAGGAGTTTCAGGTATGAAAAGTTACCTTTTCATTTATAATTAATACCCGGGCAACAGCTAATGCTGTTATTGGCAAATAGATCTAATAATCTCTCTTCTGAGTTTGGGGAGAATTTTTTCTTTTTCAAAACTGAACAAATTTGAAAAGGATACCAAATTCCAGAAGGAGAAAGGAAGAAGACAACAGGTAACAAAGAATCTGAGCTACTGAACTTTGCCTCCCAGCTTATTTTAGAGAGATATTCCAAAAGAATTCACTCATCTGCACAGAGCTTACAATAAAATTTATGACCTCTCAATGTCAAGTGCTATTTGTATCACTGTACATTCTTGGGATAAGGAGTATTATAATAAGCAAAGGTAGAAAGAATCACATAAATATGCAATGTTATTACAAACCTATTAAAATGTATGCCTATATATTTTTTGTTACTGACCAAACACCAAGAACTTTAATGACATAGGATCACAAAAATATAAAACAAATGGTGTAAATTATAATCTGTAGGAAAATGTATTTTTTCCTTTAAATCAATTTTCCAAGAATAGGGAGAGTGCCATTAATCTTGATTTTTATATGTTTAAAGTAAAGACACCTTAGCAGGAGATTGAAACATCTTGTACTCCATGCCTTCTTTCATTTGGAGTGAGTTGCTGGAGTGAGTCCAGAGGAGGGCCACAAAGATGATCGGAGGGACTGGAGCAGAGGGCTCCTATGAGGACAGGCAGAGAGAGTCTGGGGTTGTCCAGCCTTGAGAAGAAAAGGCTCCAGGGAGATGTTATAGTTGCCTTCCAGTACCCGAAAGTGCCTACAGGAAAGCTGTAGATGGGCTGTTTGCAAGGGCAGGGAGTTATAAGACAAGGGGCCGCAGTTTTAAACTGAGGGAGGGTAGGTTTAGATTAGATGTTAGGAAGAAGTTGCTTACTGTGAGGGCGGTGAGGCCCTGGCACAGGCTGCCCAAAGTGGCTGTGGCTGCCCCCTCCCTGGCAGTGTTCAAGGCCAGGTTGGATGGGGCTTTGGGCACCCTGGTCTGGTGGAGGGTGTCCCTACCCATGGCAGGGGGTGATCTTTAAACACCCTTCCAACTCAAACCATGCTATGACAAGTACCCAAACAAAGCTTTGGATCGGGACTAATTGCACTGAAAACAGCAAGGCAAGTGGGTAGGTGGCTCAGAAACCAGTAAAGGCCAAGAGCACTGAAAAGCACAACAGACAATGGAACCATCTCAGAAAGTACTGTGTCAGAGGAAGAACAGTCCAGTGACCTGGAAACAGGTGGAAATCTACACAAAAGTTGTGTGATCAAGCAGGACACCTACCAAATCTCATTTTACTTTACACACTTTGCTTGCCTTGGAGATCTTAAATTAAAAAGCATGGAGTAAGAGACAGAACCAAGGTCCTGATACAAACAGACCATTTGACTACTGCAGGTATTGACCTATACAATGCATCTCTTTACATGCATATATGCTAATTAACACCCACAAATTATAAGCTTGCTTTCCAGTTTTGGAGAAGCAGGGAAATAACCAGAAACTGCTTCAGTAACAGTATTTTACTACAATTACTATTACTTAGCCAGCTTTCTTCATACCCAGTCAAATGGTCACCTCCAAGCTCAATGAACCTCCTTGGTCATATCTTTGCAAAGGAAACAGAACTTACACTTAGATGGCTGATTTAAAATACATACCTTGATTCCCTTATTATCAATGTACATTCCCTGTGTTCCTCCAAAGGGTGGTTATCCTAGCCCTCTGAAGTGCTTCATGGACCTATCTCCATCAGGCGTCTAGAAAACTACCCTGGACAATGTAGTTATATTTCAACATGTTAATGGTCTGTAAACCCATACCTTAGTTCCTTCTGCAGACAGGAATAAAAAAACCCAACAACAAATAAACACAAAACAAAAACCAAAGACACAAACCACAAAAACACACCTGAAGAACAGAAACTATCTGAACAAAAATTACAAAAAAATAAAGGGGGTCAGTGAACTTGGTTCTGTCCTGAGCAGCTTCTTGCTCTGCTCTCTGGCTGAGCTGCCCTCACCTAGTGATTTAGTTACACGTGTTCAACACAGCCAGCACCGCTCACACAGCGCCTGGGAACAGGTCACCTCTGCATACATAAGCAAGCAGTTTGGAACTGCTACACGGTCCCTTTATTCCCAGGTGCATGCCACACTTTAAAATGTCTTGCCAGGGAGCGTAAGCACGCTGATGCTTCATGGCGACAGCAAATACACACGCAGTTCTTAAGACGACCAACTAACACTCGAGTTGTACTTCTGCTGGAGGTGGGAGCTTTCCAGTCAGCATCAACTCAGATAGAAGATGAGCTATAAACACAACAAAAGTTGCTTGTGAAGAAGCTAATCTTCATAACAGACTATTTTTCTTTCAACTTAATGCTCTGATAAAAGGATAGTGAATCTTTACAAATGCATTCATTCAGGAGATTTAATTATGCTGAGTAAATGGATAAAGCAGCAAATGAATTATACTGTTGGGTAAATGAATTATATTGAGCAAATCGCTTATAATGAATAAATTTTTTGAAGTGGCTAAATGAATTACAGCAAGTAAGTATAGAGAGTGATTAAATTAATTGTTTCCATTTCTGCTACTATCAGTATTTTGCTTTCCATCAGGTACTGAACTCAAGGTTTGATTTTAAAAAGTGTTTTAATACCTCTTGCATTTAATTTACATTACCTATTTCATGAACATAGTTACACAATCACATTGTTCTCTTGATCAGTTCTGTGTATCCCCGAGGGAACTGAAAAAACTGTGGGACTCGAATAGACACCAAGTTCAGATAATAGCAAGGCAGTATTTTGTAGCAGATTCTAAAATTAAAAACACAAAGTGTTTTCTCAGTTGCAGATCATTATACCTCGTTCATTACAAGATCTAACTGTGTCTGGGTTTTTTGAGTTCTCAAATATATTTTAGCACTTACCACATTACAGCCAGATGCCCCACAGCTAATAATTTAAATTAATTTGCGATATGAAATGTTTAATGTGGGTCTCAAAAGTTCTCATCTCACCTAACAAACTGAATGCTGAGTAGCTAGAGAAAGAGTCACAAAGTCCATACCATGACAGATGCCCCAAATGCCATATTAATCTGCTTTGATACTTATTATCAAAAATGTTCAGAGAAATCAGCAGTCACTGTGTTAAATACTTCCTGTGTACCATACCTAAGGGAAAAATCTAGGCATTAATATTACTTAAGCAGTGGCTAGAAAGGTGTGACTTTGCTGATGCATTTCTGCCATTTATTAGCACCTTTGTTATGGCCCATTACATTTTGAAATGCCTACTGTAAACGTATAAGGCACATTCAGAGCAGAGCTTGTAATGTCAAGCAAACACTGCGTTAACATAGTTTAAAATATAAATTTCAATCCCACTCAAATACTTACCAGCCTTACTCCTACTAGATGTCCTTCTACTTAAGGACATCTACTTAAATTAATGACTTTACTTCTAATGCTTATTAGGAACTCACCTACCGTAACTCTTAAGCTGCAGGGCCAAACTAAAAGCACACCACAATGAGGATGAGCACACGTAACTCACTGTGGTTTGTTCCAACTCCCACAGCCTTCTAGTTATTCTGTCTCTAACCAGGTATCGAATATACCGATTCAGGTTTCATTTTGGCTGCACATTACATGAGCTAGGAATAGCTAAGAAAGCTGGACTGCAAAACTTCATGTAAGTGAAGGTAAGACTATAGCAAACTACACAGGCAGAGGCAGACACTGGGCAGACAAAAAGCACTGATGGGGCTGCCATTTAAGTGTAATAAGTATGCTAAAAATGCGGAGTGGTGGGCTGCATGTTATCTTTTCCCATATGAATGGTTTTGTAGAAGACACTCCTCTTCCAGTTTGTACTGACATTCTTTTTAAAAGTCATCTTAAAGAGGCTGGTCAAGAAGCTAGTCTGCAGGAAAAATGGTTTTGAGTTCTACTTTTCTGCTTAACTTAAAGATGAGTAATTTATCAGATTGGAATGCAATTTTTCATTGCTTTTTAGTGTATTGTGAGATCACAGGATAGCAAGCTTTCAGGCTCCAAAAACTCTTTAGCAGGAAGTGTTTGAATTCACTAAACCTTCACTAAACTAAGCTTCAGCTCAGCACCAGAATAAGGATTAAACACATTCAATAGGTATAAAAGTGTAAATCTGCCTGGTTACAATGTAGCTAATTTTAAAACAGTTCAGCTACTGCTGCTGTCAGCATACACAAGCCTGCTAATACCTTTTTTTCTGGAGCTATGGGAGAGGGCACATTTTATGGCACTGAGACCACCACCTACTCCTCCAACCTTCAGCCAGGGCTGATCTGCCTGTGCTACTTTACCTCCTGTCACACGCATCCAAAGGAAGAACAGGTGGTTCATAAAATGCCCATAAAAGAATGCTTAAAAGGCACAGCCCAGCTTCCCTGTAGAAGATTAACTTACTTTATTTTTGAGACCAATACACAACAGCTTAGTGAAAGCATACAAAATAACAACAATGTGGTTAAAAGGGAACACCTTTCCTTATCACAAAGGGGCATAAAGATACTTTGTTAAATAAGAATTAAGTTTTTAATCACGCATGCACATTCTGGCATTTGGACACTACTGTATGTAGGTTCATTAATTGTGATTCTCAAGGGTAACACACAACAGCCCTGCTAGATTCCAGTTCTTTGGCTTCAACACTTTACCACTTTGAGCAGACTGATTTTGATCCCCAGAGTAATTTCTCCCCAGAAGTAAATTAATTGTGCCTCTGGCAGTCTAAGCTGTGAGTAGTTTCAGCATGACCTCTATTGATCTTTCTAACGTCTATACACTTTTACAACCTCCACCAGAAGAGCCCAAGAAGTTGAGGCTCAACACCCCAGCATAGACAGAAACACATTTATTGCACTAATGAAATTAATCACAGCAGAGGCAGGTCGTTTGAACTGGCTGATCACCTAGCACAAACGGATATGCCTCTATCAAAACCATGGAAGGAGAAGTCTGCGGGTCTGCTCCTCAAGAGAGCGTGCTACCTCCTTACATCCCCTTCAGAACAAATACACTACCTATCCACAGATACTTGCATATTTATAAAGGTTTCTGACTTCATGACAGAAGTTAAGGTCTTTGGTGAATACAGCAGTACGTTCAGCCTGTAAATATTCCAATGGAAAAGCAGTAAGCAGCACAATCTTGTTGCAGATTCCAAAGCTTCTGGAATGAAAACTCAAACTTATTTTAAATATTACATTTCAAAGAAACTAAACAGTAGAACTAAAGGCTTGAGCAAGAAAAATACCATCAACTCCATCCAAAAGTAGCCCTATAAAATGTTGTTTCTGCCTAGGAAAAGCCAAAGCAATGACTGACTACAGTGACTCTCACAGCTGTACCAAGCACACCTTCAACCTGAACAGGTTCTGTTCAAACAAGAGGTGAAAAGCTTCAGTCTTACCTGGTACTATGTACACGTGCCCAATCTGAGAACCTCACAACTCGAATCAGATACATACTGCATCTTTAATCACCAAAAGCAGCCAAGAGCTTCATTTTTGCATATCTTTCCTGGAGGCTTTCAGATTAACCACACACAAAAGTGCTGGCAGAGCAGCAGTTGGTCTGAAAGGAACAGAAAAATCTCTAGAGGGACCTGACTGTTTTCAAAAGAAAACACCACTTTTTGGAGTAAGCTATATATTGAGATTTCCATAAGGTTTTTTGACAATGCAACGATACTACTAGATGAATTACTGTAGCTCCCACTGAAAGCAAGTGGAGATTTCCTGGCAATACTAGTACCCTTACTTTGTGAATGTGGTCAATTCCCCCCTCCTTTTGTGGTAGGGACTAAGTTAGCAACTGCACTTCACAGACTTTCTTGTTCAGTTAAGTTATTAAACACACAGTTACTCTCACAAAACAAAGAACATGAAAGAATTTTCCTCCTCCCTCTTTATAACTATTTCCCCAAAAACCTGTATCCCTCCAGGCATTATGTACATTAAAACACTGTCTTACTTTGAAAACTGTGATCTCCATTAAGGGTTGCTGACATTTACGTGGTTACTACCACTGAAAGTAAGGTACAAGCTCCTTTCATTTTGGACAATGAGGAGGTATTCATCTACCATGTGCCAATCCTCATTTACAAAGCAGCTGGCAATGAATAGAATGGCTAAAAGTGATTAATTGCTACCTGTCAGCAATGCGCTCTGCCTACACCGGCTCTAATTCTGAGTTCCTAAATATACCATGCAAACCCCACATTCGAACCACTTAGCTATTATGCTATCACTGCATCAACCACACAGATGGCAAAGAGGATTTCTAAGTTGACTGCCAACAGACTGCTGAAAGTGCACCAACAGTGGTGGAAAAATCCTAATAACTCTACAGAGATTGGCATGAGAAACGCACCAGACTGATAACTTTGCAGACTTAGTCCACAAAACAGCAAGGGCAACAGCTGTGCCATCTTCTCCATACTGCCCCATCACTGTATTTCACTGCTGACCTGGAGAGACCACCACTAGAAGCAAAGAAACATTTCAGTTATTTTGGCACCTCTGATGAGGCTGCTAGCAAGGGTGCCAATTAGTGCCAGGTTTCATCATATTTGTAAAGTGGAAATGTGTTTACTCAGAACTGGGCTGAGACTACCAAATTAATTTTACATGGAGTGCTTAGCCACCGGGTGGTAACAACTTGCAGCTACTAATGATTTGGCTGGGTCTGAATCCTGGAGGTAGAAAGCGAAAGGCTGCCTGTCCCGCTGCCGGTCCCTTGACACACTCTGACCTCTACTGAAATTTTATAATGAGGAAGGAAAGCCGTACAGCTTTTAGGCACACCAGGACACAAGGAAGGTGCCTGCTCTTACGCTACTTATCTTTTCAAGCCAACTTCGGACTGCTCACAGTCCCGCGTTTCAGGGGAGGGCAGTAAGGATGGAAAGGAGACCTTCACTAAAGGAAAACCGTTTGTTTCTGCCAACCAAAAAGAGAGTCCTCTGCCCATCACTAATGACTTCTAATGCTGTCAGACGCAGCATGCGTGACCACTCTGCACTGCTTCAGTATCAGGAAAATCTGCTGGACTGATGCCTCCTACAATGAGAGGTCCATTAGGTTTTATTACACAATACAAATATTTCTGAACGTCTCAGATCACGAAAGTGCAAATAGCAGAGGCATACTTGAAAGAATATTTATACATCTGACAGTCTGCCCAAATTTTGTTTAAGGGAACAGCTACTACTACAACCATTCTTCTGTCTGTAATACAACTACCAGTAATTTGAAAATACAATACATTATTAAAAAAAAAAACCCCAAACCATGGATTAAAACCAAGCCAAATTTATGTTAACTACTGCAGAAAAAGGAGAGTCTCAACTGCAAGGAAACAATCTAACTTCTCATAAATACCTCCAGCAATGTTGTACCTTGTAAATCTGTGAAATATCAGGCTACCAGAAATATGTATTAGGCACTACAAAATTGTAAGATTCTGTAGTTAACAAGGTATCGTTTCTGGTCAGGTCCTTCAGAGTCAGCCTTTTTGTGTGCTGCTAAAGTGGTTGGGTTTTTTCTCTGACAAGGATGTTCAAATTGCTTTTAATACAACTGGGAGTCAAGGTAAAGTACCTCAGCTCACATTAGAAGAGGGATTAGTATAGCAATTTGTTCAGCTGAAGTGTAATGAACTACATTTTGGCATCTGAAACTTGTAGACCTACTCTTCCTTAAAATATGCATTGTGAAGCTCCACAGGCTCCACATGCTCCCATTTTCATAAGTGTAAAAAGAAAAAAACTACCAAAAAACTAAAAAAGGTTGTGCACTTCATTCCAGCTAACTACCCAGAAACATTGCAAACATGCTTAAACCTCAGCTCAGCTGCTTGGGTTAGGGCCAAGCCAGATAAAGACAGGAGTATTTCTGTGTTTCTTCCTTGTGGTAGAGCATTTAACTGTTGAAAAGTAAAAATAAGAAAGTCCTCTAGCTTCTAAAATTCATTTCAGAATCAGCTGGAGTTTGGTGAGAAGTTCTGGGTTTCTACTGTCTCCCCTCAGCCTTCTGAGTAGGGCCCTACAGGAGGGTTTCCTGAATTCTAGTAATGTCCAGAGACCAAGCAAAACTCTTCTTCCTCCTAGGCTGGGCATTCACAACAGCTCAAACTTCATGCTGATCCTCTGGCGTCAAGCAAGTCTTGGGCTCACCCAGCAGCTCTTAGCAACCCTCCATCCCAGCATCTGGAAGCTACCTCAGAGACCTCCACATCTCTACCAGCCTGAGTTAAAGGTTTTTACACTGATGGGCTGGTGTGGGCAGGCAGGCCACAAAACGTACTAGAACCGGGCAATTACGTCAACAACCACCTCAAGAATCAAACCAACCTAAGCATGGTAGTTTTTTGGTTTGTAGGGTTTTTTCTTTTTTTCTTTGTTAAAACACTGGCTGAATTGTGGTGCACTTTTTACAAAGCACAAGCCTTGTATAATACTCAAGGGGAGACTAATTTATCTGCTCCACTGAGATTGGCTCATGTCAATTATTTAGTGCTGTTTTCTTTAGAGCAGGTGAATTTATTTTTTTTTACCCTTTTGATTTCTTTCATCACCCCCACCATTCCAAAGAGTTTACAGATGTGTTTCAACCATGGAGGGAACCAAAAAGGACTCTTGTTGCCTTCTTGTTTCTTATCACATCCAACAAAAGTTTACCTAAGGGCAAATTATGCCTCCTGAATTATGTCTAATTGTTGGTATTTGCTACACAAGGCAATTCAAAACAATTACGGTTCCTAAAGCTGCTGCTTCTTAGGTTGCATGAGAGAGAAAGTTTTGTTCTACCATCACAGCCTCTTTGCTTTGATACTGGGATTGGGATTCTGACCTCTGCACTGCCCTATTTTAAGTGCTACTACCCTTTTTACCTTTTCTCTTTATTTTGCAGTGCTGTACCCAGATGTGAACACAGTCCTCCAAATGGGCTATGGCTGGCACAGTCTGTAATCACAGACTGACTCCCTTCGATTTGTACTCATCAGCTTCTGCTTTCATTTCACATCTGGGCATTGTGCTGGCTCCCTATGTGTTACATTTGTTTGTTTTGAAAACACTTTTGGAACATTTTCAACAGTAACTCCACACTCATCTAAAACAAAGCTTGGGAGTAATATTGGAATTATGTTCCTTTACCTTCTGTAGTATTAATTTTTAAAAGGAGCTTAAAAAACATGCCTTTAAGTGCAAAATTTCAAGCAACATAGAAGAGTAAAGTCATCCAGAATCCATCAGCTACCTTAGTCTTTGCAAAGTGTACAAAACAGGAAACATACTTCCTGACTAAATACTATTTTTCTCATCTGTTTTGTACAGTTATTAGGAAAGTTGTAAGGTGAAGTGATCGTTACATCATCTCCTAGAAAGATCAGTATGATCCAGATGTGCTGTAGGAAGACCACAGCACAGCTGGTTTGGAACAAAGCCCCCATCTCCAGAAGTGTTCTGGCTGCTAATGTCAGGAGAGGCTGATGCGATTTGTGTGTATCACAACAGCTCCCCTGGCTCCCTGGGGGCCGCAGGGAGGCTCTCCCCCATGCCAACAGACCATCACTCCCAAATTTGTTGCACAGGCTAAAATGCCTAAAAGATAATGCTGGAGAATCCAGGGAAGCAAGAAGCCATCACATGGCTGGTTTTCATCCTTCTACAGAAACAAAAATGAGAGGCTTCGAATATGTTCCCGTGCTACAACTAAAGTATTTTTTCTAGTCTAATCACAGATGCTTTTATTCTTCTTTTCATTCAGATTTCAGATCAAGCAACTTCATATAAGTAAATTTTCACCTGTCCTCTCAGGTAGAGTCCTCTTTTGTTGAGAAATAGGGAAAGTGCATGGGTTGAGTATTAGGAGGCTGACGTACTTAAAAGGTATTGGCTTCCTTTCAGGTTAAACCTCTGTCTCTTGTCTTAGGGGATAAGGATGATTTACAGGGCCCAGCAAGTGTAAAACATTTTTTACCAAGACACATCAGATACCACCTGTCAAACCTCAGAGGTTTTGATACAAAACACATGGAGCTATTTTCTGAACCTCTCAATGCTTTAGCAGTTCAGTGTTTCAAATGCCCACCTGGGCCATATGGCCCCTTCTCACCTTCTCTGAAGACCATGAAAACTAGGTTGCCTCCAAGTATTAATTAGCGTAATTAACCCTTAGATCATGCAGGCAACCCATGAATTACCAGCTTGCACGTGAGCTTTGCTCAAGCCCAGCACCTGGATGTCATCACCTTGCTGTTACCTTTGCAGTACAGCAGTGTAAAATAGAGCATGTTTGCCATTATGTAAATACTATTCTTTTATGGCATAACTTCAAAGGAATAATTTCAGCTGAGACAAAATCTAAAGCTCACTGTATAGCATCAAGAGTGGCTCTTCTAACAACATGGTCCTCCTCCTTAAAGCCTTCCAGTCATTTCGTGTAACTAGAGTTGCCTGACAAAATCTAAACCTCTAGAACAAGGTTAAGACTCTCCCAACATCCCAGAGTATGTAGTACACACATCAGTGTGTTTCTACTGTTTTGTAACTTTGTGATACAGTATTACTCCAACATTCTAGTGTCTTTCTTGTTCATTAACCATTACAGAGTCGTCAGAAAGTTTCAGTGGAAATCAGCCGTTTCAAAATAGTGTATTTCCCTCATTTCAAGAATCCTCTGATCATTGGAGGGGGTGCATTTTGTGGAAGGGAGTGGTGGTGGTGTTTCAGGGTATTTTTTTCTGGCTTTCCTCCCACTTTTTTGGAGAAGTCACACTTGGTCTTCAGAGGCATCCACACTTACTAGATAAGAAATACTAAACATTTCAATAGTATTTTTCTTCATAAACTGTCCCATTCTTTTTAACGTCAGTGTTTAGAGAGAAAAAAAAAGCTATATATAGCTTCAGCAAGATAGCAGTTTTTTGTGAATTGGACAGAATGTACATTTTTGTTCATCCTGAAAATCAGACACTGTGCATCTGGAATATTGAGAGCATATGTCACTACTTAAAATGAGTAATAGGCTCTCCCCGCAGAAGACAGGATAAAATACTGGCCAAGTGAACTGGAGAATAATGCTGAGATCTGACAGCAGCACTGAGGATTAATACATCTTTGGTGTTACAGGGAATGAAGTACACAACCAACTGAGCACACTGGGCTGCCTCTAACTCCTGCTTAATCATGAATCTATAGTGTGTTCTGAAGTGGAGCATGCCCTGTGTCATTGAACTTCGAAACACACGCATACATACTCCCAACAGCCCCACAGCACTAACCCCTCCCTAGCCTGAGAAAAGATGGGAACCAAGGACTGCATTAGACCAGAGTCTGCAGGTGCCAGTACTATAAAGGAAGAGCAGGAGATGTGGGCTAATGGGGAATGGATTGCTTCTTAGGTTTTCTTTCCTCTAAACTGTCAGCTAACAATTTGTCACCGTGCTAATTTTGTGATTCGTAGAGTACATACAAAATTCATGACAGGTAAATTGAAGGGCTCTTTCGTGCCTATGGGTTGAGAATCAGTAGGTATATAGTATAAATGACAGGTTGCCTGCAGAATTTGAATGAATTTCCACCTGTAGGTTGGTGTTCAACACTTCAGAACTGGCTAGAAATACAGAACCACGTCCTGGTGTTCACTCAGGACACTCTAAATATAGTAACAATGTGGCTGAAACAAAATATTGAGCCACAAACTCCTACATATTTTATGATACCTATATACAAACACACAAAGTAGAAAACCATCAATACAAGATTTCCACTGCTCCTGCCGTAGCCACGGCATTTCTCTTCCACACTCTCCTTGGCTGCCTCCTCCTGGATAGAATTTGCACCCTTGGAGTTTAAACCAACATTTCCTAAAACACCAAGAAGCAAATGGCACCGCTGTGCAAGTGAAGAAGTTGGCAAGCTTTCCTCACCTATAAAGTTAGCCAAGAGTCAAAACTCCACAAAATAGTAAAAAGCATCAACCTTCTCCTGAAACACACTACAGGCTGTCAGAGCATTTGTAAATCAAACCACATTAAGCTATCCCCAAGTATAATTTGCTAGAGCTCAACTTTTAAGTTCCTCAGCAGAATTAGATGAATAATGAAAAACAGAAATGCAAACAACAAATTTGAGTGAGATTATAAATCTCTGAAGAATTTTGCACCTCTGAAATGATTCCCAGACTTTAAAAAAAAAAAAAAACCAAAAAAACCCTAAAACAAAGACCAAAATATTTAGGATAAATTCTTCCTGAAGTATAATTTTGCCAGCTTCCAATTTCTTCAAAAGCTTAGTGATGCAGAACCTCAGCTCCCTTTTCAATGAGGTTTTTTTTGCTGGTTGGCTGAGATTAGCCCATCAATGCCTTGTGTGTGGCGCACATTACATTTGTGATGCACATCAGATTTCAAGGATGAGATAAACAAGCAGTTGGTTATGAATTCAACAGTGTGTAAATTCTAATGCTTTTTTTTTTTTTCAAAACTGCCATTCCATCTTTTTAGAATAGCAGACACAGCCAAGACAGTGTTAACACTAATGCCATGTCTGTTTATACCCAAACCAGGGTCAAAGCACTGATGTGGTTATATGGCTGTGACATGGTGATAACGCATGGAAGTGAAAGCTCAGAGGTACCATTCTGACCCAATCAGAACCCCCAGATCCAGCCAGGGACAGCGAGGTGTGTCTCTGTTTTGCTTGCATTTTTCACTTACTACCCTAGTTTCACCCTAACTGCATTCTGCTTATTAATATCTCTTACAGCATACTAATTAATTAAGCAGAGTAACTGGGTTTACAGCCTTAGAACACCTGGGCAAGTAGTTTTCAGCACAAAAAAAAACTTCATGAAGAAATTAATGGATACCTCATTAATAGTTAATAGATGAAACCTATTCTAAACCGAACACCTCCTAACAGATTAGTTAAAAAAATGACGTTATCAGAGAGGTTCATGCTTTGGTTTCACAGACATTAAGCTCAGACCATCACGTATTCACATGACAACATTTTAAGAATCACACTCTTAGCTTTTGTAAGCTTTTAACAAAACGGCATGTTTTCTAGCCTGACCACTGAAAAGATCCTCTGTACAGAAAGGAATATGGAATATCCCCTCTGTATTTCTAAGCTACTGAGAATAGGCAGAACTGTATTCTCCAACCTAAAAAACAAAATCAGAATTCATTGATAAAACAAACCTTCTTGGGGAGAGAAGAGTTGACCATATTGTGCAGTTTTACAACAGCCAGTAGAAAGGCCAGTGTGGTGCCTCAACACTGCAAAAGGAGTATTTTGATTCTGTTCTAAGTGTTTACCCTACACACTCTCATATTCCACCACTGTGAGAAGCTTTATTGAGATTTTTCCTCTTTTCCACATGAAGAAAAACAATTTCAGCCTACACTTCTTACAGACTGACATTGCCTTAAACATGGCCATGACATCAAGCAAAGATTGCCCATCAAAACTCTAAGCACCCTAAACACAGAGGATCACTTTGTAAGCCCTGCATTTAGGATAGGCCTAGAGCCTTTTACAGTCAGTAGCCCAAAATGCATATCATCTTTCTTTGGCACCAGGTCAGGCTTCTCAGTTGGTAAGAAATACTATGGAATGTCTCACCTGTGCCATTGGTGGGAGAGATCTAAAATTGACTGAAGTTTTAGGATTAAGGAAAGATTGAGATACCAGAGGCAGAGAAAAGCAACAGAGTCCTTTCTGTCCAACCCACTAGAGTCTATTCATAATGCACTGTCCTCAGTGCGTTCAGCTGGCAAAAGAACTTGACATACAGGTTATCTGAAGCATCTATGCACCTTATTACTAAAAACCGAGGCCCAAGTAAAGTGCTTTTAGTGTAATGCCATATTGTTACTTGTATTCTTGTTCCTACTGGAAAGAAAGTATGATAATTTACCTGAAGTACTGGATAACCAGCAGGGAAGCTTGATGTTCTCATTCACTGTCCAAGATAGCAGCACAGCAACACCAAAAGCACACACTAGAAGAGAATAGGAAAAAAAACCCTCAACATTGAAACACTGCTTTTTTCAATCAAGTTGACAAACCAGACCAACAGTTCTAACATTTGTGTCTAAGGAACTGTAGCTTATATATGTTTATAAAACTTTTGTAGTCTAAATCCTCTCTCTTTCATCATGACCTTAAAGTGTTTTCAATTCTTGCAGAGTACCTTTGTTCTACAAACCAAAACCAGCCTCTGACACCTCTGAATAGTCAAATCAAACAAGTTCTGCTTTTTCATAATTCACATTGTAATCTGATAACAATGAAAAGAAAAAAAGAATCAAATTAAGTTAAAAAGGTGCAAGCCTCTACAAATCCTGACTTAGTCCACTAGAGTATACCACTGTTAGTTGTTCACCCAGCTTGCATTAGTTTTATTTTATTTGTACATGCAGGAATTCTAAGAGTTAGAGAATAGATTGTTTATTTTAATAATGTCTCCCTACTACTTCACATGTAGTACACAGTTTCATTTGGTAGTATCTCACCTCTGTATGTAAGGAAAATATAGTTAACTCCAAAAACCTCTACAGACATATAACCCAGACTTCAATACCTCCTTGCCTTTTAAATTGCATTCATCTTCCAATGCTAGAGAATGAAGAAATAGCAGCTCCAATGACTTGAGCAAGCAACACTAATAGAAAGGAAGTAATAGCCATTTCTAATTACACTTTATTTAAAAAAAAGAAAGAAAGAAATGGAAGAGAAAAAGAAGAAAAGAAAAATGTCCCTAAATGCTGGAAAAAACTTTACATTCCATCAATGATTTATTTTTTTTTTTAAACACAGTAAATTGCCCATGGAAAGTCAAGGGACATTTTTCAAGTGCCTCCAATAAAACTGAAGTTATAAGCAAAATTATTAAAAGGTTGGTTGCAGATACTTGAACCAAAGCCAGACTCTTTTCCCTAGCTGGTAAGGTGTATAGCAGAAATTTTCTCATGTATTTAGCATTCCTACTGAATGCTGAGAGCAAGACGTAAATACCGGTAATTAAATTCACGTTAAATCACAGACTCCCATTTTCACAGCCCAAAAACCTCAGCCTGAGGTAACCAACAACTTGCCTGAGACATCCTCACCACTCAATTAAATGAGAAGTAATACTTTCTTCCAAAATCAGCAGCTTTTTTTTCAAGTAAAAAAAAAAAAACACTCTACAGAAAAAAACACCTGAACAAAAATACAATTCCACCAGCGACAGATGCATAGAGAATGAGACTGAGGCACGCAGAATACACACGCTACCAGTAATGCCACACCAGCCACTACTAACCACAAAAAGTATTCACCACCTACAGAAAAAATTCTCCCAGCAGGATGCCCCAAAACCAGCTTGTGGTTGCCCAAAAAGCCACCCCCTGAGGAAGGGCAAGATTAGCAGGAAGCTCCATTTATTTACACAGAATTCACCTGAGGCCCTTCAGTACTCATCAGGAGACCAGCAGACTCTGAGCCCACCACAGTAAGACAGAAATCTGCTTCTGCATCTTTGGGCAGCTCACGTGTACCACAGAACCTGCTACTAGACCCCAGACATTGATGAGAGACATGACCAAGGCCCTGAAGGATTCCTTTCATATCTTACTACAGCTAGGGGACATCCCCAGAAACACAGACAGCACTAGATTCACATACTTGCAATTTCCAGAAAGGGTCAACCCAATTCTTTTAACAGATATATTGCCAGGAAGGGAAAAAAGGCTTTCGGGCAAGGGGAGGGGAGAGTGCATGTCCCGTTCCGGAATAGCCCGGTCAGGGGCAAGATTCTTTATAATTCCCAGAGTGAGATTAAGACACAAACGAGGTCAAATGTCGCATCATAAGGAAGTTTAATTATTACAGCAAAGTTCGTGAAAGGTGTTAGAGAGAGAGAGAAGGAAGAAAAAGAGAAAGAAAGGTAAGAGTTTGAAGTTAAAGGTGTTAGAGAGAGAGAGAGAGAAGGAGAAGAGAAAGAAAGGTAAGAGTTTAAAGTTACAGGAAAGTCATAGCTACCACCACGGGTTCCCACGACGTCTCGCGGGACCGGCTCGACTTCACTTCATGTCAGGTGGGGGAAGTTCCAGTGAAATGCTGCTTTGCTCAACATTTTATAGAGGAGAGGTGTTAGGAATTCCTAACAGCCATACATATGCATGACCTGTCCCGCTTCGCATTCAAATTAACTTCATCCATAAATTCCTCTTGATGGCGCAGGCACAGTGATCTCTGGTGGTCGTGAGTTGGGGTCTTCAGGATGAAGGCCTGTAGTCTTCATTGGGCTAAACTTTGACGCATGCGTAGTCATCGGCATCCCAGCTGGACACTGTCATGTTAATTGGTTGTCTTGTTAGCAGTCTCCAAGTGCCAAGTGGTCCTTTGTAATTGGCATCAAAGTTTACTCAGTCCTTGGCCCTTGGTCTTAAATCTCCTGTCCGCAAAGCATCAGTCAGAGACAGGTAACTCCTTAAATCTCCTGTCCGCAAATCATCTCATTATCTATGGATGCTTATTAGTCAGAGGCAGATTTGTAGACTCTTGCTTGCACCAAGGAATTTCCTTACAGTGCAGCACAGACATTTTCCAATTCTTAATTTTCTTCTGTAGGTACCAGGATATGCTTTCTTTACTGTCAGTAACAGGTCAGTTAAAATTTTCTTGTTCTAGTTTAAACATTCTGTTACAGAATTCCTTTGCCACGCAACTGAAATACTACAGTTTAGAGACTTTTTGAAAAAAGTATTAAAGTTTGTCTTTATTTCCTCTTATTCTGGTGCTAAAGCAATACTTCACAATTGCAAAAAGTTGACATTTTATACAGCTTATGAAAATGCAGTTAAATACTTTCACTCATAATGATCAGAGTGCACATCAAAGCAATGACAAAAATATGCAGAATGAATCCAGAACTTTCTTATCTATTCTTAATATCACTGTAGCAAATTCCTGTCTCTAGTGCCTATTTCAAGACCTATCATTTGCTAATACAAAAAAAACCATACAACTGAAACAGACTATTTAGTAAAGTTAAAAAACCAACATACACAGACACATACAACAGATCAGCTGTCATAGAAACAAAGCAGTTACTTTTTCCCAGTAAGAAAGTGGATGACAAATAGCCCAAATTGCTACCATTTTTCATGGGGGTTTATTTCAGATGCAAGCACCTGGCACACTGAATCACCTATCAGCTCTTCCATTACACTGAGGCAACAGCCTGGCCCCTCACAGCTTGATCCTGTCATTAACTGCTCCTTTGCCAAGATCAGAAATGGGTATATGGCACCAAGACACTCAATTTAGGAAGAATTTATTCTGTTAGTGAAAACACTGAAAGAGGAGTCACAAAGCCTGGGAAGGAGCTGTAGATCCATAAAGAAATATCTATCTCTCTCTCCTGGCCACAGGAAACTGTATCTTTAGGGAGTCTTACGATGAGATATGTGGGTTAATTTGAAGAACACACACACACTCTCCCATTCCCCCCACCCCTTCCCCTTAAGAACATCATGCAAATCCCTTTTGACTAGCAACTAGCACAGCTCTGTGTCGAGCAGGATCCCAACACTAAGTTATTACATGCTTTGCAAAACCTTTGGCCCTGCTTTTGTGCTGAACTGCTGGTAGTTTGACTTCTAATGGTTATCTCTTCCAAGGGGATTCATCATGGTGAACACCAATGTAAAAAAGCACCTGTGACAGCACTGATGGGATGACAGACCTATAAAGGCAATAAAAGATGCAGCTCTGTTCTCAGCCCACCAGTTTAACTCCCATTGTCCATTTACAGTTTTAAAGAGCACTGGGAGATAGTATTTGCTTGTGGAAAGGAATGAAACAAAGCCAAAAGCTGGCTGAAACCTTCTGTCTGCAGATGTTGAAAGGACCTCAGATCAGGGCAGGATTTTAAGGAGGTTCCACTCAAAGGCCCAGATGATGGGGGAAAAGAGTGAGAAAAAAAAAACCACATCCCTTTATTAACATAAGCTTACCTGAACTTAAAATCTCTTGACTATTCAGTGCCTTCTTTAAAAAGGCAATTAAACTCCATGCAAGTCTTTTTAGGGGGTTAGAAGGGAGAAGAGCTTGGGGCGGGGCGGGTAACAGAGATACACATCAAAGAAACAAGAAGTTTAAGAAGTCAGAATGTAATGTTGTAATTGTTTTGATTTACTGCATCTCCCTGAAATGGAGTTAGTTTTCCTCGTAATAGCAGATGGGGTGCTGTGTTTTGGACTTGTGGCTAAGACAGCACTGAAAACACACTAGTGTTGTGGCCATTGCTGAGCAGTACTTGCACAGCATCAAGGCTTTCTCTTTTTCCTCCAGTCTCTCCCAGCAAGCAGGCCAAGGGTGGACAAGAAGTTGGGGTGGGACATAAAGATGACAAGATCAATCAACGGGATACTCCATGCCATATCATGTCATATACAGCAGTAGGAACTCAAGGGGAGGTAGCCGTCGCTCAGAGACTGGCTGGGCATCAGTCTACATGTGGGAGGTGGTGATGCCTTTGTACCACTTTCTGGGTGTTTTTGTTCGTTTCTCTTCCTCTTTCCTTCATTAAAGCATCTTTATCTTGACCCACACGTTTTCTCAATTTTGCCCAATTCTCTCCCTCATGCTGCTGGGGATGAGTGAACAAGCAACTGGGTGACAGCTTAGCTACTGGAGCCAGCCAAGCACAATCAAGTATTAGGGAAAATATTCTTCAAAGATGTATCTGAAGTACTATTCCAGCTATTTTCCTCCAGTGAATAAGGTGAAGGGAGAAATAAGGAGGCTAAAGTAGCACCGATGGTACTGAATTTAGAGTCCAATTTTAATAAAATGCATTATTCAAATTAATGAGATTTAAGACAGTCATTTAAATTCAAGAACAGAAATTTAATAGCAGATGTTAACTGAGCTCTATTGTTGAAATGGATTTGTATGAAAGATGAGATGTTCAAGAAAAAAGTAGGAACAGTGTTTTCTGGCACAGAAGTAACCTCTGGCCTATTCTATACAGCTGCAGTAAGAACCCAGAATTTTTGCACATGCAGGAACAGGAATGAAAGATACATATACACCCGCTGGTAATTGTAACTAAGAGGAACATGCAAGAAAACATCTTCCTATACAAGGTCACAAGCCTAACAAGCTTCACAAAGAGACTGTGTATTTAAAGGCCTAGCAAAAATAGCAGGAGTAATTGGTAAATACATTTTTGGGAGATCATATCCACATGCTACAGTACTTTCACACTGTCAGTGGTAGTCACATAGCCACTGCTCTTGCAGAATAGTATCTAGGAAGATCAGAGGTAGGTAGCAAAAGCCATCCATGCTGCACTGTGATACTACTATTAAAAGGTGAAAAAAATCATTCAAAGCCTGATGGAAGTTTATCTTTTTAACTGCAGTATGCCTGTACTACATCAATCTCTCTTGTTCAGGCCCTGTATTGATTATTTAGCCTCCTGGTCCCATACATCTCTAACAAAACCCCAGTAACAAAGGTGGTCTTAATTGTCATTGTATTTCACCCCAATCAACAACATGAGGTCAAACATTACTAAAGCAAATACTTCTGTAGCAACCAGGTCTGTCGCTTGTGCAACTTGCTTGCTCTCAGTAGAATTTTCATTCAAATTATTGAATAATTTAATAAGAAGAAAATAAATGGGGTGGTGCTGGGACAGATTATTCCGCAAGTACTGATGAGCATAACTCTTGAGGGGAGGAAGGGGGGCGGGTGTGAACACAGAAACCCCACTGATTTTCAACACTCATTTTGCCTCCTGTGGTACTCGTAAACAGTACATCCCACCATTTAGGAAAAAAAAAACAACTCCACAACAACCAAAACCAAACACCAAAGCTGGCACTGTAAAGGGAAAAGGTCAGCTCTTCTACCTTTCCTCTCGCACCACTGATCCACTCAACAGCCCAGCAGGTAGAATACAATCTTTCTTTCTACCTTGGTAGAGTTCTCTGCTAGTAAAGAGATTTATGGTTTACATCTTTTGGCACATTATTTTAATGAAACAAAGCAAACAAAAAAGCCACTGTTAAGTCGCAAGGGAGGAAAGCAGCTCCGAAAAACAGCAACACAAAGCATGACGATACAATGGAGAGAAAGTTACTGAATCATGCACCAAGAAGATGGTTCAAAAATAAACTAATTGGGAAACCACAAATTTCACTAGGAAACAAAGTTACAAGCTACTGTGTGAAAAGTAAAACAAAAAGACTATCACTGAATGCAGCTGGTAGGAGAACTAAGTGTTTTGCAAATAACCAGAATCTCACACAGTGAGGTCAATGTGACCACTCAGAAAGCTACAAACCAAAGCAGCTCACAACACAGACCAAGCAACCAAACTTTCAGGGGGAGGAAAGACTTCCATAGCATTTTTTCCCTGTGGTCCATAGAGGAAGTAGAGAAGAGAGCAATGCCTTTATAGTCTGCCACCAGCAAAATTAACAGATAGATTTACTCGGCCTATTTCAGCATTCAGTCAACTCCTACCCCGTAATTGTTCATGTTTAAGTGAAGAGAAACCTGGCTTGAAAGTCAGAGAAGGAAGAAGTCTCAGTTTTGTTTCACATACACCATTTCAAATGGTAACATGGAGTAACAGGTACAGAATGCATGCCTATGGAAAAAACTGTCCATACTACAGCTCAGTTTTTCAATTACTCTTCATTTTTCTCCCCTAGCTCGTGTTCTTCCTTCTGCCAACTGTATGGGTTTTAAATCAATACTTCAACTGAAACTTCTATGGTATTAACATATTTGTTGCTAATTTTGCAAGGCCACATACGGTTATCATTGTTATAGTTTAAGTGTATCCAGCCTATAGCATCAATAATGCAGATAAACCTAACCCAGACCCATAATTCCTTCATCCACTGCAATAAAGAATGTAGCGTATTTACAGTTTGTCTGGAGCATCAATATAGAAAAAATTTCAAAGGCAGAGTTTTCTTCCAATTGGACAGAAGAAAGTCATCTATTTTTAATTACTCTTTTGTATCTCCAATTGAAAAAGAGAGGTGGAAGTCAGTTCTGGAAGTAGTATCAGCCTAATGAAGAAAACAAAACACCCTTAACAGCCATTGTCCTCATTCAGCCTCCTTGGATCCAAACCGGATTCTGCACCATTTCTCACTTTTATTTTGAACAGCAAAATAGACAACTGATGAAAGAGGATTTATCCAATTATTATGAGCAAAGTAGCTTTAACTTCCTTTAGATATCCCCTAACAAGATACAAAATGACACTTCCCGGACACATCACCAGCACAATAGGGCCTTTATTGATTTTCATATCATGTTCTTCAGTCTGAGATGACTCTCTTGAGGACTCTGCTTCCCAGCAGGAAAAAAATTGCCTTTTCTATGTTTGAATTCAGATCTATTAATGCATCCCTTGCTGGAGACAGTGTCATTTTAGTTCTTTCCCTCTGTAGTTGATGTGTCTACACCATGCTGGCTCAGTGTCCTAATGGACATGGGGTTAGAGGTCAAAGTACAAAAACAAAAAATGAAATTGCTCAGCTTGGGAAGCAATAAGAAAAAGACTTAATATTTCTAAGGGTAAAATATGCAACCAATGAGGTGTGCTAAGTGTGTTCAACCTTGTGCCAAAGCTAAAAATTGAGTATTAAATCCAAAAAGTGTTACACATGAGAAAGAAAGGCAAAAAAAAAAAAAGAGTTAATATTATTGTTTAGCATGCATGACTGCTATCAGGAAATTCCCAGCTGAAGGAACAGATATTACTCCTTTCACTTGTCATTATGAAGGCTTCCAAGATGCAACTCTGACATTATACCTTCAATATGCAAGTTAAAAAGCAAACCGACAATCTCAATAGTCAAATCAATTCTGAGAGGTTATTTTGCTAGACCAAAAAAAGGTAGCTTTGGTATTATGTCTGCATTTACCCAGGATCACAAATTCAACATGGGAAAACAAACAGTGACATGAACTCGGAGTTGGCAGGAAGAAGCCATGGGGGTCCCACAGCCCTTACAGGAATTTCACGAGTACAGCAGATTAGCTATGTATCTGTAATCTCTGGCTTGCAGAAAGTATTGGTGTGAGAAAATATATACATTTTAAAATATGGAAATAGCTATACAAAAATACAACACAGCACCTCGTGGTTTTTACTGCCTAGCTTCACTCAATGCAGCACTTAACAGCCAGCATTTACAGACATTAGATCGCTGGAAGATGAAAAAGAAAAAGTTAAAAGGCCCCAAATAATTGTATGGCTCAGTTTTTACCAGCCTATCTTTGTAACAGACATAAAATACAATTGCATGACAGTTCTGACAGGAGCTAGCTTCAGTTACAAAATGGAGAAATCACTTGACAGCTAAAGAAATACATTTTAATAACAGACACCATGCATAGTCAAAACAAAGTTCTCAAACCTGATCTCCACTACGTTCCCCCTTACATAAATTCATTCCTCTGTACAAAGGTAGAGGAGAGCATCAACATCTGCCCCAGTAGGTTTACCTATCCCTCATTCCCCATGAAGAATAGCTGTCCTGCATTTTAAAGGCATGGTGTGCACACAATCTGTATTAGAAGTCTTGCTTGATCTTGGTCTTCAATTCTTCTGGCATATTACAGCCCCAGGCCACAGAAGTGTTCCTCTTTGTCAACAGGGAGAGGAAAAGATCTGCTGCAGCATCCATAATCATCTAAATACAGCAGAGTATCAGAGGCTTCATTTTGGGGGTTAAAGGGAAGATCACATCCACATGGACACCCAATGACATTTTACATGTATTCACAGAAATGACTGACAGCTCTTTTTCAGTTATCTCAACATTTAATAACAGCAAAATGCGTGCAACCAATGAGCCGTATGCCTTGTTCTTTTCCACAGTACATTTTAAAAAGTATACAAATAAGAAAGTGACAAAAACATCAGTTCTCATCTCCATTAGTTTTATCTCTACCCTGCATTTTTAGAAAGAATAAGAGGCTTGAGGAGTCAACCAGTATTAGATTACAGTAAGGAGTGGAGTGAGAAGAGCGGTCTGGTTATTGGAAGTAACATGGATACACTTTATCACTGAGCTAATAAAAAAAAAGAAAACAAAACAAAAGAGCTCTGCACAAAACTCATGGGACATAAACTGTTAAACACAATCTTTGCTTCTCTACTGCTCAGGGGTAATGTCCCACAGCCCCATGTTCTTCACCTCATCTGCAGGGTGTTGTCACATCCTTTCCCTTCTTGTCATCTGCAGGCAGGCAAGAAGTCTGGGAGGCCAAGCACCAGAATGTTCTGTGCACATGCCTGCCTCCTTGGCAAGATTAACCAAGGAGATTATATAGGAACTGTCCAGGGAGCAAACCCAACCCTCCCTTCATCTGCCTCTCTTACCTGAAGTAACAGAGTCACTGAGATCAGCACTGTAAGACATCAGGTCCGGGATCTCATCGCAAAGGCACCTGGTTTGTATCTTGACATACGTGCACTTGTACAGTCCCACACCCCCTTGCCTCCATCTACTCATAAATCAAGTGTAGCAGGTCCTTACAAGGGGAGTCCATAGTAAACCAAGACAATGTGATATGTAACGGTGTAACTGTGTACAAGTAGGTACAGACATGACACCAGATGCAAATATAAATACTGTAATTTAAAAGCTGATTTGCCTCACACAAATGCCATGCCATACATCCAATCACACTGAAACCCAACACTGACAATCCAAAGAGAGACAACCACAGCATTAAAGGAAAAAAAAACAAACCTCCAAAACAAGCCCACAAATAAAGAGATTTACCACAAAACTTAGGGACATGCCTGCTTTTCTCCCACAGTGCTATGGCCTTGGAGTATTCTGGTGTTTTGTTTTGGTTGGGATTTTTTTGGTTGGTTGGTTGGTTTGGGAGGGGTTGGCTATTTTGTTTTGTTTTAAACTTACCTGTTTAGATACACTGCCTAGCCAAACATTTCTAAACAATGGTATTTTGCATTCTTGTGATGGACCACAAGCATGTTACCAACTTCATTGTGAAACTCCTACTTTCTCAAAACAGGAGCTTGATCTCAAAATTTCAGTGCCTTGCTTATAAACATGTGGACGCAGGTGTACTGGTCTGTTTACACAGAATCAAGAACCAGTGATTTATAGGGACATCAAGTCTTACCAGCCTACAGCTATCATTAGTAATCATTTACCCCCTGCAAACACTGTCTTCCACAACATAACACGGTACATCACCAGGCTGTCTCTGGCCCTGGTCTGATTCTCCATAAGCTAGGGAACATCAGCAATCTTTGTAGCACAGGCTCAGAATTTAATTTATAAGCCTCTGAATTCCTTGGAACAAAAGAAAAGCTTTCTATGAATTCACATGTGCTCTACAGGGCAGACACCTCACACTGACCCACTCTCTATGTAACTGACACAGAAGCGTGCACTCAGCCTTAGAAAACCACATCTGTAATAACTCAGTTGATCTATTGTGTTATTAGCACCAAATGATTAACCATATCCATACATTATATATCACTGACATTTACTAGGACATCTGTAACTTGCTTAAGGGGATTATTTGCCATTCAGTTCTGCTGGCAAAATGCCTGCTGAGTGAAGACAATCCCAGTTTTGGCCAGAATGGTGTACAGAATGTGCACACAGCAGGGACTCTGCAACAATGACTTGGCCAATTGATTAAATCTGAGCACTGACCAGCAGGTGTCTTTTTAGTGTGCTTTGAACGGCTTTCCTGCTTCTCCTGCTTCACAGTTGCTGGATGTGTATCTGTGTGGTCATACATCAGCATGTCGGGATTTTTTTCCTGCAAGATGAAAGCATCACTCATGTGTCTATCTCAGAAGCAATAGCTCCCAACACCTCGGATTTTAGATATTTCCTCAGGAGATCTTTCAAAAATTAATAGTTACAAAATAAAAGACAACAGGAATCTACTTATTTGAGTCCCCTTTGATGAGGAAAATGAAAACCAGTTTGATCTGTGGCTCTCCCTTACAGTTTTACAAGTGAAGGACCAAACGAGTGCTGGCACATCAGTCAGCTCTTCACTGAGACCTGTCATTGGGAACCTGAAAATTTGCCATATGTTTCTGTTGTATCAACAGCTTTCAGAAAAAAAAAAAAAAAAAAACCAAACTACTGATACATGCTGCTTCCACACTCTTCTGACACACAGTTTGTCAAGTTTACCAAAAAGCTTAAGGCAAAACCTTACTGTGAAGGGTAACCCATGGTATGTCAGTTTACTGAAGTCCTTCTAGACACCCACGATACAAACTTCCTGTTCATGCCCATGAAAGACCTTTCAGTAGTCTGCAACATGTTAAACCACAGAAAACTTAACTCTTCTTCAATGACAGTTCAGGAGATTCAACAGTCCAGGCTTATGCTACTTACAGTGATACATTAGCAGAAAACCTAACTTTGTGTAACACGATTTTAAAAATAACAGCTATAGCCCCCACACACCCAAATTAGAGTTTACAATATTGGACTGAAAGTACTATGGATAGAGAGGAGTTCTTTGGAACTGGCATTAAAAAAGAAATTACATGCCTGTAATCTCGGCACCTTTGTGCGAGAAAATTTCCAGCGAAAGGAGCCACAGTAGTCTCTATCCCACAGCATTACCAAAATCCCAGAGGTGCACCAGATTTCCACTCTAACTCCAGATGAATTCAATTACACAACTGTCTGACCACGCCTTAGCCTGGTGCCTCTGTAAAGGCACCACTTTAAAACATGTGTTTCCTCAATACAGAAAAGTCCTTGCACTTGATAAACAGGTATTTTGTAAGTGAGAAAAGGAAATGTGCTTTCACTCAACTCACCCATACATAAACAAGAGCTTACCATTATTTAAAAAGTAAGAAATAACTAAGCTACCCAGAGTTACAACTGATGTTAAACATATTTTGTGGATGGATCAATAAACACCTCCTACATCACATGACAACAGATCCAAGTGAGAAATAACCACAGAGGTAGTTTTATCTTGCATCTTTGTGATTTATTTAATCTTTCTTCATAAATAGCAGTACTAACCTCTACTAAAGACAGAGCACTAAATTAACTCTACTGTTGCCCTGTGCAAATCATCATGATTCGAAGTGCACAGCCACCCTCCAAGGACTTGCAATATGCAAATCAGATTAGAAAGCATCTCACATAAAAAGTGAGAGAAAGTCATTCAAGAAGAGGTTGGCAGCACTAACGACCTCCACACAGTCACGTACTTCAAGTTTTGTGTAAAGCCTCAAATGCTGGAGTGCCTTCCTGGAAGGAACACAGCGCTAGAGCAAATGCCAAAAGAACTCTACAGTAAGAGGTTTTGCTGACCAGATTAATTTCTCTGAATTGTTAGCATTAAAATATTTTACAGTAGAGCAAGTACACCGGTATTTTATAAGCAAGGTAGCTTGTGCCATTGAAACTGCAACAGCAATTACAGTACACACATCTTTAAGGTAAGCACAGCCACCATCATCTATGGGCTGAATAAACAAGCCTTTACTCAATCAAGACTTCTCAATCCTTCAGAGACAGGAGTCTTTCCAAGGGTACCTCCTCAAGGATGAGAATGGTCATGTTCAGCTTTGGCACAGGCAGCAGAAAAAGAGAGTTCTAGAGCTGACAATGGGAAAAATGAAAGTAGCTGGAGCCAGGGTAGAAAGGACGTAAGACTGAAAGCAAAAGATCAGACATGAGCTGCAAAATACAAGGTATTACAAAAAGTAGATGGATTGTGCTCCACACAAGTCCCTCAGAAGCAGTCAAGGTCCTGCAAGCATGACAGACTGGCATTCTAGGCTGTGACAATGGCAAAGGTAGCTCCAGAGGAAGCTGGCTACAAGGTTTACAGGCAACTCACTCTGCTCTTACTCTCCCTCCTTTTAAGCAGTAATGTCATATAGAAACATAGAACCTCTAAGGTTGGAAAAGACCACTAAAATCATTAAGTCTAACTGTCTGCCCCACACCACCATGTCAACTAAACCATGTCCTGGAGTGCTGTGTCTAGATAGTTTCTGAACACTGCCAGAGATGGTGACTGGGTCCCACTTCACTGGGCATCTTGGTAGCAGCCATCTTCCTCCCTCTCTTCTCAAATGGGGACTATACTCCGGTGCATTGGAAATCTAAATTTTCTACAGCTCTTCAATACTACGGGGCGGGGCGGGGGGAAGCTAAAAATCTTAGTTTTGACAAGCACATCAAGGGCTTGCAATCTATTAAGTAATCACTGCTGTTCTGTCTCAGACCTCAAGCAAAAAAGCAGCACTGAACCACAGAGTCTGAAAAGCTCAAGCCTAAGGAAACTTGAAAGTCTTTGCCAACCAAAATGATTCAATCTATGGTTCTGAGCCGAGGGCTTTTGACCCGTGTCTTCTTCATGTCATTGTCTCCTTTGAGTGTGGCTCTACCACCAAGTTCCAGTTTCAGATCTTAGCAGGTCCTGCTACTCATTCAAATTATGTTTCTGGCTTGACACTACCTACTGTCCAAAAACACCACTGGAAAGTACTATCTGGAATATCATTATAAATACAGACAGGAGTATTTCCACCAACACAAAAGGCTGAAAATATCCTTGAGGTTACAGTTTCCGTAACTAACCGAATCACATCAGCAGTCTTATTTATAAGCTGGGAAAGGATTTAGAAATGCTTGACCTTCAGGAGTCAAAGAAAGATGCAGCTGTCCTCGTTACCATTTGAAACTTCACTGCCACTTGCTGAGGCAGATTTAATGCACCCTCCCAGCTTATCAGCAGAAATGGTAAATAGTCCACATTAATCAGAACATACCCATCTCATCTCAGTCTTTTGGGGATGAAGGTCCATTAGGGAATCAAAAACAGATAAAGCAGAACTTCAATTACTTGAAGCTTCTACTCCATTTCTGCCTGAATTATCCTTGTGGTCCTCATAGAAAAAGGGTGGAGGAATTGATTTATTTTGTGAGATATTCTCATTAAAAAAAACAAGAGCAGCACAATACATTCCCATTTCCTTATCCAATTTTTAAAGCACGTAAGGGCAGGCAGATGTCAGCAGGAGTGACAATTCAGTGTTTCCTGGATTTTCAGCAAGTAAACATTGCTCCTTACTCTGCTCTTCTAAAACCAGAACTGGTGAAGGCGGTTTTAGGCAAGTTAGGCAAGAAGAAAAAGGCCACAAGGGTTTCCAGCTTTTACTCCATGTCTTTTTTGAATGAATTTGACAATCACTGTAATTCCCAGTTCTCAAAATTAAAGTTTAGAACATAAACAGCCTAGATATGTGATGTACACAAGCCATTATCAAACATGTAGCAAGTTTTTAGTGTAACAACTGGTTTGAATCTCACTGACCTTGCACAGAAGATCAGGGCAAACACTTATGATGGAAACACATTAGAGGGGATTATAAGACTTTAGGCATAGATAAGATTCATTAATGTGCATTTCCCGAGAAACTGTAACTACATAAATTCAGGAAACTCAGTGTAGACATGCAATATTGTTTTAGGAAGCCAGAAAACCACTGGAAAGCCATGGACTTAAGTTCTTTGCATCTCATGCATTTTTACTTGCAACAATGCAGTACAGTATGGACTACAGAACACTCTTTTTCACATTTAAAAAACCTTTAATGGATTGGCTTTTCTCCCCGTAGCTGATAACATTCTGCCATTCCTACTCTTATTCCTGCTATCTTACTCAAGCAAAAGTCCTGATAAGCTCAGTTGAAACCCTCCAGGCTAAGATACTTATATGACCCATAAAGAAGCAACAAAACATGGAAGAAAAAGCATGGAAATAAAAAGACTAGTTGTGAGTGATACTGTCTGCAGAATCATACCCTTACTTTAACCACAACTTGCTGTTTCCCAGGTACTAAACCAATAGCACAGAGTTAAATCCTAAAGAAAGTCATATTAAGTGACTCCATGCATTCACTCAGTGTCCAGAGTCCTGACACATCCATTTCTTACATGTCATGAGACACTGTGAGCACTAGGAGTAAGTGCCAGGGTTTGTTTTCATGAAATCCCAACTAGTAAAGTTCATTTCCACAGAAACTCGATACACTACATATCACAACTGCTGCAACATTTCTTGATAGGAGCAACATGAATTTGTCATTCCACTACAGTGCAGAGGGGAGGAACAGCTCCTGAAAAAGGCCACAACGTAAGGAATTCTCCAAAAAGCCTAAGAGCACCTCAGGCTGCTTACCCAGCAGTTCACATGCTTCCTCAAATGAGTAGCTTCTTCAAAAGATTAAAATACACAACTTTCAGAATGCTGTTCAGAAATATCAGTCAAAAGAAAGTGAGGTGAAGAGAGACCTGCATCTTAAAAAAAATAAAGTGTACCAGTTCTGTCAGATTCCATCTAGTTTGAAGAGGCTGACATCATGTAAATCCATTCATTGGCCATAGTAAAGCTACATCTTGATCTTCTGAAAAAATACTGTCCATGAAGATACACATGACACATTGAGAAAAAGTTCTTTATAAGCGCCCCTTTCCTTACCATGGGAAGCCAACTTGCTCATACCTTATAGTGTTTTGCTTAGCACAGAAAGCATTCATGGAAAAGACAAATAGATGTATTGGATGTTGTGTCACTCAAACCCTAGCTATTCCTGGAAAAAAAAAAAAAACAAAAAAACCACCAGTATCTGAATCTACAGCTTGCACTGTGCAATCCAGATTTCCAGAGAGATTCTTTGTGAAATGATAAACCTCAAGGCTTATGACACTTGAAGAAGAACATACCCAGTATCAACAGACCTTCACTCTACCACCCTACCACTATGGATCCAGGCCCTAAAGAGTCAATAACATAAGCCTGGAGCAAGTAGCATTTATGGTACTGCATGCACGAGCAGATCTCACACTGAAAGGCAGTGCTTGGGAGGGTGACAAATTTTGCCATTTACACGAAGAAAGTAAACCTTTCTTGGAAGAAATCTATGTTGTTTTCAGAGCTTGTTTTGTATATTTGTAAGGATATTCTTCAGTGCTATTTGCTTACAGCTTGGTGCTCTTCATTTAGGCTGTGACAGTTTTACTTACAAAGGGTTAATCACACATCCCTCGCCTCTACTGAAACACTTATGGCTGCCATTACCAGGTATAGATGCTTCCGTTTATTACTTATCTGGGCACTGGAGGTAAAACAAGGCACACAGAGTATAAAGCTGCTGTGGTTTTAATCCTCTGTATTTAACAGAGGTATAACCTCAAAAGCAAAAAAAGACTGTGGATCCTCAGCGGGACTGGCATGGAAGCAACCAGTTTTCCTTCCTTCCTTGGAGCAAGAGCTGTACAGTCAAACGTACAAGTGAGACGGCAGAGGCTGCACTCCATCTGCCTTGGGGGGAATTCTGCTCCTCTAGAGAAGCGTCCCTACGCCTAGGGCTTCTCAACTCCTTATGAAAGTCTCTGCTTTCGAGCCATCACCACCAAGTCTCCTGACAGATGACTAGGGCCTGGAAAAAATTATTTATTGAAAGCAATTTATCTGACAAATATTGACATTTGCTTCAAATTCCTTTCAGCACTTCATTATCTGACCAGCTCCACAGACTGTCCCAATTCAGCAAATAACTCTTTCAACACGTTCTTTCCACAACTCCTGAACTCCTGTTTAGGAATAATTTTAGTATTTGACAAGCATACCTGTCAAGCAAGCATTTTGTCCCCATCTTAGATGTAGCAGTACTACAAAAGCAGAGGGAAGAGGACACATGACTGCAACCCTATACAAGACATCTCTATTTCATATTCAGGGAGTGCTATAAACCTTGGAAGGCTGTAAGCAAGCACCAGAAATACTGATGCAGAAGCACTCTAGTTAAAACAAAGACCACAGAGTTTGATGTAGGACCCACTAGCCAAACCGAACCTCTGCCATCACTCACAAAGAACAAAGGAACACACTGTCACTACTCCCCACACAAGGGTGACGTGCTTGTGCTGCAAACTTACAGCCTGCTTTCAACATGGAAGGGGACTGCATCACACACATAAACCCATCAGGTTATCCAGCTTGTACAGACCAAGGGCCTGAATATAACGAATCGACCCTTAACCCCTTCCGCGAGATACATAATGACTCTGATTCAGCCCTTGTGTCTGCGCTTGTCACGGTACCAAGTGTGAGCAGTACGGAAGCAACAAAATAGGACAGCTTCTTTAAAAATCCCTGTAAGAGCAAGCAATTGCAAAAGCAGCAGGCATGTAGAGCATTTCCACTACTATTTTTTAACAGGAAGTTTTTCCTGATGTCACAAGGAGATACTATCAGGGTAAACAAGAAGTAAGCATGCTTTTCACTGCAGATACCCAAGATCAATTACAGCATACTGTAGAGAAAAAGACCAAAGTCTAAATACAAAAAATTAAAGCAAGCAAACTGGTGTGTATTGCTTTGCTGTTTTACCACTCCTCTACAGGTAAAAAACTAAGCAGAAAGGCAGAGACACACATTTTTCTGGGCTGTTACTTCCTCCACCCCTCCCTGTAACAAGTCAGCTGAAATAAGCTGGTGTACCAATGTACAAACTAAAGCATTCTTTCCCTGTACTTTCAAGTTCAACCCTTCTTGCCTGAGGAATTCTCTTGGCTCACGGGTTTGATGTCAGTCCTTGATTGTGTTTTGATGTTTCTGCAGATCTACGATTGAGTTCAATTCTCAGCAGCCAAAACAGACATTTGTCATCCTGTATGCATCAAATTTCCTGTGGCACACTGCCCACTTAATCATGCAGGCAAGGGGAGCTTTGACAAAGCAAGGGGCTGTCTGCAAGCCACTGTGACCTAGCATGTGTAGAGTCACATGTAATTACCATTAGTTATAAGGCTCACTCAAGGCTTCCTGGTGTTGCTGCACACCAGTTCAACCACACCGGAGTCTTTGAGTAAATATTTGCACGCAACAAGGAGCTGTTGAGAGGGTTTTGTCTACAGCCACAGCCCCCAGTACATGAAATATTCAGCAGATGAAATGTCTCCAGCGATGCAGAGTGGTGGGTTTTCACTCTGATTTGATTAGCAGTGATGATTCTTTCATGAGGTGTGACTGTCCTTCTAGATTAGCATCAGCCCAGATTTCATGCAGCAGTCACGGAAAAAAAAGGAGATGGAAAAAGAACAGTCTAACATGTTACAAGGGTTACTCTGCAGAGTCTATATGAATTATGAGGTTTCCTGTTTAAAAGCAAACGCTAGAGCTTAATCTTCATTTTAAAAAAGTAGAATTCTACATTTAAACACAAACATGAAAGTCAAATCTCAATAAGAGTAAGAGTTAACTAGGAAAAAACCAAACACACACAGGTTTAACTCAAACAACATGCCACAAGAGAGACATAAATTCTTTACCCGTAAAAAGCTGGAAACCTTACACAGGAAGATGTGCTTCCACATTAAGCATCATGACCAGTGCACACTGCAGAACTCTATCTATACTGAATCAACATTTACCTGTATTGCTTTTAAAACTTTCTCACCTAAGTATATATAGCTTATCACTATGATGCAAGCAATTGGCAATTTTCAATAATGATAATGTGATTTTGGTGGCATACTTTTAATACCAGCAATTTAAACTATTCAACCATAGTAGTATTTCCATATTATTTCTATACCACAGTAGTAAAGTTCTGAGCCTCAATATAACAGAAGCAAGTTTTGCAGGAAAAGGAAGTTTATCGGACTGAGAGATGTAGCTGGAACAGATGAAAAAAGAAAAAAAAAAACAACAAAAATAGGCCAGTGTTCCAGAAAGCTATTTTTCTTTGCCAATCTCATCAACTGCCTTGCTTCAAACACAACTCTCCAACTTAAGACAAATTGGCTTTTGGAAAGATCTGAAACATTGTAGCAAGCCTTCTGTCTTAAAATGAAAACCCGAATATGTGCCCACTTAAAAAAACAAAACAAACAAACAAACAAAAAACCTCACTAACCTTTCAAGTTAAATCTTGGTATGTATGCCAGCCATTATTAGCTGTATTAGACCAAATGTTAAGTTTCTACACAATTTCATAGGCACAGAAAAAGAGAAATTCTGAAGGCTACCAGACACTGCATTTTCACAGCACATCAAGAGCAGTTATTTAGCAGAAGAGGTTTCTGTTACTGTCACTGAGTGGGAAAAACCTCACAATATTCAATAAGCTTCTGATCTCTCTTCCTCTCTGTGGGTTTGAATTAAAAACTAAACAAAGAAGGATATTGGTTTCTGAAAACCAACTACCTTCCACTTCAAACAGGTTTAGAAACTGTCTACCTCAGAATCTACTTTAAACCATTAAAAGTTTGAAAACAATCAAAACCTGGTTTTGAATGTGAAAGACTCCCTGTTCCATGGGAAAGTTCACCTACATGGTGCTTCAAAAGCAGAAACCAGGAGAGCAAGGGGTAGAGCAGAAAGGACCCTGTCATGCTACAAACCAGAATTTCTCTTCACCGCACTGCAGGCTCCAGACAGGATTCCTATGTTACATCTATATCTCGTTTTAACCAGGGTGACAGGATTCTGCCAAGTTACACCCATGAGATACTTGGGACTTCCAGGCAGAGGCAGTGTAGCGATTTCATTTTCCTAGCTGTATGACATGGGGTTAAAACTATAAGATTGATGATGGAAGGCATCAGGTGCTATGCTTATAAGCACTTTACAACACTATTATTACCACTAGTGCTAAGCGTTGCATAGCAAATTCCAACACAAATAAACTCTAATATTTCTTGTACTTTCCTAACTTCCAGTATTACTGTTTATACCCACCACCCTGCACACAGTAAGGTAACCTACATATAGACAACTGATGAGATTCCTATTGTGCCCTGTGGCGAAAGACCACAGAAAGAAGGAATAAAACTGCATGCACTGGCTCTCAGTCACACACAGATTTTACAACACTCCATATATAAAGTGTCTTTCACTTCTGTCTGTATTTCCAGCCAATTCTTTCAGGAGAAATAAAGCACCAGGAGCCACTGCTCACCCTTTCCTCAAACTTCTAAACAATGGAAATAGAGCATATATCCTTATGCCATTCTCAAAGATAGGATACAGGACAATGGGTGCAAGCTGGAGCAGAGGAACTTCCACATGAACGGACGAAGAAACTTTTTCACTGTGAGGGTGACAGAGCACTGGCACAGGCTGCCCAGAGAGGCTGGGGAGTCTCCTTCTCTGGAGACATTCAAAACCCACCTGGATGCATTCCTGTGTGATTTAATCTAGGTCATCCTGCTCTGGCAGGGGCATTGGAATAGATGATCTTTCAGGGTCCCTTCCAACCGCTAACATTCTGTGATTATACCAAACGAAAGTGGTAAAGTTCACGGAAACGTCACAAAACCCTATAAGCCAGAGCAGAATCTTGACTCTCAATTACCCAAGGAATTGTTTGAAGGATGGATATAGTAAAACTTCTGTTTTATTTATTTAGGTAAGGAGTGTTAAAACCAAAACCCTGAATCAAGTGTTTCTGACAAGATAATGCCTATGCATATCAAGTCCCCTTTTCTCTGAACTAGCACCTGAAATCTGTAGCAGTCTGGCAGAGCACGTGGTTCAGGCACTCTCAGTGCTCTCTCTCCTTCCTTGGTACCACAGCACTGGTGCTGGGATAGCAGCGCACCCGTGAAAAGGTAATATCCAGAGCTACTCCATACAAACAGAAGAGCCAGCACTTGGATCTATCACCAGACACACAAGAAACTTCTCAAACCACACACACAACCACCTTAGCCCCCAAAAATCAATCCGAAACAAACACCCACACACCACATACAGTTTCCGTTGTAGAAATAGCTACAGGAATGCCATCTACAACACCAGAAATCACTAATGATGACAAATGCCAGGGCTGGAAATTCTGCAAGATGTCAGTGTTTTAAAAACTGCTGAATCTCCATTCTGATAAGCACAGCCTCTTGACCTGTCTCCCAAAAGCAACATGCAGAGATGAAGATACTCAAAATTGCTGAAGAAAATAGGGAACACAGTAAATAAGAAAAGCTTGGGTCACTGGAGTAGAAACAGAAAAATGCTTTCTGGCAGAATGAATGAGGAAATGAAAGCAACTTGAGTGAATCGCTGAGGACAAGCTTCCCAATATTTCATACTCTGAAACATACAGATCTCAAAAAGATTATGTGAACATTATTGATGGTTTGATAAAATTTGTACCAGTATTCTATAAATTTTTGTGAACAGCGATTTCAACCAAAATTGTAGAGTTTTGTACCTTGGTTAGGAAAGATAAGAGCATCTGCAGAGACTTCTCATATCCTTCTCATTGCTGTACCTGGATTTACCTTCTGTTGCTCTGAATATTAATTTCCAACTGAGCTGGGTTTGGCTGACATAGTTTATTTTCTTCACAGTAGCTAGCACAGGGCTGTGTTTTGGATTTATGCTGAAACCAGTGCTGATTACATAATGTTGTCACTACTGCTGAGCAGGGAGGACTTGCACTGATTCTCACAAGGCATTTGCTGCCACTCACACCACCCCACCACAGAGCAGGCTGGGGGTGCACATGGAGTTGGGAGGGGACACATCCGGGACAACTGACCTCAACTGACCAAAGGGATGTTCCATACCATATGACATCATGCTCAAAAGAGAAAGCTGGTGGAAGGAGGAAGCGAGGGGGGTGGGGAGGGTGGGGGGCAATACACATTCAGTGATGGCCTTTGTCTTCCCAAGTCACCCTTACACACACAATGGAGCTTCCCTGGGTATGGCTGAGCATCTGCCCGCCCACAGGATGTGGGGAATGAATTCCTTGTCTGGCTTTGCTTGGCAGTGCAGCTTTTGCTTTACCTGTTAAACTCTACCTCAACCAACAAGTTTTCCCACTTTTGCTCTTCTGATTCTCTGCCTGACCCCACTGTGGGATGCATGATCAAGCAGCTGCATGCTGCTGGTGTTAAAACCGCAACGCCAAAAGCCAGGCTCAATTCTCAGCTCCTATTCAGGCAAGTACCTTACCTTCAACAGCTGTTCAATCAAAACACAACACTCCAATGATAAAATGCTACTAAATAAATCATCTGCGTTCCAACATTACCTAAATTTTAGCACAGGTTGAAGTTTTATACAGTCTCCATAGGATGAGCACATGAATTACAGGCAGGTAAGTTTTCAATAAATCAGCGGATTAATTCTAGCTTCCTCCCCCTTCTAAGCAAAGGTAAACATGAAGTCCAACAGCATTAAAACCCAGAATTTTCTGGAAAGCCATCTCAATAAATAAATATTAACTACAGCTGGAAAAGACAGAACACTGTCCTGATTTTGACCAAGTTGCTTCTGCTGTTACTATTTTATTTCTGTTGAGCCAAAAATCCAAACCAAATCAAGGAAACAGTTTTTATAATCAAATTAACAGGCACACTGAAGACATCACTTGGCCCTTAAGTTCAAGACAATCATCACATAATCCTCCCCCACGATGCAAGGCTCTTGAATTGAAAGAAAACGGATTAAAAAAATCCCACAGAACACCAACACACACCTACCAAACAACATAGATCCAAACAATCTTAATGGTCTGTTACATTTTTATCTTAAGGTTTATGTGTGGTTTATTACAAATAGGAGTCACTCCAAAAATATAAATTGGAAAATTTGTTTCAAAGGGCAAAGGCAAACAAGTTCATCTCTACTCTCGGACTCCCTGTCCAGCTTAGCAACCTGGTAATTTCCTGCAAGGTTTCAAACATTAAAAAAATAAATTAGTTTTATTATGTTGGTATCACATAAAAATCTTAGGATGTTGTCATTAACAAAGACTTTTAAAATTAATTTTTAAAGTCCTTATAACTATTTTAAAGTAAGTCTTTTAAAGCAGTATCACTAGCTCTATAATAGAGATACATAAACAAGTGTTTCCACAAGCATAAGCCCACGCTCAAATATCCAAGACCAAAAAGGTCATTTTGCCTGTACTCTAACAAAACAAATTCTTTTTCCACAGTTTGTTTACAAATTCTCTGTGTAGTTCCTCTCTAATAACAAACAATGTACCTCATTCTCCATCAGGAAGGTTATTCTGCAGATTATGCACTCATTAAAATAGCCTCTAGAAAAAAACACACACACACTCTAGCAAGTAAGTATTTAGAAAGAGAATACTAAATTAAAGATTAAAAATATGAAGGGAAAAAATATTTTACTCTGATCATATTTGTCGGGGAAGAGAGCAGGCCTGCCAGCAGCCTGACTCTCCTCACAGAAGACACAGGCCCTGACAAATACCCTCAAGCTCCCGTGAGACAGAAAAGTTTCTCATGCTGAGAGGTTATTGACAATCACATTCTCAAAACACAGCGGCCTTGAAGACGGGGGTAAAAACTGCCCTAAAGCAAGAAGGAGTTGTGGGAAGGTATTTGGGAGTAAGTGAACGTCATGAACCAGCCATAATAAATGGTCAAAACAGCAAGCATGCAGATGCTTTTGGACATCAAATGTAAACTAACAAATGTTTAGCTATAAGATATGCTTATCAGAGCTTGTTATAATTACTAACTAATCATTTGGTGTGAACAGTGTGTGTAGCCAATTAGCAGTTTTTTAGCTTGCCACGTGTGAAGTATCAAATGGATATAATCTGTGTGATTTCACCCAATAAATGGCTTCACCTAAAATTCGTATCAAATTGTGTGTTGCCCATTGCCAATCTCCACATGTATTAGCATCCATGAATTTCTCCAAGATTCCTTCTATTTATTACCTAACTAGGATCTTAACCTAATTTATAGGTTTGTGCATGAGTTACTGGCTAGCCAAGGCTAGCAACTATTGAGTCCGAAAAAGCACAGGAGGACTTCTGAAAAGAGGAGGAGTACATGTGAAAGGACCGCAGGTAACAGTATGCAAACTGGTTCAGCCACTTTTTGTGGTGTGCCAGACTCCAAGAGTTAGCTTGGTCTTTTGAATCGATTTCCTAACAACAGGGGAGTGTTTGACAGCAGAGGTGAATCACAATTTCCCCTTCTTATGTTGAAATATCTTGATCATTCTAAACTCATAAGTTCATCTTCCAATCTCACTCTATTTCAATTAAAAATACTAAAGAAAAAAACATCCCACAAAAAAGCTGAAGCTGAGTAGAAATGCCAGCACAAGGGACAAAAGGCTTGAAAGATAAAAATAAGTTAACAAACACAGAGGAACAAAACAAAACAATCCTCATCAAATCAACCAACCCAACCTGTACTACCACCATACCACAGGAACCTCTCTGTTGGGCCAGCCAAACTTCTGAAGTTTTCTAAAGCTTCATAATTAGTAGAGGCCTTAAGAGATCTAACATAGTTTTACCTCCTTCTGTATTGAGTCTTCACTGGGAAACTTTGCAAACGACGAAGTACGAAAGTTTAAAAAAAAAAAAAAAAAGAGCATTTGGGTCTAAACCTTATGGAAAATAAAGGTTGAAAATTCAGATAATTCTTGGAACCCTCTGAACATGAAAAGTTTGATTTTTGCAAGATACTGGACACCACAGTGCTAGCTCATCTCCCCAGTAATTCACAGCAAATTTAACCTTATCAGTATTCAGAACTCACTCTTGCGTGGAGAAGAGAAACGATACTGCAGAAATATAAGAGGTAGGGGAGATAAAAGAGCAGTGAGGAGGAAAAGCAGATCATGCCTTAATTGAACTGAGGATAAGATAGGAAACAATAATATGGCCTGCAGCTGTGGGAAAACACTTGTGATGATCCAGCAGGCAGGCTGAGCAAGGATGAAGATTCCCCAATATATGTCACTTTTAGAAGAAGTCACTGAAGAACGGGTTTTCCACCATGCAAAGTACAGCAGGGCTGTATGCTTGTTAAAGTTGAATGAGTAATTTGCCATGAATAATATGTCTGACAAACTTTGCCTCTCTCTTTTCATCATGTTCCTACAATACTGTGAATGGAATTCCATTATTCAAATGCATCCAAATCTCTTGGCAGCACTTCCCCACATAGGGCTCAGACACCAATATTCAGAGGGTTACTGAGCTGTGTTCAAGGGAAAAAAAAATAAAAATTAACTGGTATTTTTCCATTTCCTGACTGGATGAACAAACATAACCTACTTCTGAGAACAGACATGCACAGGTATTTAAAAATTGATTTCCATGAGTAACTGATTATGTGATACATTCAGTGCAGGGAGGGGAAGAAAATACCATAAACATAAGTAGACCTGCCTTGCACACCAATAGTTTACTGACAAAAAGTTTACTATACAAACTACAACAAAACACACTACCATATGACAGATCTTCCTACTAAAATTCCCATTTCCTGGCTGTTCATGAAATTCAAAAATCAATACAAGTTTAAGGAAGCAAATTTAAATATTTGAGTCAACAGTGAAGGTTGCTTACACTCATTTCCCTGCGGAATACTAAGCCAGATCCCATTAGCATTCCTGGGATTAACTATTAAATTGTATTATCTTTCTCGGTACACCACTCAGTCATTTACACCTACCCAAAAAGAAAAGGCTTCCCTCTCAGTGTACCCAGGATCTCTTTCTTCTACGGTACCACAATCTCTGAGAGCACAATTATTGAAATGAAGATGTTGGCAGCCACCCAGATGTCAGTAAGCATACAACGGGTATTACTTACAAGCTTCTTGTGTGCCGTTCCCGGCTGTAATCTGTGAGTTCTAAAAACAGTGAGCTCCCAGCAGTGCTTGTTCCCTCCTTTTGATGCCAGATTCTTTTGTAAAACACTGTCATCTTAGATTAGCGGGAACATTATTTATTTTTAATTCCCTGATGGTATTTATTTCTCCTATTCCCTGGCGCATGCCTCTGAGATGGCTGTCCTACCACAAGAACACAGAGTGCAGCACAGGCACGAAATGAGCAACTAGCATCGCTGCCACCTTGAATTTAGCTGAGTGAAAAAAGGGCCTAGGAGCCAATCCTTGGCATCCCTTCACCTGCCTGCAACGTGGCAGCCTTTTAAAACCAAATCCAAGCAATCAGAGACTCAAAAAACGTTCTGGGCATCAGCAAGAACACGATCACTTTTGATGATAATTTGATTCTAAGTATCAGTTTTGCACTCCCCCAGCCAGGAGCAGCAAGGCAAAGCACAGAGGTTTTGAGAGGCTGTCAGCCACCAGCCAAAGGTAAGTCAATCAGGGGAAGGAAAATGGAATAAGTGTGCTGGTTTTCATTTTATGCACGTGTTTACACAAAGGAAGCTCAGATCAGTCCCTGATCACAAGCACACCCCTAGCACAAGCACTTCTATTGCCTTGTCTTCTGCATGCATTTCTACTGCATGTCCTTTCCATGTGGACATGCCTGGACACCTACACCCATTCCAATTTCCAAAGTCAATTTTTACTTGGAAGTTTCCAGTGAGGGAGAAACAGCTGCTCACCAGTGAATAAAATCCTCATATAACAAATTAGGACTCTGCAACTCTAAATAACATCTATATGCATATAGAACTTACTGCTACTACTAAGTATTTATTAGTCACTTGCATTTCTCTTTTTCCTGCCACACAGGCAAATGCAGATTTTATTCACTTTTTATGTGGATCTCAGGAAAAGCTATGCTGTCAAAACTAGGCCATTTTTAGTGTGTTGAATATTCTCTTTCCTAGGGCACTGAGATCATCTGTTACTTGAAATGTTAAATTTGGGGGGAAAAGGGGATCATATGGGGAACAGGAATTTCTGCATGCAGAGTTTCATCTGTTAGGTCTCTGTTTGATCACTCTCTGGTTTATTAAGTCATTGAGTCCACAAGCTCAGCAATACCCAATCTTTGGAGGCTGCAGTTAACACCGCTGTACGCAGTAGCAGTATTTCTTTCACTTATCTGTACACCAGCATATATTCACAAATTAACTCTTTTAAAAGCTACTGTTTTGCAATAACATGATATATATTTTAAATATTAATTCCTACCTTCCCCTTGATTATGCACAAAATATAGTCAGAAAGGGACTACTCAATTTACCTCTGGCTTAAACACTTCAGTAGTAATGAATGCTTCCTGGATGACAGAAATATGATGCTGAAACGTGTCACTGTGCTCAAGACACAGGAGTGCTGGCAGGAAACCTGCCTTCTACCAAGCCCTGGATAGTGATTTCAATTGTGAGCAGCACGTTACATGGCAAGGGTCACTGCCCTGTGACACCACTGGCAACTGCTACCATTGCTTCCCACTTCAAATTTACACAGAATCAAGTCAAAGGCACCAAATCCTCCCATATATACACAGGTTAGTCTTCAATTCCAGGAGTGCATACATTGGAATACGACAAACTAAAATCCAGTTCCAACTTCTACACCATATGCACAGATAATTTCTGAACTTCCAGGATATCAAAAACCTTAAGAAAATAAGTTTTTATAATACAGTGTCCAAAGAAGACCGTCACTAGATATTACAAGGCTTACAGCAGGTCACAATAAACTGGCAGTAAAGTTTCTGAAGTTGTGGTGCCTGCTTTTCCTCTAGTATTTTTACATTGATTTACTCCAGCATTTTTTCACTAAATAGGATGGAGACAAAATGAACATGAGGCTCTCCTACAGCTCTAACGGTCTCCAGTTAAGACAGCTCAGGACACACTCCAAGAGCTCTGGCAGGACACGCTCTGTAAGTGGTGTCACCCCATCTGCTCTGGCCTGTAAATCTATTTCCTCCTCCTCTCTAGTTCTGTCAATTACACTTGTCACTGGCATTCAAATGTTGACAGGAGACGTGGAAAAAGACCACATCAAGCAAATCAGGTGAAATCTCTTAGAACACTTGTTACTGGCACCCACCCCACCCCCCGAGTCTCAGTCCCCCCAGGGGCTCAGCACAGCCCCCTGCAAAACTCAACCCCTGCACTCCTCACTTCAGAGTCTGAAATGAATCACGGAAAATTAGCTACAACTATATTGCCAGGAAAAGGACGTTTACTGCCCCGCGTCCTAAAGCATTAGGCAGTGACGAGAAGCTGCCACCACCCCCCGCAGACACGGCCACCCCGGATCGGGGCCTAGCCCCACGCCAGCCGCCCGCCACTCCAGCTCTGCCCGCTCGCCGAACCCCCGCGGCCGCCTGCCCCCGCACCTCACCCTCCGACGGGCGCCCGACGCAAACGGTCGAAAACCAGAAACGATCCGGAGGAAAGCTTGAGGGACGCGCACGGGGGCACGTCACCTACCGCGCTCGAGGCCGAGGCCGTAGAATCAACTTCGCGCCTTCGACTCCCCTCATCCTCCGCCCCGTCCCTTTCCTAAAAGCCCCTCCCGCGCATGCTCAGTGGGCCGCAAGCCGCCGGGGCCTGAGGTTCCCGCCGGGCGGTGAGGAAGACTGGAGTGGGCATTGTCCGCTGTAAACGTTTCCGGGCAGCGCGGAGGCGGAGATGTGGGGAGGCGGTTTTGACCGCTGCATGCAGGGTGCGGTGCCTAGGAGCTGTGCCCAAGCCCCTGGAACAGGCAGCCCTGGGCCCTGCCCTGGGTGTAAGTGTGTGCCTGACAGGGCACACTGCAGGTGGGCAGAGGGTTCAGCACGGAGCCCGCTGTACAGCACCCATGGTCGTTCAATGCTCCGTTTATGCAGAGAAAACTGATCTTGGGTGGTGGGCCAGTTCTTTGATGTGCCTCCATTATTAAAAAGCAACCCTCATTATTGACGTGAATGCCGCAATCCAGCTGCAGAAATACAGAGGCAAAGGTTCTCTGTATGGTTTTGGTTCTCCATCCAAAGAAACTAGCTGATACTGCTGATACTGCTACACAGCCTTCCACAGGCTGATGTGTGCTGTTGCTAGTAAAATCCCAGCAGATACAATAAAATGTAAAACTACTGTAACTGTAAGGCTCACATCAACTGACAGTGGGTCACTAAGACATAATGCTCAACCAAATTCCTTAAGTGTAATCGTATGTCTCAGAACGGCTTACTGTTTTTCAAGTACTGATTGTATATGAGTCTGAACTCCATCCTTTGGAGGAGGTTAGTAGATAGCCACTGAGCCTTGCAGCTCCCACAAGGCTGGGAAAACATCACCTTTTCCATGCTAAAGTTGCTAATCAGTCTGTATAAGGTTACCTAATTTTACACTGAACTGCTACAGCAAGCAGATTTAAGAAAAAAATAAAAATTCTTCTATGCCCAGAACTCAGGAAAGACTTTGAAAACTGCTACAAATCTCTGTATTTTCTGACCCTCGTGTTGTCTTTTGAAGTAAATACTGACACACTAAACTGGGACGCCTCAAAGACCTAATGACACTCAGCTTTACAATGCGTTGTCATTATTTTGAGATATGGCAAGGATAAACCACAATGCCTCATACTGCAAGTTAATGACAGCAAGTTCAAAATCCATCAAAAGTACTGAGCTTGTTCTTTTCTACCTCAGTATTTATAAAAAAAAAGCAGAAGTAATCCATGGAATGAAAACTGTTAAATTGTTTTTCATTTGAAAAAAAAAAAATTCAAGAGAACAATGTGTTTTTCTATCATCAACAGAAGAAACAGTAAACCTACAAGCTCAATCTGTTGCAAAATTCAGTGAGAAATCAGAAATGACTGAGCTTTGGTTTAGAAGTGCGGCTATGGCATTGGATGGGAGCAGGGCTTTGGACGGCACGAATCCCAGCACAGCCAGGAAAATGGGAACTGTGCATCAGTTTTCCCCAGCCATAGGAAGCAGCAGTGCACAGCAGCAAGCTTCTACTTTGAAAACCTCAACTGAGGAAGAGCTGAAGTGCCCATGCCACAATTCTGGAGCCCTTCTCAAATGAACATCCTGCTTTGACAGAACATTTCTGCACTTTCCATTTCTTTCAGAGCAGAACAATGAAATGAAAGTATGTTTTGAGAAAAACTGTTTGTCTGTAGGATAGAGAAGTTTTCAGTCAAAGGAGTTTTGAGCAAAAGAAATTCAGTCAGCTCTGCTTCCATATCTTTTTATCCATGTGTGCCACAAGTCATTGCAATCTTTCAGAGAAGACGACCATAAAGGTTTGTTATCCTCTTAAACATCAAGTGGGAAAGACTGGCTGGGACCTCTCACTATCAAAGATACAAAAGCCAATGCTCTGGCTCCTGAGATCTGAACAAAAACTAATAACCCTTCAGTACAAAAATCACACAGTGGAGGTGCTGCATGCCTTGCCATCCTTCAGTCAAGAGTAAGTTCCGTTATCACATGTACAATAGACTTCTTGCAGCTGTGAATTGGTGATTGATCCTAATCCCCAAAGTCATCCTTGCTGTCCTTGCTACACTGGAATCAGGAATGGAAGTGAAATAACTGACATTTTCAGCTAAAAAACAAGACACTGACTGCACAGTGCAGCCTAAATCTGAGGAGGAGGACAGCAGTGTAGCAGACAGCTGGAGAACAGAAATTGTGCATGAAGTGGTAGGTGATTTCTGCTCATTTTTAAAAGAAATTACAAAGGGACATGTTTGGTTGTGATTCACCTTCAGCACATTAATGCCTCCAGCATGTGACATGATCCATCCACAGACTTTTGGACCAGATTTTTGACTTTTTTGTCTAACAGTCATGGACCTATACACCTCAGACTTCCCTACTCCCACAGATCATCTCCAATATAACAAGGCTTTTAGCCCACAGATCCCAGTTTTGATAAATTAAATGACTGCACCCATATTTTTTTCTTTCTGGGTTTTTTCTTTTGGGACTTGATCAACATTCCTGGAATTCCAGAGAAGCACTGAAATCACTGAATGAAAGTAATATGCAACTAAAAGCCAAATTGTCTTCCAGGGATCGGACTGTTATGCAAAATAGACTTTGCAAGATTAAGATATACCGCTTGAAAGGGTATTCTTTCTGTCAGTCCTGTAAAGAAAGACTGATCCAATTTTCTGGGTAATGTACTGAGATACCTTCTTTGATTTGACATCAGTGGGTTTCAAAAAGACCACATATAGAAAGACATTGCCCGTCTATGGGAATGTGAGTTTAGATGTACCTCTTCTCAAACAATGAGCTGTCCTTTGGAAGGAGGGAGTGGCAGTGTTTCTGAAGATAAGATGCAAGACAAATTGTTTAGTTTACAGGTTTTTTTAGAAGGCAACCTTTGGAAGACCAGAAATCATGCTGTACTGGCAATAAAATCAGGTATGTTCAAACAGCACTGAGTGTAGTCCAGTGGCAAATTCAGTGTCATAGATAGCCGCCATAGCCTACAGAGCCATTTTTCATCTCTCCCAGTTCATCTGGGCAGCCATCTGTAAATCTGGAGATCTCAGTAGTGTAACAGCAGGTTCACCAAACTGGAGTCACTCGCCAGATGCAAAACTTTCAACTTGCATGTCTGTTGCTCATCAAAATGACACACACCCCTGCCATCACTGTATCTTTCCTTGTTTATTATGGTTTGCTGCCGCTGTCATCTAAGAAGTGCATTTTTTTTGCTTCACTGTACTGACAGGTGAATAGATTAGCCTTCAGTTTCAGTGGCCATACCTTCTGGCGTGTTGGAAATGCTTTACTACGAGAGATCAAATACAAGTCTAAATTCACACCAGTTAACTTTTAGATTAAGAAGTAAAATCCAACAACAGAAATTGGAAGAGTACTGAACAAATACTTTTTCATCAGTGTAGGGGATAAATTTAAATACATTATTTAACACATGGAGAAGAATCAAGACAATGATTGCAGGAAAACTGTTATCAGTTAAGGCTAGTTTTCTTCTAAATTGAAATCCATGACATGGAGTGATAAGGAAGACTTTAAGTCTGTTATTCTGGCAAAACTAGACTTTTCTGGAACAGGATCTAACACGTGGTCAAAAAGACAAGATAGATTATTGGTATTTCCATAGGATATTCATACCCAGGATCTCCTACTTGCAGATTTTATTTAATTTTTGCATTACTTTGGCAAGATAGAAAATGAAATACTATCTGTAATTGCCAGATCTCCTCCAAAGCTGCATACCAAAACTGTGCCTGGCTCAGGAGCTGAGCCCAGACTTTCTAATTGAGAGTTCCTACACTGACAGCAGCTAGCTGAGCAGTTAAAATTCCTGCAGATGTCTGGTCACACTTTATCAAAAGAAGAGCACAGAACCTCCAAAAAGTGGGACATGAATAAGCTGCTGTCAAGGCCACTGGCTTCTGCATTTGTAAATTCTGCTCCACAATCTCTTTATCTAACATTTTTAAGCAATTTTAAACTCTGAACTTTGGGTTTGAATTCCTCAGCATGATACATATGCTTATCTGTTTTGTGGGATGGTGATAAAGAAGATTGCATTGTTTTCATTGTCAGCAACCAAGAACTTTCTTAGCTGGAAGCTCAGGCTATTAAGTTGTTGTTATTTTATTTTTTTAAAATGCTTTCAGAGCTCAAATAAAAGGAGCAAACTTGTATCAGTGTAACATCTATTGTTTCAGTTTCACCTCCTGTTCCCTTTCACATCATCGTGAGCTCAGATTTAAGAGAGAATTTCATTTTGCTGATGAGTGGTTGGACATGATTTTCATTGTATTTTGAGGCTACATTCTGACAGTAGGTGTGCTTGCTAAAATTACAAGCTTTGTTCTAATGAAGAATGGACTCCAGCTGCAGTGTGTATGAAATACTCTCATTTCCTTACCCAACTAATCATCAGGTGCTTTGACAGAACTGTGTTTCACAGGACCAAGATGTGGTATTAGTATACCAAGACCTATAAAGCAGAGTGGCTGTGGTGTGGTCCCATATATTTCAGACTAAGGTGGCGAAATTTATTCCTTTCCATTCTTAGGCATTCCCATGCTGATTCCATCCATGCAAGTTGACATTTTTAGTGGAGTTGTATGATTTCGGAACATTTTCCTCACCCTTATATAGACCAAAGATGCTTAGATAGATCTCATCTGACTCGGTTGTTTTCCCTTAACCATTTACTGACACAGTAGCATAAAATCCCTTATAAGCCTTTACAAACTTGATCTAGATCTGATGGCACCTGGCATGCAGCCCTGGAGCACGACAGTTTTCTGGGTGATAATTAACAGCATTTTATCACATGAATCTTAGTCAAATTAGCTATTTTTGGCTGTGGAATATTTCACAGAAGCTTCTGTCGTTACATCTGATCTGGCTTCTGTAAATCCCAGTGCGGACTGTGGGTGGAAGGCAAGCCTCCATCTGACTGCGAGTTGGCCCACGATGAACTGACCTCCGTGGAAATGACAAGATTTTATTGTTTGGTGGGATCCTTGTTTCTGCCTTCTCGACTGAAGCTGGTGCCACAGCCATTGCATCTTAGTGCTGAGCAGCATTATAAACATTTCAGAATGAATAAATCAACCTGCTGTGTTTGCTGCTGTCCTGTATACCAAAAGCAGGCACTTCTCTGGAGCTGTACTGTCCCGTCCCTCCCCAGTTGTCTCCTTGCAAGCTCTTTTTCTAGAATAATCCCCACAAGATGTAACCAGTTAATAACTATTATATTTAATTTATTTCCTCTTGCTTCTGTTTCACCTTTCACAAATCCATATGATGACAGCAGGATGTAGAGAAAGTAGGTGTGCTCCTGGTGGAACAGGGAAAGTCTAAATATCCTCTCCATGTTAACCATGCCTACCTTATGAGTTAAGATCTTTTGCGCTGTTTGAAAAAATGTGAAAAAAGGTCTTTAGCTTCCATTTCTAATACCCTGTGCTACCACACCGTATAGATGTTTTGTGTCCTTTCACAGATCTCATGGTCTTCATTAAGACTGTCACATAAGTAATTTTGTCAAATTAATACTGTCACTCCTCCATCACCTTATTTAAGAAGAAAAAATGGTTCTAAGAGGAGTCGCTGCAGCTGAGGTGGAACTTTGAAGTTCTCTACTCTTTCCAAAGTCGTGAGGAGACCCTGGAGCTGGTGTTGTTTTGTAATTACAACAGCCAGCCTAATAAGGGAGCAAGGTCCTTTCCTAAGCAGAACTTTCCGTCAAAGTACTGATGTTGTTAGTCTGCAGTTAAAACCAAACTCTTTTGCAAAAGTAAGGATTTAAACCTAAAGGTCACTGGAATTCATACATTTGTAAATGCCCAGGTAAGAGAAGCTGGCAGCACTCTGTATCTTTTGCATAATCCATGGTTGTTTTCTCCTAGGGTTCACACCGCTTGAAGAGGTTTTAGAAAGTATTTGAAACATTATTCCCATGTGTAGGCAAGTGATGTTGATTGTTTATACAAAATACATTAAGCAGAGATGCCTGTTTCTAAATACGCTGTGTGATTCTTGCTTAATCCTTTATTCTAGACCGTGAATTCACTCAGGAAAGTCGTTGTTTTCCTGGTTGTAGCAGAAAGCACGTGTGTGTGACATTGTTTCCTTTTTGAGAAGGAAATTCTACCCTTATTTTGTCAGTGCTTCATTATTAATTTTTAAAACTCATTTAAGTGGAAAGTTCCCTGGAGTGTCAGCAAGGTTTTCTCATCTTAGTGATATCTGCTGTCTCCTACTTTTATAACCTGTGGTGGATTTTCACCTGGTGCTTCCCACTGATTTAGTCCTTGCTATTCTGCTTTAGGCAGAACACTTTAAAATGTGGAGGATGTGCCAGTAGGTTGGCAGAATCAGATATTTGCACAGTGTTGTTTTTAAGTTAATCTGAACTTTGACAAATATTCTATTTATATTCAGTACCATCTTTGTGTAGGGGGTTGGACCCGATGATCTCTCAAGGTCCCTTCCAACCCCTACGATTCTATGATTCTATGAATATAATGTGTCTGTACATATGTGCATATTTTTGGCTAAATGGAGTACAGAATAAAGGTATGATTTATGAATGGTGCCAGATTTTTTAATGTTATGTACAATATTCTATAGCTAACAAATATAAACAGTTCCATTATAATGCATTAACCACTGAATAATCTACCGGGGGGGTGGGGGTGGGGAGGCAGGTACATATACATGTATCATATTATAGATACGCCCCCGTTGTCTCTTCTATTTCAAGCACAAAACAAAAATCAATCCCCCAATTGCTAACGTGCAGGCACACAGCAATTGCTGTACCAAGTTAAAGCAATCAAATGACTTATGCAATGTAGGTGGGTTCAGATGCTGGAGAGGCAGGTATTAATTTTTGATAAAGGACAAATTGCCCAGTAACATAATGTAGAAGAAAGAGCAGAGTTTAATTAGCTCATAGTCTGAAATAACTCCCCTGTAAACCAAGTAGCAAAAGCCCTTCTGTGCCTATGATAGTACTCATTGTTCATTCCTGGACCTGTATCTATTTCTAATACATTTCCTCTAAGAAAGATAAACAAAGGGAATACAATATTGGTGATGAGAATACTGTTAATATGATAACACTGACTCAAGAACAATGATAAAACTTGTGGAAACTCTGGGAGAGGGAATGGTAACTGGAAGGCAGGCAGAGGAAATGTAGTTTGTAAGCTGAAGAAACTCTTCAAAACCTTGCAAACAAGCTTAATTTCTGATTAAAGTTTTCATGAAACTAATTATTCTTCTGCCTAATCATGCTGCTCTGATGATGTCAGAATGTTTCCTGATTTTTTTAATTAGTTAGAGAAAGAGACACACAACTGTGGATAAGGCGAGGGATATAAAGGGAAGACGTCTTGGAAGAGAGAGGTGTGGCTAGAATTACTTCTTGTTGAGAAGCCTCTGTTCCTGAAGGCTCTTGGGGACAAGAAGAGCAACCTCAGGGAATCATGCTGCCTAGTTAAGTATCAGTTATTTGCTGACTGCAGGTAGCTTCTGCTCATTACTGAAGGCAATATCAGCACAATGACCATGTTACTGAATGGGGTTTTTCCCCCTTCGTATTCATCTTGAGTAAGAAAATGGTCATCTACCCATTACTTTTTTACAAATTAATAAACAAGAGGGAATGGTCTAGTATGCACGCCTGTGAACAATTGGCAAGTGGGAATAGTTGCTTGGATTTCACTCTGCATCCATGTCCATGCTTATGTCTGTAAAAAATATTATTAACCTCCTTAAATTAACATCGGCTTATTGCTGGGTATTTTTCAGTAGTGAAAAGTTCAGTCTTAAGTGATTCCAGCTTAAAGTCTGAGGAAAAATTAAGTGATGATGATTGAAGCACCCAAAAGGAATCCTGAGAAACCACACTAGATAACAGGGCTCCATGAATGACACACCTCCAGTCATCAGCAGTGTTTTTAAACAAAAAGAGCTTTGCAGGACAAGAAGAAAGGAAGCCTGTGGAAAAGGCAGGGGAAACCTGATAGGCAATGGGAACTTTCTTTCCCTAGGCCAGAGTGTGTTGGCTATGACCTCAAGTCAGTCTTCCTCCACTTGAGAGGAAGTTAGCTGCCACCGTCTTTTATCACCTCACAACAATCAGCTAATCACAATTTGCAGTCCATGCCCAGGAACCCAAGATTTTAGGCTGCCCCAATTTGTCATTCCCAAGGGATGCAGAGTTTATTGTCCCTGCTGTAACTGGACCACAGCTAAAATGTCTCCTCGTAGCTGGTGCTGCTGATGACCCCGGCCTGCAGATATCTTACCCCAGTCATTTGTCAAATGCTGTCAGCACTCCCGCTTCTCACTGTACCAACTATTTCAGAAGCTCCAGTAGTGTTTTGGGTCTGTTGGGCAAAGTCAGCACATTCCTTGGCTAAATAGCTTCACTGAGATTTTACCCAACAAAGACAGGCTTCTTCTCCCGTCTCTGGTCTTGCAAAGATCTGTGCCCTCTCACTGGTGGTCTGGGTGTTTGTTTCTGCTTGCACAACAAAAATAAATCTCTGACTAATGCATTTTTAGGCATGAACACGAGTGTTAAAGCCACCTCAGATTTAAAAATACACTTGTGTAGTAGGTTTTGTTGGCTTTTGTAAACAAAACTCCCCAAAGCATATTGGCAAAGTCCTGGCGTCTCCGATTATATCTTCTAGCTCTTCAAAAAGGTAATTAGGAGAGGAAAGGAAGATGAAAAGAGCTTTGAGTGTGCAATGAGAAGGAAATACAGCAACTAACATGCTAATTGGTTAAGTGGAGGAAAGGAAGGTTTTAGCAGAGAGCCAGATCATTGTCACAGGGGAGAGAAGTTCCCGTCTAAAAAAGCCAAAAGTTCCCTTCTACAGGAGGTGGTGCACACTAAAAGAAACTACTACTGTCCAACTTCCATTCCTAGATAGTTTTTCTCTACCCTCCTTGGGAAAGACATTAGAAAGCAGCATGTCGCTCCAACTGTGCTGAACAAGAGCCCCTTGAACAGATCTGCCCCAATTCCGATATTGCTCTTGTACCTCATAAACTGGCAGTCATGCATCTGGTTCCTTCCAGTTCTGATCCAGAGACAGCACACTCCTTAAATTAGACTTCCATTTATCTTAGTTATCTTGATTTATGCAGCGTTCTGTAGAACATTCATCATACAGCTAATCTTGAGTAACCTTGAGTAATATTTTAATCTTGCTGCCCCTAATTTTACCCTTTCTTTTCTCAGCCTTAGCCTTGAAGACTTCTCTTTCTGCCCTTGAAAAAATACCTGTAAAAGCTTAGCAGATATCTTATACTTTCCTCCTAAATTTTTCTTCCAAACTCTTTCCTTTTCTTCAGCAGATCTACTTCCTAATCATGGTTAAAACTGTCAGAAGGTTTGAGGCATTTAAAGGTGACTGCCTACCATATCTTTGGGTTAATTTCACAGCACAAAGTAGTAAGCTCTTGGTTATTTACAATTTTCAATATATGCCCTGTTGAATTTGGGATTACAAAGGTGTTTTTATTATGAGTTTTATTTTGCTTTTCTAGAAACTTCAAAATGTTTAAAACTTTGTAAAATTGTTTGACAAACACTTCATGGTACGCCTCTAGTCCAAATTGCTAACTGAGGCATCAAGCAACACCTCCCAGGCATTCTATTTCAGATTCTTTTCCTCAGGGACTAGGTCTTATTTATTTAAAGTTTTATGCATTTTAAACCTCATTCATGTTCTCTGTTATCTTTCTCCCACACTCCCACGATCTGCGAGCTTCTAAGGGCACATCTCTAGCCAAGCTTCTTCCCAGCCAGATGCCCTCTAGGCCACGTTCTGCAGACCGTCCTTCCCTTCAGAGCCAAACACGATAAACTAGGATCTTTCAATATCCAGGCACTCTAGAAGCAGCTCTGCAGTGATCCCTAGCAGCAGAGCTAGTAGCCTTTTCTTGGGGTGATCTCACAGTTCTCTTCTTTGATGGGGCCACATACGTGTGAAATCAAGCCTACCCCCTCAGAAACAGGCCGCTCCACTCAACCTCACCATTTCCCATTCCCTTGCTGGAAGAGCACTCTCAAGCCTATCAACAGTTTCACACCTCTTCCTCTGGTTCCTTTCTCCTCCCTCTACATGCTTACTTTTATTTAGGAAAAAAACTGGAACAAAACCAGTTATCACCCTGTAATTAGTTAAGTTTATGCAAACTGAAGCATGAAAAATTCAGAGGCCACGCTAAAAATTTATTCTGTAGCTCAATATAACATGAGAGGATCTGAAAGGCCTCCAAACAGCAAGTGCTTTCACAAACCCTACTCTATGCACAGTAGTGCAGAGCGTAATAAGGACAGAATTGCAGTCTTAAATGAGTTTTGTGTCTTGATTTCTGCATAGTTTAGTGCTTTAATCTGAAAAATAGCCAGAGACAGACAAATTTTGTAGTTCTTACTGTCTCTATGAAGCCATTTGATGAGACTTTAGAATGGGACTCATTGCCTTTGTTTTCTCTTGAGCTCGCTTAATGAATCCAACTTGAGCACAGCAAAGATACAGCTTTGTTGCCTCCATGTTGATGAGTTCCTGCTCTGGGTTTCTGCTGAAAAGGAGAGTAGGAAAGTTTTTATTGTGAGGATTCCCACGGGAGTATTTTATGCAGCTGAGATGTTTGCCAGCAGTGCAATACACAACAAATACCACTCTTGCTTAAAGGCCTAAATACGTTACTGATGGCTGAATATTTCTAGCATGTAATGTATGCTCAGGGAGGTATATGAAGAAAAAGGATGCTCTTGTATCCATTTCCTAGGAACTGTATCTTTGCCTACCAGGTAACCACCACTGCAGCTGGCATGTTCATGGGTAACTCTAGCAAAGAAGAAACGTGAAAGCAACGACCTCACTTTTTTAGCCATGGCACATGTCACCCTGACCATGAGTGAAATGTGTTCATGGGATTGCAGAGAGAGGTTTGTCTGGGCAGTGCTCTTTTCTGGACTGCAAACTGCAGAGCTGGAAATCTAATAGGCACTGAGTTCACACACACATCTATAAAACATTTCTGAGCCTCGCAGAAGACTTCCTAATGGGAAGCAGGAAACAACATTCCAGGAGACATTCTGGCAGTCATAAAAAAATACAGCTTCCCCACAAAGTCTCCTTGCTTTAGCAGCACTGGCTTGCCTTCCACCTGATATTCCAAACTGATCAGTTTGAATATGAAAAAGTAGATTTATATTCTTTGCAGAACAGATGAAAGACGTTTGAACTGCTTATCAATAATTCAAGTCATACTGAATATGGTAGTACTTTCCCATCTCACTGTGTGGTAGGCAGTTGGATAAATCCACCTTATTTTCATCCAACAAGGGTTCTGCTCTTTGTGCCAAGTAATCGGCAGCCTGACCAGAAAGAAAAACTGTGCTACAATCACATAACTCCAGTGAATAGTTTTATGACTTTCATATCTTCTGAATGTGCCGAAGCACTGGAATAGCAGCCAAAAGCAAGCAGCACTGTGCCCTGCTCAATCAAATAGGCTGGGCAAAAGTAAAAATCTGCTCTGCAGCTCAGCAAAATATACTGCCACATCCAGTGATCTACAAATTACCAGTGAATTATTCAGTTCTTTTCACAATGCCAATAGCACAGTGTATCGTGAAAATGCTGTCTAACAAAAATAAACGTATGCATTTATTGTAAAGCTAAAAAATATCTCTTTAGTCTTACACTGAGGCTTACATTCAGCCTCAATGGCTTTTCCAGAAAAAGTGAAATCATAGAAGTAAAAATACAAACATATGATATGAAAAGGCAGCAATGTCTGCACTGTAAGGAGGCATTTTATTGAGATGCTGAGGAGTGCTCCTGTACAGTGATTTGGGGAAGCTGAGATTCTCTCCTAACAGTTTGTGTCAGCTGTTGATGGTGTAGTGAAAGGACACGTTGTAGGGATATCATGTGGGAGATGGCTGGACTGAAATGATTACTGATTCAGCTCCATTGATTTTGACAGGAATCTTCCAGACATAGAGCTTGATATTGAAGGATCCTGAACTACTCGCTTATTACACCAGGGGATGGGGTCTCAGAAGCTTCACTGAAGGCTATTTCTTATTGATTTTTGAGTCTGCTTTTTTGTAGTATGCATCACATTAATCTTGTGGGACGAAGCCAGCAGAGCAGCACCAGCACAGATACAAACTGGCCATGTGCATGTGGTGGGTTGGCTGCAGTTGTGGTACAATCCGTTTGCAGCAGTTGTGTGCAACTCGGTCTCCCAGGTCCACAGGCTGGCCACATGCAGGAACGGGGCCAAGCCAGGCATCTCTTCCAAAAGGCACCAGAGGATGAGAGCTGCAAGGTGCATGACACGCATCACCTGTGTACCTGACACACAATTCTCTGTGCACCAGCAATACCTACTCCGCAAGATAATTGGGCATGAAAGGGACTGAAAATTTCTAGCTCTCTTCAAACAGACTGGTGCTCTTCTGTGAAGAAAATGAAGCAAAAACAAACAAACAAAAAAAGAGTCTCTTATGACTTCAGCGTGTTTCCTGGAGAAGTAATATTTTGTATCCTCTCCATCACATTTTATATCTTTAAGGTAGAATTTTTAAGGTACCAAAAAGCCAAAAATAAACCCTGAAACTAGTTACTAAAATTGAAACAGCAACTGGGAATTATCTAAGGTTTGGAAAAAGACATACATATATGTAACATTATCTGTAGCTTTTGTTCTGTATACTTGCAGACAGCACTTCCATCAAGCCAATCCCACTTATTTATCACATCCATGTGTGTTTCTGTGCGTATAACCCTCCCAGAGCCAGGAAAGTATTTGCTAAATAAAGTCTTACTATATTTATGCAGCCAAAGATTAGTTTCTACCGTTTTCATTCTGCAATTTTCTGGCTGCTATATCAAGATTTTATTTTTTTTTTTAAAGATCAGAATTGTGTGTTCCTGAGCACAACTGTAGGTTATCTGCCCTACTCACAATGGATCGTATCTGTCTTTGTGGTCATGCATCAATGCTACCGTAGCTCTTTGTATTAAAATTGGTTTAGATCTCCAGATGGTTTTTTAATGTTCCATTACTTTGAGATTCTAATGTAGTTTCCTGTAAGCATTTAAAAAAAAGAAAAAAGGGAGAGGAAAAAAAAAGCTGAAAAATTAATACGATTTCAGTCTCCTCCATTACTGTAATGCCTGTGTGTGGTAAAAATGTTCAGAAGGGAACTCTGCAAGCGGGTGGTGTCTGGGCACTGCCCAGGGCAGGGAGAGGCATGGGACGAGGGCACTGATGAGCCCAGTGATGCAGCGCTGACTCACCCCACAACGGCATGCTTACCTTCGCCCGGTCAGGGCCCCTCAGCCACGCAGACAAAGCGGAGAATCAGATCCATTTTTCTCATCTGCATCCGAGACACACATGTGGACACAGCTGGGTTAGCTTCTTGAGGGGGGAAGAAAACAGTAAAAATCTATGTGGTTTCCTTTTTTTACTTCTAAGCTTGAAAAACAATGTCTTCCAAGTGTGAAGTTAATTTGGTTAAGAACCACATGTCTGCTATAATAGTTTTATATTTTCTCTCCCGAACCTGACAGGACCCCCCAGAGAAGAGAGCCCCAACACCATTTGGCAGCCCCTTGCTGGGGCTAGAAGTCTGTAAAGTTCAGGAGCTTTGTGGATTTATTGTGCAACATTGAGCAGGCTACCTGCTCCTTTTCATGAACAGGTCACCTAAAATTTCCTTGGAGCCATCATCTGCAGAAGATACAGAAAAGATACAGGTAGAGGGAAACAGGGAATGCTCTCTGATAGCAAAGTCCTGCACCCAGTTCTGCCAGGTACCTGAGTGGGCACCTAATTCAAACACCTGACTTCATTTACAGTTGTGAATGATGCTTCATAGGCACTTGGAGCAATAGGCTTTAACAGAACGGGTCTGGAAGAAGTTGTCCCCTTGTCACAGTTGAATCCAACAAGTCCTAAACCACTCATGCTGAACTCAACTGAAACAGTTCATCCCATGCTCCAAAAGAAACACCAAAAGAAGACTTAGCCAAAGAATATGCTGGTGTCTGATTTGCTACTTTCACATTACAATTAAGCTCTCCAGTGTAATGTATTTCATACACAAATTTTTCTGCCAGTGTGATTTTTTGCTGAGAACAACAACAAAAAATTCAGACATTCTCAATTAGGTATTAAATGAAGGCAATATGAAACTAATAATTTTGATATAATAAGGGGAAATTAAAATGACAACTGAGCATTTCTTTCTCGTAAAGTTTCAGCTGCAGTGGCTTTTCTGCACAATATTATGTTATGTATCCACTGCAATGTTTAGAAAACCTTAACCTCACTTATTTATAAATAACCAGTAAACAGTGGTTGTCAGACCAAAAATAAAACATCATTGTTTCTTGCTAAGCAAAACCAGATTCTCTTTTTCTAAATGAAATGAAAAAAAAATTGAACAAAACCACACTTTTGGAAGGGAAAAAAAAAAAGAAAAAAGCACAGACTACATTATCTGTCAGACTGTACTAAACACGAAGCAATGGAAAAATTCTGAGGGACACTTCTGCATCTCTTCTCCTGATGCTATTCTGCAATGCGAGAATGAAAGTAAACTGCAGCAAGAAGTTAACCCTGAGTGAATAAAAGTTTCCCCCCTGTAGTGGGTAGAACTGGTGGTTTGGACACGCAGCTGGGCTCAGGCCATGCCCCAGTGGACACTGGAGTCTGACAGCATTGGCAGGAAGACCTGAGATCTCCTTCTCAGAATAACTTCGTCATGGGGACATCTCACAAGAGAGGAGATGCAGATTTGTCCTTTGGAAAGTAAGGAAATAGAATTGAGCATTCCCTGCACCCCAGGGAACATCCCCCTGCTCAGCTATTGAGCAGAAAGCCGAGACCAATGATGCCATCTTCTGACCTGTGCATCCAGTTAGTTCTTACCACCCGAATAAGGACTCAATGTGAGTTACCTTTCTGACAGTTTTAGGGACAACTGAACCTACATAGTTTGGCTAACTACTATAGGCCAAAAATACAAACACATTTCATGGGTCTAATTGGCATAAATTACACTTGCTGGGTGTGCAGGGGATTGGATGAGTGCCAATTCATCTGGAAGGTTGTTTACTGATTTGATGTGTTAGAACCTTTTATCAGATCAATTATTTATGCCATCAGCTAGAGGAAAAAATAATTGTAGGTAAACGCGTACCAACTATTGAGCCAGTTTCAAAAAAAAATCAGCAGGCTTGGATCCAAACAAAAACCCATTTTATCTTCAGATTCTTCTACAGATTTATTACTACACTCAGGAAGTTTTGCGTTTTTTGGTTTGTTGTTTTTGGTTTTTTTTTTTTTTACAAACTGCTGTTACGCTTCTTTAATTAGATGAAAATACATGCCACCAAGAACTTGCACACTCCCTACTCCTTAATTCTGCTAGTAAAACCCAGAAGTAACAACAAATCTATCTGGAGTCCTTTTCCCATCACTAATAGCAAAGATAATGTTTGTTAGCAAGCTTAAATGAAGAAATTAAAAACCAGATCTTTATACAAACACAGCCAGTGTAAGTTTTGCATGTAGTCAGAACATCCATGGAAATGTTCTGGATTGGGAAAAAAAACCAAACCAAGATCTGCTGTATGTTAATTAATTTGCAGTAAGGTAAAACCTGTAATAAATGTTGACAAAATTATAACTTCACAGGTTTTTATCATTTAAATCGTTGACCAATAAACAGAATGTTCAAATTTTGAAGAGGTTTTCTTTTCATGTGTCTCATTTCCATCAAATAACTTTTGAGGTGTTCTTAATCTCTGAAAAGAAAGTTACATTAAGTGAGATACCTAAATGCGACTCCCCTAGCCGGATATAGAAACCTAAGTCAAAAGAGCACATCATTCTTTAGTGCTTTGACAAACAAAATACAGCTTCAGAGAAGAATTATTAGCGCAAGTAACATTTTGGTGGAGTGTTGGGAAAATAAGGAGACAACTTCTTTCCAATTAAACATAACAAAGCCATCATGCAAAGAAAAATGCCTATGGAAATACAGTTGCTGCCTACCATGACATGGTAAATGCATGTTTGAGTAGGAGATGTTGAAACAAGGCAACTACTCAATTCTCTCTTCTTCCCAACAGTGCACATTCTGCTAAAATACCATGGACTCTTATTTTTGTTCTCATTCTATTTTTTCTTAGATTTTGGTGAATTAAATCAGATTTCAGAGAACAAAACACTTGGGGTATCTTGGCCAATAAGTTAGTGACAACTGTGCCTAGCAGTTTAATGGTATAGTAGGGAAAAAACAAACCTGTATAGTTAGTAAACTAATTTTTAAATTCCATCCATCAAAAATGGCTTGTAAAAAAGTAACAATTCCATTTTTATAGATGTCCACTTCAAACCTACAGAAGCTTATGGTCCTGTATAGCTCCACTTGCATTTTGATCCATTTTACTTTGATATGGATCAGAGACAACTCTACCCTTTAAAAGACAGAAGAAATATTCCCAATTTTACCATTTGGGACTGAAACACGCCCTCCATTTCTGCAGAAGCTATTTTCTCCACCAGATTTTTATTTAGCTTTGGAAAAGTTGTAATATTCATAATCTACTTGAACTTTTCAGTACAGGACCCCTTGTGTAACCCCTGTTCTGCTGCATTCTTAACTCCATTTACATTAGGGCTCTTCTGAGAGCTCAGATACATAAGCTTTGAATTTAAAGACCAATAGAAGATTACAAACACAGCATTACTGTTCTCAGAGGGAGCAGGCATGTTTTGTTAGTGCTTCAGAACACCGTAAAACCTAGGTCTTGAAAAAAATAAACAGAAGAATGCTAATATATTAAGTACAAAATAAATGTCCCCAATGTGATAGCTACGAACATGAGCACGGCCTCAAACAGGGCATGAGAACGGTTAACTTGAAAATTAAGTTGCTTTGTTCAAAAGGCAAAAATCTTTCCATTCCTCATGGAGCACATGGATACAAATTTCAGTTTGGCACAGCAGATGAGAATAATGTATAAGAGAGCTGAAGTGATATTAATCTTCCAGCTGAGAGGAATGTTATTTCATGTCTAACTGCGACAGTTTCTTATGCCAAGACAAGCAAAACCCTTTTGCTAAAGGACATCAACTGATTCCCCTGTTAGCTGAGAATGCTTTAGATGATGAGACAACTGAATTCGTTTTTTCAAGTAAGTTTTTGACTTCATATGATTTAAGAAGCAGTTCTAATTCAGACCTTTCCCTATGTATAAAACATTTTCTCCAGTCTAAATTATGAGGGAATAGCAGTCTCACCAAAAAAAAAATAAAAAAATTCCCACCTCAGCTCTCCACACCAAAATTATTTAATTTAAAAAAAAAATAATCCAAAAAGAAGATGAGGAAGAAGGTGCCAAATCATAATTAGAGGAAAAAAACCATTTGGAATTACTTTGCACTGGCATGCAATCCCAGTGGAAACAGTGGTCTGTACTGATACTTCGCTGCTGCGCTCTGGTCACATTTGGTGTGAAGGACGAATGCTGAACCAAAGCAGTGGCTTGTGCTGGGAAGGAGGATAAGAGCCTTCTGCGGGAGTAAGCCACCAAGAACAGAGAAATTTGACTTTGCAGCCAGTCTTCTAAATAAAGGTATTAACTTTCACTTGACAGAAAAAACATGCTACAGACTGCAAACTGAAAAACAATGTTATGAGGATCTTAAATATCATCACCTTAAACCACAACTAAGTGTGGCAGTCATTGCCTAAGAAAAGGGCAACTTTTAATACATTTTATGCTTTTAAAAATTATTTTAATTACATTATCAAGTCTAACCCCCCATATTTCTAACAGATTCATACCTTTTCCTCTCTGAATCTATGGCAACAATTAAGTATGGCTCTGTACTGACATCAATTAGTTATGCTATTGCACATTAATGTTGTAGAAAAATGAAGCTGTTGACAATCAAAAGCTGAAGCTCTTGACAACTTCAAAACTGCTGTGTTAATTTCAGATTAATTCAAACCAAATCCTGTTTACCAAATGGAAACTTAGGACTTTTAAAGAAAATATTGTGAGCTTGACGTTCTGTTTGTTTGTTCTCTGGGGTGTCTTGCCCAAAGAACAAACACTGGTAATCTCAATGAGAGACGCCCTAAAGAATACCTAAATAAATATTCCATCTGGAAACGGTGAATGGTCAGAACAAACTCTCAAGAAAAGGCCACTGTGTAGGATCTCATCCTTACTCTCTCTTTTTATGCATTCCTTCTCTATTGGTGGCAACAGCCTCATTTCATGAGAGCACTAAGCGATCTCATTTCCTCTGCAGCCTTTGACTGAAGCAGAGGACTAGCTTGGATGACCCACTTAAGAACTTGGAATTAAGCACCAGGCCATGCTAGCTGGGGTTATTTAGGGTCCTCTGTATTTTTTCTGGACCACTGTACTGCCATTAGTGTGAGAATGACCAGCAGTCTGCAGGTAGTTTCTCTGGCTGGGGAACCTCTAGAAGGTTTCAAATGACAAGGTGTAGCCTGGCAGTCACCATTGTGGTGGCCTTTGTGACAGGCTATAGCTACACTGGTGGCTCTTAAGAAGTAATCAGTCTATTAAGCAGCTTTCACCTGACCCTTGGATAAGATGAGGACAGCTTTAACCAGCTTTTTCACTCAACTGAAAAATTCGCACAGCACTCACACAACTGGACAGCAAAGGTTCACATCTCCAAGGACATGTTAGAAGCCACTTGGAAAGAGAAAATTCTCTGCAGCTCATAGTGCCACCCTCAGACTATCACAGCTTGGAGTGCCCAGTGCTCCAGATTTTATGAAGAGATTTGATTCAATAGAAGCCTATGCTCAAGTTTCCTGTACTAAGGTCCTCCAGGAACAGCTATTGCAAAGAGTTTAGTCTTCCTGCAAGATATGAATGTCTATCAAAGCATTTCAGCATCCTTTGGGAGGATGGTTCAGTCACTAGCATGCTGAGAAAGCTTTTCCCTGTGTCTGCAGATCCACATAGGCAAGGTGGCTCTCAGGCAGTGTCTAGTTCACAGTGCCAGAGACCAAACATGGCTGAAGCCATAAAACTGATTCTCCACATATGTAGAGAGTCATTTCTACAACTTGTTGACAATTGTGTTCTTCCTAACATCATCTTCCATATTGACATTCCCAGACTTGGAGTTGCTGTCATTTTGTCTGTGTGATTATCAAAAAACCATGCTCCCAGCTCCCATTGAACAATTGTACATATTTTAGTCACCCTCTGTTGCTGACCCCGATCTAAGGCTGGCTCTTTATTCTCAACATATGACCAGGCAACTATAATTATAGCTTGTGCCTGATATATTTCATCTGAGATAAATCTGTCTGTTTTTCAGCTGGAGGCTGATTTGACAAAGGGAACACAGAAAAACAGATTTGTTTACACTGTCGGGCTGGCAGCCTGTGGACTGCTTGACTTTTGTTAAATAGAAAAAAAAGAAAGTCACTCCGTGAAGTGGTTTGCAAAGCTATTGGTATTGAGATTCAGAAAGTTAGTCTTTTTTACCATTAAAGAACCAGGGTGTTTATAGCTTGCTTGCTGAAGTTTTTATTTTTGCTTTTTTTTTTTTTCCTCTAGTGTAAGAGTTGCTCTCAGCACATTCTGTGAAAGAGGAATTTGAAAGATCCATTAAAAATAATTGAAGCTGGGAAGAAAATCTGAACTGATAAAATGACTATAGTGTTCTAGCCCCATAGAAAAAAGGCCAAGAAGGATGCCACGTGAGAACAGCCAAAGGAAAAGTTTTAAATATAAGACTTTTGGAGAGTTTAGGTTGAACATCCCACAGTTCAGCCGGATAACTAGATCATGTGCATGAGCACTCTTAGTCTGGGGAATCAATAGCAAGGTTCTGTGTACCAAATCAGTAATCCTTGGCATTTTTATTATTGATTTATATAATTCACTGATATATAATGTTGAATATTATTTCAATAGCTATGCTGAGTCTTTGACTTCAGATTATTTTACTTCAAATTATTTCATTGTGTGGTGGTTCAGCCCCAGGAAGTGGCTGAGCACCACACACCACTCACTCCAGGAAGAGAAAGAGAGACAGAACCTTCATGGGTTTTGATAAGGACAGTTTACTGACAAAAGCACCATGGAAGTAGAACAATAATGGCCCATTACACTGACACGCAGTGATAACACAGACCACCTTACCAACCAGATGATTACAGAATGCTGCACACTGCAAGGACCAACTAACCAGACATCCCTGACCAGCCACTTTTGTAGGGAAGTGATGCCAGGTGGTGTGGAAACAGTCTGGGCTAACTCAGCTCACCTGGGCTGGGTGCTTGGGGAAGTTGACTCTGGCCTGGCCAGAACCTGGACATATTGCCATCTATGTCTGTAAATCCAGTCACCAATAATATATCCTTTTACAAATAAATTATTCTCAAACACTTCTTTGTCCTGTGCATGTAGCATTGCAGTCCTGTGAGCCATGTACAATCTTTTGGTTTCATACATGCAATCTCACTCTCCCTAGTAATGGCCAATGTTGTATTTCTCTTAGTTTACTGCATAGGAGCATGGCTGCAACCTGCCACATGGGACAGGTAGTAGGCTTACACTGCACCAAATCCTCTTGAAGAAAAGCTTTATAAAGATAAGGCCAGAAAAGCCCTGAAAGAGACTTGCCAAGAAGGCCATGGAGACTCAGTTGTTGGAGATGTTCAGGGACTGTGCAGGAAGCTTCTGTGAGGACAGTGGATCCCCTCGGGAGCCTCCTGGTGCTTCTGTTGTTCTTTGTGTTCAGAGATTTCCTATGGCAAAGCTATCTTGGGATTATGCTGATGTAGGAGAGTGCAGAAATGAGCGTTATCTCAGGACTGAGTTTTAAGACATTCACGAGTGTGGTATCCTCACATTGCTGTGGTGCCTCCTATTTCAAGGGATGAGAACATCCTGCTACACCCCCATGATCAGCCTCCAGATAATCCTTTCAGCCCCTTCTCGTCTTTTCTGCCTCCCCAGCTGGAGGACCGTTCATCCACCCCTTCCCCCAAACACACCACCCTCTGTCTCTGATAGGCCCTTACTCCTCTTTCTCCATCCCAGCATCATATCCCTCTTACTAGACTCTCCCCACACCCACCTGAGTGCCAGCCCATTTTAAGCCAGAAGGTCTAAATAACTACTCCTCCCGAGGCTGCCAGCAGGCAGGCAGTGCACAGGCACCTTCATGTTGTGGGAGTTCAGCTGATGTCCTTTGTCCTCTGTCTGCCTGCCAGTGTGAACTTCCAGGGGACTGTGGAAGAGGAAAAAACCAAAAAGCCAGGGGAGAAGACAACATCCCCCAGTTGGAAGTGGTTGATTTTCTTCTGTTTTCCTGTGAATACAGCATTCGTCCTGCAATGCCAGGTTGTCTTTTTATTTCCTCCACTGGACATTTCCCCTAAAGCTCTGGCTTGAAAGTGATTAATTTTTAATTGTTCATGGGATTTTGTTTCCTAATACTTTGCATTTTTATAGCTAGTTCTGTGAAAGGATCTTAAAGCACTTTCCAAATGATAAATTAAGGCTCTCAAAAACTGCATGAGGTGGAAAACAAAATAATGAGGAAAGGGAGACCAATTCACCTACCTCTAGATGAACAGTTAGTCCTTAAAATACTCAGGAGGAGGACCCCAGCTTTCACTGCTTACTCTCATGCTTTAATGTCACTTAAGGTACAGAGAGTGTGAAACTGCAATCAAATATTCTTCAGCAATAGTGTAGAATCATGGGGTGGTACTCATTATATTTCCATGGAGAAGGCTTCATGCATCCAGTAGAGCAGGTCTACATACTGAATATCCTTTTCCATCTCTTTTCTCTGTTTTTTCTTTTAAAAAAGAACCAAAACTAAAACCCCAGAAAAAGTATTTCATTAAATGTTTGTGCAAATATTTATATTTATATTATAAATATAAAATAAAACCTATCTTTTCTACTCATTCAATGGGAATACACTGTAAGCAGCTGACTGTTCTAAAAAGGTGTTCTACAGGAAAAAATAACAGGCCTAAATCTTGCCTTACAGTAAAACTGTTGTTAGGAAAACTCAGAATCAAATTTGCAGCTAGCTTGGAAGCTTCTTTTTAGGAGAAGAGCAAACATGCATGAGGATCAATTCTGTTCTAACAGATTAAAGCACAGGACATTGGCCATCCTTGTCTCTGGGGCACCTGAGCCACAGGTCTTCCCCTTTACTAGCCAAGGCACAGCTCCCATTGCAAGCAAACTAATTGTCCCCATTAAAGGGGCACTTGTAGCTAGCTGTTAATTAGAGTTGGGACTAGAGAACAACATGCTGTGTATAAAGTGAATGGAAGCTCCAGTAATTAGGTAATGAACAAAATGTGGGAGGTGGTTGTTGTAAACAAGAGCCTGTCAAGATGATCCTGACTGAAGTCAGCAGGAGATGTTGCGGCGAAAGCCAAACACAAAGCATCAGCTCAGTTGTTTGCTAGACAACTAGGCAGCAAATAAAGTCAAGATTCAGGTGGACCACCAAGTATTTCTTTTTCCTTTCCCTTTCTCAGTACATCAGGTACACAAATGAAAAATTTCCATGTAGGGGGTTAGAAAAGCTAGGAAGGAGAAATTAGTCTGAGAAACTACTAGAGCTGTATTTTGGCTTCATGTGGTATTTAAGAAATTAGTGAAGGAAGCAGAGAATTAAACATATAATTGAGCTTTAGGAAGCAAAGTAGAGGAAAGCAGGCACACTTTTCTGCAGCAAAGAAGTAACAAATATGAGACAGAGGAACTAAAATTAGAAGAGTACATCAGAGTGGATTCAGTCATGTTCATCGGTTGCAAGTCAGAAAAGTCCCTTGGGCACCAGGTGGCTGGTACCCAGCTGCTCATCACAGCTCTTCCAACGTCAGTCTTGCTACTTCTGCCCTGATGCCACTTGAAGGCAAGCTTGGTCAGCCTTTTTAAGGATGCAAAAACTGCCCCAGCAGCAAGGTAGCTCAGAAGGAAGTTTCCCAGAGATCAGGAAAAACCTTAGTCCTCACAGTCAGACCTTGGCTGCCCACTCCCTGTTGATAACCCTCTGCAAAGGAAGGCTCCAAGCAGTGCCCGAGTCTCCCTGCTACTAGACACACATCATCCAGAGAGCCACTGCCCCATACAGCTGACTGGAATCCTCTGCCAGGCTGCAGCAAGGAGCAAACCTTCCACATTGCAGCCTGAGCAGGATTTAGCAGTGGTTGTAGAGCATGTTGTGCAAGGTACATGAGCCATAACACACCGATGCCCCATGTTGGAGGAAGCTGAAGTCCAGCAGTACATTCTGATACCTGTCATTGGCCAGGTACCATGCTCCTACTTGATAGAGGAGTCATCCCAAATCTCCTTTAGCTGGTTTGTTTGCACTGAGAAGCTTCTTTTGCCTAGCTGCCGTTTCAGAGTCCGTAGGTACAAGATGAGCCCTGTTAAGCAGAGGAACCGATTCAGTTGTCTTCCTCAGAATTTCAGCGCTGACTCTCAAAATGCACATTGTGTAAGCAACAGTGAAGCAGAATGCTGTCTGTTTGGAGGAACAAAATGCCACACCACCGCTGGCACGCACACTTCCCTCCAGAGTTGGGTTCCTAGTAAAGCCCTTGATCAACAAGCAGCAGCTTGTACGCAGACCGCGGCAGCTGAAGCACTAAGCACGCCACCGACACTGGCAGGGCCTGTTGCAAGTTCAGAAGCATAATCTGAAGCTGTCACAAATGTGACCCCTTTGCAGTTCCCCCTGCTGTTAGCAAGGCTTATTCAAGACTCCAAAAATGCACTCCTCCATGGTAATAAAATATACTGCTTCATTATCTCAAATAAACCAGCATAAAATATATTAATTTTTTATTGTGCTTATTATTAACATTGTGTTACAACAAAATCTGTGTTTGGCTAAGGGAATGCAGTGAAAATACAAGGAGAAGCTGCTGGATACAAACAGAACTAACTGGTAGAAATGGTAAATGACAGCTACTTTCTGAGAAACCCAATACATGAGCTGTTGAATGTCTGATCAGAAGAACAGTGAATGTTAAGAGTACAGTTTTAATTTGGTAAGATGGAAAAGATTTCTGTTGGGTAATAATTGGGTAGAGGTCTGCCTCTCAGAGATACCCATTGACCGTACAGCAGCAAAGATTCTCCGTGTGTGTGTGAACTGCTGGAAGCCACCAGAGCCGTTGTCTTGCTGCACATCTCCTGTGATTGGCACTTCACAGGAGGTTATTAACAAGGCAATTTTATTTTGATACTGCAGCAGCTATTGCTAAAGCATGTGCTAGAAAAGTAACTGCTTATTTATAACTGTCCATTTCCTTTTATTTTGGTAATAGAACAGCCAGATTTTTTTTCAAAGGTGTTTTTTCAACAGATGGTTGTCCATGCATGAGTGACAACTGGACTAAAGGAGACAGTGCTTGCTAGTTACCAGCAATATTAGTCATGTTTAAGATCTGGTGCAAATGTGACCTTCCTGGTAATGCGCATTCTATAAGAAATAGAAGCAGAAGCAGCTCAGAGTGAAAGGAAATTGAATGCAAGCAGTCAAGCAAAAAAGGCAGATGCCACTTATGTCTTCTAGACTAATGTATGCAAGGGCCATAGATGTACTGATGATATTATTTCTACAGGCCAGAAAGGATCAGCATAAGTTAAGAAATAATGCATATCTAATATGGCCTAAAACGAACCACTGCCTTCAAATGCTGAGAGATCTATTTTGAACTATTTTGCTAAAATAGCATTTTCTCCTCAAAAAGAACTGACAAGAAATCTGAGCACCAGCAAACAGTTTTGGGCTCTCAGATGTTGGATGGGGAGGCAGGAGCTCCTGGCTCTGACACTGCAGCGTGACCTTGAGGAACTTGTTCCTCCTTGGCTGATTTTTGTTCCCTTTGGCATTTATGCTGGTGGTCCTCGGGGACAGGGACTGTCTTTTACTATGTAATACAAAGCTAGGTTTATCAGAACAATCCTTTTCCCTTGCCACCTCCTCCCCTTCCAGTAATCCCGCAAGTCTTTAGCTATTACTTGCATCTGTATTTCTGTTTCCAAGTTTCTTTTTAGGCTCCTCTTAGTTTATCCCTCTGCCTCTTCCTTTGCTCTTTCCAAAGGGAATGGAAATTCAAATGTGAATGCCTGAGAAACACTCAGCCTGGCAGGGATCTTTGCCGAGATGTATTTGTGTGGATTTGCACTGGCAGAAGGATGCACCTGGAAGTGTGGAGCGCTAATGGGAATTTGGCTCACATGAGAGAAACCCAGAGGAGGTTTGCTTTAGCAGTGAGTAGTTCGCCCCGCTGGAAGCATACAATCTGTATGAGAGTGTACACATATATATTTATCTCTGGTTTTTTATGCATTCACATAAAGATAGCTTTCTAGCAGCTGTTTCAAATAAAAGAAGTCTCTGGAGCTGACATGTTGGTAAAGAGCATTTATAAAGAAAAGATCTTACTACACTGGTGATCTGTGTTCTACAGAGAACAGTTGCCTCAGTTACAGCAGTTCTGGATTGCAAAGTAGAAAAATAAAGTATCAAAAGTGCATTTTTTAAAAAGGTTTTTTTTTGTTTTGGTTTGGGATTTTGCCTTTTTTTTTTTTTCTTTAAGAGCTAAGCCAAATGGTTTAGAACAAAGAGTGCTGAAAACCAGGCATCTTTAATCATAAACTCCTGATCTTGAGAGAAGAACAGTTTAGGGTTTAGTCCTCAGGTACAAACTTGGATTTGCACTTTTTGTTGACAGAATATTATTTTTAGCTCAGAGGCAGGCCAAAACCAATTAAATAACTTCACTGAAATTTCATAAAATCAATTTCTAAGCTTTCCTGAACCTCAAATTTAGGCAAATTGCATTTGCTTTAAGCCACAAACCATACAAGTTCTTAATGTGCTTTGGTGGGCAGGCTGGCAACAGTTTGCATCTGACAAGGGCTTTTGTTTGACACATGTTTTCTGAGCTGCTGGCATTCCCTGGGCACCTTTTTCCTCTCTTCCGGATTATTCGAAAGAAATACAGACTCCTGTCTCAGTGCTGAAGTTCTGACGGCTCCAGGCTCCTCCTTGTGTATACAGAACAGAACTGGTGGAAAGGGAAAGAGACCTCCTCAACCTGCAGTGACCCTGTTAACAATCATAAGCCTTTCTAAGCTGAAAACTTCTGCAGCCTCTGGAGTTTGGGTTTATTAACCACACGAGGACTTGGTAAAATCACTCTGTTTTGGATATTTATTTTTCAAAGGCTGTGGTGGTGAATATCCTGCAAAACAAGCAGATTTTTCACTCATAGCCTGCTTGGAGGAGGCAATGCCTGCCCAAGCTACTGCATGTGGTACAGTTGCAATCACACTGAAAAGAGAGACATTTTCTCTAGTATCAGAAAATGTGACATATACACAGTTACACCACTGCAGATTATTTCAATGGAGTTACTCTAGGGTTACCCTGGTTTAACTTGAAGAAGAAATGGGAACAGAAGTTGACTTTCAGTTATCGTTACGGAAAAGTCATGATAATGACTGAAATATGCAGAAAATTCCCACATAAGTGTGATGAGACAAAATCCTGCCAACTTGTGCTACATCTGAAAGTGTAAACATGTCGCGAAGGGGAGACAAAACTTCTTTTATTAGCACAGATCACTGCTTGTTTCTTCCAAATCATTTCATTTTTCAGACTCCTGTTGTACACATTTGACCCACTTTTGCTACATCTGCGGGAGCAGAGGCAGATCCTACACCTCAGCAAGAAGTTGCTTCCTTTTCAGAACTCCAGGTATGGGTTTAGGTGATGCTTTCAAGTTTGTCAGCATGTTGCTCTGAAAAGGATAAACGATAAAGCAGGCTCTGACCCCAGTAGCATATTTTCAGATGTGATCCATGTGGGGAATGAGGGAGTAACCAAATATATTGGAGTATAGGGAAAAAGAGTTATTCAGGCCATTTCAAAAGATGTTTGTTGTGATCTTGGAAAGCCTATCATATACAACAGATTTGTATTTATTGCATAGGCGTGCCCTTCATTACCTGATCAACTGCCGGTCCTGTTCTCTACACACTACGCAAGGCATACTAGAGCTGCACTGAGCTTGGGTGGTTTAGAAAGGAGAAAATAAGAAATAAATAAACATTCACTGAATATAATTCATAATTTACCCAAGGATTTAAAAAAATACAAATATGAGTGTGATAGAAAGAGAGAAACATCATGGCTTTGGGTTACAATCTAAGACCTGTTTTCATATTTTGCTGAGATAGAAATTTGTTCAACTAAACCCTCATCCATTTCTGTCAGATATTACAACTGCTGTTGCAAGCAGCAATGTTTGAGTCCACAAGACATGAATATTTCACTAAGGACTGGTAAAAGCTGAGAAAGGTGTAATCAGTGCCTTGAAAAAAAGACAGTGACTGAGCTTCCTTTTGACTCAGTAAGAGGTGGCTCCAGCTCACTATCTTCTGAGCAGTGAAAATCCAGCAGATTCCCAACTCTTTTCTCCAGAAGCCCACTAGAGCCAGAGGAAGGAACTCCTGTTGATTTCAGCAGGTTGTGGGACAGAAACTTCTGTTCTCAGATAGGAAGAGAGGTGACCAGGAAGAAATCTCCATCTGAAGTTTGCCACTAAGGACTAAACTTTGGGATTGCTTCATTGAAAATGACAAAGCGAAATGTACTAAAAAAAAATAATTTTGCTGAACATGATCAAAATTACAAAAGCGTGTAAAATAAGTAATGGTATGAATAGGTGTAGACTTCTTGTCTCAGAATCTATTCTACAATATTTGTTGTTACAAAGAATTTCTGTGTAGAAAAAATAAAACTTATTTTTGTTCTTTTGGGAGTTAAATGAAAGTTTCTTTCTGTTCTCTCACTGCTGCCTAAAGATAAAACAAGTTGCATAATCTGTAATGAATAGTACAATTTGAAGAGGATACAATGAAATTAAAAAGAAAAAAAAATTTAAAAGTCTTTATCAGCTACACCATGAAGTGAAATGCTATCCTCTTGATGCTTTTCTCCAGAAAATGCTTAGCTCTTGTTGTGGTTTTAGTTAATAGGGTGACTTTACAGGTGGTCTCCCAAACCCCAGTATGAGATGAAAGAGAGAAGGTTGACGGATGGTTCACAAATGTGTATTTGTACCCATCTATAAATATGTTTGATATTTGCATTGGTCACTGACTTCAAAGCAAGGTTGCTCTATTAACATGTGGAGTTTAAAATAAGAATCCCTTCTGAGCCACAGTAAAGGGCATATTATCATTCCTTTCAGAAACGGGGGAAATGGCTGATTGTACAATTATTTTCATTAATATAAGACCTTTAATAAACCTCTCTTAAAAAACAAGAAAGCATTCACAGCATGTGGAAGGCTTTTCTTAAACATACTCCCTCCTTTTGTCTCCTGTTTTCCCAGAGGTGCCAGCAGCATTGTGAGAGGGAAGGGTTACGTCTGCTTCAGAACGATGGGAAAGCTTGACTACAACAGCTGCCTGAAGGCAGATCTCAGCAATGCTGTCTTCTCTCTGAAATATGTGGCAATTCTAGTTAAAAATTGGCAGGAGATTTGAGAAAGCCAGCAAATTAAATCTAAAGTAACATAATCTGGTAGCTTTTTTAACAGTACAGTAAGCAGCAGTGTTGCCTGCACCCTTGTGCTGGCTTCCAGGTCAGCATCAGCCCCACCTGACAGGGTTTCCCTGGTCAGGTTCACAGTCACTAGCTGTGCAGAACAGTCTCTTTCTGTGAAACCAAGAGAAGGATCATGTATCAGTTTTCCTTCCATTTAAAGACACTTAAGAAAACAAACTAACTCAAAAAAATGCAAACTCTTCTTTCCAGAAGGCTCTTTCACTGATTAGAAGTCTGGACACATTCAAAAGCAACCATCTTTTAATAAAAACAGGTCATTCACTTAAAAAGAAAAAAGGAAACAAAAATCATCTATCTAATTTAATTTTGCCCATTGGATCACTTAGGCAGAACCTGGTACCCCTCAGCTGCTGGTTCTCCAGGCTAACAGAAATCTTTGGGTTTAGTTTTACCTTGGTGGCTACTATCGGTTTACTCCACTTCAGGAGCAAAGCTACTTGTCTCTTACTGCTTTTTGTCACAGATACTATAATACCTGACTCATAGCATGTAGAGCTTTTAGATAAAGCAGAATCTAATGAAAGAATATGAAATAAGTGGGAAAATAGTGTGAAAATAAATAAAAGGGGAAAGAGTTTAATGGAGTGCTATTTAAAATGCAGGTCGAGGGCGATTTACTGGCAATGAAGATGGTGGTTGTATGAATTCCAGTTTTTCCAACTGTGGAATAAGCTCCTGAGGGACACAAGCATCTTACAGAAGATGGAAGACCAAAATAAAATCAAACTTTTAGAAGAGGAACCAGGACTGTATCCTCAAAACAGATTTATTTTCCTCAGAACAGATGCTGAATACTACTCCAGTCTTTCCCAGCAGTTTTCATAAAACATCAGCCTGTCCCTATGGTATTCTGAATTTATTTCCGGTTAGAGCATCTAGATCTTCAGGGATAAAAAGGGAGACTTCCAAAATTGCCTCCAGGCTGTGTTTTCAACTGAAGTACTTTGCCTGGCATTATTCATCGCCAACCGTACCCACGCTCGGCATTACAATTTCTACTTACTGCTGTTAAAATCCTACCACCTTCTTTTCTACACTTTTCCCAGTCCTTTTGTTGAACCTTCATTCCTCCAGCTTCATGCCTCCTTCCTTGATGTCTCTCATGTTTGCCAGATCCAGGGAAGTTTCAGCTCACTTCCCCAGCTTCATCTTGACCGTAAGGGTAGACAATGGCAGGACAAGGGGGAATGGATTGAAGTTAAAGGAGGGAAGGTTTAGATTAGATATTAGGGGGAAGCTCTTTACAGAGAGAGTGGTGAGGTGCTGGAACAGGCTGCCCAGAGAGGTGGTGGATGCCCCGTCCCTGGAGGTGTTCAAGGCCAGGTTGGATGGGGCCCTGGGCAACCTTGTGTAGATCCAGGTCTGGAGGTTTGTGGCCCTGCCTGTGGCAGGGGGTTGGAACTCTATGATCCTTGGGGTCCCTTCCAACCCATGCCATTCTATGACCTGTGTGTAAGGTGTACTCAGGACTTCACAGCTGAAAGCTGCAAACTACTACAAGCTCCAAGGCTGACATGAATTCCACAGACTTTTCAATATATTCATGGATCGGATGCACTTTTTCTTATCCAGAGCTGCTGTAGAAATATTCCTTCTGTTCCATTGCTGTTTTGGTGCTGGGAAATGAATAGAGAGGAGTCAGTTTGTAACATACTTACATCCTAAATTACGGTATTGTGCTTCTTTCAATATTTGCGTCCAAACAGATCAGTCTTCAGGATGGGTAGCTCATCAACTCTGTGCTAGCAGATGAGGAAAAAATCCAGACTTTTTTCTTAGCCCCAACAAAGGAAGGGGAAGGCTACTGTTGTAATCATGGGCTGGAATTGCAAAGATCTTTTTGTCAACATACTTTGTAAATTTCTGCAAGTTATTTTAATAACTTTCTGCTTTAATTTCGCTACCCAGAAAAAGAAACACAAACCAGCAAGATGTACTATCTTAGTCTACATCTTTTCTCTCTTCCCTGTTTATCAATGAGCTCTGTGTGGCAAAGTTTTATTTTTTGCTTTGGGGGTAGGAGATGGGGATGTGCTGTTCGTGCACATATTACATAAAGTTTAATGAGGTCGTAATCTCAGTTGGGCTACATTGCAAACAACTTCTGTGAGCGATATCAGTAAATCTACCAGGCAAGTACATTTTCTTATAAGAATCATGGTATTATTGTGTTGTTCAAATTAGGCAGTGGAATAGAAACATCTTAAATATCTCCTCCAGAAAGAGAAATCATAACAATTTGAGAACATACAATGTTCTTTTACTGTCACTAATCCCCAGGATGTTTCGACAAAGTAAAAAAACCTACCTGTCTAAAATGCAGAAAATTATCAGTCAAATCCAAACTGAGGTTTGCTGTGTTGGGTAAAATAGAATTACTCATTGATCTAAAAATAATATTTGCCAAAGTTGAATGGTTTGGCAAGGTCAGCCTCTTTAAGCTGGTAAAAAATAATTTTAAAAACTGAGAGAAAAATAAGAAGAGCTCCTTCAAAAATATGTTAGTCAATGCCAGACCACACAGCCAGGCAATTACATGGACAGTATCTTCAGTCAGTAAATAATCACAAATAAGAAATACAAAACTGCTTACCAAAGAAGTAACAAAATTTGCTAGGGTAGAATATTCATTAACATAGTATGGTGACTTCACTAACCTTGAATAATCTCCAGAATACCTAGGGACTATGGATACAAACTTCTCTCTGTTATGCCACATGGAAGAAATACTCTGGGTGCCAAAGCAGTTGTTGGCTACAGGTGCTCCAGGTGCTCTACTCTTCTGGGCCTTGCTAGGTAATACCTTCCTGGCAGCTCTTCCTTGTTTTTGCCCTGCTAATTTCTCTGATCCATTGGGTCACCCCTCTCAACGGTATTTTACAGCAATAATTCCATTCTTGGGAGACATATGGTGTCAGGCAAGGATTAGTCAGGCTCCTTCAGCTCTACAGTAAACCTTTTCTTTTTCAAAATCTGCACTGTCCAGAACCTCTTCATAGCAACTTCACAAGTTAAAGAATTAGTGAGTAGCTCTTGTGAGCCAGGCACACTGGACATACTTGAACCTAACTCATCCTTTTTTACAGCATTTTAGTGAAAAAACACACTATTCCTTCAGATTTAGATCTTAGCCATTTTTAAATATACACGCCATTAGATTTTCCAAGTAGAAAGGTGATTTAACAGATCCAGGCCTGCTCTGTAGATTTCTCTGTTCAGCTTGCTACAAGGAGATCATAAAACATCCCATCATCTTGACCTTTATCTTTCTGGTGCTCCATGTGGCCAAAGCCTCAGGCTACCAGGCTACAAAGCCAAATGGCATCCAGACTGGGATGATCTCCAGTAACACTCATGGGTTAGTAGTAATCTGTAAAAGGAAGGGCAAAGAGGTATTTTGGTTGCCTAATAAAAATTAAATTCCTGCTTCAACAAAAGGTATTGCAGCTAAACCAAGGTAGTAGCAAAGCAGAAAAGATGCTGTGGTTTTAGGTTATCATTAAAAAGTGTGAAAGTTAATTTGCCTTTTGGGAAATGCTGAGGGCCCTGAGTTGATCATTCCTGGCTTTAAGTATGTAGGCTCTGATGCTAAAGACTACAGTAAACAACAATGGACTTAGGCTGTGATTTTCAGCATCTGTATTCCATGGGGACTGGGTACTACAGGTCTCATAGCAGGTCTATTATCTCATCCCCAAGATAATTTTTCATTAGTAGTTTTATTAATTTAAATCAGATATGTGCTGTGGAGGAAGTGCTTTTAATCCCCCTTGCTCTCATAACGCTGGCTATATTACAATCTAAAGAGAGCACTCAGTTTACAGCCTTGTTAACATGCTAACAAGCAAGATTTTACATTCTACAAGCTCCTTATTAAATTGGTAAATTAATTAGCTTGCCCAGACAATTAAGGTCCAAGACCATCAGCTAATATGAACTTAATTATTCTTGTGCTTCAGACATAGCCACGCACATTCCCATGACAAAGCTTTCAAGGTCAGGTTAATGGGTGCCAGGACTAGATTTCTCCCTGGCCTCTCTTCAGAATGGAGAATTTGTCCTGCCTCCCTTTGTCTGTCTGCTCTGTTGGAAGAACATTTTCGGGAGGATTGATAAAATACCAGCTAGTCCAGCAGTGAACTATTTGTGCTACTGTTGCTAACAGATAATTAGCAGTATTTATTCTTTTCGTATTACATACCCTTTTTCTTTGTGATTTCTCAGTCTGCTTTCATCACAGTGACTGGTCTTGCCATTTCCAGCTGTCATTTACAAGTAAACGACCATCAAAACCAGAAAGCCCAGCCACCACTGGAGTTATTCTTTGCTGCTATAAAACCACTAGTAAGTAGTAATTTTCTTCCGTAGGAAAGAAAGTCTCTGTAAGTATTTGGCTCCAGTAGTCAGTGACTTTATAAATCTTGTATCTGCTTCCATACTTTTTATGCCACTGGAGTGAAAGTTGCCTGCCTTTAATGAGTGAAATACGGGATTGATTTCTATCTCCTATTTTGGTCTAGAGTTTCAGAAGTTTATCCTGGCCTCTGCTCTGCCCATATCTATTACTACAATTTCTTCTGAGTCCTCTGAAGCATGGGATTTTTTTGCCTCACTGTTCTGCTTACTGTCCCACCCCTTTTTCTGGCCTTCCTTGCCCAATTTTCATTTCTTTGTCTCTGGTATTTTTTTCTTTTTCTTTTTTTTTTTTTTTTTTTGTAAGTCTGTTGTTAAGAGCATAAAATTGAGACCTCGGCCTCAACCTTACACTTGCAAACCAATTCTGTTCATTAGCTTTGTGGAAACGCATTTTTCATATAATGCAGGGAAACCAAGCAGCCAGGCAGCCCACGCTTGGAATGAGACACAGCTGGATTATTGGCAACTGGCAAACAGAGAGGCAAAGTATTATAGAAATGCAATGTACACTATGTGAAATGGAGGCATGAAATATTATAACCTCTTAGCATTAGCACCTGAAACACCCATAAAGCTGAGAAAACCTATAGGAATCCTGCTCATTTAAAATTTAACTGTGTTTTCCGGTATTGCAGATATTGTATAGATAGATCGGTGTTAAATACATTATGGGATTCTAAACTGTAGACATTAGTGGAAACAGCCACTAAAATCCAGAAGGGGGTATCGTTTCCTAAATGAGGATAAGAGCTAATCAATCCATGTCTTTCTAAAATCTAATTATAAAGTCTAAATAGTTTATGGATAAGAGATTCAGATAATGCCCAAGCTGTTAGCAATTGGAAACATACCTCAGGTGATAGCTGTACTAATGGGTTTTCAGTTGCACACAGTCCAACAGTGGCTACAAAGTTCTAAAACTTTATTTATTCAAGGACAGAAATACTGGGGCAAGGTTTCTTTTGTTCTGTCTAGAGGTCTTAAGCCATTTATGGTAACACATGAAAATGTCCTTCTTCATCTAAAAGGCAGACAAATAAATAAGAAGACTTCTCCAACATAATCATTTATTCTTTACAAATTTACTGGGGCAGGAAAAAGACATTGTATACTTGCTGTCAAATCCAGTTCACTATACAGCTAAATGAGGTTTAGTATGACAAGCTTGTTTGAGTCCCTTTTGTACCAAGTCTTGACAAATTCTGCAGGGCCAGCCCTAGAAATCACATGCATGTACTTCAATAAATATGAGCTCTGCAGCCTCTTCCCTGATCTCTGGCTTATGACTGACCCAGGTTATTGTCTCCTGACCTGCTCTGCCCTCCTAGTTCATGTGCTGTGAGCCATCGCCACTGGTAACCTCTTGCTTTCCCTTGTGGAGCAGCCAGCCCTCATTGCCCTCTGACAATGAGATTTTCAATCCTTTTTCCCTTGGGTTTGCTACTTGATAGATCTGTGATCAATAAATTCATAACTTCTCTATGCATTCTGTGGATGCTGTTGTGGTTTGACCCCCACAGGCTATCAAGCACTACGAAGCTGCTCATGTGCCCCTCTCTCCCCAGATTGGGAGAAGAATGGGAAAAAACCTCATGGATTGAAATACAGACAATTTAATAGGATAGCAAAGGAAAGGATGATGATAATACAGGTAATGCATAAACTCAATTGGTCACCACAAGTCAAAAAAAACCCTGAAGCCCATTCTGTTTCGGACCAGTGATCCCACCTCCCAGCTTAGTTCTCCAGTTATAACTGGAGCATGACACTCTATGGCAGGGACCATTGCTTTGGCCAGTCTGGGCCAGCTGTTCTGGCTGTGCTCTCCCAGCTTTTAGGGTGCCTGGCAAGGTGTGCAAAGAGTAAGCACTACAACTACCCAACAACAACTAAAGCCGTCAGTGTTGTCATCAATATTATTCCCATACTAAATCAAAACCACAGCACTATATTAACTCTGTTTCAGCAGAAACATAGACAATGCTCATAGCAGAGAGTTTGGGACTTTTTTTTTAACACCTTTGAGTCCACAGCTTAGAAATGTTGGAAAGCACAAAACAATGTAGATTTTTCAAGACTGTTATTCTCAGGGGGAACAACCAACTCAATGCTTAGGACAGCATGAAAAAAAGAGTATGGACCGCCACAAATATCTTTGCAAAGATTGCCACATACATCTTCACAAGTGTCTGCCCAGAAGGATCTGCATTGAGCATTATTTCTTTAGCTGACGCAGAAGTGGGCAAGAGTTCCTTAAGTTAAAAGGAACAGAAGTCACTGAAGGCTGAGTTTTACACTTCTTGTAACTCTGTATTTTTGAATACTTTCCAAAAGTTAATTAAATAACCAGTGAAGACATAAGAAAGTAGGATGAAAAGAAAAATGCAATTAAATACTGAGATAAGTGCCATGCTGCATATGAATTTGAAATAATTTGTGTTGATTGTTCTATTTGTCAGACAAGGTTAAAAATGGATTTTCACTACATTAAGAGGAGAAAATTGTAGACCAAGTGGGCAGTAGATGACTGCATGAAGGTGTTTGGCTTGTGTAAGGAAATAAATACATTTGAACCTTGAATAATAAGAGTAAAAGGGGTGGGGACAAGAACATGTGATTGAAAGGTAGCCTTTGTTTAATAAGATCTTTAGAGGTAGGCTACAAAATGTTGGGAGCACATATCAACATAATTGCAATTGTAACATCAGGGAAAGAGGCTTAAGTTTAGAATTATTTTTTCTTCAATCAAGAGAAGAAAAATCCTGCTTTTAAAGGAAGAATTAGTCATAAAACACTCTACAATTGAGAAATGAGAAACCAAGGTCATGTCAGATACTTTCAGTCAATGCATGTTAACAAAGAAAGCCATTCTTACACATTTTTCAAAGCCACCTTTTCTTTCCCTCAATGTCAAATTAAGTACTTGTAGAGAGAACTGCAGGAGCTAAAATCCAGTTATGTCAATAGAGAGTCTTTCAGCCTTGGTGCACTTTGCTCTGTGATCAGGTTCTTTGCTTTCAGTAAGAGCTTTGGTTTCTTTATGATGCTCTGCACATATTTTGACACCACTTTTGGCAATATATACCCTCTAAGGTTAAGAAGGCAGTTTCAATTCTGCATGCAATGTATATTCAACCAGTGTTTTTTCAGCAGAGCTGGACTTCTGTATTTTATTAGTGTGGGCATCTTTCCACCAGGAATTGGTGTAGGCACTGGTCTGACATTGTAGGTCACTTCACAGAGAGTGTTGTGGGCAGAAAGGATCAGAAAGAACAGTTGTTACCAGAGTGGAATTTGTAAGTGATCCGAAGGTATCTTTTCTCGTATCTTCTGAGATGCCCCATTTTATTAAAGGTAGATAAGTGGGGGTTTTTTTAAATGTTTGGCTTGTTGGCAATCTTGTGGGACAGCAATGTTTTCAATGCATGATAAGTCTAATATAAGACTAAATTTCTTTTCTTCCAAATTTCCAGTGAGCTGTAACTTCCCACCCTTGGGATGTTTCAGTGAAGCTATATTGTGGTTGTCAGTGATGGAGTGTCCACTTTTCCCTAAGAACTGCCAGGCTTTCCATCATCCGTGACCCAGGCCCCTGTGGTATACCTCAGGCCTCTAGTGTGGATGGATACCTGGGGAAAAGCTCAGACCTTGGCTCTGAATTTGGAGAACATTTGTCAAACATGAGTCATTTCAAATCAAGGACTTTGGCATTAGAGAGATGATGGGTTTCCGTAGGTAGAACTGCATTAGAATACAAAACCTGCATGAAGTACAGACCACAAGGCACTGCCCAGTACTCCAGAAGACAAGGTTGAATTCTAATCCTGTCTCAACATATTAGAGGTCTAAAAAGATCATATCATAATATTCCAGAGGATAAACATATTATATTCAAGAAGAAATAATGACCAACACCAATGTAATTGACTAAGCAGCAGTTCTGTTGAAATGGTTCATGAGATACACTATAGCTAATAATGTCATGCTGTTGGTAAAAGGAAAAAAAACCCAAAACAACCAAAACAAATGATCCTGAGAAATATAACCAGACTAAGAAAGAAAAACACACACCAATCAATGCCTTGTTCTGCTCAGCCTTAGCAAGACCTCTGTGTAATTTTGGAAATTTGAACAAAGGCATTGACAATTTCACAAGGAGAGAGAGAAAGAAAGAGAGAAAGAAAGAGAGAGAGAGAGAAAGAAAGAGAGAGAGAAAGAGGGAGAGAAAGAGAGAGAAAGAGAGAGAGAGAAGGAGAGAAAGAGAGAAAGAAAGAAAAGAATCATTCAAACCCTAAAGTGTGATCTATGAAGCAAGATGAAACAGCTGAGTTTGTTGAGTTAAAAGAGAGGAGTAGACAGGGTCATCTCAAAGTGCATAAAAGGCTTCTGTGTAGAGGTAGGAGATAGAATGTTCTCTGTAAAGATGGAGAGTGAGTTTACATTCGAGTTAGGTTTGAGCTACGTAGTGGGAAGAGTAGCACGGTAATAAGATAAAACGAAGGAGATGTTACAGACTTTGCACTGCAGCAGCAATTAAAAAAAATTTAAAAAGGCAAGGCAAAAATCTGATAAGAATGGCAGTGGCATTTCTCACCATGCACTGGGGCTGGGAGCAAACTAGGCAGTTCTTGCCATCTAGTCCCTCATCCCTCCCAGCCTCTGATTCCCAACCAGCTCTCTGTGTAAAATAAATAAATTAATTCGAGGCTTCTGCAGCAAGTATTCTTACCCTTAATTGAAAGAGCCAGATAAGTTATCATCAGTGCTGCAAAGAGCAGCCTGAGAGAAAGGGAGAAGAAGAAGAAGGTGAGCTGTGTGCATCCTGGCTGGCAGGGGTGACAGAGAGGCAGAGCAAAAATCTGCCTCTCCTTATCATTAAGCTGCTGGGTAACACTAAGATTTAGTGTTTCTGGAAAATATTTTTTCTTTTTATCAACTATGGTAAGGTAAGAAGATTTAATGTACAAAACTGAAAGAGTAATTGATGTTTTATCTAGGGATAATTATCTATCTTTCATGTTGCTTCTTCCTATGTAGAAGCTCAGCTGAAGAAGCTGTTTTACTTTTCAATTATGTTTCTTCTGGAAGACCTTTTGCTTGTTAAAGCTTTTAAAAATGTTTAACAGAACCCATGTAGTAGGTCTAATAAAAAAAATGGTTCTATTAATCATAATCAGAAATTGTGATCAACTCCACTACAGGTATAACGTCTCTCTCAAAATATGATAAAAGATAGGATCAGTCATCTAATAAGCTAGTCATTGCAGTATTTTTCTTCTTAAGCACATTCTCTTAACTGGATATGCTGAGTATCACAAATAAACCTCTATTTATTTGAGAGAAAAAAAAAGAATATAATATTTACTTGATGGAAATGACTGAAATCTGACCTACTTTTTTTTTTCCTCCTTAACTTTTATCACATTTTTTAGCCTTATGCTAGAGAAGTAACAAGGCCTAAATCTGCCTATAGGAGTTCCTAACTACGGTTGTTGAAGTCTTAGAAGGGGATCCTTACCAAAATATCAAGTTTGTTCATTCTACAATTGTCATGAGAGACATAAATAAAAACCAGGGTTTTCTGAAAGACTGCTGACTCTGTAATACGTGGAACAAAACCCCTAGATTTACAACCCATTGTGTATAGATGTGTTAAACTGTGGCTAAAGCACAGCTATTTTGTAGAGTTCCCATTACAAATACATTAAAAAAATTCTAATGTGTTAAAATACCAATTTTACATCACAATGTGCAAGACTGGTAGAAAGGCACCCAAATTGCTGCATGATTGGGTGGTCTAGAAGATACACATGGTCATAACCTTAATAATCTATCCTATAGAAATGTACTATTAAAATTATGCAATAGAGCTTTTCCTTTGGAAAAAAAACCCAACTAGCTAATTAATCTAATCAACATCTTTGCTGAAACCAGTCACTAGAGTATTCTATGGTATTGTCAACTTGTGTGTTGGCAGTTTTGCTGGCCCCAAAATCTTTGAGCTTCCTTTAAATTTAAACCAAATAATTTACACTGAATACTCAGGGAATAAGTTAAAAAATGCCTCAGTTAGGAAGAAGAATCTAATCTAATGGAGAATCCGTCTAGACGTTGAGCAGAGGTTCCTAATTAAGAAATACTGATTTCAAGAAAAAAAGAAGGAAGATGAAGGGGTCACTCAGTTCTTCACAGCACTTAAATCATACCATGAATATTGTGTCCGGTTTTGGTGTGTGTACCCCCCAAGGTCAATAGAGGCATCGGAAAGATTGAAGATGGTCCACTGGAGAGTCACCAATGTGATGAGAGAAGTGGCATGTGAAAGCAAGGTGAAGGCATTGACTTTGTTCAGCCTGAGAAGAGGAGGCTCAGGGTGGATGCTATCAGTCTTTCACTACCTAAAAAAGCTATGTATACAGGATGAAGGTGCTTTTTTTACAAGGATGCACAGTGACAGCACAACTGGCTATGGGTATAAATTGCTTCAGTGAAAATCTTGATGGGATAAAAGCAAATTATTTTTTACCACAAAACCAGTTAAGTGTTGGAGAAGCCTGCCCAGAGAATTGCTAGAATTTCTATTACTGCAGATATACTAGTAAAAACAGACAAGGAGAAGACTGAGTTTCTCAACTTTTTTGCCTTGGTTTTCACTGCCAACCTCTCTCCTCACATCTCCTGAAGGACTGGCAGATGGGGACCTGGGGGATAAAGTCCCTCCCACTGTAAGTGAAGACAAGGTTTGTGACCACCTGAGGAACCTGAATGTTCACAAGTCTACGGGACTTGATGAGATGCATCCCAGAGCCCTGAAGGAATTGATTGATGAGTTGCCAAGCTCTGTCTGTGATATTTGAAAGATTATGGCAGTGAGGTGAAGTCCCTAGTGATTGGAGGAGAGGAAACATTACACCCGTTTTTAAAAAGGGGAGAAAGGAAGACCCCCAGGAACTACCAACCTGTCAGCCTCACCTCTGTGCTGAGGCACAGGAAGGACACGGAGGTGATTTGAGGCAGCCAGCATGGCTACACCAAGGGCAAGTCCTGCCTGACCAGCCTAGTGACTTTCTACAATGGAATCACTACATAAGTGGACAAGAGAAGACCAATGGATGCCATCTATCTGGACTTCTGCAAGGCCTTTCACACAGTTCCCCTCAACATCCTGCTGTCTAAGTTGGAGAGATATGGATTTCATGGGTGAGCTGTCAAGTGGATAAGGAACTGTCTGGATGGTTGCATCCAGAGTGTAGTGGTCCGTGGCTCAACCTATTCCTGTTTCACTGGAACAGGTTGCCCAGAGATGTTGTGGAGGTCCTGTCCCTGGTGATATTCATTCAAGGTCAGGCTTGATGAAGCTCTGACCAACCTGATCTTGGTAATAAGTCAGCACAATGCAACAATTTTCCATTTCCATGGTTTTTTGGAGATACAGTGTTTAGTAAGAGTAGAGGAAGATTAAAGGAAGAACAGCCATCAACTAGAAACAACAGGGAAAAGTCAAAGGAGATGGCAAAACCTTCATTTCTCAGCTACTCTGCAGAGGCCTCAAATGAGATTAAATAGTGCATCTACTGAAGGAGAGAAAAAAGGAAAGAGAAAATGGAGAGAAAAGAGAAAGAATGGCTTGGCAAGGGGACAGGAAGAAAACATAGACTCTGGATTGTCTTTCACCTCTCTGACAAATGAAGAGACACAGCTGTCAAGCATGTGGCCAGATCATGAGCAAAATGCAGAGACTGGAAGAATGGGGAAAGTATTTTACTTCTACCAACCTTGCTAGGTATTTGAAAATGGATACTTATCACCAATGTGATATCCTGGAGGGATTTCACAAGATTCTCATGGGAAAAAAAATCTCATATATAGTTATTCTATTTAGAATTGGCAATAGGTACCTGCTCCTGGCTGGGTAAAAGTGCCAAGGTGGTATAAATGATTCCAATGTAATTTCTGATTTCAAAGGCAAGCTTGGTTTTGTTTGGTTTTTTTTTACAAGGAACACGACCTCAGTTTTCAAAGTGATCAATCAGTGTAGGTGCCTGTGTTCTGACTATTCTAGAGGCATCTTTAATGGAGCAGCCAAAAACCTGCAAACACGTTTTTAAGAATTCAGGCCTAGCAATTTAGGAACTTACGAAGATGAATCCTATCTTTAATGTATTTTATCATGGTTACACTGATATTGCCATGTACATGTCTACTAGTTATGCACACAATCTATTTGTTTGTACTTCAGGAAATTTATTTTTCTATTTTTACTCACTGACATTTTGGGATTCTGTGCTGGAATTAAATCAGAAGACACAGAGGGATGCGTATGTAGTAGTGCCCACATGCTGCACTGCTGAGCAGTGCACTTGTGTCTCTGCAGACACTTTCGTCCAGGTGAGAAGAAAGAGACGACATTGCACACACATTCCTGGTGTTAAAGTGAAGGGAAAAGAAATTATGTTGTCTGGTAAGAAGTTGAGTTTTAATCACAGTAATCTTCCTGGTAGAGCTGTACTCAACTCTGCATTCAGATCACCAGAAGGAGCGTCTGAAGATGCATCGTTCTAGTCCATAACTATTCCAACACCAAGTAAAAGCATTAAACGTGTTGCAAGTAAAAACATGAAATGTGTTGCAATAGTCTCATCTACATGTAGACTTCTAAAATCAGAAACATTATGGAAGGCATCACTTCCAATTTTGACTGCAATATTGTACCTTACATGTATTCTAAATGCACTATGCAATCTGCTGCTCTATATAATGTCCTAGACACTGGCTCTGTAAATAATTTGTTTTCTACATGATTTAATTTTTTCTGTATTAGTTATAATTTTTCCTATTTCACTTATAGTTTTTATCTGACACCCAAAGGCAAAATTGACTAATAAAGTGTGTTTATATGTTACAGGAGACTGGAAGCATATGTGTTAGCAAATAAAAAACCCCTATGGTGATGCCGTTTCAGTGATCAACTGATGCACATTGCCTCTGTCAAAAATCAAAAAAGTCAACTTTAATATGCCAAAACTGAATTTAAAATTGTATATTTGATACTCCCACAAAACTGCACTTTGTCAGGTTCAAGTACTCAAAACCTATCATACTGCCGGATATTTACATGGAAAACCCCCAACACACAGAGGATGCACAGCTATCACAGCCTGCCAGGGCCATGGCAGTGCCACAGGCATGTTGTATTGCCTCTTGGCCCTAGCAGAGGATTGATTTATGGAGAGCAGCCCTAAAGTCTGTAGTGCAAGTTCATCTCACCAGACTTCAGACACGCAACTGAAGCACCTACAGTTTACCTCAAAGGTATATATCTACATTTATGCCCAGGAGTATTTAAGGGGCACTTGCTTTCTGAGCCAGTGTGTTAGGTAACAGTCTGTCCCAGTAAGTTTTGAAGTTGTGACAGTCTCCAGGAAGCACTGGTATTCCTACAAGGGTTTCTCTGGCTTGGAGTTTGCCTCATTCTCCTTTTCCCCTAATGTACATCAGTACTTGTAAGTACTTGTAAATACTTGCAAGTCTGGTGTTTCCCCACACTGTCTTCGGTTGTAAATGTAAATGCAACTGAACACAGAAGTGGAGACTGGGAATAAATGTTCATGTTAGAGAATCCATACCTGCTGAGCTAGAAAGAGGCACAAAGATACCTTAATAGATAAAGAGATTATCCCATCACTTGATTTCTATGCAAATTGCAAGTTTACAACGTTACAACAGCTTGAAATAAAGCTTATTAAAAATCAAAGATACCTAGAGGGCCACACTGCTGTAGGATCAGAATGACTCACAGTCCTGAAAGCAACCCTGCCCTCCTGTCCTCTGTGGGACATGAAAATGCATTTACCTCCTTTCTCACAAATAGCAATTTGAGTTCTAGAGAGACCAAAGCAATCTCCCTGTTACCATACAGAGAAACTGGTGCCAAAACAAAGACCTTGAGACTTTATCACCATGTTGCCCTTCCTCACTGGTTGCTAAACTGCAGAGGATGAAGACAGATGTTCAAAATTAAATTAACTCAAACTTCCCTTGAAAAATCGTATGAAAGACTCAAATGATTTGGTGTTCCTACAGAAAATAGGAGAGTAGATTATTTTAAATTAGTGTTTACCTATAAATTAGAGAATTTGAACCCATACTTGGAGCTCAAAATCACTACTCACAACTAGCACATTAGGGTTACTTGGATCCATGCACTGTGTAATTGAGTGCTGAATTTAAATCACACATTTATCTAACAATTCTTGAATCCAGTAAGTTAGTCTCAAACAGATCTTTTTTTTTTCCCAAAAGGCTTATAACAAATGGTTTCACATTTTAAAATATGGGAAAAAATCCTAAGTACAATTTAGAATTTATTCTAAATTAGATAAACAAATAAAACAATTAATAGACACTTTTGACCTTTGCTCAGGACTTTTTTTCTTAGGTGGCATGTACCAAACACTAAATTTACTAAACAGTGTCTAACGGATGAAAGTTATGCCTGTCTTACATAGCCCTTCTAGAACTGCTAAGTGACAGATGGCCTTACTGTCACCATTAAGGCAGATTTTTATTTTTCTTTTCAGGCATGCTGAAGAATATTAAGGCCTTGTAAGAAGAATGGGCATGTAGGTAAAGTGCACGACCAATTACATTAATTGCCTGAAAGCCTTGATTAAAAATTTAGAATTTTTAAAGAATGGTTGTTGCTCTAAATTGGAAGGAGAGAAACATTCTAGGCATTGATTCATAATACTTCATACAGCCATGTAATTAGATCTATATGTGCTTTAAGCTTTACAATATGTTATTTTGCAACTGGCACATCATTATCTAAATTTAGGACAAGTATAGCTTCTGGGTTTCAGCACAAATATTTACAAAGAAGAGGGTGAAACAGTGGCTGCAATTGCCTTCCCAAAATTTTTCACTTTGAATTTTGTGATTTATTTGTAGTTGGGTTTTTTTCTTCTGTGCTTTTTGAGCAAATAGTTATGGAATATCCAAACAACTTAAAAAGCAGGCTCCACATCCAACTTAATCTCACTGCAGAAGAAATCTGACTATATATGTGAACATCAGAAAGTAAGTAAAGCACAGGCAGACTTCCAAAAGACCTCACTCCAGCTCTAACCAGGGTTAGTGGCCAACATAAGTCCTCAGGCACTGACTTTTATCAGTGAAGGAGACAGATATGAAGGAAAAAACACCATTCTCCCTCAGGTAATGTGATTTTTTTTTTATATTACCACCTCAGCCAAAGGGTTCAGATGACATATTTACACAGAGATATTTTTTCTTAAAGGCCCTGCAATTGAAATGTGTAAAGTAGATTGCTATCTCTATTTCATACCTAGATACCAATGTGGAGAAATCTTAAAGGATTTGACCAAGAAACTTGTGGTAGAACCTAGATTTGAATGTGCACCAGAGTCTAGTCTCCCCTAAGGCAATACACCTCTGCTCCAATAAGCTCATCAACATGACATGCCTGTTCTTAAAATTGTTTTAAGCCTATGTACCTCTTCAACTGCCACTGCTTCTGTTTACTCAAGAAATCCAAGAAATTCTTGTTTATCCAAGAAACCTGTTCTCACCCCAATACAGTTGACATGTGACAGCTATAATGGTGAACTTCTCAAATTGCATCCAAGAAAAAATAATAGGGAGGACCTTCAAAGCATCCTCTTCTCTTCCAAGGGGACACAGACCTGTCCAGTTAAGATTGCCTCAATGGGAACTCTCTAGCACAAGGCAGACCCCTGGCAGACATACTTTTTTGTCATAGCAGTCAGAGTTTGAAGTACTTAACATGGCATGTTAGAAAGCTAGCACCTCTGACTTACCTGTCCATTGATTTCTGGGTGGAGTGCAGCTATACTATTCCTTGTTCAATCAATACTACTTATAGCATCACCCATTGTGTTTTGTGCAAACTGTGGCACGCAAATTACTTAACCTACAGTCCTACTCAGCAATTCATCTTCTGAATGACAAAGGAATGAGAAACTTTGACATGCTGCTTCTATTTTGACAGTTTTTGCTGGTATTCCAGAAGCCCTTGTAAATATAAGGACAGGGAATGTCTCCCAGATCAATAGATCCTGTCAAAATAGGGGGAAAACCCCTTAATTTATCCATTGTCCTGGATATACAGAAATAGTCCAGGAAGCTAATGAGATCATCAGTTCAGAAACCTTAAAATGAAAAGTCAGAAAAAAAATTCTGTCAATCAGGAGCCCACAGGATGCCTTTTTTTCTCTTAGCATCTACTTAAACCATTCTTTGTTGCAGCCAGGTTGATTCTCAGTCTGTGAACTCAGTCTGTGAGCTCTCATCTGCTGCAGTAAGGCAGTAAGTGTCTCTTCATGACCAAATCCACTAAAATTTGACTAAATAGAACTATTATACTCATCAGAGAGACTAGGATATGTTGTGGTATATGTGTGGTTATAATTATACGCACAGAATTTTCTCACGGTTAGTGAAAATGAAAAATAAAGATGAACGTTGGCACCCCAACATGTTGTTTTAAGCATATGCAAGTATTATAAAGCCCTATTATGTCTTTAGCCAGACAGAAGCACAATGAAAAATTCTTTTGTGCTGTTTGGCTCAGACTTTTAAGTCACCTTCTTCTTGCCCCTGGTCTCTCTCTGTGCAAGATACAGTCACAGACAAGCCTGCAAGGTCAGAAACTATAAATTTGTAGCAAATATTAAATATATAACAAGTATGAAATATTTACTCCACAGCTGTCCTCACCGCCTGAAGCAGTTTGGCTGGCTGCATAGTCTCTGTAGGTAATCTGAAGTCAAACTGATCTGAGTAACTGAATCTTTCCAAAATCTTGTTCACCAGTTCCCCAGCTTTGTCAGCACCTTCTCTGAGGGCAAAGATAAACATGCTCTTTTAAATATCCCACAGCTCTGTGTTCAAGTTGCCCTGAACGGCTTTACCCTGGTAGCTCTGCTAGTCTATTAAGAAGCCTTGGCTGCCAAGTGTGGCCATGGGATGGCAGGTACCATGCGAGCTGTACCTGGCTGTTTACATGTTTAAAGTGTGTCTCAGCCAGCAGCTGAAGAGAGCTAGAGTGCACAAACTGGGTCAGCACAGGCTATCATGTCATCCAGGGATGCCCAAACCTTGCGTTAGCAGGTGTCCCGCAGTGGGGCTGGACAAAGAAGCCATTGACAGTACAGATGTAACCTTCCTTCCCTCTTTGCAGATCACGATGTGTTTATGTGATCATGAGGACTTCATTGCTCAAGACTACTGCAGAGTGAGTAGGGGGTGACAGCTAATTATTTTCCCCTAAACAAGCTCTTACAAACAAAAGTTGTGTAAAGGAAGGAAGCTCTTTGGTTGCAAACTAGAGAAGCCAACAGCAAGTCTGCTCCCTGGGCACAGGCGAATGGACACAGCCATGACAAATTCCCAGAGTCTATTCTGCCTACTGGCTTCGGCCTGGTTTTATTTGGATTAATTTTCAACAGAGAGGAATGAAATAACACCACATAAGAACAAACCTACCCATTCTTATACGTGACTCCGGCTGTTCTGACACAACTACAGGGTTATTCTATGAAACCAACACTTATTTAATTCTTATTTATAGCCACAGCTGTTAGCAATCTCCTCCTAACACGGTGCTCATTCAAAAGCAATGGACTGAGATCCAGAAAATCTGGAGCTTTCAGAAACCAAGATGGTTGCTCTGCTGCAGTCTTCCTCAAAGTCTGTGCTATATATAAACCGCAGTCTCAGCTGTAGTTCATGGGACCTGTCTGTCTAGATCTTGAATGACAGTAGCGAGCTGTTCATATTTTTTAGAAACATATTTCCTCTCTGGTTTTCTTTAGGGCATCCTTGTCTTCAACTGTGATATTAGACAAGGGTCTACAGAGACACTGTCAGGATACTTTGGAGACTGTGAAATATGATAGACAACACAATGATGCAAATTATCAATGCCCTGGGAACATAAATAATGCAATTTTTTCTCTTTAATAGGTCATATCTTTGCAAAAAAAAAAAGAAAAATCTTAAAATATTTTTAAACCATTCTTGTACCGGAAATATTAGGCTAGAATTTTCATAAAATTCAGAGGAAAGTTCAGCGTCTTTAGAAATGAATGGAAAAGGTGTTATTCATTAAGTCTAATTGTCCACTTTTAGTTAAGAAAAGATTTATCATTTTTGGGCTAACCCCTCTCTCAAATATTTCAAGGGGACTTACAACTTCATATTGACCCTGTTCCTGGATTAACCTTTTCAGCAATTAGCATTGTGGTATTTTGTTTTTCTCACATCCATGGCACTGGAAGTGGAAGCTGCATCTACAAGAAATTTACCAAGGTTTCCTGGCAGAGGTGAGATTTCAGGGATGACAACAAGTACCTCTGCTTTGTTATCAGCATCTGCTTGCTTGTGAAGAGTAGGGGAAAGAAACAGATCCAGTCTGAGATCACACATAAGTCTTCTGCATCCAAAAAGCATGCCTACCATAGGAAATTCTACTCAGCCCAGCTCTCCTGGTAGTCCTGCAAAGTTTGAATGCTACTCACTTCTTACATTTGCCTTTCAAAGTGTCCTAATACTTCTCTGCAAATCCCTACAGGAATACACTCCTAAAATTACATGTATGCCCATCAGGGGATCAGCGATGACTTTGTGATTTATTCAGAGAGCATTAAAAAAGTTGGTCTAAAGGAAACCTAACAGCTCATGTATTCAAAAAGTCAGTATGAAAACTTAATAACTTGGTGAATATCCAGGCAAACAGGCTTCACAAATATCAAGGAAGACAGTGGCAATGAAAACATCAGTGAATTGAGTGACAAGTGGATAAGTTAGTTTGTAATGGCTGGAGAGAATCAGACATCAATATCTTTATATCTTAGTTGCAAATTACTGACTGTCAGCTATTTGTTTTATGATTGTGATGTTTCAGTTGCTGTTGACATCTGCTTGTTGCTGAAAATTGCATAGAAGTCTTTAAATAAAACATGATATAGCATTTTTTTTCCAATAATTCCTTCTTTCTCTAGTAATAAATTTATTTGAAGTCATGTAGAGATCCCTGTATTTTTGTTGACAATATAAGAAGACTCGAGGTTGAGGTTCAACAGCGGTGAGTGCTGGGTCCTGCGCTTTGGTTGCAACAATCCCATGCAATGCTGCAGGCTCTGGGAGGAGTGGCTGGAAAGCTGCTGGTGGACAAGTCCCTGGGGCTGTTGGTCAACAGCCAGCTGACCATGAGCCAGCAGTGTGCCCAGGTGGCCAAAGCCCACTTGTTTCAGGAATAGCATGGCCAGCAGGACTAAGGAGGCGATCATCCCCCTGTGCTTGATGAAGCAGCACCTCAAATACTGTGTTCAGTTTTGGACACCTCTCACAAGAAAGACACTGAGGTGCTGGAGCACATCTAAACATGGGCGGTGAAGCTGGTGAAGCATCTAGAGCACAAGTCTTATGAGGAGCAGCGTTGGGAACTGAGATTGTTTAGCCTGCAGAAAAGGTGGCTGAGGAAAGACCTGATTGATCTCCCCAGCTGTGTGAAAGGAAGCTGTAGCTGTGTGGGTGTTGGCTGCTTCTCTCAAGTAACAAACGATAAGACAGGAGGAATTGGCTTCAAGTTGTGTCAGAGGAGGTTTAGATTGGATATTGGGAAAAGTTTCTTCACCAAAATTCTGTCAATTACTGAAACAGGCTGCCCAGGTACATGCTTGAGTCATCATCCCTGAAGGCATTTAAAAGATGCATAGATATGGTGCTAACAGACATAGTTTAATGGTGGACTTGGCAGTGCTATGTTAATGGTTGGACTCAATGATATTAAAGGTCTTTTCTAACCAAAACAATTCTATGATTCTTAGCCATTTTTAGCAGTGAGCTTTGTGCTCCTTTTAGCTAAACTTAGCCAAGTTATTCTCTTTTATGAGTGATTTGACAGAATAATCCTAACATAATAATCAACTATAAAATATTTACCTTTTTGCTTTCCCTGTCGTATATTTCCCGGGGAAGCAATATCTTCTGAACAAGCTGGTTGAATGATTAGATGGCAGTGTAATGCAACATGGCAACATAATACCTGATCAGCAGGGTCTATTTTTAAAATCTACATTCATCTTTACTCGTATGTCTTATTAACTGCACAGCATGGGGTCTGGGGAACGCCTCCTCCTCTTCCATTTAACCAGGAGGCAGCAGGTGCAGAACTCCCATGCCCTGACAGATGAGAAAATTTGGCAGCAGGTATAACAAGCAGCCCCTCAAAATCAAACAGTGGTTATCAAGAAAAACAGGTGCTTTTTTTGAACAATCACTCCATCACCACTGCTCTTCCACCCTGCTCCTGAGCCCTGCCTTCCCTGTGGTCCCTCTGGGTGATCAAGCTGCAGACTGGTGAACAGTGCTTTTATCATGTCTCAATATCAACTTTGGATATCTACTATCATCAATAAGTTCAATAGCACAGAAATGAAATGAGGATCGAAAGGGTTAGCCTGCTTACTACCTAATGTGGCAACTGGTGTAAATCTGATGTAACATGTTCATGCCTGTCTCACTCCTAGGTAATTTATAATCGCCTCAAATTCCAATATAAAAAGCACATAGCTGCAGGGAGACATGTCAAATTCCCTTACACAGGCTGTCATTCCCTTGGAAACATAATAGTTAAGATGTCTAGTGTAACTGCTTCTGCCAGAAATATTTTTAGATTTCAGCCCATTTTAATAAACTCAGAATTTAAGGGGAAAATTATTAAATGCTCCATGACAAACTAAGAAAAGTATTCTTGCTGAATAAACACATAAACAGATACTCACCCAAAATTCCTTGCCAATAATGTGAAAACTATTCTATTGGGAAAAGATATAAATGATAACAAAATAATATAAAAATAACAGCAATAGTAAAGATGAGTATTAACTTGACAAGGAACAAGGACAGCTGAAACAGAACTGAAATGGTTCTTACTGATAGGGGAGATCTCCATCTGTTCAGATATTTTCACAGGCCTGGAGGTGCTGGTGTGACCCACCAGCTGCTTCTCCAGGGATCTATGTATTGGTGAAGGCATGCTGGTTGCTGGAGCTGATGAGGAGCTCAAGAGCACGTTCTCTCGCAACTGGGGATTCAGAGGCCCTTACCTGCCTGAGAAGGGGCCACAAGAGATGAAACAAATGCAGCGAGGCAGTTGCGCATTATTTAGTGTACTGCTAGGCTGTCAGAAATAGTTAATTCTCATTTAGCATTAATCAGTGAAATAAGACTCAATTAAACAAGTTGTAACCAGGATTAACAAGTGACGTTAATTTGCCAGTTAGGAAAAGAATATTCTTTTTATGCCCAGTTAGACATTCATTGTGTAGGTTTCCATCTGTGAAGCTATTTAAAGGGAGATAAGACTCCTTGTGCTGTGTTCCTAGGCTTTTCTCTGTAAATATCACCACTGAAAGGATCCTAAATTATGAAGGCCTATATTCTAACACACTTTAAAGACAGAAAAATCTGACTGCTCAGTGTGGGGTAGAGACCCCTTAGCTGCAAGTGCACAAACATCGTGTGCTTAGGAAGCTGTTTAGATGAAGCACCAAGCAAGCAAGGAATTACAAAATATTTGAGTCAGTGGGACTACATTCTATGAAATGCTGTAGGCTGTTATTCATGGGGTTTGATGGGCAGATAGGTCTGGGACCTGGAGTAGCCAGAGACAAACATGTCTGTTATTAAGCTGCAGGTGGCGGGGAAAAAATTATGAAAATTAGAAAACAAAATGTTAAGAAAGGAGAAAGGACAGAAGATCTGTTAATATCAGCTTGTACAACCACAACTCCCCTTCTTTCCAGGAAGGTGGACACTGAACTCCAGCTGAGCTGAGTACTTAGTGCTAAGCGGAGCAAAATGATTACTTCACATGCCTCGCAGTTCCATTTATGTAAATCTTCATAATGTCCGTCCTTCTTGCAAGAGCATGATATTGTCAGCTCTTGTTCACCTGATAACCGTGCTTTTTTCTGCAAAATTGACTCCTAGTCATTCTCCAGCCTGTATTGTTGCAGGTAATTGCTGCAAAATTTTCTAACTCCTACTGTCTTTATTGCACTGTTACCCGCTTGGTCCCTTTCTTTACTTTAGCAAAGTCACTCTTGACTTCAAGTAGAGCTCTCCATGGTGTTTGAAGGATCCCTAGTTCCATGTCATCTGCAGGTTTGGTAAGCATATACCATACTTTACTACCCAAGTAACTAATGAGAATTTCAAGGCATATTGAGATCTGTTGATCACTCCATCCATCCCTCAATTTTGGCTGAAAACTTCAATAAGTATTTCATTCTGAAGTTCCAAATACGGCTACATGGAGCTTATATGTTTTCTGTTTGATTGTTTCCCTATTTTGCATGTAAGAATGTCATCTGAGACAATGAAAAAAATGTTAGTGGTTTCTGACATCTATTTCTTCTCCCCTTTCCAACGAGTTATGATTCTGTCTTAGAAGGAAATTAAGTGGGTTTCAAGTGACTTTTTTCATGATAAATGAGTACAGGTTTTTGTCTTCTTCTTGTCTTCTGGATGCTAACAAATATTTTGTTGAACCATGAATTTCAGTATATTTCTGGGAAAGATAGGTCAACTAGTTTAACCTTTATGCCTTAACTCATCCTTCATCGCCCTTTTGAAAAATACCTACCTTTTTTTCTTTTTTTGTGGAAGAATTGCCTGTACAACCTGTTCCTTTAAAAAAAAAACAACTATTAGTTTTTAAGTGATTTTTTTAAAGTTGCCAGTACTTGAATTTAGTACCCTAAAGGATTTTTCTATGACAAAATATTCACTTTATAATTAAAATTGTAGGTCTCAGTGATGACAGAAGTGGCATGAAATTTTCTAAATGATTTTTTTAAAACTGAGTCTTAAAGAGATTATTTTTACTTTTGCAAGGATGGTGAATCACTGAATTTTAAAACTTTTTTGTTGTTTTAAAGTGAGTTGTTCTCTGTTAAAGACTCAGAAGAGAGTTAACAGGATACAAGTACCAGGAACATAAGTGCCTCGTCTCCTTTCACTGAAGTTTGGTTGCATGTAGAAATGAGCTCATCACCCCATCATGGTTTTTGACTTTGCTATATCTGCATCATAACTTCATCAACATGCATTTTACAGCTTTCAAGAAGACCAAAAATGAGAATAGTCTTAAGAAGGGTAGCAGTTGCTCATTGTTTAAGGAGCTACTTTGTGGAAGGCTGAAATACAATGGACTAGAATAAATGCTGCTGTTCTTCATGCTGTGCTATGTTTCAGTCTTTCTTGTAAATGTGGCTTGGTGAAAATCCAGGAAAGAAAACATCCCACCTTAGAACGGGCTGAGAAAATGGCATATAATGTAGGATAAATGTGGCAGAGTCTTATGAGTTAGTCCTCATTAAAACCAGACAACTATGAGGATACACTTAGGGCAATTAACACCAGTTACAGCCTAGCATAAATAAATAGTTAGGAAAGATAATACTTGGTATTTTGTATGTTTTCCATTTAGTTGATCCTGAAAATATTTGTCCTATGACACTTAGAGGACTGACTGAAGCGATCTCATCACTAGTAACAGTTATCATAAAAAGCTTGTGAAATACTTTGTATCACAAATATCTATGTACAAGGCACATCAGTAGGTAATGCAGAAAAGGAATTTTCTGTATGAAGGATCCAAATATTTTATCCTAACATCAGCAGGAAACCTTGCTGAAGAGGGTGATTCACATGCTTAGACTACAAAAAATGCCCTAGCTTATAAACTGATGACCTTGAAGTCTGGATCAGTCCCTGCAGGGTTGTGAGCCCTCTGGAACTGCACTTGGACACAAAGATCCACCCAGACAAATTCTTATTGTAAGTAACCTGAAATGCTTCAAGGGACTGGAGACCTTTGTATGGGATGATGATAAAAACTCTTGCCTGCAGTTTGGGATTCAAAGAGCTCTCTATCTTGCAAGATAGAAGAAGAAATAATTTCATTAAATAGATACCAAATTTTATTAGATGAATATAATTTTATGTATCTTCTCCAGTCATGGATCTCCATAGTTAAAACACCCCTTTCAAAGTGACTGATACATTCAGTTTATTTTTGTCCTTAAGTCTCTCCATCGACGGAAAGCATTTTTATTTTTTTTTATTTAACCTTCTGTATTCCCATCTGCCTTTATATTATTATTCCAACAGAAAAATTCAATTCTCTGAGCTGCCCATAAATAAATATTTTGTTGGCTGTATTTTGCAGCTGCCACAAGCTACTAAGCAACAGATACTAATCTTGTAGCTGTGCTAATTCCATTTTCAACTATCTTGCAATTAGTTTGTTCAGGTTTAACTAATGGAAGAAATTCCCCAAACTTTGCAATTTTAAGCTAAATATGCACCAGACTAAGTTTATCTAAAGTTTTATTTCAACCATCTATTCTGCCATGCTGTTTTATTACAGTTCTTGAGCTTGCTTCATTTGCAGATGATCTGACCTTGCTGCTTCAAGATCATGTCCAAAAATGTAGTAATTCCCACAGTATCCTGCCTTTTTTCCCCCTATGAATCCTCCCAGCTACATCAGAGATTCCCAGTCCTGTGAATAATGAATGAATAATTTAAGACTCAATTTCTTAATCTGTTGCATTCATTCATTTTACAATGACTTTGATGAGAAATGAAGGCACTAACCATCTTGCAGGAATGAACATATCAGCTGTGATTTTTTTAAAGACTAGTTCTCGGGAAAAAAAAAAGAATCCCTAAATGGAATTCAAAGTAATAATTGAAAGTGAAAGCCATGGGCATACGGATATTAATTAAAAACCCTTTCTTCCTAACCCCAGCTGATTAAGCCTGTACTTACAGTTTAACACAAAACCCAGTGAGTTTCATATACTGATAAATTTCATTTTCATCACCACAACAGTGAAGCAACAAGGTATACAAAGACAGCAGCTGCCATGTAAACAATTTTCTGCTCTTTGCCAGTCCTCAAGGGAATTAATGTATTACAAAATATATTTTTTAAATCTCCTCTATATATCTTAAAATTCTATAGCTTTATTCACCTGTACAATATCTTCCAATACAGAGGTATTTCTTTGTTCTGCTGGTTTGATCATTGAAGCATTTTTAATAGAAAGCATATTATTTTAGAATACATCATTAACTATTAATATTTCAAGGATAAAAATCTCTTAGAAGTTCTGTTTTTAATTCTGTTCTTTGGAGTTTAACAGAAAATCTAAGAGAAGCCAATTTACAGCAGCTAATATGCATAAATGTTGGAGGTCAGATTCATTGGAATACAAGTTTTGAGTTCTTTAATTACAACAATGTCTGTATATTAACAATAAATTGCTTTTATTTCCTACCTTTGCCTATACAGGCCTGAATTTACCTAAGACAAGTAAGAGAGGGCAAAAGAATTGTGGTGGAAGAAAATAAGCAAACAACATTAATGAAACCTAATGGAGCGGGCAATTCTATCTCATAAGATACAGAAATAGCAAGTCCCGTTTCCTGTAGCTTATAAATGGACACTTATTTCCAAAAAAAAGCAATATGGTATATAAAATCCCCTCATATACCCACAAATAATGGATATTTAATATTCACTATATATCACACTATCTCTTTGTGTACTTGAAAAGGTGAAAAAGAATGAGGGTCAGCAGTTACTTATTTAAAAACCTTGCCAATAACAAATATTTGAAAAAGCAGCCATGGTTCCATGAGAGCAACCTATTGCTCTCCCATTCAGCAGCATTTAATCACACCAGCACTACGCAGGAGAACCAAAGAGCAACTGGCACTGCAGAGAGAAGAGGAGAGGTTTCCATTTCCAGGCCCCCGGCAGAAAAAACCCAAACATTTTCCATTGCAAGTGCTAGGAGCAGAAGAAGGACTGATGCATAATTCTGGCAGTGATAGGACTAGACTGTCAGGAAACAACTCAAAAAAAATAGCCTTTAGTGTACCCAAATACTTCTTCGCCCCAATACATTTCATGTTTGGTGATGATTTTGTTAACATCTCTCCTTTATTTGCCCTCATGAAAGCCAGCAGATCTCAAATGTTCCTTGCTTTGGCACACAAGCAAGGACAGCCAAATCAGAGCATGGGACTGAGCATATCATCCAGACACTTCATGAAGTCAGCCAAGCTCGGTGCCGTGACCACATCCCTGGGGAGCCTGTTCCAGTGCCTGACCACCCTCTCAGTAAAGAACCTCTTTTAAAACCCAGCCTAAACCTCCCTTGTTGCAGCTTTAGACTGTTCACTTGGGTTCTGTCACTGGTCACCAAAGAGAAGAGTTTGTCGCCTGCCCCTTCACTCCCCTCTGTAAGGAAGCCATAGACCATGATGAGGTCTCCCCTCAGCCTCCTTTTCTCTAGGCTGAAGAAACCAAGGGACTTCAGCCTCTCTTTGTAAGTCTTCACCCCCCCCCGACCCTTCACTATCCTTGTTACTCTCCCTTGGACATTCTCCAATATCTTTGTGTCCCTCTTGTGCTGTGGCGCCCAAAACTGCACCCAGTACTCGAAGTGGGGCCACCCCAGCGCAATGTAGATAGGGACAATCCCCTCCCTGGACTGGCTGGCAGTGCCATGCTTGATGCACCCCAGGATATGGTTGGCCTTCCTGGCTGCCTGGGGACACTGCTGGCTTGTGTTTAACTTACTGTCTACCAAGACCCCCAAATCCCTCTCAGCGTGGCTGGCCTCCAGCGTCCGATCCCCTGTCTGGATGTGCAGCCAGGGTTGCCCCTTGCCAGGTGCAGAATCTGGCACTTGCCCTTGTTAAACTTCATGCTGTTGGTGACTGCCCAGCTCTCTGATCTGTCTGGGTCTCTCTGCAATGTTTCTCCACCCTCAAGGGAATCAACAGCTCCTCCCAAATTGGTGTCATCTGCAAATTTACTGAAGACACCCTCTAGTCCTGAGTCCAGGTTGTTTAAGTAAATACTAAAAAGAACCAGGGGAACCCTGGGGAATCCCACTACTGACTGGCCGCCAGCCAGATGTAACCCCACTCACTATCACCCTCTGGGCCCGACCCTCCAGCCAGTTGCCACCAAACGCATTATGAATTTGTCTAGTTGTATGCTGGAAATTTTGTCCAGCAAGATTGTTTTATGAACACAAAATCCTTGCTTACTCGTTGGACTTAGCTAGTACCTTTGTCACTACAATAGTCACACTAGATGTTTGTTTAATTGACTATTGCTAAAAATGTCTCAGAATTCAAGTGGAACAATTAATTTTTCTGGTTTAGGGAATCAGATGTCTGAGAGTACAAAGAGTTTGAGCATTACAGCTAGTTTCCAGAGCTCAGTGCACTTTTTCATCTTTGAGATCTTCAGAAAAGATATTTCTTTTTAAGAGAAAAAACCATATTTGATTCATTTACAATAAATTCCTCCTGAATTTTGCCCATTCTGCAAAAGAAAACATCAGCAACACTCATAAACATAAACAAAAAACAGGTTTTACATGACTTATAACTTCTTCTAGAATGTTAAACATCAAACCCTGATTTAAATCAACAAAGATTTCTTCCAGTTTCATCATCATAATTTCCTTGAAATTTTCCAGATCTGCCTTTCCTGTTCTATTTCTACCAGCAAAACCTACAGAATTATTTTTGACATTTTGACAAAGATAATATTTTTCTTTCTAGCACTGTTGCAAATCTACATTCAAAATACCCTTTGCATGAAATTATTTTACTTTTAACACTCCTCATGGCCTACTAAAACCCAACACCTCTCACACACCATAAACCCATCATCTCTCTCTCTCTGTTGCTCTTTTGCCAGTTCTTCAACAAGTCTTTCACTAACTTGGAATGCAAGATCCTGAGAGAATCCATCTCTTTTTTCACGCAGCTGATCTCTATGCTACACCACTTTTAAAAAGAAAATAGAAAATATTCAACTGAAAAATAAAATATAAAAGAGAGATAATATTTATGTGATGCAGTATTACTTTGCACTGCTTGGGGAAATATCAACGTCAGAAGCTCGTCCTGTGAAGGTGCAGACTGTTTCTTCAGTAGCACATAACTAGTCTTTTCACTTTGGCAAGGCTACACCTGATACACTTACCTAAAATAAAGCATTTGAAAGCGATAGCGTGCTACACTTCAAAAAGCTTAACCCAACCCTTGAAACTGCTTGGGAGAAGAAAATCTTGAAAGGTTGTTTATTTCCAGCATCCGCTTCTTCCATGTTCTCTCTATTAATTACTCCGACAGTGAAATAAACGAGGCATTGCCAGTAACGGGCATGCTGTTATACCCAACAAAAAAGAATGCAAAATCTGTACTTGTACCTAACCCTAACATATATTCTAAAAGCAGAAAAGACACCAGATTTTGCAGTGACAGAATGGCATCGTGTACCTCCTTAAGTGTACATTGCTCCTGAACAATTGATAGGTAGTATAGATATCCAACCAAAGAATTGTGTCACACTAAGGGCTTTAAACGTTTCCTCATAAATGTATTTAAAAGCAAGAAGGACATGCATTTCTATAATAAGGATAACAAATACTCACATATTTTTATTGACTTAGCTTCGTATTTTTCAGTTGCTGGAATGAAAAATAAGAGCACTTTCAAAGGTTTAGACAAAATGTTACATTCAATTACATGTAAAGTATGTATTACATTCATTGCTGCCAACATTTGCAGGGGTGGGTTGTTAAAAAAGGCCTACCAGTATTCTGAGCAAGCTAATTTCATCTCTCTGAGAACAAAGCACAGTAATGTTAATGCTTTTCCTAGTTCAATTTAAGATGTACCAAGTGAGGAGACTTTTCCCATTTCTCCTTGAGAGTTCATTCTAACAAGTCTTGCTGCTGAAATGCCATGCTCTACAATCAACCTATACTCTGACTTTCTAAATTATGCAAATTTGTATTTGCTCAGCTAATGTGTGGTTACAGAAAGTACAGGCACTTATTTGCATTTCAGAGCTAATAAAAAAATCACAAAATTCCAATTTAATTAAATTAACTTAGTCCCCATGGTAATCCTAAAGGAAATAAGATGGGAAACTGAGTGTTTTACCCCTATTAAAAATAGATAATGATAGACAGACAGACAGACAGATGGGTGGATGGATGTGTCACTCACAAGAGAAAAGCAGAAGCCAGTACTATAGTGACTATACCATTAAAGGCCATAGTTTCAAAAGTGAGATAAACTGCTGTGAGAAAAGAAGATGCATTGTCAATATATCATCAAAGGCTTCTTAGCAGTTTTTTCATCAGTGTTTCACACTGTCCTACTTGGATCAATTTCCCCAACCTGCAGAACTCTCTTGCTGATAGATTTCATTACTTAAATTCAACAAAGGGGTAGCAATTTGTCTATTTTGAGCAGATGGAGTTACCAGCATGTATATTTTCATCTTGATTGTAAACAGAAACACTGAAAATGCAGGTGCTAGGCACGTGTTGTTTTTACATAATCAATCCTTACTTTATTTTTCTGGATGTTTTGGATACTTTGGAAAATGAATATAATTATTCTTAAGTCCAATGAAAGAGCTGGAACAAACCTACTTACACAGAACTAATTGGTATTCAAGTTTATAATTACTGGCTTTGTCAAATAGATCTATTCTGATTACTTTGCTTTATTAGTACTGTCACTCCTTTTAAATTTTAACACTGTGTTTAAATCAACCTGTCTTTAGTAATTTACGTGAGGTACACAATTACACAAGTAGCAATTAGAGTAGCTTGGGCTTCATATGCAACTCTTGATCGAACTGTGGATCTGTACTTCTGTACCATAGAATAGTGACAAATGTACATAATATTTAAGTTACTTATTGTCTATATAATGATCGCTACTTTAAAAACTGTATTTTTTAAAATAACTATACCCATTTATGTCTACTTTAATATCAGAAAGACTTGTATGGAAAAAACAGTTCAGTGAAGTCATTTATAAGTCTGTCAAATTTTCTGATCCCCATATGTATTATTTAGACAATGTATATTCAGTTGTGTACGCAGCACATATATTTTTCTCCACCACATCATTATGTGGGATTATCTTTTCCCAATGTGAAATCTAGCTGACTGTCTAAAAGTCAGGGATTTTTAAGTTCTTGTCCTCCATAAATGTGCCTGGAACCCCTGATGCAGCACACATTTGCATATAGCAGACAACGTGGCGAAGAAAAAGAAATGTTTTCGGTTTGTTTCAAGACAGTGAAAGGCAAGAGCTCTCAACTCTGTCCTCCCGCTGTCTCAGTTTCCCCCTCAAAGGTACCAAGGGAAATATGGTTTGCCTGTGACAAGGGACATAACGTGTATAAGTTATTCCCGTGATCTAAGCATTGTTAATGTGGTACGAAGTCCACTCTGCCTGGTTGCAAATAAGCAGGACATAGCTATAAAATGTAAAAAAAACCAAACCAAACCAAAACCAAACCAAACCAAAACATGAAGCAAAAATATAACTAACTAATGGTTGTGAAAGGTTTCCCATACTCATTTGTAGTAGGATCCGTATGTTCATGAGGCTACATTCAACCTCTGGAACAGCCTTAACCAAGAATTGTAGATAACTAGAAACACGCCCAGAGACACCTCAACTGAGATGCACCTCTTATTTCCCTCCTGATCATTGTTCCCCTGAGGAGGATTTTTTTTCCTTGGCCTTCACAAAAAGCAATCTAGTACAGGAATAAGCATGTATATCAGCGAGCAGGGCTTGCTGGGTATGCAGGGCTGGCAGTACCTGTGTTGTGGGTAGATGGGTTTGTGTAGGTCTATAGGTACTCCTGAGTCCCACTGGAAAAATTAATCTCTCAGGGACATTCAAGCATACCCTGTTTTCACTGGCCTATTTCCCACTTCATTCTACCCACACATGTAAGTGAGGAGATGACTGCACTTAAGTACTATATGGCAGCTAAGATGACCACACAGCCATTCATTCACTTCCCTACCCTTCCCAGTGAGATGGCAAAGAGAATGAAAGGGGGGAAAAATAAAATTGATGGATTGAGGTGAAGACAGGTTAATAGGGAAGCAGAAGAAAGAAAGAAGAAGAGAGAAAGAAGAATAAAGAAAGAAGATAGAAGAAAATGTCAATAATAGTAATACAGTACAAGTGATGAATGGCACAATTTCTCACCATCCAAAACTGAGACTCAGACAGTTCCTAAGCTGCCCCATCTCCCAGCAACCCCTCAGTTATTCGCAGAGGATGACACGTCATATGTTATGGAATATCCCTTTAGGCACTCTGGGTCAGCTGCCCTGGCTGTGTCCTCTCCCAGCTTCTTTAGTGCCCCCCAACTTCTCGTTGGCAGTGTGAGAAGCCAAAAAGTCCTTGGCGCCTGGCAACAACTAAAAACATACATGTGTTATCAACATTGTTCTCATCCTAAATCCAAACCACAGCACTAAGCAGATGCTAGGAAGAAAATTGTCCCAGCCAAAACCAGGACAACTACTTAACTCTTTGGGTTCTATAGAAAACCCTTCTGAAGAAATAAGGAAGCCCCTAAGCCATAACACTACTTGCATCTTAGGTTATAAGGCTTGGCAGAAGGCTTTATAGTCTTGATTTGGACACATAGCATGTGATCCAGCTTACATGTCTGCAGTTCAATATATTCATAGAATCACAGATATCCACGTGTGAGCTGTTTACCATTAATTCCTTTTTTAAATTGATACACAACTTCTTCCAGAGCGACATTCATCTGTCTGACTTCTGTTATTTTAAATGTCAAAGGTGTTTGCTATGTGTTTTGATGAATCCCATATCTGCTCATGGTAGAAGAGAACTGGCCAATATGCAGGATTCCCAAGGGCAAACACACCTCCTACTTTCTTGGTACTCACGAAGGATAAATACTAACAGGGAAGTGTTGTGAAAGAAAGAAAGAAGCAGGCATCACTGCATTTTATGCCCATAAAGGAGATCAAGGACAAGAAATGTCTCCCTGATACAGAAAGTAGGGTTTAGATGTGAAGTGGATGCCAAGCTGCTCAGCCCTATGAATGCTGAAGTGCATTCATTTAGGTCCATGAGATGAAGATCCTTACAGGAATAGACTAGTTATTTTCTTTTTCTGTATCATAATTTTAGCCAAATTGCCAACTATTTCTCATTTAGCAAGGGAAATGAACAATGGCAGAAGTGTGCTTGCAGCAGCAAAGATGACGCTAACAGTCAAACACTTGGAGGTATTTATCTGCAACCTGTGGTGTGTTTTGCATCTCTCACTGAACTGTAGCTGGCTGAGCAATGCTTCTTTTCAAGCATGAATATCAAGGTCGAACCATGCCCCAGTTACAGCGAGAGCAGACTAACTTCAACAAGCCTCCCCTTTCGGATATGGCCTTCACTCCCTCACTGAAGCACACAGCTCAGCCCCACACTTTAAAACCTGATTTAAAAACCAGCTACTTTGTGAAGAACAGGGTGAAAGAATTGAGGATGTTACTGTGAATAGCTCATGTTCTTTCCTAAGACAAACATAAGTAGCCCCATCCAGGTGTTCCACAATATAAATTATCCCCAAAATATATGAATACCTGCTTACCAGAGTCTTCTATACCTGAGAGGTTCCCCAGATGTTTACTTAATTAAGTATATCCAGAAGTTTTGTTCTAAGAACTTCAGAAGAGTGGAGCTTCCCTTGCCCCAGCTGAGATCCCAGTTTGCACTCAGCCTGAGCCCAGCAGAGCAGCTGAGCTGCAGATGTGGAAAAGTTTTCCATCTCACTCAGACAGTACTACTTCTTTTTTTCTTTCCTCCTCTGAAATTGATAATTCTTGTGAAGTTACCTGTCTGAGCTTTGAAACCCAAAGTTAAAGTTACACTTGCCTGTGCAATCCCAATAAAAATCACACATCATACACAACACCCCATCTCCACCCACAAAAAGGCATGTAACCATATGCTGATCCAACCCATAGGCAAGTGAAGTCTACCCATGTTTTCACAATTTGGACATATTTTATACAGTGTTTTACAACACTGGCTTGATTTAAAATAACTGGTTATTCCTACATTAGAAAATGGCTGGTATTATATGGAAAATCTATAGAGTTTTCATGTTGATAGATCAATAATTGCTGACTAGAAAGTGATATAAAAGACAAAATGATATGACAGATTCATTTGTAGATAAAGCATACTGTTTTGTATTAATAATAAACATTTTCACACTAGGCTAGGATTAATGAGAATTTTATTGATTTATTCAAACCTTAGTTCTTCTGTCATCCATATTGAACTGGATTTAAAACTTTGGTTTGTTTATAAATATTTTCATAGGAATAACACTATGTTGATTGGTAGAACATGTGGTCTTATCTGCATAAAATATTGATTTTCATTTTGCTCAGGTGCAGAATGTATGGTTGTACACATTCATTAAATTGCTATGTTTGTGTTAATGCTTAGAGTTGTAATTTTTTTAGATGCTGGCCATTTCACAGAAGGTATGATTCTCCAAACTGCCATCAATAACAATTAAACAAAAAAATTCATCATGAGAAAGAAAATCTTGTATTAAACATCATCTAATAGAGAAACACCTCTTCGGCTCAGCAATAAGAAAGACTGTGCCAGATTCACTACTGATCCCAATCCAGCGGCAATAGAAAAATCCTATGGAACCCAGCAAATTCAATAAGGTACCATTTGTATTATGATAAGTTGAATAAGTGTGTATCCAAGTGAACAAAAACTTTTGGTGTTTTTGTTGTTGGGTTTTTTTAATTAAAAACATAAATCCAGAACACTAGCCAGAGAGTACTGTGAATTTAATACATGGGAGGTCACAAAAAAACCAACAACATGAGTCATATTATCCAAATGTACCACTTTAAATTTACAAACATATGGAAAAAAATGTTCTCCTAAAAATTAAACCACTCAGTTCACACTAAATCTGATGCCAGCATACAGCCCATGGGTTCTGCAGTACTGAACCAATCTGTTTTTCTGGCAGTGTGCAAGAACTGGGCATCAACGTGCCTTGCACGTGAATCAGTATGTTCTATAAATCGGCTAGTGGCTTCAATTTATGATTTCCTCTCCACCCCCTGCCACTGCCATCAAGAGGAATAGGAATACCGTGGGCACGGGGCCACAGAAGCTTTTCAGTTCAGGAATTTATTTCTGCAGAGAAAGAGTACAAGTGTACGCCTCTATTTTCCCTTCCATTTGTGCTATGCATTTGGCACCGAGTTGCATCCACAGTCACTGAAGGCTGCATACTTGCGCCGAGGTAACGCTCAGTACTGTTTGCGGTTTGTTAGTTCTCACGTGTTGCTTAGTCTCCCACCAGGCTTCCTCTCTTGTAGGCCACCTCAAACATCATATTCTGTAAATTACATTACCAGTGTTTTCAAGCACAGAAAGAAAAGCACTGAAATCCCTCTGGGATGCAGATCTTCACTGCCCTTACCCAGGTCACTGCCATAAGGGTATATAATGCATGCTCACAAAAGGCTCAAAAAATTTCAGATCACTCCAGCTTTACTACTAATAGCTACATCATCTTGGCAGTCAGGAGAAGCATTTTAAAAGGAAGAAATAAAAAGAAAAAGAATTCACACTTCTCTGATTTTCAGACTCCTGGGTATGCCTAAATGCTACAGTAGTGTAGCGCAATGGCAACCTAAGAGCTAGCACAGTGCCCTACAGAGAATGGTACAGAGGAGTTTGTGTCCACACAATGAACATTTTGAGATAGGGGGCATCACCTGGGATGGAGCTTAACCCGATCTTATTGACTGAATGCCTGCCAGTTTATTAGACATAGAGGTAACGATGACCCATGATGTCTAAACGGAGTACATTAAGAGCACCCTGATTTGTTCTGGCCCAAACAAAATCCAGTTTGTGCACTCCACAGTGCAAAGTGCAGTGAGTGGGAACAATTGGAAGACTTCCAAAGCCCCCTCCCCATTCTCAACTAAAGTGCTAATGTACATTTTCCAAATACATGCATGTACCCAAGTCACCCTCAAACCAACCAAATCTCAGCTTGTTATTTAACATTTGAATATACAATACCCTATGATAGCTCTTGGAATGCAAGTATGGAAATTTCTAGAACTTTGTATTAGAGATGTCGGTGAAGGAATAGAATACTCTTGGGTGGTTTTGGAGATGAGAGACAGATTTTTTTTTTTTTGTGAGTAGGGTCTATTTTTTTTCTGTTCTGCATCTCACCCAACAACTTAAATCCTATGGGGGTATCAGCAAGAGTCAGTATGAATGCTTTGCAGAAGCTGAGCAGCTGCCAATGAGATTCAGTCAGCAGGCAGCGCATCAACTTCATGTAACTTTATATCAACTATATATAACTATAACTTTACTAGATCAGAAAGATAGTACAGAATTACCTGTATATTAATGTAAATCAGTTGCTATCAAACCCGCTTTCACATAATAAGAACCTGATCAAAATTTCTAGTCAAAAGGAGTCAGGAGAGTAAAGTAGTAAAATTTCCTTAGCATCTGTTCTGATGGAGATGGAGTAATGGTTCACAGGTAGGAGCCAGAGTTCTCAGTCAGCTTGAGGCTGTTATGGGAATAATCACTATGGACAGGAGTGTTTCAGGGAAAATAGAGTTCCGGATTAACAAATTGTCTATGAATCATTAAGGGATAGGGCGTGAAATTATATTAAGCCATGGCAACAAAGGGCTTCCAATTATTTACGAAAAAAGTCAACCGAGACAAACTGCTGTAGCATTCATTAAACTAATGAGGGGAAGCACCTTGAATTGCAGTTTGAGGATAGTACCTTGAGGTCAGGTTGCCATTTGATGCAGCTGTGGTTTGATCTGTCTGCTGAGAACTATGACACTGTTTAAAAATTAAATTTTATAGAAATCTGAAGTAGTAGATGTGACTGCCCTTCCTTCAGACAATGAAATGGAGGAAACACACGTGAAAAGTGCTTCTAGGTGGTAAGAATGTTGTAATCTGAAAAACTGCATTTCTAAAAAGTATCAGCATCAAGTGAAATCATTTGGATTTGATATTAATACATCTGAGGAAGAGAAGATGGAAAAAAGGAGGTAAAAAATAAAAATAAATAAAGAAAAGAAAAAAAAAAAGAAAAATTGAATGTTCACAGCCAGCTAAACAGCAAGAGCAAAACTGGATAACTGCAAATGGCCTATTTCTGGATAGTAGGGTAACACTTGCTCCCAGCCAGAAGAAGAGAATTCAGCCACATTTGTGTGGCAGTACAGCAGATGAGGTAAACCCTTGTCAAAACTGGCCTGGGTTTGCATCTGTCCCACAGCAGAAGCACAGCAATATCCCCCCCAGCCTCTTCAACCTGACAATAGCCTAGTGCTCGCAAGGGCCAGCCAAAATTTCCTTGCAGGTTTGATGTTCCCACCTTTGAGAAATTCAAGATACTCCTATCTCATTTAGGTTGCTAGAAAAATACCTCCAAGACCTTCCCAAAACTCAGGCCATGCCATTTTCAGTATGCAGCTGTATGTTCAGCACGTTCAGTGACTGCAGATCTTCCACATTTCAGTTCCCATCCTTTCTCCCTCTCTTCAGCATCACTCCACTGAAATGCAGGGAATCTTTCAGACCCACCAGATAATCCTCTCCACGATACTCTCTTCATCCTGCTAGTGGGGACCAAATTCAGTTTCAATGATTTTGGTAAAGAGGTCCAAAGCCAAACCAGTGGTTGCATTCTGCACAATTTGTTGTCTTATTGCCATGTTTAAAGAACAAATTATCAAGTCAGAACGATGCAATATGTATTGGTTTTGTGTAAATCTTGGCATAGAGTAATCAAAAGTTGGGGAGGAGAGTCTTCATGGCATTGCTCTGTATATGGTATTACAAGCTTAGAAGCTCTGCCTCACGTACTGTATTTTATACACATTATGAGGAAGTAGGAAACTTCCTCTCAGCCTGCAATTGCTTACTCAGGAAGAAGTTTTTTAATAGCAGAAGCTAGTAATGAATGACATGAGAATATTCAATAACAAGGTCAGAGTTTGGTCTAGACAAAATTAGGCAAAGACTCATGAACGTTTTACCCAAAGCTAAGACTACAAGCACTGGAATGAAAATGGTGGGAGTGAAACAGGCTTTGAAAAGAGGTGAAATTTGTATGGCTTACTGTCTTTCTGAAGAACAAAAATAAAAATGAAGAAAACACCCTCAATTTACAACCAAAATTATATTCTTGTTACTGAAATCTCTGCTTCTGTTTTACAGTTTATGCCATCTAGGAGATCAGACCAGGCAATCTTATTAGCCCATCTTGGATTTTAAAATATTTGCACCCACAGGACACGAAAATTATCGTAACACCTGGGCACCCCTAGAGCAGGAGTTTGCTGAAACATTATGCATGTCAGCTCTAAAAAAAAAAATCAACAGGCCTGCTGTCCAACAATCAGCTGTAGCACTGGGATCCCACACAAGAGGGTTTTCCATCCTGCCCGGTGTTACAATCACTTCTGATTTTCTAAACCTAACATTATTGTTTCAGACAAGAGAGAAGGAGACAAGATAATTAATTTTTGTAATTACTGCAAAAGTAAAGCAACCCTCCTGGACTCAACTGAGGGTCCAAAACAAAAACCAAACCAAAAACCTACTACTTTAGCACCTAGCCACCACACCTCAAACCTGCTGAACCTCTAAATTTGAACCTCTTTAACAGAAGTTTGAAATGGGTAAGTCCTTTATCTGTTATGTATAACATACATACATAACTGAAATATTTGAAACAGTAATGTAAAACCAGTACAGCCATTATAAATAATACATATTAAACCAATTCACTCATTGCAAATAATATTTACAATACATTCAAGCACTGCATAAGGAATATTTCTCCAAATAAAATACCACAACAAATGATTAAAGACTTCTGAAGTTATAAGCCATTATAAATTGCTGGAAATAACGAAAAAAGAGGTTTTCCGTGATGGGTCACACCATTTATCAGTCAGGTCTGGTGTCCTGTCTGTGTCCTGTGTCATATACCTCACATTGGGAAAGTCCTTTAATACACCTGCTTTGCTGCAGATTTTTTTTTTTTTTTACTTGAAAAAGACACATTCCCCTGAGTTGGTTAAAATAACAAACTAGCCTTGACAAATGAGATTTGATTACTTCTGCTTCAGCCTGAATAACAATAAAACATTATCACGAGATTATCCACGCACACTGTCAATTCAGGGATGATATTTGAACCAATTTCACTACTGATGTATGTTTATTATCTCCACGTTATGGTAGTTTTAGACCAGAATTGAGTTTGTCCCTTAAACCTTTAATTTTCTCCTTCATGAGCTCACAGTAATAATCTGGCCATGCTTTAAATTATTCAGTTATAATTTGCAAGTAAGTAGCGTTTTCAGTGCATCTGCTAGTATCACTGAAAGATTAAAATAAAGTGTGTTGTGCTGCAGCTGAAATATGCTTCACCGTGCTTAGGCAGAGTTGCTTGAAAGAGCACAAAATAGTATTAAAAATTAATATAACTGCTAGCTATTGATTGACAGTATCAGTATTGCAGAAAAAACCCACATACTAAATTGGATTGTGCTCCAAAAAGAAATGAAGGGAAGCAATCAAAACTTTCAAACAAAAGGACAGACGAGAACAAAAGAAAATAGTGCTCATATTTTCCAGAAAACATGATTTTTACAAACACTTAAAAGCAAAGCAAAACGAAACCCACAGCAGAATTATTTGACCATATCCCTTTAAGTGCCCATGGTACCGCTACAACTTGGATTATGATCTCAAATATTCCTGGCGGAGTGGCTGTCCTTCACATTCTGCATTTGCAGTCCTCAATCATTTGTTGGAGGGGAGAGCTACTATGAATGCAGGGAGAGGATTGAAAGTCTGGGGCTTGGATACATTTTTTTATTTCTGTGCATTTTCAGTAGTCAAAAAAGAAAACCCCTCATCCATCACTTTGATAGAAGTCCACAGGGCATCCATTTATTCTATTCAGAACAGGATCTGATGAGTTCAGATCCTTATTTATGCTCTTTCAGTGCTCAGACGTTACATTTTCTCGGCTGTTATCTGAGCATTACTATTTATTATTAGTCCGCAATGGAGATCCTATTGTAATGAACTGTGATACACTGACATATTTCATGTTTGCTGGTCATATTAAATTTATTGCAATTACTCTTGAAAAGGATAGTGTAATTTACTGAAATCTCATTGTGCGAAGGGGAACTCCTGCAGGAGGCTCTCGCTGAATTTTCTATGAGCTTGTGCTAAGATCTTCTGTTCCAAGAGCGTGAATGATTGCCAGTCAGCCTAAGACTCATGCTTTACATAATAGAAAATTTTAATTAAAAAATAAGCAATACGTTCATGATAGATTTGTTTCATGCCAATAGAGAGAGCATGCCGTTCTAGGTTTAAGATAAGCCATGTGTTAAAATGAAATTCCAAAAAAGAAAATGATGAAAACACTTTAACATAAACCTTTCTTATGAAATAAGGCTGTCTTTTGACATGCTTTGTTTCCAAAAAGGTGCTTTCCCTTGAGAAGTTCATCGTTATTTGATACCTCAGTGGAAACTTCTGAGATGAGTACCTGTCCTAGGTCTAGATCAGGTCTGCTGAGCCCATTCTAAATTAGTGTATTAGGTCTGCTGAGGACAGCAGGGGACCTCAGCCTAAGAATCCAGTCTGAAACCTCCAACAGAGGAAACTCAGAAAAAACACGTGAGTGCAGAAGGGTTCCTGTGACTGCTGCAGAAGGTTTAAGTAGTTGCAGTCACAGGAGAACTGTGGGTACGTGTCTCCCTGAATACCTGGTTCAGGGTCAAGTGCTGCCATTTGATAGTTGTCAGTGTGCTCCTGGCACAATTTCTAGGCCAAGCCCAGAAGAGTCTGTGTGGGTGAAGTGCAGGCCAGAGGTTATGGGTGAAATTCAAGCCAGAGGTTGTTCCCAAAAGGCCATACGGAAGAGGCCAGCCTGCTTTGGTGGCCAGGGTTTAGTCCTATGAACACAAGTCATGGACAGTACTCCAAGAGCCAGGGGCGACCCTTTCCCTTTCAGCCGAGCGTTGGAGGCTGTAGTCTGCAAGAGATGCTACAGCCCCTGTCCCAGCTCACCCATGTCTCCCAGTTACTTCAGCTTCTCCCAGGGAACCATGTGAACACCCCACCCCCTCCCCCCACTGCAGAAGCTTGCCTGTGGGAACTTGCTCTTCAGACCTTAACTACATACATCCCTGAATTAGGCCCTGGCCCTGCCCAGGCAGCTCTGTGCTGAGGTTGGCAAGGCTGTATGTCATATGAGTATGCTGACACATACTCTCCACAGACCTTTTCCCAGGCTGAGCTTCTGGATAAATATTGCAAGATTTAATGTCATTAAAAAGGCTGTTTGGTAAATTAAAAAATGCTTTAAATCAAAATGATCGCATGGGCACGTTGCAGTGATCTGGGCAGTTTTCTTCAGCAATATTCATTACTGTTATGTTATTGATTTTGTTGATGTTGCACCTGGGATGAATTTGGCTGCTTCTTCCTAAAAATACCATTTGAACTCTTATTGATAGTAATCAAGTGAGCATCTCATTATATTATCCCCTAGTTTCTTAACAATAGGAGGGAATAACCACCAGGGAAGGAGGAAAATGCTAATCCATAAATTTCTCATTAGCCAAAAGAGAGAGAAACATTCGCTTGAATAATTGAATATGTTTAGCATCACAGCCTGCAGTTAATCATGTTTACTTACCCTTACTTTTCCAGTATTCACAGAATGATACTGCATGGGTTTTAACACAACATTAATAGCTATCAATATGCAAACTGACTGTTCAAAAGCACATCTAGAATTGTGCATTTTTAAAGAAACAAGAGAATACCTACCTTCAGAGTGATAATAAAAACAATTAACTTTGCTTATAGCACCATTATTCCAATCAAGGATCAATAATTAGGTTAATTTCCAAGTTTTGCTTAAGTGAATGATTCACAACAAATAATTTACCCAATTAATTTGCTCTAATTTACAGCTTGGGTTTTTCTTTTTTCTTTTTTTAGTTCACTCAGTGATTTGAAAATTTATTTACATACACTGTTCGATTTACCAAAATGCAAAAATCTGTCCTTCATTTCTACTGTTTTATAAACTACTCACAGTACAAAATAAAGCCTTTGATAACACAAATCCAGCACATCATTGCAAATCATTTGTGACGTGACAACAGCTTAGAAACAAAAGATCCATGGGTGATTCTACCATCAAAAAATTTTAGAAAACTTTTCTCAATATCTCACCTTAATCTTCTTTGCCTCAAGTTACGACCATCTGCTCTTAGCTTTTTCACTATGCATAGTGAGAATAGGTCAGTCTGTTGGTCTTCTTGAAGGAACTTACTTCAAGGCTGAATTTCTCTTCAATCCTGAAGCTGTCACAAGCTTTCCTTGCAGCTACCGTTTTCTAGTTTTTCTCATTTTGTAAAGATCACCATTCCCCTTCTCTTTACTAACCTACATCTATTTGGAAGTGCATTTCCACACTAGCTTCCATGTTATATGCTGGGAGAGGCATACAATGCTCCTGCTTTCAATATCCTACTGTGACATTTATTTACTATGTTAGGACAGTGCTGATTTGCATTCATTTCATGATAGAGTGGGGAGATCCAGTACTGAGACCCTTTCTCCACCCATATTTGTGCATTATCTCTTGCCCAAAACCAAAGCCTACACTTTAAGTCTATATTTCCTATGGACTTTAATCAAGATCAACTGAAATGCTAATTGCATCTGCCAACTTACTCTCTCATCCACTTGATGGAATAAGCAAATTTTAGCAAACAAATCTTCAGCTAAAATTAACAAACCACACTGAATACTCCTAGATCCAAGAGAAGCATACATGCAGCTGTGCTCAATATATTCTCTCAGTTTTACACATGCATGAATGAGAAGTCATTTTCACTCCTGCATTTTTTTCCTTAGTTCCTATTTTATCTCATGGTGGGCTGCTATATTGCCATAAAGTGTCCTTCAGGAGAACTGGAGCTATGTTAACACAATGGAAATGTTCATGTAAATTTTTATTAGATTTGGTTTCCTTGTACTGGTTTTGGCAATTTCCCAGCAGAAAATTGAAGCGAAACTTAAATCATGAACATACAGAAATGTGACTGTTGAAATACCTGTTGCAAACATAGAATTTCTTCACTGTTTTCCTTTGGCAAAGAGCTTCATATTTCTTTCTAGACAGTCTGTTTTCTATTAGACAAGAGAACCACTTTTCTAGGGCACAACTTGTATTGAAAATGAGATAAACTGACAAAAACATCCTTACCAGAGTTCTAAGCATACAAAGTATATTGCAGTCAATCCCATTTAATCCCTTCACTAAAACTCAGATTCTAAGGTAATTCAAAGGGCTTCACCCTTCCCTGTAGAAGTTGCATAACCTCACTAGAGTGCTGGGATTGCTGCCTTAAAATTCCAACTCTATGCCTAGCAGGAGGAGAATCATGAGTAGCGAGTACCACAGATATACTGATAACGAATATACTTATAATACTCTATACCACACAGACTGTAGATGTGAGGATACTTTGCCCAATCTCTGAGCTAAAGTGATGACTGAATGCTCACGACAGCATAGGGGTAAGACCAAGCCAGCCAGAATAGCACTGACAACATGATCCATCTTCCCAGAACTGAAACAAGCTATTTGCTGGCCTAGACAAAGATACAGCATGAAAAAATACCCAATGAGCATAAATACACCAAGCAACATGTGGTCCTCTGGGTCTTTGAAAGCAGGTTCCACACTCCATCACTTTCAAGTACTAAAAAGGTTATTGTTTAATTCAAATGTAATGAAATAGCAATGTGTTGACAACTGGTGGCACTAACAATACATTAGGCAGTAACTGCATTAACATTTTTTTTTAATAGTGTCATCGGCATGATCTAAGTAGCAGCTGATCTTGCATGAAACCCACTGTATAAGTGTTTTGTGGAACTATTACAGCATCACAGCCAGTGACATGCTGTTTTACAGGGAAAAAAATGACATTCAGGCCCGATATGTGTGACACAAAGAGTATCTTTGGATCTAGAGCATGGATGTTTTGGTTAATTTGACAAGTATTATGCATTATGAGTACCAGTGACAAGTTGTGTTCCTTGGAGTTGCTATTGGGACTGGTGCTATTTAACATCTTTGCCAGCAACGTGAACAGAGGGATTAAGAGCACCCTTAGCAAGTTTTCCAACGACACCAAGCTGTGTGCTGCTGTTGATGTGCTGGAGGGAAGGGATGACATCTAGAGGGACCTTGACAGTCCTGAGAAATGAGCCTGCGAGAACCCATGCAGTGCAGAGCTGTGTTTCAAAAAAGGAGAAACTTCTGATGACATAAATTAAAACCAAGCAACACCAGGATTCTGGTACTGGCAACTAATTGCTTTATGGTCGAGGCTGAAATGAATTCTATTTTCCTTAAGATTTTGTTTTATTTTTAACTTTCACTTTAGCCTGCTCTGGAAAAAACAAATATATGTCAAATGTCCACTTCTTTTAATATATGTTATTGAAATAGAGTTTTTGCAAGGCAAGGGAAAAAAAAATCACAAAAACAAATGGACAAAAGAAAACCAAAACCAACTAGAAATGTATTACCTTAATTATTTTTTGTAATAGCCCTTCAATGTTTTTCCCAGAGAGGTATTTGCCGAAGACAATCTGTTCACAAGAACAGAGACCTAGAATGTGCCTCCTGCATTAGCAGACTCCCTGCTCTGCTATTTTCGTAGTTTTACCCTTTTCATATAATCCCACTTATCAAGTTATCAAACACTATCTGAAGAAGTGTCAGCTTTCTTACCTCCTCCAGTATCCCCACATCTACCCAGTTCTATTGGAAGTTGTTGCAAAGATTATCCCTTCATTCTTGTCAGGGCTGAACAGATCAGGCTCTTTACGTCTCTTTGGGTAAGAGAAGCTCACCGCTTCACTGATCAGCCTGCTGTCTCTTCCCTGGATGCAGGCCAGTTTGAAAGCTGGTCTTGAGCAAAAGCAGACTAGAGTTGAACACAATGCTCTACATGACATCTTACCAGTGTCTCAAGGAATGCCAGCAGTTCTTCTAGATCTTATATATCAAATGTCTCTCCTGATTACATGTGCTTCTTCCCTGATGTCCTCAGCTATTCAGAAACAGAAAGCAAAGTAAGATTTTTTTCAGAGAGATCAGGTCACCTAGAAAATGCTGGTATATGCAAAAATGTTCATTCGTCCTGCTGCACGAGGAATAGTTATTAGAGTTTTAGTTGGCCACATATGCAGATGAAAACTTTCAAAGTAGTTTGGAAATTCATGCACATGTGCTTAATCATTGGCATACATTTCTGCTGCGCAGTAGGTCACATGACAATGATCACAAGTATAAGTTTAACAAATACATAAAGCACTTCACATAGGATGCATCTGTCCATCACACTGAATTGGCATAATTATATCTATGTTTCAGACTTTTTCAAATCTGGTGTAGCAGTATTGGGGACTTAGATGAGGTATCAGGCACCATCAGACAGCTTTTATCTAGTATTACAGAATAACTGCTTTTAAGAACATCAGTACTGGCTAGTTTACATTTCAGTGATTTTTAATAAGTTCACAGCTTTGAATCCCAAAGTTAGTAAAGCTCCATATTTATTTTCCAGACATACAGAAACAGGTTGTCCTATGGACTGTAATTTTCTTACAGCCTGTCTTTCTACTGTAGTCTAAGCTACAGAGTAATATCCCTGAAAAGAAAGCAAGTCTTTAGAGATCACAAACAGCCAATTTCACAGTACAAGCAGTTGTAAATAGAGCTAAATTCCCTTTAGTAATAAACTATTCATCTCTGTGCTTCATTGAGTTCAAAGAAAAGCATTTTTCAGAGTTTAAGCAATTAAGTTCACATTTTATTTTCTCCTCTAGAAAGGAAGTTATCACAAAAGCATGGGATGAAGAAGCCACTGTGCTATTGGAGGTATTCTCTGTGTACGAAATTTCAATTTAGCAAAACATGTAAAACCCTAAAGGCAGTTAAGGCCCAATATGCTAAAACCATTTTGTTTTCACAGTGTGTTTATTTTGTATCATCACTGACCCAGTTGATTAGCTGCTGAATTAGGATGTCTGAGCATTAAATTCAGCTCAAAGTCTACCCAGCACCTCCTACCAAACTGAGCTGACAATTAGTTGGACAAATCAGCCAAAGTACATTTTGAAACTATATACTTAGTAGTAGTATACCAGAAGTTGAAGTGGCTGTGTTCACACCAGAAACACATTGTCTTTAAAGGAGTGCTGGGGACAGGAACCTAGCAGTGCTCAATGGTTACCAGGGACAGAAGTTCCTGTGCAGATGCAGCAAGTGCTCCTGGCTGCTCCTTGCTCTCTTCTCTCCCTTGCCTCCACCTGACTTGCAGACCAGAGCACTTAAAGAACTCAAAAAGTCTGGTTTTACTAACTGAGGCTCATATTGACCAAAGCCAATTAAGCAGCATTCACACCAGCAGGTCAAAGAATTACAATATCCTGCAGAGAAAGCAGTAGGTAACCCCTGTACTGGTACATCTCCTTATGTGCTTAATGCAGACACAGCCCTGCCAGCAAGGCTGAATTCTGCATCATCACAGGAGCCTCAAGCTCATCCCATCTTCCAGATGAAAACAAGCTATAGGGACAGGAGTTCAATTTCACTGGCAAAATTTTCCCATTACTTTTTAGCAGCACAGCTATGCAAGGCACGCTTCACCCTCTGCTTGCACGGTCTGTTTTCCAGGCAGCACAGACACTCCTCCGTCTCCTATGTCCTGTAGCCAGGGGTTAAACACAGGAGACAGATAGGACCCTAGGTAATGCACGATCCAATGCTGGTGTGTCACTGGGGTTGTAATAATGTTTCCCTCTGAAAAAAACACAAGATGTAGAAACAAGATCCCAGCCACTTATGGTTAATGTTAAAGATCCCCTGGCTCGCTCTGTAAGTGCGAGATGGTTGATCTGGGTGTCTTAGTTGGATTCAACCTCAGGTAATTATAGTTTGTCAACCTTAACTTCCCATGCTGATCAGACTGGGCTGCTGTGCAGCTAAGCAGTCCCTTTGTTTCACAGCTTTCCAGTAGTGCGTGAAATGATCCCTGCACATGATTTGAATACCTTTAAAGTTCCTTCAATATAAAAGGAACTGCACAGAAGTAAAGCTGACATTACTATTGTCATATAGTTTCATGTTAGATTTAGGGACTTTTCTTTCTTACTAGTTCCAGGGTGTTATAACTATATTGACAGTCCACCCCACAGAAGATGTCTTTGCTTGTGTTGAAAAACAAGTTTTAAATCATGTCTTCCAGAGGCCAGGTAAAATCCCTTCAGACATCTTTAGACATTTAATGCTATTTTGTTTCTTTTACACTGCCATAGTTGAACTAGTTTCTTTACCTAGACTTGTCTAATTTTGCCCTCTTTTCAAGCATATGAACAGCTGTGGCATAGCCACAATTGTTTATTTGTTCCTGTTATTTGCACATTGCTCTCACAAGAAATTGAACAAGTAGTTGCAGCTGGATGTCTATCCAAACTGGATGAAACATTAGTTTATAAACAGAGGCAATTGCTATAGAAATTACTATGCCCTGGAAAAGGAGAATGAAGACAAGGCACTGGCACATAAAAGTAGTTCATCGAAAAAAATCTTTCATTTTAAAACAAGGCAGAATTTTTGAAACCCATAAGGAAGGATCTGGTGAGGCACGTGACCTTGGTGACATAAAATCAGTCATGGGAACCTAGCAGCAATTGATGGGCATGTTCTGTTTGTCAGGGAGAGGCCTGTGGAGAAGCAAACCTCCTAATAAGCTTTTTCTATAAGGAAACATGAAAACTAAAAATTCTGATACAGAATCCAGGCAAGAAACATGGGAGAAAGCTGAACTGGATCAAAAATAAAGACCTAAAATGTTAGCCGTTGAAAGGATAGAGGCAAGGGAAATGTGGAAGTCCAAAAATGACTGGGACGAAAGCTAACTGGCAGGCAGAAAGACAGGCTGATCATTTAATCAGACACATAAACTGACTGCTGGGACTCTGAGGTGTAGGGAGGACCTCAATGGGGCCAAGTTCTAGAAGAGTGAAATAGCTGTGAAACTCACAAAGCAGCCATGGTACCACATGTGGTACAATACCATGTGGGAAAAGAGAAACTGAGGGAGGTGTGCACCTGGGAGCTTTAGAAAGATGACCTTCCTTGTGGGAGCACTTTAGGAAGATGGATGTCCTGAAATTTTTTTCCCAATCTGTTCTTGCTGTGTCTTAACTGGAAATAAATTACGTTTGATTTCATGCATATATAGTAGATTTAAAATTAGCTCTGTTCTCCAAATGAGGAAGCCAGATTTATTCTTTGTTTGGTGGACATCTTTCAGTTCTTTGTCATTATCTGTAACAAGCAGTTACTCCAGCAGACTCAATGAAAACTCCTCAGCTCATGACCCGTCCTTGTTCCTGGTACAGGGGCTTGCCAGCTGCTGGTATTAGCGTGCAGCAAAGGGTCTTACCTCCACTCTTCAATGACCTGTCCTTAACTGTTGCAGCAAATGCTTACGAGGTGGCTCAGGATGAGGTGTGGGTAGGGGCTGCTCACATGCACTGCTCTAGAGCTGATGGTGGCCAGTGCAGGGAGGCATGCTGGTGGGCAGATGTCCTCCTTCAGGGTTACCAACACAGGAGCAAAAATTTGTCTCTGAACAAAGGACATAACTGCTTAGCCGTGCATCCTCCCAGGTACCTAATGATACCTCCTTACTAGTGCTGGCAGCAAGCACTCTCCATTTGTATTTTGTCAGCTTCTTTAGAAATTGCCAGATGTCAGACTTCATGTGGCAAACAATCACAAAAAAGGCACTTTCTAATCAACTTCTGCTTCTTCCAAAAATGCTATTTTAGGACACCAATACAACTTTAGCTTAAATAACTAACTTAAAGATATTTTCTGAGTGCATTTAACTACAACAGTGTGAAGTCCCCTGGATGTATTCTTACAGTGGTTCAATATTTGCATTAATCCAAATAAAGAATTAGCTACACAATGAATTGAGTGCAAGCTGGGGTTGTTCATGGAGTTACATGGGTCCACAAACATGAATCTTCACAAAACATGAGAGGAGCAATCCTTACAGATGATTGCAGTTTAAATTACTGCTGAAAGCCTATTAAAAGATCCTCAAAAACTACTTGCAAAGAAAAAAGAAATCCAAAACGGAACAACTTTGAAAAAGTACTTATCACAGTCTATAGTGAGGACATTTTTTAAAAATCTTTTATCATGTTTTAGGGATAAGTGGGAGTGGATGCAGTAACAGATCTTTGGAGGTGGGTGCTAATTTAAGAAATTACAACAGTCTTTTCTGCCTGTATCACCTTTTAAGCCAAATCAATCCATTAGAAGTTTACATATCTTGAAATTTCACGGAACGGTATTACTCAGATTAACTTTTTAAAAAAACTTTTCAGTCTGCTCAGTATAGAAAGTTTGTATTGCTGCATAATCTGTAATGGGTAAATTCTGGCATATTCCAAATTCAATAATTTGCTTTTTATTTTAACAAAAAAACCAATCAAGTACTCTAATAAGACATTAAGGGTCAAGTTAAATCACAGGTTCATTTTGCTATATATCCTTCCAATGTAAATATATATGGATATATTTACAAACACATATAACTAATGCTCCTTTCTTTTCACCTTGATTCTATGTGGTGTTTTGTTAAATTCAACGCAACCAGTACTTGTCCAGTGTTCCTTTAAATGCCACTGGAGTATTCTGACATTGCTTTGGCTTCTCTACTAAAATACTTTTCTTAGATCAAGGTAACCTCTTTACCTCCAAATAAATGTTAAATTTGGTACAAAGTTTCTACAACTCTCAAAAACAGAAAACCAAGGTAGCTTAGGAGTATCATCTTTCAATTCAGAACTCAACAAATACATATCATTTGGTCTTTGACCCCATCTCCTTTCAATGTGATAACGGATGACATCACAGGATGACCAAATTAAAAGAAAAAACAAAACCAAAATCAGAATACAGGTAAATATTTGCTGAAAAATAATAAATAAAAATTTAAAAGACTTCTGCAAAAATGTTGGATTTCAGTAAATATACTCCTTACTCAAGCCAAACCAGTTACTCAAGACTACAAATGGTATTTTTGGACTTAAAAGATTATGAAGTTTAACAAGCCAAAGGTTTTATGCAAGTATAGTATGCATCCTAAAGGAGAAAAATCCTGACATCGAAGCTAAGATGATTTACTGCAGTTAAAGAATATCACTTCAGCTGTGAATGTCATTCACAGTATTTCTTTATAAGATGCCAGTAATGCACAGCCCATTTTTCCACCAGTACTGCACTCAACAAATTTAAGACTGATATAAATCCCAGAGGAGCAAACTAGAAATAGTCATTGTCCATTTATTCTGAAAGGAAAAAAAAACAAACCACAAACGGGGGATGGGAAGGCGGGGGAGAAGAGCAGCACTGTTTAACACTATTTCCTCATCCCTTTTCCATCCCTCATTTTTTAACACTGCCTGTCTCCTTCACAGGCCAGAGGTGAGATTCTGATGCAGCAGCAGCACTGAAACTGCTGCCATCATAGTGACACTAAAATTCCCTGCTACATTAACTCCAAAAGTCTTAGGTAAACCACAGGCACCTATTCCCCTTTCTGTTCTCCTTGCCTCTTGAAGGGATTTACACACACAAACAATGTAACAATTCTTTGGCACTAGGCTTACACCACCTCCTTGAAGAAAAGACCAGGTCATTCCACTGAAGAGAGGCCAGTTTGATGGAGGATGTTGACAAGGTCAATATAAAATGCATGATAAAAATTGTATAAAGTTTAAATTTTTAAACTTATTCTCTGAAGTCTAGTAAGCCTGAGTTTTTAAGCTAGCTCCTTGCCAGAGCCTGTAGCAAATACTAGAAATTTATGTGAGTTCAAAGGACCAATGGAAAGACTCGTAGAAGACACCTCCAGCATAAATGCATATACTTCCCTCCTGGCCCTGTAAGCCCTTGAACCACAGAGCGCTGGAGGTCATGCTGGGAAGTAGTATTCAGATTTAACTTGAAACTTCTGAAGCTAAAGCCCTTTTTAAACAGATTGTGTATCAGACTACTTAAAAAGGGTCTAGATCAGTTAGGATAGGCAGAATATGACATGGTATAGCATCCATTTGAATATGGGCTGTCAGGAGGTCTTACAGACCACCCACAAAAAAGGCAGGCTGATCCACACATGCCAAACTTCAAGAATACATTGTATGTTGCATAGTCCTGCAAAGAACTGATTCAACTCAAGATCTTTAACTCACCTAGGGCTTTTGCCTACATTTTGATCAGGATTTCTAGCATATGTATGATCATCCTGATATGTATGAGCATATGTTTGATCAGGATTTCTAGCAAATATATGATCATCCTGATCATACATTTTGATCAGGATTTCTAGCATATGAGGCAACTTGAAGATTTTAAATTTTGCCATTTTACTTCGGTTTGGTTTTGGTTTTAAAATGATCATCCTTCAATAGCATCATCTCCTCCTTCAAACCTTTGGGTACAAATTCTGAAAGTTACGCCTCTTTTAAGCCCAGAAAATATATACCTCTGTCTTGAGTCAGGTAACAGGTTTGTTTCCCCCCTCATAAAAGTGCCATAGCTAAAAGTCTTGTCTTTTTTTCCCCCTCTAGCCTCGCAAAGCTAGAAACAGGATCCAGAGACCACCTGGAAGGCATAATGCACATTTCTGCTCCTGAAAGCCACATAGACACTGTGCTTAGAATCAGTGCTTTAGGTATTATATTTAACCTATAAAAAAAATCTATAGCAATCTAAGGGCTCAGAAACACTAAGTATATTTAGCCCAATATGGCTTTTCCCATCTGAGGACTTAAAAACATTTTACTTATGTTATGTTACTCATTTTTTTCCAAGGGAAAGACAATTCATCTTGTCCAGAGCCACAGAACAGGTCATTGCTGTGACCCAAACACCTGGATTTATGGAAATCAAAACTCACACAGTTTAAGCGCAGAATGACATAAAATGCATTCTTAGGGGCCTCAAAAACACAGTTGCCTCTAATATTTACCTCTCTTTTTCTGTCTACACACACTATGGCATGGTAAAGCAGAAAGATTGAGGACAGATTTGGGTTGTAACAGTACTGCTTATTAATTAAAAAATTAGTTATATCTAGCACATGTCAGTAAAGGCTTTATACTACTACTTCAAGTCTCACATAAATCTATAGTTAAAGGTCTCATAGCTGTACATACACACACCCCCCCCACCAAAATTTTATTGATGCATTCACAAGTACTGACATCCATCCATATCCCTAACGGATGGACACCATCTATACCCAAATACATCCACCATATTGATACACACTCTTGCTTAGATAAACTTACATCACTGTCAAATTTCTCATATTGAGACAAGGCATTCCTAGAGTAGATACTGTTTTCCCTCTCCTCAGATCAGTATGCTTCTAAAGTTGTTATGCAACAAGCTTTTCTGGATTTTTTAACCAAGATGAGCTTGATGGACGTTGACATCCCCTTTCTTGTTTCTTTGATACTCTCAGATAGCTAGCAGGGGTAATATTAAGGATTCTGGTCATCCTTAATACACTTTCAATTTCACTTTTTACCCCTTCCATCTGCTAGGGACGAAGGGGTAACATGACAACAGAAATTTGTCTTTATTGTGTAAAGCCAGGAAAAATAGAATTTATGTTATGCTATACAGCACAGCAGATAGACAAAAGCTTTAGGGTTTTCTGTTGGCTAGGATCTCCAAAAATCAGATTACCTTGCAAACCAAAATAATTCAGGATTTATTTTTATTTCCTCTCTTCTGGCTAGATTGTGCCTTCAGATATGTTTGTTCAAATCCTATGGGACTTGCACATGCATATCTGAGTGTGGCTTTAAGTGACAAATGCTTCCCCATTCCAACACATTGTGTTATCTGTTATCTATATCTTCCTGTTTCTTTTTCTATCACACCTGAATCTTGGGGGACACTATAAAAAGAAGTATAGCACGTTCTATTTGTTGACAGTTTCATTTGTAAAAGAAGATTCAATAATGCTGTATCTGTGCTGGTCATCGGTAGGTGTAAATGGGGTCTTCCTGTCAGTGGTATACCTCAACTGCATTTCTTTTTCTCCTTTCATTGTGCCTAAAGATAAAAGTTGAAAATGCAGAAAGATAAAAATAAGAGCAGGGGAATACGAGCCACCCATACCAAGTCCATGAAAACCCAGTGATCTGCCAGAATGTAAAATTAAGCAGAAAAAACCCAAAAGCAAAGATGTAACAAAGCAAGCTATTTCCTCTTACACAAATAGACACAATAAACACCAGAGTCCAGCTCTCCTCCTCCCATTCAATTTTTTTGACTTAATATAGCTCTTAAACAATTATTAAAAGATATAAAAATAAACAATCCCCCCAACATTAAACCAGTGAGCAGATTATCCCCCACCAAGCCACAGCCTAAAAGCTATCTACATCTCAGGGACTTTGAAAGGAAAGGAAGAACTTTTCAGGTAGAAACCATGTGCTGCAACATCTGTGCCCTTTATTGTTTTCTCACTGATCCATTACACTACCAGCTACATATTAACAGATTCATGGTGACCACGGAGACATGCTTTTAAGTTTCTGAGATCAAAGTAAATCTACATCTAAACCTTAAATTTTGTTGTGACTTAAGACCATTCAGATGAGAGGTGATAGGCTAATGTTTCTTTCACAACATCCAGATTCAAATTGCTTTTAAGTGCTCTTCATGGCAATTAAAAAAAAAAAAAAAGTTGAAAATTTCATAGTTTAAGACATTTGAATTTTAGCAGTTCTAGAAAATGCAGTAATAAAGCTGTTGTTCTTTGTAGCCAAAACTATGTTTTATAGTGTCAGAGTCCAACTTCTGGGTAGTGAGCAATTTTTTTATTATTTTTAAGTATACAGCATTCAGTGCAATAAACTAAATTTTGGGTTTATTAGGCAATGGTTTCAAAGTAGTATATATAATGAATTTTTAATTTTTAAAAATTTATTTATATTGGCTAACATTAATCCTAACTGACTTTCTGCAACGTGTTCAAGGTAGCTGAACACAGGAATCAAAGACTATTCCAACTTCATGGAGTCTTTCTCTGGATATTTAATAATAATTTTTAAAATCCCTGTTAGATATGACCATCCTTAGGACCACTACAGTGTCCTCCAAAGCTGTCTTGCCCTGAAAAAAGTTCTTCCTTTAGCACCTTGAATAGAAGGCTCCTAAAAACATGACAGCATAGTTTGTAATTTTAAGAAGCTGAAACGATCTAACCAAACGCTCATTTAGGAAGGAAAATCCCTCTGTAAAGTCAATAGGAACAGTAACAAGCAAATGAGAAGAACAAAAAACCCTAGCAGCACACCTTTAACTTGTAGCATTTGCCTCAGATGCAATAGAATTCAACTAATCTGAATTTTATCACACCGTGACCCACTTACAATCCAAACATCAGAGAGAATGGACATACCTACAATAACAACAGAGCCAGTTTCTGAGGCAGAATTTACTAGAGTTCTTAATACAGCTGGTTTGGGTTATCTTTCCACTCCCCCTCCCCACTCCTTGTTTTCTTTTCCTTTAAAAAAAAAGAAGATACAACCATTCTAGCAACTTATTTAGCTGAAGTAAAGCACCTATAACAATCACTGCTACAGATTAAGCTTTTAATTAAAATAGATTACCATAGGTTTTTCTGTATTCTTTCTTCAATCACATATCAAATCCTCCAAATCCGAGCTTTCTATTTTCAGACCATTTAAAACCATTACAGATTTGAATCACCATACTGTCATTAGAGGTCTAGCTGCCACTCACATATTGTTGTACCCTCGTGTTTGAATGGCATAGGATTTTGAATTAGCTTTCTGAAAGCACAACTTCTTCTTTGAAGTAAGTTTCTCAGAAAATTGTGTGTAGCTGCACTGTTAAAATAAATGCAAAAAAGGCTGCAAATAAGTTTCTGTAGAAATACTGCCAGTGAACATGGGCTTTTGAGAAGAATAAAAGGTGGCTGGATACGGTAGTTACTGTCAGCATTATCCTTCCTGCAGAAGGGGAATTGAAAAGCGGACACTTACACAGTTCCACCATTTAGTAGCAAAACCTGCTAGTCCATGAAATCAGAAGCTGTAAGAAAGGGATGTTTTTTATTGTATCAAAATAGCAGAGAATAGGAGCTTGGCTCTTGCAGCTCCCCGAGGGCCTCAAAGCCTTGAAGCATTAAATCATAAATCTGGGAAATAAGCAGGTCTAATTTTGCAGTAAGTACACACAAGAACACAAAACCTCTTTGAATTGGTGTGGAATAGCTCCATGATGCAAGATATTGGGAAACCTACACCTACAGTAACTGCAAAAACCTTCCTTGCTCCGAACAGACCCATGCCCACCTCCGATTTTTCTGTTCTGCTTAGTAGGAAAAAATACATCTGGGAAGAAGTAAATGAAGGCCAGCCTCTGACATGTAGTGCTTAAAATAAATTAAAATAGGTAAAATTAAAAAGGAGAATTGGACTTTTTCTACACTTACTCTCCCAGTGTGAAAAGAGGGAAGTAACAGAAGCAAACCACAGGAAACCTAAATCACTCCTCCCACCCAATTAAAACAAAACAAAAATCCACTGCACTTTAAACAAAAAAACCAGCAATACTTGTTGTGAGATCTGATTTTTGAGATCACATTTTCAGGCAGAATCCATAGATTCTTGAGTGCTTGAAGAAATAATGAGGATCTTCATGATTACACAAAAGAAAGGGTTAAACTACCAGTGCTAATTCCCAAGAATTAGGCAAGCTTTCTCCAAACAGATTATTCAGTTCTGCCACAGCAAGGCTTTTTCATTCTTTGCTGGGATGTTTGATTCTGTTCCCAAAGAAAACAGTAGATAACTGAAACAGTGTGCAACTATTTTTATACAGATGCAATCATTAGTAGGTCAAACAATTCAAAAGATACAAATGATATTTTAAACACACAGTGTGATGCATGAGACATATCAGAAAGTCAGTCACAGAACTGGATGCACAGTTTATTCTGTATATAAAGAAATGGAATTACTATCTACTAGTAACAGAATGAATGAATGAAAAAACATGGAAGGAAAAAATATCAATGCACAGAAATTGGTACTAGGAAAAAAAGCAAGCCTTAATTATTTCTAGTCATTCAAAACAGATTAAAATCTTTACAATCCACAGACTGGCTCTCCATAACTGGTGCAAATGAGCTACACTCTGCTCAAGGTCTCAGCAGAGCAGCCAACCAAAAGAAACCAAACTTATCAGCAGATAAGTACAGAGTTATCCTTGAGCAAGTGGGGAACAGTGACTGAGTAGATCCTCTGCATTGAAAGAAAAAGACCCAATTGTCCCAGAGAAACCCCCACTTTGGAACAGAAAGACAAAAAAATAAAAAGACCCCAGTAGTTTTGAAGAAAGATGTGGGGCAAAAACTCAGTAGCTTCCTGTGTCAGCCCTGCAGAACTCAGCTCATTCCTAAAGGTGAGATCAGCATGATTCAGGATGGAGGTTTCCTTCGCTTCTATCCTGCTCTGCCTCAGGTGGTGCCAATGGTGACTAGTGCATTAGAGCAGCCAGGATACCCACCCCTGCCAGGAGGCAGAAGTTTCCCCATCAGCACTGCCGAGATGAGACAGAGATGTCCCTCTCACAAGAACACTACCCTCAGCAGTTACATGGGTAGCCTCCTGATCATCAAGCCCAGGACTCCCGAATGCCGTCACACCACCATTGCTTTCCATACAACTCACCCCACTGGAACAGAGGCTGTATGAAATATGTTGTGGGAACTGGTTTGGGACACACCACTGCAGCACTAAATAGACCATAGAAGAAGCCGCTAGAATAAATAACTCTACTGAGAGGCTTGGGAAATAGGAAGGACAGCAGGTGAGCTGCCAAGTGTGACCAGTAGCTGCACAGCACACAAAATGCTTTATTCTCCAGTCCTGCAGGCATGGTAAGTCATGATGTCTGGTTAAAATGGAGACAGCTGTTGGAGCCAGAATTTTCCAATTGCAGGAAGGCTTCACAGGCAAACATTTACTAAGTCACCTCCACGAATAAGTGGGACCTTTTTTTAATAAGGCTATGGGGTTTTGAGAAAACCAAAGGTAACTGAAGAGCAGAAAGAGCAGCATCGCTAAAGTTAAACTGCAAAAAGACATGTGATAGCTACTTTTAAATTAATCAAGGATAGAGTGATAAGATGTCTTGAGATACTTCACTGATGTATATACTGAAGATTTGTCTGCTGTACAGCATGAGGTAAGAAGCGTGCAAGTCTGGATGAGAGCTGCCAGAATGTTGCATAACTAAATGGAGGCCTCATGCCTCTAAAGACTTGTTTGGTATTTAGATGCACATGACTCAGTTTCTGAAGCGGGAAGAAACAATTAAGTTGTTCTGAAGTAAAAAGTACTGTCAGTATATAGGCTATAGAACCATAAATCTGCTTATTTTTAGCTATAGAACAATACTTCATCTCAGGACTAATTGCCTGGTTACTGGGGAAGGACAAAAGCAAATGTTTAGAAAAGTACTTGTTTTGAAATTGGAGGTGCTTGAGCTTTTTTCCCTACATATAGAAAGGAATGTTAACTAGACTTAAAAAAAGGGAAGATAAAGTCTATATTCAAAAGCAGCTTTGTTATATTCACTAATAACACATAGTATCCAAAACTTTCCTGCAAAGACTAATTTTATGGTATTGTAAATTAATCACTGGTCTTTGCAAGTTTTATTGTTTCTAAAATTTCAGCAGAGTGACCTTGGAATAGTAAAACAAATGCTCTTGAAATCATTTTTATTTTTCCCTGTACACAAATTGAGTCAGTGAATAGAATTAAATGAAAAATACACAATAAGATCTATGCCAGCTGCTATCAGCTTTACTCTGCTTTCTTTAGATACAAATTCTGGCTCCGTGGTAAAGAGGATAGAAACTAAATGAAGTTTCAAGAAATACTTACTTATAATCATCACACATCAAAAATAGACTTCAGTCAGAGAGTGCTCTCTCTTTATTAATAACATTACTATACCATTCAAAGTGGAAAAGTATGCATCATCACATGTCTTCCATTTGAGAGTTCTCTAAGTTTTTGTGCACTACAGTCTAAAGGAATACTGGATTAGAGACATACTTCACTGATATAAGTCATCTGGCAGACAGGTTTGCTGGTACTTTAAAAATGGCAATAAAACAACATATTTATCTGTATTTCTCATTTGCTTGCACTGCCTGCTACAGTTTTTTAAAGCAGAGTACCTATCAGTAGTGCTAGAACAGACAACAGATATTTTGCCCATACTATTTGGAAAAAGAATTAAATAAAATAATTTTAAAAGTAAATATGCATACTCTTTTAAAAATACTTCATGTTAGATTACTGTGCAACAAGAGGCAGAAAGAATGTTTCACCATTCCACTCTTCTCCTCATTGTAAATGGTGAACACCAAAGAGATAAAAAAATCTCTTACTACTCATGGAAAGCTCACTGTGTTTTACCAATGCTGCTTTACACTGGTTAAGGAGTCCTGAAGCCTGCATGAGAACTGTGAGAATAGAACTCCACTCAACTAAAAATGCTTGGAAATATGGTCAGACACTCCTAAGGACTAAGAATATTTATCAAGTTTTGATGGCAGATCAGGGTGCAGATTTGCTTGTGATCTGTTAACCCTCACTTAGTTTGCAGAACGTTATGCAGGAGTGATAGTTTGATGTATTGAAAGTTTTCTATAAATATAAGTATTTATAAGTAATCATTAAAATTAATTACTATTTATAAAAACAATGTATAGTATCTTGTCAAATATCTATTTTCAGGCAGGAAAACAACCTAGGAACCTGTCTTTAAAATAGGAAGAATGTTTTCTTTGCAAAATACTGTACAGAAACATGCATGGATGAGGTACTGAAACACAGTAAAACCTAACTACTACTTTTTACATGTAATAAATTATTGCATATTTAGTGCTTATTCAAGGTATCTAGACTTAGTATTCTTTAAAAGCTGGTAATTTTGTTTAGGATTCTTTCTATTACTTTCATACTGAAGAAAATATTTGTCCTTCTCTGGAAAGACTATGATGCATTGGGTACTCAGAGGGTTTTCTGACCCTCTAGAGCTACAATCTAAAATATAGGCAAAAAAGGCAAATACACCCATAATGGTAGCAAAAAGTGATGTGTCAACACACACAAATAACAGCACTTCGAAGAACACATTTTAGAAGACATCAGCAGCTTGTCAGGGTGGTCCATATTGCCTTAAAAGAACAGTTGTTAATCTAAGGTAATATTTTCTGTAAGAATGCTGAAGATTTTACTTGGGTTTTGGGGGGTTTTTTTGTGGTCTTAGGTTTTGTTTTACACTGAAGGTGGGATTGCAGACCAGGATAAGAGGTATCTTATTTCTGACACAGGCAATAACCCCACTCAGGGAAAACACTTTTTTTTTGTTGTTGTTCCTTTAGTTAAAAATGCTACCCCTTCAACATAAACACTTCTAAGTTTTGGGGCTTGAGACATGAATTATAATTTTGTTAGATGTGTTTAGAAATACAACTCTAGTTTAAGATGGTCTATAAAAATTAAACAACTACTTGTTTCCATATTCTCATCTTGGCACAAAGGAAAGCAATGGTTTTCAATCCCTAGCTTTTTGTTCCTGAGGGCTACTTTCATAGAAAGGAAAAAATAATTAAAAAATAATAATATTTTTAGAGCATACATCGTTGATTCTAGTACTCAGCTCTGCATCTCAAATTTAAACTTCATTGGAATGCCTTTATTTGCCTAAGCACTTCTCAAAAACACCCCCAAAAAGCCCAAGCAAAAAATTAACCCAAACCTATCCCCAGGAAACCCACCACCTCACAAAAAACAAGCACTAAATTGTCAGATCAGTTCAAAACCCAGTAACAGGTGATTACACTCCCACACCTAGTTCATTAACTAAAAGCTAAGTTAAAGGAAACAAAGTAGGTTTTCCATCTCAAACAACTCCTTCCCTGAACAGAGATCAAATAAATCTGTTCATAAAAGACTAGATTCTGTTTCAATTCTCCCTCCTCTCGCAAAGCATAGTGTCTGCCCAGTCTCCCTGGAGCAACAGCTCTCTCTTAGGTTATAAGAATCTGACTTAAGTGCAGAAAGAGATTAAAATCTGACATTTATGGAACTTAATGAACACACATCTTGGTGCACTCAACCTTCCCCCCACAGAGACTGCCCTCTCCACAGCAGCTGCTGCTGTGTGTAAGGTGATGCCTGGCACTTTTGAAAGAAGGGACAGGAATCTCAGGAACAAAGTACAAGAATAAACAAACAGGGGAATGACTTTTAATGTGCTAACATTTGTAAACCAGAATTCCAGTTTATCTGAAGGCAAAATACAAACAAGACCTTTAAGACGAACTTTCTATTTTTCAGCATATGGCATTTTACGTGCAGAAAGCTGTAAGCCTATTGTGCTGACACAAATGTAATTTAGTGAGAAGTTAGATGGTTTTGCTATGAGGCTGAATATTAGTTCCGTAATCAAGATGCTTTATTCCTTCTCAATTTAATGGACCATTGGTATTTGGATCCCTTAGGCATCTTCAAAATTCTCTGTCTTAGTGTTCATGTCTAGCATGCTCCAGAAATGCGGTTCGACCTCTGATCTTGCTTTGAAATACAGGTACTATAGTAAGCAAGTGCTGTAACAAAAATCTATTAATATATTTCTAGGCCAACTCTATAGCACTTAGAATCACAGGAGAAAAAAAAATTCTAAGGAACAGATATTGGCTCAATCTAACCTGAAAGGTTTTTACATCCCAGTGGTAGATTGGGCAGATAAATTAAGGTAGCATGAATATAATTTATCTGGATTTTAACAGGACGTTTACCACAGTACCACACAGAAATCTCAGAGAAACTGGCAAAGAACTAGCAGAGTAGAATAAGAAGGATATATGGTGATGGAAAACACTGTGAGTTACTACAGATGATGTCACATAGAAAGATGGAAATGTATCATACAAAACTACATTATCCTTGCTACTGAGGTCAGTATTATTCAATACACCAGTACAGGACCTGAGGGGGAGTGGGGGCATTTCATCTCAGTAGCATTTTAAAAGGAGCAGCAGAGATGACTATAAAGTTGTGCGTTGATTTATTTCCTAATCTTAAGTTTTTCTGATAATTTTGTGAAATTTTTTATCTATTCAAGATGGAAAAAGCATTGAGAGACATTTCATGATTATCACCAGAAATCACTTTCTTTAGCCATATTATTACTAGTAGACTTTTAAATGAAGTGAATAACATCTTTAATGGACAGCATCTTACAATAAGACACAGTTTTGTTGATAGCTCATAAGCAAATACCATGTGAATACACAGTACAGTAACACAAAAAGCAGCTTATTAAATACATCACCATAGACTGATAACTTTTTCCTGACATACAGAGAACATTTAGAGTCTGTAGTCACATTATTTTTCCTGCTAACAATCTTACAAAATACATGCTGCAGCAAAATTATATGTATCAAATGAGGTCTGAATGTACACACAGATTCACCTTAACAATGAAAATAATGTATATCAAGTATGGAAAAGGCAAGAAATATCCAGATACTACATGCTACCCTCAAAACAGTAATAAAATTATACTCACTCTCACCTCCCCTTACCCATGCCATGTCAGTGTATTTTCAGTGTGCTGTGATCTTAAATACCACAGTGGTAAGCTTGTAAATACAGTGCCCAATAACTGTCCAGCAATAAGATTGTTAATGTGCCACTGCTTTAAGAGTGCTTCATTTTAAAAGAGTTTTTCAGTTGAGAAAATAACTTTGCAAACATTTGTCATCTAGTACTTGCCAGGAAAATTTACTGTGCATAATGGTAGAGAATTCATTGAAGTCTCAGGGAGCCATTCCTCATTAGTTTCCTGTATACAGCTTCCCATTCTCCTAGCATTACTCATGGCAAATTATGTTAATCCATTTTTATTAAACATAGAATCATAGCATGGTTTGGGTTGGAAGGGACCTCAAAGATCACCTAGTTCCAACCCCCCTGTCATGGGCAAGCACACCCTTCACTAGACCAGGTTGCCTAAAACCCCATCCAACCTGACCTTGAACACTGCCAAGGATGAGGCTTCCACAGCCTCTGTTCAACCTGTGCCAGGGCCTCACCACCCTCATAGTAAATAATTTCTTCCTAATGTCTAATCTAAACCTACCCTCTTTCAGCTTGAAGCCATTCCCCCTTGTCCTATCACTGCACTCCCTGATGAACAGTCCCTCTCCCACTTTCCTGTAGGACCCCTTTAAGTATTGGTAGGACATAATTAGATATCCCCTGAGCCTTCTCTTCTCCAGGTTGAACAAGCCCAACTCTTTCAGCCTGCCTTTGTAGAAGATGTGCTCCAGCCCCTTGATCATCTTCCTGGCCCTCCTCTGGACTTGCTCCGATGGATCTATGTCTTTCCTGTACTGGGGACCCCAGATCTGGATGCAGTATTCCAGGTGGGGGTCTCACAAGAGCAGAGCAGGGGGGCAGAATCACCTCCCTAGACCTGCTGGCCACACTGTTCTTGATGCAGCCCAGGACATGGTTGGTTTTCTAAGCTGCTAGCTCACACTGCCAGCTCATGTTGAGCTTGTTATCAATCAGCTCTCCCAAGTCCTTCTCCTCAGGACTTCTCTCAATCCATTCTTCGCCCATATTTTAAAACATATTTGAAACAATTCGTCACCAATTAGTGAAAGGCAGACCTTGCAAGCTTCCTCCTCTCATTTTCCTTTGTATATTGCTGCCACATGATACATTATATACAGGAATTTTTTGTTTGATCACCATTTAATACCATCTGTTTGAGGAGAACATACATATTCTTTTCCTCAACATGTGGCATGATGGTGTCACAGTAAACATGACCTAGACAACAATATTGCCTTATGCCTTAGAAGCACTTTACGAGACTTGCCTGCTTGAAAGAAGGTTCATTTTAAGGCCTTACTGATTTAAACGGTTCAGAAGCAATAAAAAGCCAAGGAAAAAAGAAAAGGTTAATTACACATGGCAGCAACTTTTATTACCTCTGTTTTTCAGAGTTTGAAAACTGGAAAACTTCATAACTATCAGGAAAATTATTTTGCCAATAAGGTTTATTAACTCACACCTCCTGCCTAATTACAATAAAGACTTTTTCCAAAAATAGAAAGCAAAAGATAACAATGGATAATGAGAAGCATATACATATCATATGTACGTTCATGAGATATTGCTAAGCTTTATGGATAAGTTAAATATAAAAAAATAAAGAAAAAAATACTGATTTTCAGAAAGATATTTCCCCTTCAATTCTGTTTTTAAATATTATGTTACATATATCCAGTTTAGAATACGTGATTAAATACAGTTGCAACTGTGTAGTTCATATTTAGGGGATGTAAAGTCTGAAGTATGAGCTTATTCAGGCTTACAACAGATAATTTTTGCTAAAGGGAAAAGCTATATGGCCTTGAAACATCAGATTCATGTCAGTCAGTTGTCTGATATGGCACCACGAACCAAAGATTTTTGCTAAGCTACCTTACCAAAAGACCCTGAAGATATTATTTTAAAAAACAAACAAATAAAACAAAAAAACCCCACCCAAAACCACAAAGGGACACATCAAAAAAGCATTAGAAAGCATGACATTTCAAAGAGATATGGAAGATTTGATTTAAGAATGCTGTTTAAATGTAAAATGTAGCAAGTCAGCATCTGTTCTGAAAGGTCTACAGGCCACAGAGGTCCATCTCATAGGGCCATGATTTGATAGCCATAAAAACCACTATGATCATCTGATCTAATTATTTGGCTTTTCCCCTGTGAGCTAATTTAAAACAAAAAATAGGTTTTGTTTATGGATTTTTTTTTGCTGTTGTTGTTGATACTTTAAACACTCCAGTGGATATCTTACTCTTAAAGCTTAGGCACACAAAATGTGCTTTTGACACTTAATTAACCTCAGATATTGAAATTGAAATGAAGTATTTTATGTTTAGCAATGTAAACTCAACTGTTAGACACTGAGCTTTTTTGCAATTCTGTCTGAAATCTCCAAATCTAACAACATTCTGCAGTTCTTTTCCAGATAGGATATTCTACAATAAATTGAATAGGGTGGATGCATTCTGAAGATGCATAATGGAAAGCTAATACTCCAGCTCTTTACATGTATTAGATTGTTTTAGCGGTCTGCCTTTTTATACTGTCTAATTGCCCCTTGACCATTTTTTTCCCCACTCAACAGCTAGTTAGGGTAGTCCCAACTCAGATTTTGTCAACAGGGCTTATATTCCTTTTGAAGTTTCTTAATGATGATTAAGTCTTTTCATTTCCATGCCACATCTATAGCTATATTCTATGTTCTGAAATGTATAAAGTTACATGGAACAACGTTAAAACATGTGCTGAATTATGGCTGATTAGCCTAAGAATTAGGTAATGCTGTAATAATAATCTGACCTGCCAGTTTTCCTTGAAAATAATACCATTGTGTGATTTATTTTTTTTTTTCTGGAGGAGTTTTAAAGATCTAGCTGCTAAGCTAAATTATGTGTGATCATTATGTGTGATCTAGCACATAATTCACAGCTATTTTTGACAGTTATCAGTGATGCAGCTTCCAATCCAGGTAGTATGTAGCTTGTTTATTCTATTTTTTAAAAAAACCAAAATAACACAACAAAACCCAACCCAAAATGTATTTATTGAAATTTGACTTATTTGACTTTACTCTATTTGATAGATATATCAATAGATAATTCTATCAGCCACATCTCTTGCCTTGATCAAAACTAGGTGCGTGCAACAAGTCCACAATTCCTAATGCTGAACCAAGTGTAGCAGTTATCTCCTTCAGAGTAAGAATTTCCTTTCTACACAGATTAATACTACTTTTAACCACAAATAGCAAAACAATTTTTTGGTCTTCACATCACAGAAGGGAAGATAGAGGACTAGCATATCCAAGAGAAGGCAAAACAGCTTACTGGTTTTCTGATAATTCACCTGTTATCTCACAAACTCTAAAAACTCTTGATTTTGTTGGGTTTTTTTTAACCACTTACTTCAGTGGCATCTCCGAGAAGAAGATTATTTGGAAGGAATTATTTCCAGTGATGACTTGCCCACACTACGATATGGAAAACATAGGCAGTGCAAAAACAAAAAAACCCATTTAAGGACAGATTGGGGTATTTTTTTATTTCTCCCTCATTGACTTCATATGGAAAATACCTGATTATTTCAGAGAAATTATACAAGAAATTAATTCAACACTTATTTTTATTCTGCTCCAGGCTAACCCTGTCAAAATTGTAAGCGATTATACAATATGGCCAGAATGGAAAATTCTGCTTTCAGTCTACAAATTAGGCCTCTTTTCAGCACACACAGCAGTTTTTTAAGAACCAGAAATAGTCTTATAAGTGCTTTTGTGCTCTCCAGCATGTGATTAGTGAACTGATGAAATAGGGACTTACAAAGAACATTGGTATATTTATATGAACCCTTCTTGTTGACTTTCCACAAAATGCCTTTCAGCACATCACATAAAAAGACAGAAGAGAGAGAAAGCGGGACAGAAAAACCCCTTCTTTTTTGTGGTATCTTCAAAAGTTCTGTCCCTATAGGAAAAGCTTCAAGAGAAAATATGCTCAGAGCTCGCTCACTCTTTTCCCTTGAAATTGTGATTGCATATACAGTTTTTAAATTCACCCCCTAATACTGAGGTCACTTATTCCTACTAATAGCAATACAGAAAAAGCAGTTCATAATATATTACAAGTATTTAGGAGAGACATCCAGTCTATATTGTTGTATGCAATTCCTGCAACAAAGTCTTTGAAAAGGAATTTTGTTGACTATTTACATCTTTGGGCTTCTCTATTCTGAATTTTTCTTTCTAGACTATTCATTGATTTAAATTGAATAAGATGTAATTTTAAAACTGAACCCAAAATATTACTTCTGGTTTTGGATTTGTTTTTAAAAGCATTTTCCTCAGATCCAAGGTACCACATACAGAGTAAGTCTCTCCTTCTCCATTGTTATGCAGGAAGGCAGACTGCAATCTGACCTGAAGTTAATGGAATTCTGCAAAGGCAAAGAAATATATACCAGTGTAGGTTTGGGGTGCAGGAGTACAACTAATTAGGAGAAGATCTGAAAACTCCCATACATCATTTGTAAGCAGTAGAGATATATCTCAGTAAAGACCTATATTTCACTTGTGGTGATCAGATCACACCACAAAGAAAGCACGTAGTGTCTTCACTCTACAGAAGGGAAGATGGAGATAACAAGAAATAAGATAATTTGACCAATACTACCAAACAGACAGATAGCAAATACCCAGCCCAGTTCTCCTTCCATTAAGGAATCCATCCTTCATAGAAGAGGGCATGAGCTCAGTAAGGGTTGACTCCTCTTGTGCTCCATAATCCCAGCCACCAAGGTATACAAGCCTGCAACTTCTATATTAGAAAATACAATACCTGTGAGGCATCTCCTTTGTTCTCCTTTGATGGATTATCACTGAGCTCCATGAGTCCCCCCTCCATAGCCTACAGGGCTTCCCACAGCGAAGTGGCTTATCAGGACTCAAACCCACGGCCATGACTTACCACCTCTTCAGCCAGAGCTAAATAACCACGGCATATAACCAACATCAGTCCTTCAGTTTCTCTCTACTTACATCTAGTTAGAGGAGTTTTCAGTAGCCCTGACTTTTAAAAGGGAGCTCAAACCATAGACAGTACTGCAGGAAGGTTTTTAGAGGTATCCTCTATTTTTATACTTTTAGAATTTTGCCTTAAGCACCTACAGTGACCTCAGTTCAAGCAGTACAACAAAGAAAGACACAGAGAGAGGACTGGAACAAGTCTTTCCTTTGGGAGAGTAACTATGTAGAGGGAAGAATTTATATAATATGTAATAAAAGACACAGAGCTGTCAGGTCTCTGACTCCAAATACACACTGTACCACTTCTTCATTATGAAGGGTGCCATATATTGCAACCTCATAAAGCATTGTATGTTAGAATTCAATGCTAAAGCTTCACTGCTCAGAGCCAAGTAATTTAAAAATTAAAATAAAAAATGTAAAAAGTCAGAACAGTCTTTTCCTTCATGTTTTCCTTAAAAAAATTAAAGGGCTGCAATAAATGAAAAACAATTACATTAAAAAAACCCATACAAATGTAAATACAGATCCCAATTTTACAATCTCATATTTAAGTTCCACATTTAGGACTAGCAGTGCTGGAAAAGACACAAAATAAATTTGAAATGGACTTATGCTCAAGATTATTCACATTTACTTTTGAGTGAGATGGCAGGAAGTTATATTGAAGCCAGCTTGGCAGAAACAGTGTTAAAGCTATCCTCCAAACAGCCAGATGTTCTTGCAATTAACTAACAAACATAGGTGGATTACTAGGTGATCCATGTAGCAATGTTAATGAGCCTCATTGCCAGCAGATACATGAGTCTAGGGAGGCACTAGGGACATAAAATTGTGTAGAAGGGAGTACAGGGCTGGGTAGGGGGAGAGGGGACAGTGTCTGTGCAGAAGCAATGCTATTTGCATTCTAGAAGTCAGCTGTATCTTGCCTGGCATTTAAACTGGCTGAAACAAGTCATATTTTAATCAGTATTGATGTGCCTAGAGCAAGCTTTCCTTTATCCTTAATCAATCCCAGCTCAGAACAACATTATAATTTACATCAAGCTAGAGAGAGATGAAACCTGTTTATGGACCCAATTCTGCTCACAGGAAACAGAAGTCTTCCCTCCCCACTGTTTCAGTAGTCAATAACATTCTCATGATCCAAGATTTGTCTTGTGCACACATACAGAGCTTAAGTCACTATAAACAGTCTGAAATAACAACTCAAAATGTATATAAAAACTCACTAGCTGTTTTTATCCTTCATACACGCACATCAACGCAAATACCTATTTACAGAAGAAAACTAAGTTCTATGTTTTTCTTTAAAGCAGGTAAAGAGTGTCTTACTACCACTCTGGAAACATTTTTCATCCTAGCTTCTCAAAGTATTCTCTAAAACGGCAGACTGGTAGTGCCCCCTCACCAATGGAGCAATTGAGCTCTCAAGTGCCAGAGTCTGAGGACTCCAAGCGCATAATAGTGCAAGCACGATTTAGGACAGGTCAGACAGAAGCCTTGTTAGTTATGATAGTGAAAGAGCACTTGGACAGCATTTTCCCTCTGCTCCCCTGTACTCTGCCAAGCAATTGCAGAGACCTAGCCTTCATGCTGCTTCAGGAGAGGAAAAATAACAAATGAATTTAAAAATGTGAGGAAAACAAATAATTTCAGTGCATCCATTCCTGGGATGAACGGAATCCTTAAAGAACATGCAGACCACAACATCATATTTAAGGAGTCAAATAGCAACTTAGTGTGACAATATGGAGAGATAGCTTTTGTTAAAGGCTGTAAGAATGGCATGGCCAGTATTACCTTAGCACAGAAATGGGATCTTACAAACAATCCCAGGATTTTAGCTTTTTGTCAAGAGGCATGTTCTTTTACTTCAGACCTCTCAAATTTTAATTATCAGTCATTTCACAGCCACACAAGGCAATCAGAATAAACCAGCAAGAGTGACACATTACCCAAGTCTTCTAAGCATCTACTTGCTTGTCATAATAGCTTTCCCATGAAACAAACTGTGGCGATATAGGGAGACAGAGGCAGTAAGTCTTCAACAAATAGGAATGGAAAATCTTGAAACAGGATGGCTGGGAAGGAAATGCTCTTTGCTTATTTGAAGTACTAGAACTTGCTAAAGATTATTTTGAAAGACTCAGAAACTAGAGAAACTTAACACATATGGTTTTGTCATCTTATGTTTCCTGTCAAGAAACTTGCTAAGCTGAGTGAGAGTGAGAACATTCAGTTTATTCTCACTGTGATTTTCAGAAGGTCCAGAGAAAAACATTGGTACCCAAATGGTTTCATAGCAGTTGATAGCTGACTGCAGTCATTTTTAGTGGAAATCAGGCCCTTAACCAAGGACATATATGGCATTCAGGACAGACAGATGGGAAGAAAAAGAAAAATCCCACTGTTGGAATGTAAAAGCTAAGCCTGAGAAACCACATTCTGCAAATGTTTAGCAGACAGCATTTGCTAGGGTTCCCTCTGGCTTCACTCTGAAATGAATGTTATAAAGGAATATCCAACCGTTAACACTTTCTGAAGAAACAGGTATCGATCATGTTAACCTTCTCTTACTTGACATCCATCCCTGGATGTAGCCAGAACCCTTAGAGAATCTAAACCAGTGCTATATCACTACAGTTTTGTGTTCCAGTTTCACTGCTAAGTCACAGGTGGAATGCCCATTCAAACTTATATCAAGTGTTTGCAGAGAGAGCTGCCTGCATCAGGGGCAAACCAAGGAGAAGACAGTGATGAAGAGAGACAGGATTTTGAGCAAACCTCTGATGTATGTCACTGCTATGAAAGTGGAACTGCACAGCTTTGTCTCATGCCTGCCTGTTGCATGAAAATGGGTTTAAAAGAGGGTGATGTAAGCAGCAGCTGATCAAAGCCTCCGCTGAGCAAGGATCTGTTGGTACATCAGTAGTCAAACAGTTCTCCCTTATGAGTGAGGGAGAAGTTTCCCTCCTACTTGTCAGCTTCAAGTGCACCTTCCCACTCCAAGCAGTTACTTGGAGCAGCACACCATGCAACTCTTATAACAAGCTCATGTTTCAAAATTCTCAGAAAGAGCTAATAGAAATAAATGCTTCTTTAACATAACTCCCCCAGTTTCAGTTTAAGTTTGTCACCTACATGACACTTCCAGTAAGTAAACAATTTCCAATGGGAAATCTCAGATGGATTAGTGTAAGCTTATTGATTGTCAAGGTAATAATTCCGAGTCAGAAATCTGAAACCTCTTGACCAGAAAGGGAATAGAAAATACCTCTTACCGAAGCAGGCTTTTATGAAAAGATAATTTAGAGGCTTCAGGGCAATAAAGACAAGTTTAAGAGCAGTTACAATCCATTTTTACATTACATTATCTTACTCCTCTTTCCTGAAATAACCTGCTTGTCCAACTTCCTCTACTGTAATCTTCCTTCTTTCCCTATCTTTCTTCAGAGCAGCAAGAGTATGAACATTTGAATTCAGTATCAGAGAAATACAGAAATCTCATCAGGAAAAGTTGGAGGCTTTACTCAACACAGGAAGGCACGTGCATAACCATCTGTAGCAGATCTATACTTCCCACTGCCTTTCAGAAATCTGAGAAGTGGCGGGCAGTTCAACCAGAAAAAAACAAACCAAACAAGACAAAAAACCCAATCACAACCCCCCAAAGTAACCCCATCTCATATCCAGAATATCCCTCATTGGCATTTGAATGGTTGCTATACTGATCCAGACCCTTTGGTGACTCAGTCATATACGTTTGGGAGTTCCAGTAATATCTTTCAAGTCACATATCAATATCAGAGATATTCTTTCTAGTTTTTCTTCGGAGTTTAACATTTGCAGAGGAAGCTGCTCCTTGTATTCTTACAAAGGGACAGAGTTTTGTTCACCTTTTTTTCCTTCAGCAACCAAGCCTGCATCAAACATTCAAGGCTTAGTGCCTCAAGGCTTTAGCATTTTATTTCTGTCTTACAAAGTGACAGTTACAAATTGCCATGTATATGAGTTGAGGCCATGCCTGTATCTAAGAGGACTTTTAGAAGGCCAGGATACTCAAGGGCTTAGGACTGTCTGATGTAAAGGAGCTGGCAACACTAATATTGGAGCCTGCCAAATACCTATAAACTTTTACATACATCGTGGTTAGCAATTGTTTACTGGTCTACACTGGAACACCCCAGGTCCATATTTTTCCTCTGATACTTCTGGACAAGATTTCGTGGTCTGAAGAACAAAGAAACAGGTCTGCTATTATCTCTATCCCAGAACTCTTTTGCAGAGAAGAGCACAGAAGATCCACTCAGTAATTGAAGGCATAGGATCAAGTGTGTTTTCCATTCTCTGCAGACTGTATCTACAGTTTTAGATATACATTACTGGGACCACATTTAGGGGTTCATTAAAAGTTCTTTGAACATGAATTTCCCTAACTTTCCCTTTTTTCCACTAAAGGACACCTTGTTCTAAGATAATAGTGACAACCCTTAACTGTCAAAGCAGTCATCAAGAATCTAAATCAAATTCACACCCACCTTTAATAGGGAAGAAGAAGACACCACTTTTCTAGAAGTCAAAAAACCAAAAAGTATCAAGTATCTAAGTCTGCTGACTGACATCTTAAACTGTTCAAGCTGATTCGTTGTTATAATTTCAATATCATCTAGTTTTTCTTCTCACTGTAGCAAGCCTGTCTGTCTTCAAGTGTCTTTGCTTCCTTTCCCTAAGACTAGTGAAAATGCATCCTCATTTCTTACCTTTCTCCTGCATCCTTCATTGATACTTTAATGTCAGTCAGGTTTAGTCTCTTTACCTTCAAGTATAGGAGCTATTTCATCTTAAATTCTACTTTCATAAATTATGGGTAGAAACCCACAGGTATAGTCTGGAATATTTTACATATTCTGCTCTTGATGACTATTCCTTTTCCCTAACTGTTCTTTCAGATAAAGAAAAAATAAAAAAATAATTCTTTTTCTTCTCCATCTGTTCTTTTTGTACTGTGTTGGTTTCTATTCCATGACTGTGACTGTTTTTTTTACTTAAGCTTCAGAGCTGTTTCAGAATAACTCCTACTTTATATTTGTGAAGTGCCATGTAACTTTACAGCCATATCAGTTATTTTTAGTGCTAAAAACAATGATTAGGATGCTCCATTTTACAAGGCTATAAACTGGTTTCCACTTAAAATGGAAATGAGTAAAGTCTTCAACATATATCAATAGAACTTGTTTGTAAAGTTTCATGCTCTAGTAACTTTCATCTTTATTAAGGCTGAAGAAGTCAGTCCCATGTGTCACATTTAGAGAAACACTGGCAGAAATGGCCCTGAAGACATAATAACCCACTAGCCCAAATAATTTGCACTTTAAATGTAAATGTCTATCTTTCAAACCCCTGAAGCTTCATCTCCCAAAAGCACCTCTAGATATTTATCATCTGTATTCAAACAGAGATAAATACTTTCCATAACTTAAAAAAGAAAATAAAAAAAGAAAAAAATCTCCAGATAAGTAAAGGAGAGGAAGAATTGCAAGCCTGACAAACTGATAAATCTGCTATGGCTAACCTCCTTGTGGACTACCTGAACAACTAAACCAGTTGAAATGGCTGTTGGCAAGCTTTAGAGAAGAGCACATGAAGAGTCCAGAGAAGACTGTGAATCTTGTATAACTAGACGTAAAGCAGCACCTGTGTATTTGCATTCCGTGAGTGGAAAAACTAAGTTTTACTAGCTGATCACTTCAGACTTTTCAGCACTATACTTACAGTAGGAGCACAGGTGATGTCATTTTTATAAGTCCTATATATTCTATATTTAAAACAGGATATTCTATATAAACTTTAAAATTATACATTTTAGAAATGCAAAACAGAGTCTTGCACGTGCTGCTTAAAGTCAGCAAAAGGAGCAGACAGCCTATTGAGAGACGTATTTAAGCAAATTCCAGAAAACTGCTGTTCTTAGACAGCCAAGTATGTCTTCTTAAAACAAAACTTGTAAAGCTTTCCTAATTTGGGAGCTATGAAAGAACAGCTTGTTTTAAATAAAGAGGAGATACTTACTTATAAGTAAGTATCTCCTCTTTATTTAAAACAAACTGTTATTTTATAAATATAAAAGTTGTTTTTTTTTTTAAACAGTACAATGACCAAAACGGGCTATGCATAGCTTACAAATGTAGTTTCAATTGAAAATTAACCCTTCCTTGAAATTCAGACTAAATTTGCAGTGACACATGAAAGAAGCACATTGACACCTCAGAAGAAGTGTTCATCTACCATATTTCCACTACAAGCTCAGTCAGAAACATGATTTAATAATTTCTGATCTGTTGTTCAAGAAGCGATCAATTGATTTTTGGATCAAAATCTGCTTTTAATAAAAGATGTACAGTTGTAACATACTCTATACAAAGAAATGAATGAACTCACATAGCTGAAAATTGGTACTAGAATGCAATAATCAAAAAGTGTCCTCCTTCTGAAAGGTGGTTAAATAAACTACTGTTTTCTACTGGATCAGATAAAATTGTTTGGAATTGATTCTTAGGTACTGTTGCTACTGAACAAGTCACTGCAAGGAGTAGTTATTTCACCTATGCTTGCACTCCAGGGATTCAAATTCTAGAATCATAGAATGCGTTAGGTTGGAAGGGACCTTTAGAGGTCATCTACTCCACCCCCTGCAGCAAGCAGGGACATCTTCACTAGATGAGGCTGCTCAGAGGCCCATCAAGCCTGACTTTGATTGTCTCCTGGGATCGGGCCTCCACTACGTCTCTGGGCAACCAGTTCCGGTGATCTACCACCCTCATAGTGAAGAATTTTTTTCATAATATCCAACTTAAATCTCCCCTTTTAGATTTCAAAACCATTACCCCTCGTTCTACTGCTATATGCCCGCATGAACAGTTCTACCCCAGCTTTCTTATAGGCACCTATATGGTACTGGAAGGCCTCTAGAAAGGTCCCCCCAGAGACTTCTCTCTTCCAGGCTGAACAATCCCAACTCTCTCAGCCTGTCTTCATAGGTGAGGTGCTCCAGCCCTTTGGTCATTTTTGTGGTGCTCTTCTGGATGTGCTCTAACAGGTCCATATCCTTCTTGTGTTGAGGTCTCCAAAGCTGGACACAGTTCTCCAGGTGAGGTCTCACCAGAGCAGAGCAGAGGGGCAGAATCACCTCTCTCAATCTGCTGGCCACACTTCTTATGATGCAGCCCCGGATGTGGTTGGCCTTCTGGGCTGCAGATGCACATTGGTGGCTTGTGTCCAGCTTCTCATCCACAAGTATTCCCAAGTCCTTTTCCTCAGGGGTGCTTTCAAGCACATCATCTCCTAACCAGTGTGCATAACAGGGGTTGTTCCAACCCAGGTGCAGGACCCTGCACCTCATGAGATTCACCTGGGCCCACTTCTCCAACCTGTCCAGGTCTCTCTGGATGACATCCTGTCCCTCTGGCACATTAACTTTACCACTCAACTTGGTGTCATCAACAAATTTGCTGAGGGTACACTCAATTCCACTATCAATATCATTAATAAAGATATTAAAGCACCAGTTCCAGCACAGACCCCTGAGGAATATCACTTGTCACCAACTTCCATCCGGACTTCAAGCCATTGACCACCACCCTCTGGATGTGACCATCCAGCCAATTCCTTATCCACTGAACAGTCTATCCACCAAAACCATATATCTCTCCAACTTAGAGAGAAGGATGTAGTGGGGACATGTGTCAAAGGCCTTACAGAAGTCCAGATACATGACATCTTCCCTTGTCTACTGATGCAGTTACTGCATTGTAGAAAGCCACTAGGTTTGTCAGGCAGAACCTACCCTTGGTGAAGCCATGATGGCTGTCTCAAATCACCTTCGTGTCCTCCATGTGCCTCAGCATAGCTTCTAGGAGGATCTGCTCCATGATCTTCCCAGGCACAGAGGTTAGGCTGAGAGGTCAGTAGTTCCCAGGATCCTCCTTTCTACCCTTTTTATAAGTGGCCATGATGTTGCCTCTCCTCCAATCACTAGGGATTATACCTGACCACCATAACTTTTCAAATATGATGGAGAGTGTCTTGGCAACTACATCAGCCTTCAGGACCATAGGATGCATGTCATTGGGTCCCATTGACTTGTGTACACATTCTAGACTCCTTCATAAGGCTGCTACCCCAAGTCCTTGACTGAAGAAGAAAATCTAAATTTCACTGATATGGGAGCTGGTGGGACCGAGACCAACAGAAATCCTTCCCATAATAAGTAGATCTATTCCAACAGGAAAAACACAAGTCAGATAAGTAAGGAAGTTACAGATGACAGGAAATCACAGCACTTTTGAATGCTTTGGCAGTCTAGAACCACATGAACTACTTTATGCAAGACAACCTGAATTCACAAGCTCCTACAGACTTCAAAGCAGTAACAAGCAAGGTCAATTGTGATGTCTTCTACCTCATGTACTCATTAAGGCCTGCCTTCAGAAAAAAGCAGATACTAAATATCAAACTGTTCTTACCTAGTGGACCTGCCTGCCTAGGCATGGCATCTGTCCACATACTTTTTCTGTCTCTGTCGTGGTTTAACCCAGCAGGCAGCTAAAGCAACCACACACTGCTGTTTGCTCATAATCCTTCCCCCATCCCACCCTCCAGATCATTGGGATGGGGGAGAAAAAAGTCACAGCCTGATCACGAGCCTCAAAGAGGTTTTGTAAGCCAGCTTTAGTTTTCTGCCACTAGAGCACAGCCCTCCCGTCATTGCCCGTTGTTGTCAGATACATTAAATATTAAGCAGCTTGCAGTTTCAACAAGAAAAAGGCGCCATCATCTTCAGAAAAATAATTTATTAAAACACTTCCTCACAGCAGGGAATAAAGCAAAAGCACTAAAGCAAGCTCTTAATGAGTTATATTGGGACATGTATTTCCATAGAAAGAAAAAAACCCCAAAACCTCTAAAGCCTTAAAAATTAAAAAGAAAAAATTAAGACTGCCAGTATAAAAGATTCCACAGCAGGAAAACAATAAAAGAGTACTTAGGCACAAAAAGTAGGAAACAAGTCATTAACTATAAATATAGTTGCTTAAAAAGCATTAAGTCATAAATACACAAATGCAGTTTTCGTTGCATTCGTTTGAATCTGTCTTCTAAAGAGCTGCTATTACAATGGGTGCTCTAAGTAAATGAGCAAATTTACAGCAACATTTGTAAATACAGAAGGCTGCAGTGACAAGCTCATGCTAGTATTTGATTACGAATGTTCTTCTGAGAAGCTTGACTGGTGTTTAACCAAATTTGTAGATCTTCCTCTGAAGAGGAGATATATTTGACACTACTATATAAAAAGGTGAGAAAAATGTATGTATTTTCTGCTATAGATACTGACATATCAAAACCAGGTTTTAAATCAGGTAAGGGCTATAAAGATAAGAAACCTGGGAAGGTGTCTAAGAATGCACCTATGGTTTTTCCTTTAGTGGCGCCCTATACAGTCCAGATACTTCCACATCACACAGCATGGCTGGACAGCGTGGCATGGATAGTCTCTCCCCTCATTCCTATCAGGGCTGAATCAGCTTCACCACATAACAGCACAGCAGTACAATCACAGAGCCTTTGGCTAAATATCTTATGAAACACAATTTATGCTGCAAAGTTATCTAGACCTGAGCAGGGTCCTCAGGTTCCCACAGATTCTGAAGAAAACACCAGCCTGACAGACCCCTTATTTTTATCCCACTGAGTATCTGCTGGCCAAAGCACCTGAAGGTCGGTCAGAAATCAGTTACTAAAGTGGTTTTCACACAAAGACATCTCAAACATCAAGAAATACATGAAAAATATTATCAGCTTTGTATGCGTTATCAAAACCAGGCTGGAAAACGCAGCACAAAGTCATTTCCAACCTGTTTCTTGGTACATCATGGTTACATGGGAGTGCAAGAAATTTAGAACCCTGATTGAACTCCACCCAAAGTAGAAAGGTTATGGTAAACAACAGTTACATTTCACAGAAGACACTCTATGTGCTCATGCTGAGAAAAAGTGAAAACAAGTTTAAATTTTAAAGTTATCAGGAAGCTCAATGCAACACAGAATCCAGCTTGAGACAATCTTGTTCTGTCAAAGCCAATTGTGGTCAACAAAAAAAACCCTACCAAGAAGTTTAAGTGTGTAATCTTTTTTTCTTTCTCTTTAGATTAACTGTATTGTATTTCCCTATAAAGATCCAGATTTCATGGTCTAATCCTTCAGTTTGAAAGACAAGAGCTGACAGTCCTGTTGGATCTTAGGAGTGGGTTGGTAGCAGAATTATTTGCATTCTATTCATGCTGCAAGAAAGTGGACAGAGTTCTGGCATACATATGTATGGTATTAACAACAGGAAAAACAATCACACACACACAAAAACCAAGTATATCAAGTGTAATGTTTCACACTTCACATTCATGTATTTCCAGTAGAAGACAGAATTTATGTCTGCCCAGCAGATTTATATTCTAATAGCTGAGATTCAGACAACAGAAAGGTAGAAAGAAAAAACCCCAAGGATGTCAAACATTTGTAGTGTGAACTAAATGGTCACATAGTGAGTGCTCCAAAACATGTAGAAGTTTATCAAGCCTGTCAAGTATCAACCAAGTCACGTCTGCCTGTATTAATGCTCTCATTTTCACTGGAAGAATTATTTCTGCCTAGCAAGGCATATGCATAAACTGGGTCTGTAAACAGAAGGTCAAGGAAAAGAGCACCTATTTACTACTAAAAATCAATAGCAACCTAAGAGAGTTTAGCAACAATCTGTTCAGTGCCACATAGAAAATGAAAGTCATGTTAACTTGACAGGCATTTTTCCATACATCCAATTCAGGGGTACAATCATCACTGCAGGGATATTTCAGAATTGCACAATGATTGATGCCACAGTTTCGAAGTCCTATTACACAAGGATTATATTCTGGAGGGGTGGGGGGTGGAATTATGTCATGAAGCTATTCAATTTCTAAGAATTTGTGATATGGATGTACTATTAAGTGTCTTCAGTCAAGCAATTAAGCCACATTATTTGCTGATGAGTTCGTGATAATGACTGAGGAAAATGATGGAAACCTCCAAAGGCCATCCTGAAATAATCAGTAGATCTAGTTCTTCTTCCCACAATCCTTCCCCCTCCAATCAGTGAAACTGCGGTAATTTTAGCTTTTTGCCACCTTATTGCACAAAGTCAGAATGAGGCAGCAAGTGCTTAAGATCATTTTACAGAAAAAAATCCCCAAAACTTTTAAATCAGAACTGAAACAAAAAAACCAACCCTTATCTAACAGACTTTGGATGGTAAGACTGCTTAGTTTAAGAAGTTCCCACGTATGATCCTCCTAGTTAGTTTTAATAGTTTTAAGTCAAGAACATGACATTTAAAATAGGCAGTATACTGATATTCTCTAATTTATGTCAAGTCTTTAAAGTGTTTTGCATGAAAATGCTACTACAAAATCACTTGGCTCAGTGCCCAAGGTAATTACACTCCTTATACTGCTGTCTTGACTTGCTGCCAAAACTGGCAAAGTAGGCATTTCCCTCAGACAATGCTGTTAATGAAAACTGTCAAAGTCCTTTCAACACTCCTTATTTTGTTATACTTAAGTTGTCATCTCACTTTGGTGGCTTACTAGACTTTTGTTCTCAACAATGTATTTCTTAGCAATATGCTTGTGCCTTAACAATAACGCATTGAATTGTTTCCTATTCCTTGAAAACAGCGCTCTTAATAAAAGAACCTTTCCCTTTGGTCTAGAGGAAAAAATAACACAAAACCAACAACCGAAAAAAACAAACCCTACACACACCTGCTACCAAAAAAATAAAGGAAAAAAAATCCCAGCAAACCTTTAACCTCAGTCTTGGAAACTGGAGGCAGATGAACTATCACTTGTCCCTCACCAGGAGGGCTACAGCAAGGGAGTTTTAACACTACTGATATTATGATATTAGGGGCCTGGCCTTAACATTGCATAGACAGCCTTCTGTTACTGGATCTTGTGCTGGTTGGAGATTAGAACATCCGATTTTCTTATCAGAAATGGATAGGCACGGATGTCTGCAAAGTCAGCTGGAGGAAAAGTGAAAAAAAATATTAAAAAACAAATAATCAAGCTCATCAGCACCCAGCTGGGCATTCCTGAGGTATTGATATAAGAACTGATCATAGCAATGAAGCAGCACACCTTCCTGCAGCCATGAAGAATCACAGAAGCATGAGGATCTCTTATTAACCCTGCTTGTAGAAGTCAAATTTACTAGACTGCACACCTTTCCCTTTCCAGGAAAGAAGGTAACTTTTTCTGAGATTATATGGGTGTGCTAATGTTACACATTTTCTCTCACCCATGAGAGTTGCAATATGAAGCCCTAGCATGGAAATCCTGGAAATGAACATGTGAGATGACAATGAGATAGACATCAGTGAACACAAGGGATGATTCCTCAAAGGATCCAACAGCTTTTGCTTGATTGCCTGCAAATTCTTCAGCTCTGCCTGCTGTAAAAGCTTGGGCTCTTGCATTCCCCCTCTGTCCTGCTGCAGGGCTGAAAACACCTCCCCCTCAGATGGGAGCATTTCCTGAGAACTCCACGAAGTGAATGCTATAAACTTCTCTGAATAAGGTGTCTATCTACAGCCTTTCCACAGCAAGGAAGCATTTGGCCTTAGCCTGATTGCAAACATTTCTGAATCAGCTAAAAGAAATATCAGATGGCATCTGTAGCCTCTAGTTCCCCGGAGGAATGAGATATGCTACGATGCAGGTGCACTGTGAGGAAGCGCTCACTTCTCCTGACATCTGGATAAAAAGACAACTCTGTTTACTAGAGCAACCAAGTGCACCATTCACACAAAGAACGTTTGTCAGACTGTCTTGAGGAGAAAAAGCATGGCTGTGCTCATATTCAATCAAATTGGAGGCATGAAAGCCACAGGAGGATGGTGGCTAGAGGCTGAGCATCTGTCTCACACAATCTGAGCACCATGGAAGAAAGAAAAAGGGCAGGGGGAGAGAAAAACAACCTACTGACTTGACAACTGTATCAGAAACAAAGAGTACTAAAATCACTTCCTCTCAATCCATCATGTCACTAGCACATGTTATCATTCTTCTGTTTTCCATGTCTGCAGAAAGAATTAACCACAGCTATGTAAGACCACAATACTGCTCTGGTATCCAAGTTTTCCTGCAAGCTCATCTTTTAACATCTGTTGATGTTACACTAACAAGAAAGGCAAGCATGAATCCAGGACCCATTACACAGGGCCCTCCCTTCCACTTGCCAGCATTCCTCGTCTATTCTCTGACAGGAACTCGGACTGCAGGAAAAAAACAGGTATGTTGGTTATATTGACGAATGGAAAACACTTGTTTTTTTAAACAATCCGACTAATTTCCAAGCTACCCACTACTACATAAAGAAAATTAAAATATTTGGATGAAGTAATTTGAAGAGAATAGGAGAACTCATGGACATCTTCCAATTGTTATTTGATTAGGTCTTAGTTTACATTTCACATAAGACATCATAGGAGTTCATGCTTATATCTCTGACATATTAATGGAAAAAATTAGTACACTGATAAGCTTTCTTTCCTGTGGCCACACAGAATCTCACTGGCAAGTGAATAGAGAATATATTTTATATACTAAAACCACAGAAAAAGACAAATAGTGAATTGGGATATGTGAAGAAAGTTGCATTTTTAATTTTAATATTTTTGTTATGCCATTAGAAAAATCAATACAAAGCAGCAATAAATAACATCCAAAGTTCCAGTACATTTTAGAAAGGCACTGCTCTCAGAACTAGATGACATCAAGTTAATTGATACAGACTGTTAAATGAAATGTAAATTGTCCTCCAAACCTTACAGTGCATGAAGGGCATGTTTTCAGAGGAAAAAAAGTTAACTTCTTTATCAAAATAAAGTTAGCATTGGAAGAAATCTTATTTTGTTATAAGTGACTGGAAGAAAGAAAGATGATGTAACCAAGGCAATCATTTGCATTTTGCAGTGCTGCAGGTGGTATCACCACCTCAACCTACTCACCACATTTCATCACTGCACTTCCAAATCCAAGGTCTTGAAATGCAAAGAGAAATAACATCACTATTTCTGTTTTTGCACTAGTGAACAAACCTCAAAACATGGATCGATTTCCCACTAGATTTCTTCGGGCTGCCTATGTTCACTCAGTTTTCTTATCTATTCCTTCCTTTCTGCTTTTCTCTTCAGATACACTTTAAGATTTTTCTGGGTGCAATTCACTAATTCATAAATGGTATTCGCACAACCTGCTAGTAGGAAAAGTCTTAGATCCAGGAGAATAGTTAGAAGAAAGTAAGAGCCCTCAAAGTACCCCAGTGCTGAAAGCGAAAAGGAATTTTGAAGTAAGCTATTTATTGCTTCTATGATGCTTTCAAAACCAAAAGGAAAGTATAAGAAACAGAAGTTGCAGTTTCCTGTTCCTGCTTTTCCTTGTCTCTATTCCCTTACTTTTTACCCTCAGTCTCAAAAAACAAGACCACGGAACTGTAATCTGAAAAATTAAACAAAGAGAAACAGCTAGTATTCAAAAAGATTCAATAAGTGTAATCTGCCTCCTTCCTTTAAAAATATTCTACATGAAGAAAGATACAAGTTCATCAAAACTAACACTAGTCTAGATTGAACAAATTACTTAAGCAATTTGCTAGTTTACTGATATCAACAGTTACATAGCTCTTTGCAAAGCACAAAGCACTAGTATACTGCAAGAGGTTTAAGGAACCTAAACTTAGATTGCTTAGAGAGAGGTTGTGGAAATCCCATCCCTAGAAGCATTCAAGGCCAGGCTAGGTGGGGCTTTGGGCAACCTGATCTAGTAAAGGGTGTCCCTGCCCATGTCAGGGGGTAGAACTAGATGATCTTTGAGGTCCCTTCCAACCCAAAGCATTCTGGGATTCTATGATGCTATTTTGGAAGTAGCTTTTATAAGAGAGTACAGAAGTATTTTCGGAAGAAAAAACCAAAACCTCAGTGTCATTTGCTCACACATTTAGGCTTACTGGTACAGTCTCAAAAAGAGTAGAAGTACCTTCTTTTTATTACACTAGCAAGAGATCTACACATTAAGAAAATATAGTTCTACTTGTGTTGCAAAGCTAATTACAAGCATTCAGTTCCTGTCTAGCCTAAACCTACAAAACCAATAGCAGTTAATATAATCATTTTAAGTATGACTTAAAGTATTTGTAGGATACAAATTTATACTCCCAAATTGTAGCATGTTTAGCTTTACAGAAGGCAAAGGTCATACATACAGATACATTAGACTTGCTACTATTGCTATTACAATAATAAACAGCAAGGTCAATTCATATCTTTCTCTACTGTTCATGGTCTTGACACCCTATAGAAAACTCTACATTTGCTTTGTTCATACTTAGAAGGCACTTGTTTTCAATTCTGTAAACTAACCCCTGAACTTACATTTAAGAAAAACCACCAAAAATCTACTGTATACTCACTATGCCACATAAAAACCACTAAATTTCTTTGTATGCCCTTAACTTCACTCCTAATTTATTTTTCAGTTTCTGAAAATTCCTTATTTAAAACAATAGATACCTTTGCAACCAAACTCAGACTTCTTTCTGCAGCTTGCTTGGAGGCAAGTTTTGTTTCATCACAGAGATCAAATCTACCTGAGAAGTCAAAAACTTGAGATAGCAGTCACCTGAGGGTTGGGTTTTTTGGCAGTATGTGTCAGCAATCTCAGTTAATTATCTTGTTTGAGTAGTTATCCTGATTGCCCCATATCTACCTCAGGCTAAGATGTCTGTAGGGAGGGAAGAGTGAGGTTTTTGTGCTTTGTAACTGCAGAAGCCTTTCTTGATAAAAAGGGTGAATTTTTATTACAGGCAACTTTCTCTCCTTGGTTGTTGGTACTGCCAACTGCTGTCTGGTTCTGTTGCCTTTTCTAGGAAAGATTTCTTGAATTTCTTATCCTGGTGAGAGGGTTTATTGCTGTGAAGGTTAGGGATGTTTTATGCTGTAATGGAGACAAGCTGTTTCTAGTTGTGGCCTTAGTTATGCTAGGTATTATAAGTCAGGCTCTATTTCTTGAGGAAATGGTAAGATGAAAGCTCTTTTAATGTTTTTCCTCTCCTATGTATATTGCATGTCAAAAGACTATTAGTTGAGGGGCAGGGAGAGACACAAGAGACACGTGTTATTATGGCAATTATGTGCCCATTTACTGGATTTTTTACTGTTACTGGCTATTCTATTAACACATCAATGTGTTCTTTCATAGTAAGGTATACATAGGAGAAATGCTTTTGGAATCAGTATTCTGCAATAAGTAGCAGATAAGAGTAATCTTATATGGTGTTTTTCTTCAGTTATTAATAGTAAAATTTATAGGGAATTTCTGGGGTTCAATTTTTTCAAGACTGGTTTACATCAAAGCTTCCTATTGTATATGTAAATGCAGGGCTATTCCATAGGATATGACTTAATTAATATTTCACTTTAAACAAAAAACTGAGAAGTTCTTGTCCCCAGCTTGAGATAGTGTTAATAGCACTTTCAGTGTTTCTGAGCAGCTCTAAATCAATGCTCGCCATTTTACTTCTAATGCAATGCTTTCTTCAGGATTGGCAACCTAACAAGAACCTACTGTAACCTTATACTTAATTCACAAGGAAATCATTTATTTTTCTTTCCTGAACATCCTTCAGTACCTAAGCCTACGAGCAATTTTTTCAGAAAGACAGATATATTTCTAAATACACAGAAAATTTAGATAGTTCTTTTAGAAATCCTCTAGGAAATGGGCTATAAGTAACCAAGTTTTGTATTTGAAAATTGACAAAAATGTAAGAAATGCTTAAAATATGGAGTCAAATTCATCTAAGTGTTTTGGGTCTCAAAAGATTTTGTGAGCTTGACACCTGAGTTGTCAGGTGATTTTTGATAAATGAGTCAGGGTTGATGAGAGAAAAAATTAAAAAATTGTCACATTATTTTTGAAATATTATCCTACTTGAATTGTATCATTTCATGTGCTGTTACCTCCAGCGAACAGTATACATCTTCCAGAAGTCTTTTTATGTATGGATTTTTAAGGTTTTTGACTATTAACTGCCTGTGCATCCATTTATGCTTGAAAATCCCTATATAAAAACAGGATATAGTTCCAGTATTTCAGGGCTGCTGCAGAAAATAGAGGAAGCTGACCTATTACACCTAATGATTTGTCAAATAGCAGCCTGTTTATTTGGTAAAAAGTAAGCTTTAATTCTACTGCTAAAGTATGAGACAAATTTCATGCCTATTCTGGCAGTAGTAGTTTCTTTCCTAATTTCAGTGAAAGTTAATTACAATAATATAGAAATGTAAGATGAATTGTTTAGGATAATGCACTCTTAGGGTTATTTTCTTGAGTGATGGCTAGAAAATTTGCACTGTGGCTTGGATTGTATTTTTTGTTGATGGTGGTATGTCTTCAGAAAAGAGTAAGAAGTATTTCTAATAATGTGTAACAATTTGAAGTGAAAATAATGACACCCTTTCTTTTAAGGGTGCCACTGAAAAATCATACTGGAGAATGAATGGAATATAGCATCACAGTTATCTCCTGTCTCTTACAGTGCTACTTATTAGTGTAATCTGGACTTTGTGGTAAACTAGTAGATGAATGCAAACTTCCTAAATAGCCTTTTATAAATCTATGTTCGAAACTGCTGAGTGCTTAATGAGAGGGGAGAGAAGAGACAGTTTTGGTCTCCACAAGCATTCCCCAATTTATGTTATACGCAACTTCAATTGATTTCTAAAAGCATCATTAAGTTGGGCTATGGACTTAAACTGATTCACAGATGACTGTGTACTCACTCATAATCCAAGCCAGCTGGAAGCTGTGTGACTTCTGCTAGTTTTGGCTGAGGCCAAGTTAATAAGTCCTGTTCAGCAGCAGAATATATTAGATAGGTTATGGCACCAGAATAATGAGACCATAAGCTAATGGGCAGCACAGGGCATATGCAGGCAGCCTCTACTACAGCATAGGTAGGGCAGGCTTGAGTCTGCCCAAAAAATGTCATGGTCACACAAAAGCTGAAAGGCAAACTAGCAGAGTGTCTGTGAAGCAGAGTACAGCTCTATCTCTGTATGTCCAGTTCTGGAGGAGAAAGGATTGCAAAAATTTCATCTCATAGTTTAGCAGATCACACTGGATGGTGCCAGGGATTCTCTGATGGTTGTTGCTTGGTTAGATCTTACTTGCCTGATGGCAGTGAATGGATTATTGCTTATGGAACAAGTTGGGATGGTGTTGGCAAAAGCTGTAAACAGTTTTGCATGATGGGAAGCCCAAAATGCTACCTACGTGCTTTTTCCAGCAGTGAAGGCAACCTTCATCTCCGGTACTAGAACAGAGGCTTTGTTGTTCTGATTCAGTTGTACTCCCAATAGAGTGGGGTAAGACTACTGCCTTGCATGGAGTGAGTTATTTTCATTTTCCTACACACCATAGCCTGAAATGCTGAGAGAGAGATTTTTAGAAGGACTGTGTGCATGTTTGTGTGAAGGATGTATCGTGAGGAAAAGGAGAGCACTCCAGCTCCTTCTACTCAGTCAAATGACATGGCTGGGTAAGTGCCTAAAATAGTGATAGCACAGGTAGTGGAGAAAGGCAGGGGAATAATCTTTTGCCACTTCTATGCTTACAGAAGTCTGCTAGGGAGAAGTAGCTATCAGACAGGCAGCCCAGCTGACAGAGGTGGATAGCTCCCCATCACCACAGCTTTCCAATCTGGTAACACATGTTAAATATCTCCATTTCAGGGTGTTGGTAGCCTGGATGCTTACAGTCAAGCTGACAAAGGGTGGTGAAAGGCTGTTGAAGAGGGATAGGGATTGCCCTGGCCATCAAAAAGCATTGCTAGGATTTTTCTACAGTAATTTCATTATAGTTATTCATTATGGAACACTGCTCACAAATAGGCTTTCTTTTTTGGAAAGTTGTTGTGGTTTAGCCTGGCCAGCAGCTAAAACAACCACACAGCCTTCTGCTCATACCCCCAGGAGGATGGGGGAAAGAATTGAAATTGGGGGGGTGGAGGGGGAAGTGAAACTCATGGACGGAGATAAAGAAAGTTTTAATAAGACAGAAAAGGAAGATAATGATGATAAAAATATGTAGAACAAGTGAGGAACAGGGAACTTTCTCACTAACCAAAGCCAATGTTCTGCTAGTTCCCAAACCACCCCTCTTCCCAGCCACTCCCCAGTTAAATGCAGAGCATGACACATGATATGATATGGGATATCCCTTTTGGGCAGTGTTGGTCAGCTGCCCTGTCTGTGTCCTCTCCCAGCATATTGAGCATTCCCCCACCTTCTCCTTGGCAGGGCAGTGTAAGAAGCTGAGAAGTCCTGAACTGACTGGCAACAACTAGAATCACCAGTGTGTTACCTACAATATTCTCATTCTATATCCAAGCCACAGCACTATATCAGCTGCTAGGAAGAAACCAGGTCAAAAGTACACATGTATTTGCTAGAACATACATTTCATAATCTTCATAAGGATATGGAACAAGATCATTTTGAAGTACTAGAGCTGACCCAGCACAAGTAATACTTTCTTTTCAAGCAGCTATAATAAAATAAAAACAATTTTAAACTTCTCTTTAATCCCTGAAAAATATAAACTGGATCAGCAAACTTCCACAGATGATAAAGACCTAGCAGACTGAGGTGCAAAAATAATCTATCCTAAGGCTCTATGATGTCAGATTTTTTTTCTGGATTATTTGCTGTCTAATGCAGTATAACAATAAGATAATAAGGGCTATGAAATGGGGGACTACATTGTTTTTCTTGATGTAGTCTAGAAATACATATTTAAGGGCACAGTGATTATTTCTGTGTAACATAGATGAATACTTTATTAAATTCCACCACATTTAGATGAAGTTGCTTACATTAGAAGGATTTATTGATTTAAATTTCTGTATAATATTGTCCACCAGCTTCAAGATAGCTGGTTAAGTCTATCAGCTCTGTTTCCTTTAGGGTCTAATTTCCTGTATTCCCTAAATCCTTAGGATTCAAAGAGTGTGAAGGCTGAAGGACTGGTAAAGATTGGGGCCTGAGGTCTTTTTGACCTTCTGTGCAGTGAAATGCTGCTGAAACATCTATGTATTTCAGGGTTTTGAGTGATAATATTTTAAATGTGCTTGCAGTATTTGCTAGTTTGAAATAATGCCTCTTAGGATGTGATGCATTATTCTCTTCCCTGCCCCTCTCCCCCAAGAAGATATTACTTAAGGAAGCAGTAACAGTCTTGTATTATGTCTGCACAGTATATTCTTGGCAGGTAAGCCTCAAATTTGATAAAGTTTGACCCATACAGCTAAGTTTTATCAGTTCTGGATTGATCCTCTGGGTCAGATTAGATTCCATGAGCAAGGATCTCTGTGAAGAAACAACCCCTGCTCCTAAGCAAGTTAAAAGAGGAACTAAAATTCTTGTATTAACAGTGATGGATCAAACTAGGAAAAGTTCAGAGATAGCAGGCAGCAGGAAAAAAGAAATCGGGACTTAACTTGGTATTAGAAATTCATTGGGTCTGCTTGTGTGGCACAGTGACTATTCAGTGTTAGGGGGAGATAGGAGACAACACTCTAGGTATATTTTTTTAATGACACTCTTAAATACAAGTTTTATGTTTAGTTGCAGAATTGAAAATCATAGCCTTCTAAATGCAAACCAAGTGAAAGTAAGGGTCTCTACAGGGAGTTTAGAGCAGAAGTAGGAAAGGATGATATGCCTTGACCTCATTGTTTGAGTTTAACAATAACAATGTCCTTGGCTATCATTGCACGCCAGAGCATACAAATCATACACCTACACAGCTTCTGGTTTTAACATTAACTTCACATTGACTTTGGGAGCAGCTATTCATACTGACTTTGGGAGCAGCTCATATTATGTATTCTTCAGCATACATCTCTGCAAAGTGAATTATGGTATGTTCTCACTGGCAGCACCAATGTCCCAGTCCTGCATAGTAAGTTATATCAGTCAGCACATGACCCCTGTGTTTTGAGATTAATGCTTTCCATCTAAAGACTGCAATCTGCATTATTAAGTAATCAAAGCAATAAGTTAAACTGCAGTATTTTGATGCCTTATCTCATTCAGAGGCAATATATTCAAAAGAATGAATCACAAACACTTAACTGTTCCTTTCCATTACACTTTTTCGAAGTAACAAGCTGATTAAGTACTCGTACAAAGGCAACGAAACTTAACGTCTAGTGTAATGCCACAGTTCATAAGGTCCACAGTAAAGGACTTCCATTTGCAAATGACATCTTCGGATTCTAAAAATTATGCCAAAGGGTACTTAAATATATGTATTTATTTTGGCTTTAGCTGACACTAACATATTATTTTTAACAGGAAATACATTGAGATTATAGTAAAATTAATAGCCAGGCAAAATTCCAGCCTCTCTTAAAGACCAGCTAAATGAATAATCTATCTCCCCTACTTGATTTATTCACAAGCCCTGAAAAATGCAGAAGCAAAAAAACACAAAGCAATACCAATTCCTTAAGTTACATATTAGTATCAAGAAGCATGTAATGAAAAATAAGATAGTATAAACCCTTTCTAATTTCAAATGAGGAACTCTTAATTTAGGAATATCAGCCAGTAGGAGGGAGGGTGGTTGTGGGGAGATTTACAGACTAGAACAAACAAGACTAGAAATTTTATACAGACAGGGTTGGTTTTTTCCTTTTTTTTTTAGCTAAATTTGTGTCTATTCACTTTAAAGTTGAAGTTTATGGTATCAACGCCCTAGACGTGAAAAGCACTCAGCTGATTTGTATTTATCTCCTTATTTTAAGTTGTTCAATCTGGTAGTCATTTTGAACTCTGATATGGTTAAAAACCTAAAAAAAGTTTTGGTAATTGATTACTGGTTCATCAGACAAGTCTCAGACTTATCTCAAACACAAAGAGGCAAAAAGAGGTCCTTGATACTGCAAACACTTTTCATCTATCTGATCATTGTTCAAATTGATGCACAAAGTCAAATATCGAAACAGAACACACAAGTTTTAGGGGTATGATATCATATTCGGACAGATAAATATAAATTTAATAAAACCTTACTTTTGCTCAATCTTTGTTTTATCTATTCAACAGAAATTTTCTCATCTTAGACTGCTCTCATAACAGACTGCATCTTTCTTGCTTCTTACTGATTGGTTGGCCTCTTTAAAGGAAAATACAGCTAATAGAGAAATATCATGTAACATCATCTGCAGGATATCTCACCAACATAAGTATCATGGCCCACCCTCTAGTACTCTCTAAACTAAAATGCAATTAGGTAAGACGTTGTACATAAGTCACAGCATCACGTCCAAGATTCTATAATCCTGACGTCTGTCTTCTTGAAAAGCAGAATAGTTCATGGTGAATAGTGAAGAAAAACATGGGCATAGGGTTTTTTGCATACCGCATAGCTATTAGCCCTACACGTGCTTAGAATTCCAAAGGAATTTTTCTTTGCAAAAAACCCTTTCCATCTCTCCACCCACACCCTCCCAAAAAAACCTAAGACTCAACCTTACTGAGGTAAAATATATCTATTATCAAGTAAAGACTCAAATTTCCTCAGGAAAACAGTTTTCCTAAGGGATTTAGGATCTGTTTTCTAGTCAAATTTTCCAGTCCAAAATCATATAGAAATTTAAAATGATTGGCAGTGTTTGCAAAGAGAACAAAAGATGATTCAGACACTGAATGTCAGCTCTCTCTAACTTGTATGAATCAAGGTCTGTCCAAACTCATTCCATGCAGAAGACAGAAGCAAGGAAACTGTTTTGACTTTCCCAACTCCTCACGACAGATCTGTCTCAAAGTGCTGTCTTACAGTGCTGCTTTCAAAATTATTAAAATTGCACATATGACAATTGCAAATATGACAAGTTAAATGACTCATAAGACACAAGATGACAAATTCTTCTTCCTTATTTCCCAGTTCAACCAATTATTTTAACAAAGTAAATTCAGGCCTCAGCATTTCAAACCCCTGAAATCCTGAACAGAAAAGTACCGTTGAATGATTAAAGGAAATACAAATAATAAAGTGATCCCTGGCTTTAGAATACCTTAGTCCATTAGAACTACAAAGCCTTATAACTTTTTGAACTTCAACTTTTTGGAAGCCATATGAAGACTGTCTCAATCTCAGCAATAATGTTTAAGCTCTTCATGAAAGCCAGTGTCAATGAAATACTGTTAGTAGATTCTTTCTTTTGACTTTTTTGCCTTCAGAGAAGGATATTTTTGCAAAACTTCTCAACCTATATTTTAATGAGAGCGTTAAGACCTTGTTTCCAAAACACAGAAGGCTAGAACAGGGTAAGCACACAGAATCAAGTATCTGTAAGTTGGGCAATCCTCCTAGATGAAGGCTATCCACCAGTATCTCTGCAGTTGGAAAAATCAATTGTAACTTTGAATGAGTATTTTGGAACAGAGGTTGATGCTAGTTTTCAAACCAAGCCCATATGAACTTTAAAAAAAAAATAAAAATCCACAACTTGTTTTATGTACCATCTAGAAAATGGCAGAAGTTTTACATAGTGTGTTTCTGAGTGCAATGATGCATGTTAATGGTATGGTTGTAGTGCCAGGCTGCACAGATAAAAGTAGCATATGAGATGAGCCTCTGATGTATGCTTAGATGTTGTTCCCGTTCAACATGTACAGTATTCTTTCTCACTAGAAAGAACATTTTGTGTTTTGAGAGCTCTAGGCTTGTACTGGAGGAGTACAAGCCAGCTACTCCTTCTCATTTGTCTTTCAGGGCATTAGCCCAAAAGAAAAATGCTGAATAAACCGAGTACTTGGTACATGTCACTGGTAAATGTATGTAAGACAAAAAGTCTCAAATTCAGGCTGTTAGCCTCAAATCAAATTTTTCAACAAATATCTGTGAGGACTCTTCAGAATGCCATGAAAATAGAGCAAGCAGTCCCAGGAAGGTGCCATTTGGTACTCCAGAGCGTTCTCCTTCTATTTGCAAAGAAATATCACAGGAACAGCCTGTTCTCATAGTGGGATGGGAACTAAACCTCTCTATAACGTTTTCAGTGCCAAGCAACCCGTCCCCCATCTGTCTGCCAGCAGGAGAGAGAGAAAACAAATGAAAAATGGAAAGGAGAAGAGACCAGAATTTGGGCATAGGAAAGAAACATCTGCTAAAGGGACAAAATGAGGTGAAGAGAATCAGACAAAGAATCATAAAGTAGGTAACAGAGCAAAACCAGGGTAGAAAAGTTCCCAAAAAAGAGAGAGAGATAGAGGAAAAAAAGGAGGGGTAGCATAAAAATGAAGGAAATGTACTGTAGGCATTTACCTATATTAATAATGGAGGATGACTGAATAATCTTGTTTTGACTGGTAAGGGTTAATTTGTTTGGATCTTGAGGTCTCAGCTTTTTTAATCCATGCCATAAAAAATATTAAAGATTGTTATATGAAATTTAGCTTTTATATTTGAAAAGGAATTGAGGAAGGAAAAAGAATCAGCCAGTTAAATACAAACTTTCTGAGCTTTCTGCTTATTCCAGCACAAATGGATAAGCATTCCTGCATGCCTGGATGAGGAGTGTGGGTAAAAGGAGAAAACTAGTAAAAGATAAGAGAATAAAATGGAAATAAGTGGAAGATTTTAAACTTATTGCAGAAACATACAAGTAGATGATCCAGTAAGACTGTTTAATGATGGTCTGTCGGTCCTGAACAGTTCAGAATTAAGAACTGGGATTTTTAGAATCAGGAAATTCTTTAATATAATTCTACATCAAAAATGTAAAGAACATTTGATTTTTTTTTAAAATTTGTTTTTGAGATAACTATACTTTGGGATCCTAAATATAATTCTTCTGAGTATTTTCTCTACCTTTTAACACTTTTTTTTAATGGATAAAACATAAGTCTTTGGTTCTGTATAGAAAGTCAGTACATAGCACTTCCCAAAAAATCCTGTCTGTAGTAAGGTGCTCAATACAGTTCTGAGTGATGGTAAACATGGTGAGAAAAATGGCTATAATACACAAAATTGGGAAGAAGAGGAGCAAGGGAGATACAGGAACCATTGTACCTTTGCAATCTTGTATTGTCTTCCCTCAGAACACTTTAAACTGTGACTGAAACAGGAAGGATGACCTTTCACAAGCAGTTTGGTACTGCAGATTACAGAAGGGTCCTATGCTGTTCCTTGGGCAGATATTCAGAGGAAAAACAGGGAGTCGTAGCTTCACTAGTTATTCTCCCCAACACTCATGATTTTCTCATCTGTCATCCAAAAGGCAAGGCAACTCCTGTGTGCACTAAGTGTCTGAAGATTTAAACCATTACTCAGCAGTGAGAAAAATAACCAGAACACCTGTCTGGAAACCAGTATTTCAACTGTAAATTCATGGTTGATTTTACTTTCTTCTATGTCACCGTCCTGTCTTCTGTTGTTCTTCACTGAACGTGTATATGCAGTTGATCAACTGTGCCATCAGCAAGATAGGCCTTCAAGTCCTGACATCTTTGCTGGCAGTTTAAGCATGTCTTTTGGACTTTTCACCTTAGTTTTACTAAAAACCAAACAAGATAGGACAATAATTCATGGTTACTTCATGCACGCTGTCATGAGGATGATTAACCTAACACTTGCCCAGTGCTCTGCGAAGGAAAAGCGTCACTCAGCTGTTGCAAGCTTTCTATTATTGATACTGTTATACAAATTAAACAGATGTTAGTCATGAAATTAGATTATTGTGCAGTATGTTCCTACTCATACTCTTTATTCTGGCCAATTTGCTGACTCTTTAAGTCCCTCTCCTAGGAAATGCTTATCTTGGTTTACTTCTATATTATTTATTTATTACATACATACACATTATATACATATGTAATCAAAATTCTAAATTCTTAATAAAACTCTAAGATATGATGAAAATAGACCTTTTCAGAAGGCAGTACAGTCCCCAGGAATATACTACCCCATTAGAATTTTTCCTCTCACAAACACAAAGAAACAAAATAAGGCCAAATGGAAGGCTGTGTGGGTAGCAGAGCATTTCTAAAAATATCCAAGTAGTTGCACTTGAAAGTACTTCTGGTATTAGAAGTCAAACTTTGGCCATACTAGGAAGGGACCAAAACTTTCTTGCATAATGCACACTACAAAAGCATCTTAAAAGTATCTTACGTGTTTTCAGTAGCTGAATCATTAAGAATCCATTATTCACCAGTTACAGTAAATTATTTGAAGACATATTGCTACTTGTACCCCTTTGAAAAATAAAGCAGTATCTACCAAATATGAGTCAAACAAGTACAGCAGTGGCAATACAGTTATGTTAAATGACTTATTATTTATGAACAAAACACTTCTGTCCATTATATTCAATGTGATTTTCCCTTATCCCTCTTTCTGTTACCCTATATGGATCATGTCTTCTCTGGCAACAAGATAGACTTGTTACACCACAGTCTCTAAGACATTGGTCTTTTAACACTAACAGTGTTGGCTTAATTTAAAAAAAAAAAAAAGCAAAACAGAATTTACAATTTCCCTGGATTGACGAGGGCAGCTCCTAGTAGTTCTTAGCAAGTTATCACAACTGTTCATTTTAATATTAAAAGTGTTCCCAAGTTGTGGTCAGTCTTCAACAAGCATAAATTTACCAAGTGTTTAGAAAAGGGGAAGCAAAACCAATTAGATACAAATTTCCTTCAATACCTTGATCTTTTCTGGTTTGTTGTCTCATATAGATAATTACATTTCTCAGTGATGCTGTCCTGGTGGTATATCAGTTGAAAATTCACAGAAGAAAATATATTTGCCCCAAAATATATCAAGAGTATTTCACAAAGTGTTTCTATATTCATAAAGCCCTTGCTGTTTATTAGTGTCACCATATATTTAGAATTGTTATCAAGGTATTGGGAAAACCTCAAGACAAATGTGTAATTCATGTTTTTTATCTGTTATACTCATTGTATGACATTAATTTCTGTTCATGAAACATTTGCAAAAATTATTCTCAAAATCACTCTGTAATCTAATTTTTTATCTCATTCATTTCTTGACAGCTGACTTCTGAAATGGTGATATTATTGTCATTATTTACTGAACTTGTGCTATATTTGTTACTTTAGAGATAGGTAGATTATATCGAATTTGGGGACTATTGGAAACATACATTCAAATATTTGTTCAATTTTTTAAAATTATGTCTTTGTTCACCAACTTCAAGATTTTCATAAACAGTAAATAACATGCCGTTTTCAAGAACAAGATCTGAAATATTAATTTAAACCAAGCTGTTGGTTTTTTTTTTTCCTCACTGCTAAATCAAGTACACTGAACAGGTTCATGAAAAAAGAGCACAACACTCTTTCACCCGTGTTTAATTGTCTTAGATGGGAAACACAATTTAAGATTTGCAAAATGTTTTTTAACATCATTCATTTAGTTCTGCTAAGTGGCTGTAAGATCATTGAGTACAGCAAAGGATAAGGATATTTTATTACAGACATAACTTCTCTATATACACTTACAATTTCCTTGAAACACAGCCCCAAAATGGTATAAATCAGACAGAATAGAAAAGCACTATCTATTGTTATTTTAAGATTGGAATCAAGAATGAATAGTAATTATGTTCCTGTCCTTCATACAAAACTTTGGGACAAACATCCTCTCCCTCATTCTGATTTGCAGGAGATTATAATTTTACTTTCTACTATTTACAAATAGTTTTCCACTCAGAAATTATTTTCCAATCCCATCATCTGTACTCTGTTTAGGATTGTTGGTTGCAGAAAAACGTAAGCATTCAGTAATTGTTTTTTGGACAGCATAGTACAAGTAATGTACATTCATCCTAAAAGATTTGGAGAGAAAGGCTGTAGGTGGTAAACTAAAGTATGTTCCCCTGTATCACCCAGATAACAAGGGCTAAAGCCATGCCTTTCATTCTGCTTTGTATTGTTGATAGAGCCTGTGGTGATGATCCAACATTATCATGCAAGGTAAGTGATAGTGCTTCTCAGTCTTGAAGCCTATTAACATTAATATCTTGGAGCATTGCTAGAATTTAGGGTTACTTTAACTATCATGCCTATTGTGTCTCAAAATGAATTGTCAATTCAGCCAAAATTTAGTGGGTTGTACAAATAGTATTTAAGATGCTTTTGACAACCAAGAATTCATTTCTAAAGGGAAGATATCTTCTTCCTTAAGGAGCAAAGAAGCAAAGAATATCTAGATGAGAGCTCTGATTTAAGGAACAGGTCTTCACTGCTCCCAGTATCTAAAACTGACAATTTTTTCTTACTGTACAGGTGTAATATATTAATCAGGAATGTATATTTACCATTCAATTTTGATCTAAGGAAACTGTTTATTTTACACCCATATGCCTTTAGTGGCTTTACTCTTTTTTTGTTCTCTTCCATTTACCCCATCCTTAATGACCAAAGTTTAGTTATTTAGAACAACATAATGAGCTGTTGTCTCAGACTACTGCTACTGAGTACTTATGCTTTGGCATCATGACTAGTTTAGTTACTGGGCATGACATTCAAGCGCACATCATATCCATAATCAGTTAAACCATATGCAAATACTGAACATTTTATCAGCTCTTGCCTAACCTTGCCTTAAGCATGGAAAATGTTCACTAGCTGTTGCAGTTTGTTGTAGCTGTGATGCTGAGATGGCTTTTGCAAAGCAGCAGTTACAGTTTGCTGCGAGTTTCAGACAGTAAACATATGTCAGTTCAAGGCCAAACTTACCTCTGACCAATCAGAGATGGATTCATAGTGCCTCTGTGAATCACGTGTAGGAGAAAAAAACTTGCAGGCTGGCGCACTTTGCCACAGGAACAGAGAGTGGGAAGATGTGACCAGCTGCACTGATAGCCAAGGAGTGGGGGGGGGGGGGGAAAGAATGCAGCTTGTGGAGAAGACCATGGTGAAGCGGGTTGTCCCCTCGCAGCCCATGGATGAGGACAGGGAGCAGAGACATCTGTACCCTGTGAAGAGATTGATCCACGCCTCAGCATGTTTGCCGGGGGACTTGTGACTTTGCCAGGAGCCAGGCCAGGGGAGTCTGGGCCCGAATGTCAGCACCCCATGGAAGGGAGTCCTGCTGAGAGGCTGGTGGTGAGGAGATGACCCCCCTATGGAAAGAACTCGCGCTGCAGAAGTCCGTGGACACGACTCTCATGTGGGTGGGACCCCATGGTGTAGCAAGGGAAGTGTGTGTGTGGAATGCCCCCCCCCCCCCCAGCTGAGACAGAAGACAGCTTGGGTGGAATGGACTGAAACCCCCCACTCCTCATTCCCTGCCCCTCGTGGTGCTGCGATGGGAAGGATGAAGGGAGCGAATTGATGATTAAAGTCAAGTGTGCTAAGAGGCGAGGGGTGGGGGGAAGTGTTAAGATCTGGGGAAGGAAAGCAACTGGTACTGCTGGAACCTCACTCCCCATTCCCTGCCCCTCCCTGCACCATGTTAGGGGGGAATAAGGGAGTAAAACCATGATGAAGCTTAAGTTTGCTAGGAAGGGGAGGGGGGGGGGGGAAGGCGCTTTAAGACCTGGCCGTTTCTTACTCTTATCTCATTCCGGTTCACTGGGTGTATTAGTTGTAGTTGTAATAAATCACTTTCCTTTATTCTGTGCTGAGTCTGTTTTGCCCATTACACTAATTGAAGGGTGATCCCTCTGTCCTTATCTCAGGGCCTAAGCGTACAAAAATATATTTTCTCCCCTTTTCGGCTGAAAGGGGATTTGAGCAAGCGGCTTGGTGGGCATTTGGCCTCTGGCCAGGGCCAAAACCATCACACTAGTTTATTGCAGAACAAAAGTAATTGTTAGCATGTTAAACAATAATCTAGCCTTTCAGTCTCCGTCCCATCCTACAACCCCTCAGATTTTCTGATTCTTCTATTCAATTTCTACTGACCTCTCTCATGTTTAATATTTGTTTACTCACTAGGTATTTGCTTCAATATGGGAAGCTATTATTATTATAGATTTGTCTGTATGTATTCTGTGGCTGTCATTTGAATTAGAATAGGGGTTTCAGCCAAAATCTTCCCAGTTTTCAATAAAAGATACACAAGTGTCACTTTTCAGACAAAATTTGTAATCTTAATCTCTGAGATATGTCAAAATATACATAGCATCACAGTTTAAGCATCTCATGGCCCTGTTTGGTGGGGAGAAGGAGGAGTGGACTGGAATTTGAACTTCCTCTGCCCTTGATTTTTGAGATATTACAGTGGATTTTCTATTCTTAAAAGAACTAAAGTTTGATGGAAGAAGATGGCCAGTAGGAAGTGAGTGAGGTACCTGAGCTGAAGAATGAGAATTTGCAACTGAGTTGTGTAAATTAAAAAAAAAAATCTTTTTAAGAAAATAAAAATTATTTAAGAATAGAGAGAGCATTATTCCAGGTAGAGTCTGTTACTTCTTTCACATTGTCTGTTAGATTGTAAGCTCTTTACTGCTGACTCTCTATTATTCATTTATAGAGCAACTAAACTAAAGAAAGCATAATTATTTCCTATAATAAATATAACAAAAATCAGTATTTTTTTCACATAGGAATATCTCTCTATTTATATATCTATATATGTAGGAACAAAGAGCAAGAGAGGGAGACCATGTATTTTTAATGTTTTGAAATTCAGGGAAGACATTTTCATAATGAGTTAGCTCACAAGTAAAATATAGAATATTGAGCAAATTTATGATTATATAATATGTTATCTGTGGTATAACTTCATAGAAGGTAATATATTTATTGGATACAGGATTTAAACTTAGTTCAGTCACAACTCCAGAAGTTATAAATGGTTTACTTGTCTTCTAGGCTTAGTTACTAGCTGCAAGCCACCCTTCACCAATTTCCATACAAGGAACTGCAGGATTTTAGAAAACTAGTTTTATAACTTAACATGAGCCAACAGTGTGCTCTTGGGGCTCAGAAAGCCAATGGTATCCTGGGCTCCATCAGAAGAGGGGTGGCCAGCAGGGACAGGGAGGTGACTGTCCCTCTCTACTCTGCCCTCATGAGGCCCCATCTGGAGTACTGTGTCCAGATCTCAGGGCCCCAATACAAGAAAGATGTGGAACTGTTGGAGAGGGTTCAGAGGAGGGCCACAAAGATGATTAGAGGGCTGGAGCACCTCCCCTAGGAGGAGAGGCTGGAGAAGGTGGACTTGTTCAGCCTGGAGAAGGCTGTAGGGGGACCTCATTGCAGCCTTCCAGTACCTGAAGGGAGCACACAAACAGGAGTGGAATCCACTTGTTAAAAGGGTAGACAATGTCAGGACAAGGGAGAATGGATTAAAGCTAAAGGAAGGAAGATTCAGATTAGATATTAGGGAGAAGTTTTTTACAGAGTGGTGAGGGGCTGGAACAGGCTGCCCAGAGAGGTGGTGGATGCCCAGTCACTGAAAGTATTCAAGGCCGGGTTGGATGGGGCCCTGGGCAACCTTGTGTAGATCCAGACCTGGAGGGTTGGAACTCTATGATCCTTGGGGTCCCTTCCAACCCATGCCATTCTATGATTCTATGCTTGTATGATAATCTTGCCCATTTTTAAAGACAAGTACTTTCAATGGATATGGAGAAAATGGTAGGATCTGTATTGACAGAAATTTATTTTTTTAAAAAAAGTTAATTTCAATTCTTAGCCAACTTATTTATGACACTCAAGCTGCCAAGAATTACTGTGCCAAATCTGTCCATTTTTACATGCTAGCTACTTCATATTCAAAAAACCTCTTCAAAGAATATTTCCTCAGGTTACATCACATGCAACCACCCACAGCCCCAGATCTTGTCTACCAATTCAAGTAATTCAGATAGTAGGGTGTCAGAGCAACATAAGCCTGTCACATATGAAGGGTTATTTAGGCATTGGGGTTTTATTTTACTGGGTTTTTTAAGACCAAATGAGAACACAAAAATTGCTTTTTTCAACCTTAACCTTACAAATGTCTGTATTCTCTCTTGGAAATTACTCCCACTAATAATGAGTGCTGGCTGCTAGAGGTCCTGAAGATAATGATTTCTGTAGAAAGTCATGTTAATCAAAAATTTCAACAAAATAGCTTAATAATCTCCCCCAAAACACCACTTTGTGAACATTTTGTAAAACATGGTTTTACGAAGATTCCCATTCTGCCACTTTAAACTCCATAGAGCAGTACTTGGTTTAAAATAAACAGCTCTCTTTAATTGAAGGGATTGGTTCAGTCAGGGAAGTATTATTCACCCTGAGTGAGAATGGCAGAATTTGACCAAAAAAGCCAGGGCAGACTTTGCAATGTCAAGCCAACACATTATTTTTAAACAGCCAACAACCAGGAAATGGTAATTCTATGAGGAGGGGGAAAAAAAGTCAATAAAGAAGGAGAAAATTCTGTCTTAATTTTAGCAGGGATGCTGGTTTTAATTCATCTAATTGTGTTAAACTGCTAATAGGCTAATTTGAAGAGCCCAGCACATTCAAGAGGCTGGTATTTAATTAACAAAATCGTGCTTCGCACAATGCCAGACAAGGGGTCACTCCTTGAATAAGGAGCTCCCTAGAGGGGAAAAAAGCATGATTAATGTTGCAGAAATTTCTCATTCATTATTTTGCCACTAAATATCATTGATTGGAAAGGACACTATTGTTTCTTATTTACTTTATTTGGCATAGTTTTCCCTCTTTACTTATACAAGCTTGTCTATTTATCTGATCTCTGCATCCTCTTTCAGCTAGGTTTTGACCTTTACCTGGCTTTATGCATTTGAATTTATATTTATAAACTCAGTGACAGTGTTATTCATGTAGTCTCCTGCCTTGGTGGTAGTATTTTCACTGATGCCAATTTAGCATCCTTCTAGAAGTTCCAATTCTATGTCAGGAAAATGGCTGCATCTGGCTTTGAAGGATTTTGCATGCCACTAATAATGCTGGGCAAACTTCAAAGGATTCATATAAATGCTTAGAAGTTCAGCTACTCTCCCAGTCAACCCAAATGTCTTAGCTTTAGGATGAAACCTTGTAAGAGCTGATTACTTCAGTTCAATTTTATTTCAAGGGATTTCTCGGAATGAATAAAGGTAACAAATCCAGCACCCATTTGGACAGCGTGCACGCACAAAACTTAAACAGTGATAAGCTGCTGGGAATATTGATGAACAGGGAGAAGAGATTGTTTGAACAAAAGGCATTTTAACAAGCAAAGAGATGCTACTTGGTGAACATATTCAAGAATGCTAGCAGGCATGATTTCATAGGTAGAATTCAGAGTAATTTTCAGTCAAGCAAGTTTCTTCCCTGCTCCTTAAATCAGGGCAATTTAAATATAAGTTTACTACTGCTCAACTGAGGCAACATTCAAGAGGATAGCTATAAATAGCAGTGAGGATCTTTAAAGGCAGTTTTTGTCAGTGGCAAGATGCTTTCGCTCCTTGCAATTATAAAACTACCCGTGCAGCTATATTCACCACAGTATCATTGCATCAACAGCCAGACTTCTCAATTAGCAGTAGGAGTTGCTTCTGGCACCATACTTTCCGTAGCTAATACTGTACTTGTTATCCTCAAGTATTTTAAGTTAAGATCAGTGACCTTCTCTTATTTATTACATGAAGGCTACTTGATGTTGAAACGGCCTCAAAGAGTAAGTTTGTTAAAATGTATGTAAACATATATGCAGAAACTCTAGGATAAACACTTACATTTATATTGCATGAAAGGCTGTAACATTCTTTCCGGCATTTCTAGTTCTTCCAGACTTTAGTCTATGGACAGTGTTCAATAATTGTAAGATAACTTTTTACTTTAAAAAAAGAGAGTATTTCCACAACACATGTGGAATATATAATTACTCCCTGCAACTCAATCCATACACAATACTTGTGCAAATGACAAAGTAAATAATTTTTTGAAAGAAAAATAATTAAGAACCAATAAAAAATAGCAGGAGGGCAATGCTGAATGTGCGGGCCTAGTATTTTAACCTTTGGTAATAGTCTAAGAAAAAGGCAATTGCATTTACATGCTATCAGCAAATAGGTTGAAAAAAATATTTGTACATTAGCCAAAACCTAGTTCCTTTAAATTTCAGTAGTAACTAGCAATAGGTTCTTCTCACTTCACAACCTAAATAATAGCTTTAGTTACTTCACTGTTCTGGTAACAGTTCCCTTGAAAATTTTTTCTCTGTTACCTAGCGCATTTGTATGATTCACCATCAATATTTAGCAATCTAGGGAATATTTAGAGCTTAGATTTCATCAGTGCAACTCTAGGAAAAGCAGCTTTATGGTATATGCTGTGGAAAAAAATTTTTATCAAGACTATGGACATGAATTGCCTTGGACATATTTATGACATAATTGTAAGAAATATGAAAATTCTTGACTATAATTTGTGAATCATTAACTATGTTAAAACTGACCAACATAGTTAAAATTCATTCTTTTGAGAATAATTTCGAGTGGAAATTTCAGTAAATCACTTTAGAACAATCACATGCTCCCATAATAACTTCTTCATAATCCTGGATCTTTAATATATTTAAATAGAATAAATATCTGAATCAAAAGATAAACTGTTTTTTAATAGGTGAACGATACCTTAAAAAAAATATTTACTGGACATTTCATTTTAAACCAAACCTTCCACATTCGCTCCACCCTCTAATTGCAAATACAACCAGAACATGATCCTGAATTACACCTTTAAAAGTTAGATTAACTGATTTAAATGTAAGTATATGATCCTTGCTCAGTTCAGTATGGATTCGCACCGTATTTCTCATAGCTCAATTACAAAGCAAGAAATATGTTCTTCCTGGAGAATAAGGTGGTGCTTCAATTGTTAAACAACAATTCATCATCATTTAAAGCCTCCCTTTGATGCACTCACATAAGCAATAGTAGCACAGCTTTACCACACTGCCCTGACTTGTGACATCACTGTCAGGTGGTATTTCAAAGAAATAATAAATAATAAATAATGTCTAGGAAAGACACCAACTTTTTTTATCAAATAAACTTCAGTGTGCAAGCAGACACATATAAAGTATGCTGCAATAAATTTAACAGTACATTAGCTAAGTACATATAAAGTATGCTGCAATACATTTAACAGTACAACTGGCTAAGTTTCTAGTGATCTTCAAAATGCTGCTAAACATCGCTACGAAGAAAAAAATATTAGAAAAGCAATAGATAACGTTCTCCCTATACACAGTCCTTAAATAAAGTCTAAATTTTCCTATAAGAAAAATAAACTATGAAATTACTTAAGCAAAATACATGTTTGATGTCTTTCACTGGAGGAATATAGAGTACAAACTTACTATTGAAACTTAAAAACGTCTATTTAGGCTTTTAAATTGAAAGGCTATCTTGATTTTTTTCATTCCAAGAGAGCGATGGCTAAGCTCCAAATTCAAAACACATCCTTTCTATTCAAGGTCCTCTGTTAGATTTTCTGTCAGCCACCCACAGGTAACCAGATGCTCAGCTACTCCATAGCGTTTCCTATTAGCTTTCTATCTCTGAAGACTTAGAAAATGACAGGCACAGAGATTTAGCTAGCATTTGGTCTGCATCTGAGCTGTGCAGCTCTCACCATTTACACAGGAGTTGACTAGTGCTCAGCACCTTTGAAAGCCATAATTCCATGAACGCTCACTAGAACTTACAGTCAATAGCTTCTACATGGAAAATATCTTGGGCTTTCAACATCTTTCTTGCCTCAATTTGTCTTATTTACCTATCATCTTATTTCTCCATATGTCACTCCACATGCAAGGGCTTCCTAATAATTCCAAAGTCCTAAATCTGTTGGTGTTCTTACACTTTTATGGCTAGTTAACGGTCTGTGTTAAATAATTCCTCCAAAATTTCCTTAGAAAGTGTGCTTGTGGTGCCTAACAACCTCAGGAGCCAACAACGAATGATGCCCATGGTCACAAAGGGTAAAAAATGTTCTTTTTATTTGTCAGATTTTAAGAGTTTCATTGAAGACAAGGTCTGCTGAATAAAAGGTCAGAAGTAATAAAAACTAAAGAACCAAATAATATGTTCGATATGAGCTTACATCTGCTTCATTTGGAAGCGCTTCATAAGAAAGCATACTTATAAAAGGGAGAACATAAGGGCAATCTGAGGATTGGTTACATATTAATTACATTAAAAGAAATACCACATTACATCTTCGGGCCTCAGAAATTACTCTGAAGTCAGTGATCAGAATACCAACAGAAAACAAAATCATTTCTCCTGGTGTTTCTGAACAAAGCAGAATTTCTATTTTTTTTTAAGATATAAGAAATAGCCCTTCATCAAAGAGTGATAAAGATGTGCTTATGCTTATCCCTAGGAAGAAAAGCTTTCAAACTGGGACTTGATTTGAGGATGTGTTTAAATAGAGCTTAGAGTAAGAATGTCTCGCTGATCAGGCCGTGCATCAGCCTTTGCCTTGATAAGATATGACATACCAGAACAGGGCTCTACAGCAATGCTGTGACCAGAAAATTCACAATGATGGAATGATCCAAGGGGGTGGACTTCTTTAACTGCATTCAAAATATTTTGCCCGATTAACTCTGCAGTAGGAAGACATTACTTAGGCTCCGTGTGGAATGGAATTATACTGTATTTCCCAGAGCTAACTTACCAGCTTTTTTGTAAACCATTCCTCATCTCCTTTCCACTCCTCGATGTCATTGTGCCTTCTCAAATGAACTCTCCAGAGCAATTTCTCTGTTTTCCTTTTGCACAGCCACAACACCTTTCTGTACCCATCCTGTCATATGCAGAGGCTATCCAAACTGGGGGGATGGAAATCTTGATAAAAAACTTTTTAACCATTTAATACTTTTAACTTGCTTAAAATAGTAGTAGTAATAAAACCAGAAATAAGTCCTTTGACCCTGAGTCATCACAAAATTTGAGATGGATCTGTCTAGGATTTTTCACATATTCTGTGTCTTATAAAAAGTGAATAGTCTTGTAAACTAAAAAGTCAGGTGTCCTGGTTCTAGCCTGGCCAGGGTTAATCTCCCCAGGCAGCCAGCCCAGGTGAGATGCGTCAGCTGGGCTGTTTCCACACCACCTGGCATCACTCCCCCATAAACTGGGCTTGTCAGACAGAGGCCATTCCGCGCAGTTCCAGGACAACAACAGTCCTCTTTTCTATGCCCAACTTGGGGCTTGAAAGAGAATTGTGCTCTACTGCTACCTCATCCTTTTGAGCCCCCTCTAGTTGCATGCAGATATCCTCTGAGGCTGACAAACATAGATGATATCTTGTTTTTATGGGGTGGTATCAAAAACAGGTGGTGTTTTTGGGTTAACTCAGCTCACCTGGGCTGGCCTAACTCAGCTCACCTGGGCTGGCCATAACCAGGACACCAGGTTTTACTAGTCTGTAAGTTTGTTGGGGCTTTCTTTGTGTTTGGTTTGGGGTTTTTTTTTTTTACTGAGAAAACAAAAACTATGTCAGAGGAGAAAAAGTGTCTATCCTGTGTACTTAAAAATGTTTGCTTTTAGACTTTGTTTCAGTCACTCTGTGAATTAGTTACAGCTTCACAGACCACCTCAGTGTTTCAAAATGAAAGGGGTTTTTTTCTTCTGTCATTTTACTGCATGCTCCTCACTTTTATCACCAGTTACTTTGCATGCCACCAATTTTGCAGCTCCCAGTTCATGTTTGCTTGTTCCTCTGCCTCATGTTATATCTAGAAGATTTTTTCCCCAACAGCTAACTCATTTGATTGCAAGGAATTTTCTCCCCTGCTGAAAGAATTCCTCTTTCCTTCAAAAAAGATGACTTCTTCCTTAGTAAATTTCAATGGCAAACCAAGAAAAAAGTTAACAGATATTGTCCTTCACAGGATTAACTACATTAACCTGTTCAATTTCTCCTTTGCAATGGACAGGAATCAACTCTTTTGGAAACCTAATACAAAAAAATTGGGAATCAGTACTCCAGTCTCACAGTTATAAACGAAACTATTATGTATGCACAAGTGCTATACTATGTGGAAGGACAGCACTTTTGGTGAAAACATTAGTCTAGCACCTCAGAGGCCAGATGTTTACTGTGACCATGGCAAAGTTACTTAACTCTTTTGGTCTCTCTTGCACCCTCAGGCTAATAATGTGCCCATGGCTGGTCTGAAGATGAGAACTGAGGTGTTCAAATACAGTAATTGAGTATGAATTAGTAACAATAGAACAAAGAATCTGAAAGTTGCAGTTTATCATTGACCAAATCTGAAAAGAAAAGCACAAAGCCTGAACTGCTTCAGGTTTAAACTAGACAGGGCATTCAGCAGGGTAGGTCTGAGGCTAATTCTTTTATCTGCACAGAATCTTGAAAGTGCAAGAGGACCAAGAGCATCATATCACTTCAGAGCTACAAAAGAGAGATACCTCTATATGTGTTTGTGCTAAAGATGTTAGACAAAATTACATTTGAAGGGAACAATATGTAAGATACAAAATTGAAACACACACTCTGGTGGATGCACAACTGATTTTCAGGATTATAGACAGTGGTCTGATGCATTAACATATGCTTCAGAATTAATTCAGTCACTTATCATAGAATCATAGAATCTTTAAGGATGGAAAGAGCCTCTAAAACCATCAAGTCTAACTGTCTGTTCAATACCACTGTGTCAACTAAACCGTGTCCTGGGGTGCCACATCTACACATTTTTTTAACACCCCCATAGACCAACATACCAGTGTCTCCACCACCCCTCTGGGTAGCCTGTTCCAACGCCTGACCACTGTTTCCATGAAGAAATTTTTCCTAATATGCAATCTGAACCTCCCCTGAGACAACTTGAGACCATCTCCTCTCGTCTTTTCTTTTTTGCTCTATATGCTACAGGCAGCTTCTATCATACTTTGGAATAAAAGACTATTTTCACCCAAGGAAAACACTGACTGTAGGGCAAGTTGACTGCAACCCTAAAAGGTACCAAAGTGCTTCTAAAGGAAGTCAGTGGTATCAGTGTGTTGTTAGCACAAAGAGTTTTGCCCTAAAGATCCACTCTAATTGTGCCTCCTGGTTTGCTAATGAAGACAGAGCCAAAGAAAATAGATTTTCACTATTTTGAATCAGTCTAGGACTTATTGCAGTAAAACTTATTTGTAAACGAGATTTGGCTTGCAGGGTACGGATGTCTAGCCAGACCTGTAGTACTGGCTTCTTCATGAGCCAATAATTTCAGTTTTATATACACTTTTATAATTTTCAGGACCTCTAGTCTTTTGCTTCTCTTGCTACTTGCAGCAGTTAAGAGGATTGAATGACACTTAAGTCTCTTTATTAGCTCTCAGGAAAGTGCTTCTTACTGAGCATGCTACCTGATAATGAGGCACACAGAGAACTTCCAGCATACCAGGTCAGTGCAGGAGAACTACACTTATTTTTTTCAATTCAGAATCTTTAGCTGAGAGGGTCATCCTTAGCCTGCTAATGACTAACTTCATAGTTCCCATGCTAAACTGCAGGCATAAGAAAGCAGCCTCCAATATTTAAACCCTAGCAGGTAGCTTACCATTTTTAATTTAAGGAAGAGAAAAGGAATATTTTGTGAGCACTAGGAATTGCATTGGTGGCAAAGGCCTGCATTTTCTTGTGCAGCTATACTGGGAAGGAAAAAGGATCGAGAGAGCCATGGATTTTCTCACCACAGATGGTGTAGGAGACTTTCTCTATATGCAGCATTCGGAGTAACGATCACAGCTGACATGAGGTAGTCCTGCCACAGGCTGCTATAGTAAGTGACCACAAGTGCATGCTTGCTGTTTATCTGAGAAACAAACTACACCTTTGGTACTTCCCCAAAGGTTTTTCTCATAGAATGATTATTATGACTCGTTGTCATTTTCCATTCAGCATCCCTGGGTACAGTTCAGGTTTATCTTTAGAAAGCTATTTTTAAATACTGTAAAATATATAAACAGTTTTGGTCTTGCTGGTTTGTCAAAATCTATTTGCATTAGTAAGATATGATTGTGCTCAGATACACCCCTTAATATTGGGTAGTTCAGTTACAGAATCGTAGTGCCAAAACCTATTTAGCCCTCACGTAAATTGTGTGGAATGTAAAAGCAGGGAACAGCAACATGCAACTAAACGTGTCACACTGCAGGCACAGCAGCCCGCAGGACAGACCCTGAAATTAACTAATGAATGCAAATGGACGTGCCATTAACTACGCCAAAATACTTCGCTGAAAGAATATGGCAAATTAAAAAAATAAACTTTTAAAGTATCAAGCATGCCAGATTTCAGTGTCTTCATTTGTACAGGTTTTAGGACTAAACACAAAAAATATTAACCAACCCTGATACCAAGGTGATATCTTCTGCTAGGGAAAGATATAGTGAAAACCAATTTATAGTTTGAGTGACACAGGTTAAGATGCTCACCACTGCTTCCCCTTCTTCCCACTAGTAACACCAAGAGGCAAGCTAGCTCTGTGTTCCTCAGAGGGACAGTGAATACTAAGGAGAAAAGGTGTCAATGACAGATTTGCTCTAAGTAACTAAACATTATGGCATGTTTGGCTTCTAGAAAATGATCCAGCTGCATTTCCAAGCAGAAAAGAAATCCTTGCACCCTACACAATAAATACATTTTTATTTGGAGATCAGGATAGTATGTGAATTTTATTTACTTATTTGGCTTTTTCTTGCCATTCTGTTTCAAAAATAAGCACTGTAGAATATGGCATTTGCTGCTGCCTACTTCAGCAATGGTAAAATGAAAAATATTTTTAAGATCCTCAATATTTTTATTACACACAAAAAAGATGTGAGAACAATCAACTTGTCTGTAGAACAGAGCACCTTATCAGTATAAAACTGTCACAGAGCAAGCAAAGAGGAAGAAAAATAAAGTTGTGCTGTCACTGCATAAACTAACATCATAAAAATAAATGTACCAAAGCAATAGACTTTAAAAGGTGAGATTTCTCTGATAGCCTACAGCTTTAAGTATGTGTATGATACATCCAATGCTAATGAGGATAATCCGTGTTTCATTTGGAGAACGGATAAACACATGAACATCAAAAATATATAAAATTGTATCATGCAGGTCTTCAATCTAAAAAGATTCCTCACAAATTTACATTGTCGTAACTGGGAAAAGAGTCAAAATACCTGCCATAAATAATGTCTTCCAGTTGCTGAATGGTGGCAACCAAAGAATCTGTTTGGATTTTTTGACTGTACATTGCACTCTAGCTTTTGTAATTCATGCTGCAATTTTTATTTAAAAATGTTGAGCAAGCTGCAACCAAGACAAGAACAACAGACGAGTCAGATAAAGGCAAAGAGAAATGGTCCAAATACAATAATTAAATCCAGCAAGTAATGAAAAGGGGAAAACAGATTAAAAATGTGAAGGAGGGTGAATAGTGTCAAAAGGAAGGGGAAAACTAGCTGGAGATCTAATAGCAGTGAAGGAAATGCTTATTTCAGGGAAAAAGGTGAAGTGGCATACATTAGCCAGACAATGAGAAGTTTCTGTAATATTACTGAAAATCAAAGAAAACAATCCAAATGATGTCTCCTAGGAAAAGTTTACAATGCAAAGTTTAACCCTAGCTTTTAAAAGTCCATGGAGATGAAATACATTGCTCATACCAGTATCCTGAAACACCTCTACTTCTTTGCTTCAGAATGATAATATGTCATGAGAATACCAGTGAGAATGTGCTTTCTAGTTTTTGTATTGTTATTATGCAGTGCTCCTCTGAATGTGGAGAGTTTGGAATAGAACTGTATTTTTTCAATGACCATCTTCTATGAGACTTTAAAAGTTATATTACATTTAGTTAAATTACCAGTGTGCTTAATATTTTGTTTTCATCAATTCATTAAAACCTACTATTAAAATGTCTACTTTATCACAAATTGGCATTTTTGTGTCATAGGAATATTATCCCTGTAGTTAGAAATACTTCTCTTCATGTGTTCACAGCAGCCCTTGTATACCACCACTTTGAAGCTATGAGAAAAGAGGGAGAAAAAAAAAGATTCAGTGGATTTTTGTAGGAAACACTGTTTTCATAATTCTTGACGGTGTGTCGACTTTGGGATTCAAGTGATAAACAGGATATCTTAATTCACCATGAAATGAGTGCATCCAGTATCCCTGCACTACCTCACTAGAGTATGTATTAATAGTTGTCATCTCAAAGGCTTGTCACTCAATAGGTTATTCCAATTCTATAAATTATGCACAATGCTAAAAAATTTAAGTTTCGTGACGCATACTACAGAATTGAGTTTTGACATCTGAGTTTTTATATGCTTCAGTTTTTATCATCAGTTTAACAGTTTCAGAAGCATAAAAAGCCAGCTTTTTCTTAAATATAAATATGATATATAACTTCTACGTTTTGTTCCCTAACAAGTTCGTGCACAACATTAAAACTTGCTATTTCACATACTTTAATTCTAATGATTTTTTTTCCTTTCTTTACATGTTAGAACACTCTAAGGAAAAAAAAAAGACAATAAAGATAAATATGCATAGAGACATGTATAGGTGGAAACACAAGTGCATATTTTCATACACGGCAATTTAATTCAAAAGTTCACTGAATGCTGAGAATTATAACTGTATCTCAGCAGAGGAGTACACTTCAGATTATTATAGAAGCAGTAAGATAACTCTGAACTCTGAGGCCATTCTTCACCACAAATAAACTCTCACATGTCAAATGACTGAGCAGCCTATGGAAATTTGTGCCAACAGAACCAGACTCATGCCTTTGGTTTTCTTGCACTACTTCCAGTTTCTGGTTTTGCTGTCACGATTCAAATATTTACATTGCAGCCTATAGGCATTCTTTCAATATGTTCTATTGTTTTCCTAAACCTTAATTGATTGAGTCTCATTACAAACTCACAAAAACCAAACCAAAGCCAAACCACCACCACCAACAACAAAAAGACTGGAAGACCCTAAAACCCACTAAATGTGATATATCAATTCAACAGAGTTTGTATATTAGTACAGAATTAAATATTGTATTGATACAGTCCCGATGCCCTGCATTCTTGGTACATGTGCCACCATACTGGCTGTGAAGATCTTGAGCATATTAAAGATTGTTAGTGACTTCCTCACATGGAACAATCACATATTGTAAACACGCCCTTAATATAAGCAGAGGAAAGTTGCATTGAGAGCTTTTTTTGCTTTGGTAGGTTACTTGGAAGTAAAGTATTTCAGCAGACAGAAGTGAAAGTTTGGTTTCTTAGAAATATGTTCCTTGCATGTCCACTTCTGAGACAGTGTTCTCCATCTCTCTCTCTCTCTCTCTCTCTTAGTCTTTGCCTTAGCAGTCACAGGAAACAGGGAATTTAAACTGTGACCCTTAGGCCACTCTGAGAAACTTTTTCCAAGCTTAAAGGTATGAGAGTCTTAGATACCCTTTTTCACAAATGTTTTGAGATTTGGCCTCTCATATATGCAGCTTACTTCAGTGCTTCATTGGACAAAAAGAGAGAATGAAACTAAAAGATCTATAAACGAGTAATCATGATTCAGTGAAAATGATTGGATCTGGATGACAAGAGGAAACAAGCAGCTCAGGAGGGTGTCAGTGGGGCGTAGAAACCTTTATTCTTTAGTATTTACTAGATGCAGCAACAACAGGTATCTATATGACAATAATTGAAACACAAATGACTGATGGCTGATGAGATAATATTTGTCTGGCTTCAATGAGCTTCATTATTCAAAAAAGGTTTTTTCCTTCTTTTCATTTCCTTTTCACAGAAACCTACCAATGTTCTAATTAAGGATATTGGACACTAACAAGTTATAATAAGTTTAGCATATCACAATTATTCACTTCAGTGCATACGCTCCCCCTCATATTACAAGGAACAAATGATAACATCTATCAATTTCCCTTTAATAAAAGGCATCAGAATCGATATCCATTCCTATACGTTGCTGCTTTAGATATGACGTCTCCCCGCAGCATCCTTACAGGCTGAGCAGCACTTCCTGTCTGCTTAATCCTGCCAGCACTGTATTTGGTGGGTTTAATGCTACCTTTCATACTCTATTAGAATTATTTGAGATTTTCAACTGGCATCACTCCCAGTGAATTGAGGGGGTTTTAACAAAGTATTTTAATGACTATGTTCTTCAAGGAACAGTCTCTTGTGCCCTCATCTGAAAGTAACAGGCAATTAGTGAACTCAGCATACTACGTGTGTTAGTGCTCTGTATCATGAAAATGGAGGCAATGAAATATCTCATCTGCCTTTAAAGAAACTGGGAAACAATTTTGCAGGAGAAAATACTTTCCAACATCATATCCTTGTCACTGTAGATGGATGAAGATGAACATTTAATAGGTAATAAAATTGTCTACCTCCTGTTTTGAGGACCAGTCGGCACCATGTCCCAGAGCTTTACATCTTCAAGAACTTTGTGGGGAATGTTTCCCGTGACAGGGGTCGACAGTTATGACTAAAAGATTTCTGTATGTAGGGACAAGACATTCATTCCTTAGGAGCTAATTCTGAGGAATCATAATTTAGGAAAGGAGGCTGTCCTGAGAAAAAAAAATGAAAGGTATTCCTCAGAAAGCTAATGCTGCCAACACCCAGAACAAAACCAGCTCATGAATAAAGCCTATAGTGATGTGCAAGGCCAAAGGCAGTGGTCTAACACTTAAACTCTATTTATCTCAAACCTTAACTCTTGAGAATAGTTCCAATCCCCTGGAAGTCCATAATGATCAATATTTGGCCTAGAATATAAAGTGTTCTAGGCAAGACTGGCTAGAATAGAGGAACTGGAAGGGAAAGAAAGGATTTTATTGGTAAACAACTCTGTAATTGATTTGATTAGGGTCTTATACCTACCCCTTCCACCAAGAAACAGCATTATTATTTCCCCCTGCTGAAGCACTCACGAAAATTTACTTCCTCTTTTCATCTTGGGTGATTTGGGACTAACGAAAAATGCTATGCAAAGCCATATACAGAAACAGGTAGTGAACACCTCACAGGAGCCTCCCAACCCTAGGTTTTATTTCTAAATAGACCACTCAACCCAGGATTACAATTGTTAAGGCTTTTTTCCTAGAGAAGCAGCGTGACATTATATAACCAAATTCTCACACTGCTCAAGCAAGACAATTGGGATGCATGGAATGTGTTAAAAACTTCCATGCATGAATTCAAATAATTGTCTTATACTTTGACGCCAAGGGGTGAAAGCTGACTTTCATATTTACATGTATTTCCTGAGAAACTCTTGGTATAGTGACACAAATATGTGCATTGGAAATCAACTTGACTGCCTTTAACTCTATTCAAGAAAGAAAGTAGATTGAGAAAGCTAGATCAAGCCAAGAAGGGCTAGAAGCTGGAAGTGTGTCTTAGCAAAGCACTAGCAGGCGCAAGGAAAAAGCCTGTGCCTTCTTGTCAAGAACAATCAGCTGTGTGGGTACACATTCAGATAGTAGTATTCCACAGAAAATAGTGTCACCCAGAGAAAATGAAATATCTTAATGCACCACCTAGATGGTCACATTTTTTTCTTTTTACCACTTTGGAGAAATCTTTCCTTTTGCTGTTATCTGTAAAACATTTATCATAATTCATAGCTATTCAAGCCAACAGAGAGAGAAGTCAGGTTTCCCAGGGAAGTGGTGGCTGCCCCCTCCCTGGCGGTGTTCAAGGCCAGGTTGGATGGGGACTTGAGCAGCCTGGGCAAGTGAGAGGTGTCTCTGCCCATGGCAGGGGGTTGGAAATTGATGATCTTTAAGGTCCCTTCCAACCCAAACCATTCTATGATTCTATGATTCTTGAATAGCCAACTGCAAGTCACTGATTTTGGTCTGTATTCATCAGGAACTACAGCACATATTTTTCTAGTCCTGAATGTCAGGAAAAGAGTTTGGGATGAACAGTTCAGAGCTTTTGATGCCTTTCATGAGAACTGATTTACTGTACTGACCTTTTTAGAAACTTTCATGACAGAGCAATGAGAAAAAAAAACCAGCTTAGAAAGTTCTCTATGAATAGGGGAGTTCCACAAGGCTTGTGCAATACTGACACCATTGAAATGGATTTAATTACTGCCAGCTACTATGTTTTCACTATGCAAAAGGTGGATTTCACCAGCAGAATCATATATAAACCATACAAGCCATATACAAAGGAAAATTCATAATATATACAAGTAGGTGTTAGCTCAGAGTTTTCCATCTCTGGTTTAAATAAATGGTACTAGAACAATGGATTAGAACTTTCCTTTAGCAAGGAAAACATCTGCACCACTTGTCTTCTGTAAAGAAAAGAGAACAACAGTGAAATACTTTTTCCTCTTTATCTTTTAGAAATTAGTATCAGCTTGCAAGTCCTGCACAAGTCAGTGGCACTAGGAAAAAGGCCAGAATTATTGCTGCCAGCAAAATGCAGTTTTAAGGAGCACACAGGTTTAGCACACCCACAAGATGACTACCTGTGATCTGTGATTGCTTCTGATCTGTCCTGGAAGACTCACAAGCAGAGTGAAAACCTTTTCTTTAACATGTCTTTACTGTTGTGTTCCTTCCTGGGAAGCTCTTCAGAGAATCTTCAATTCACCTCTTCTCTCTTTATAGATTTCTCTCTTGGAATCTTTCTTGGAATCTACATTTGATGGGTCCCATGAAAAAACATCCTAAATTCTTCCCCAGAGTATTGTGAGTTTCTTCTCTTCCATATCCTGGAATGTTTTAGCCCTTCTGCAAGATGCTTTACTGAAACTATCTCATTTTAGCAATGCCAAATACCTTCTTTGGTTATCACAAATTGCACTATCACAAAGGTATTGCATAGAGAGTATACAATTCTATCTATGCACACTGCCTACATTGCAGGACTGATGTCAAAAAGCACAAGCAAGCAGTTGTCAATAGAGTGGCATAAACATTTCTCCAAATAATAATTTCATCCTCAAGCTACATTCCCTCTGTTTTTAAGTAATACATTTAAGAGGAGCCAATATTGTACTAAAATCTTTGTGCTTGTTATTGCAGTTGGTTCTTGGAACTGTTATTTGAAAGTCAGCTGCTGAAATCTGGTGCTGAGAGCTGTCATCTGCTGCCTGCCTACAAGCTGCCAATAGATTTTCATTCCTATTGCCATGGAAACACAGGTTGGTGTAACTCAGAGAAAAGGAAAGAAAAGTGTTTTAAACCATCAGAGTTTTCAAACTTTGACCCAAGATGGAGTTTGCCTTTATAAGCCATAAAGGTCAACACTGAAAGGGTCAGGCAGGAAGAGCACATTTCATTGCCCCTTGTTCCAATCCCTCAGGTCTCAAACCCTTGAACCTGGCCAGGTTATATCCTGGATACCTTCTGACCAAGGTAGCTGTTTTCCCAGGTAATCAGGTGTATGGGAGGAGCTTTGTCTCACCTGGAGGCAGGCCATAGCCGAAGAACACCCTATGCCTGAGAACCTGAAAAGGGTTTGAGAAGCTCTGTGGTTTAATGATCACTTCAGGCCCTTCCTGAAAACTCATGTATTTTATCCAGTAAATGTATTAAACTGTGAGCTGCAATCTCTCATTGCAAGCATAAAGCATTTCTGAACTCTTGGCAAAATAAACTCTTTCAGTGTCCTTTATATATCCTTACACAATACTTCCATTACAGTATTGCAACAGAATAAAATAAGTCAAAACTTACCCAGCTTTAAGGTGGACCACCCCCTTCCCTCCAGACTTAGAAGCCATTTCCTATGTCTGTCAGGTAACTGAAACATTCATGTAGCTGCTTTTATTACACCTGACTGTGGTGTACTAGCAATGTACTTTCTATAAACATTTGCTAGCTTTCTAACATCTATTTTTTCTATCTGCTATTTTGAAAATTGATTTTTCAATGTAACTTCATACATGGCAAGATATCATTAAATGGGAAAGTTGTCCCAGCTTTTCTGTTTTTTTCCCAGGTATTCATAGGTTTGATCAGTCATTTAACTTTTAAAATTAACAAAAGAAAACTACAGCTTAATTCCTAATTTGAATCTTCTACTGATGGCAGCTTAGTTAGCTGGTATATTTATGGCCTCTCTGTGAACAGAAATTAATGGTGTCTTGTCATTGACTGCTTGGGTCTTCCATTATAGCACCACATGCAATTTTTCACAGATTTATGCTGATTATTATTTTCCCTTTTCTTCACCATACCTCAGCTTTTCTTTCCTCCCTCTTACTTAAAGAACACTAAGAGAGACCTGATGGTGTTTCTCTGTGATCAGTGCAATGTCCCCTATCCTCCCACAGTTTCTAAGTCAGACTGTGCAAACCAGAGGCTTAAGCATATTGAAGCTGCTTTCAGAAGTACTACTTCTTTCAGAAATAGTGTTTCACTCCATTTCATCATGACTGGAGGACTTAAGGAAGAAAATAGATTTTGTGTTCAGGCATTGTGCCTGCATTCTCAAGACATCCCAAACTACTGCTCTAAACACATGCTAACTGTCAGATAAAGTGCAAAATGAATAAGAAAATGCAGCACAACGGGCATATTCTGCTTCTGTATCTTGTCTCTTTAACTGTCACCAAAAGATTTGTAGAAGCTCAGTTCTAACCCATAGCATCTTGCATGATGCTTACTTCAGAGTACCCTTAAAAACATCAGGGAAAATGAATTCAGTTTGTCTTGTTGCTTCTTATATTTTATTGTGTTGCTTAACTAATCTTTAAAAGCTGAAAATGCAAGGTAAAATACATCATCACAAGGACAAAAAGTGTAAAAATCTTGTGCCTCTGTGACCCAGGTATCCCTACATATCTCTTTTGAAGAAATCAGGCACTAAAGTCACAGATCTTATCATTTGACATGTTGTTTCCAGCCCAATAGGGTAGAGCAGCAATCAGGGTTAGCAAAGGGTTACCACACCTATTATTTCAAGGTTTTAATAGTAGCTTTTCATAAAAGTTCAGAGACATCTCTTCTCACAGCACTACCTATCTTTTTTCATTTTTAGAAGTTTATATCACAACTGGATGAAAAGTCATGGCACTTAAAAGTTTGGTCTTTATTTAGTTTATGGTAATAGAAACTTTAGGTTTGTATTTCCATTCTTCTGATTATATATATAAAGGGTAGAAATGGCTTTCATGAGATGAATGACACCACAGGATTATGTAATAATTTATAATTTGCACAGAGGAAATTAAAAACACAACAAGAAGCATAACATGACCCACTAGGAAGTGCAGAAGCTGACAAGTGGCTGTGTCGCTCCTCAGCCAGCTCACAGGACATGGGGAAGCAATTACTATCTGATGACCTGTGGACATTTACCCTACCTTTATAGATCATTTCAAAGTAAGTCTAAGTTCTTGGATGAAACAGCTTTATTCTACCTTGACAGTTCTCCTGAGTACCTCATGTGACCAGGAGAAGAATCTCAAGGGGATCACAGGCACTCCGAGAAGAGAAGAAAATTAAGTAAGGGAGGTCAGGAATGACAGAGGTGGAGAGAGCAAGCAGAGGCAAAGACAGAAGTGACATTCAGAGAATTAGTAGTTGGAAGAAAGTGTTCAGGATAAGCAGAGGTGGAGAAAGACATGGTATCTTTTGTCCAGTGGAAGCAATTGTGTTTCAAAAAATGTCAAGTTGCTGCTAAAAAGAGGGAACAAGCACACAAAGAGAACGTTTAAAGAAAAGAGTGGATTCATGAAACTGACACACAAATATCCCTCACAAAATATAAACTAAAATTTTGTCTTCAATCAAACACTGCAGTGATTGAAATGCATAACCATTGGTACTTGCACTTTTACAAGATTATTTCTTTGCAGTGTGTTGTCAGAGCATCCTAAAACATGCCTCCTTTTCCAAATCTAGTAAGCTGTGTTCGGGGTTTTTTTTTACTTTCAAACACTATAATCTCAGATGACTTTTCAGTTTCTCAGGTGGCTACATTTTACACTTCAACATTTAAAGCATCTTGGAAAGTTTAGGTCTTTTTCTAAGACAAAAGGAAGATTTTCATGCCTACTTTATTTAATTTTTTTTTAATGGTTAGGTCACGCTTAAAGCCACAGTTTTCTGTTACAGTTATATGGCAGAAAAGGCTTGCTTGTACATGTTTTGAAATGGACTGAATAGAGCAGAAGAGAGAGGCATCCTTACAGGCATCATGACTGACACCTATCAGACAAGATGCATGTAGAGCAGGCATGGAGTAAAGCATCATTTGATGCTCCTGACTGACTCATTTGTCAAGGCCAAGAATGCCAAACTCAGAAACTTACTGAACAAAAAATATAAGGATATATTGAAGCCTCTACCAGACATACCTTGGAAAGGCAAAGCTTCATTATTTTTCCAAGCATATCTGAAGGGCTTTTCTGAAGCTCTGGACTCCAGTTCTGAAGAGTCCTGGCTGGACCTAATAGTCTGTAGCTGAAGAGAGCACAGAAACTACTGTGAAAAAACAAGGTGAAATCAGTGAAAAGAGAGAGGAATTTTTCTGGGCCTGTATCCAAATACAGTAACTGTTGCCTAAGTTTTGCAGTTCAGTGGGATTTTTTTAATGTTGTTTCAAAACTTGTCTATTATTTCAGGGCTACTAGCAAACTTGTGGGTCCTCAAAGGCCTAGGAAACACAGAAGCATAGATTAAATTCCCTTCTCTAGTCAAGCACTCCAAAATAATGCTCTCATAATTCTGCCAGTCTCTTTCTCTCTAAGCTTTGAGAGCCAGTTATATGAAGTGCCAATTAGAGAGAGAACTCATCATTGGCAAGAGTTTCTGGAATTACTTTGGCATGTCACATACCAGTAGAGAGATTTCTCCATGCAGTGGTCCTCCCAGAACTTGACATTTATATTCTATTCCTCTGCAAAAAAAAGGTCTGATTTAATTATTACAGGCATTAGCTACCCCATAGACTTTTATTCCCCAACAGCACCACATGAGCAAAACTTTGCCTGAACAAAGATTTGCAAAAATGACACTCTGATGCAAACATGGTCACACCATACTTTGTATTTAGAAGTTGCTGAAGTATGAATGATTTTTGCTCCTTGGAGAATTCCACACATGGAATTACTGCTTGACAGAGCCTCGTGCAACAGCTTCTGTTCTCTAGCAAGCATCTCTCAAAGTGCCAATGACAGTTCTCTCATCAGTGCTTTGTCTCAAAAGAAACATGTTACTAAATTCTTGACACATTTAAAGATTTTTTTGTCATCATGATAAGCGGGACAGAATTCTCCCTTTAAAAGAAAATGTGATTACTTCCTCAAGAGGGACTATTTAAAAGAAAGAGGCATATTTTTCTAAATAATAATAAAAAAGTGCACACTGAGTGGACTTGAGGAGTCACCGTAAAGTATTAAAGAACAACAAAGATCCTTCCCTGCTGATGAGGTCTGGGATAGTGATAATGAAATAAAAGAACAAGTTGATCCAAAACTTATTGTAGAAAGGTAGCCTTATGGCTTCCTTTCTGTTTGTTTGTTTATTTACTTACTTATCACTGGTGGTCTGCAAAACCACACTAATTCTAGTCATGCATTTTCTACAAGCCAGACTGTCAACCAAGTCAAAATATGTGGAAAGATTGTGATGAAGAATTAATAATTTTTAAAGCATTTTGTAATCATTTCTGTGGAACATTTATCAGGCTAGAGAGTATTTAATTTATCTGTTAGAGACTACATAGATCAGTAGTTTCATCATACTGCAGAAACTTGGTAGGAGAATGTAAGACATCTCTGTTCTCCAAAATAATCTATTGGCAACCAGGCAAATAAATGTTAGAAAGATAAGTGTATTAGCACTTTAAGTGCCCAGAACAAGAGAAGTTAAGGCAAAATCCATGATATTAGACAGAAAATATTATCTTGCCAATGCTTTTGCACAGAATTTTAATTGGCTGCATAGTGAGTGCAAATTACTATTCGTGATTTGTTGCTACTACTACAGTGTTTCATTACAGTAAAGTAGGTTTTGGAAAAATACATAACAGATCTGCTTCATTTTCTATATCCTAGTGGAGAAGCTGTATGACAAATGGTAATTGCTGTATCAAAAAGGTCTAGCCAGTGCTCTGTGTTCCACATTCACACTGCTATGCCACAACAAATAGATTGATAAGGCAATTGTTTTACAATATTGCATTGAAAAATAAAAAATAAAGATCTCATTCTGATTTTTCACTGACAGAGATGGGAGAAGCGAGGGGAAAAGGTTGCTTTAATCTTTCACTGCTGGTTGAGGCTGGAAGTGACATTCTTTAATATTCAGCTTCAGGGAAAAAAAGCTGGGAATAACCAGCCAGAAATTCCAGCCCAAAGACTACTGTAGAAATAGCTTGAGTATAGAACTATGTACATTTAGAGAATGTCTTGATTATATTTTCTCAGCCTTATGCTGACTGCCCTTTCAGTCCAACCTCTCCTCTTACTGTTTGTCAGTCACAGTAGTTTTACTCATGACATGGACCTCCTCTTACCTTTTCCTCAGTCTTGTCACATTATTCCTTTTTCTCTACAACATCTCACTCCATTTTTACAATATTAGGGAACAATATTGTTCCCTAACTGGAGCTGGTTGGGGAAACTACATAAAATATATTGACTCAATGTAGAAAATTTACTCTGCTGTGCTCTGTTACTTTAACCCCAATATTTAAGCTTGCTCTTACAGCCTGGAGATGTCCTCTATTCCAAAAAATCTTACTTCTCCAAACTAGTATAAAGTCCTATGATCAGGAGGCTGGATTCTTGGTCTAGCAATTACTAGTATGCAAGGAATTTGAAACACATCAGCTAGAGGCTGTAATAGATAATACACAACTTAAAAAGTTCAGAGAGCTACAAACTTTGTGCGAGAGGGAACCTGTCCTGTCTATGCAGATTACATTGCCACAGAACACAAACAGTGGTTATCAATATGCCCCCAAAAATGGTTTATGGGGTAAGAGAAAAACTCTTTCAATATATCTAGCACAACATCAGATGCTTTGACATGATATATCATGTTCATCTAAATGATCTATAGAAGAGCAATAATTATATTACCAAACATAAAATATTTTTTCTTGTAGCATGATCAGTTTCTAAATTGAATGGTATAAAAAAACCCTATCTATCAGAAAACAAAACATCTCTTTTTCTAGAACATTAAACAAACAAAAAAACCCCAAAATCAACAAAACCAAAAATCCATTGCTTAAGTTTGACAGCTTTGTCAAAAGCATGTTAAAACATCCCTATTCATTTGTACAGACTTCATTTACTTGGACCTTGCTATCACCTCATCTCCCTCTGTTCATCATCAGCCATCATTATGCTCTCTTGAACTCTAAAGGTTAATTAGAACATAATTGTTCTCCTTTACAGAGACTGATACATACACTCCAGAGATACAGAGGCATCTTGCAGTAAAAATGTTCACGCTTGCTATTGATGATATAAAATAAAGAACATGTGAAACACATAATCATAACATAACTTTTTATTCAGATGGAGAATCAGAAAACTAGTGGAATCAGCAAAAACAGTCCTGATGCATATTGACCTTAAAAGAGTTGCTTTCCATGAGGAAACATCCCACCCCAATACTAGTCCAAAATACTAAACATTCAAGTATTAAGCCTTATCTCATGAAATTACATCCAAGAAACCTTAACTGCAATCAGATTTTAGATTTGCATGTGCTTGTTTTAGACAAGGATAACAGCTACACTTTCCCGCAAAACCCCAAACCAATCCTCCCCCCTGCCAAAAAAGGGGTGGGGCAGTGGGGGGAAGAACATTGTCCAAAGAGAGTAGAGTGCCAGTCACCAACATAACACAACTGAATCTGTCTTCATGGATAAAATTCTATACTGGGGCTGGGGGGCAAGTCTTTTCAGGCAAGCCTAAACCAGGTCTATAAAAGACAAAAGACACATGCTTGTATTCTTCCCTTGGCAACTGTACTCTAAGAGAAAATTTTAATGGACATGAGGGAGATGGAGAAAGGGAAGGAATCACTGGAAAGGAAAGAAAGCTGATGAAGACAAAGGTCATATAGTATTTTTGTCAAATTTCTTTCCAAACATGAAATCTCATGCAGGAAACAAAGAGGAAGCAGAGAATGTAGAAAGAGTAAACAGACAAGAATAAAGGAGCTGAAACTGTTTTGAATAAGGTTTTTGATAGGAAGATGGCCAAGAAAGAAATTTAAAAAGGTGTCTGTGTGTGGTATTGTCATCAGAGCCACTTTGCAATGTGACAGTAGGAGAAGAGCGAGTGCGGATATTTAGATGAAGCTGGGGTTTGCTTTTGCCATCTTAAAATTCAGCAAGAGGGCAAAGGAGGAACAAGAAGCTTCTAAGGAGTCAGAAAACAGCTGAACCAAAACAAGGGCAAAAAGAGAGCTAGAAGGGATGATGAATATGTAATGTTATTGCAGCATAACATTAGAAAGGCCATATGAGAGGACATTTGAAGAGACTGATGGACAATACCCAGTAAGACCATGTCATAGTTTTGTGTGGCTGGGTTCTGGTGGAGGAGGGGGTTGCAGGGGTGGCTTCTGCAACAAGTAGCTAGAGGCTTTCTGTAGGCCCAAGAGAGTAAGCACCATCCGACTCAAGGCCAAAGTTGTTGTTGACCAAGGCCATGCCCATTAGCAACGGTCACAGCACCTCTGGGAATCACATTTAGGAGATAAAAAACCCCACAAGCAGCTGCTTTTTGCCACCAGAGCAGGGAGTGAGAAAATGTAAGAAATTGTGCAGGCACCAAGGCCAGGGAAAGTGGGAGAGGAAGCATCCCAGGTGCCAGAGAGAAAGATGTCCTTGCAGTCCATGGAGAGGCCCCAGGCTGGAGCAGGTGAAGACATGCAGAAGATGCTGTCATCTGCATTGGAGCAAGCCCCTGCCAGCACTTGCAGCCCATGGAGAGAGACAGAGACACAGAGATGAGCTCCAGAGCAGGTCTGCTTGGGGAAGGAGGTGAGCCTTGTGACCCCATGGAGGACCAGGCTGTAGTAGTCTGAGCCTGAGGGGCTGAGACATTCTGTAATTTTATGACTGCACCCCATAGCAGTGACCCACGGCAGGGCAGCTGGTGAAGAGCTGAAGCCCCATGGGAAAGGACTCATGTTGGAGAAGTTTGTGGAGGACTGTCTCCTGTGGGTGGGACCCCACACGGGAGCAGGGGAAGGGTGTGAGGAATGTTCCACTGGCCAAGAAGGAAAACAACTTGCAGCCCATGGAACTGACCAAAATCCCCATTCCCCCAGTCCCTGCCCCTCTCTGTGCCACAACAAGGGGGAAGAAGGCAGTGAAATGACTAAAGTGAAGTCTGCTCAGAAGGGAGGGGTGAGGGGAGATGCTTTAAGATCTGGTCACACTTCTCATTACTCAACTCTGGTGTCACTGGGTGTGCAGTGCAGTGTCATAAATTTGAGAGTTTCTTTCCTTTATTCCATGTTGAGTCTGTTGTGCCCATGACACTGATTGCAGAATGATCTCTCCCTGTCCTTGTCTCTACTCCTGAGCTTCTCAGTATATATTCTCTCCCCTGTCCATCTTTAAAGGGGAGTGATAAAGCGGCTTTGGTGGGCATCTGGCCTCCAGCCAGGGCCAAACCACCACAGACCAGTTGATCAATAAGACAGGGAGTAGTAGCCATGCTTAGTGAAGCCAAATATCTCTTTTTTTAATTATGTAAAATCAAATAATCATATCAAAACAGAGCTTGAGATTCAATGACAGTGTGGACATGTAGTCAAAATTCCATCTGTGGGGAATAAAGTGAGAGAGGACAAGTATGTGAACTAGTGATAAAAAAAAAAGTATCACTTGTAAATGAGAGGCAGACAGTATAAAGAGCTCCTATGTGTCAAGTGCTTTAATCTGAGTAGACAGTGAAGATGGAGTTATTGGTGTAATTAGAATGTAAATAATAATCATCACTTTAGAGATCTAACATATATTCCATAAGCAGCAAGGGAAAGGGAAAGTCTGACAATGAAAGAGGCACAAAAGGTAGAGAAAGTGGTGAGACAGACACAGGTGAGAGGAAAATGGAAGGTACAAACATGAGATACAGATTTGTGTAGTAGGATGGAAAGGGAAAGAAATAAAGGTCACAGTATAAATAAGTTGAGCAACTGGATAGAAAATGGGCATCACAATGCAGAGTGAGAGTATTGTGAAAGGCATGAGTGAGTACAGTAAAGATAATGGTTGTAAAATGTGTTGTATCAAAGAAAAGGAATAAGAAAACCATCTCTTAGGCAAGTGGATAGGGAAAAGGAGAGGCGATTCGGGGAAAAAATATTCTGTTATAGTCAGCAAACATTTTTGATATTTGGTAAATCTGAAATTGCTTAGATTTATTGTACTGACTTTGAAGAATGAAATTTCCATTGGAGGTTGAACATCTTTGAAAATTTGAATTTAGATAAACACCATTTCCAAATACTCATGTTCTGAATTACCAATTATAACATATATCCAGTTAGACATCAGCCCTGAATATTGTAAGTGTAAGTAAACTCTTCAGAAAAGAAGCCTCCAGAAGCCTATGCAATCCAAAAGAAAAGATAATCCAATAAAAATACCTAGAAAGCTGTTACCTTTGGAGGTCTTTTTCCTTTCTAATTAAAAGAAAATTTTGGTTCCCAAAGATAGGTTTTGTTTTTAATTTCCTTTCTGAATTATTAAAGGATGTTGTCTGTCCTTGTAATTCCTGAGCTCAATTAAGGGATAGAGTTCAAATAGTCAAGCTATGCATGCAAGCAATGAGTGTTCAGATTCAAGTTTCTGGCAAAAACCAGGTCAATTCTCTCTGTCCATAGTACTTTTTGAAAAGAGTTCAAGAGTCTCACTAATGTTACAAAAGATGTGGAAAAATACAGATGAAAGCATCTCACTTGAAAGAAAATAAAATCACTCAGTTAAAGGAAAGGAAAAAAAATCAGAAGATATTGTTCTCACTCTCTTTTAAAAGGCTTTTATCGCTGGTACAATCATTTTCTCATTCACTTCTCAAATAGGAGCACCTTTTGAGCAGCCATTTCATGCCATGTATTTAAAAATCTGATGAAAGTAACGGTATATTTATTAGGAAAATCCTCAATATCCTCATCTCTAAAACTGTTTGCAAAATAAACATGAAGCTTGCTTCTACAAAAGTTAGACAAAAGTGATCTGTATTGCATTGCCAAATATAGCATGATGTTTGATTAAATTTATAAACACTTAATCTTGTTGGCATAACATTCTCTCAAGAATTTTGATAAACACTTCAGTTGGGTATCTATTAAGACTTCTAACGACTTACAATTATTTTCTATTATGCTAACATGTGTCAAGCATCAAAAAATTGTTTGTTTCGTACGTCAGTTTGCCTAGATATGCAATTTTCATACCACTCCAAAAAATGAAAATATAAAGTAAGAGTGGTAGAGAAATTTAACACTAATTGGCAGCAAAAACAGCATCATAATTTAAAATCACACTATGCCATTAGACTTTGTTATGATAAACTACTGGGTTCATTTAGCTTGTAAATCACTTAGACCTTTCACATTAGATGAAGAAATGACAAAGGTAGAGCTCATGCAATCAGCTAGTAATGCATAAAAATTAACTAGTCACCAGCTGCTCCACCATCATTAAAGGAAAGATGAAATATGGATTTCTTTTTGAGCAAAATGAGATTATACACTTGAGGATATGTTTAATCTCAGTGGGACAAGGTGGTGCAATTACAGCAATAAAATGTAAAATGGTAAATGTAAAAGGTACTTGGACACATGCATGGACAAATACAACTTAAGTAAGACTGCATTGTTTCCATCACCATTTAGCAAGCTTTATAAGCTATTCCTACATTATTAAGAAATTCTCCATATTTCTTGATAGAGCTGAATAGGGACTTCACAAAGGAGAGAAATGAAAACCAAGTCCAAAACCATATTCATTTCCTATCCATACTCAAACTCCAGTCATGTCATTCACACTTTACCAAGAAGAAAGAGCACATTACTGAATTTTTGACAGCCAGTGACATACCATGTAAGAAGAGCTTAGAAAACAATGGGCTCAGGAAGCTTAATAGAACTGGGCATATATGATCATCCTAGGAAAGACAAATACTCAAAATTCATTATTAAAAGAATAAATTCTACCAACCTTTTGCTCTACCACTCAATTTGCAGGAGCTGAATGTGTGCAAAAGCTATGGTTTGTAGTGGTTTGTATAATGGGTTTTAATCTTACACTAAGGTATCTATGCTAGTGAACAGGTTTCTCAAAAACATTAATGAGCATATACAGATGCTTCTCCATAGCTTTCTCATTATAACAAATGATTTTGCAACATTTTCTTTAGTACTACACAGACGCCCCACTCACCGTGAGAGGGAATTTGCACTCTGTTGATGAGAGCTACTTCAAAGGAAGCCCGCCTAAGAAGACCAAAAGAATATTGTTAGTGGCCTACCTACTCTCTGAAGACCCGTGGGTCAAAAAAGAGACATTCTGTAATAATGTTGGGACAGTGAATTCAGTTCATTTCACTGCTTTTAGCATAAACATATGGAAGTCTACTATGGGATCTCCGAACAGTAATTGGCTATATAATGTTAGTAAAACCCTCTTCGTGTGCTGAGAACTACTAATGATTTTACAAAAGCAAGTTCCCAGTCTTGAAAAAGAGAAATATGTTCCAGTGAGAGGTAACAATTAAGGTGCACTTTGCATCTTGCAGGTGAAATCAAAGCTCTTTGCAACAAGTGTCAGGGCCCTGAGGGCATCAACTGGCCTTACTAGTCCTGCCCAACCTTTAACACCAAGACTGATGATGATCCCAACAGGGTCTCAGAGGTCCTCAATTCCATAGGTCCTCAATACCATGGGATGACCTCAGCTGTCCCCCACCCTGCCCTACTCCCTGACTGAGGGTGATGGAATGGGCCCTGGCTGCCACAGTCTTCTCTGGTTCTTATCCCACCACCTCTCCTGGCACCCTGGTCCAGAGGGAGCTGTCGGCCCTTACTGTATACCAAGAGGCAGACAACAGCAAGGTCTTTTCTCCAACATGCTCAAAGACTAAAAAGGGGTTTTGCCCAAGAACTTGTGGGGCTTATTGACAGGGCTCAAAGCATGAGGGGCATAGCATCAGCCTTGCCTGTGGTAGGCTGTGGAATATGCCCAAGTTGGAGGGATATGCCAAGTTGAGGGTGCCGGAGATGGTCCTCAGCCTGTTGCTCAAGGACACACTGTACACACTGTGGCACATTGGAAGTCTAGATGTGGTGGCTCAGGGGCCCAACGGGGAATGACTGGTAAAATAATTCAAAGGAACTCTGACTAGTAAGTCAGCCTCACTGGGGGCCCAGCTGAGATGTCTCTGTGCAAACTCACATGGGGAACAAACAGGAGGAGCTGAAAAAGTGGGAATGCCCGCAGGGCTATGATCTTATTAGCATTATGGAAACATGGTGGGATGAATGGAGCATCAGGATAAAAGGATACAGGCTCTTTAGGAAGGACTGGCAGGGCAGGCAAGAAGGGAATGTTGCCCTCTAGGTCAATGACCAGCTGGAGTACATGGAGCCCCACCTGGGCATGGATGAGGAGCTGAAGGAGAGCCTGGGGGTTAGGGTCAGAGGGAGTGTGGGGGATGCCGCATTTGGGGGTCTGCTACAGGCCACCTGACCAGGGAGACCAAGGGGATGAGGCCCTCTATAGACAGATAGGAACAGCCTTACGTTCACTAGCCTTAGTCCTTATAGTGAACTTTAATCACCCAGATATCTGCTGGAGGGAAAACATAGCTGGGCATAAGGAATCTGGAGTGAGTCCAGAGGAGGGCCACAAAGATGATCAGGGGGATGAAGCACCTCTCCTACAAAGACAGGCCGCGAGAGTTGGGCTTGTTCAGCCTGGAGAAGAGAAGGCTCTGGAGAGACCTAATTATGGGCTACCAATACTTAAAGGGGTCCTACAGGAAAGTGGGAGAGGGACTGTTAAATCAGGGAGTGCAGTAATAGGAAGAGGGCTAATGGCTTCAATGTAAAAGAGGGTAGATTTAGATTAGACATTAGGAAGAAATTATTTACTATGAGGGTGGTGAGGCCCTGGCACAGGCTGCCCAGAGTGGTTGTGGAAGCCCAATACCTGGCAGTGTTCAAGGCCAGGTTGGATGGGGCTTTGGGCAACCTAGTCTACTGAAGGACGTACTTGCCCATGGCAGGGGGTGGAAACTAGATGATCTTTGAGGTCCCTTCCAACCCAAAGCATTCTGGGATTCTATGTTTCTCCTACCCATATAAACTGAACTTTTAAGATACAGAGCATGTTTATTCTAGCTTAATTTCCTCTTGCTAAAAAGACTGCTCTATCAGGTCCTCTAATCGGTATAATCAAGAATGCACTTATTACTTTCTAAGCACGTATTGCAGTTCCAATTGTTAGTATAACAAATGAAAAAAGGGAACAGTAAACCCCTCTGCTAGTTGTTTTCAGTATTCATTCATTTCACTGTAGTATTTTTAGTTTGCTGCTTACTATTATTCACTTATTCCAGAGCCAAGACTTGTCAATGCTTTCAAGAACTGAGGGTGAAAAATTACTTTCAAGACCTTTAGCTGGGAACAATGACAACTCCGGCTTTGCCTTTCTTTTGCAAAACACCTCTCAGGACAAGCACAATGCGTTTGTAACAATTCAAGTAAAACTGTTCTGCACCATGCAGTAACTTGTTTTATTATTGTATGAAACATCATTGTCTGTAGCCTTCAGAGAAAAACCTCAAAAATGCAGTTCACTACAATAATCTTAGGCACAATGTATCCATTCTTCTTTTTCATTTACATTTGAAAGTACTGTTCCTAGACTTCACTACAGAATGGTATTCACAAAACTAAACACTTCTGCCTGTTGAAAGGATACCTTTGAAAAAGTGAAAAATTTGGTTCTAATTGAAGAGAACTTAATTTCTGCAGCATGCCCTGTTATCTACCTTTATAAACTCTGTCCCAATGGCCCATATTAGTTACCTTTTTTATCTGTTTTTTCTTTACTGAGTGATTATAAGGGAAGTCACTCAGTACTAGAGAATACATCATGTAGGAAAAAAACCCAACATTCATGCTTTGGAATAAGCCTAGCTCTGCAACACTGGGGCAGTTAAAAAACAACGACAAAACCATTATGTTTAGAGACAAAGCAATGATGTATGGAAGTTGACTAAATCAATAACTAATTGTAAAGTATGCATCCAATTCTAGAGTTGACCCAATAATTGAAAACTGCTGCTGGTCACCTGAGTCCTATTTAGCAGGGTCAGCTCATAATTCAGGTGACTTTTGTATTTCTCATTGATTTTGGTTAGAAGCAGATTTGTGGTTCAGATAAGAGTATTCATTTCTCAGCACTGATTCAGAGTCAATGAGAGCAATTACGCTTGATTAAATACTGCGGTATTTAATCTTTAAAAACTTGTGAAGAACCTCTTTTTTAACCATATACCAATAACAAGTCTTTGTGCAGATGAAAACCACTAAAATTAGATTTCCCCTTACGCTACCAGAATTCTTTTAACTTGTATTACAGTAGCATTTGTTTATGCATTCACACTAGAATACACTCAACTTTTCCATGCAGTCCTGATATTTTTCAAGGAATATCATAGATATCAGACCCTGTGGACATTTGGGGCATTATGAGATAAAATTTTAAAAAGAGCAAATCTTTAGAAATTAGAGAAGTAGTTTGGATTATGGAAGAAAAAAAAATTAATAACTTGCTCTTTTTTCTTCATGAAAACAATGCAGTATTCCTATCAACTGGAGAAGGAAACTTTTCCACACGAGCTAGGAATCTTGCAATGACAATCCAGTTTTGATGATTAAGATTAATGTCAAAAAACCTCATAGATATTAGTTCTTGATTCTAGATTTCATTAATTAAAACATACAGCTGTTTTTTAAAAAAAAAACTGAAATCAAGCCCACAAACCACGATCATCTTTGTATGTCCATCCCAACCCTAACCTATATCGCCTAATTTAAACCAATTTGCTCCTTACTTCCTTGGAGATTTGCCTCATTTATTCTCTAAACCTGTTGCTAGCATAGAGAAAAAAACCCCACAGTTATTCTTCAGTTTTGTTAAATGGACTTTCCTTGCACATAACAAGCCTCATTTCTCAGCCTATCATACTGAATCCAGATGGACAGATGTGCATAGGCAGCAACTCAACAGGGAAGCTGCTCCAGGAGGGTCAGAACAGTTTCAGAAATTCTCTGGTTTATTCTTGTTTCCTACGCAGCACTGGAAGCTTGAGATAGGTAGAATAACCTTGTCACATCTGTGGCCAAACCACATTTAGTCAATGGGCCTAAGTCAAACTCTGTATCAATTAAATATGAATCTCAACTAGATGTGATTTCCTGGGGTCAGACTGTATAGGCAGTTACACCATTAAGAACAGTAGAGACCCAAAACTGATAAAAATAAATTTCTGAAGTTTGTCGTGTTGTTTCCCTACTGTGAAGCAATATCTTTACTCTTTCTTTAATGATTTTTGACAATTCTATTTTATATTTTATATTGCACAGGCTGAAGGCAGAAGATAGTGGGGGAGATACTGTCTTTTGGAGTCATCCTCACTGAACTGTGATGGGACACTAGCTCTCTTCAATGCTTCGCTCTGTATCTGGTATACAAACTAGTGACATACCAGGGCCTGCCTGTAGGGAAGATGTATTTCACTTTTCACTCATAAGATGAGAATTCAGTTTATGATAGCTCAGTGGTGCCAACTGATGTTCCCTTTCCCTGTTCATTATTTCCTGTTTCCCTCAACTATTAAAACTTTGATTTTCTTCTGTGTGTCTGTCTGTCTGCCTACATACACATGGCTGTAGTTATGCCTTATATGGTGCTTGACGTGGCTGCTCTTTGTAGTTGTGTCTCAGCTGAAGAGGGCAGTGTCACATCTGCAAGTTCAGATACAAATACTCAATTTTTGTACTGGGGTTCATAACCCAATCTCAATTAATCATTTGAGCTAACATGGCAAAATAAACTCAACTCCCAGATGGATTTTTTTACTGGTATGGGTCTGTTGGGTGTCAGGTCTGATACTTTTCCTGTTTCCTCATCAAAGTCACTATATTTCACAGCTCGTTTCACACATTTAGTACCTGTGATGTATATTCTCAGAGGTCTACCAGGCACTCATTCATTAAGTGGGGGGAAAAAAGTATCTTTCAGATACTCAAAGACGTGACATTTCCATCACAGATTCACAGAACAGATTCAGAGGATGGTAGAGATTGGAAGGAACCTGTAGAGATCCTCTAGTACACCTCAACCCTACAAAAGCAAGATCACCTAGAGCACACTGCGTGGGATTGTGTCCATGTGGGTCTTTCATATCTCCAGAGAAGGAGACTCCACAACCTCCCTGGGCATCCTGTCCCAGTGCTATGTCACCTCAGAGTAACAGAGTTTGGGTTTTTTTCATGTATAGACAGAACTTCCTGTGTTCTAGTTTATGCCCATTGTGCCTTGTCCTGTTGCTCGGCACCACTGAGAAGTCTGGCCCCTTCCTCTAGACATCCACCCTTTAGATATTTATAAGCATTAATCAGATCCCCTCCCAGTCTCCTCTTCTCCGACTAACCAGATCCAGCTCTCTCATCCTTTCCTCATACAAGAGATGCTCCAGTTATCCTCATAGTCCTCCCCTGGACTCTCTCCAGCAGTGTCTTTCTTGAACTCAGAAGCCCAGAACTGGACACATAACTTCAGCTGTGGCCTCACCAGGGCAGAGTAGAGGGGGAGGATAACTTCCCTTGACCTGCTGGTCATGCCCTTCTTAATGCACCTCAGGTTATCACTGGTTTTCTTGGCCATGAGGGCACACTGCTGGCTTATTGTCCCCCAGGACTCCCTTCTGCACAGAGTTGTTTCCTAGCAGGTCAACTGCTAGCCTGTACTGGGCCACAGGGTTATTCCTCCCTAGGTGCAGAAGACTACACTTGCCTATGTTGAACTGTCTTTGGTTCATCTCCACCCAATTTTCTAGTCTGCCCAGGTCTCGTTGAATGGCAGCACAGCCTTCTGGTGCATCGGACACCTCTCCCAGTTTTGAATCATCAGCAATTTTGCTGATGGTACACACAGCACAGGCAGGTTATTTCTGCCTTTTTCTTATGCTTTCCTGGATAAAGGACCCAAGCTCAAAGGAGGTAACAGTGGAAGCACTTGCTACAGCCATGGGAGGTGAAAACCAGGATGCTGAGGCTCAGACAGCAAAGATCAGAGAGGGAAACAGAAAGCTGCATTCCAACTCATATGCTGCCGTATGCTTTACTTACTTCTTGGGAGTCCTAACAGTTCAAGGCAACAGGAAAAAAGCTGCAACAAAGTTGCAGTTTGAGACACAGACAAGTCAATCATCAGAATGAGAAAAAATAGCAACATAATAGCAACTTTTTACAGTTTGGCATGTGTAATTCAGGTAAAATAAAATATCTGAACAAAGATTTTAAATTTTTTTTCCCTGCTCTAAAAGCCTGAATAATGTTCTGCTAGTACTTTCTCTAAAAATATTTTACTCTCACCTTTACAATTTCAGGCTGAAGATTTCTGTCATGCTCTGATATAATTTGCTATTCACCAGACAAAACGTGCAACAGATAGCAAGAGAGAGGAATACATGCTAGTTCTACATTTTCATATCTACAGAAGTTTGTGTCACCAGTGTAAGCTTTGTGGGTGACAGGTAACTAAATGATACAAAAGCTGAGAGATTTGATTACAAGCAAAAACACGCTGTTACCCAGACCAGCTGTTTTACAAATGCTCTTTAACCACTTGACTATTTAATTTTTTCCAGGAATTCATGGCCAACTTTTTGAGCTAGTAGACTCAGACATCTTTTAAAATAAAAAACCCCCACAAGTATCCATTATTCCATATGTATTAAAAATGTCAGAAGCAACTGAAAAGACAGTTTTTTGGTGCGGGTTTTTTTTTGTTTGGGGTTTTTGGTTTTGTTTGGTTTTTTGTTTTTTTTTTTTAAATATGCTGCCATTCTCCTCCATCCTAGATACCTTGGACTCCTCAGCTAATTTCTTGCCTAATTTTAACACAGATGAGAGGGGATATTTCCCATTTTTTCAAATGGTAGAATTTTAGGCAATTCATGCAGAAGCCTACCTCAAAGTCCAGTTTTAACCCAGCTGGCCCATCTCATTAATGAATCTGGAAGAAACAATGTGATCTAAGTGCTACAAAGATCGGAAATTAACTTGCTTATTCACCTGACTGGGTTCTCATAGAGAACTCCAAGAATTGCTTCTCTGTCTCATTTGAACCGACAACTCTAGAATCAAAGGGAAAGTCTATTCCTACTACTAAGGAAAAGCAGCTTCCTAATATATATAGATAGCAGATCATAGAATCATAGAACTGTAGGGGTTGGAAGGGACCTCGAGAGATCATCGGGTCCAACCCCCTGCCAAAGCAGGCTCCCTAGGACATTTCACTCAGATTATGAAACCTAGTCCTGTGTCCTGACTCAAAGCTGTTGAACAGAAGAAAACGCCCCAGATATTTAATTCTTATGTGAGCAGAATATAAGACCCATTCCTATTCCTGGTGCCTATAAGTAAGTTCTAAGACAATTTCTCTCTGTGCAGCTGGGAGGTGCCCTTTACCTCCCACCTAACGCGGTATGTAAGGCTTCTGTTGGCAAAATTGCCCTCTGACAGGTAAATTGCAGAGAACAGTTCAGAATTATGCTGATATAAAAAAAGACAAAAACAAAAGATCAGCAAGCTTTAGCATACTGCAGGCTTGCTGCCAAACCTCTACGCTCTGCAAATATGAGTGGTTTGAGGCATTAGTGTAGAAAACGCAAATGTTCCCTTCCATCTCCAGATAATTTTCAGAAAGTGTTGCACCTTTGAAATCAAGATTTTTGTTTAAGTATGCCATTTTCTATGAACACAAGATCTTTATCAAACTACACTGTGAGCTAAATAAACTGAGTTCTTACCCTAGAATCACTTGCTTCAGGACTTTTAGGTCAAATTTTGTCACACTAGTTGATGCTAATAATAAATGGCATTACGGCTGTGACTGTACAAACAACTTTACTTACTCTAAACCCTCAAAAGATACTTCAGAATAGCTTGTGCCCATGAATGAAGTCTCTTAGTTCACTTAATTTCTAAGCACTGGAATTAAATTTTAAGACCCTCTGAGCTATCATACTATGCAGCTGTGAAAATATCCAGATCTCAAATCCTGAGTTAGAGAGTCTTTAAACAATGCTTTTCCACATGAAAAATCAATCATATAAGTTATGCAGTGACCTTCTGTTTCTTCAAAATGGTTATTCTAAGTGCTTGCACTCCTCACCTTCCCCAGTCTGTACCTGAGGCATAGTGGTTCTTTCACAGAGTATCATTTCACATCAAGTGAACAAGTGTTTTGATTAGTGCTTCAGAATCACATATTTTTCTGGAGAGTATGATTTTAAAATAATTTGTACGTATGTGGTCTTTTCTACTTTTAAAAGGTTTTGAAAAGATCAGCTGAAAAATGTATGAGCCCTTTATTCTGGAGAGGGAGGGGACAGAGGATGGTGACAATTAATCTAGAAAATCCCCTGCCATCTGTGTTTTGTTTGATGAAAGAGAAGATGCAAGGCTTGGATGCAGATCTCTGGTACTTGATTTCATGCTAAGGCAAGAGTTTGAGCTCGGCTGCTTAAAGGTATATATATCTGTGCAAGCCTAGTGACGTATCTTTAAAATGACTGAGATACTTCAGCATGTGACATTCTGTACTTGAGGAAGGGATGTATAATGCAAACTTTTGTTTCAGTAAAACTTACTTGCATGATTCAACAACATTTGTTTCTTCACTGTCTACACAGACTGAGGAAGATTACCAAACAAAACTCATCCAGCTACATACCACATCTGCATACAGCACAAACATGGCCTAAACTTCATGAGGAGATCCCAGATCAGCCTTTGAACACTAGCTAATACCCTGGTAATATTTGCCACTTGTCAAAACACTATATAGAATTAAACTTTCTATATTTTTAAGGCAAATATTCTTAGTGTAAATATTTTTTAATTTTCAGACCTTCAAACTGAGCTTGAACTCTAACAGAATCTAGTATATATCTCTATCACCATGTTATACCCTCTGTCACGTCTAAGAGACTTCGTGTTTGAAAATAGTTTATAGACAGAACATGTTGCTACGTCTACACTGTACTATTAATATTCACACATGGAAAAAGAATCAGCTGTATTTTGTTTGCTTGTTTTAACTAATCTTTTTAAGGATAAAAGCCCTAAAAAAGAGGTCATGGAAGAAAAACCTATATGCTTCTAACAACAAATGCTTTTAAAAACATGTCTCATCAGTGTGAGAAATGAGAGACAAAATGCTACCTATAGAATTACTTTAAAGAATACAAGATGTTGTTCACATTGCTCTGTGCTATGATTCAGGCTCTTCAAAGTACTATGCAGCATTTTGACACTTTACATTGTAAAACCTACACATCTTATGTGGAAGTTTTAATTCATGCTTTCAAGTAGTAAAACTGCATATAGACAGCTTCCATTCTTATTTACCTGTAAGTTTATGTCAGAGCCCCTATATCAAATGACAATTTCTGTCTTAACTATTTCCTACAGCTCAATGGAAATATTTTTAAAAGTTAACTTTACAGCTGCATTCCTCTTTCCTTAACATATAATGACCAGCCAGGCTCTTTACTCTTACTTTCCATTTCTAAAAGTACAAATGCTAAAACTCAGAACCGAGAATAATTATGTACAGCTCCCATAAAATTTGAGGCAATTTAGATGGTCAAATAAGGAAAACAATAGGGTAATTACTATTCCTGTGAATCACTGAATAATAAATGAATGGTAATAACACCAGTTCAACTGCTTGGACCCATTCTTTTACCAACTTTGATATGATTCCTTTGCAGTGCTGTTTTATATTGCTGGTGGATTTGGTAAAATGCTATATGATTCAAAACAAAATGTTAGTTAAATTGTATTGCAAACTTCTGTAATTTTGACCACATAGTCTTCATTAGCACAGCGACAATGTTGGAATATACCTTAATCTAAAAACTCTTCCAAATTTCCTGTGACCTTTGAATCTTTTCCTGCCTTGCAGTCTAATAGCTCAGTGTTCCAGGGAGGAACACTGTTCATACTGCAGTGAGAAAGCAAAATAATCAAATACTAAAGGAAAAAAAAATAGATTTTATACAAATTAAAAGCCATTTGGTTCAGTTGCTAGGTAAGAATAAAAGATAATGATGTGTTTAGACGTTGCTGTGTTAATACTCAATTTTACATACCTTGAGAAGTGATGAAAATGTGATGGCTTGTGACTTGAAATTCATGTTAAATGTTTCATTTAAACAGCTTTAAACTGCTGTGCAAGACCTGTCTACAGAATAAAACATAGCGATTTAAAATTTTATTAAAATTAAGATTGTAAACCATTAATACAGAGTTTGAGAAGCCTACAGTCAGATAATTAAAAATTAAATATATAATATAATATAAATACAACAAAATTACATATAGTCAGATAATCTTCTGATAGCAACATATTGTCTCATCAGTGAAACAATGAACAACTATTATTACTAGTACAGCAGAACAGTGTTACTTTGATAATTTAAGGATAAAAGAAAGAAACAGCTTGGTTCATCTTACAAAAAAATTCACTGTAGAATTTGCAACTAGGATCAGGAGTCATGCTGCCAAGCTAATGGGATGCATTTGGTGTAAATCTGTGACCCTTTTTAAAAGATGGAGCACAAGACTAAAGATGGTTGTGCCTAGAGTCATTTTTGTAATTTGGTACCTGTGAAGAAGCAGGTATTGAAAAGAATTAAGTACATCGTACATCACTGCAGAGTTGTTTGCTTGTTCTAAAGAAAATAAATTCCTCTAATTATTTATGTATGCCAGTGTATTGCTGATTCACAGCTTCTTTAATTTTGACTATGTTTGGCATTCTGCCTTGGATTTACTTCAAATCTCTATCATTTGTCTTTGCAATGCAGTAATCCTTTCCTTGGCAAAAGATGTGACACTTATTGTGAGATACTAAGTAGCCAAGCAGTTGTTTCCTTAAAGACAGTGGGAAAAGATGTTTTGAATAAAGAAGCTTTTAAAGAAAATAGAGTAAGAGTCAGGGGCTTAAGATGTATATTACAGTTCACAGAGGGGTATTGCTAATATTGCACCATTTGTTTTCTACAAATATGGAGTAGTCCAGTAAGTTGTTTCTTTTCCCACAGTACAATAATGAATGCTGGTAGGGATTTAATTTAGTAGACGACAGCAAATCCAGAGGCTGACAAGGAAAAAGACACTAAACAAAAGACAAGGGAGGAAAGACTATTGGAATATAATGAACTTTTTAAAATACAGTATTAAAATATCTAGTAGGATAGCTTACCTAGAGCCATCATAGATGATTATCAGTTACTGATTCTCTGAATTCAAATCTGATTGTGACTTCTGAGAGTATTCTCTTCCTGAATCAGAAGTCTTGATGCATGGAAAGCCCACATGTCTTGCTCATAGATAACTGGCTGAACTTCTACCACTCTGACGGTAAAAAGTGTTTACATCAAAGCAAAACTGATCAGCATTTGTGTACTCTTTAATAACTGCATTGCAAGGTAAGTCTACACAGGTGAGTAGAACATACAGAGGGATATGTTAGCTCGTACTCCCCAATGTTGCCTAAAGGACACTACACTAACACTTTTCTTTAAAATACTTTCTTTGGTCTGAACTACTAGAAGTTTGAGATTGTTACAGCTGAGGATTGATTCCAGGTCTGCTTGCTGCACGCATGAAGTAATACATTATTTTAGTTCATCCAAAATAGACTTCTTGGCCAATATCAACCAGCAGACATTTAAAAAGCAAGGTGAATTGTGTTTATGCATGTTACAGACAAACCTTAGAAGTGATGTAAACAATGAAAGCAACAAGCAAAACAGTAATAGAATAGGGTAGAATTATTAGGGGTAATAACTTAAAATGTAAACTCTAATGTATCTCTTGCTTGAAGTGATTTTACTCTTTGTTGTTAAACACATTTTTAAAAGGTTCTGGCCTAGGTCTGTGAATAAGTCAGATGAATGCCAGTGAATAAATCATAGCAGTCAGTCCAAGATCCATCAAATAAGGCTATCACTCCTAGGAGCAACAGATTCTCTGCAACATATTTCTCTGCAACAGAAGGATTGAAGAGAAATTTCTGGGAAGGGTGATAGAGGGAAGATGATCTTAAAGTATTATATTGTGTAGGCTTTGTGGACTGAGATCAGTAGATTTTTTTATCACTGGATATCCCAATGTCTAGCGAGGCAGACATACAGTATATTCAGTCACAACCACAATGGAGATAAATAACTTTCAATATAGAACCTCTCACTAAAGCACATTTTGGCATACTGGTAACACAGAAAAAAAACTACAACAGTTTCTTTCTAACGTTTTGCATGAGACTGGGGCTTGGAGACAGGAATAAACATATGCACACAGAGATGGTAGGCTAAACCTCGTATTCTGAAAGAAATGCTAGGCAGTCAGGTTTTTTTCTAAAAAGACAGCATACTGTTTTGTCTATACTCAAACAGGGCTGATTATTTACAAGACCTACCAAACGAGACTCTGGCGTGACGCAGAGTGGAGGCTGTTTGCTGAAGGAAAGACCTTGGACTTATCTGTGGCCTTTATCTAACAGTGATAAGAGAGCTAAAGTAATTATTTCTTCAATATTCATCTATAATGTATAATTTATTGTGATAAAAACAGCTACTAAGAATTTAATAAATATTTTTTAAATTATTATGTCTCTATTAACAGAACAATACAATTACATGTGTAAATATTTGTTTACCCTTCTTTCTTGCTCTTTCCCTGCAGTAGCCAGAGGTACTTGAAGGACTGCAGTGTGGGCCCTACTGAGGAGCAGCGGGGTGGGCAGCAGGCAGCAGGGGATGGCCTTCCCCAGGGCTCCTCCACCCTTCCCAGTCGCCAGGATTCTATGAGGGCTCCCCGAGGGACAGCAGCTCCTGACCCAGGTACACCACAGTAGGGTGGGTCTCCAGCTCACCACAGCCCTGAGCCTCATTGAGCAGGGCCCACCTGAAAGCCAATGGCCCAGCCTGGCCTCAGTCTGTCCCCAGGGAGATGCCCAATACCTGGGACTGAGACTACTACCAGTGCCCCCAGCCTGCCTTGCTCCCTGATAAGGATCTTGTCTGCCAAGCCCTGCCCCATCACCTTCTAGGAGCCCCTGGGCTCTGTGTCTCCCCAGTGCAGGGAGTGACACCCATCTTGGCTTCTGACTAGGTCTTGCCTTGCTGCTGGCACCAGAGAGAAGGCAGCTGCTCACCATCAGCTCCCTGCAGGGCCACACAGGCAGGAGTCCCTCCTTCACTCAGGCTATCACCAGTCATGGCAGTCACCAGCTCATCACATCAAGGTAAGCTTCAAATTCATGGAGGCAGAACAGGAGGAGATTCAAGCCAGGTGTTTGGGCCTAAGGCCATTTAGTCTCTGGGCTTTGATCTAAAATATCCCTCCCTGCCCAGTGCCTGAAATTTTAGTCAGAATTTAGGAGCTGCCTCTGGTGCACAGGGCACCTCAAAACACACACCCCAAATGCTGAATGCTTGAAAAATATTGAAAACTTGAAAACTCCTTTTTTCCCTCTCCTCAGAAGTGAAACAGACCTAATGTCTTGGTGATTTGGGAAGAATTTAACCACAGGAGGGGTGCTTGGCTTTGCTTTCAAGTTCCCTTGGCTATCAGTGCATACAGGGGCAAGGCAGACAATTTTACCCGTGCCAAAAAGCCAGAGAGCTGTCAAGTTTCTGTCTCCCCTCTGCGCCTCAGCTCTGATTCTCGGTGGAAGCCATGAGTTGGCACACAGGCACCAAAGGAGCCCCTGATGCACAGGGCAATCTAACATTGTGTGTAGCTCATGGATGAAGAAATGTAACTCTGATTGTTCCCCCTCCTTTCTAAACACCCCCCACCCCCAAGTAATTTGCACTTATAATGCCTAAGTGTCAAGACTGAAAAAATAGCACTTTAAATCATGTCACAGCCATAGTAAAGAAGATGAAACTACAGCTTAGTGTTTTCTTCAACACTGATTAGTCACCGTGAATATATTCAAGCAGTTGTGCTTCATTGTAGAGGGTAAATGACTTTTTTTCTCATGGGAGCCATATAGCTATGGAACAACTCTATAATACGAGATAAACTTCTGTCATAGAAAGGGTTTTGACATTTAAACACTTCCCTGGTTTCTGGAAATCTTATTGAATAGAATACATTTTCTCTGGTGGAATAGGCCTGTAAGACAGAAATATGTTGCACATTGCATAAACAGGGAGGATAAAGTCTTTCATGTTTTACCACCTTGTAAAAAGGGAGAGATGTGTCTGCCCAGACTCCTGAGGCACAGGTTGGGGAAAGACATCCAGGCACTTTATCCTTTCTTCTGTAACTAGTTCACACCTACCAGTACATGTCATCTAGCAAATCTACACTTTTAAAATCTTTTGCTTAAAGTGATTATAGTAGTTCCTTTTCCACATGGTCCATGTGGATGAACTCCATCCTGAACAACAACAATTCTCATTATCAAACACCTATATCCCTGTCTAATCAGCATTACAAGAGTTTTGGGCAACTATTTGCTTCCCAGACAGCATCATGTGGTGAAGGCATTAACCTGGCAGAGTGTGCAAATTCCTGCTTTGTGTATTGGGAGAAATTTCACTGAGTTGTCATTAGGGCCTGATCACTGAAAAGAGCAGTCTTTCAAGCTAGCAACAGAATACTGTACAGCGTGAACTATTTTTTTTCCCTGTGCTCTTTCAGGGGAACAAGTAGTCAATGTCAATAAATTCTCCCTATTGACCTCTTGCAACAAGATTGCATGGAGTTCATTTCAATGCTTGGATTCTCCTTTAAGAAACAGAGCTTAGGAAAACACATTATTTATATAATAGTCTTTAAGAACTACCCTTCACAAAGGGTAATAGGATAATAAAGGCCATAATTAAGTCTGCAAAGGTGGTGCTACTAGATAGAAGTACAGGAGAAGGTTCTCACTAGATTCTGAGGCATTCACACTGTTGTTAGAGAGTGCCTTACTAAGATGCCTGCTCAGTTCTTTTGAACTTCAGAATAGTGGAAGTCGAGACAAAAGTCTTCAAACTGCTGTTTGGGTATATGTGATTATTTAACTCAGCGTTCCACGTTCGTTAATTATAGGTACATACTCAATGCAAATTTTTCAGTGTCACAAATACCAAACCCAGTGAATTCAATATAATATATTAGTTGGGATCAACAGCATTTAAATCATCATAAGAAGGAAGAGGACTGAATAAATAAAGCCTTGTTGTAGCAAATTTCAAATTACATTTAAGCTTTCTTAGCTGTAGTTAACAAAAGGTATGGTACAATCTTGAGACATGGCAAATTTCTTACATTTTAAGTACTAGGAATGTTCTGTGGCTCTGTAATAAAGTTCAACATTTCTATTTCTATGTTGTTGGCAAACAGTGCATTAAGTCATTGTAGACCATCTAAAAAGTTTCTGCAAATATAACAATGCATTAATTACTGCAACATACATTGCAACATATATAGGCTGCTGGTGATTTATCACCCAATACTCTGCATCTAGCAACTTTCAGAAACAATACATTAGCACCTAGACAAATTACAGCCATTATGCCTTCATCTTCACACTATGGTATCACCCCAGCCATAAGATACAGTTTTGGTTCAATAAGAAAGTTATTGGAAACTATCTTTTCTGCTTCCTTGAGAAAGACATTCATTTTCATTTGTAATGGAATCAAGCACAAAAAAATCTATACATGTTTTAAAAAAATGTGACTACAGAAAGATAAAAACAAGCCTATACTAAAGCTTTGCTGTATTAAAACCCTCCATGAAATAGAAAAATTTGGCCTACTTTTTTTGTTGGTTTGGTTTGGTTTTTGTTTGTTACCGTGGTAGCTATAGAGGCCTTAAAATAGGAAGATCTGGCTTAACTGATGTGAATTTCAAAGAAAAAATATTATACCAGAACATCTTTGCAGAATCCATACGTCTGTCACTATCATTATTTGCTCCTGTCAGTGGTTATTAACCATATTAATCTCACAGGACCTTCCTCCAGGCCCTATTTTCCCCCATATATACAGAGCTGTCAGCATCACTTTTGAATAAAAGTGCTTTTTTACTTCCTTCACTCTGCTGAGTAGTCTCTCAAGCTCTACTCTCCAGAAGACTTCTCATCTGTGCTGCTACTGGTCCTTTTATCTTCTGTTTCTCGATCCTCTTCCAGTAGACCTTACTTATTGTTTAATTCAACCCTTGCCTTAAAAGGAGCTTTAAATCTAGGGATGAGATATGCTAATATTGTTTTAAATGGTAGACTGTACCTTTGCAAGCATTGCATACCAGTTCCAAGAGCAGTTAATTGGTGAAAACAAGCCCTTAATATTCATCCTAATCATGAATTCTTTCAGCATTGCTGCAGTAGAAGTGGAATCAAAAGGAGGGAAATGGTGTGTGGGTTTAATACCTGCAGGCATCTGTCAAGGCTTCTTTGGTTTCACAGCTCTCAGACACTGTGTCAGTTTGCATGACTTATTCAGTGTAGGTAGGTGTTTTCAGGCATTGCCTTTTCCTTTCACCTTCCTGCCGTTTCACCAAAATACGCTATTTTGGCTGTCATGAAAAGCTAGGGCACTTTTCCTGGGAAAAAAAAATAAAAACAACAATCCCCAAAACATGGCAGCATCCAGCTGCAAAAAATGTCAGTTTGTGAAAAAAACTAACGAGCAAAGGCTTTACATTCCAGCTCCCAGTCAGTTTAAGCAGAATGACATTTATTCAAATGCAATTTTTAAAACAATATTGGTGTAACCAAGTGCTGAAATGAACTGGTTTTGTGGCCTTAAGTACAAAATAAAATTTTTTAAAAATCTCCAACCTGAAACACCAGTGAATCTACTGAGGTCAATGCTTATTCTAGTAAATACATTACACTTTATATTGCAGTCATTAACAATACTCACTGTGAAAATTACCTGTTCTTTCTACTGCTGTCTTTTAGATAGACCTCTTGTAGAGAGCATCTCATGTTCTTGCACTTTGGGGTTTGCCATTCAGGGAAATATATGCCAAAATCCTTATTTCAGGCCTAAAAGCCTGGATCCTGGGGTTGGGGATGAATTTGGAATTGTTGTGGATGAATTTGGAATTGTTGTGGACTTTGTCAAATCTTTACTTTTTTTCCAGCTTCACCTACTGAGTCACTATTTTTGGCATGCATCAATGTGCAGCTGTGCAACACGCATCCATACTCAACGTTATAACATAAGCCCTTAAGGATGCTTAGCATTTTCAGAATCATACATGGTATCAGTGGTAGTGTAGCTCACTAAATTTTGTCTGAGTCCAAATTCTGCCCCTGGCTGGATGTTGATATTCCATTTCAGTCCTTCAGAAGCTTTCTGGGAGAACAACTGTTAGCTTATCAAGATGCTGACTTAATAGCCAGTGTGCGGCTGCTGAAGTCCTTGAAGCAATTCCAGCAAACAGCTCTCCTGACTTCCAAATTTGCCCAAATTTTACTTCAGTTGGTTGTTTATGTTTTATGCTGGAGACAAAAATGAATATATACCAAAACAACTTAGATACAGCCACATTCAATATAATTTGTTTCTTTTTAAAAAGTCTGGAAGGGAGGCTGCAGAACAGGGAGATATATGTTGAATGGGTTTTGAATGAGGAATGAAAAATAATTACTTAGCACCAGTTAAAAAACTCTTAAACAATAATTATATCTCTCAAGATTCTGCTTTGACTGCATAAGAAATAAGCACTGTTATTATTGTAACCAAAAAAATCTTTGCTCACAGAAGCAAAACAGAAAACAATCTTCATTATGCAAGAAGTTTTCTAGGAAGACAGACCATATTTGAGATTATTTTTCCACTGCTTTGCCACTAATTGCCCTTCCTGTATGGCACAGATGAAGAGTCATAGCTCTTTCGAAGCCATTTATATAATAAATGTTTCTTGGTTTGTTTTTCTTTATTCCACTTAATTAATGCTAATTCTATTTTTCTCTTCTTTTCTGTCCGACTAGTGCCTGTTAATGCCTTTCTGGAAAAAAATTATTTAAGCACAAAAAGTCCAAATATAAATTAAGGTATTTCTACATCTGTTGGAAGCAGACAGAAGCAAGCCACTTCTTTAAAACTGGTTTCGTAGTGTAGAAATTGAAAACATCCAACCAGATGGAATTGAGATTCTCTAAAGGTTTTGTGTTTTCAAGTAGTATAAAATCTTACACCTTTTGCAGCAGTCCTTTTGGAGGGATATATTATTCTGCAGGGTGGCACAACTCAAAGTTGTAGAAGAAAAGATAAAGAAAGCAATAAACAACTGCCATAAACTCAAAAGGTTATAAATGCTTTTAGAAGTTCTGTATAAGTAAAATTTATTTTATCAGTTTCATGGTAAAAGTTGTAGGCATGTATGTTTTGCTTCATGTACTGTTTGAATAAAAATTAAACAGATTTTAAGCCAAGTTTTGACGACTAGACACATTTCCCCTGAGAGTTTTAATCTGAGCACAAGTGTGTCCATCTCCATGTCACTGACACTGAACATTAATTGTCTGTGGAGGTTTATTTAGATGAAATTTGAGAAGAAGAACAAGCTCTACAGTTGACTAAAACACACAACATAGCTATTGTAAAGTAAAACATGTCACCTTCAGAACAAGAATATAGCTTGAGTCTCAAACTGTAATGAATTTTGTTTCATCACCCATTGAAATTGAGACACTTTCTCACTTCCTGACAGAGGAGCAGATAAGAGATTTGTTAACTTTGTGAGTCTCTCTTGTAGGAATACTTTGATATTTCTTTAAGAAAAACAAACAAACAAACAAATAAACAACTTTTCTTATGGCAGAGGTAGGAAGCAAAAGGAATTATAGGCAGCAGTATAAGTCTCCCAGAACCAGAAGCTCACCTTGAAAGGCATGTTGTAGAAATTAAATTAACTGAGTTCTAGGGAAGTTTTTTCTTCTTTGCTATGGAAATGGAAAAAGGTGTTGTGAAACTTAATGCTCCATTCTGGTTTTCTATCCACCTCTCTTTTAATGTGTTTCCTATATTTGGCTGAAATTTTCTCTGGATTACAGAAACCTTATTTGCTTTAGCTTTCTTACAGTCAATTGATTTTTTTTTAAGATGAGAGCCTAAAATGGAGAACAGACTGAAAGTTTCAGTGTCCTTGGAACATGAGTTCATATCTTTGTAACCAGGGACATTGTTTCAGCCTGACCAGTGCTGTAACATAGAAATAGAAATAAGATATAGTCAGTCCTACAGGCTACAGGGACAGAATGGTTCTATTACAGCATCTCTATAGGCAGGCACTCTGAAGAGGAACAGATTGAGAAGCAATGCACTGAGCCACAGCCTTGGTGGAAAGCTGGTTCATCTAAGTTTCATATCCTCCCATCCTACCCTGGAGGTGAACAGATTTATTAAAGTGAAGTTGCATGGTTCTGTAGAAATTTTTCACATTTCAAAGGACTGTGGACAGGATGGGTGACACCATTTATGGGGTGAATAGTCTTGATATAATATCAAAACAGAAGGCTGAGGAGCTAGGGCTAGTTCCTCTAAGGCATTGAACATTCTCAACTGCATAAAGAAACTCAGTAATCAATAACTTCTAGTGTGCAATTTATAATGTCCAACATTAGCAGAGATTGGGGACTGCTGAAAATGTCACCAATTATCTATATAAAGGCTAAATCCTCCAGGGATGAAATCAGAAAGCAAATAAGTTTACAACAGTGTGTGATCTATATGAATTTTCATTGTATTTTCCTATATAACCAGTGATACATGAGTGGACTTAAAAAATATGTAGCTCAAGGAATGAAAACAGAATATAGAATAATAATTAAAATATATCACTTCAGCTGAAGTTTTTAAGATGGATGATAGTAGAAATGTCCTGATAAAGCACAAATGCTTATGGTTTTACTATGCTTGCTCTTTCAGTCTGATCTGAAGTATCTCAACATGGGATTGAATTTTTTTGTATGTGTGTCAAACTCTAAATTCACAAATTATTCAATCCCTAAACTACTCCGTATCTACTGAGTATTAGATGGGGCAGGTGTTAGCATTGAACAAAGTCTCAAATGTGCAGAGATCGTTGTAAGACAAGGGCTCAATTCTTACACTGCAACGATGTAACGAATTATAATCTATATTTTATACAGAAGGGAAAATGTGCCATAGAGAATTGTTGAAGGTCACATAAAAAAATAAGTATTGAAACCAGGTGCAAAAGTCAAATCTGCTTCCAGCCCAGTTTTTTAGTCATTTACTCTTTCCTGGTCTGAAGAAATTGTTTTATACATTTAATTAATATACAATTTAATAGAATCATTTAGAAAAATGATGCTTTAATAAAATGCTTTTCCAGTACACCTCTATGTTAGCAAAAAAGAAATGTGTAAATCAGGCAACATGAGAAACATGTTCAACTGTAAGGGGTAGATTCAATATGTTGTCATATTCACAGATTCACAGAAACACAGAACTGTAGGGGTTGGAAGGGACCTCCAGAGATCGTCAGGTCCAACCCCCTTCCAAAGCAGGTTCCCTAGGACAGGTCGTACAGGTAGGTGTCCAGACGGGTTTTGAATGTTTCCAGAGGAGACTCCACACACCCCCAGGCCGCCTGTCCCAGGGCTTTGTCACCCTTACTGTGAAGTTCTTCCACATATTCCTATGCTATTCAATGGAATAGAAATCAAAACCATATCCTAAAATATTGCATTAGGTGTGTATCCCCTCAAATCTACCAATCTTCTCTAGATTTAGGCTTAAATGACATGCTAAAAATACCTAGAGTTTCAGACTTTGATAATTTATCTGGTATGCCTCGTGCCATAAATAACAGTTTTATTTATTACAACATGGTCTCATGCTGAAGTATCAAATTGTTTTATTTTCTAATGGCTAGTCAAAAAATAAGAGCATCTCTTCCTTTTGATTTGATATTCCAGTACTAAAATAAAGATATCATAGAACAACCTCTGTGAATACACAAATACAGGGTCTGGCCAAACTGCCCTTTTTGCAGTGCAGTTCTTTGTAGTATAGTATAAGCTAGTGGTGGGGAGGGGTGGAAACACAGAAGGAGAAATGTATTGGGCAGTACAGATGTATTTATTGTCATAAATGCCAAGAAAAACTTTCAACATAGGTAGGGTGAGAGAAGGTGATAGACAGTACGTGAGAGGAAACAATCAGCACTTGTTTTATAATGATCATGGAAGTTGTGTGCCTTCAGTTGTGAGAGAAAGGGTTTATCCTTTCTCATAAAAAACATAAGCGAAAATCTCTTATCATGAAAAGGGTTCAGGGTAACTTAATCTCTTTCAACTGGGCCATGAAGAAAGTACTAGACTATGTATACAGATATCTGCAAGAAGAAATAGTGTAAACCAACAATATCCATATTTCTAGACCCATGTATTTTTTATAAGAGGCTTCACTGAAATTACATATCTTCCCATGGTTTGCCTTTGAAGATTCCAAATGCCGACACTGTAAGCACAGAAAACTTAATTGTTACTAAGATATGGGGTACTACTGCTTGTCTCTTTCTCCCTCCAGATCTAAATTATAGAAGAAAAAGTGGTAGACAAAACCCATCAGAGGAAGTACAACACTCCAATCTTACCTGTTAATTGAAAACTCTTATTCTGGTGTGTCAGAAAAGAGAGTTCATCTGATCAAATGCAGAAATTAAATTCTCATCTTTTGCACTTAAATAAAGGCATTGCACAGAATATATTCCCCAAAGGGGAGTTAGTCAGGATAAGTTCATTTTGTTCCTGCATTTTTGGAGTATGTGCCAATATCTGGATAATAAATCACAGTAAGTTGCCTCAATTTGCATGAATATATCTTTTCTGAAATTTTTGCAATGCCATTTGATATTTGCTTTTGTTACTGTCCTCATTAAGAGGATAAAACCTATTAGAAAGAATTGGAAAACTAGTGTTTTTACAGATAAGATATACTTCATATATATATATTTTTAATTTGCTCTTTTTCAGCTTACCAAATTATTTCACTGGATGTCTGTTCATGACAGGGTTATGGTCTTAAGTAGGCAAAATCAAGATATAGTGGACTGGAGGAGATGCAGTGCAATGCATGCTAAAAGCTTAAAATTTTGGTAGCAGAACAGTGAAAGTGGAGTATGTTGTGTGGTAGACTGCTCTTATAAAGTGATGCATGTCTGTGAGTTGAAAAGCAGACCAGATACGTCTAACTGGTGTGATTCTCTTGTAGATTTTGTGGCTTTCCTCAATATGTTTTGGGAGACATCTTACCTTTTATATATCTAGTTTTTTCTTAAGTTCATAGAATGCTATTACAACATGATTGTCGGATAGACTATGTCTAATTATGAATATAGTATACTAAGAATATTTGAATTCCTGTAAGGAATTATCTCTCACTTCCTCTTTCCTTTGTGGTATGAACATTTTTTTTAATACATCTATGATATAGCTGAAGAGAGGGCTGAATTTAATAGGGACTTACTGTCTGGAGTTTTGTGGGTGTCAACAACATATGATGCAGCAATGAATTTAATGACTTACTGACTAGACTTTTGTAGACACCAGTAACACATTTTGCAGCAATGCTGTTGTGGAATGTGCACACCAGCACAGCGTAAGCTTTCTATCGGGACTGTGTCCGAGAACAAGAAAACTCAAGGCTACCAGGGGCCCCAAGACTGGTCATGCGGCTCTGGTAAACAAGAAGAGGAAGATAAGGGCTATAGTTTATGGCAAAAACGATAAAGATGAGTGCACGAAGTAAATGACCACCAGGGTCCTTGAAGACCACCTAAAGACTGTAGTAAACATATGGGAAAGGGTGGAAACTTGTAATAATGAATTCTCAGAAAAGTAATGACTATATATTGATCATTTCTTTGAAAGGTCATGAATATGTGTGTATAACCTGCACATAAGCAGCGCAACTAACTTGTTCTGCACGCAGATTCGGAGGAGTGATCGATCCCCTGTGCGTCCAGTGCTGCAATAAGGAATATCTGCTTCACAGTCACCAAGGCTACTGAGTTTGGATTTCAGCTTTTCGTAGTATCATCAATGCATTCCATCTTTAAAGGATGGAAAATCCTCTATTACAAATATTTTCTCAATGATCTTACAAATTAGAATTATATTTTCTTCCCATTTTGCCATGTAATTCTAGTTCTGGTTCTGTATGTTTTCACCTATATTAAAGGGTAGTCATAAATGCAGCCCATCATTTGAAAGCAAACGTACATTTGGACTTGAGTACTGTGATTGGAAATTACCAAAGGAAACCATAACACTGGCAGTAACACGGAAGTTCTGGGGAAACTAAGAACTAGTTTTGGTTCCCATCTTTTCATCCATGTACATACAGCCATGTGTAACATGCAGATGCATAGAGATGCCTTCAGACCGACCTCTTGTGCATTCCTGCCTATCACCAAAACTCCAAGATTAAAAATCCATGGCTCATTAAACAGGAAGGGAGGAGTATATTGCCTTAGAAATATTACAGTCTGTCAGGATTGCCTTGTCCCAGAGCAGAGACTTATCTGTAAAACCTGCACACAATTACTTTTTAATGATTTTATCCTGGCTCATTAGGAGAGCAGCTATACAGTGATACAGCTACCATGCATCTTGGAAAGGCACATCAGCATTTACTGAACTGGCTTTAAAACCTGAAAATTGTAAATAAGACAGAATAAGGGATGATGCAGAGCCTGTAGTGTATGTTGTGATACTGTATTTTATAAAAGTAAGGATTTCCCTATTGAAATTTCATTGCTGTTCTCGTTGTATAATTTATCAGATAAATTTGTTTGAAACTGTTTAGAACAATGTACTTTTTAAATTTTAGGTCTGAAGTACATTGTAAACTTGTGCTTGCTTTGTGAAGGGTCATAATGAGTTACACCTTTGCTGAACATATCTGGAGTTCTTTCTTCCTTCTATTTTAACCTGTTTGGAAAACAAATTAAGTTATATTTTTCCAATCACCCATGAGACTTTGGTTTCATAAAGTTGGCCTGACTAAAGAGGAGAATTTTTGGTAGGATACAGCAATTTCATACACGTAACTTATAGCTAGTGATTTGATTTAATTTAATTCTCCTGCTGCTGCATAAGGACAGAAAGATTTTTTCCATTAACTGCTCTCTAGCTGGCAGGTAGCTTAATCTTGCTCAATTCTTGCAGGACCCATAATCTGCTCACTACTGGAATAGCTGTTGCATTTTGAGGTGCCCTAAATACAACTAAAGAAAAGGTGTTAGAAATTTCTCCTTAGAGATGTTGATTAATTATGTGAACTGTTTAACAATTCACAACAGTACACGCTCATGTATGAATATGTGCACAAAACCCTGACAACAATTTCACAAAGAGGGAGAAATGGAAGAGAGAATGTTACCTTGCATCTTAAAAAAAAAGACCAAATACTTGGAAAGAAATTAAAATTTCAAGGCAATGGCTTCTTTTATTTTTATGATGCTATATTTTGAGCCTTTAATTTTCAGATTTTGTTTTGTAATGGGATAAGCAGAAATATCTTTAAAAATACTTAATAAAGTCTTATTGGGACAAAAACTACTGAGTTCTGATAAGCACAAGAGGAAAAATGCAAGAACTAGAGGATATGAATTAGTTTACACAAACTATCTTGTTAGTTTCTTTTTATTTAAAAAGAGAACACTGTCATAATTTTCTCCTTAATTGACTCAAACTGTAAATCAAAATGCTATGAGCAAACCAATGTAATTATACTTGTAACTTTTACTAGACACACAATTAATCTGGCTGTTCATGTAGAATATATTAACTACATGCTGAAGGATGGTGAAGTTTCAGGCTGTTTTATAAGCTAGAGAGTAAATAGTTGTAATGAACATTACTCCTTACGCATTCTTTAATATACAAAACTATCTGCAATTTCACAAAAAACGCTGCAGATTTAAAAGGGCAGATAGCTAAAATGCACTTTATATATGGGCAAAAATGAGAATTTGTTTCTTACTGTAATGTGATCACCAGGGTTATGGATGGGGAGAAAATGTGTTTTTTCCTCTAAACAGTTCACATCTTTTACTGACATAGGAAGGAATAGACATCATGATGCTCTGAAAGCATTTGAGAGTGGTGAATAGAATTCCTATTTTAAGATGTCAGAGCAGTGCTGTGCAGATTTTCCCATTTCACACTGCCTTCTAACAAGTGCAATAAGGTATTTTTTTATTTGTAGAAAGCTTGTGTCATGCACATAAGTTCTTTCTTGCCAAGATTTTTATGGTTTTGGTAGTGCATAGAACTCAAGTAACTATAGTGAAAATTTCTTGTCTCATTCATCCATCTTTAAACTAATCCCATAGAACTTTGCATCATTTGATATTTTCATGATAATTCTTGAGATACCCAGTGAACTGATGGGACAAAGTCAGCAAAGAGCAGCGGCCAAGTGATACCGAACGCTCAGTTTTCTCACTGAGATATTGCTTATACATTTTTAGCAAATTGTGCCAGAAGAAGAAGGGATTTCTGATACTGTTAGAACAACCTGATGTCTAGCACTACCAATTGTTGTTGTTTGGTCTCCTAGTTCAAGTCCTTCATTTATTTCCTAAGATGCATATAGCAATTTATTGCTGAATAGTAATAACCTCCCTGCTTGCCAAACAGTGCAGGACAGGTGCTGACACTAGATTGGGTTTAGATAAAGCCCAATTCCTACTGCCATTGCAAGGGACCAGTGACTTCAGTTGCATCAGGCAGCCAGTCTCAGCCTTAAGGTTCAACATTTAATTTGGTTGCTCTCTATCACTCTTGATATCTCAGACAACATCAATATTTTGTATATGCTGTAGAAGCATATTTACATCCTTGTGAAAATAATTTTACAATGACAGTTTTCCTTCTGCAAGTAAAATTGCATCAGCAAAAACCTCTTTCCTATGATTTGAAAACCTATCAGTACATTTGATCAACTAAAAAAAGTCAGGAGACACTCTTAGATTCCCTAAATATGACTTACATTTAAGAAGGCGGCCAGTGATGAACAAATGCATTCAGCTTTCTTGCCTATCCTTTCAACCAACTGAATCAACCTAAGTTTTGTTTTATTGGTAGTTTATATGTTTATATATGGTATTTTAAAAACTATTCTAATATCATATCATATCGTATCATATCATATGTTACAGAAAGTTTCCTTCCTAGACTAGTATTAGTAATGCGTTAAATGAAGATAGTTTACTGTTTCTCTCCAAAGTCTATATAAAACTCATAGAGTGGAATACAAATTAATAGAATGTTAGGCCTTTTCTGTAGTTTTGTACCCCACTTCTCATGTTTTTATATACAGCAATAAAATTTACTCAGGAAGTGTTACATTTTAATTTTAAAATAATATTAAAAACACTATTTTATTTGAAAAATGTATTTAACATTTCAGAACAGCTTTTTTGACAGTTTCAACAATTTAGAATAGTTATAGGAAAACTAAGTGCTAGCTGTAAAAGTTCTATCTATCTTTCCACTTACAGTGATTTCATCGCTGGCACCACACAACTCTGCTGACATGACAGGGCTACTGATAGAATATCTGACTGCAGATATATTACTGCACTCATGGCTTGAACACCTCTTCAGGGTAGAATAGCAGTCATATAGAAGGGTTTCAGGTCTTTTTCCTATCTTTTCTGTTCAAGAAGATATGTTAGGAAAGATAACATATTAAGATAAAAATACAGTATCTGATAGCTTAGACATTCTCGTGGCCTTTATCTTTCAGTCCTTACAGTCACAGGTTTTCCTACAGCACAACCAAATCTGCTTCTGGATTCTTTCTGGATTCTTTCGGGTTTTGTTTCATATATCCATTGATGGACTTTCTTGAGGACCAAATGGCTTTGAGGATCTGTGCAAATTAAAATGTTTCCTTCAAATAATTTTTCCACATTCACCAGATCAAAGAGTAGGGAACAGGCAAAAAGTGGTCCTTTGAGCTCCCAGGGCAGGGACTGAGATGAGGTAGTCAGGGACATGCAAAAGCCGCCACAGCCATGGGACTGAAGTCTGTGAGAGAAGTTTGACCAGCACCCACACCAGTTCTTATAGAAGGGTTCATAAACACAGGTTCCACAAGCTAAGCATTCCAGAAAATAGCCAAACAGTACATAGGTGTTACCAGAAAGAACACAAGGCATCTCTGTTTTGGGAGGGATTGAGGCGTATGTCAAATGTGAAAGGAATTGATATTATGAGCAATGGAAGGATAATATGAGAAACCACAAGGATTCACAAACACTAAGTATCTCCTTCAAACTGAACCTGAGGACATATTTTAAGTCTTAAAAACATGGATTTATCCTCACAAGTTTATCAGTCAAATTCTGCGTTGCTTTATCCAGTGTGTCACTTATAACACTGCCATGAAGATAGTGCTTTAGACAAGGAAATCTAGTGTACAGATGAATGAATCTAAGGAAAAGACATGAAGGAAATATTTCCTTTTCAAAAACACTACTAAAAATCCACTAGCAGGAAAAGCAGGGGAGAATTGTATAAAACAAGGACTAAATAGAATAAAGAAATATTTAGACACATATGGTATTATCAAAGAAGATGGAGCAGCTCTGAGACAGGTGATAACAACTCAAGAGATATACTCAAGTCAAGAATGCTTTAGTGGGCAATGCTTTAGTTAATGCTAGCAATGGGACCTGAGAAAAGATAATCAAGAATAGAGCAATGACAACTGGGTTCCAAATAGGCTGTATAGAGAAGACTTCAGAACATTATCAATAAAAAATACAGTCATTCAGAATTGGGCCTTGAAATGTTCAGCCTGTCTAGAATTAACAAACAGGAATTAAATTAATTAAAACCTCTGGAGACTGTTAGTAGAGACAATTTGTTTCCTCAAAAAAATAACATAAAGATATCAGAATTTATTAAAAAATGCAGTTTTAGAAGACTTAAGACAAGATCAGATTAAACTTCTGGTGGGAAAAGTGAGAGGTTATGAACCTTTGGAAGAAGGGGAAATGTATGCTCCAGAGAAAAATAAAGGAAAATCCACAAGCAAAAGAAAAAGAAAGAGAAGGTTAGAGGCTCCCTTTGATAAGAACAGTAGCTGACCTTTTTTGATCTGAGAATAAACTTTGCCTTTCAAATTTCAGAGGTTTGAAGTAAGTGCTTCACATCCTTATTCTAATTTACCTTAGAGCATTTAAGATTTTAATAACATCATAGACACAAAGGTGCAGGTTGCACACTTAAAGCAAGTGAGGAATTAACATAGGTTGATGCCAAATCAGTTTTTTCTCTCCTGTTTATTATGACTAATGACTTAAGAAAATCATCATATTCTGTAGGAATCCTGTGATTTTATTCGAATGTTGTTCAACAGTGGTGAAAGGCTTCACGTTCAGATGTACTTGGTAGAATGGCACGTTCAAGGTTCGAAAGGAACTAAGAGCACTGTCTTTGGAGTCAAATACTTTCTTCCATGGAAGAAGACACAGAAAAGCTTTGCCCTCTGGTGGCTGGAAAACTGGGAAACAGTCATAAATCTTCAGTAATTGGTATCCAGTTCAGATTTGCTTGTAGCTTGAATAGTTGTAGCTGGTTTGAATAACAGAAGTTTTCCTTAGTTCAGATCTGGAAGAAGAAAGACAACCACTATGTCACTTACTATTTCAATTAATTTTTCACTGAAAAAAAATAGTGCTGATACTGTGCTTGAAAGTCAATGGAAATGAGGTTTTAGAACAAGCTGAGGCTGGTTGCACTAGCAGCCATTTGAATATAAGGAATATCTATATCTTGATATCTTCTTGTAATGTACAGCAGTCCTACGTTTTTCTTTTATTTTCTTTTTTAATTCTGGAAAGGCAGAATGTCCATGTAATTTCATAGACAGTATAAATCACTTAGTGATTAGCAAGAAAAATCTGACCCTATCTGATGAAAATCTATCATCTTCCATTTAAAACTATGGTAGTTAATAAATAAAATAATACAACATTAATTGGGAGCCATTTACAGAACACTAGTCCAGCATTTATAGAAAAAATGCCTTTTCTTGTTCTATAATCTGTATATATCAGACATGGAACTGTGAATATTAATGCTCATTTCTGCTCACTACCCTACTGCAATTCATTGACTTTCAAGTTGGTTACTCTGCACTGGTCCAATTCAAATGGAGAATTGGGTCATGTCATACATATCTCAAACAGAAGAATTAGGCATTGAAATAAATATAAGATTGTGAATACAGCTAATTACATTCTAAAAAGCATAGACTGAATCACCTTGCCTGTAAATCATCTGATTATTCTAATAAATATCCCATTGTTATGTTGACTTCGTAGTTGTTAAATTGGGTGTTAAATAGCGTATTTACCTCTGGTGAGAACAAGGTGTTCACATTTTTTCACTATGGAATGGGCTGTTTGGCCAGAATATGATCTGTGGCTGATACTGAACAGCCCATATGGGACAGCAGGAATCTAAGTTTGTTTTATCCTTTCTGTTATGACAGACAGTCTGTTAGTTTATTTTTCCAAAGGATGCATAATTATTGTTTCCTTGGCCAAATCTAATTCGCCTTATTAAAAAAAATTTGTTCCATAAAGTTTGTTGCAACTACACTTAATAAACTAATATTTTCCATGTTTAATAGGAAATTGTTAAAGCTTTATATTTGCCATGGTTTCACAAAGACTGAAATGGGAAAGAAAGATTACAGCTATTTTTTCAAGATATCTTTCCCTTTGCTTGAAAAAGAAATAAAACAGTCTCATTTTGAAATATAATTTCTTTATTAGGTCATGTAAATTGAACACTAATTTTCATAAGACAGCAAACCACCACAGTCAGTTACTGCTATGTAAATAAAACAGTCAATTAGAAGACAATTGGTTTAAAGTACAATAAAAAATCTCTGACACTTTATAACAAATTAAATGTCAAATATGCAAAGTTTCTTGTTCTTGGAATGTCAATGATTTCATTGTCTCAATAAAAAACCTGTAGACCTTTTTACATCCTGATTTTTTGCTCACTCTTACCTTTTCCTTTGTTATGCTATAATAAAGTTTCTTTAGGGTTGTCTCCCAGTCACTGGAAAGTCCATGTAACCAATAATATCAACCCTCAATAAATTGGATTATTTTTACTGGATTGCATGAAATTTGACAGGACGTTGCAATTTACAATTTCATAGTAAATAAATTATTCAAGGCTGAATGTTCAACTGACTTAAATAATTTACCATCTGAAGACGGTGTAATAGGCAAACTCTAATGGAAAAAATAAAATATTGCAGTATATACTGAATACTTAAATGTGGTGTATTTAAGAAATCAAAGTGCGTTATCAAACTATGCTCATACATGCTATCCTTTCAGCAACTGATTTTATTTCTTAAAAGATAGTGAAGTCTAATAAAACAAATGACTGCTGCATATCTTGAGAGAGCAGCGCTTTTTAGAAATTTAAGAAGTATATTACCTATTACAGAACGAAATAAAAACTTTCTAAGTTATAATTAATTCCTATTTAACTCATAAAAAGTCTATGTGAGAAACTTAACACTGGCAATATGTAGCTGTGTATTTTCATTTCCTTTGAACCTCACAGAAGTTTTTGTGAAACTCTGGAGATGTTATATAAAGTAATGTCAGACAGTACTAGTAATAAGAAAATGGATAAATGTGATTGTATAATACACTTCGTAAATTTAAAACAAAAGTGTAGAAAAAAAGTGTTAGAATTTTTTTTTCTTGCCTGTAAACATGGCAGACTATAGATATTACCATAAAATTAATTGAATGGAATTTTAAGATGGAATAATGTTGCCCGATATTATATATAGCATATGGGTCTGTGCAAAAGTACATTGCATTCCATTGTGAGACAACATAATTAAAGTTGTACATTCTCATTGCAGAGTTAAGCAACCCGTGAGCAAGGAAATGAAGCTTAACATGGTCTGGTTTTCAGATATAAAACTGTGGATTTCTTTCCCTAAAGACTCTTTAAACACTCCTTAGCTACAAGCAGGAGTTCAAGGAGTTTCATATTGCTAATAATTCTGTTCCCTTCAGTTATATAGCCTTTTACTATTGCCACACAAGATGCTGTATCTCACTTTTGCAAAATTTGGAAATTTTAGAAAATCTCAGCATTTGATATAGTTCTTGCAGATGCTGTCTGCAACTCAAAAGATGTTCTCCAGTGTGCAATAAACATCCTTATTCTTATAATTTTGTGTGCATACTCCATTGCTTTTGGATGTTTTAAAGGGATAAAATACTGCAGATGATGGGAGCAGCTAAAGTGGGGACAAAATGCTCTCCCAACTATGCCACCCCCTCTTAGACCCCATCAGTCTATGCACTGGAATCAGTCCCTAACATAAATACCCAGGAACAAAAATTCCTTACTGTTCATATTCAGATCATCAAAAAAAATAGAAATCTTCTGTTTAAAACAACAAAACAAAAATAAAACAAACACAAAACCAAAACCCACATCCCAACAAACAGAAAACAAAATCTGGAAAAATGTATCTCACTAAAAGTGTGCTCATTAGAAAAAACAAGCAGTAATGTAAATTATTCAAGAGACAACCCTAATTTCAGGAGTAGGATGCAGGTCTTCCATCCTGGAAGACAATGGAAAACACAAAACAAGATGACCTGCCTTCCACCCCACCCCACCAACATGTGGCATCAAGAAATGTAAACTCTGAGCTGAAAAACAATGCATTTTAGAAGACTAAAATTTCTGGTGCTTTCCTATTGCTACTTCAGGCACCTCCTGGTGTGTAACTTGTGAATTCCATTCTAGAGACTCTCACTCTTACCATATGCATTATAGAAAACATATGTGTCTAAATCAAGACTAAACTCCACTACATTATCTAGTCCTTAGAAGTTTTATGCTAAAATATTAAACTCATAACTTGATGCTCAAGCTTCTAGAAGTATTTATGCTCTTTATCCAGAACAAAATCTGACTACGGGACTTGGTATTAACAATAAACCATCTCTCTGATCTCACGGAACAAAGCAAATGAGGATATGCACAAGAGACTCTCCGGAGGTACAAGCTGAAACCGTGTTATGCTCCGGAGTTGTGATTACTGTGTGTTTCCTCAAACAGCAACAGTTGAGCAGCATGCCAGGCAAGTGGTCCCCTGTGGCTTGCAAAGCAGGGGTTTATGTCACTGTGTATCCCGTGAAGGATTAAAATGATTGTACTGTGACTCTGTCAGTCTCTGACTTGATGGGCAACGTCTTGATAAGTGTCGCTATAGATTCTTCAAGTCAGGGGGCATTTGTGAGTGTGTGAGTTTCTAAAAAGGAAAAAAGTATAACAGAAGGGGTTTTCTGTCAAAAGTTGTAGCATTGAATAAGCAGGATAGCTGTTTTCATAGCTAAGAGCTCCAAAATGACATTTGTAATATAGATTAACAAAGGAGAGATCCTTTCAAACTAATACCTATTCCAGCTTTCATGAGGTTTTTTTATAAGAACAATACACCTCTAAGAATGCTTAGAAATACCCATTTTAATTAAAAAAAAATAAAAAATCCTCCAAAGGATGCTTAGTTGCTTTCATTTGGTAACAATGCTTTTATGTTACAAGTTAGGGTCAGAGTAGTGCTCAAAGATCTTAAGCAAACCTTGAGCTAATGAAGATTAGGAAAGTGGACATTATCCGTGTGAAAAATTGGCAAAGTAAATCCAAAATTTACTAACCATGGAATAGCTATACCACAAGAGACTAGAAAAGACTTCTGTTTCTGTCAGTAGATTATGTAATAGTCCCCTTACATTATTATATCAAGAAATTTTTAGATATCCTCAGCAGGAATCTTTCGAGATCACTTTCAGAAGCCTAGCCCATCTATACGCTGTCCTTGGCAAGATCAGGATTAAAATCCAAGGTCAAGTCCATATGGAGCAACAGTCATTTGGAAAACAAATTCTGGTTTCAGAAATATCAGTAGTAAAATGCTGAATAACCTGATGAAGACCGTGCAAAACAAATTTCTTTGAAGTACACCTGCTATCTTTATTAGAGCATTTCTTTTTTTCATTAGAAGCCCAAACAAATCTCTGGTAGTGAAATTTCAATTCTATCAGAATTCTCCATGAATGGAGAGGGAAATATGTAGAGAGCCAGGGAGAATGATGACATGAGACCATTTAAATTCTCAGGTAGAGGAAGTGGCTTGCTTTAATATGTGCTCTTGCCTTCCCAATGTCAAAAAGATTTTCTGATTTCTGTTAAATGTTAATGCTTGTGAAAGTTAGTGCAGGTATTACTTTACTAATTTCATTATCTAAAAGAAGCTAGGTTCAAAGGCTAGTACTTAGCTGAGTCATTATTTCTCTTTTGTTTCTGTATGTTGTGATCTGCCTGAGTTTTAACCTCTAAAAAGATTTTAAGAATAATGAATGGGGGATAAGTTGAAGTACTTCTCTCACATATTCTCTTTTCCCACTTTACAGTCCTTAGTAATAGTTATTTTTTAGGTATGATGTCAAAAAATGGCTGTTGCACTTAATCCACTTAAAAATATATTGAAATTTTAAATTATATTAATTATAGCTTTCCATTATAACCTCCAATTATGCAAGATCTCTATTCCTAATTTCAGATAGTTGTAACATAATAAAATTAAGTTTGTATTAATACCTCCAAAATAGAAGTTTTAGTAAGTCCCCAAAATCTAAAGATTTTCAGTACTATCTTTTGCTTTTCCTGGAGGCTTAATTTACTTTGGATGTTCAAAAAACTTTCTTACTTATTTTTTAATCCTTTCAGGAATTTCTTCTTCTGTCAAGTGCATCTATACTGAATGACTACAGAGCTCTTTATCTGACTTGAAAAAGGAGTAGATGAAGATATCCTGTGTAGCCATATGGATTTTTAGGGGTTTTTTTTTGTCTAGGTAGAACAGGAAAGAAGGAAAAGGTGTTTATGATGACACACAGTGTAGCAAACAAGGTCATCTTGATGAGACTATACAAGTAGTCTTGTCAGCAGAGAAAGGAGATCTGCTTTCTATTTGAATTGATGTTGCCTGGAAGATGAGCATGGTTTTATTAAGAGTATGTTTAAATTGTACAGTATTTCATACTTCTGATGGCTGTAGAATTTAGGTACATGGTTTCTCAGTATGGATTTTGAATTTACAGTGCAGAGATACTAATCATTATGGCCACTTAGCACGGTGTTTTTACCTACACAGGCTACACCAGCACGGTGACTGCTCCTGTCTGGAATGCTAAGGTCTGCAAAGAGTAACATTTTCAATATTGCCTTTCACAAAGGCGTCACTGATGCCTCAAAATAACCCAATTTGGGTATTCCAAGAGATTTTTGGAAAAGCTTTGAGCTACAGTATAGTTAGGCTAGCATTAGGAAAAATGCATTGCAAACCGGCATAAGCCCAAGGTTCAGAATTAGCTTCTGCAAGGGCCCCAAGAGCATCCCTGCTCCTGGTGGATGGTGCTGGGGGGATGCTGAACTCAGAGCCAGTGCAGCTGAGGGTGGTCCTAATCCTGCTGCTGGCCATGGGGACAAGTTCCCCAACAGCACTGTCTGGCAAGGAGGTTGCAGTCAGGGATGACCCTTGCCGGCAGGAGATGCTTTTGGTCGAGGACAGTCATGCTTGGTCTCTTCCTGAGCTGCAGCCCCAAGCACAGCAGCATCACAGTCCTGCCCTGCCCAGCCATGGGCCTGCTGAGCCCAGCACTCACCCTGACCCACAGTCCCCAGGAGGGTGCCCAGTGCCCAGAATTGGGGCTGTCCCCTGACCTGCCCGAATTGCTGGCAGGTGCCCTGCTGCCCAAAGGGAGCCCTTGCTGCTCCCAACACTCCAACCCAAAAGAGCCACAAGAGGGAGGATGGCAGTCATGATGAAACGAGAGTCCGAGTGGTTCACTGTGAAGAGGCAGCTCTCAGGTCAGGCCAGGAACATCAGCCACTAGTCTGAGTCAGGAAGGCAGCTGCCTTTCTCTCAGTTGGCCCTGATCCCCAGCAGCCAAACCTCCAAAAGAGATGCTCTTGAGGTTTAACAGGTGCCAACAGTCAGTTTTCAGACCTCAGCCCATTTTGGTAGCTACTCCTCTACTAAAGCCTTACTGAATTAGAAGGATGGCTGTTCGTGATTTTGTGTAGTGCTTAAAGAGTGAGGTCCTTGATACATTGTACAATTGTACATTGTACATTGGATGTTTCAGGCAGCCTATCAGAAACAGCTACCATAGATATTGTCACGGCTGAGCTGGTACTCTGTGTGTGGCTGGAAAAGAGTCCAGAGGAACATCCTTCTCTCCTTAATATGCCAAGGAGCTTTTAAAATCTTCTTGCAGATTTTCTGGTTTGCAGTGGACCTTAGGAAAACCAATACGATTACTCTTAGCAGCATCAAGCTTGTAGATAGTGTCTGCAAGCCTTATATAATATACAGGCTCATCTAACCAATTCCTGTAGGACATTGAGAATACAATAGTGGTATGTGGATAAGTGGATGATTGAAGGCTGGAGAGGTAAATGTTAAAGGATGTTAGCCAGTCTGAAGGAGACCAAGCTGTTCTTCTCATGCTGTTACACTGGTTTTGCTTTCTCTTTCCTCCTTTGTTTATTTCCTATCTCACCAGTACCATTCTCATAACCTACACTGATAAAATAAGATCCATATGGACAACAAAGAAATTCTGGCTTAGAAGGATATTCAGGGAATGATGCTACTTTTGGCTGAATAAACGAGGCTGAACAGGTAATGTCCTTTATGATACACAATATTCACTGTATGCATGAGATTTGGGTATGCTTTGCTGCATACAACCTGACCATCAGGCTGAGCAGCCTTTGCTAGTGCCACCCTTAAAAGTGACCTGACAAAATTGTACAGAAACTGTCTGATGTTGGCAATCAAAGCATCCTGCTGAATTTTGGAAAATAATACCTTTCTGAGGTTTTCTTCATCCTACATGATTAGATAAATAGGAGTGAAAAGCATAAGCTGGAGCAAACTCAAAGTTCTGAAACACTGGAATTATTTGAATAAATTCTCAGATGTGCAATAAATATATATATGTATATATATATTTGAGGAACAATTTTTAATAAACTCCATTTTATACATGTTTTCGATGCAGTCTGGATTTAGTTAAGATCTGAGTTTGTATTGATAATATGCTTATACTCGGTATTCTTATTAAGTTCTTCCTTACCTTGTTATTCTCAAATGATGGTTTACTATTCTTTTTTGATTCTTACAATTATATAAAAAAATGAAACTGTATTAAAGGTGGAAATATTACTAGACATAGTTGGTTTATGTAACCTTTCAGGAGATGTATGTATCCACTCTGCCTTGTAATTTTGGAAAAAAAATCTGACTTTGTCAGAGTGTAGACCTGTCATTTAATCCTCTTTTAGTAAATCCATGTATTAGTAGCTAGAATAAGATAATACAGAGAAAAATACATGATAACTGTCGGAGACGGTGTAGTAGTTTAGTATACATGAGTAGCTATTACAGGCAGCAAAAGTCAACTTATCTTTCCAAGCTTAGTGAATGTTACATGCTCAGGAAGTTCACGAGAGATGAGGCAAAGGGTGCGTTACTGCTTTTCATGAACCAAAGATTAGAAGATGCCACTTGAGTGCCAAGTAGCCAATAAGTATGTCTTATTTTATTCAGATTAGGGTACAATGATCCACTCATAGCCAATTCCATTATATGAATTAAGATTTGGGGCTTTTCAATTGTGTGTCATGACTGCATTCCTCTCTCCTTTAACAAGTTTTAATTTAGAGATTCCCAGTTGCAGATGCACAAGATTTTCCTGTGCTTGTGTTGGTTAGGTTAGATCAATTAGCCACAGTTGTTTCCCTAAAAGTAACTGCCCTACTAGAGAAAAAGTAATAATTTCTTCTTGCGTATTAGCATATGGGACTAGAACCTCCTAGTGGGAAAGCTTTGGTTATGCTGTTGATTTAATTAAAATGTTCTAGATTAAGTTTGACAGGATTTTTCTTTTCATTGTTTTTCTTTCCATGGTAAGGTCAGTAATTTATTTAGTTTAGTGCTCTACTGTCATCTTTACAATTCTCCATATAAAAATTACCAGAAAAATCACACAGAAAAAAAAATTATCTGCCATTAGGTTATTAATATAATTTAAATAAAACTTTATTTTTTTTAAATGTGAGAATGAGATAATTAAATAAAACCAAAATTTTAATCAAACTAGCAATGGGGTTTTTTGAGTTCTATTGTTCCATTTTAAGAACTATGTGTTAAATTTTTCTGTTTTCTTAAACTAATGATGTTGTGTAGACTGATTCTAATATTATTACTCTCTGACTAATACAAACAAATTCTAAAGTTTTTATTCAGTTTGAAAATAAGAACATATTCTTTAAAGGTGTTAGATGGCATGCATTTTTTGCAATACAAGATTACTTTCAAATTTGAGTTGGAAATTTATAAAAGTGAGAGGTTCTTTCCACCTAAAATATTTTTCTTGCATCAATTAAATAGGTAATAGAAAGAGATGATGATACTTTCTACTTTAAATTAGTCCCAGCCATTTCAGTAGCACAAAATTATTTATTGTCTTAAATACCTCAACTCAATTGTGTCTGGAATTTCAAAACATTGATTTTAAATTTTTTTACAAGTATACTCTAAAATTAGATCTAAAATAATTGTCAATTTTTAATTGGCTATATCCCTTCGATGACCAAAGTAAACAATCATGTGAAATGTGTTTCTCATGAATATAAATTGTTACCCACTTCATTTTCTATCTGCTAACATAAATTAGGGCATTTTCTGGAATAAATATGAAGTCATCTATCATGTATTTTAACAACACTTTGAATATGACAGCAGGCAATTACACAAATATCTTTTTTTCCTGATAGTTTGGCTACATACTTTACTGTCAATTTGTTCCTTACTTACAGCAATACAATGTTTCTCTTCTTGGACTGATGTTGCATATATTATACTACCTGAAACAGACTTGTAGAAAAACTTGAAAGGACAGAAATACCTTTTTAACTACAGTTCAAGTGTTCATTTTATAAATACAGGGTGGAAAATTCCTATCCCATTTGAGAAGCTTACTCACATGGTGCAGCTAGATCACTATAAAGACCTCTTCTCAAAATTCATTTGAAAATTCTTCAATGCTTTCACCTCATGGAATATTCATTGTCTCTATATATGAGGTTTCTCTGTGAACCGTGCATACTGTGCATACATTGCCTTGCTTGCACAGAAACAAATGAACTGTTTGAATTGCATAAATTGAATTTTAATCAAGGGGAGTGAGAATAACATTAAAGGTACTTAAACCATATTCAGAAGTCCAAACGAAGTCTATTTATATCTATGTTATATAGATAATCTTAAAGGTATGCCCCCTGATGTTGTCTTTTCGGAAGTCAGCATTACAAAAATAATTAGGATGATGTCAAGAAAAGGCAGAGATGGAAAGGCGGAGTTCTTTTTAGATTTCATTTAAAAATATAGCTTTAACTACTTCTTATTCATATTTCAATTCTCTTAAATAATTTATCCACATTTCTTTCTGAAGCTCATGTAAGTTACTCTTGGCTGTATAAGTCCCTCTAGTGGCATCTTGTATGTAATAGATAACCATTAAAGCTTAGTTCTGTTTCTCATTCCTTATCCACACACTATCTAAAATCTGTCAATTGAGCAAGTAGAGCAGCATTCAGCATTAAACTCATTTGATAGTCCTTGTAACAGTTCATGTTATTCATACTGTGCACCATGCATGAGATTAATTTATTTTCCTGAAAAGTTAGCACTTTGAATATCACTGAACTTTCAGTCTTAGAAAACAGTATTTGCAGTAAGATGTCTAAAGTTGGTTGCTAGTTCTGAAATACTAAAAAGGTAAGGACTCCATGTTCTCACCCTTTCCTGGCTTCTGACTATAAAATAATATAAAGTGGTTTTGTATTCTGCATTTTGAAAATACTCTTCCTTGTTCAAAGTAGTCAGAAGTGATAGAACTTAAAAAACAGCATCAGTGGCATGATTTTTTTTCATCTTTCTTATCCTAATACTTCTTAGCACAAAAAGCATTAAATTCTGCCTACTGTTTACATGTAATATAGCATCAAGTAAACATTTCAGAATTACCAGTAATCCACCTTGAAAAGATGTTTTGGAAATTCAGGCTCAGATTATTAAAAGCATTGGTACCAAAATATTTTAAATGCATGCTTGAATTTCTGTGATGGACTGATTATCCTGTGATCAGCAGTTCAAATAGATTTGGTCTCTTTCAAAAACGCTGTTTTCTTAGAAGCAGCTACATTTCCAAATTGAAATGTTGAGTTGTATATTTATTTAATTGTAATTTCTTGCATTTTATACATCTCATTCCGATTTTGGAATAAAAAGAAGATCATAGATCAAAAGATGATAATGATTCATTTGTATAATGCTGTATAATACCGTAAGATTTCAACTACTAACGCAGTTGCTAGGTTCCCAGATATAGCACCTATCCTTCATTATCATGATTTTCCCCTATTAAGTTGGCAGGTGATGACTACAACAAATATACTTCATTATATGCATTTACAGAAATATTTCTTCACAAAAATGACAGTGGTGTCCACGTAGACACCTTTCAGGATGTTTTGGAGGGTATCATTATTTGCGTTCATTCTTATGTTATCTAATAAATATTAACAAAGGTGGCAAAGTATGTAGAGTGATACAAATTATTAGATTAGATCCAAATGAATAGACTTCAGGAATAAAGTGGAACCTTTTCTGGGTTTTATGTGTTATTTATTATTTTTTTAAAATGATCTTTTAAAGATCAAAACCATAGTCTTAGTGAAAAACTCTCAGTTTCCACTAATTTCAGTGGACAGGATGGTCCCAATAAGAGTCTCGTGTCTGTTGTGGATTGGAGATAAAATGCATGGAATAAATGCTGACAACACTTGTTCCTCAAAGCCTTTAAATAAAATTGTTTGTTTACCCTCAATCCCTCTAAGCCTGCATGGGATCTTTTTAAACAGCCGATGCACATAGGTGTTTCTTATACAACTCACACAGCACCATAGTAAATTATACTGTGAATTAAATCCTGGTGAATAGAAGCAACCATGCATCTAGAAAGTAGGTGTTCAAATCCTGTTCCACATTATTAGAAAACACTGGAAGGATTAGCAAGAGGCAGCCAGCTGAAGATGTGGTAGGTAGCAAAGGATCTTACCTAGCCAAGTCAGGCATAATTTCTTAAGAAATCAAGAATCATAGCAAAGATAAAGCAACAGATGCCAGTGTAGAGACAATTGCGGTAAGGAGAGATGTTTCCAAGTTCAAAGTAATCTCTCCAAGTGGTTACTGGCACAAAGCGAAGTAATGGATTTTCATTGTTTACTATGATTACTTGACTTTTTGCTAGAGGAATTTTAAAACCTTTCCCATAGAGTTTTGACCAGATTCATATTTTCTCAACTGATTTCTTCTTAGGCTGAGGATTTTTTTAAAAAATGCCCATTTTAGTAATTCTGGGATTCTTCCCCTCAGTATTGACATGTTATGGGATAAATCTTACTTCATTTATGCCAGATTTAGCAGTAGTGTAGTAAGTTCTTCTTGTTATTCCTGCTCTAATTTAGCCAAATCCTTCATACTTGCCTGAAGACAACTAAAAAATAGTACATTACAAACGAAAAGGGCATCTCCTTTTTATTCAAGGTTTCAGCAAGTTCCTGTTACAAAGACTCCTTTTGTATCTGTCCTTTTAATTGGAGTGAAACAAAACTGCAATCTGACATACTAAATTTTACCATAAGCTAGTTGTTCAGTGTGGGTCAAATGCGAAAACATGTAGCGATTTCCTTCTTGTTTGGTAGAATTTCAGCTAAAATCACAATTTGGCCTTGCAAAACTTAGGAAGGTCTTTTGTTTCTTACTTCCCATCAGTAACGTGTCCCTTGTTTCCTTAATGTTGCATATGATCAAGCAACCAAGAAATATATTCAAAGCCTTTATGCTTGTTGAAGAAAAGTGAGTTGCAGTTACAGCAGAAGGCTATATGAAGACTGATGGGGAAAGAGGTATTCACAAGAGTCAGGACAAAGGGATGAGACTTTTTCTAAACTTTGGTGTATTTGTTTTATTTGTTACTGACAACTCGCACCTACGTGATCAGTTCAGCTACCTGTGATTAACATTCATTTCAGTGACTTTGGTGTCATAGCAAAAGGCTATAGCAAAGATCAGGGCAGAATTGAGTTTGTCTTCCTGAAGGCTACATTCTAATTTGTACAAGTGATGCTTGTAATACCTTGCTGCCTCACTTGATTTACAGTTGTGAACATTACTAATCCTGTATATTGAATGAATCAGGGATCAGGCACTAAAACACATTTTATAGTCACAAAATATCTGCAATATTTATTCACAAGACAAAAGTCTCTAATCTTTACTTTTAACAATTGAGCCCTTGTCTTTTCAACTGGAATTATTTTTTAAAATACAAATGCAATTTACGAGGCTTTATAAACAAGGCTTGTTGGCACAAAGCGTTCTTTAACAACTCTCTGAATTCTTTATCATGAACAACATTTCGACCCTTACCCTGCTACCCTAACTTTATTTTCTAAGACGTTTAGGCCATTGTAGTTGAAGGGAGAAAGAATAGTTTAGAAGATAAATTTTATAGCTCTTGTAGGCATTTTCAAGGCTCTGCGGCAGACCACTCATAGCATTAAGCCTAAGAACTGCAATTTGTTATCAATTTTAGCATATTTAAAATTTTAAAATATTCAGAAATTAATCAATCCCTAAATGTTATTTTTCAAAATGCATAGTTAGAATATGCAGACAACTTCATGTTCTCACAAACCAGACAATTTCTTATAATCACCAAAATCAAGAGCAAGCATTTCAACTGCAGTGTGCATTTGAAAAAAAACCAGCATATGTGCTAAAACATGTATGTGAATACATACTTTTATACAAACAGACATGCATACACAATATTTAATGATAGGTCTGAAGACACAATCCTATGTCTCCCTATAGTTATGTGCAAAATTCCCTTCGACATCCATATACATTCCTCAAATTTTTATTAAAGGAATTGTCACTGTTGGTGGAAAGCAATGCACTTGTCAAGCAAAATTGCAATTGTAGGGCTTCTGACACTAATAAAAGTTAATTATGTTTAAGTGTGAGACATTTGTGGCTATTTTAAGTAAATAAACTTGATGACATAGTGCTATTTTGCAAAGTTCAATTAATAGGTGGTGACTGCATTCCAAGATGTCTTTTTCATGTTTTAAGGGCAAAGTAAAGGTCCAAATTTGCTGAAATCATTGTGAATAGCTAGTTCCTATATGTCACTTTGAGTGTGTGCCAAGGACAGACATTGTCTGACTTGGAGTTGTTTCACAGAATCATAGAATCATTAAGGTTGGAAAAGACCTCAAAGATCATCAAGTCCAACTGTCAACCGAACACCACCATGCCCACTAAACCATGTCCTGAAATTCCACATCTACACATTTTTTAACACCTCCAGTGACGGTGACTCCACCTCTTCTTTGGCCAGCCTGTTCCAGTGCCTGGAACAAAGTTCTATTCTTTGAGTAAATAATTTTTTCCTAATATCCAATCTAAGCCTCCCCTGGTGAAATTGGAGGCTATTTCCTCTTGTCTTATCACCAGTTTCTTGGGAGAACAGACCGATTCCCACCTCAGTACAACCTCTTTTCAGGTAGTTCTAGAGAGCAATAAGGTCTTCCCTCAGCCTCCTGTTCTCCAGGCTAAAAAAATCCCCGTTCCAATACCAGCTTTGTTGCCCTTTGATAGACCCACTCCAGCACCAAAATGTCCTTCTCGTAGTGAGGGGCCCAAAACTGAACACAGTACTTGAGGTGCAGCCGCACCAGTACCAAGTACAGGGACATGACCGCTTCCTTAGTTCCACTGGCCACACTATTCCTGATATGAGACAGTTTGCTGTTGGCCTTCCTGGCCACCTGGACATGCTGCTGTCCCTGCTCAGCTGGATGTCAACTAGCACACCCAGGTCCTTTTCCACCAGGCAGCTTTCCAGCCACTCTTCTTCTGATGTGACTGAAGTGCAGGACCTAGCACTTGGCCTTGTAAAACCTCATGCAGTTGACCTTGGCCTATTGATCCAGCCTATCCAGGTCCCTCTGCAGTCCCTTCCTACCCTCAAGCATATCGACACTCACACCCAATTTGGTGTCATCTGCAAACTCACTGAGGGAACACTCAATCCCCTCCTCCAGATCATCGATAAAGATATTAAACAAGACTGGCCCCAAGACTGAGCCCCGGGGAACACCGCTTGTTACTGGCTGCCAACCAGATTTAACTCTGTTCACCACAACTTTTTGGGCTTGTCTGTCCAGCCAGTGAAGACTGCACCTGTCTGAGTGAAGAGTTGCCAGCTTCTCTAGGAGAATTCTGTGGGAGCGAGTGGTTTGTTTGATGCTACCACTTTTTCCAAATTAGGTACAGTTAAACAACTTTGTGTAGAATTTAAGACTAAGTGATTGCAGCAGGTCAGTTTGGTGGTGGTATGAAGGACTACTGCTTATAACTGGAAACAATTTGCCTCATCATTTCCAGGAGTAATACAGATCATATCAGCTACGTTGACATAATTGCCACCCATGTCTCACACATGACATAGTTGCTACATTCTAGTGATAGTTTTTTATGGGAACTGCTGCTTCTCATAGATGAGATGAGCTCAACTTGATGTGCGGAAATGTATACACCACATCACACCAGTTACTAAGACAATGCAAGCATGAATAGGAGTTACTGTTCAAACAGAACATTAATCTGTGTTAATGATAAACACGTCTGCTCCGGTGCCTGAAGCAATTTCTGCATTAAGCTGCAGCTGGATAAGGGCAAAAAGATATGTCTTTATAATAAGTCTGGTTGTTTGCCTTTATTGTTATTTGTACTGAGCCAACCTTGGTGTTTTCTCATTTTCATCTACAAGGCAGCAGTACCAAAAGGGAAAAACAATCAGGAAGATTCAAATCTTTAAGTAGATACAGTATTAGTTCAAGTAAAATAGTATATAGCCACAGGGTTTGATTTCAGAAGCAGTATGTATTAAAGCATGTGAAAATTTTTCCATTTTTCTAAAGTAATATAAAATTCAAGTAAAGTATTTAGATACAGACAGCTCCAATTTGTCCATAGCTAACACCATTCAAAAGCAAAACTCCAGTTTTATCACAGCCTACAATATGAATTAATCTTTTTGACCTCACTTTTGGTTTCACAATTTGTACGAGCATAGTGTGAAATTTAAGTTCTTGCCTCTTCATAAAAAGGTCCAAATTTAGATTTAAGTATCTTTTGAAATGGTAAATAAGTTTTCTAAATTTTTAGCAGTAATATTTCAATGGCAGCTTGAAACATTAAAACTGGGCATATAATCTTGTTAATGTGACCCAGAATGTTTATAGCCTTCCCATTATACATTCAGTTATGGTTGCATTTACTATTACTTCTAATTACCAAAGAAATATCTCACTACGGTCATTGATTCATTCTAAATATTCTTAGAAAAGAACTTAAGAGGCTTTGTGTGCTGTTAGGAGTGCAATGTATGTCTTCTGACTTCCAGGAGATAAACAGTTCAGACACAGCCTTGAAGTATGCTCTCACTTCGTTGCCCTCGGTTATGCTGAGAGGACTAATTGCATAGTGCAAATAGAATCTGGTTGACTCTCTAGTAACTACAGGCTGGGGGGTTTCTCGCTTGTTTTTAAAGCATGTTGTTTGTGAATAAAATAGTTTTATAATTTTGAGACTCAACTCAATTAGCAATTAATTCAGAGAGAGTTATTTAACTGAGTGAGAAGGATAAAGCCCTTATATAAAAGCTTACCTGTCCTGGACTCCCAAGTTTGATTAGTATGCAACTCTGCTCTCTCTGGTATTCTAATTCAGATGCTCTTCTTCATTCTGACATCTCTGGCAATAGCTCTGCCAAAACCATGAGGCAGATTTTGGCTCCTGCACTGTTGGTGAAGCCATGGTACTTATTTTTGTGGTCTAGCTGTTCCATTCCTCTCCTTCAGGATCTGTGATTTAATTCATTCTGCTGCCTTTATCTGGAGTCCCTTTGCCCCACTGCAATAAGATTCCACTTACTAAATTTAAATATTGAAAATATTCACTGCCAACCAATTTGTTATTCTTGAAAGACTTCCAGGACAATTCTATTACTATTAGACCATCCTGCAAAGCATCTACTTCTTAGACTGTATCTTTTTATTTGCCTATTAATCCAAATAATTAGATTTCCTTGAAGAAACTGCAAGTGAAAAGCATAGTAAATGATTTGCCTGTATCATTCCTTTAAAATTTCGGTATTTTGTTTATTTTATAAAAGAATATGGAAATGCAGAAGGATATACTGGAACTAAAGAAAGGGTCGTATGGGTTCTTCAGTAACCACAATGTGTACACTTTGAAAGATGTGTAACATTTTATGATCATGCACATCATATAATCTTAGAACGGCGGCTCGGTAGTTTTAGCGTAAAATGAATCTGAGGCAATTCAAAGCTTCCGCGTATAACAAGATGGGGATGAAACTACTATGCTGCACATTTTGTCAGTAATTTCCCTAAAACATTGTTCAGTGTAATTGGTTCATTGTCACTTCATTAAATTGCACCTTCTTGCACGGTGCAGAGCATTAGAATTAGTGCGCTCAGAATAGGTCCGTACTGTCTACAAGTCTACTGGAAAGAAAAATGTAATCTAGGAGCATAACTTAAATAATTAAGAGGCAACACTTGACAAATTACTTTCCTAGATACTATATGTGCAGGAATCATTGCCTGTAACAATTCTATAGCACAGTAAAGTCATGTGTTGATGTTAGGAATATTTACAAATAATATATATGAATATATTAATTGGGAATTCAAATGTTTTTTTCAGCCTAGTGTCAGTATGCTTGTCTTCCTAACAGATTTCTTTGAATATATAGTTTTCTTTTTGACTATCATCCCTTTTTCTTTCATTGTCTTTTCTGGTGTCAATAACAGAAAAGATAATAAGCCTGAAACTTTATGAACCTTCTATTTTCTTCCCTTGATGATGTGTGTGTGTGTGTGTTGAACACAGAAAATTATCAAAATCTACAAACACTTAAAAACCTTGATGTGAACTGCTGCACATACCATGAGCATATTTGGGGACTATGGTAGGAAGAAGGAGAAGTATTAAGTAGTGATCAGTCTGACCTTGAATATGCTAAATATGGTAGTGAACAAAAAATTTAATGTGTAATTCTACAGAAACAATAATACTGTGTATAACAAAATCGAATTAACTCCAGTTGAATTGAAACCTTGAATAAGAGATACACGACTAAAAAGTTCATTTCTGGTTAGACTGAGAAACCAGCAATGGTTTTATTCACTACAAAAGCTAATGGCTCAGACCTTAAGGGATCCATATTACATTGGATTTTTTCTGACTATACCTGTTACAGTTTAGGTCAGTGTGTGCGAGTGTTACTCTTCTTAAAAATCCTAATTTTAAAATCCGTGATTCCTATCAAGTGCTGCATGGAAAATGTGTTTTAAGTTCATTGCAAGTCTGTTCTTTGTCAGTGTCTTAATTAAAATATTTACTCTGATCACATTAAACCATACACATACAGTTGTGAATTATGGCTCAAAGGACATACAACACTTCACTATGGGGAATATTAGTTAAAAAAAAAAGGAATGCCTTTTCTTTTTCACAGAAAGTCAGTTTTATTATAATTAACACGGTACATTAAAGATAAATTATGCATATGTAACTACTCAAAGAAGAAAGGACACCCTATTACATGTAATTCTATGCCTATGCTCTATTTCCTTTCTTGACTGTTTGTTTTTAACAGAAAGATTTTCCCTTTATTTAAGAAAATGAAAATAGAATAGGTATTTTTCTGCTCCCAGGACAGATCAAATTCTGGTTTAAGAGAAGGAATACATAGATTTCCTTGTATCTACAAAGACATGCTCTCTAGAAATCTCAGCATGCAAGTCGTCAAAACGGTGGTTCCTATTCTTTGTTTTTCCTGGTGCAATTATTGCTTACAAAATTTATGGCTCCACTGTTTACTATGCTAAGTGGCTTTAAATTTCAGGGAAAAAAATGGGTATACAAATATGACTCTACCTTTTTCTATCTAATATTTTTGCTTTCCTCTATTATGTTTAACATGTTTGCATTTATCGGAAAGATTAAAGCACAGTGGTTAAGATTTAATTTGGAATTCAAGGTAATACATGAGGTTATAAAAATTTAATCTGTGTGTAGCTGTCTGAGTGATGTTTTTTTCAAAGTTGTTCTCCCAGAGATTCTGTGGCCAGTTGGTGAAGGGACACTTCGGAGGAGATCCCATCCCTTTCAGATGTTTTGTTACCTAGTTGTTTCATGCAGCTTGCAGAATTGAAGGCTACCAGGAGGCAAAACTGTGCTTTGCATGTGAGAGGAAAGAGTTTTTCACTGCCTCCCTTTTTTATTTAGCCATAGTCTGACAAGACAGGTAAAAGCAGAAGAAGTGGCAAACCAGACCTAAGGTCCAAGAAGAAGTGGACTTTGGCTTCATTAATGGCAAGTAAGGATGCATAATGTGCAGCACGCCCACCTGATGTGCATGTAGCTGTACATGGAGAGGCAGAAGTGCTTGTAAATGCATGGAAAGTGCACGCACATGTATAAAAATACGTGTATGTGTGTCACTAGAGCTGCCTGAGGTAAGCCCGTTATAAAACTCCCAAATCTCTATCATGCAAAAGTGTGAGGGAATTTCCCTTTCATCTTTACACATGAGAAGTCTTTTTCAGAGACAAACAGTGGTACTGATTGTGCGTGGAGGCCAAATAACTCTTCTTAATTTGGGGGAATGCTTGTATATGATGTCCTGCACAGATTTCTTCTGGCAGTCTGGTTAGGGAGCATCTTAGTTCTTAACCAAGAACTGAAGCAGATAATCTGACTTCTTACCCGTTGCTCCCCAAAAGCTAACCTTTTAACATCAGTGCTACTTTCCTTTTGGCCGTGTTAATTCTCAACCAGAGCAGTATTGTGGCACATAGACTGCCAGTGTCTCAAAATGAACTTCAGAGGAAAGTCTAAAAACTGATGTTTCTCTTCTTACCTCTCCTGGGGAAACTGAAGCAAAATTCCAATCACTATTTCACTACTTATAAAGATTTCCTGAAGCTTTTCCCATTAAACCTTCTTTTTCAACAAAGGGTCATTTCCTTATTGCTAATACAGCTAAATAGGGCAAATACTGCATTACTGTAGGCCTGCTGGAATCTGAAAAGATTCTCCTGAATACCTCCACATATACGTTTCTGTGTGAGCTTTTCTCATTGAACACCTTTGAAAATTATCCTTTTAATCTTTTTTTTTTTCCTTTTTAAATGTTCTTTATTCTTGAGTTACAAAGTAATTGTTTTCAGGTACAGCTTCTCTGAGCATCTATTCAGCCGACTCAGCAGGAACTTCGGCATTCCGCGGGGCAGCATCTCGTAGTTGCGTTTCCCGTGGACTTCAGTGGGGCTCGCGGCCACGCAGAAGCCTTGGCAATCCGGCAGCTTGGTTTTTTCCTACCGCGTGTGGATCCAGGCACCTGATTTGAGAATCGCGCAGCCATAAATATGGATACGAGTATCATCTGCCTATGGGCTTGGGGTTTTTTCTTTGTGCAAATGGAAATGCTCAATGGATTTAAAAAGGAAGAAAAACGAGAGAGGATAGAGAGACTGTAGATACAGAGACCCCGCGTCCGGGGCGAGCTGTAAACTGTAATCACGGCGCTCCAACTGCGAGCCCATCCGCAGCCGCGGAGACCTGGCAGAGGGAGGGACCTGCGTCCTGCCCGAGCCGACTCCCCCCACCCCGAGCCCCGCACAACCTCCTGCTGCCCGGCTGAGCCCCGGAAGCCCGAGGCGCAGCGGGCTTTCGGGGATGCCCAAGCGCGGCCGGCCCACGCACGCTGCTCCCCACCGGCGCCCGCGCCCTCGCCCTAACTCTGCGGAGCGGCGCCCCGGCGGCAGCCGACGCCGCGGCCGCCTCTCGCGGGGCTCCCTCTCTCCCGCGGGGAGCCCGCGCTGCTACCTGCGCGTGGGGGCGCGGCCCCCCGCCCCGCAGCCCGCCCGCCTTTAAACGGCGAAGCCCCGCCGCCACCGCGGCCCTTCCTTTCCCAGCCGAGCGCACCGGCCGGGCTCCGGTTTATTTATTTATTTCCCCCGCTCCCTCCCCGTTCCCTTGCCTTGTCAACTAACCCCCTCTAGCGCTGAACCGGCCGCATTTGACCTGCGGGCTGCCGGCGGCGGAGAGGCGAGGGGGCGCTTCTCCTCTCCCGCCGCCCGCCCGCCCCGCACGGCGTGGCACGGCACCCCCGCTCTCCCCGCAGGAGGGCGGCTGAGGAGGGGCCGCCGCCACCGCTCCAACGGCTCCCCCACCCCCCTACCCGCGCCGAGTGGCCCGTTGGCTGGCGGGCCGCTTGTGTCCGGAGCGCCCTCGGCGCGGGGCCGCGCTGGCCTCCCGGCGGACCTGGCACCCGCCGGGCTGGGCGCAGCGGGGCGGCCCCGCGGCCGTGCCGGAGGGGGCGATCGCTCCGCGGGCGGCAGGGGAGCGGCGGCACCAAAAAACTGCAGCCGGCTACGCGGCACGCAAATCAGGAGGGAGCAGCGAGCATCACACCGGAGCCGCCTGATTTCTGATTGCTCCGCGGCAGAGGGGGAGAGACAGAGACACAGAGGGGCGAGCGGCAGAGCCGGGGACGGCGGCGGAGGGGTCGGGGATACCGCTCCGCAAGTTTCCTTGACACCTTCGGGAGCGTGAGGACGCGCCCGGCCCTTCTCCCACTCCCGCCTCAGGATCTCGGCAGCGGGGGCGAGACGCTCCACCGTGGGAAACTGAAGCCCCTCAGCGCTGCCTCCGGCCGGGGATGCGGGGCACCGTGCGGCATGGACGGGGGAGGAGGCTGCTCCCGCGGAGGAGACTGCTGAAGCTCCTAGGGGCGCTTCTGCGGGGCTGAAGGTGCCACCGGCCGGAGCCAGCGGAGGGAACGGGGCGCGATCCCCCTCCTCCCCTCCCACCCACCCCTCCTGAAGTTGCCGGCGCTTTCCCGGTTCCCAGCGCCGCCACCCATCGCGGTAGGGCGGCAGTGGGGGCTCCCGGCGCCCCCGCCCGCCCTCGCCCTCCGGACTGCCGCCGTGCCCCGGGACCTTGCTGGTGGATGCGCCCGCCCCGGCCCGGGCAGCCCCCGGCGGCAGTGCAGGCAGCGCAGCTCGCCGGGCCGCACCGGATCCAGCCGGGCCGGCGGGCGGGGGAGCCGCGGCGGCGTTCCCCGCTGGCCTGAAGGAGGACGGGGAGCCTCGGCGGGCCGAGGACGAGGGGCGCTCGGCGGGCAACAGCCATGGGGTGTTGTGAGGTGAGGGGATTGCTCTGGAGAGTCGGCCTCTTCCTCCCCCTGCTGACAGCGCGCCCCGCCGCCGCCGGTCACGTCGCCAGCAACCACGGTAAGGGCGGCCGCGGGGCCCGGGGGTGCGGTTGCGGACGGGCTCCCGCTAACTTTCCAGCGGTTGCGGGGTGCGAGGGACCGGCGGCCGGCCTCCGCCGGCGGGGAGGAGCGGGGTCCGCACCTGCGCCTGGCAGCGCCGGCGCCGCCCGGCCCGGCCCGGGGAAGCGGGTGACGGCCGCGGCGGATGTTGGGGCGCCCAGCGGCTGGGCGCGGTGGTCCCACCGGCCCCTCTCGGTAGCTCGGCCTCTCCCCGCAGCTGAGGGGGCAGAGGGAGTGCGGGGCCGGGCGCGGCGGCCCGTCACCGTCCGGTGGCCACCTCCTCCTCCTCCTGCCGCCCGCGACCCCGCAAAAGTTGGGTGTTTGGCGAGAGGGGAAGCCCGGGGGCTGCGCTACCTACCCGCCTCTCCGGGCCGCGTACTCGGGAGGGGTGAGGTACCGATCCCCGCCGAGCGGCGCCGGAGGCAGGGAGATAACGCCGCGGCGGCCGAGACTGGCGGGACGCCCGCGGGCTCCCTTCAGCCCCGTCCCCCCTCGCCGCCGGGGTCTGTGACTGAGCCGCGGAATAGCAGGTCACTGAAAAGTTCCCTCCCGCCGCGATGGAGCGGTAGCTCTTTTTACTCGAAATGTGGGTTTGAGGTTTGGTTTGCTCAAGCCGAACGCAAAGCGTCTTCAGGTTGGGCTTGAGAGAACTCACCGTGCGTTGGAAGAGATTGCTGCTCCTGTAGCGAGCTGTTCAAAGGTGCCTGACTGTCCTTAGCATCTAATTTGTGCGTGCTGCGGTCTCATTGTCCTTAAAAAATCCTATTTAAAGTCTTTGTCACAGGTGCGTGCTCCTCAGGGCTTCCTGACGACGGCAGCTTCGTTCTTTAGGTTCTAATGTGTGCATTTAAGGAAAATGCCTCTAGATTATGAAAGGAATCGCCCTATTTAGAAAAGTAAAAATAAAAATGTCTAGCACTTTCAGACGGTATCAGATTTTCCTTAGGAAAAACTGAAAAAAAGCCCCCAAACCCACCCCATAACTGACCGTGAAACATCATCTTATATGTAATTGAACATCTGGATAGAGCAAAGCATTTCCTTAGCTGTGTGCTTAATGTGCATCTCTGCTTAAGTTGTGTAGGGTGTAGGATGAATTTATTCCTAAATCAGTAGAGTCTTCCCTACTTTATAATATAATTTTTTGTATAATTTAGCTTTTGTGTTGTGGGATTTTAGTGTGACACAAGTGAAGATATAGGAACTGAAGGATAGCTCCAAGTGTTGCTTCTGACAGAAATTATTTTACCTACTATTGTTGAAAGGGGCGCTGAAAATGGCTATGGTGGAAAGTAATGATCAGAGAAAACGAACTGTGTAGCTGTGGAGTACTAGCAAATACATAGTTCGTATATTTCCAGACTTTTCTTTGAATAACTGTTTTCAGTGTTTGTCATATCTGTATGGGTAACAGTAAGAGTAGAGAGTAAAATATCTAGAAAATGGGATAATATGATAGCATGGTCACAAATACCCTGAGCAATCAGGGCCAGTTATGGCAGGGACATTCCAAGTTTGGGGTTATTCCTCTACCCCTTCTACACTAAACCTGGTGAATAATTTCAGTTTGTATGTAAAACATACAGTGATATCAGTGCTGTATTAGATTTTGCCCTTACTCATGTCTTAGAAGACATCAGATTTTCATGGTAGCGTAGCAGTTTTCCTTTCATGTCACTCTCATTAATGCATGCTAATGTCTGCTACGTTACCGCAAGGCCTAACAAGACACATGAATGCGGTTTAAAAAAAAACCCGATTTGCACGTGTTATAGAATAGTCAAGGCATACTCTGTGCATCAGAGTTAAATAATTTTTATGAAGTAATTCCAGTTAGGTTGGGTTTCTAAACTAGTGTTTGATATTCCCAGGGATAAATTTGTAGTATTTAAATAATGTTTATAAAAGCAGGTAAAAAAAAAAAAAAGGGGGAAAATCATTACTGGAACAGTTTAGCCCAAAGGAGAGTCAGTCAAGGATGAAGTGGGGTTTTTTGATGTTGATGTAACTTTTCTGGACAAGGTCAGGTAAAAGGTATTGGTTGCACAGAGTACCAGTGAATTACCTAACTTCTGAATAACTCCTCTTTTTGCACCTTGTTTTAAAACTTCCAGTAAAGTAAACCACCTCTTACCTTTTGTACTGTCACTGTATCATAGAAGTCAAACCAGAAGAACTCAACAAAACCTGTGACCTGAAAATGTACTGAATTAATACAGGTGCGTCAGAACACACACCCTATCTGATTAATGAAACAGGAGGAAAAGAGTCTGCTTTTAATGATGACTTTCTCTAAATCCAGGAATTAGATAGAAGAAAACAAGTACAATAAAGAAGTTTCCCATTGTGTAAACACTTAAATGTGTGAGTTTAAAATGCCAGTAACTAACATTTGTAATCCCAGCCGTGAAGAATTTTTTGAAATCTTGTGCAGTTCATGGGGAAGGAAGGGGGGGGGGGTGGAAATCTCTTAAATTCTCCTAAGGTAATATTTTCAGAATGTTGGAAATATGTTTGCAATAATTGCAGCTAACCCTAACCCATTCATCAATAATTATGATAGTTATAACTTAGCTTGTCTTTACTATCTGATGTGTTTGGTCTTCTGTTTGGTATTAGTGCCTGTACATTTGTAAATACAAAATTGCAAAGGAATCTTTTTTTTGGATTTCTTTTGGGAAGAAAAATGTGGAGAGGGAGTAGATTTATTAATCTGGCTAAGAAAACAAACAGCCCTCCTTCTTAATTCTTAGTGGTTTGTTTCCTGTTATTACAGAAGGATTTTCAAAAAATTAATATAATCCTGTCTTATAAATTATTGCTAGTACTATTTTGGGATGAATCTTTTGGGTTTTTTTCCTCAAACAAAAGAAAGATATTTCTTTCTCCCCCCCCCCCGGATAGTTCCAAGACTCTTGGGTTGTCATTCCTCACCCAGTAAATCAATGCATGGTGTCTTACAGTGTCTGTAGCAAGGCAGGCACAAACAATACTATTGACAGGGAAGTGAGCGTACTCGTTCATCTTAATGAAGTGTTAAGTTCAAAAACAAATTATGAACGTGCCAAGGGCTAGCTTTTACTGCTAAGAAAAACCCTGTAGGTAGGCAAGGCCACAGAGCTACGTAGGAATGATGTACCACTGCAGTCTGAAACAGAACTGCTTGAAACTCAAGCTTCTGTTAATGGTGTAGGGTGAGTTCTTGCCTGTTCCTCTAGATTTTCATTAGTTGTCTGTGACATCCAGTTAGGAACAAGTTTCATCATTATGCAAGATTTCAGCTTGTGTTGTAGGGCTGTTGTTTGGTTGCCAGAACACAGTGAATTGGGCAATCACTCTCAAATGTAAACCCACAGATATTAGCATCTGAGCTGTGAACTCGTTTGTGCTAACATGGATGAGCTTTTAAGAGAAAGCTCATGTCAGATAAGTTTGATGGTATCCTATGCTAAGCATATATCCACATACATGCAAACTAGAAAGAATTTTTCTACCCTGACTTCTTTCAGACTCTATTTGTCTCCAGACAATTCTGAAGTAAACTACAGAACTTGCAGAGTTTACAATGTGTCGTGTCTGTTGATGAGCCATAAAAGGAAGCTGTTGCTTTTTCAGTTGCCAGGTGTTGATACGTCTTGTCAAGTTGTGTGAGGTTGGTCTTTTTATGTTTTCTTCTAAAAGGTAACTGTGTTCATTTTCTTCCTCTTACCAAAAAAAAAAAAAAAAGGTAAGAAGTAATGTCAAAAGCCAGTTCTGAAATTTGTATAGCCTTTATTTTCACAATGATTACACTTGATGTAAATTGGGTAGCTCAAAGTAGGTAATAAAGCTTTTTGATTCTGGTATTAAAATCTCAGACAGATTACTAATGACCTTGAGTTATCTGTTCAAAGAAGTCGGCTTATTTTTATTCACATATTTATTTTTACGTAAGTGCAATCCATCAGAGATAAGCATTCTTTCTGAATGCAGCACTCAGAATTTTCTGTAGCAACAAGGAGACCAAGGACTAAGTGTCTGTAGAGACTGAACCTCTCTCTGAATGAGACTGATGCTTTACTGCTAGGGGTTGCCTATTAACATTGAACACTTAAGGTACTGTGAAGAAGGCTGTGCTGCTGCCTGTATCATACTTGTCCTGGTGGATTCTGCTGTTCAGCTGTCCAGCTAGTATTTTTTATGAGCATTCACATCATGATGAAAAAATCAGAAAAATAAATCGAGACCATTGCAGTACAAGTGTGCCATCCCCTTGAGCAAAATCCTATTTTAGTCTCAAGCTATAAAGACACTTTAAACAATATTTTTACCTGTGTGTCCCACACCTATGTAGGCTTGAGTGGTAATGAAGACTTTGGAACCTCTGCAGCTGTTGATAGGCATGAAGTGACTTGTCATCTAAAAGACTCGAGATATATTTCCTAAGTATGAGATGAACAGATTTGCAATTAATGCTTCATGATATAGCCCTGGTGTATTTGGCAGCATTGAGTGCTGTGTGGGCATTCTTAAAATTTGTTTTGGACCATCAAGAATGATTAATATGGGAATACTAAAAGCCTAAGCAGACATCGGTTAAAACCTAGTCAGTACAGTAGCTCTCATGAAAACACCACAGCAGAACTGAAGTGTTTCCAAAAGATACAGTTTGGCCTTGATGAGAAAGGAGACAAGCCAAAAATTTAAGCTAAATGTTCTAAGGAAGTACAGAAAATATAAACTGAAGAGACTAGTTGACAGTTAGAGAGCAATGCTTTTTCCATCTCTCATGATTTATTCAGAGATCAGTGATTTAGGTTTAAGGCAGCACCTTGCATGTGTCAGGGAACAAGCCAGCACAGGTCCTAGGAATCGGAATGACACCAGTACAGAAGGCATGACTGTCCTGCATCTGTCTGCTCTTCTGAGATCCTTTTCACAGCATCTGCTGCTGGCTGCTCTCGAACTGGCCTTTAGTATCATATCCCGTATACCTTGGGTTTGATCCAGAATGACCATTCTTATCCTCCTGTGACTTTAGCAGTTAATTTCTGGCCAGACAACACTTCTTTTGTCAAGTCAAGTGGTTTCCAAGTGAGAGAAGGAAAAAGCACACAGGAAATGAATGTTTTTCTTATGGAAATCTCCTCTGCGTTTCCAGATATATATATTTAGATCTAAGGAAATACATCTGAACTCAAGGGATTTTTTAGGGTGTCTGAGAATTTGAGAAAAGTCTGAAAGTTCAGTAAATGTTTTGTCAGTGAGATACAGAGTATGTTAATAACCACTTTGTTGGCTAATTTTTTAAACGAAGGCCTAACATGTTTAAAATCTCCTTTAACCAATTAGTAATATTAAGAAACCGATATATATGTATTATACAAGAAACATTTCATTGTCATATCCCAATATAGCATAGCTCCATTAGGATATATTCTTATTCTAGCATTGTGTGTAAACATTAGAATCACTGGATTTCTCTAACTTGACATTGCCAGAAAGAAGAGGCTGGCCTTCTGTTTGTTATGCCTGTTAGCATTCTGAACTGCAACAGAGAGAATGGCAAATAGTGTGGAAATAGACAAGTAGAGAAAGAGATTATTTGTCCAAAATCTATCCTGACCTCCAGGAGCCACGTTAACATGCAGGAGAGGTCAGGAAAAACTAACTACTGTGAACAATACATCATCAAAAGCTGCTTTTGAACTTGCAAATGATATGCCAATCTTTATGATGAGGTGTTAGAACTGAGAATTACTACTGAAAAGATGATTTCACTTACATGAATAAAATAGGAAATTGTTTGCAGGATTTGATGATCTTAAAAGTCTTTTACAACCTTGTGATTCTGTGATTTCTTTCTGGTCTATATAGATCAACTTACACAACTTTATGAGAAAATGATTCCCTAGATGTTTCCCTTAGTTTCTAATTGTTGAGTGCTACTTCCTTATCACTTTTTTTCATGGCAACTTATATAAAACTCAGGATTTTTCTAGCAATGTGAGGGTTTTTTTCTTACTTGGAACAGATTTGTATGACCTGTTAAAAACCTAAAGATCAATGTATTTATATTTTTATTATTTTTAGGACTTTTAAAATGTATTTGTAAACACTTCTTTCCATTTCTGTACTTATTCCACGAAGGAATCCTAGCTCTGTCTTCTGTTATAATGATGCCAGAATATTTCCAGACCATACAAAAGGCTATAAAATTTAACAGTGAAAATACCTATTTCTTGTAATCCCCTTAGTCTTCCAGTCTACCACGTACTCTAACTATTCATATATTAGTTCCTAGGATGCTCTCAATCTTGAAGCACTTTTTTTCCCGTTATGTGTGTTTAAGAAGCCTATTGCTCATTCCCATGCCTAAGAACAAAATAGGTAGGCATTAAAGCCACTTCAATTAATCCTAATTTTTATGTGTTACAGAGCACAGTTGAGAGACTGATCTTGCACGTTTTGTATGGGTATCCAAAGCTTCCTAATCCATTATATTAAAAACCAACAACCCAAAAGTGTCTCAACAAAACCCCCCAACGTTTTTCCCAGTCTGTAGGCAAATGTTTCTGATTAAAGTCTCACCCACAACATAATACTGCATTTTAGCATTCTATCACTTACCGTCTTGGATATCTGCATTTGGACCAAATTCTATCAATCTATTAAAAGAAACCATAAAGATGCTGACTACCTCGATAATGGTGATAATTTAATAATTAGGGGGTTATTAATTTTAATAAATATGCTTATTTTTACAGTGCTTTACATACTTCTGTAGATAATAAAAACCCACCACCCAAAAATCCATGGGTGGGGTTTTTTTTCTCTTGGTTGATAATACTGCACATTCTAAGCACCTAATGCCCCAATAATTATTATGTGTATTTTAATAAATTACGAATATTTTGATCTTTAAGACTAAATTTAAAAAAATGCTCTAATATTCTTGTGTGGTGGTTTAGCCTGGCTGGAAGCCAGACACTCACCAAAATCAATCTATTACTCCCCTTCTTACTTAGACAGGGGAGAAAATATGTATTAAGAGGCTCAAGAGTCAAAATAAGGACAGAGAAATCATCCAGTCATTAACGACACGGGCAAAACAGACTCAACACAGAGTGCAGAAGAGAAAGCTAGCTAATTTATTACACTATGCTAAAGAGAAACAGTGAAAAACCAGAGTCAGGAGTGCAACCAAACATCTTAAAACAAACACAACCAGGTCGTAAAACACTTTTACCCCCACCACTCCCTCCTTAGCAGACTTTAGTCAGAAAATTTGCTCCCTTATTCCCTCCCGTTTGCAGCCCAGGAGGGACAGGGACTGAGGAAAATAGGGTTCTTGGTAACACCTTCCCCCCACCCCTCCATTCTAAGCAGACTTCCCTTTAGCCATGATTTTGCTCCCTTCTTTCACCCCTGCTCCCAGTACAGGAGGGGGCAGGGACTGGGAAAAAATGGGGTTGTTGATTACTTCTTCATGAACTGTTTTCCTTTTCCACATCTTAAAACATCTCTACCACCCCCACCCCCGCCTCCCTTCTTAGCAGACTTCACTCTAGTCATGATTTCACTTCCTTTTTCCTGCCCTCCCCACTCCCACCACCAATCACAGTACGGGGCAGGGCAGGGACTAGGAGATGGGGGCTTCCATCAGGCTCTTGCAAGTTGGTTTCTTTCTCGGCCAGGATGGGGGCATCCATTCCACACAGCCTCCCCTTGCGGCACCATAGGATCCCACCCATGAGAGACAGTTCTCCATGAACTTTCTTCAACGTAAATCTCTTCCCACTGGGCTTCATCTCTGCTATGGCAGGCAGCGATAAATCACAATGTCTCTCAGTCCCAGTCCTCCATGGGGCTATGATGCCTCCTCCAGCAAACCTGTTTGTGGCGCAAATTCTCTCACTCCTCTCTGTACGTTGCAAGTGCTGGCAGGGCTCATCCCAACGTAGGTCACGGCATCTTCTCTATGTCTCCATCTGCTCCATCCAGTGTGGAGCCTCTCCACGGGCTGTAGGTGGGGTCTCAGCCTTTTCCATGGGTTTCTGCATGGGCCACAGGGGCATCTTTCTCTTGGGCACCTGGGGCGCCTCCTCTCCCACCCTTCCCAGCCTTTGGTGTCTGCAGCTGCTTATATGTTGGCACTCCATTCTCTGGTGGCAAAATGCAGCTACTTCTGGGTCTTTTTCTCCTATATGTGATTCTCAGAGGTGCTATCAGAGTGACTCTGGCCTTGAATTGCCTGGTGTTTATAATTTTGAAGCCAGCAGAGCATTCCAGCAGCCATTTTCTGCAGCCCCTGGTCTCTCCCTCAACACCCAACTACGCACAACTGCAACATCTTGTAATTTCTTTTGATGGTCCAGTAGGCTCAGTCTTTTAAAATTCAAAAATATTTATTTTATGAGGAAATTATGTCTAGATTGAAAGTAACATTTATGTTCTGTAGAATAATATGAGGGTTCAAAATGTATTCTGTCTCTAAATATATAAATGTGAAATTCACATTTAACATAAATTCTGAAATCTTGATTCAAACCCCTAGAAATATTTAATTATTAAAAAATTATAATGATATAAAACAACACAGAATAAACTCTATGAACATCAGAGAGATTTGAATCAAATTAAGGAACTTAAGACTTGAATCTTTTTCCTGAAAATCTGTAAGTAATAGGGTATTACAAAATCTGTTTATAAATGATCCCAACGCTTTCAATCTTTTATCCCTACCTCCCCCATGTACACTTTTCTGTCAAACCCCACACCTCGTTTCAGTGATTTATCTCTATGAAAAGGAGATAAACTGAAATTTTGAGCAAAGATTAAATCCTGATTTTGCTTGATTTGCCCACCAGAGAAGGCCATGCTTCATTTATCTGGTCACCAGCTTCATCGTCCTTAACATTTACTTAACTGTGGTGTTCATGTTGCTTGAAATACTCTTGTGGAAAACCTGGGGGCGGAGGGGGACAGGTGCCACAGAGAAGTCCAAACACACTGTTCATGGTCCTGCCGCAGGAGGTGTATGACCAAGGCTGGACTCTACCCCCACATCTCTCTTCCCTGTGCCAGCTGACTTTGTACGAAACAGTCCCAGCATAAGAAATACAGAAAAAGTCCTCCTTCTCCTTTCACCTGCTTTCCCTATTTCCCTCTTCCACTATCTCCCATGTTGTGTATGTTGACACTTTAAGATACTACTTAAAGTCTCTGGGAAGAAACAAAAGGTTTAAAGTGTCATACTCAATTTTATTAGGAATTATTTGCTTGTGTTTAGCTACATTAGAAAGAAGCTGATAGATTTTTATTTTTCTCTTCAGAGAGGTGGTTTAAATGGTTGGTTCTGAGTGGACTGAACTCCAGTCTTTGAGGTTGTCTACTGTTTGCTGACAGGTTCTCAAAAAGAAGTAATAGCAGACGAGTGAAGGCCAGATGTGCAGCAGCCCCTCACAGGTCAGCACAGCTCTGTCACATAGCATAGGAAATACTTATGTGAGAAGCACTAACGTAGGCATAGCAATCCAGCGTGAACTTTTTAACATACAGACATGTTAACTGCATTTGTAATACAGCATTCCTTTGTGCCAGCAGGTTTTTAAAATTATACAGGCTTTAGCTTAGAATAAAAATCAGTGCTGTGTTACTTCTATGCAAAAAAGAAAGGTGGGGAGTAGGCACCATCTGTAAGAAACCACTGTGAAGGTACACACACAGAATGAGGATATAGTAAAAGGTGTATTTACTGGGAGCCCTACTGTCTCAATCCATTTAATGGCTTCTGCACCTAGAACAAAAGGGGAAAAGTCACATATAGCAAACAGTATCATTGATGCATGTAATGAGTGATTTGTCTTGGCTGGGGACCCTTGGTTAGAGTGCACTTGCTGCTGTAATTTGTATTCTCTGGCTGCTGGTTCCTTAGCTTAAAATAAAAGAATAAAAGGATGAATTAGAAAGCATCCTATAAAATAATGCACTAGAATTTTAAACTTAGTAGAATTGATTATCTCTCTGAAATTTCCCAGGCCAGTTTTCTCAGCTGCTGGTTTAAAAATAAAATTCTATAGGAGAGATTCTGCTAAAATTTAAAATTATTCAAATATATTTTGGACATATTTTTTAAAAATATGAAAGGAGACCTAGCCATTTTTTCTCTAGTGCCTTAATTCTTTGGGGCTGGAAACTGATTGCATGAAAAGCATTTAGATGAGGGATTCATATTTCAAAATGTGGCTTGAATCCAGCCCTTTGTGCTAAACAAAGTGGGACCATGTAAGATTGCATAGTTCTTCATACTGTTGTGTCTGGCTGCTGAAGATCTTCGAAAGGGAAAGTAGGGAAATGTGAAAACCTTTCTCTTTGCTTTTGTTTGTCGCTCAAGTTGCTAAACACTTACATACCAGAACTATACAGTAGGAACACCCACCCACTCAGAGGGCTATGTTAGATTTAATCATCAGTTTAGTGGACTTTGTTTCTTAGAGGAATATTTACTTTTGGTAAATATGAATACTATTAGCATTTAGGAATGAAGAAACACGATGTGAGGTGTGGCATACATGAGCTTCTCAGCCAAACTTACACACAGGCTGTCATCAGATGCAATGGAATCCCGAACTGTTGCTGCTGAGGTAATAGTAGGAATGTTTATCCTGTGATTTTGGTATATGATCCAAAACATCACTACATGATAGATTTGCAGACCAAAAATTTCAGAAAGAATTAGCATGATTTGTATCTTAAAAAAATTAAGGGGAAACATCTGCTAAGAATAAGAATATGCCTATGTGAAATGGTGTATGTTGGAAGTCATAAAGATGTGTTGGGTTTCAAGGAAGAGGAATAATTGTGTACAGTGCACACAGAAGAAAGATCTGCTGGTGAGAGGTGTGTAATAACTGCTTCTGGGGAAATCTGGGATTGTAAAAGTTAACCAGGAAATCAGATGGTATTCCATGTCATGTTAATGGCTCCTCTTGATACAGCTGAATATGATATTATCATATGCTCCATTTTTCTGTAGGCTATCTAAAGGGCATCTTACCTAGTGTAGAGAAATGAACTCCACTGTTTAGGAGGAGTCTAACATTTTTTGTTGATGTTTAATACATGGCTCTGTGCGCATATTAAGCTGCATGCAGAGATTTTTTTTCAGTATTGGATCTCTCCAAAACTATTATTTTTTGCAACATGCTTTCAAGCAAGCCTTCTCTGTCTATAGCCACTTTATAGCCACTGATCAGAAGCAAAAGCTTTTAGCTTAGGTAACCAGTTCATGACACCCACTGCGTATTCCAAGGAATTAGTTTTTCATGTGTTCAGAGGTAAAATATAACACTTGGGTTTTCAGTGTAGTCTGCAGATTACCTTATTGCTATATTTTTCTTCCTGTACATAACTAAGTTGTTCTCTGCTAGGACCATTTTGTTCCTACTTAAGAAATCCATCATATAACAAAACTCAAAGATGTGAAACTTTTTTGCCACCTCGTGCACTTCATCTCTTAACAGCCTTCCTGAGGTCAAGGTCTCAATCCCACAGCAGAAGCCTTGGCCAGCTGGCCTGTGGCACTGTTTGACTCTTGCAGTCTTGGGAACCAAGACCTGAGCCACAGAGTATATTTGTATGTGAGCTGTAGTGATTATTTCGGTTCTGCCTTTTCTAACTATGAAGTGTTGGACTTACCAGTGGAATTAGTGTAAAAGTGTAGTTAATACAAAATTCCTACTGCAATTTTTATATTTAAAAAAGTTTATTTTTTCTCTCCCTCTTCACGAACCATTCACATAGGGTGATGGTTTATTTAGATTGACAGTGTAGTCGTCTAATAAATGATCTGAATTACTTAAGGCAAGAGAGAAGCTGTCTTCCATGGCATACGTGTAATGGTGAAGGCAGGCATCTTGTAACTAGATCATGTTAAGCAGCAAAGGATAAAACTGGGTCATTTTCAGGTTACACACTAGGGTTGCCTTCTTTAGGTTGCATAAGAGCACTAATGGTCATTACCTCCTGTTCTGTGGCTCTTTCTATCACTTCAATTGTCCTTTCTTTCCTTTTTCTTTTTATCTATCTTAACTTTATTCTGCTAGATGGCTCCTGTCCATCAGTGCCCACAGTTACTTTTTTTGTTGTTGGTGGTGTTTTTTTTAAAAATATGGTTCCATTCTTCATTTTGCTGCACTTGATTTGGGATGTTTGCTTTCTTTGTGCTTCTGTTCTCTGTGGGCATTGAATGGGATGAGAGAATACAGATGTAAACTTTCTGTGCTTGTTGACTTGGAAGCCAGAAGATACAGTGAAAGGACCATCTTGTGCAGCCTGTCAGTGTGGAGTATGCTTTGTTGCTCGGTGGTAGTAACAGTATCAGCACAGTCAGATTATTTGATAGAGTCTGGTAAGGGTGGCATGTGCTACATGTGGATGAACTTTGGCAGTGCTAAAATTTCACCTTGCTATAGTGAACCTATTCGGTTTGGGTAGATGTGAACTTACAACAAAGGACTTCGGTGAATGCCTATCAAGATGCTTTAAATCACAGAGATGCTAGTCTTTAAGTAAACAAGCAAAACATTTTCCCTTGTTTTGCTTCTTGTAATGTTCAAACAGTTTTCTTTGAAGTGGACTTCCACAAACACAGGATTCAACATGGAGTATTTCAGTTTGTAAAATGTTGAAAGGGCAGCAAACTGTGATGTAAGATAAGAAGAGTTAAATAATGAGCCATAACCATAGAATGGAGGGCACACTTATAGCTAATTTCTCAGTTTGTTCTTTCCTCATGGCACATCAGTAGCTGCCACAGTACATCAGAAGTTCTGGTTAGCCTATTCACTTTATTAATAATAATTTTCCTTACTAATTTTGTAACAAGTAGTTTTAATTTTAAGTAATGTCCTGAAGCCTTAGCATTAGTGGGTTTCCATTGTGTTAGAGCAAATTAGGAAATTATTTTTATAGCTGTAGCCCAATAGATGTATTTTATATTTGAGAGATGTGCCTCAGGAAATAACAGCTGATTGAAGATGGTGTCAGAAATGGGTATTTCGGAAACAAACATGAAAATCAACAGGAGATTAGGCTTGGTTAGATGACGACATTTAGAACTGTACATACAATGTTAAAATCTACGGACAACAGGCCATCTTCTTCCTGATTTGCATTTGTACCTCCGTTACTGGTACAGGTGGATCATTGTACATACATTGTAAAGGTTAATGAACAAATTACCATATAGCTAACCTGATTTTTCAGGGTTTAACCTGGAGGGCTGAATGTTTTATGATCTGGTTTATCATATGTGAAACATAATTTGTTTAATTTTATTTCTATATGAAATTCTGAATTGCTTGAATGTTTAGATGAGTGCAAAATACTTTATGAACCAATTTGCTGTCCTACCTTCCTCCATACACTTGTTTTACTCCACTGCAATTAAAGCTTAGTTGTACCTTACTTGCATTCTTTTTAAGGGAGAAGAGAGTGAGGATAATGGTCTTTAGTTCCTTCCTTTCCATTCAATAAATATATCAAACAGTGATCCTAATATAGAGCATTGTTTCATCTTGCTCTGTAGTTTTTGTCAACAATATGTAGCTGTTTGGTCCTATTTCATCTTGCCTCCTAGTCAGCTTTTAATGCAGAACAGTACTTTTACCTCTCTCAACAGGATTACCAAATTGATCTTTTCACCCAGTTGGCCTCTGCAAAAATTCAAGCCTTTTTTGGTTTATAAATAAAGTGACTGAAAATATGCCAAGAAGTTTTTTAACCTTGCCTCTTCTACTTTCAATTCCAATAAATACTTTTTTCTTTTACAAATAACAGCTTGAAAAATAATGTGGTGTTATAACTGCTCAAGAACCAAAGATTCTTTGGTATTTGCATATTATATTTTTTCCATTCTTGATTTAAACCCTACTTCTGCAGTTGGATGGCATTGCTTCCTTGTCAGCAGAGTGTACTCTAAGCAAGCTTGCTGATGAGATACAACTGCAGGGCTGGTATGCCAGAGGGTCTTGCTGCCACCCAGAGGAAATTTGACAAGCTGGAGAAATGGACTGAAGAGGAACTTCCTGAACTTCAGCAAAGGGAAGCGCCAAGTCCTCCACCTGGGGAGGAGCAACACCACACAGCAGTGTATGCTAGGGAAAGCAGCTTGGCAGAAAAGGACCTGGATATGACACCAGGACAAATGGTATCCTGGGCTGCAGTAGGCTAAGTAATGCCAGCAGGTCAAGGGAGGTGATCCTCCCCTCTACTCCACACTGGTGATGGTACACCTGCAGTGGTGTGTCCAGCTTTAGGACAGGAATCTCTCAGTACAGGAGAGACAGGGACATGATGGAGAGAGCCCAGTGAAGGGCCACAAAGGTGCTGAAGCAGCATCTCTCCTGTGAGGAAAAGCTGAGAGAGATGTGACTGTTTAGCCTAGAGAAGAGAGGGCTTAGTTCCTACCTGAAGGGAGGGTGCAAAGAAGACAGAGCCAGGCTCTTTTCAGTGGTGCCCAGTGACAGAAGCAGAGGCCATCGGCACAAACTAAATATAGGAGGGGCTGCCTGAACATTAGGAAACAGTCTTCTGTGTTTTCAGAACACCCCACTGTGAGGGTGACTGAGCATTGGCACAGGTTGCCCAGGGAGGTTCTGGAGTCTCCTGCATTGGAGAGATTTAGAAGCTGTCTCAGCATAATCCTGGGCAACCTGCTGTAGGTAGCCCTGGTTGAAGAGAGAGGATTGAAAAAATAACCTGCAGAGATCCCTTCAAACCTCAACCACTCTGTGAATCAGCAAAACACACCACTAAGAAATTATTTATTTAGCTATGAATGTTTCTGTTTTGCTCAGACTATCATGATGATACCAAGCCAAGGTTGGTGGTAGAAGTCAAATGCATGTACAAGAAGAATTTCATAAACCCAAACTTCCAAATATTGTGAGGTAGAGTCAGGAGTAGAGCCTGAATGTAGACTTCTTTTAATTTCTTTTTGTCTTGCAAAATGTAGTAAATGCTTTCAAGTTTTTCTATCTAGCCAGAGATAAAACCCCTCAAGGTTCTTGGTAATAGCCCACTACAGCTTCCAGGTTTAGAGAAAATCACTAAATCATGACTTGGGATTTGGTTGTATTAATATAGATCCTGGTCATTTTCTTTGTTTTCTCTCTTTAGCTGTCAGTATTATCTCTGTGTTATTTGAATAAAAATGAAATTTATCTTTTTTAGAAAAAAGTAATTTTGAGAACTCTGTTGAGATGTCTGGTCTAAGTGCTGGCTTTACCTGTACACATACCTAGGAACAGGAGTTGATAATGTGCTCTGTCAGCAGCTAGTTTACATTGGTGTTCTGTACAGCCTCCTTATCAGCTCCCAGTGAGTTTAATAGCTACCTATGTCAGTGTTGGCAGAATCAGATTATTTCATTTATGTAAGGGATTCCCCCTATGAAGGTGGAAGAGCCCATTAATTAATCTGAAATTCCAGAAGTAGGAATGAAAAAATCCCCAAGTAGAAAAATTTTTTTCACTGCAGAAAAACAACATAATGTACGTCCATTTGCAGACAAGAATGACTGAGTCACCTGGAACTGCATTCAGTTAGGTAAATAAAATTAAGGATACACTGTAGTTCAGAGGCACAATGTTTGTTTTATGTAAAAGGCATAAAGGGAATAGGTCAAACTGGAGTTACTGCATAACAGAACTCAGGCCTGAGTGCCAGGCATTACCCAGGCAGAGCTCAAGGTGTGGGGTGTGAATTTTACCAATATGAAAGCAGTATCTAAGGCTGGGAATGCAAGAGAAAGACAGCAGAGCAGAATTGTCTGTTTGCATCGATACATTTAAGTAGTAGCTTGTTAGGTTGGGTTTTTTTCCCCTTCTGTTGTAGGAATTTTATTTTGCCTTTGAAACAGTAAAAATTGGTTGAAATGAGTACAGGGGTTGAGTGCAGTGTTCTGACGTGCTGTATAAGGAGACACCTCTTTGTGGGTGACAGATTTGTGTCTTGCTCATATTCTCAGAATAGGACCAATTGCCATCATCTGAGCAGATAAGAATTTTTTGCCTCTCCAGGTTGGATGAGACTGACAAATCAATTTGTGGTTGGAAATCTTTTCTTTCACTGTAGCGTGTAATATACTTTACTTATTAGGTTCATAGGATTGCTGTCTTAAAAAAAAGAAAAATCCTGCTGTTGATGGGCCCTTCATAATACCCTTTTGTTTAAGGGTCTTCTTTTTTCTAATAGTGTGCTTAGGAAAGGAAAAAGTGAGTTGATATTCAGGCTGTGCAGAGTGATTGAAGAACTGTTCATTCTTTTGCCCTAATGTATTTAAAGTTTTAACTGTGATTGTGGATGCTTGATTCTGACCTAAGAGATTCTTTTTTTTGGGTGCTGGAGTTCTTACGTCCAAATGAGATGTGATTGCACCAAATTCAGTGAATACATTGTCCAAATGACCTGAACATTTGGGCTGCCAGGTACTAATTCAGGTTGACTTTACAGTTATTCAGAACACATAGAAAAATTACTTTGGTTTTGGGGTCTCCAGTGCATGGAACATATGTTGGTAGGTTTTTTGTTTTGTTTAAAGTGAGAGAAAGCTATGAAAAGAAATGAAGAAACAGTCTTGATATGAAATGCCTTCTGAATAAAATAAGATTCTTGCTGGTTGAGCTTCATGGAGGTAAACTTTGAGCAGAGGTAAACATGTTTATACTGCTTTGAGGAGCATAAGTGTTATTTTCACTTGCAGTAAAGTCGTACAATTTATGACTAAAGTACCTAAAGTAGCAGTGGGCTATACTTTTTTCCATTAATAAGATGGAACAGTACATTTTTGTATGTGAAAGAAGAAAATAAGAAATAAGAGGAGATTAAAAATCAAGTTGTTCTGACGCTCTCTTACATTAATATTCAATTTTCAGAATTTGTTAGGTTTTTTTTTTTTGGGGGAAATAATTTTTTCAATAACATGTCATCTCTGTGTGTAAGTATTCATATGCATAGACTCTAAGCAGGTTCTAAAAGTACATTCTTTTAAAAAATAAATTAATTCCTGTGTAGAGTAGGGAAGAAATGCCATCAGCTTGAGTCCACTGATTCAATTTTTATTGCTCAACACTGCTACAGTTCATAAAATTCAGTTTTACAGACTATTAGTCCATAATGTGGGTTATGTCCTTTAGAGACTTATGTTAAAGATAAATGCAGTAGTTCAGAGAGATCTGTATTGTAACTCTATAAAGAGGGTTCAAGAATTATTTAAGTACTTTTTACTATGTTCCAAAAGGAAATGGGTTGGAGGTGAGAAGTTGCCATTGGCCTTGCAGACAAGAAGGAAAGTGGCATCAGGAGAGTCAGTTTATCATACAGCAAGTGCCTTAATTTCCTTTGAGGTGAGGAAATTATTTTACTATAACACTACTGGCACTGAAAGTGAATTTTTTTTTTTTTTTTTTTTAATTGTACTTTACAGAAAAATTGCATTTGCACTAGTGGTATATGCTAAAACTGTTTATGCTGCTCTTGAGTGGCTCTGTTGATTTTAACTAGAGCACAGGAATGGTAAAGAGCTGTTACCACAAGCCAATGCCTCTTCTTATCCTTTATAAAAGTGATTGGTTTTCATCTTAGGTCTAGTGATGTTCCCTGATTACCTCCCACTGGAAGGCTGTTCTGAAGTTCAGTGCTATGAAATTCAAATGCATTTATAAGTGTCATTTATTAGTGGTCAGTGTGCACTCATTTGTTCTTGTGTTGGTGTTCTCCCAAAGCTTAAGAGCAGCTTTCCCTTCTCAAGTTTTATCTGGCTACACTGTTGCAGGAGGAGTTGTATCTCTTCTTACGGGTTTTGGCATTCTGCTTTCACCTCTCATTGAAGAAATATCTGATTACTGTGACAAGTGTAATTGCCTTTGCATGTTCTTCATGCTGCTTTAATTTTTTTATTGAACAAAGGTGGCCAGAACCATGTGTAGCTTTGCTGGTGAGATTTTACTGGTACTTAGTGCAACAGCAGCATTTTTATTTCAAATACTGGGCACTTTCTGTGATGGCATGTGTCTCCCCTTTGTTCCTCTGTCATTTGATCAGTCCTTGGTTAGCTGGTCATCATATGTGTGTGTCCATTTGGCTCCCACTCCATGAAATAAATTCTTCTTAGATCCCTTTGGATTGTGTTATGATTTTGATTTAATGTCCTCCCTTTATTATCACAGATACGAAGAATCATTCCTTCTCTCCCCATGGCCTTCCCCATGTGTTCCAGCCTGCACCTGTGTTGACAATGCCTCCCAACTTTCCCATGAAAAAAAAAATCTCATTAGAGCAAACCTACTTTGGCCAAGGACATGACTTAAAAATTAAATAAGATCAGTGCCATGACTAACCTTTGAGGAATTGCTGTACAAATTACACAGTTAAATACTATCTGTCTCAAAAGCACACCTTTTATGCACTTCTTCACCTCTTTTGCGCTCTATTTAAAGCAGCTAAAAACTTTTACAACTTGTTTCAGTGTTCTAACCCAGATTTATTTCTGACATATATGCAACAAAATGTATATGCTAAGCTAGAATGTTCACTGTCAGTGGAGTGTTGACACACAAATAGTAATTTATTGATATCTTAACTGTAAAAACACAAATCATATTTTATCATTTTTGTAGATTCATAACACTTTTCAGCTTGCATAATACTTAAATAAGGCTGAAAAAGTATGGCATTCACAAAGTCAAATTGAATGAAATTATCCTCAAATTCAGCTGTAATTTTACCTTAATGCATTATAATTCAGATGTCAGCTTTTTCTTCCATAATTTGATTCTGCTTGCCTATTAAGGTCTCTCAGTACTTACTCTGTTTTATTGCTCTTAGATGAAATAAATTAAGCTGTATAGCAATATAAAAGATAATATTCATTGTTATAAATTTGGCATTTACGCGAATAAAACATCTTAAATTCCCCCTTCATCTGTTTTAAATTAAGTATGAGATTTAAATCACTTGTTCTGGTTGAGAGCAAGCACTGGAAGTGAAGGGACTGTGGACAATCAAAAAAGCACACTGAGATTCTGATCAAGGCATTCGTTATTGTTGGTGGGAAACAACATTAAACAATAATTGATTGCATTCATGTAGAGGGTAGAGAAATCTGCCGTGAGATATTATTATATTCATAGTCTGTGAATGATTTTGAACAGGTGGGAAAGTGTGAGTAACAAGTGTAGTATTTTGAATTGCTCTGATACCATGGTAGCTAGCTCTTGTACGAAAAGAGGCCTTAGATCATTGTGGATTTATGAAATGTTGTATTCAGTTTCAGATATTATTGCCAATTATTGTTGCTTTTTTAACAATGGGTGTAATTGTTTAATTTTCATCTCAAAATATCTCCTTTTAACACTGATTCTATTTCATTCATAATTCAATTCTCATTGTAATCTCATTAATCCTTTTTATAGGTAGGGGGAAATACATATAAGTAAAATTAAAAACGTTTAGCCTGAAACTGTTCTTCGATTCAACAGTCCTAAGTTAATATATGCTAATGGTTGAGGATACTATTTACTCCAGGATAAAACTATCATTACTGAAAATGATGCCTTGTTTCTTGCAGACAGGCTTCTATCACACAGTCTGAAATGAGAAGGTAAGGCTGATTCTGTGAAGACAGGCTGAGAAAACTGGGCTTGTTCAGCCTGAAGAAGAGAAGGCTCTGGGGAGACCTTACTGAGGCCTTTCAGTATATAAAATGAGCTTGTAACACTGAGTTTTTACAGGGCCTGTATTGACAGGACAAGGGACAATGGCTTAAATTGAAAGAGGGTGATTTAGACTTGGTATAAGAAATTCATTACTGTTAAGGGTGTTGAGGCACTGGAACAGGTTGCCCAGAGAAGTGAATGCCCCATCATTGTCAGTGTTCAAGCCCAGATGGGAAGGAGCTTTAAGCAACCTGAGCTAGTGGAAGTTGTACCCCCTGACCATGACAGCAGGGTTGAATAGATCTTCAGAGGTCCTTTCCTACCCAAACCATTCTGTAGTTCTGTATTTTTATGATATACTGGATACCTTCTGTCCTGGTTTCAGTCAGGATAGAGTTAATTTCATTTGTAGCAGCTGATGGAATGCTGTGTTTGGGAGTTAAAATGAAAGCAGTGCTGATAACACCCTGATGTTCTTAGTTGCAGTCAGACAATCAAGGACTTTTCTCAGCTTCTTCGTATTTCTCCATTCATGAGAAAGGAGGGGCGAAGCCAGGACAGGTGACCCAGATGGGCCAAAGAGAGTATTCCATGCCAATTACGTCCTGCCCAGGATAACGGGGGGCTGAGGGGAGGAAGAAGAGGGGCGGTGGCGGGACGCGTGCTTCTTGGGGGGACGGTCGGGTTCCGGGACAGCTCTGGGTGGTACGGCCTGAGTTGTGTGGGTCGGGGAGAAACTGCATTGGGTATCAATAGTTTCATATTCTTTTGCTCTAAAGTCCTGTTAGCATTGTTATATTTTATCTTTCTGTTCTCTTAGTAAACTATCCTTATCCCAACCCACGGGCCTCTTAGCTTCTTGGTTTTGGAGTTATTTGCCCCTTCCTTTTCCCTTCCCTTGTTTCCCCCCTTTTCCCTCTTCCCCTGCTCTTTTACTTTAAGAAGCAGGCAGCTGCGTGGATCTCGGCCCACAGCCGGGGGAAACCACGACACCTTCCCAGAAAAATCAAGCATTTGCACTATGTGTTCTTCATATTGGAGCAAAGAATACTTTTTAAACTATACCCTATTTTTTCTTTAATAGAGTAATTAATCTCTACAGCCATGGTGCTATTCTCACAGTTTCTGGGGTTAAAAATTTCAGACAATGGCAGAAGAGGAAAAAACCTTTTGAAGAAAAATGTTATAAAGCAAAATGTAATTCAAAGATTACCTTTGCAGTAAACATTGAAATTTAAAGGTTCCTGTGTTCTGCAATACGAGTGTGGATGTAGTATTATGTAGTCTGTGTTTGGCATTGCCTTCTAAGTCCCTTGGCAGCCATCCAGTGAATCCTCGGTGACATTCCCCTTGCATCACTTGGTTGTGTAACAAGTGTTTAAGTCTCAACCAGCCCTTTGAAAGGGCTGTTTTGAACTAAGGCACTGAGTGCTGCTACACTGTTTCCAGCAGTTGTGATCCAGTGCTGTACCCCATGAAAATGTGTTTGTTTCGGGTTGATGGAACTCTTTCTTACTAATGCTTTCTACATTTGTGTGCATTACACGTGACCACCCCTTGTTACCAAAAATTTTCAGTCATATCAGAATTGACTGTTTTTACTTTACACTGATTTAGGAGGCAGGGTTCATTTATTTATTTATTTAAAGTATTAGTACTATGCTCTTAGGTTCTAGTGGCTTTTTTCTCCTCTGCTGTCTGTTTAAACAGCTGTGGACAAAGAAGAGAGATACTGCATCATATCCAAGTGACTTCTTGCACTCCAGAAAATTTGAAAAAAGTCCTGAAATAATATGGGAAGTAGTCCTTTTTCCTTTCTCTTCTTGGTGTGAAATCAGGAAAAAAAGTTTTTCTCTAATTAGATTAGCACATAGTCACAAAAGAAAGAAGAGGGTACCTATATGTTGTTGAATATGAGACCAGTTTTTCACCAGGCTAGGCATAACTGTTTACTACGTGAATGATGGAATTTTCAGATCTATTTTATGCTCTTCAGTTATCTTTGAAATTTTAATCTCCATATATTTGTATTAAAAGTATATCATCCAAAGCCCAAAGTCTGTATATAGTAGAAATGAGTACTCTGTGCTGTCCAATCTTTTAAAGCAATTTGATCTTTGGTTAGATAGTTGGAACTTATTTCCTGTCAAGTAAATGACAGGATGTTGTATATTTATTTGTCGATAACGTTAAAAGTATTGCAAACCTGATTTTATTGTAAAAAACAATTGAGCCTACATGCTGATGTTCCACTGTAGCTAAAGAGACCAAGATTTTCAAAGCTACCAATTATTAGCATGTACTTTAGCTTGACAGCCTGACCTAGCACCTGTAAAATGTTCATACTGTGAAGGCTTGGTGCTTGACACCATAAATTATAAATGAAGTGCTAGTGGAAAAAGTGACAGACTGACTTGGTGAAAAAGAGAATTACAAAGATGAAAAACATTAAACTGACTGGCTGTGTGGATATTTAATCAAAGAAGATAAGAACCATTTTATCGTCATGAATATAAACCTAGGATATCTCTGGGAATGTTTGTCAATGTTTGTTGAGTGGAAAAACTCTTCTTTCATTAAGTTGTGTTTACTTTGTCATATTTTTGAGGCTCTACATTAAAAAAAAACAACCAACAAGCAATTAATAGAGCCAATGTTAACCTCATGTTTTCTGAGTTGCCTTGGTGTTCCTTTCTGGAACTTTTTTTCTGGGTTCTGCTAAATTCTTTTTCTGTACATCATAGTCACTTTCAGACTACAGTGGTAAGGCAAACTATATTAAATATTTCAGTTCTAAAGTAGATAACTTATCAAGCAAAGAGATGCCACTTCAGGAAGCAAAGGAGAAGAACTGATCATTTTGCTTGAGATCTTTGACACCTCTGAAAGTCATGACTGCTTCAGCTTTGATATACCCACAACTTGTGGCTTTACTGATGACTGGCCTTAACTGCTGACAACTAAAATCATTACTAACCACATCACCTTTACAAGCAGAAAAAATACAAATGTAGGCGCAATAGCCGTCTCCTACCTTTTTTCTGTCTCGCTTTCTTAGGCCATTAGGGAGATTAGGGAGCATGTCCTTTTATTTGAGTATGAAATACTAACTTCATTCTGCTAATGTGGCATTTCATAGATCTGTAATTGACAATAACAATAATAATTTCCTGTCATTTCTGCAGGCTTCTTTATATGGCTTGTGGATAAATTCTGAGTGGTAGTTCAGACTGCACCGATGCAACAGATGGGGACTGAACAGCTATGCTTTTCCATTCTCTGTACCACTTCATACAGACATCGTCAGTAGTACTGTTAGCTTGGGAAGGCAGGGTAGTCAAGGTCTGCCATTTATGGGCTATATGAACCCCTTGGGTTTTGTATTGTAGCTTTTCTGCCTACAAACTAGGAATGACCCTGTTCATTTTATGATATAAAAACATGGACTGAATGTAGATAAACTATTTAGCTGCCTAGAGTTAAGTTATGCTGAGCTAGAGAACTAGTAGAAGAAGCAGAGTAGTAGAGAGCCTTTGGCTTCAGTGGAGAGGTCTATGCCACCGCCAAGGTACCTTCCTTTGTATTTCATGTGTGGAACTTCCTTCCCTGGCTGTTGTTCCTATGTTTGATTTGCCTGCATGTCCGAGTTTCAGGCTGCTTGTTCTTGCTCTCAGCCTGTGTGAAGCAGCTCTGATGGCACCTGTGAGAGCCGCTGCTCTCAAGGGCCCTGGCAGAAAGCCTCAACTGGCTTTTGAGCCAGAGATTCTCTAACAGCTCTTCATCGGGCTGTGCTGCCAGTCAAGCACGAACTCTCTTTAGTTGCTTCAGCCTTTGTACCTCTCCTAACATCTGTCTATTCTGTTCCTCCGAGTCACCAAACAGCTAATTTTTCATTATGGTTATTAAGTAACTACTTGAGTAAGCAGTGGCCATCTGTCTTCCCAGTCTCCATTTGTCACTTCATCAGCTATTCTCTTCAAAACTTCTTTCTTTAAAGGGACTGTTGTGGAAAGGGTCTGTGTTGATTCTCACTGCACTTGAAAAGAGACAGACAACCAGGTTGAAAAGTACCAATGTATCAACCTCCCCAGTTATGCATGGAGCAAACAAACCTTTGCATACCATACAGAGACTGGGTCTTTAGATCCATGCAGTCCAAGAAAGAATGAGTACCTGGGGTGGGTTTGATTTCCCATGGGAGTTCATGGGGATAGTTTCTACCCCTTTTCAGTAGAAAATTCCAAGAAATGCAGAGTATAGGAACAACAGCTGTGGAGTTATTAACTTCATAATTAGTCTGACAGCTACATACAGGTGTTGTTATACTTTCCAAAAGCTTTTGTATGCTTTTTTCACTTACGGATGTTGTTGCATAGACTTTTTGTTCACTTTATCACCACTCAAAAGAAAAAAAAAAGTAGTAGTAGAAGATATAAAAGCAAATGTTTTTTAATATGCAGAATAGCATTTAGCAAAGTGGAGAGTACTAAATCTAGCAGCATCACTCCACAAACCAAGCCCTGATCTAATAGGATTGACTTCAGTACACAAGTCATTTGTACTTTGCAAGTACAAGGAAGGATAAATCCATTTGTCTGAATTTCACTTGTTTCTAATTTCCCTAATGAAGATATACTCAGGTTAATAAACAGAGCTGCCAAAACTGTCAGGTATTCGTGTTCATTTAGAAAAATCTGCCCAATAATCTACTGTTGACATGAACACGACGGTGAATTGAATATCAATTAGCTTTTTCAAGTCAGAATGAGAATTATCACATAGGACAGCTGGGGTCCCATCATCATTTTTTGACTCCTGTTTTTATCAAGGTTAACTCTTGACCTCTTTTTATCTCACATGTGAAACCAGAAGTTTACGAAATTAATACAGCTATGTGACATAAACCATCTCTGGTGTTATTTTCTGGACTTGTGAACAGCAATTATTTATCTCACTTCATTTTAACAGCAATCCCTGCTGAGAAGGACTATCTTAGAAATGAAAGCTGAGCTGATGGTTACGAACACACTGTTTCCCTAGTACCTAAGCCCCATTTTTTTGTCCATCTCATTCTTTGTGAGGAGAGTCCTAGAGCAGAGCAGTCTGCTTCTACCTTCCAGGACTTATTCTTCACTTCAACGTTCACTGCCTGCCCTGCAGGGCTGCCATTGCAGCTCGCAGCTCCTTCTGATGCATTACAAATAAATGTAGTGTGGATTCATGCCTTCCAGCTGATCTTTGGATTTGAGATCCTCCTCCCGTCTTACCCCTCTGTTTGGAAGTGCAGTGTTCAACTAAATCATTTTGAAATCACTTTGACACTGCTCTTGGGGAAAAAAAATAAATCTGCATTATAGGCTAGGAGAGGTAGGGTATTAGCTATTCACTCTCCATTCCACAGTTACCTGAGGAAAAGTTGACATTTTATCGGTTTCTGAGGTAAGCCCATTTCTTTTAGATGCAAGTGTGCCTTCTCTTTATATCAGTCATTTTATATTTTCTCATGTTTGTAAATAAGGCTCATGTTGGAGAAGCAAGTACTTATGTTAGGCCTCAAAATACATAACATTTCTTTTTCTTAGGGTAAAACAACTTGCAGAGCAGCAGAATACTTAGTTAAGATGTGTTTACAATTTAGAATTCTACCTATTATCCCAGAAAAATTCCAGTGCAGCAATTGTCATGCATCTCTACACTGTCAGATACATTTTCTGCATGCTCAGTTCATTTAGTGCCACTGAATGTATCAGGATGATTCCCAAGGCTTTGTATTCATGAAGTAAAGCATGGAACCTGTCTTACTGGGAAAGGTCCTATCTTTTACTGACTGGTGTCACATGCCTGTGACTGATAAATCATTTAATTGCTCCTCTTTCTTTGGAATATTGGTCTGTATTATGAACAGGGATTAAAGTTCTGTGATAAAGAAGTGCTTTGATACTGAAGAAGAAAGTCAACGTGTTATCCTAGTAGAATAACCATTTGAAGACTTCTGGCCTGCTGTGGTGGTTTGACCCTGGCTGGAGACCAGATGCCCACCAAAGCCGCTCTATCACTCCCCTTTAAAGATGGACAGGGAAGAAAATATATATTGAGAAGCTCAGGAGTCGAGATAAGAACAGGGAGAGATCATTCTGCAATTAGTGTCATGGACAAAACAGACTCAGTATGGAATAAAGGAAATAAGCTCTCAAATTTATGACACTGCACTGAACACCCAGTGACACCAGAGTTGAGTAATGAGAATTGTGACCAGATCTTAAAGCATCTCCCCCCACCCCTTCCTTCTTAGCAGACTTCACTTTAGTCATGATTTTGCTCCCTTCTTCCCCCTCATTGTGGCACGGGGAAGGGCAGTGACTGTGAAAATGGGGGTTTTGGTCAGTTCCTCACAACTTGTTTTCCTACTTGGCCAGGGGGCATTCCTCATACCCTTTCCCTGCTGCAGAGTGGGGTCCCACCCATGGGAGGCAGTCCTCCATGAACTTCTCCAACATGAGTCCTTTCTGCTGGGCTTCAGCTCTTCACCAGCTGCCCCAGTGTGGGTCACTTCTATGGGGTGCAGTCATAAAATGTCGCTTCATCTCAGGCCCAGACTGCTCCAACCTGGTCCTCCACAGACCCCCAGCAAAACTGCTCTGGTGCAGATCTTTCTCTCGCTTATCTCTGTGTCTCTGTCTCTCTCCATGGGCTGCAAGTGCTGGCAGGGGCTTGCTCCAATGCAAGTCACAGTATCTCCTGTATGTCTCCACCTGCTCCAGCATGGAGCCTCTTCACAGGCTGCAAGGGCATCTTTCTCTCTGGCACCTGGAGCACTTCCTCCCACCTCCTTCCCTGGCCTTGGTGCCTGCACAGTTTCTTACATATTCTCACTCCCTGCTCTGGCAGGGAAAAGCATCTGCTTGTGCTTTTTTACTTCTTAAATGTGATTCCCAGAGACACTGTGACTGTTGCTGATGGGCTCGGCCTTGGTCAGCAATGACTCTGGCCTGAGCCGGCTAGTGTTTGCTCTCTCAGGACTAGGGAAATCTAGCTGCTTATTGCAGAAGCCACCCCTACAGCCCCCCTTGTCCACCAGAACCCAGTCACACAAAACTACAAGACCTGCATAAGTTGCTTTAGAGAATTGTTCACCATCAGACAGGTCATAAACACTAAAATGTGGGCAGCTTCATCTGTGGAGGTAAGAGAATCTCTGGTTATACTCCACAACAAGGAGATCCTGTTGTAGGTTGTTACGTAGGGAGTCTTTTTGTCAGTTCTGTTGCAAAATAGTAGTAAAGGTCATTTTTCTTTCCTTCATGTAATTATTCTTTGTACACCAAAGACAGAAGTTTCAGAAGAAGCTTTGTAAAGAAAACTCCTACAAAGATTTCATACATTGTCTTAAATACTTGTAAAGACTCATGGTTGGCCAACTAGTCTCTATTTTAACTGTACTGAGACAACTTTAGGAGAGAACTCTGCCTGTTATATGATGACTAAACAGAAAACCCTTTCATTTAAACAATAGCATATAGGAACAATTGACCAATTTTCAGAATTAATCTGTTTCTTTTATTTAGTTGTTTGTTTTGGAGGGGTTTCTGTTAAGTATTTTAGCACTATTCTGGGTAAGTTTAATGCTATTAGAAACAAATTACAAAAATAACGGGAGAAAAGGGAACATAAAATTTTACTATTATTTGTTTTGGGTGCAAGGATTCTTGTTTCTGAAAATAAGTCTGTCTGTCTCAGTTTTTTTAATTCTACTGTGTCTTAAGTGCCAACTTTATAAAATACTTAGATTGTCCAGTATTTAAAGTAGTTCCTTATCCTAAAGTTTAAAAAAAATGTAGGTATTATGTAATTTATGGCATGGATCCTCCAGGGGACTATCACAAGTCAAATGAAGCATATGATTGGGAAAAACCAGCATGGATTCACTAAGGGCAAATTATGCTTGACAAACCTGATTGCCTGCTATGACAAACTAACCTGCTTGGTTGTAGATTTAGCAATGGATATTGTCTACCTGAATTTTTCCAAGGCTTTCAATACAATCCCCACAGAGTCCTCCTAGAGAAACTGATGTGTTATGGTCTAGACAAGTGGTCTATGCGGTGAGTGGGAATTGGGTGACAGGCTGAGCCCAGAGGGAGGTGGTAAATAGGTCTTTTTTCAAACTGGAAATGTGACACAAGTGGGATGCCCCAGGGATCAATATTTGGTCAAGTGATGTTATATGTTATACCTTCATAAGTGATCTGGATGATGGGATCAAGTGCACCCTGATGCAGTTTGCTTATGATATCAAACTGAGTGAGGAAATAGATACTTCAGAAGGGAGAGACACCCTGCAGGAAGACCTGGATAGGCTGGAAGCGTGGGCTAACAAGAGTCTTATGCAGTTCAACAGAGACAAATTTAAGATCTTGCACCTGGAAGAACATAATTCAGGAGTATAGCACAGGCTGTTGTCTACTTGACTGGGGAGCTGCTCTGTGGAAAGAGACCCGGAGGACCTGGTGGACAAGAAGCTCAGTGAGTGAACAGTGCTGCAGTGGCAAAGCAAGCCAGTAGGATGCTGGGTTCCATTAACAAATGCAACACCTGGAGAGTGCTGACTCTACTCAGCACTTGTCAACCCACACCTGAAATACTGGTTCAGTTGTAGTCCCCACTATACAAAAAGATGTGGACATGCTGGAGGGGGTCCAGAGAAGGGTCACAAAGATGATCAAACGCCTGGAAAGCCTGCCTAGTTTGTTCTCATCACCGTGTCCTGGCACTTGAAGGGTGGCTACAAGGAAGATGGAGACTCCATTTTACAGGGAGTCACATGGAAAAGATGAGGGGTGATGGGTGCAAGTTACTCCTGGGGAGATTGTAATTGGACACATGAGAAAAGTTTTTCACAGTGAGAAAAATCAGCCATTGGAATAATCCTCCCCAGGCAGTGATGGATTCCCCACCAATGGAAACTTTTTAACATTTAGCTGGACAGGGTACTGGCCCATTTAGTCTAGATAGAGATATTGCCAAGATGGTTTGGAACAGATGATCCCTTTAGGTCCCTTGCAACCTGGAATGATTCTATAATTTAGAATACAGGTATGACAAGATGCAGGTATGTTCAATGGGCTATGTACTGTTATAAATTGTAGGTTATAATAATAGCATATGAGAACATTGTGACAAGTGTTTAAACTGCTACGATCGCATATTTTACAATGAAGTGGCATTCAGAAGGAAGTAAAAATGCTGTTGTTAAAATAAGAAATGTTTGTAGTTGAATACCTTAAAGCCTGAAGTTAATTTAAAGCTTGAATTCAAGCCTGTAGCCACAGACTTGTCACTTTTTAAAAATTCACTGTCCTGCTTTCAGCAAGGTAGGTGTTAAAATACTAAAAATAATCCACAATAAGTGTAGTAGGCAACTAGCTGAGTATATGTTCTAATTATGGTCTTTTTACTGTTGAAATAACAGGGAAGGACTATTGTCTATTGTTACCTGAATACAAAAGCTAAAGGCTTTCTCCAGAAGGGCAGACTTCTATGACCATCTGTCAGAATTTACAGTGATAATTTCAACATTCATTTCTAGGTGAGGAAAATTTAGACACAAAGTAGACCGTTTACAGAGTCTTAGAAAATGCTGGTAAAAGACCAATACCTTCATATCTTGATGCTGTAGAAGTCATAAAATTAATTGGGCCTATTTGTAGAATTTTGAGTGTCAGGTATCGCTGGGTTTAATTCAGGTTTAACTTTTTAAGTTAAGAGACATTGGAGGTGCTGAAATACATGTTAGATTATTTGTTTAAAATCTGAGTATTTTTTTCATCCTCCCGTGGCTACATACATTGTTATTTGGAAAGAACTGTAAATTCATGCAGATTTTAAGTGATGGATGTTTATATATATATATATATATATATATATATAAAACTCCCCTTACCACAGATATATATAATAATATATGATGTTCATGACTTGTTCTTCTAAAGTGCTGTAATGATACAATTGGGGAGCAGTTACAAAGCACGAATAATGAATATTCAGTATTCTGAATGGTTTATGAAGCAAGTGGTTTGTTTCTTCCTTCTACTTTCATCAACTCTGAATGGTGAAAAGTATATGGAGGTGAAAAAAATATGTATCTGGCAAATTAGTTGCAAACAGAAGGAAGCATAAGCTTGCAAAAGTGATATATAATGAGTGTAATAATCAGCTTTGGTCTTCAATATATCTTATCCACCTAATTGTTCAAATGAGATACTGTATTATTCCAGGTTCCATTAGTAGCTACTTCCATTTCACTAGCTTCAGGGGTTTGACAGTATATGGAATAGTGGTTCTGAAGATACAGCTGGAATCAATTGACTCTGCCTCCATCAGTTATCTCAGTGGGTACAAGAGATGTTCTTTCATTTTAAAAAATTGCATAAATTAAATCTCTCTGTGTGGTACCTCATGATTTTAGGTAGCAAGAACAAAATAGAGCATTTGGTTTACTTATCTTGTTTATTTACATGGTACTGTCACATAAAAATATGCATTCCATAATCCAAATTCAGCGAAGATTTCCGCCAAACAAAAGCACACAAAGAGAATAAATCAGAGCCTCAGCTCACTTTTTCTATTTAACACTTAACCCAGTGTGGTTACTCTGATGTCTGCAGTTGGTTGGTAACACTAATAATAATGCAACGTGAGAATAAAGGGATTCATGTTGATTTTTCAAGTGAGAATGGAAGAAAGGCAGTGCGAAAAAGGCTAATGTAAAACTGAAGCTTTTGGTATGAAAATGTTGGCTTACATTCCAGTGAGAGACGGAGCAGTAGGAATACAGCAGCCTATCGCTCTCAGGAGAACGGGCATGTTTGCACGTGAGGTACAGAAAGGATAATTATATTGGCTCTGAAGTAGCAGGAGCACTATGAAAGCGTAGGAAAGCATTAAATGATATAGCAAAGAGCGTAAATGTTAATTTTGTTTAAAAAAGGATCTTGCTAAGAAACCGGTTTCCTAGGTTCTCTAGGAAAAAAGGTTGAAAAAAGCTGGGTAGTGGCATTTTATGCAAAAGACCAACTGTTTGTTTTCATCTTGTTAGCTCAGAGCCATGGGGTTTGAAATTATATCTATCCAGGTAGTAGTAGGGAACAGTAAGACCAAAATAGATAACTGAATCAAAGTAAAAAATAAGGTAAGTTGTTCCTCAAGCATCTGTATGTAATGTATGGAAAGAAAAATGGTGCTGCGGGGGAATGAGTCTTTGAAGATGTTCACTGGAAACGTCATGTAGCTGGGAGTAAAACACCACCAAGTCAGACAGGCAGTTATCCAACATAAAAAATATTACATCCAGTCTAATAATTTGCAGCTTCTTAGGACTGAGAATTTATCAAGAATGAGATGCTGGGTTTTGTACATGAAAAATTATTCTGTCCAGTTCTCATTAGAGAACTCTCTGCTTGTGAGTGTGACAATGGAAAAGGTGGAAGTGGAAATACCTATTTAATGGTCTTGATTGGGAAATCATTGATCAATAAAATAAGGTCAGTTTCAGATAACAGATCAGCCTGCATTGGAAGCAACATGAAAGCAGAAACTAGAAATATAAATACTTATAATAATTAATGAAAAGAGAGGATACATTTGCAAATCGATACATGTTAGAAAATACGGAGTGTAGAAAATGCAGAATAGGAGCTAAGTTAGGTAAAAGCCCAAGTCTCACAGCACTCAGGATATTGGGGAATTCTCTATTCTATTATGAATAAAAATATTTGTGTGAATTGCATTGAACTATTTTTAGAAGGATGCAGAAAATAAGATGCTCAGAATTGAGAAAATTAGAAATTAGTAATTTATTCACATAGCATGAGGAATATGAAATACTCCCCATCTGGCGTAAGTAGTTCTCTTCCAAGAGTCCTGAAAGAATTGGCTGAGGAGATCTCTGGGCTACTGATACTAAATTTAATGAGTTTAGGGACTCAGGGAATTCAAGAATATTGGAAGACTGTAGGTGTTAGAGTACTGGTTTGAAAAGAAAAGGGAAGCACCATTAACCAGGTAACTAGATTTTTATAAAAATCACAGCATTGGAGAGGATTTGAGAAGTCATTTAACTCCCCCTACCCTGCCCCAAGGCAACATGAGATTCTGTAGAAACCAGGTCTGGCAGTGTTTAAGGTGTCTGAAAACCCTCCTGTAGCGAGATTCCCCAGCTTCCCGATTAGTCACAACTATCCCTCTTTACAACTGCAGGGGTACTAAGGATTTTCCTCAAGTCTAACATAAAAAATTTTAAGGTAATTTAAAAACCTTCTTCCGTTTTGGCCATTAACATAGAGAACAGATTATTCCATTCTGCTTTACACAGCCTTTTACACACTAGAAGATTATTAGTGGATAGTTCTTCTAATGTAACCTCTAAGGTAAATGACTCCCAGTGCACTCGGACCTTCCAGAGCACAGTCTTTTTAGAGATCTGATCATTGCTGTTACTCTCCTGTGGTGCCTGCAGCTCATCCAGGTATTTTTTGAAGTAAGGCACTGAAAACCAGACACAGCACTGCCTCTAAAGGCTTAGAGGTGCCGAAGAGGGGGAAGGATTATTCTATATATTTTTCTGGCTATAATCCTGTTTATCTCAGTCAAACAGCGTTGCTGGTGCTTGTTTACTATATGATTTGCTATGACTCCTATATACTTTCCCAGAAGAATTAGTATCTAGACAGGTAGTCCTCATCGTTTCATACTGCAGCTCATTAATCTTGCCCAAAACAGATAGTTGTTGCATGCAAAGTAATGGAAATGCTGAAAAAGTATTCAATTGAAACATATGTAATGAATGCCAGTTCATTTGTTTTATGGAAAACAGGCCTGGTCAAAAAAATCCAAGCATTTAAACCATTTTTCCCAGTTGATTACGTGTTAATTGCCAAAGGTAACTTGCATGTTGCCCATCTCCCTCTTCTTTCTGTCTTTCTCAAGCAGACAAGCCAAAGATGTAATATGTTTAGATTTGGTAAAATATGACAAAATACCACAAAGTATTTTGACAGGAGAAATTTTTTTAGTAGATGGATTTTAAAAAAACTGAGGTCTAAGAAACCTGAAAGTACTTTTCAGTGACTGCTAAATTACAGAATTTGAGATATTCCTTATATACCTTTCACAATTCTAACTGGTCAACATTTTTCATTAGTACCATGGAAATAAATCAGTAGCTGACAGAAGAGTAGTAAGTAAGTAAATAAATAAAGAGGATGTGTAGGTGGGAAAGAGTCTTTATCACTTAGTAAAGGTCAGCCCTTAAAAGTAAAGCTTGTTTTAATATAAACAGATGGATCTTTGTACATTCAAGAACAAAAAAGGCAACCCAAACTGAAAAATAGTGATGAAAAAGAGTGATTCTGTAAAGGAAAGTGATATCGATAGATTAATAACTGCCTATGAGTGCAGTGCTGCAGGAAAAACAGGCTAATGTGACCTTATATATATAAACAGGCTATAAAAATAGGCAGGATTCTTTATCTTAATGTATATTCTTACAAGGCATGATTACAGAATACTGCAGGTGGTGCTATTTTTAAAAATGAAAAAGACTGTAAAACCTGAAAAAATGTGCAGATACTTCAGAAGAGAGCAACAACTCTCTTGGGAGCTGGAAGTGAGAGACTTCAGAAGCTCGGTGTGTTTATCTTATAAATATAAACTGATTGCAGTCAATAAGTAAGCTCTCAGGGGGAAAAAAAATTGTGCCAGTTATGCCTGCTTCTGGGTATCATCTGTGACAATTGCCCACCCTTCTATAAGCCACTGAAATTTTTCTGTCTTTTATGTGGGCTTCTTCTACCCAGTGCAGTGGAGGGATTCTGCACATGGGACATCCTGAGTAGCTCCTGAGTGCGTGGCATATGGGCAAAGCTACAGAGCAGACGGACAATGAATGTGCTGCCGGGCTGAGCAACAAACGCTCCCCACTCCCAGGCAGACTCCTGCCAAGTCTCTGCTGGCCCGGTAGTTGTCACCTGGGTGGCATGTGTTGGAGTGAGCTGTTCTACAACTTGCCAAGTTGTCATCTTCTGAGTCTTGGCATTTTTTTCTTGGGGTTTGTCTGCGCTGGTATTTTTCTGCAGCTCCCAGAGTTACTAGTGTTGTCTTAAGAAATTAACGTTTCTCTGTCCTATTTTGCTTACAAGTCTTTGGTTTACCCATCATAGAAGTAACAGTGAAATCATTATGCCATGATGAGATGGTGGTTAAGCTGGGTAATCTGGTCGCCTCTTCAGTTGTTGGACTACGCTCCTGTGAAGTTAGTTGACTGAAATCATTTATTCATTTAAAACTATTAAGTCAGACAGTCCAGAGATGTGTAAAAAATAAGAGGAGAAAAGAAACCAGTGAATTGAATGTTTGGAAGGCTTTTTCCTTCGTGGTACAGACAAGATTGTCGAGTTCATCTTCAGAATAGTATTTTGGAATTGGAATTAGAATTCCACACTGTCAGTCCTTGGAGCTCTGCTCATCAGAATTTTAAATAAAACTGTTCCCTCGGGACTGGGCAAAACCTCTGAAAAGATTAATTTCAATTGTAAAGTCTAATAATAGCAATGTAAGATATGTCAAAAAAGAAAAGGAAACCAAAGCTCAGTATGGCATAATGAGTTACAATCATGTAATAGCTATTAAGGTATGTACTGGAAAACAACGCTAGACACTTCTAAATTCTAACTATGAACTGTGCAATTAATTAAAACAATAGGTTTACAGCTCTGTGTTTAAGTCTGTATACTACTGTTGGGCAAGTTACAGTATGCCTAGCTCAGTTATCTCTGGAAGGACATGCAAGTGCTAAATCTAAGTACTTTTTATGCAAGGATTTTTTTTAAAGGATCTTTGAGTTAACTTTGAATCATGATACGACTTTGTAATGGCAGACATACACTCTGTCACTCTTCACTCTGCAAGTTTCACAGTATACATCACCTCAAAAACTAGCAACTACAGGGGAGGTTGAATGTCCAAAATGCTCTAGCTAGAACCAATTATGCATAGCTTTTTTCACCTGCAGTAGTTCCAGACACACACTTTTGCTTCCCCTGGCAGTTAATGGGTTGTCTGTAATGGCTGCTTTAGATGAAGTCTCATCTAAGAGGAATGGGGCTTTTTGTGGCATATAGAAGAGTATAAATAAGTAAACAATAGGGACAAAGGTCACTAAATATAGCTTCCTGGTTCCATTAACTTTTGAGGAAATTTTCTCACATTTTTAGCATCATACATTTAGTGTCCATCATCTCTTTTTAGTCCCTTTGAAAGTGAATTTCCAGTTCGTTAGAAAATTTCACTATTTTGTAGTCAGAGGAGAAGAGTTCAATCCTGTATGTAATTCAGATGTATACGTGAGGGTATTCTTCTTAGTCTGGATTTCTTTGGTAGAGTGAATTTTCTGCCAAGGAGCTGTGAGGTGGAAGCTTCTTGGCAGTGGAAATTTGTCTGCCATCAGGTCTGTGCTTCTGGGGCCACACTGCTTCTTAATTACCTCATTTAAAGATAGCTTGGGTACCTCTGTCCCACACTGAAGTCTATCATGTAGATATCTCCAAATCACTGAAGTGTGTAAGGATTTTATTACTTTATCTGTGTCTTTATTTGTATAGAGGGCTCTGTTGATTTCAACTCTTTACTGGGATTTGTATTTCTTTACTATAAACATAATGTTTACTTGATCTGCCAGGATTTGAACATTTTTTTATTGATAGTTACTTTATGTCTTGCAATACGAGTACTGTTGGAAAGATGGTCTTTTAAATTTTTAGGATTTTTCATTTCTGACTCTGAAGGTGATAGCATGCTATTTCTGGTTAGCATTTATTTAGTTGTTAGAATTCTGCAGTTTGAGGTTCTAACAGGTTTGGTGGATATAGGTGAGGATATGTGAGCATACAAGATACTTGATATGTAAAATGTATAAAAAATTGTATTTTTAACAAACTTCAGTTACTTGATGAGGATCACTTGGTAAATATACACAAGAAATATTATTAAGAGCATGGCTTGAGTAATTTAAAACTTAACATATTTCAGTAATGAATTTGCTCTAGTTTTTAATTTTTTTAATGAATAGTTTGGAGCTTTCAAGTAGTATTTGATTAATTTCGGCAAGAAATTAATTAATTCAAGCTACACTAAAGAAATGAATTAGTTTTCCTTCCTGTATTTTGGGCCTTGTTCCTTGGAACTATTAGTTCTGAGTAACTGGATGATGTTTATTAAACCATGGTCTTGCTACCACAAAAATTGTAAAACTGAAATGGCACTTCAAGTCCAATGCTGTTTGTAGAAACAGTTTCTGCCAGCAGATCCATACGTTTAGCAGTAACATACTGTGTTTTTCATTTGGTTGCTTATGTGCTTATTTATTAAAGAATTAAAATATCATCAGAACAGCACATGATAAGTAGCAAGAGATAACCTCAGCTCAAAATCAAGTCTGTTTACATATAGTCCATGTTTTCCAAATAAAGAGAGAATGGGGAAGAGAGATGCAGAGAGGACAAACACCCGAGATGAACAGAGGTAGTCTGAGAAGGCAAATAAACATTTTGTCTTCTCTATGAAGATGAAATATCTAAACCTGATGTCCTAATTTTTTGGAGGTTCCAGTTCCCTAGTACATTATAACATTACGTAGGAAGCTGCTGCTTGACAGGCCAAATGGGAAGACACTTTGCTGACTCTTCGATGAGAGTATGGTAGCCTGATGGAAAGAGAAAATATTATGCCAGCTGTAAAACACAGTTATGTAAGTAAGCAGAAGGCAGCAATAGTCTCAGTGGGGACAGGGATTCCATTGTTTTTGGAAGTAAAATAGGGCTTCTGAAAGTTAAATTTATCTTCAGGTTATTCACAAAGCTTCATAAACTGGTGAAGTGGTGAAAAATTGGAGAGCAGAATACTCCCCTTTGTTGAACATCCTTTTAAAAATGTCATTAGTATCTTCAAATAAATCATTAAACTTTTATCTGGTTAATGTTGAGCTTGTTGCCTGACTCTAAAATTGCTGATAAGACTATTTCAGTTTCTGGTTAGAAGTCAACATGCATTCAAATATAGATGAAATGTAATTGCCACTGATTCAAAAGACAAAGGAAGGTCCTAGGTCAAGTTTCCTCTAACAAGCTGGCAAGTTCATACAGTTCCCATGCCAATTTGCCTTTTCCATAAGGCAAGACAATATGACCTGGCTTCTGCTGCTGGACTGCCTTACAGAAACGCATTATAGATAGCTGTACCTTGATTGTGTGGACAGATAAGAGGTGGATGATAGCGCATGACAGCACAGACCCCCCCAAATATATGGATAGATGGATTGTGGTGTCACATTACAAACTAATAGTATCATTTTTCTCCATCATTTATCCACTCTAAGAAGAATTGAGATCCCTGGGCCCTAAGGAGGAACTGGGCATTGAAAGCACACTAACTGGGTCATTAAAATATACTACCCTATACAATACTTAATTTTCTGTTTAAGTCCTGATTTCCATTTCTTAAATTAGAGGGTCAGATGGAACGATTCCATTAGAGGGCAGTAGTACATGTAGGTACAATGTCTTGTGTACCAAATATTTAGTTTACAGTCAGCTGCCTTGGTACTGTGAGCTGTGTTCTGTATAACTTGTGTGTTAGTAGTGAAAGGAAGAGACAAAGGAAACTAGTGTAGTTTAACATATTAAAGTAATGCAGAAACATTTTGTGATATACAGGGACAGTAATGCACAATCTGTCATATATGAAAAGAACCAAAATTAATATGGCAGAAATTACACAAAATACATGTAGCAGCTTTCAGCACTGTGATATTCTGTGTTATCAGCTCTAAAATTGTTAGTCTTTCTGTGTTCTTTCTGAATTATCCAATTTATATATTGTATATCTTCCTTTCTGGGAAGTTTTTGAAACTGTTTATTTTATTAGCTTTAATGCTGAAGTCCATGTACAGGCTTCCTAGCTTTTCAGGCAGGGAACTGCAGAAATTCACATGCTTTGTCAGGCACCTTTTAATGATGAAGCATTGGTGGTGTATTGTGATTTGGCTATGATTTCTGCAGACGGTTTAGGTTTTGTATGAGTTGTGCTTTCTGAAAATTTTAATAATGACATGTAAGCCATGAAAGCCTAAATGTTTAGATTCTGGTTTTATTCATACTGAAATATTTTAATTGCTATAATAACTGTAAGCAGAGATACCTGACTAATATGGCTAGTTCAATTCATAGCAGTTTAATACTTTACTATGTTGTATGTATCTAATCCAAGCAATAGCACAAACATACAATTTCTTTTTCCATTTTCAGTTGTGTTACTTGATACTACAGCTGCCCTTGGAGAACTAGGATGGAAAACATTTCCTTTAAATGGGGTAAGTTACTCGCCATTTTGTTTTTAATGTCTTGATTTTGGCATTCTGCTGCTAAGTGAATAGCTATTCTACCTGGCTGGATATTCTTGCAATATAGACTTGTCAGAAGGATTTCAGTTGTTTTCAAGACTGGAGCAGCCTGTACTGTAAGTAGGAATAACAGATGCAACAATGACATGAGTACACATTATTATGCCCTTCTCTTGCTTTTCTGAGTGTTAAGAATCTATCTTACTTTAAATCTGATTCAAACTGTTACACCTCATAAAGTTCCATGTTAAAAATTCCTGTGCTGGAGGAATATGTAATGACTATATTTTTTTGTGAAAGAAGAGGACAAATCAATTTTGATTTTATAACTTGAAACAAAACTTCAGTGATTTAAGTGAGAATTAATATGGACTTTAGCATCTGGTAAGATAGTATTAGGTTAGTTTAATCAGAACATTAAAAATATGTTAATGTCATTAAACCGGTTTAAACAGAGACAATATTTAAATAGCTTTGGGGTTTTTCCTGCACTGAAACTTGTAGATTAAAGTTTGAATATCTTACACGGGATAACGGTACTGTGAAGGAGGCACTTGACATTCTGTACAGGGCCTCAGAGTGTTAGAGGTGTTTGGCTTACTTGGACTTGGTGTGGCTGGGTGAGTGTGGGGAGGCAGAGTGCTTTTACTCTTTGAAGTCCAAGTGGCTGCACTTGCTATATTGGTCTTCTCTTTCCAGCCAACCAAAGCACATGACAGGATATCAGAGGCATTTTTCATTTAACTTTGTAATTAACATACAGTATACTGGAGCTTTTAACGCCTATTTTATCAGCTTTGAGTTCTGATGTCACTGTACATGATGTATATCATTCTTCTATTTGTTGGCATTATCTCTTAATCCTTGTGTATGAGGTATATTATTACTTGCTTCTCTGAAATGAGCTCAGAAAAGACTGTTTTTCTGAGTGAAAATTCTTGTTTCATTTTTACTTATTTTATTTCTTGTGATCTGTTCCAGAAGGAAGTAGAAATTGTCTATCCTCAGCACCTTAATAATCCATTTCTATAAAATACCTTCTGTGTCTCTGCCCTCAGGGATTTCAAGAAATGTGACATTTCTTAATCTCAGCCTATTTTCAACTTCATGGATTACTCTGAAAAAGAGTTTTCTAGTTCTTTGTATTCCTAGACATAATTTCAGTCTGTTACATTTTTATGCAGTCTCATGCAATCTGACTTACAATTCTGAAAGTTTTATTTCCTTCAGAAATCCTAGACAAAACAAATTCTGTCATACACTGTGATGAGAAAATACAGAAGCGAATTTTTGCTGTAGCAAAAAAGCAAATACTCTCATATATCAGTATGAGAAAATACATTGGGGAAGTTTTTGCTCTAGCTTTGTGATGGAGGCTGCTATGTGGAAAGCACATAAGATATAATTTCAGTTATTCTGTAAATTCTTTAAAGCTTTAGTTGACTCCAGTAACAATAACCACATTATACAAGGACAAAAAAACTTGCACTCAAAGTTGATTTAAAATATAGCTATTACAATGTATCTGTTTTTGTTGGTCATAGATTCTCTTAAGATTAGTTTTGCAGCATATTGAGGTTTTCATGTCTCGTAGGAGCTTTGGTGTGCTTTAGGAATTGGCAGCATGTTGTAGAATACAAGACATTTACAATTGAGTTGGTACTCAGGGTTCAGAATTTCCCAAATAAGTACAGTTTTTTTAAAAAAAAGCTAGAGTTAATATGTTGGAAAAAAACAGGTTTTACCATGAAGAAAACATACAGAATAAGGCTTCCAGGGACATAAAACAGGCAGAAGAGGCTTGAATGAAAACAGGGAGAGGAACTGACTAAATTAATTATGAAGAGGTAGTTAAGAGAAGTGTGCATGTACTGTAAACTCAGGAAGAAAAAATGTCTAAACTGGGGATGAATTAATCCAAGCTATAAATGGGATAAAGATTCATGTGCACTGCAAGAAGTTTTTGTATCCACAGTTTGAGATCTTGTACAGGTGCGAATACATGATTTGAAGATCCTTGATGTATTGAAGAAAGATCCTATAAAATACTGACCACATACAGCAGGAGACAACTGGATATGCCATCAAACAAAGCCCTCTCTTGAGCTAAGAAAAGTGCCTTAGGTCAACACTCCAGGACAGGCTGCTGTGAGCAGTAGGGCCCAGTAGCATTACTGCACCTTTGAAATAATGTAGAAAGAACAAACAAGAAATGCAAATAGATACTGGATACTGTTTTAGTTTTGGGCTGCTGCCTTCTGGTGTAGGAGGGGAGCTGCTGGGGTCGCTTCTGCAAGAAGCAGCCAGAAACTCTCTGCAGGTCCCATAGAGTAAGCATCAGCTGATTCAAGGCCAGAGTCACTGCTGACCAAGGCAGAGCCCTTTAGCAATGGCCACAGCACCTCTGGGAATCGCATTTAGGAGAAAAAACCTGCAAAACAGCCACTTTTTGCCACCAGAGAAGATGTAAGAAACTGTGCAGGCACCAAGGTCAGGAAAGAGGGGGAGGAGGCACCCCAGGTGCAGGAGAGAAAGATGCTTCTACAGCCCATGGTGAAACACATGGTGGAGCGTGTGTGTCCCCGCAGCCCATGGAAAAGGCTGAGACCACACCTGCAACCCACAGAGAAGCCCCATGCCAGATCAGGTGGAGACATACAGGAGATGTTGTGATCCACATGGAGCAAGCCCCTGACAGCACTTGCAGCCCATGGAGAGAGAGACAGAGACACAGAGATGAGCGAGAGAGAGATCTGTGCTGGAGCAGGTTTGCTGGGGGAAAGACTCTGTGGAGGACCAGGCTGGAGCAGTCTGGGCTTGATAGACTGAGAGACATTCTGTGATTTTATGACTGCACCTCATAGAAGCAACCCATGCTGGATTAGGTGGTAAAGAGCTGAAGCCCAGTGGGACAGGGCTCACATTGGAGAAGTTCGTGGAGGACTGTCTCCCTTGGGTGGGAAACAAAAGGCCAATGTTCATGTTAATTATTACTTGAGGCAAAGTAGTACTTTTAGGTTTGTCTAATAACTCTTTATTAGTCAATAAAGATACTTACAGATTTATAAAGAACAGTAAAGCTGTTCTTTCTAGTTTGTCTTTCTAGTTTGTGCACAAACATCAGAGACGTTGTTTTATGTGCACAGTGATATCTAATCTCAGTTACTTATCTGTCCTAATATAATCCAGAATATGGCATAACTATTGGTGTGACTGAGATTATCACTGCAGAAATTAGATCCTCTTTTGTCCTATGGTGGGCACATCAGCACTTTCTCTTTTCCAGGAGAAGAGGGACAGGTTCTGGTTTGTTTATACTTTTGATAGAGGTTTGTGTTCAGATACTGTACAAATCTCACGTTACTTTAATCCTTTCCCCCCCCCCCCCCCTTAAAATTACTGTGTGTGGTGTTTATGTGTGTACAAAAAACATCATGGGCATACAGTTACTGCTCTGAGAAATATTTTTAAGGTTAGGAGGATGGGATGGTAGGTTTTCTTGAGATTGAAATTAACAGAAGTCATTAATTTACTGGTATACTCAGTCACAAAGAATGTTTCCATTAAATAGCAACTGTAATATTAATACTTGGGATTTGGGTAATACTCAGTATGCCTCAGAGATTTTAAACTAACAGGCAAGAGTGAGGTAGGAGAACAAATTAGGAGGTATTCTTTTGGAATTTGCAGAACCTTAACCTTCACCTCCCAGACGTTTTATTTGTAGTACATTCATAATGAAATGTTTGCAAGCATTCAGCAGTTCTGGTAACCTCTAGAGATGCCTACCCGAGGAAGTAAAGATACAACACAGTAGTTTTGTATGTGGCATTTGTATGCAGTCCCATCATTTAGCTGCAAAGATGAGTCACGCACCACTGTGTGATCCATTCCTTGGTTATATAATATGTGATTTTATTTTTTTCATTATCTTCCCAGTTATTTGTACAGCCTTCCTGAAGCATGAGAATACAATTGTTTTTCTTATAAGTGTGTTTTCTTTGCTTGTCAGATTTTTTCTTTGTATTTGGAATAGGTAATAAATTAAGATCTTAGAGCTACAAAAATGCAGCGTAAAACATTAATATCTTTGAGATCAATAGAATCAGCTTTTGCTGATGGAGTTCCAGTTTAGCTTCTCAGTGATGGGCTGTCTAAAATTTCTTTAATAATGGACACATGTGATACTTCCTCTGTTCTTTGGGCTGCAGTTCAAAATGACCAATTGATTTAAGAAAAAACAGATGCTGTGGAATGAAAGTAGACATTCACTCAACAAACTGTCATTCCATAACCTTGAAAATGCAGAATAAATTTGGTTTGGTTTGGTTTGGTTTTTTGATTGGTGAAAGAAATTGCAAGGAACCCCTTCATAGGTTTCAAACAAGGATGTGAATGTGAGCTGGTGGGCAGGCCAGTCAAATTCTTGTTCAGGGTTCCAGCTGAAGTCAGTTTGCTGACCTTGGGAACAGGATTATTTTTCTCAGATTTTCTCACTACAGCCCATGGTGCTATGACTGTTAGAAGGGTGGGTTTTTTCCTAGGGGATTAAGCACTGTTTAAGTGGTTAAAAAGGTTTTGATAATTGGGGAGGAAGAGAAAAAACCTGGAAGGCTTTGAGGAAAAAAAAAACCCCTCATAAGTCTGTGAGAAATTATTTACATGTGGAAGAGGCTTGTACAAGCTACCTTGACTTGTCATGGTAGGCAAAATGTGAAGCCTCAGCAGAAAAGAGCCTACTAGAAGTCCTCTAAATTATTTGACAGCCGTGTGAGTGATGAAACCATCCATCTTCACCTTCATTTTTAAGTGGTATCTCAGAAGGTGATTGGGCCAATATGCCTTGGAGCTTTGTTATGTAATACTGAAGATTTTTAAATAGTAATTTTCTTAAGTTGATTATTTTTACAGTTCTCTAAATTTCCTTTGAAGTCACATTAAAAAAACCCCCAACCAACACTTCTTAAGAGAGAGAAGCTTAGATCTGCTTCTTTATTAAAACTATCCATAAACAAAACAATTAGTAAAAAAATAGCAGTCTCCAATGCAAAGTCACTGGATGCATAAAGCATAGAAAACAGTGTAAGAAGTTAACTAAGAAAGTTGACTTCAAGAAAAGAACAGAGAAAGGAAGGCAGTCCAACTTTACTGTATGATAGTACAAGTATCAGGTTCGGCTTTAGGTGCAACACACAATATAATGAGTATAAGGTGGGGAAGTTATAAATAAGAACAGAGCAAGTAATGTGAAGTAGTAAAAGCAAGATAAGCAAGTATAAAAATCAAGTGTCTGAGATACAAGACTAATAAGAGCATAGTGAAATCACTACTACGCAAACAGAAAGTGAGGTTAATGCATTAAACACGGTCAGGTAGGAGTATGGCAGCACAAGAAAAAAGTAGTGACTGTGTGGTATTTGCAGTGATACTCAGTATCCCAAATTTAGTTCTGCATTTCATATTATCTTGTTGTTTACAATCAGGAAACTACATTTTGGAAAAGATAACAACAAATAAATTGTACAGATTATAGTGTGAAGGAAATACAGGTCCTCTGAAATGTAGTTCCCATCTGGACCTGTCTATAAAATAGAAATGAAGGAAATTCTGTATATTTGTAAATGTAAATTTGCATACCCACGTGGCTACTACTGTATTGATTTTATGGATGACTGATTTGAACACTTGATGTAGCAGTGTGAATTAAAATGTCATCAGTACTTAGAATCATCACTTGTGGTGCTGTGACTATTAGAACTCAATATATATTTGAATTTTTTGTGGCCACAGAGAACAATTAATCAGATAGCCATTAGAGACTGTAAGATTTCAAGCCTTGTCATTGCATTTACTCAGTAACAAGTACCTCACTGAAGTATATCTTCTTAAAAGACATCAGGAAACCATAATTTCCCTTGGTAATTTGTTCCATTAATTAATTAGATCACTGGTTGAAAAAGGGTTCCTACTGCCAGATTCTTCTTTCTCAGCCTCGTACTTTAACTAAATTGATGAAGTCCTTCATTGTTCCTCCTACAACTCCGAATTCCAAATCATTGTGGTACTCTTCTGTTTTGAAAATACGGAAACAACTATGTAGTATTTACAGTCAATTTCATTATTTTCCACAGTTACTAATCATGGTGCCACTTTTCTTTACTATTCTCCTGTTTAATCATCAGAGAGATCCCACTAGGCTTTCTCACTGCTGTAATCAGCTTGGGAGCTCATGTTTTGGTTGATTCTCACTGTGACTCGTAATTGTCTCCTAGAACTGCAGTTTTATACCACAGACTAATCTGTCCATTAGGTAAAAATATTATTGTCACTCCTGGATATATAAATATACATTGCCCTCCAGTGAGTGTTCTGAACAAAATACTTACACCATCCTTTATGACTTCTGTGTTCTAAATATTTACCAAACAAGTTCTCTTTGAGAAATCCTTCAATGTTTTATTTTTGACAGCTAATACATATTTATGGTGCTGTATCATACATGATAATACTTCCTGGTCTCTGTAATCTGTGCTTGAATATTGTAAATTACTTTTAGTCACGCAGAAATAGTAAGAAGTTTAAACTAAGAGCCGAGGACATTTTGGAAAAAAAAAAAAAAAAAAAAAAGCATCCAAAAGTCTAAATTCTTCCCTTTATTAGAGCAGTTCAACTGCAATAAAGATATGTAGTTACATCTATGAAAGCTCGCCAGCCGGATGTCAGAGGTGTCACAGAGGCTGTGGTTTTAATAACAAGTTTAATAGAAGGTAGGGATTTAGCTGTCAGAGCATTTAACAGGGATGAAGGAAAAAGAAGGAAGCTAATCAGATTTTCACATAATATGAGAAATTTACAGATCTGACATCAAGAAAAATATTTGAAATCATGTATTTGAGCTATAATTTGGATGTAATCAGACACTATCCTTTGCAATGCCTTACTTAGGATCCTTTTCAATAGTCAAAATGTGTTGCATGAGGAAAAAGAAAAATTGAGGGGTTTTTCTGAGATTCATTTTCATCTGCAGGCATTAAACAACTAGGTATATCAAAAATCTACTCAAATGCTGTTGCTCCTATTAGACGACCTGCCTATGGGAATCAAGCTCCTGTGTTTCTTTTAGGGGTATGTCTTAGAACATAAAAAATTTTCTTGGAAACTCTATGTCCCTGGGACTGCCAATGTCTTGAGTAATTTGCTGCATGCCTGAGTTTTTCTTTCCATCTGTATTTCCTGTCAAAATGGCAAAAAATTTACTTTTTCTGCATATGTAAGGTGAAAACACTGGCCACAGAATTAGCTGTGACTGTGCTGTGAAAGGGATGCAGGGCTGCCAGAGAATGTTCCATCTGAAATGGCTACATTCACAAAAGGTTCCAGGCCCTGTGACGAAGAGATATTATTTGTCATCCTCATGTCTTTTGTACATACATTTTTACATACAATCCTGATTACTCTTCATTTGGGTTGGGCTTTTGTGAAACAACTAATTACGGATTCCACAGAGAATAGCTATTGGCAAAATACACCATTGTCTTCTTATTTGGGTATTACAAACACATTTAGGCCTGTTTGTGCAGTCACATTTGGGCCACTGTGCAGTCACAGATCTAAAGCACTCATAGCCTAAACAAAAAAAACAACCAACCCAAACCCTGCCACTTGCTGGCAAACAGATACAATGAAGGAGTATTACAAACATATTTAAATGTTTCAGTAAAGAACATCTATATGTGTAAATAGTAATCTGTAGTAGTAAAGTAGTAGTAGTCTCTAAACTGCTCAACTAAAAGTAGTTTGTTTTATTTTTAACATAGTATGTAGTAAGTTGTAACTTTATGATAGTAATGTTGTGTATACTTTTTGCATTATTTTTCCATACCTGTTTAGTTTAGATGGTGTTGTACATCAGTGTATTACTAGTAAAGGCAGCATTTCCTGTATATAGCTGGAACTAAAGGCTACCTGCAAAGCAGAATAATTTTTCTTACTGTTCTTCTAGTGGGATGACCCCCTACTAGGATGTCAGTTAAGAGCTTGTCATCTACATTTCATTCTCCATGACTATTCAGATATTTAATATAAAATGTACCAAGGGGGTAAAATCCATGTTGAAGCCGCATACACTTGAATTTCAGCTGTCAATTTAATTAAATGATAGGACCCTTAGGGAATTGGGATCTGTCTCGTCCAAGATCAAGCTTCCCTGACTCCTTCCTCACACCACATACTCTGCTTTCTTGCTTGACTGTATGCTTTCATGACCATTAAGGATTCAGGGGGGTAGATTTTGTTTTCAGTTGGCTTGGGGTTTTTTTGCTGGGTATGTTCTTTTTGGTTTTATTCTTTGTTAAGTCCCTTCTGAGTAGCATCAGCAATATCATAAAGAAAAAGGAAACAAAGTAGGCAGTCTTGTAATCTGCTATGCAGAGAAGTGCTATTCCTTTAAAAAGTTTGTTTATACAAACAAGGTTTGTAAATAAAAATAAAGTTTTTTTAAAAAGTTTATACAAGTATTTGGAGCACAGACCTTATGAGGAACAGCTGAAGGAACTGAGGTTGTTTAGCTTGGAGAAGAGGAGGCTGAGGGGAGATCTTACTGCTCGCTGCAGCTACCTGAAAGGATGCTGTAGTGAAGTGGGAATTGATCTCTTCTCCCAAGTAGCTAGCAGTAGGACAAGAATAAATGGTCTCAAGTTGTGTCAGGGGAGGTTCAGATCAGATATTGGGAAAAATGTCTTCACTAAAAGAGTAGTCAGGCATTGGAACAAGCAGCCCAGAGAGGTGGTGGAGTTACCATACCTGGAGGTGTTAAAAAAATGCGTAGACATTGCACTCCAGGACATGGTTTAGGTGACAAGGTGCTGTTGGACAGATTGTTGGACTTGATGATCTTAGAGGCCTTTTCCAACCTTAATGACTCCATGATTCTATACTCTGGTTAGAACCAGTTCATGATCTCAGTGCCCAGAAGCTATCAAATAGCAAATGTAAGACTATTTGTGTAATTTTCTCAGGCTATTGATTTTTAATGTATTTTTTATAATGAATATTCTTTAGTTATAATGCACAGAAAATTGATTGTCTTTCAGTGTAGGTTGTGTATTACATAGCAAAAGAGGGTGCAGACTGGCCAGTAGCAGTATTTCTATTTTTTGTGATGTTTCTCATTGGAGGGATGAGAAACACTTTAGTTACTGAAGCACAGCAAACATGTAACCTTTTTAGTTGTGCAGCCACCCAAAATCTATGCTAAATCCTGTTTGATTTTTTTAAATACATTGGCTGTAAGTTAAAATACAGAGTCATGAACTTCTACATTGTTTTTACAAGCCAGTCAAAACATAAACAGTGTGAAGAACACAACTGCACTTGGGTTCCAGAGTTTGAGTTCTTAGGATGAGTTAACAGCTCAGTGCTGCATGAATAGTTTGGGTTTCCCAGTACAATGAAGTTCATAGAATCATAGAATTGTAGGGGTTGGAAGGGACCTCGAGACATCATTGGGTCCAACCCCCTGCCAAAGCAGGCTCCCTAGGACATTTCACTAAAGTTAACCACTTTTCATTAAAGTTAACCACATTAAGTCCAGCATTTGAGTCATCCATTCTCTGAACTAAAAAAAACCAAACCAAACTAAAAAAAAAACCAAAAAAACAAGCTCTAAACCACAGTAAAAGTAGCTGTGTATTTTTAAAGTGCATTTAGAAGTTGCTTCTTGGATTGCCAAAAATAGCAACAAGAAAGAAGTACAATGTAGTGAAACTTTTATTTTTTTCTGTCAAGAGAAAATCATATTTTGAGAAGGAAACGTACTGGGTTGTGGGAGGAAGAATGATTCGTTTAAATTCCATGGCATATATTTTCAGAAATTTTGAATTACAGAGTCTTTATGGTTTCTGTGAACAGGTAAATACTCTTGAAATTCAAAGAACTCACTCATATCCATTCCCAATTAAATATATTGTTCGGTTATAATACAGCATTCACTGTGCACACACATGGAGTTATAAAGAATATCAAATTGAATAGTGCCTTCATTAGAAAATCGTGGAAAAGAAAAGGCAGAAGGGAAGTGGAGGAAGAGTATTTATGGAAATACCAGGTGCATACTGAACATCTGAACCATTGTATTTTTAAAAACTAAGAACTCATGGGAATTACCGATTGGAATTCCTGTGTGCTTAGGAAATGGTCTCATAAATGCTTAAATAGTTGATAAATATCTAGGTATTCTGAAATATATCTCTCTGGATTTTTTTTTTTTTTTTCAACAGAAAAAGGTTAAAGTGGTAGCAGCAAAAGATGCTTCACTGTCTAAGGAGCAGTTACTGCTTTTTACTCATATGCTGTGTTCAGTAATTGAGGTAAAATCTAGGCAAACTGCTTCTTTCTTTTTATCATTTTTAGTGACAGGAATAATTTATTTTCTGAAAATGGATCTTCTATGTATAATGAAAATGAAAGAATTAATACATTTTTAATGGTTTGCAGTAGCCTGACCTGATAATGGAAGCCTTAGAATTAACAGGAAGCTAAAAAACAAACAAAAAGAAACAAAAAACCAAACAAAAAACCCACCCCAGCTTGACTTTTGAACCTTTTACAGATATTTAAATGTATTGAATGAATTTTTGAAGTTACAGAAAAGTAATCAATTCATCAAGAAATCTGCAAGCTTGAAGCATTCTCTAAGCCTCTTTTAAATACTTAAGCACACACATGGTCCCCTTTGCAAGTTGCAGTAAATAATTTATGTTCTAATCGTGCTTTAAATTATGAGATGTAACATGGGTACTAACAGAAGGGTGGAAAGGTTGTATATGGATAGTTTTTCTGCTCTGCTGGAATTCTCACCAAGTGGATCTAAGTGGGGCAATTAGGAACAGTTTGGGGCACAATTAAAATACCACTCTAGTTACCAGAGTTTTTTTTCCATGTGGTTCTGGGACAGACTTCTCCATTTCTTTTTGAGAAAGTATGGGACAAGAAGGCCTCTACACTACATTTTTGACATTATCTACAATCTTAATGTTAGTTGCAATCCTTGGGGGTTTAATACGTTTGGTTTCATTCCTTGTAGGTAGAGACAAGAGTTTTCTCCCTGCTTTTCAATGCTGGATTTTCTCCTTTGTATTTTATCTTCTTTCAAAAGGTCTCTGTTTCACTAGCTTCCTCAGTCACATGTCCTTTTCCATTCTAAACACTCAAGTAGACTTACAGGATATGATTATTGCTAGCTAAAAGATAGCCAAGAAACAGTAGTCAGTGGAATGGTATTGGATTGTGCACACTCCTTGACTACTGACCTCCTCCTTGGTGCTTTGAAGTGATGCCACCCGCTGACTCTTGTGTTGTGGGGGTTGCGGTAGCCGAGGTATCTGCAGGTCCATTTTCCTTCCCATTGCCCTGGTAGTGCTGCATCCTATCAAGCAGCATTCAGCAGATAATGGCCAGGGCCCTGCACAGTGCAGCAAGATGTGTGTCTTTGGGATAGCTACAGCATTTTTCTTTCAGCTATTCTGTCACTTTATCAGGATCCTGTAGCTGTTCAGGAGTGAAGTTCCAAACCATCAGTCATGAGAAGGTCCCTAGTTACCTCCCCATACTCTGCCACATGCCATGCCACCCCTGACTATCCAGCCTTGGGGAAAATCCCTTAGTGGTGTTCTTAAGCAGGTGTTTAATGTAAAACAGAACATGAACCACCTGCAGAAGACCTATCAATGGCAACATGCTGCTCTGTACATCGAAGGGCTATTTGAAATCTTGAAAGCTGTTATAAGAGCTGTTGTATTTAGCCCAAGCAAAAAGATGGTGGCAAAGGTATTCTCATCTCTGCCCCCCATAGGCTGGGTGCTGTTACTTATCCTTACCTGCCTAAGGAATGGTTGGGACAGCAAAAGTTCATGCAAATACCAGATTAAGCTTGTGATCAATGATGTTATGATACCACAGGCTGATGTCACACAGTGCAGTAAAATGTGGAACAGGAACCCTTTTCCAGAGATGGCAAACATCACTGCAAGGAGTTCATACAGTGAGTAATGGTCTAAGTACCACAGCCATTTGATCAAATACATCAGTGAACAACAACTGCTTCAATAATATGATGAATGCTTACCACGATTCTGTTTTTTATTCAATGGGTCAGATCTACCATTATGCCAATCCTTTGTGCCCCATGCTTGGCACCAAAAAGGACTGTTGTGGTTTTGTCCTAGCTGGGAGCTGAGCACCGTGCAGCTGCTCTCTAGGTGGAGTCGGGGCGGGGGGGGGTTGGGGGAGGTGAGAGAGAAAGAAAAAAAAACCCAAAGGAGCAAAGGCAGATCTCATGGGTTGAGACAAGGATGCTCCACTGGGACAGAAAGTGAAGGGAGAAATAACAATAAAAGGACTTCATAGCAAAATATGCAAAACTGGTTCCTCGCTGAAATGTACAGCTCAGAGCTGTTCCAAAGCTGGACTGTCCCAAAACCACATGTTCTGGAGCTGTGTGCTCCTCCCCAACCAGCTGCCCCTTATGCTGAGCATGATGTCATATGGTATGGAATAACCCTTTGGCCATTTTGGGTCACCTGTCCTGGCCGTGTTCCCTGCATGTTTCCCACGTTCTGGTTAGCAGGGCAGTGTAAGATGCTGAGAAGTTCATGACTGCTTGGCCACAACTAAAAACATCAGTGTGTTATCAGCACTGCTCACATCTGACTCCCAAACATGACATTACACCTGCTGCTAGAAAGAAAATTTACTCTGTCTTAGCTGAACTCAGGCTTGGGATGAGATCCTGGCTCTCTTATAAGTATCAAAGTAGTAAAACTAGACCTGAGACTGCTGAAAAAATTACTTCAGAGGGATGGAGAGCATAATGTTGAAGAAATTGTTTTACTCTCTCTGCCAGTAGATGTCTGTCTGTAAACCTCTAGTACAATGCTTGAGTTTGAAAATGCTTCTCTGAGAAACATTAAAACATTTAAAGTGTCCAGCAATTGCTAATGCAAAATATAAAGCATTGAAAACCTGAGATTTAAAAAGAGACACTGTATTTGGTCTGGCTGAGATGGAATTTTCCTCATATCAGCCCTCACAGCACTGTGCTGTGTGTTGGTAGCTATCAAAGTGTTAATAACACACCAGCGTTTTGGCTATCACTGAGCAGCACTGGCACAGCACCATGGCTGTCTCACCCCCTCAGCAGTAGGCTGGGGGCGGGCAAGGTCTTGGGAGAGGACACAGCCAGGACAGCTGGCCCCAGCTGACCAAAGGGATATTCCATACCATGTGATGCCTCCTCAGAGATAAGAAGCTGAGAGATTGGGGGTGGGAGGTGAGCATTCATTTTTTACAATGTTTGCCTTTGGGAGCAGCTGCTACGCATATTAAAGCCCTGCTTCCTGGGAAGTGGTTGGACATCACTGACTGATGGGAAGTAGGGAATCATCTTTTGCTTTGCTTCTGTGTACGGTCTTTTGCTTTTCCTGTATTAAACTGCCTTTATCTCAACCAACGAGTTTGGGGTTCTTTTTCCCCTCTTATTTTTAATCCCCTCCCTGTCCTGCTGAGGAGCAGAGTGATAGAGCAACTTGGTGGGTGTCTGGTGTCCTGCCAAGGTTAAACCACTACAGACACTGTAATTTGCACATATGATTTAATGTGCATACCCTACAAAGGGATCCAAGCAAGTACAGAGGCCTTTACCACATGGATTATGTATTTATATAAGCAGTCATAACAGAATTGGATGCTCTTCACATAATCCTAACAAGCTACTTCAAAAAATGGAAGATAGCTAGTTTATAGATATGTTTATTGATAGCTAAAAAGGAAATAGAATTATTTTAATAACCATAGTTACCTGAAGAACCAAATAGAAAGAAACTCAGTAGAAAATCCAGGTTTTAATGAATAATGATTATAACTGTTTTCAATTTAAGAGGATAATCCTCCTCTATTGTATTTAATCAAAAGAATCCTATGCTAAGATTTTAAAACATAATACCTGACTTGCAGAAATAAATTGGGAGATCACAAGTGATGCTGAGAGGTAGAACAACATTCAAAAAATGCAGATGTTGTAGCTGACTTTTGTTTTATTATGACAAGCATATAACCTTGAAATGGACAGAAATGGATGGTCTCACTTAGCAATATGTTACAGATTTAATTTTGTATTTCTAGAGGCTTGATGAGCTTGTGGGTTGTTTTTTTTATTGAAACAACCAAAACTTTTTTAGTGGATGCACTGAGACAAGATGAAAGGCGAGGCAAAGCTGCCTCTGTGTGTCTAAATGTTGGGGAAGAAGCTTATCACAACCAGATCTGTTTAAACAAATCAACCAATAAAGACTCCCAAACAAGGGTATCACTAAATGGAACAAATATGTTTGAATTCAACTAGCAACAGTTATTTTAAGAAGTCTCTTCATTTTTCCTTGGATTTGGCTAGTAGTGTTAAAAAAGTGGAAATATTGCAGAGTAAGTAAAAACAAAGTAGCAAAGTTTAAATTAGCAGACACAAAATCTGGATTATGTGATTATATGGCCTTTTCCAATGACTTCTCTGCAGGTCTAGTTGTGCTTTTTGTCAGCTTTCCACACCATGACACCATTTCCATGACAAATACTTTCAATTGCTTAATTTTCTTAAGGAAGAGCTCAAACATTTTATTTTGCCTCTCAACTAACTGATACATAGATATTCTCCCATTGTGCTTATGACTAGTAAGTCATGAAGTGGTGAGCATTAGGCATGTAATTTACATCATAAAATTTGGCTAGCAATGTTCAACTTACTGTACCATAGATATTACTGCATACCCACCTAAGGTCATGGCATGTCAGAATAGTATGCTACTAATAATTTTATATCACAATAGTTTAAACGGCTGATAGCATTCATTACTAACACTAGCATAACTAAGGAGATTGCTTTAGTTCCCTATTTCATGTAGGACAGCAAAGGGGATTGACTCTAGCTCCCTGATTCTTGCCATGATGATTAAGGGGATTTGTTTAAACACCCTATTTCATGTGGTATAGCTACTATAAAAGGATTAGTTTTGGATTCCACTTTCACATGGGAAAGCTAAGGGGATTAGCCTTAGCTTTGCATTCTGTGACACAATAACTAAGGGCAATTGCTCTTGCTGCCCATGTGGTTGCGTCAAGATGTTTCTTGCCTTCTCTGTTCTCAGTTCAGGTTTTTTCCCTCTGTTCTTACTGCCCAAAGTCATTTTACTTCAGGATTCCTGCCCTGCAGTTCAAAGGCCCATGGATCATACTGAACTTCTTATCCATTAAGGGAAATTAATGAGAAGTTATTCAATTGCATGTGGTTTGTTGTTTTCCTCATTTAAACTCAAACGTTAGTATTTCTTTGGATAAAATTGGATAAAATCAAGTCTAGGAATTGCCTTAACTGGTCACATTGCTGATCCCTCTAATGAAGTATTTGCTTTTTGGCAATGCACGTGACCTTCAGCTGTGGATGAAGGACTGGAATGACTCTTTACATTGGCCATTGGCGCAAAACTTGAGCAAGTTGGATGAAGGTATTGCCTGATCCACAGGTAGTATAACCAGTCAAGTGAGGCACCAAAACCAAGCTAGCAGGCACTCCAGAAGGGCAGGATTTGTTAGCCAAGGAGCAAAACCTAGGCTCAAGTGCTCTCAGAAGCTCTTGTGTTGCTTCTGTGAGTATAACCAGTTTCAGTGGAAAAAGCTCCAAGGCCTTTGTACCACATTGAGTTGTGCAGCTACCACAAAGTAGTATTTTCAAACCACTTAGAAGCAAATGAGATGTCTCTATATAAATTCAAAACAGGTTCTTCATGCAAAGCTAATGAATTTATGTCTGTGCTGTTAAATAAAACAGGGTCTTTACCCTGGTTTTGAAAGTAGGTGTCTCCACAAAGCCATTTTAAATACCTGCTCTTATCTGAGTATCCATCTAGGAGATGACCAAGTTTTAGTCTACAAATCTAGAAAGGAGGTAGCTTCTTTGACAATCTATTTAATGTCTTTTTTTAATTGTTCTTTGTGTAGCGGAAGTGCTTAAAAACTTGGGGTTTTTCTTGCCAAAGTGCTTTCACATTAACCTATCTTTAAAGGTATTGATATTTCTTTTTAAGCAGTGTGCTTGAAATTAAAAAAAGCATTTAAATTCTGTGAAGAACTAGCCTTGTCTGTCCATACTGTTTTGGCATCCATAGGCATATATGTAAACAGTCAGATAAAAACAGATGTTGACTTTTAGTTTCGTAACCATTAGCTCACTCCAGGCCTTATCCATACCACTTGCCGGTTGCAGACCCTGTCTGATGTGAACTATCCAGATGACAATGCCCAGAAAATATCTAGAGGACTTTCTAGATTGCAAAGACCGAAGCTATACTGGAGGCTCTGCTAACAAATAAGAAGTGTGGATGATAGTACATCACTTTTCAAGCCTACTACCCTAGCCCTGTCTACAGTACTAATACAGAGATAGCCTTAGGGCCAGTCTTCTTAAGAGAATACTTGGAAAAGCATATGCTGTTTTCCAGTTTTGCTCCTCAACGAGGGAATACAGCAGAACTATTTCATCAGCTACCTGCTGTCATTAGTAGCTGTCAGCATAAAAGCTGGTTAGCTCTATTACGTGTGCGGTCACTTCAGTCATGGATGTACAGTCACGACTGTCTATGAATGTGAGAGATGTGCAGAGAGACAGACACTGTGCATGCTTAGATCTGGTCCACTGAGTTCTAAAATTGCCTGGTTTGAGATAGAGTGTGTTCTGGAATTTCTTTCGTGCTTTCTGCATGTAGTAGAACTCAGTGTTTGAATTTGTCCCTTCAGTGCCCTAACTCACCTTTAAATTTCCTAGGGTCTTCTGCTGTGATATTTTCACCTTTGCCTCTAAAATAAAAAGCAACAAAACAATTAGAAAAGAAAGCTGGTTTTTATATGAATTTTTCCACATTTCTGAAGGAAAAAAAAACCACCCCACAATTGGAGAAGTTCTTCCAGTAACAGTAACCTGCCAAATACTGTATATCATGAGCCCTTTATGGAAAAGATAGCAGTATGTTAAGACAAACATGCAGCAAAACACCTCAGTAGAAATATCAAATTCTATGTAATGTATTTGAGGTAACAGTGCTGTGAGAAATTTGGCTTTAACTCAGGGTCAGCTGATATACCCACAGTATAGGATTGGTATCTGATGAAGGTAAAAACAACTTAGATATTCTTCTGCCCTGATTTGGGACAGGACAGGAATTTTCTGTTCTTCATAATTATTTTCATTTATATACCAAAAACCATTTCTAAGTGTGAATGATTTCCTTCAACTGCTACAAGAAGAGCCAGGAAAACAGGGTAAGAGTTACTGCAGTGAATATTCCTTCCTCATGGGAATCATCATGAATCTACAACGTGGCTGGCTGCCTGAGCTAGAGATTATTTATAATCTATGATTATTAAATTTTATATTTCTTGACTCCCTTGGAGTAATGTAACTTCCTGCATGTTATGAGTATACAATAAAATATGCTACTAGGGATAGCAAATTAATCACAAGCAATAGGATAAATTTTGTGTAAGTGTAAAGCTTGAATCTTTATGGAGTACTCAGACAGGTTTTTCACTGCTGTCACATTTATGCCTTTTTGTGCAGTACTGCTGTATATAGCAGGGCTTTTTCTAATTTTCATCACATGTTTTGTGCCCACAGAGTTAGGGTTAGTCAAAAAAGAGACAGAACTTCAGTGAAGGCAAATGTAGACATAGGAACATTTACTAAGAGCAATGAAATGTAGGGTTTTTTTTAACAAAATGACAAAAAATAGGATAATAGCAGTAACTGTAGTAGATGGTTATAGTTAACTGCATTACATTATGCAGAGGAAAGAAGCCTAGAAAGCTTTTTTGGCTTTCAGCCCCAGTAAAATGTTCTCTGAAACCGTTCCATTGAAAAGAAGGTTTTTCTTTTCAGTATTCCTCTTTTTCTTCTCTTTACAAAGTCGATCAATTAAATATTACTGATACGATGCCAGTAAGCAAAAAAAAACCCCACAAACCCTCAACCTTACTGTCATTGCCGTCATCCGCTTACCACTGAGTCTTGAGAAGTTTCACAATAGAAATTTAAACTGGGACTTGACAGTTTTTGAGAGCAGGGCAAGAACGATTTAATGTTTATATGATCTGTAGTCCAAAAATTCCTAGCATTTTAACTTTCTGTGAACACTTCAGTGAAACTTTATCATCATCTGCAGCTTTAACCTACATCTGCTGAATAACTGGATGCATAGGGGTCCATAATATTTAATTATATACGCTGGCTAAGCATAATTTTTTAAATTGTCTTGTAGTGTTATGAAAAAGTATATTATTAAGATCTTGTTTGTAAGTGTTAAAAGCCAGGTAAGAGATGCTTTTGGGAAGCTTCTAAAAAGAAAGAGATGAAAGATCTGGTTGTATTTGAAACTGTATTTCTAGTTTCTTTTTTAGAGTTGTAATGTTGAATACAACTGTTGTAAGTGCTATGTAGAAGAACTGAAGCATTGTCAAAGAAAGGTACAGTAAGTGTTCAACTATTTGTTAGGAAGCAATATACTTTGCTGAAGCCACTATTTTCTCGGTTAGTACTGAAAAATAAATGGATACAAGCTACTAAATTGTGATTTAAGAGTAAGATCAAGAATATCAAAGATTTTTATATATATTTTGGGTTACTTTGAGTAGGAACTTTTTTTTTTTTTTCCTATGTTTTGACTTCTTCAAATTTAACTTCATTGTAAGAGTTTAATGTTTAATACTCATTTTTGGTTTGCTCATGTTTGCATTGACATGTCAAAGCTGTTTGTTTGGATTTTAGGAATGGTGATAGGTAGTTGTTGGACTTCCTTGGAATAGGATATCTGAATAGTCTTGAGCATACAAGTGTCATAAAAGGAGTTCTGCATCAACTACATCACACCTGAATTCCTTAGAAAGGGAATTCAATGGTTTTTCGATACTGTATCGTTCATATGGCAAAGGAAACACAGCCCTGTAAAGTTCATAGCCTTGTGTGATATGATTTGTAATTACTTTCATTACCCTTGGTAACATGACATTAGAGGAATAATACTTTTATTCAAAATTTTAGTTTGTCTAAAGTAATGCCACAGCTAATGCTGACTGACGTGGTATTTGAGACAGCAACTTTCTTAATCCCAGGATTTTTAAGAAGCCTTTTAAAGAGTAAAGTACATCTTGAGACCTTAAATTAAAGGCAAATGTAAAGTTCTTACCATTCAGGGATTTCCCTGTTCTTTTTCACTTACAAAAAAAAAACCAGGGGGGTACATTTTGCCCCTTGCAGGTTGAAGCCATGAAAAGCTGAAATCCAAACTCAGTAGCCTTGGTGACTATGAAGCAGGTATCCTTTATTGCAGCGCTGGGCACACAGGGGATCGATTGCTCCTCCTAATGTGTGCGCTGATTAAAGCCAAATGTCTCATATTTATACAGATTAACTATACATAGTCATCTTAATTTCTAAGAAAAGGCAGGTTTATGCGAATTATTTCCAAGAAATTATTTACATTAACTCCTCCCAGACAGAGCATGCTTAGTGACACTCTGGGGGTCTTATGGTGGTCTTCAGGGATAAAGGCTGGACGTTTTCCTCTCAGTGAGCTTTTTACCTTTTCCTTCAGCGCATGCTCTTTACTGTTTTCTCCATAGTCTCAAAAACACATTCCTGCACAAAGTGGTTAGTAACCCTTTTAGCTGAAAACAAGATATACTTTGTCTCTTAATTGGTTGTTGGTGTCATTTATTATTACTTCCCTATCTTCACTTTCTTTATCTTCAAGGCTGTTCCACTGTTATGGTTAAATTTTGTAGCTACTCCAGCAAAACAGCTCAAACAGCTACAGCCATACTCCACTAACATCCAGACCACGCAAATACTTTCTATTCTCCTTATATTAAACCTGTATTAATTAATTGTCTCTTAAGCTACATCTATTATCAATCTATCCATTATTATTATGCATCGTTCAATCAAGAGGAATGCAGAAGGAACAGGCTGTCTTGACCACCATCTGAAAGTGGAGTACGTTCATATCTGTACCTTGGTTTAGATGAAGATGACATCTGGTGCACCTGATGGAACTGCTTGATCTAAAAAGATGATGCAAATTGGTCAACAGTTAAGTCTTTTATACCTGTTCAAGTCACAGACATGGGTGATATGGACAGTATATGCCTCAAAAATCTGTGAAACCTTACAGAAACTGCAATAACCAAAAAATCTCTGAACCACTGGAAAATAGAAATGGCATACATTAAATGGATCTTACCAAAAGAAAATTCATCTACCTGAACCAAGAATGGTGGCAGAACAATGATTATGAAGAAAAGCAAAGAAAGTGTTACAGGTAGATACCTCTGGAAGTGGAACACAAGTATTTTGGGCAGTGTTTATGGACTAAATATACTCCCACTTGGGACCACACTGGGCCTTTAGCTGACCTATAGATTTGCACAAGGGACTTACTCCATCATCCATCAGATATGGAAGCACGCCAGAATGGAGTTTAATGGATGTAAAAAAATCAGGATATTTAGCATCAGATATCGCTCTTCTAGTGCACTTAAGGTTTACGGTATGTGTCTGTGGATCTGACTTTCCATTAGCCTTGGATGGCAGCTACACAGCCAAAGGACATTTTATTAGCAATCTCTAGCAGTATACAATGGTTATGAGAGTGTTCCTCAGAGTACCACTGGAAGGACCAACATTTTAAGGACAAGGGAATTCAATAGAAAATTTTAGCTGAAAATGAATCCTGGAATTGGTGAAGAATAAAGAAACGGACAACGCATACCTCATTTTTACTCTGATTTTCTTTGTAGACAGATAATGTAATAGATCTTCCATCTGAAAATTCACGCTATTTTAGATAACCATGACTATTTTCAAATTATAATAGTGTTAAGTGTACATAGCATTTTTTAAATTAGTTGCTAACTCATTAATAGCAGTAATGGTATTGTAATATAGAAGTATCTGTAATAGTTCAGTGTGATCATGCATGCCTTGTGTTGTGCTGCATTTTAGAAATTGCTATTATATCCCTGTTGCCTTAAGTCTAGCTTTTTTGTGCCCTGCTGTCTCACAAGTTTTCTGGCTGCATTTGTCAGTTCATTTGGCTTCTTTCTACTCCTTTCCAATCTGTCAGCAGGCTTGCAACATTTTCATTTCTGCTAGCTGCATCAGTTAGATTTCCCTTAGTGTTCAATCTGTTCCGCATTCATTTTGCCACATTCTGTGCTGAATTTGTAATTGTATCTAGAAATAGTAACTGACAGTTGGTCAGTTGGAAAATGGGACAACTAAGAAATTATGGTGACATTAGTTTAATGTTCTTAAAAGAAAAATGACAAATCATATATAGGATAATTTCATACTAAAGTACTTCACTTATGGAAACAGTGTTATGATTGAATTTTCTGAGTTGAGTAAAAATTTTTCCTTTTTAGAAACTATTAAACACCTTGTAATTAAAATATATAGTCTCCATTTTTAAATGTTCAATACCCATCTGTAAAATATCCCCAACTGCAGTTGGCCTTCAAGATCCCGGTTTCAAACACTAAGTGAGGATTTGCCCCAGTCTCCCATGTCCACATCATCTAAATAAGGTTACCTGTGAGATTTTTTTTTTTTTTAATTGCTTCTGTGTGTTTATATTGTTATATCAGTTGATTGTGGTTTGGGACTTGCATGGCAGCTGAGCATACCCTGTCATCAGTACATCATTTTAGTTCAGTATTAGAGTATCCATGTAACTATGAATACTGGAGTAACATGGTTTTATTATGTTTATATTCACAGACACAAACTCTGGATCTTCAACTTTTAAAGTATGTTATCAGTTAATAGCTTCAAAGCACTGTGGATATTTAAAAACATAACTAATGGTGCTTTCAGGATAATATAAAACATAACCCTTTGGCAATCATCTGTGTAAGTACATATTGAAACCAAATAGGCTTATTTCTAGTTGGCAACACTTGAACACAGATATTTGTTTAGTATACTGACACTATAGGATAGTATGTACTTCTGCAATCTTAAAAGCTTCCTTATTATAACTGTGCATTGGTGTTAAGAGTATGTCAGCGAATGAATACCAGAATGTTCACTAGGAAAGTTTTTAATAAAAGATGTGGAACATTGTTAGTTAGGCAGGCCTTTTGTAGGAAAGAGAGCGCATCCCTTCTTAGATCATGTTAACCAGGCAATATTGCATACATCACATTCAGGAGTCATTAAGAACAGCTGGTTTTGGATAGATATTGAGGGTCTGAGAATAAAGAACTAGAGAAATTGACAGCTAGGCTGTCACAACTCTAGTTTGAATGATGAAATCTGCGCTGAAAGAAAGAGACAATATAGGGATTTTGAAGATGCCATCATTTGAGGAGGGGGAAATAAAAGAAAAAAGACATAATGTAAGAGCTTTTTCTAAACAGATAATAACATGATAATTTCTTTAAAGTTTCTGAGTGTCGTAATCTCATTTTGGTACATATTATTGTTTATTTTTTGTTATGTGTGACTTGATTATCAAATATAGGCATGCATTAGAATTCTAGTTTTTCTTCAGGTTGATGGGTAAAATCAGATAAAGCACATCATGCCAAATATTCACCAGATGCCTGAAGGGCTTGAGAAGAATCACATCTATAATGTAACTAAATTGTGAGAAAAGCAAGTAAAGATAATCAGTGTAAGTAATCTGAAAGTGCATGAAAGTTACTTAGGACAATTAGTAAAGTTGATGCCTTATAGGTTAGACATGAGTTCTGTCACTATTTCAAAATCCCATAGCCTAATTATTAGCTTGAAGTGGAATATTCTGGTCTGAAAACTACACAAGTTTCACTACAATATGAATTTCAATAAAGCTTAGTAGCTGAGTTTATTTTCAATATAAATTTGACAGACCAGTTACTATTTGGGAGACAATTTGCCTCAAAAAATCAATAAAGAATGATGGTAAGGTTTCGTGCAGTATTGCTTCAGATAGACTGAGTGATATAATACACAGTAGAAATCTTTCAGACCAGTAAAATGGATCGTTTGACAGGTAACTCAAATTGATTTTGACATAACACAGTTTGGTACAAGTTTGGAATTTGGTCCATTTAAGAGACTATGAAATTAATTAGAACAAATATTAGAAATTCAAGTGTATGTGTTTTTTCTCCTACCCAGAAAAACTAGTCAATATTCCCACGCTGAGTGATATGATAAAAAAGACTATTAATTTTGCAAGAGAGAAACTGGGAGGGTTGAAGTTACCTTGAAAGGTAGGATCTTGACAAATTGAAGAAGTAGTCTTGAAAATTATCTGAGATTTTTTTAAACAAAGAAATGAGATAAAATGCCACATATGTGGTAATATATCACAAAAATTTTGGCAAAAGTAGGTGTTATTTGCACTGCCTTAATATCAGTATTGCTTTGAGTCTAGCACAGTTTAACTGCTATGATATGACCCTGACCTAACGTGCAAAGCATTATTCATTCAAAAAATCTGTATTACTGAAATGCATCATTTAATCACACATATGTTTCTCGCTGGAGATTACATATATTTTAAACTACTTCACAGTTTCAAAAAACTTTCCTTGGAAAAATAATCCCTGCTATCATTTCAACCAAACATGCATTTTGTAGAACTCAAAACTAACTGTGCTATCCATTTGCTTGGCAGTGGGTCTTTGCTTAAATAAATGTTATGGTTGTACCTAAGTATCTTTTGGGCAGGCATATGAGGAAGCCTTTCAGCTGGATTTAGTGATATGCTGACGAACCGTGGCTTTTGGCTTCAGGAGAACGCTGCTGAAATGCCTTGTGTTTCCCTGAAAACACCCATAGAAATAAACTCCCTGTTGTAGACATTTTGCATGCCATTTGTTTAGATCTGGTTTTGTAACAGATCTCTAGAAACCTGTGAATGTGTTCTTTTGCCTTTCTCTGTTGTAGCTCACGGAGTCCTCTTTTTCTTTACATGCCTAATGCTCTTCCAATTAAACCCCAAAAGTAGAGATTGAAATGGTGTTTGTGTTCCTTGCAATTTATACTGAACTATTTTGCCCCCAGCAAAAAACGTTCTGCTGTTTATCAGTTCTTCATTATACTAACTGAATAATTTCATATAATACCAACAGGTCATTCAGCAAGTACATCCTTCACAATGTTTCTAAAGCATTAAGAAAATAATACATGCAGGTTTAGATTAAAAAGGAAAATACCTTTCATTTATTCGGACCTTTTCTGTTACCATAAGCTAATTAATCACATCCATGAAGTTTTGAAATATGCTTTGAAAATACAGTTGGGATCTTGTTTTATTTGCTCAGAGTCCTATAGGTAAATACAAACCATCTTTCTTTACTGAGCTTGCTTTATTCCTGTTAAAAGCTCCAACTCAAAGCCTCAGTACTCATACTTTCCTCAGTACAATTCTGAAATCTATGTACAGTAGTTAAAAATTCTTTCTCAGGTTGTTTTTGATAGTTGTAGACCGGCTCCAAAATGTGGGTATTTTGTTCATGTTGCCAATTCAAGAAAGAGAAATACATAGAAAATAAAGAGAGGAGGAGAAGTTGGTAAGGAACTAAACTTTGTAGTTTTCATTTTGATTGAGACAGGATGAGGACACCCCAGCATGTGACAGTGCTCTGTGACACAGTGAACAATGTAAGCAGTTGCAGAACGTTTTGTTTCTCCTTTATGGTGGTCTACATGTTACTATTTTGTTTAACTAAACTGAATTGGTGCTGTCATTTTCATGATGCCAGTCTATTAAGAAAAAAATATCTAATTTGGAATCAGCTAGGAAGTTTAAAAAAGAAACATTTCTGTTTACATTTTCTGTCACAGATCGATGAAGTCTATAATTTTTTTATAACATGGAAAGGGAAGAATAGAAAAACGTACTGATTAGGAAGACCCTGTAATTGGATGGTTGCATCAGTTTATCCTCACAGGATTTCTTTTTACTTAGTCTAAGGAAATTAGATTATTCTCAGCTGCCTTTTACTGTCACAGATCATCCCTTATTTTACACTGTCAAGACATGAAAAGTGGAATCAAGAGAATGATCAAACTTTACATTTAATCCATTTGTTGATAAAATGAAGGAAGGAAAGAGAAGACAACGATAATTTTTGGAAGCAATCTACCGCTGTTAGAAAGTTATCTGAATACATAGGGTTTTTTTAATTTCCCCAGTAGTTAGGTCAAGAAGTGTGGAAGGAAATCTATTTTTATGTAGTAGATACTTTTCAGGAGGATAGCTTACATATATGAACACAAGCAGTCACTTTGTTGATATAAACCATATCTTACTCTTGGCTTTGCAAGTGCAGTTGTACCAATAAAGATGTGAAATGATAGCTCTTCAAACAACAGTGGTGATGCTTAGTAGTATGCATTTAATCTCTCTCTATATATATTTGAAATATATTCTGTTACAGAATTTATGCATTTTGCAGAGAGTTCATCGAAGTGGCAATCTCTCTGAGTCCCATAGAAATTGAGTTGTTTACATTCAACCTGCAAATAATTCTGTTGCTGTTATGAACAGACACAAGACAAAAGAGAAACATACACAATCATTGTATGTGCACTCTAATTAAAAGCTGGTAGTTCCCAGTGTTCACATTAGCTCTGCTTTCACCTTTGAGAGAATTTACTCTATCTGCTTCCCCACAGCCTTACACAGTGTCTGCATCAGATGAAACACACCAGAGTTATAAGGTTTTACTGTAAGTGTTTTGTGGAGACCAGGAAGAATCATCATATAATACGAAGGGTGGACACATCAGTGTTTGTTCTTATGGTGTGTGACTATACCAGCTCTATGTGTTTTGATACAAGAGAACAAGAAATCTCTCTTTGAAGAAGTGTGCATAAAGGCTGCAGCGTTTAATGAAAGTAAAGGGAAAGTACAGTTATAATTAGAAGCAGCTCTAGTCGCCAAAAGAAGAGATTTGGCATTGTCAGATCGACATTGACAGAAATATGACAGCGTGATCTCTGCTTTTATTGGTATGGATCTTTTGGGGCTAGACACCAAAGGAAAACTTTAAAGCATATTATGGGTCTTTCTGGTCTGTTATAACTGTAAAAGGTTACAATATTCAGATGGTTGTTTCTTGTTGGAATACTAGAATTTGTTTCTGTTCATTTCCCATTTGATGTTAGGTGCCTGCCATTTGTGCTGGTTTGAAAGGGGCTGGAGGCCAGACGCTTACCAAAGCTGCTTCATTACTCCCTTTTTCAGCAGTACAGGGAAGAAAATATATATTGAGAGGCTCAGGAGTCAAGATAAGGACAGGGAGAGATCATTTCACAATTACTGTCACGGGCACAACAGACTCAACGCAGAATAAAGCAAAGAAACTCTCTAATTGATGACACTGCACTGCACACCCAGTGACACCAGAGTCGGCCTAATGAGAAGTGTGACCAGATCTTAAAGCACGTCCCCCCACCCCTCTCTTCTTAGCAGACTTCACTTTAGTCATTCTAAGTTTTGTCAGGAGCTTGGTCCAATGCTCAGAGCTCCATATGTCTCCACTCACTCCAGCATGGGGTCTCTCCATGGGCTGCAGGTGAGGTCTCTGATCCCCATCATCTACATGGGCTGCCAGGGGAGACCTGCTCCACCATGGTCTTCTCCATGGGCTGCAGGGGAATCTGGAGAGAAACTCCAGCACCTGGAGCACTTCCCTCACCCTTCACTGACCTTGGTGTCTGCAGTTTCTTACATCATCTCACTCCCTGCTCTGATGGCAAAAAGCGGCCGCTTGCATATTTTTCTCCTAAATGTGATTCCAAGAGGTGCTGTGACCATCACCATGGTCAACAGTGGGTCTGGCCTTAAGCCCAGCTGGTGTTCACTCTGTCAGGCCCAGAGGAAGCTTCTAGCTGCTTCTTGCATAAGCCACCCCTGCAGCCCCCCTCCTCCACCAGAACCCAGACACTCAAAACCACAACACCATTGTAGAGGAAAATTAATTCACTGTGCTGAGGAGATGTAAACTAACAGTAAGCTAAGCTGCAACAAAGCTTTTATTTGGTTTCATAGATTACAGTTAACCCACTTTTCCTATTGTCCCCCTAGCTGTTACTAGTCACCTAATCTCTTATAAGTGGAATGGCAAAAATGAGTCACCAGCAATGTTTTAAAGAACAGACAGTCTAGTTACTTGTGTAGGCACACAACAGCAGACACTTGAATAGAGAAGGAGATGCAGAGTTCTGATACGATTTAAACAAAGAAAATAAAAACACAGTAAAGATGTTTAGAGAGGGGTGACTGTGGTCAGTGACAGACGGTTTAAAAAGGGCTACGGCACTCATGTTTTGCATAGACTAAAATGGGTTTGTAGAAGGGAGAATATTCCCTTCTCAGAGACAAGTTCCAAAGGTCATTAGATAATGGATCATGCCTGTGGTCTTTTAAGAAAGAGATGAATATTTGAATGTGGTTCGAAGACAAGGGGTTTTGCCCATGATCTTAAAGGGAAGAGATCAACATTTGAATGTGGTCAGATGACTCCTGAGTGACAGATCCTGTCACTGTTAAGAGGAAATAACATTTTCTGTTTAACAATGCCAAGACTGGCAAAGACAATGCCAGTAAGTGAAGCAAGAAAACTCAAAAAATCATGAAACCATTTAGGTTGTAAGGGACTTTTGGGGGTCCAACACTATGCTCAATAAAAGCAAATTTCAAAGTTAGATCAGGTAGCTTATTCCATAGAAGTTGATCAGGTCGATCACATAAAACTTGCCCTTGGTAAATCTGTGCTAGGTGTTCTCAGACACATTCTTCTCCTTCGTGTGCCATCTTTAGAGAAAGATTCATAATCTTCTTCCTTCCTTCCCTGATCAATCTGCAGTACCCAAAATGTTTCTTCATGCCCTTTTTGAAGATGGTTGTCACATATGCTTTCTTTTCTAGTCTGAGGTCAGACCTTGCCAGTAAAGAGTGAGATAAAAAATGTAGTAAATGCCTTGGAATTTTTTTCACATCATTTGTCCTTAAGTCTTCTGCTTCATTGAGTAAGCCCACATTTTCCCATTCTGTTGCCAGTACCTGCAGGAGCCTTTATTATTGTTGCTTTCTATATCCCACTCCAAGTTCATCTGGGCTTTAGGTTTCCTAATTCTTATCCTGTATACCATTTATAGATTCCTCCCAGGACGGCTTGACCCTATTTTCACTTTCCGTATACTTCCTTTTCGTGTATGAACTTGCTCAGGATATCCCCATTTCCATGTTGACCTTTGGCCATGCCTACTTGGCTTTTTGCATATCATAATAGTCCATTCCTGCACTAGATCATTGAAAAAAAATACTGGAGAACAGTCTAGAATATCAGGGCAAATTTGAGTCATGTAAAGATGAATTAAACATATTTTTGGCTAGAGGAGTAAACTGAGAAAACCTAACCAGTTTTTCTGTATCTTATCTGCAGACATTTAATGAGTTAAACTTTTTTTACAAGTCCTTGGATGAAAAAAGATGTAACAAATTAATTTGACCTGTACCAGTAATCTGAACAGACAAGTTTTCATGCTCATTATCTATGGTACAGTAAAATGAAACACCGTATAAATGAATACACTTTTAAAAATGAAGTGCAGCTTAACAGGGAAAGAACACGTACTTGTTCTTCTTCTTATTGTTATTACTACCTCTCACTAAAATCACTGAACAGAACATAATGCACTGCATTATTTTGATCTTACAAAAAATAAGGTCCCACTTCCTGTTTTCAGCTGTAGCTGGACTTGCACAGAGGTTGCAAGAGAGGAGTATTTTCAGGCTGTTGCAATCTTTTCTTGCTTGTTCTCAATGGTAAAGACCAATTATAATTTTATTTTAAATGAATCTTTTGATTTTAAAATTCTGGAACAAGATAAGCACGTATACACATGCACAAATATATGTAGATATGAAACAAAAAATGTCACTGTGGTGGAATTTCCTGTGTGAAATTTTATGGCAGGGTTTATAACAGCCACTGGAAAATACACTGAAGTATTCAGTATTTGTAATTAGCCTTTCAGGGGCATGCAGGGGTTCAAATGTTATCCGCTTGGCCTTTTACACTTCAGACAAGTATGAATTCACAGGAAAGAAGTTAGTAGTACATAAACCCCACCAACCACTCCTGTCTCAAAGACTGTGTGGATCATGTGTTAGAAATGGCACATCATTACCTTTGTTAAAGCTTTGCTTCTTGCTACTTCTGCAGCATCTGTCGCTATGGCTGCAAGCTCTCTGACCCACAGACTATTCAGAGTCTGACCAAGAATGCCAACATCATACTTGCTGGCATCAGAAATAGTGTGTGCTGCAGGAGTAGGGAAATGATCATCCACCTGTGCTCAGCACTGGTGCGGCCGTACCTTGAGTACTGTGTTCAGTTTTGGGCCCCTCACTACAAGAAAGATGTTGAGGTGTTGGAGCACATCCAGAGACAGGCAGCAAAGCTGGTGAAGTGTCTAGAGAACAGGTCTTATGAGGAGTGGCTGAGGGAGCTGGAGATGTTTAGTGCCTGGAGAAAAGGAGGCTGAGCGGAGACATTATACTCTCTACAGCTCCCCGAAAGAAGGCTGTAGTCAGGTGGGTGTTGGTCTCTTCTCCCAAGTAACAAGGGATAGAACAAGAGGAAATGGTCTCAAGTTGTGCCAGGGGAGGTTTAGATTGGACATTAGGAAAAAAATATTCACTGAAAGAGTTGTTAATCATTGGAATAGACTGCCACGGAGGTATTGAAAGACGTGTAGGTGGGGTACGTAGGGACCTGGTTTAATGCTTGGACTTGGCAGTGCTAGTTTAAGGGTTGGAGTTGATCTTAAAGGTCTTTGGTTTTCCAACAAAAATTATTCTGTGATTCTGTAGTAGCATTTATCAAACCACACTCCAATAACAACCACACAAAACAGAGTTTAAGAAAGAAGACAGCAAGCACATTGAGTTATTCCCAGGTGCACTTGAAACATGGTCTTAAGAAAAAGCAAAAATTTCATTTTGGATTAATGATGATTAGCTGGTTGCCTTAGAAGACAGCATCTTCTCTTTCTTGATTGTATCCTCATCCAAAGAAACAATGTTGTTTTCAATCTTTTAAACAGAAATGTGACTTCATCAGAGAAGCACTTAACTGTCTGTGTTAACTACTATGCTTTCTACCAGGAAGCTAAAATTTGACCTGTTAGCTCTGTTAAAAAAAAAAGTACTTTCTGACATTAAAAACTGCCATAAAGATAAATATTAACTATTTGAAGCTTTATGGTCAAAGAATAGAAATAATTTAACTAAAATTACTTGGTTTGGGACCTAGATACTGGAAATTAGCAAAAGACAGCCCCATTGGGACACTTGGACATGCTGTTTTTTCCAGAAAAGGAGAAAGTTACATGTGGAATATGATGTATCAACTTACTTACACAAGTAAGATCTGAGAACTAGAATGCTCAATTTCAATTAATGTGAAGATTTTCCATGGCCAGTGTTAGGGAGCTGACAAGTGTCCTCCTGTTCATTCCCCTTTTGCTGATACTTCCAATTCTCCAGTATTTAGTGACACAAAGTGACATGTGGATTTCTGAAATAAATTAGAAGACCAGTATATTTTAGTTCAGTTGATAGTATCTTGAAGGCATGAACAATTTCACTGTTGAAAATTCAGTGGGTAAGATAGAAATAAAGACCTTTTACTTTATCACTGGAGGTAGGATGTAAGGCTTTTGTACAAAATGCAGAAGCTCTAGATTACATAAACTAAACCTAAAATGTGAGGGCACTGTGGTCATTATTTCCATTCACCTACCTGAGGTACATTTTATACTTGTTCCCAAATAAAAAGTTCATTGAGCCATAATGTTAAACGAAGCTGTGTAAGCTCCTAGAAAACTGATTTTTGATAGTAAATACTGAGTTAGTACATGATTTGAATTACAGTACTTAGAGTTTGAGTAGAACTTTTTGACTCACTGCATAGAGACTGAAGTGAGATTTAAACTGCAATGTGAGTTACTTCACAGTCTATCAAATCTGTGGGAGAAAAACATTAAGTATTAATAACTTTTCGTTTCTGATGGCTCTCAGAAAAGAAGAGATTGAATTTTTACTTTCTCTGTGTTGATACGGTATCCCCAGTGTCTTTGTATCCAACTTGGACTATTGTAGTCTAGGGGACTGTACTAGCATAATGGTGAAAAGCTAGCTGAATCATTGGCCTCAAAGGATTCTTGATAAAGGTTCAATATCTGCCTTGAAGGTGCTTACACGTGGAGGTTATTGAGAGCCTCTCCTGTTAAATATCTTTATCAGTGACCTGGTAGAAGAGCTGGACTATACCCTTACAAAGGCTGTGAATAACAGCAAATTGGAGGGTGCAGTGTTCTCGAGGGGAAGATTGCCATTGAGAAGGACCCAGGCAAATGGGAGGAATGGGCTGAAGGGAGCTTTGTGAAATCCAACCAGGACAAAAGCAAAGTTCCGTGGCTGGGATGGAGTAACCTGTTGGAACACTACAAGATGAGCACAAACTGGCTAGCAGCTTTGCTGGAAAGGACTTACCCATCCTGGTGGACAGCAGGCTAAATGTGCACCAGCAGTGTGCCCTTGCAGATCTGAGTATTAGCAGGATGTGCTGTAGTAAGGGGAACATAGCTGGTGGTGATGATTATTCGTCTTTACTCAGTGCTTGTGGACCATGACTGAATTAGCTAATCCCGTTTTGGGCCCCTCGTACAAGAAAGAAAGATGTTGAGATGTCCAAAGACAGGCAAAAAGTTTGACCATCTGGCAGAAGGTCACCAGTATGGTAATGGCCTTTGAGAAAACACTGAGGAAAGTGGTTTTGTTTAGCCTGCAGAAGAGAAATCTTTGGGAGGACCTAATAGCAGCCTGCTCGCTCTTACAAGGGGAAGAAGACAGAGACAGATTTCTTGATGAAGTGCACAGCAGGATGATGAGTGAGTGTAAAATGAAATGGGGAAATTCTCACCAGGTATAGGAAAGAAGTTTTTTCCCATGATGTTGTAGGTTTGGCCCAGGCAAGAGCTGAGCTCCATGCAGCCGGTCTCTCTAAGAGGGCGTGGGGGGAGAATTGCGGGGCGGGGTAGCCTCACAGGTTGGGACAAGGACAATTTACTGGGACAGCAGAGAGAGGGAGAGGTAACAGGACTTTATAGTAAAATATATGAAACTGGTGATACATGATGCAGTTTCTCACTGAACCGCATGACTCAGGACGTACAGCTCAGGGCCACCCCAAAAACAGACGGTCCCCAAACAGTACATCCTGGAGCCATGTGCTTCTCCCCCCACCAGCTCCCCTTTATGTTGACCCTTTGGCCAGTTTGGGTCACCTGTCCTACTGTGTCCCCTCCCAGCTTCCTGTGCTCCCCACACACACACCCCTTCTCGTTAGCAGGGCAGTGTGGACAACTGAAAGTCCATGACGGCTTGGCAACAACTACAACATCAGTGTGTTGTTATCAGCACTGCTCTCATCCTGTCTCCCAAATGTCATTCCACCCGCTGCTAGCAAGAAAATTAACTCTATCCTAGCTGAAACCAGGACACATGAGGACAATTAAGCAATGGGACTAGGTGGCCAGAGAGGCTGTAGATTTTTCATCTTTGCAGGTTTTCAAGATCTAACTGCAAAAAAAAAAAAAACAAGCAGAACAATACGGTCTGAATTCAGTGCTGACCCTGGCTTGATTTAGAGGTTGAACTAGGTTGAACTGCCCAAAGTTCCTTCCAACATGGATGATTCTGCAATTAATATATTAAAACCAAAAATATTAATTCACTTTGATATGTTTAAGGAAGTTTGTTTTCAGTTCTTTTTCGTTTGTCTCCAGAATAAAAATGCTGGGTGAAAGCTCAGGATTGTTAGTCAGCTTTGGTGTTACTTGTCTAAACTTCATTAAATTTCTGTGATGTCACGATCTACAGTGTTCAAAGTTCCACAGATTCCTGATGGAACACATACAATGGCTGAAACATATTTTGACTCTGTGGCCCAACAGCATTTGGGAATGAATGGTTTGTTTTAACAAATATGATGCATAATGCTAGAGTACATTGTCACATCCTTGTGACAAGTTACTAATTTTTCACATCTTTGTAAAACATTTTCTAGCTAACATCATTGATCTGTTTGGGCTTTTTTCTTATAAGGATGATTTGATGTAAAGCTTGTGTTCATTATCTTCCTTAAAGAGGAATTTGAGAAAACTACAAAGTTTAAGTGTTAAATAAAAACTGACACTAAATGTTATTCCTGCAGCCTAACAAATCCACTGTACTAGCTCTGAGAATTAAATCCTTAGTTTAAGTTACTGTCTTGATTCAGTTAAGATGCTTTTGTAGTTTTTGATTCTAAATAGCATCATAGGAGCCAATTCCTGAGAAGAGCATATTTCAGCTTGACTGAGTTTCTCTGCAGGCTTTATACCTCTGCAAGATCTATATATCATTTCTCTGCAACGGAAGCTCAAGCTTGAGGCTGGGATGCCTGTCCTGTGGACTTCGGCTGTATATTAGAACATTAGTTAGGAAGATTTACTATGATATTTTTATTAACTTTACTGACTTACTAAGTTTCTCACTATAAGTGCTCTGAAACAGCTTTACGGCAGGAGCAGGGGCCATCTCGGTGTACCTGTACCAGTGGGGCTTGGTGTTTTGGGAGGTGCATTCCCTTCCTGCATTCCATGGATTTCTACTCTGTCATTCCAAAAGGTTCAGGATGCTCAGTAATTCTATAAAGCAAATGGGTTTTAACCTTTTAGGCTTACTGAGATCAGGATAATGCTGATGAAATAAGCCAAATTCCTCCCATGAAAAAGATCAAATCACAGCTGGGAACTGTGGTAAAAAAGAAGTGGCTTATCTCACTCAAGCTACCTCAGGGTCAACCAGTAGTGGACCCATATTTGGAATTAAAAAGCTCTTAAATCTTAAGAAAGCTTTTTCTTTCCCTTCCATTCTCACATCATTACATTCCTTGTAATGATGTACCTCTTTACAAGAAGTCATTTTTTGCAATTACTGATTGCATACTCGGGGTTCTAATTTGGCATTTTAAAAACAATATTCATTGGAGTGAGAACTTACATGGGGAGCAATTCTTTAAAGAACAGCACTAGATAGCTCTATGAGAAAACTGTTTTTACTGCAAGGGATTAGAAATGTAATCAAAACATCTGATCTTTCATAATAGACCCTTTTCTCAGTGTAACTTAATCCTTTTGATCAATGACACATGAATAGTTCTCTATTTCGCAGTATCACAAAAGAGATTCCCCCACCCCCTTCCTTCAGTCAAAGCATACTTTCAGGTATAAAGCTCAACATACTGTTTCAGACAGCTATCAGCAACCATTTTGTTTCATCAGAGGCTCGGTGAAGTCAAGGGAAACCGAAGGAGGATCTGCAAATAGGAGCCAGGAGTGACTGGGGGCATTCCAGCAGAGGCTGGGAAAAAGCATGTCACTTGCAGCTCAGAACTTGGATGAAGACTTCCAGAAATACGGTGTCAGGAGCGAAACGTGCATATCACAAGAGCTTTAAATTACAACAGCTGCTTTCAGATTTTCTTCAGCCATGGTAAATAGCAGTCACATCAGTACTCACAAAGAAACAGACATTGGCAGTGAAAGGTGCTGAATTAATTTGAATTCATTAGGAGAAAAATTTCCCCTCTTCATCTGATTTATCGTGTACTTGCAAGTCCACACATATTTTAATACACCAACATGAGTAAAATGTGATTATTTTCCAGGGGGTCTTTTCAGAAAAAATGTTTCACATGAATATTTCAGACAGAAGGAAAACGTGAAAGTAGTTTGTCCCATATAGAGGAAAACAGATTTCAACTTGCTTCCCAAAATTCTAATAAAAATGATAAAATTTGTGAGAACTAGTTCTCCAACATGGCTATGATGTAACAGTTCTTATCTGATTTAATGCTTTTAGCTGGAATAGATGGATTAGAAATATAGGATGTCTTGTAATATTGTGTATTTTAATCTTTTAATTTTCTTTCAGTTTTTTTATGTCCAGATATTGTAAAAGAATGAAGAATGAGATATACCCATAAATGGAAAAAAAGAGCTTTATTAAAAGTTTTATATTCTGCAAAGAACCGTGTGTTTAAAACTTTTCTGGTTACATAGGTGATGGGCCAAATCTTCTCAAGTTTGGCTTTCTAGTGAGTTGTGGGAAATAAAGTTTAATAAAGGACAAATCTTCCTAACAGGCTGAGGATTGCTAATGATCTATCGCAACTTAAAGCAATCAGCAGAGCTTCTCTGCTGCATTTTATGTTGCTATTTTCCATCCCACTGAAGTGTGGGAGAACACTGGATTTGTTCATTTACAGAATGGGTGCTTTCCATATTGAGAAAGACATTAGCATTAACGTGCATTAAGAGACGTATTAAAATCTGAATGCCCCATAATCTATTGCAGGTACAATCATCAGCATTTTTTCCACTGTGACTTGGTGTATCATGTCTTTGACAGTTATTTAGTTGAATAGAGGACAAACATTGAGAATTTGATCCCTGAAGGTATCATTTGATCCCTGAAGTGTTAACAAGTAGAGCATAAAAATCCTCACTCACTCAAAATGCAGAGTTCCCTGAAAGCCTCCAACTGCAAGGCAACAGAGCAAGGCCTTAGCAAGGCTGTTTCTGCTTTCAGGTATGATCTCTAGTTATGGAATTTTGCTGCCAGGTTTTGAGGCTGGGGGTGTAGGATGTGGCTATGGGGAGAGTGGTGTAGGTGAACCAACTTGTAAGCGATGTATTATCACTCCACATAAAGTGTAAGTGGTACTATTAAGGGGATGGTGGTATGTGGACATAAATTAGTGGAACTTTGTAGGTGGAGGTAGTTTAATTCATTAGACTACTTCAGCACACAATCTTTCACACACAGAAGCCTCACTTTTGGTCTGCTTTAGACAGAGTAGAAAATTTATCTGCTTTTTCCATGATATCAATTATTCTCTTAAAAGCTGCAACATAACCTCCACCTACAAATCTTTTGTTACCTATGGAATAAAATGGTTTATTTCAACATGTAAAAGTGCAAGCAGCTAAACAATAAACAGCATGCAAGTGTTGAAACTTTCAAAATCTCAAAGCACGGTTATTGCAAATCTTTAAAATGCAACACCTACTGAAGTATTATTTGTCTAGAGGAATGAGTTAAGCACTGGATAATTAAGAGTACATTAGGAATATTGTTTGCAACAGTGTTTTTATTCAGTATTTAATAGAATCTCTCAAATGTGCATATTTTGGTGAGACTCAATAAAAATGCAAGTTTCAACATGTGCAATGTGATGAAATTTGCATAAAGTTCACATTTATAATAAAAATCTAGAGCTCTGCGGGAGGAACTGGGGCTACATTGTAGATAATTAAATCTTTAGCCTAAGCCAATTTAAATGTATGGAGGATTTATAGAAATAATTACACTTAAGAGATTCATGTAAACAAGTTTTAGTAAATGCTTAACTGTTTGCACGATGAAGGCTTAAAAAAGATTACATGCTTCTAGAAAAACAGAGTTTGACGCAGAAGCAGAGAGACAGGCTCACCAGAGTGTGGCTGAACGCGTAGGCTATGAGTAATTGCTCATTCATATTAAACAACTCAAGCTACTCCACAGATCCACACCCCTGCGAGATGTAACCGGGCAGCAGCAGCCCAGATTTGGTGTCACTTGGGCAGTGTGAGATCAGCAATTCCTGCACATTCCCAATCAACTCAGTGTAAATTGAAACCATGAAATGTTCTGATTGTGGGGACACGAGGGCCATTTATGTAAAAAAAGATTGAACAACTTTATTGTTAATTTTTCCTTGTATCAAGTTAACTTGGAGGAAAATTTAAAAAAAAAATAAAGTGAGATGGAGTTGAACAGATGTGTATGTGGACCCAGTGAAACTATTTATGTAGTCCCTAAACTGACACAGATTAGAAGGAATCAAGGAAAGAGATGAAGCTATTTTTGTCAAGTATGTGGACAGCCCTTAGTAATGAGCAAAGTTTGATTCAAATTTGTATGCTGCTTATGCCAGTATTTCTGTTATGTTTTACTAATACTGCTTATATCTCGGGGTCATCTTTAGACATCTCAATCATCACAAATGAATGTTACGTATCTCTGACATGTAGGCTGAGTATAGGACTTCAATCTATATAATAAAGTAAAATGAACATGTCTTAAACCATTCTGTAGATATGTAAAACAATAATTTTACGAAGATTCAGGAACCCTTGGCACCTCTGATAATACTCTTCAGCTGCATTTTACATAGTATTTCAGGAGCTGTTTACTTATAAGTGCAGACTTCTGGGGCTCAATTTTATAAATAAAAATTTCTCTGACTGTCCTAGCAAAGACTGCAGCAGCCTGATTCTTATTTCTGACGAAAGTCAGTAGGAAGAGATAGAGAAAAAAAATCCTGCTCTGTCCTACAAATCTGTGTCCACTGAGAATACCCTCTAGAATGACTTCAGAACCCAGATTGTTCATCGTTATTTATGTTCATCATAGCATAAATGGAAAGATGTACATGCCAGGAATAGAATTAGTCTAGTCTCTGTATTCCTAAAATTCATTACAGTTTATGCAAAAAACCCTATTTGCTACAATATATAGTCAGTTTAGTGTGAAGCACACCTGTCCATTGGCTTGAGAAAGGTAAATCCAGGTGCAGCCACATTTCTTTGAAAGCCGCTCCCCAGAAGGGAATGTGAAGTTCCTGACAGCAATCATCTATCTAATGCCTAAATCTAGCTGGAGCTGCACTCCAGGTAAGTGCTTAACAGTGGAACCCTGAAGCTGGGTTAGTGTTTTCTTCATGACAGTGTTACATCTGTGTCATGATATAAACTAAATCAGGAGTACATGGCTTTAGCAGTATTGCTTTCCTCTCCAAGTAAGGAAAAATATCTTTATTACTTGTCCTTGGAATACTCCATGGCCCAAACAAATTAATTGCTTAATGCCGTTCCAGTTTACTGATGAGATGAGGCTGTGTAATCAGCTAAACTTTGGGAAAAAATGGCACAGGCTGATGTAGGGCTTCTCAGCAGACTGTCTTGTAGCCTGTTTTACTTATCTGCGATGAAGAATATCTTCTGCCACAACAGTGTATTGCTAATCTCTCAAATCAATGCTTCCTATGCAGTAAAGCTTCCATCAGAGATCTAACCCTGCTCCTATTTAAGTCAGTGAGAAAAATAGAATAGGTTTGAGTCCAATATATGCAGAGAACTATGCAATCTCTGTAAATAAACAGACATTCTACTTGTAATCAATCACAGGGCAAGTAGCAGCAAGAATTAGGAAAATACATACAGATAATTTGCTTCTGTTACTGTACATTAAGCCTGTGATTTTACTGGCTTAAGACTTTTAGTGCATAATAGTAGATAACACTGAAGTAAATGTTGCAAGGACAGAAAAGTGATTTTTGTGTATTGCAGTACTGCGCATCAGAATGTGGTAAGAAAATCCCCTAGGGTCTTTGTTTAATCCAATACCCAGCCAGTAGCTACACACACTATTTATTTCTTTGATAGCTTTGGAGCATCTATTCTATTTTGACTCCTAAAAGGCAATACATACTTTGAAGAATTTTCTTTCTAGTCCCTAGAACAGCAAAGAAAACAGGACGATAATACTGAATTCACACCGCTTGGGCTCAAATCCTATTTTTCCATTTCTATCTTGTCCCAGTATTCAGAATACCAAGCCTGGTTTTCAAAATGTTAATGCATTGAAAATGGTTAAATACATTGTAAGAGTGTCAGAAAACTTATGATAAATGGTATCTTAACTGACTTACGTTAGTGTTGTGAGCTGTGGAAACATGCCATTTGCCACAGAAGATGGACAGTTTGTCACTACATAGGCATCATGTTTCTAAGACAGATGGCATCTATCCACTGTTGATATTGTCTTTGTTCAGATAGAATAAAGGTCACAAGAAATACAACATGGTGCTCTTTACCTTTGTCGTGACTGGAAATGACAGATAGCATGTTGACTCTGAGATACCACCATCTCATCAGCTGTCCCCAGCAAAGTAACCTAGGATAGATTGCTGTTAATTCTGTGTACAGCAACAAGCTGTAAGATGCTAAGATTTTGGGCTAGAGAAATAGTCCTGAGCAAATAGGAAAGAAAGAGTGCATCAGAAGACATAAAGACAGTTTACAAATTGAGTAACTCAAGCTTTGTGTGCCTCTCAAAGTGTCTTCAGTTTCCTTAGGTGCATGGATCATTAGCAGACACTTCAAGCATACATTCTAATGTAGTTGCTTTATATATAGTGTAGTAAACACAGTCACTTATGTGTTTTTTAATATACGGTCAAATGTATTACATGCCAAAAGGGAGATGGGAACAGAGTAATAGAAAAAGAGTGTACCTTGGTTAAGTAAGGATCTGTGAGAGATATTAACAGCAAAACCATGTTGTGTGTAGATCTGTGTCCTACAACTCCATTTCATCTCGCTGCCTGTGCTCTGCAGCACAAGAGTTTTGTGCTGGAGTTGCCACCACAGCGAAGGCAAGAAACAAGGTGTGCTGTAGCTGGTTCAAGTTACACATGTGCTTTCTGCCAGCCAGCACACAGGAGAGACCAATAAGCTGAGGTGCACTCTTGAGGTTTCTTTCATTTGGGTCATTATTTTCATGCTCTGATTCTTACAAAATGTTTGGAGCTGGTGTAGCATGGAGGTTTTCTGAAAGCTAGGCCAAGAGGTTCAACAGATACTAACAGAAGGAGTTACGGACAGGCAGGCAGCACTCAGAGACCTCATTTCTTTAGGAGATTGGCTATCTGCTTTCATATGTTAGTTGGCTTGAAATCTTTCTCCTTCCTAAAGTCTCCCTTACTTTTACTTTCAGTAAAAGGTGGATGAGACACTACAGTTAAAAGGCTATTGCAGAAGCTGAATCAAAGTCATTTCAATGCATGTGCAATGCTGATGTGAGGTGGCAGAGCTATCAATAAGTCAGTTGCCTGCAGTTTAATGGAACAAAAGAACTCAGTCCTGAAGGTGGCCTTGAACAGTAAGGAATAAAAGATTTATGAAAGTACCAGAAAAAAGGCCCAAGTGACAGTGTAGCACAAGTGAGAGTGAGGGTAAATGTTGTGTTTAGCTGAAATCATATGGAATTTAATTTCATAAATCATACAATCATAGAATATCCTGAGTTGAAAGGGACCCATAGGTATAATCAGGTCCAACTCCTGGCTCCACACAGGGCCAGCCAAGTCAGAGCATGGGACTGAGGGCATTGTCCGGAAGCTTCTTGTACTCAGCCAAGCTCGGTGCTGTGATCACTTCCCTGGGGAGCCTGTCCCAGTGCCTGACCACTCTCTCAGTAAAGAGCCCCTTCCTAATATCCAGCCTAAACCTCCCCTGTAGCAGCTTTAGACCATTGCCTTGGGTTCTGTCACTGGTCACCAAAGTCAGTGCCTGCCCCTTCACTCCCCTCTGTAAGGAGGCCCTAGACCATGATGAGGTCTCCCCTCAGCCTCCTTTTCTCCAGGCTGAACAAACCAAGGGACTTCAGCCTCTCATTGTAAGTCTTCACCCCCCGACCCTTCACCATCTTCGTGGCCCTCCTCTGGATGTTCTCCAGTATTTTTGTGTCCCTCGTGTGCTGTGGTGCCCAAAACTGCACCCAGTACTCGAAGTGGGGCCACCCCAGTGCAATGTAGATAGGGACAATCCCCTCCCTGGACTGGCTGGCAGTGCCGTGTTTGATGCATCCCAGGATATGGCTGGCCTTCCTGGCTGCCTGGGGACACTGCTGGCTCATGTTTAACTTGCTGTCTACCAAGGCCCCCAAATCCCTCTCAGCATGGCTGGCCTCCAGCGTCTGATCCCCCATCTGGATGTTCAGCCAGGGTTGCCCTTCTCCAGGTGCAGAATCTGTCTCTCACCTTTGTTAAACTCCATGCTGTTGGTGACTGCCCAGCTCTCTGATCTGTCTGGGTCTCTCTGCAGGGCTTCTCCACCCCCAGGGGAGTCAACAGCTCCTCCCAATCTGGTGTCATCTGCAGGTTTACTTCAGACACCCTCTAGTCCCGAGTCCAGGTTGTTTGTGAAAATATTAAAAAGAACTGGACCTAAAGTGGAACCCTGGGAAACCCCACTACTGACTGGCCACCAGCCAGATGTAACCCCACTCACTATCACCCTCTGGGCCCGACCCTCCAGCCAGTTGCCACCTAATGGATTACAGCTTTGTCTAGTTGTATGCTGGACTAGACATAACATTTCTGTGATTTGTAAAGAAGGTATGAAAGAAAGTATAATAAATCAGTAAATGCATATTTCCACGATTTCATATATAATGTGTCTGTATCTTCCACTTCCTAGCTAGATGAATGTTCTGCTTTATCTGTACTGAGTGATATCCAATCCAGAAAGCCTGTTAACCCCTCTCAGGATGTGATCATTTGATCTATTCTTTGGTACCTTTCCATATTGATGATCTTTTGTATCCCAGACAAATTATTTTTGATTGTTCAATGTCTTGAAACAGCTTATCATCAGACTCTTGTATTTCCTCTACCAATAATTTCATGGAACATACCAGGTCAGAGAAACCAGGATTGGTTTCTTTTATTGTAGCATTTTCAATAGCTAGCATTTCCATTACCTTTAAAAGACTCCATCTTCTTTCACAAGTTAAATAGTTTTGTTGTGTATTGGCAATTTATCTTCAAATATAGACTTTAAAGAAGGTTAGACAAATGGTAATCTGTTTGCAAATGCTGTAATTAGAAATAGCAGTCACAACATCTTTTTTAAACAGCAGTTGCTTCGGTAGTTTGCCATATGTAAATTGCTGAGAATTTCTCCTTTGATATCTTGGAGATTCCTTTTTTCTGTAACCTTAACATCTGTGACAAGTCCAATGAAATTGGAAATACAGCTTGGTGGAAGGGAATGTTGAAGAGTGTTTTCACTCTGCGATGCCTCAGAGAGGGATCATCACAGATTCTTTCATAAACTACTTGCTATAAGTAAGTATCGGAAAAAAACAATTAGATTTATTAGATCAGTTTATTAGATTTCAGGAACAGATTAGTTTAGAAGTATTTAATATGTACAAAGGTATGTTTCTTGTCAAATGAATCTTAGGAACACTACATTTAACTTAGCCTTACAAAAAGGTTTTCTGACATGTTATCCTTAGAATCATAATAAACAAACCTCCTATGAGATAAGCAGGGTAAGTGATATACTGCACAGCATTCAAAACAAAACACTGTGCCTCCACCAAGCATTCCAAGGTCTGTACCAGAGCTATAGTGGAAGGTAATCCGATAAATCCTATTGGGAAACTTGAGCAGGGCAGAGGTTTTTTCTAGGTATTTTCTCCTCACGGTAAACAAGTACTGATATCACAGTGTGTATGATAGTAATAAATGACATAGTGGATCATATTAAGTCATAGAGATGAAGTTCCATTTGCCATACTTCAGTAATCATAAAATAGCAGTTTCTTCTATTTTAAGTTTATACAGCTCTATGTGCACTTGGTACTTCTTTAATTTTCATCTTATGGTATTCAGCACACACTACTACCTAAAGTAAAGAGAATTAAAATAGATGTAATAAAGAATATACATTCGGTACTAATGGATCATTTGGTGATAATTGTGTTGTTGCTGTTTGGGTGGGGGAGCACAGGGGATGCTAGTGCTTCTTACTTCAGTGGCCCCAAAGCAATTAGCAAGTTGTGACAAAAGGTTGTGTTTCATTTGAATGCCAGTAAAACCTTGAAGACTGCTCCAAACCCACAAAAAACCTCATGTAAAATGCCTTGCATGAAAAAAATAAGTGGGGACAAGTGAAATACTCTGTCTTTGAAGCAGAGGTTCAGTATTAATCCCAGATTTTTATTTTTGGGAAAAGAAGATATAGTTTTAAATATGGTTTTAAAAATTATGCAGAGAACTTGTTTAACAATGTGACTGAGCCCAGACCTCCTGGACTACTTTCTTTAAAATCTCAAGATAGACACATGAAAATTGAAAAAGAAAGCTCCCATGCTGTTGGCTAAGGGAATGGTACAAAGACGGAATGCTGTTCAAACACAAAATATTTTAGAAACATTATGAGAAAGAGAGCATCAAGTTGAATGCTGCTAATTGGAAAATTTGACATCTATCTATACTTCCAGTTTTCAAAGTCCTTAGTTTTGTAAATTCCTCCTGCCCTTTTCTGTAATTACATCTACTGCTAGAGTAACAAATACTTAATAATCTAATGTGAAAATACAAAAAACCCCAATTTATTTCCAGTCTTGGGGGGAGTCTGGGATCATTTGGTGCTAAGAAACCACCAAAAAGATATAGAATATAATAATTCTTCATACTCCTCCTACCCATGAAGTATACCTTCTTGGTTGAGGAAATGTCACTGCAGGATTTTTTCTTCACATGTTACAGTCAGAGAACACACTCCTGGCAGTTTTTTAAACCTTTCTAGTTTAACAGTAAGAACTGTGGCATGTGAGAACACTATTTACAGTTCATTCCATGTACTTACTTCGATGTGTTCATTGAGGGGAAGTATCGGAAAGGTATTTTCATTATGACTTGCTGAAGTCTCATATTTTTTTCTTCTCCCTCTTTTCTGTTTGATTCTTGGGAAGAAATATGTGTGATAAAAAGTTGCAGAAGGTATTCTGATGTTAGAAAAATCATTGAAGTACCTCAAATTACAAAATTATCATATGTATGATATTTAGCAGTAGAGGTATACCACAAAATTCACAATTTATGGGGGGTGGAGGGGGTCTAGGGATTTTTTTCTTTCTGTACTTTAATAATGTTCATGTGATTCCAAATGAAAGGCAGTTTTAAAGCAAAGGAGCTTATAGCAGTATCCTTAGACTTCTTGAGAGTCGGACAAGCTCCTGCTACATCACACAGGGTCACCCATCCTCCTCCTCACTGCTGATGTGCCAGTTCTCAGTTCAGCCTCTGCCGTGTGTTCTAGTGCCCTGCAGTATGGATGTCAGGCAAGGAGGACCTTGCTTTTAGCCAGTTACCCACTTTTTCACTATGGATTCAACTTCAGGTTTAGATTAAATACCTTTAAAAATCCTTATTTTCAGTACCCAAGCTGAACAGCACAGCTACAATGTATTGGTTGTTTGGGGTTTTTTTAAATAATTGACATAAACAAAAAACTGGGAGAATACTGTCTGTATTTGTAAACACTTGGCAGTGTTTACTCTGGATGAAGCCTGAGTAGTGTCCCAGATAACCACCCTTCTAACTTGCTGCTGATGCTATCCTGAAATACATTTTCATCAGGATTTTATCTTCCTGCATCAACTGTATTTCCTAAGAAGTGCTGTATCTCAGTGTAATATGCAAGCCTTTGTACCTTACTGTCTTTACAATATTATTTAGGAGATGTGGTGAGAAGCAGTCCTTCCTCTTGAACCACATTTAATTTGAATTTATTGAGGAGATAGCACTCTTCTGTCTTAGCACTTCTCTACCTACATTAAACAGCATTTGATTCCTTTGAAACTAACAATCATCTCTTTGTAAGACATCCATGGTGCTTGATGGTTTATCAGGGATTCTTCACACAGCGATGGCTGATCCCTTCCCACCTACTTCCCTACCCTGTACTCTTCCATCTTTTAGGATGAAGCACCCTCATGACTGACCTTTATATTTTTGTATCAATCTATGTGTTAGCAAAAATACTTGATGAAAACATCTAATTAGGATAAGTATAGGTCTTTTCGCTGAGATCAGATACAGTAACAATCAACTACTTAAAGCAACAATGTAGCTGGAGTTAAGAATCCCTGAAATCTATATCTTTTCCAAGGGCTGCAATAAAGCGGTTATAAAAGACTGCTGTTTGAGGTAATCTGTTGCTTTGGGGATGCATGCTGTTTCAGGTAACAAAGCAAAACCTCTCTTTGTATCCTTTCATGGTGACTCTGGGCAGAATCCTAGTTACAGAAATTTCCTCAGACAAACAGAACCACAGTGAGAAAATACACGTTTTCCACTCCCTAACCTGTTCTTATCCTACCAACGTTCACGGGAGGTACGGGTAAAGGGAAGATGTGCATTGAAGTGCATTTCAGTGTTGTTTTATGGTGGATAATATTTCTCCTTCTGTAAACTGTCATACTGCTTGATGCAAAATGGATGTAGGGGTTTTTTTTAAAATTCTGTTTCTTATCCGGAAGATACTGTATATATTTTTAATTTAGAAAGTGTCTTCTTGAAGTCCTGAACTGTATTTCTCTTTAATCTCTTTTTATATTATTTTGTCTGATTTTTCTGTTTAAAATGTAAGTCAAAGTGATGCAGTCTACGTATTTTGTAGTTTTACGTGCTTCCAGCTGATTCTCTTAAAGTTGTCTTTTTTGCTACATTGATGAAGATTATTTTGTTTTCTTTACCTGTCCACATTTGTACTTTTTTAATCTTTGTATGTGTCTGGGTCGCTCTTTTTTACCTTAAAAAAAAGCTGTTCTTGAGCTAATTCTAACATGTACAGTAGGACTCTTCTAAGTGTTTTTCCATGGCTGGATATAGATCTTATTTTGCTTATACTCTCTTTTTTTCTGTTCCTTAACTAGTTCTATTCAATATTTCTGTTCCAGCTTGGTTGCCTGCTGCTTTTAGCCTAAGTAATCCATCACACGGGGATTTTAGTAAAACTTTTCTACAAATGATGTAAACTGTGTTCTATATACAGCCATTACATATTTTGATGATAACCCCTTCAGTGGTAGGGGATAAAAAGGAGTGGTTATATCTGATCTAGATTTCAAATTTAGGCTGCTGTAGTTTCCATGATATTTTTCCTTTTTCCACGAAGAAAATGTAGCATTTTTTTTGGTCATAGTGTCTATACAAATCTTTCCTTTTGGTTTAGTAGCCTGGGTGAAATGTACAGCTTGGCTTAACTTTTTTATGCCTATTAAATATCTAAAATGTAACTGCCTTAGATAAAAATAATTTTCATTGTACAGTCTTTTGACTGACATCAGTAGCTTTGCTTCAGTAACCTTGAACTTAGCTTGAGTAGTTATCACTGCCAATGGCAATCTCATACTGCCATTATTAAAAGAAAAAGTCATTTATTTAATAGCAAATGATTCAGCACAAATACCCAACGGGTTGAGCTCTGTAGCTCTGCAGTTAAAAGTTACTCTACTGAAAATGTGATGTACACCTGAGCACCAAGGTTTTGGTCATCAGTTGCTGCTTCCTGTAGTGAGGAATTTTGCCACTTGAGTTCTTGCAGCCCCTCGACTGAACCTAAATGTTAAAGGTAAACATAGATAAACGTATGTAAGATTCTACACATTTAATTCCTTTAAACCTTGAGCCATGACAGTTAACACCTCAGGTGGTGTTTGATGTGGTTAGTGGAGAGCTGTGAAAAACAGACTGAATGTTCGGATTTGTTAGAGAGAAGTTAATGTGGGGATCGTTACTCAACAGTACTTAGAGTTGCTATTAGTAGGGGCACTTAGAAGTGGAAGCTGTTTGAAAGATGTGTTCTATCTAGCAGGAGATACTGTTCCGCTAGTGACTGGGGGTTGGACCCGATGATGATCTCTTGAGGTTCCTTCCAACCCCTACAATTCTGTGATTCTGTGATGCCTAGATGATGCCTTCCTGTCTTAGCAAGGCCTAACTGACACTGAGCTATTTATGGACATAATTAACATAGCTGGTGCCTAGCTGACTCAGTTACCACCACTAACATCTCACATACCCAATTTAATTGTGTGAAGACCATAACTTTTCTCAGAATAAGGTATACTCAGGTAAGAAGTAGCAAGGGGACCTTGAACAGAGGAGCACATTAAAACCAAGTCGCATATCCTTGAGAGTCGAAAGTCATGAGAATTCCTCAAATGCGTGCCCTTAGAGTGCTGTCTCACTGTAGTATGAAAACCACACTTCTAGTGCTGAATGCACCCCCTCCCCACATAAAGACCCCTGTTCACTGAGCCTGCATAGTGAATGCAGAAAGATACTATGTGTTTCAGATGAAGCAAGCAAAGAGTTAACCATTTGTAGTTGAGAAGGTGTGACTAATAGGTGGAACTAACACCCTGAACCATATAAAGAAGCAGTGTAAGGGTATCCCGGGTGCTGACTCTGTGAGATTACCACCATGTACCCATCTCTGCACAGAGGATAAACAATGCCTCGACCCTGCACTGTGTGTGCATTGGCTTTGCATGCCAGGGAAAGATCCCACTTTTTGGAACGATACTAGCTAAGTGCAAGATCTGGTCTTACATTAACACAAAACTGGAGGGAAATTAATGGAGTAACAAACACCCTGACTGACAAACAACTGAATTACAGTAGATTGATGGGGCCAGCTTCTTTCGTGTTAAGGACCTGTCAGGAATGAGTAGGTGGTCAAAAGAGCAAGTGGCCAAGGATAAGCTGCTCATTTGGAGTCTGCCTGAGGGAGTTCACAGTAAGAAAATCTGAATAATTTAAAGTACCTTCCTCCCTTATTAAAGAAACCCCCCAAGTTTAAGTTTGGGCAACTCTGTTCACTTGTTATGTGCCTTACATTTAATGACATTTTCAGCAGATGAAATATCTTAGAATGTGAGTAGTGTGAGGATTTAAAGAGTAAGGAATGTGTGCAAGAATGGATTGCCTAAATTCAGATGTGAGAGCAGCCTAGGCATATTCAACTAACAGGAGCTTTTATCAGGTTTGAAGCAACTAGCACTGCCAGATTTGTTGCAATAGAAAGCAGTTGGAATGAACTGTGATGTCTCTGCAAAAAGGCCAGAAAAAGAAGTGGTTAGGTGTAAGTTCCAAGTCAATAACTGTTTTCTCTACTGGAAAAAAGTTTGATTTTCTGGAGGAAAAAAAAAAAAAAGAAAAAGTCTGCATTTGACTGTAAGAAGTACAGTTGCTTTTGAATGTACTCTTTATTAACTGTGAGTTGTTTGGTTATGCTTCCCTTATGAGTGACCAAGAAAATAAGGACATTTCTCAACGAAAAATGAAAGTAGAGACCTAAGTGGCTTCACATAAATGCTAACAATAGTAGCAATCAAGATAAAAGAACATAGTCTGGCCAGTGCCTTTTCTCAAGGCAAACCAGCTAACCATTTAAATCCGGCTAAGAACTGTTTAAATGAACAAATAAATGAAATGAGTATTTAAGTAAATGCAAAATCTGTTTTATTGTCCAGTTCTAAGCAATGCAGATGTCTAGAAGAAGGCTTGTCTTCAGTACCTTGTGTTGGAAATTTTTTCTTGGTTCCTTGGAGAAGAGAGGTCTGTCAGTATGATGGATTTTTTAATGCTCTGTGAAGTAGTTTGTTCTCTTGCTCCTTTGTCTTTCGATTGTCCTTGAATTTAAGGTTGTTAAAATAAATGTCTGTGTTTTGCCAACGTCTTTTGCTGAACAAGTAGGGAATGTTTTGTCCATCTTAATAAACAGAGGACACACTGGATTTGTAAAGAACAGGCAAATTGCCACTGTCTGGAAGTTACTGATGTTAGTTTGTGTTCCTCCTCAATTGTCCCCTTTTATTATGGTAGTGGATTACACTCTGTGAAAAATTTCCATAGGTGAAATTACTTATTTGTGAAAACAATGTCAGATGGATTGTTTGGGCATATACATTAGTGATTTAAAAACAAAATGTGTCCATCAGCACAATCAGTTTGGAATAGAAGGTACAGCAAAGATGTCTCTGTTTCCTCCTCCCATGTTTACCTTGTTTGACTTGCTAATTTAATCACTAGCACTAATGGTAGTCAGTGGGAGAGCTGAGTGTCTCCCACTGATGTTGTTAGTTAAAATTTCTCTCTGATTTGAAAGGAAATTATGAAAAAAGACAGCCTGCAACCAAACCCTGAACAGAAATGGTTGGGGGCACTTGGTAAAGCCATTTTCCAGTGGGGCAGGAAAGGTGTTACGCATGTCTGGTGTATGGGTTTAATGAAGAGCTCTTGCAGTAAGAGCTCCTGTATCAGAGTTGTTGTTTTCCCTGAGTAGAGAGGGATGTTTTACCAGTAGTTCATGCATGGCTTTATCACATACAGTTATCTCAAGATAAAAACACATGCCAGTTTTATTACTGTGACATCCTTTGCAATTGGCTTATGACTGTCTCTGATTTGAGTTGCAGCAAAATTGATTTATCTTATATTCTCTACGTGTTTGCTTTAGGAAAAAAAGATTCTGAGGAGTGAAAACAAGGTTTTGCATGACTGTAAGCAGCAGACACTGTTGAACAGCACTGCCTGAACTGAGATATCCACATTAAATATTTTCTTACTTATTCTGCTGCCAATTCAGAGATGAAAACCATATATCACTTGGCTGGAGTTATTTAGTAATAAACATAATAAAGTTGTGAAGTAGTTCTGAATTCGTAACATGGACCAGCGTTAATTTAGTTATTCATCTGTGTAGGAAGGAGTATTGAAATCACCAGCATTGACTTAGAAATAGGATTTTGTTTAGTAAAGAGAGTACATGTATGTGGGAAATGAATTACTTTCATGCCAAGAAACAATATTTTGACTTTAAATAAGGAAACTGATAACCTACAATCCTCCTTTACTTTTTTGTAAGTGTGGGGTTTATTGTTAATTGCTGAGTTATTATATGCTTACAACTTCTATTTTATTTTAGTATTTTCTCAGGACTTACTGGTCATTTCTGATAAAGGCAGGTATACAAAAAATATGAAAATCCAAAGGAGCTGGTGTGGAAAGAGAAGCCTGTGAACTTTCAATGCTGTTCATTGCAAAAATACTCTCTTTTGGGAACCTCACTGGATTTTTGTTTTTCAGAATTGGAATATGAAAACTATAAACATTTGGAATATTTGATAGCCTATGCTGACTGTGCATACTATGCAAGCTCAGTGAACCTCCATATACTTGATAAAACCTCATTTCTTCATGCTTTTTTTCAAGGATCGATGGTTATGCAGGCAAATTTACTAATGTATAATTTAGACCAGTTAGCATATTGTATATATAAAATAATGAATGGACTTTTCTTATTCCTACTGTGAATGATATACATTTCCCTGGTGCTTATCCTGTCACTAATTCCAAAATTTCATGCTAGGAAATGAATTTTAATTATACAATAACTCTTAAGATAGCTGTTGTGTTACTAGTATCCTAGGTTTTGCTTTCTCTATTCTCATTGCAAAAAACCAACAACCAAAATTAAGGGTAAAATTAAATAAGACAATGTAGTTTATATAAAAATGTGTATGGTGTTTATGTGCAACTTGCTCATTCATTTCTCTCATTATTTATTCCATCAATTAATCTTATTAGTAAAATATTAAATAATGTATCTTGATGATTAACTTTGATAACATGATTGGTTCCATTGTTTGTTTCACTATTACTAATTCTACTAGTTCTTATTTCAAATCGTTATCTAAACTGTTTAACGAGGGTGAATCTTGTCCTATTCTAATAGCTAAATGCTTTTCTTCAGGTAAGATATCATAGCTTCTGCAAGCTGTAAAGGTAAAACCAAAGCCAAACAGCATTCTTTGATTTCCAGAGGAAACAGAGCAAATTAATCGCAAAACAGCAGGGTATTTATTTCCCTCTAAAACACATTGACTGATTGCATGGTACTATCCAGATGTGGCTCAGCTGCATTGCAAACTGGATTATCTGGATCAATAGGCTTTGATTTTCCATGTGAATGTATAATTTGGTGTTTGCCAGACTGGTTTGTCTTCTGGGTGGGCATGCAGTTTGGTACAGGAACTGAGGGAGGGAGGCCTCAGCCCTGTGTTGCAGGCACCTGGGGAGTCCACAGACCTTGTGGGAGAGGGTGTCTAAGTGCTTTCATTTAACTGATGCCTCAGCCTTACCATTAATGGGTTCCATTCTGGAAGCAAATGGCTGCGATCTCATTTGTTAGCAGTGTTAGTAGAGCAAGGTTTACTAGCAATGCCTTGAGTTGTCAGGCCCGTTGACATCTTGGTAGCTCCATGATTGCTCTTTATTGCATCAAAAGCCTTGCCTTTCTCACCTTTGCAAATGTAGTGTGGGTTTGGGGTTTTTTTGGTCCTACTGCTCTGTCTCCACTTGCTTTCTGGGTAAGGAAGGAGGAGTTGCCTACCAACTTCAAGAACATCCTTTAGGAAAAGCTTTGGTGGGATGTAACACCCATACAGGTTACAGCTGTAACCTGTATGTAGCAAGGATTCTTACTGTCTTATGAAACATTTTTCACTCCACCAGAACAGGCTGCCCAAAGCCCCATCCAGCCTGGCCTTGAACACTGCCAGGGAGGAGGCAGACACAGCTTCTCTGGGCAGCCTATGCCAGGGCCTCACCGCCCTCACAGGGAAGAATTTCTTCCTTATGTTTAATATAAATCTGCCCTCCTTTTCATCTTGAGGCCATTACCCTTTGTCCTATCACTACCTGCCCTTGCAAAGAATACCCTTCCAGATTTCTGTTGGCCTGCTTTGGGTTGGCTGCAATAAGGTCTCCCTTGGAGCCTTCTCCTCTCCAGGCTGAACAAGCCCAGCTCTCTCAGCTGGGAGAGATGCTCTCATAGGAGAGATACTCTAGCCTTTTTATTGTATGTTTTCCAAACGTAATTTATCTCATCTTGTGCTTGAGTCTCATTGTTTGGAGGGTGATTTGTTACTATTCACATTTTATTTTGTATTTTCTGATTGCATTTGTTGTAGTGATTTGTAAATGGTGATCATACTTCAGAAGATGTATCTGCCCCCTCTGTAAGTGTATTGAAAGCTCAATACTTGAGAGGAGTTTACCAAAGCTATTAGTTTATGAACTTGTAGAACAATAACTGATTTCCATTCTTAGATTGCATATCTGGTCAACCTTGTAGCTCACAAGTCACCTATTCCAGTGCAGTCTTTCCACAAATTAGTCTTCAAAGGTTTGTTTGTTTATACTGATTTGGCCAGGATTTTCAAGAAGCTCATATGTGTCATAATCTGTCATACATATTGGTGACTGCCTAATCAAATTATTCTTGTATTTCCTGAAGAAAAGCATTTTACATACAGCTTGCTTTCTAAAGAAAATTGGTCAGACAGATAACTCAAGGGTCTTTCAAAAGAAACTTTGTCACCAATTCTGTTGGAAAATGAATCAGAAATGTCATTTGTTCCCTCAAGCTGACAGCACTGTAAGAATGTAACTTTAGATTTTTGACTTTCAACATTAATTGCATACAAAAATTTCTAAAAGCACTTATTTCTGGTTTTGGAGATTAAATCAAAGAGGTAATGCAAATCCTATTTACTCTCCCTCTGAACATTTTAGTTCTAGTCTTGCATATTTTCAGAGATTACTGCTTAATATTTTTGTAGTGTTTTGATAATTTATTACTGCTTTCATCCTGAGCACCCCTGTTTTGTCTGAGTACAAGCAGACTTGTCAAGAGGGGGCTACCATGTATTTCTTGGCAGTTTTGTCCTTCAGAAGGCAAAGGCAATACCAGCTCTGCTGTTGCAGAAAGCTAGCAAATAGCTTTACAAGAAGTGCGAGGAGTTGACCAATATTTTCACCTTTTTTTGACCTCTGGAAAGCATGGGCATATCTTTTCTTTATTACAGCATCACCCAGCTTGTAATCCATGGCTTCTGAATACTGAACTGAGGGGAAGGGGTTTCTCTTTTCATTGCTTTTCGGCTGCTTTTTAGTGCCATGCCAGTTGTACCACTGTTACAAACAAAAGCATGCAGAAAGACAAGGAGCTAATTTCCCATTTCAAAAGGATAAAAGTCTCGAGGATCTGTAATTCCTGCATGTCTTCTGAAAACTGAGGGTTGCACAAGGGTGGGAAAGGCAAGGGTTTAGTGGCAGGAGCACAGCTGTAGCGAAGCTCCCCAGTTAATAGCTCTGATTTGCTCCCCCAGGTGTAGATGGGGGCTGCCCAAGTGGGAGAATTGCTTGCTGCTGGCTGTGCCAGGAGGGCAGAATGAAGGAACAAAGGAGACTGAAGATGCGTGTGGAGAGTCTGGGAGAAGTTTGAGGGTTTTTTGATGAAGTGAGGGGATTTTGAATGTGATTTTATGAAAAGCAAAGTTGGACTTCTGTTTTTGGAGACGAATGTCTTTAATCTGGGTAAGTTTCATGATTGCTGTAAATAGGGTTTTGTTTGTAGGCATTTTTTGCCTTTTTGAGTAAGCAGGTTTTTTTATGTGTGTGGTTCTCTCTAAGATGCTTATATGAATTTTAATCTTAGTTTAGCTGTATGACCTGTTTGTGAGTCACTTGGATGTTTTGCTGTAAAGCCTAGCTGAAGGTCAACTTCTTTCAGAATTTATGTGTCAGTGTTTTTATGTCCTGTGAAGATGTATTAGCACCTATTATAAATCCTTTCTGTCCTACTTTTATTTTTAAGACTCTTGTTGTGTCTATACACTACAGTTTGGTAAATAAAAGAGTCAGTATCCATCCTGAGTAAACTCCAAGTAAGGCTCAGTCCTTGCTTTAGAGTTCTGGCACAATGCTAGTATCCTGCCTTCATGGATTAATTTTTTCCCAGTCAGTAACTGGGAGCTTACCTTTTTGATGTGAAAGGTTGAGTTCCTGAAGCAGTTGCTTTGACTAGTAGGTTGTGTGATGTTCAGGTAGGAGTAGTTGATATGTTGTGTGAATACAAGCTGGCAATGCTTCTGCTTCTGAAGTTTCTGAAATGATATTAATATTCCTCCTTTAATTGGTGCCCTCTGATAATTTTGGTATTGTAACTTTCTTGTTCTGGGTAGGCTCTTCTTCTTAACTGTCGAAAGCTTTTAGGTCGAGTGAAAACTTGAGCAAAGGGGTTCTGGGTTTCTTTGGGCCGTTTATGTTGGTTCTGTTCCCTTTGGTGCAGATAACTGTGTTCAGTTCCTGCAGCTCTATGTTTCACCTTGTAACAGTCCACTGTTGAAGTATCCTCTTTAAAGTGTTTACTGAGGTAAGATGATGGCCTCTTTGGAGGGAAGGAATAAAAATTCTAAAATTTTTGTTTATGGAACCCAAATGGAGGCATGTTGTTGGAGCACTCCCAGGTTTTGGATCCCTTTTGAAAGCTCATCTGAAACCTTGGGAGCTTTGAGAGGAGCAGGAGAGTTTGTAGCACTGAGGATTTTTCTGGATGTTATGGTCTAATATGTTGGCCAGACAGCAACTGTAGGGTACCCTTTGTCTTAATGCGCTTGGAATAACCGTGTTGCAAGTTTTCATGGATGAGTGACTGTCTTCTGTTAATGTGAAAATGCCACCTGTAAGTGTTCATTTCTCTGTTTAGGTAAACAGACCCCACAGGAGGTAATGTAGCTTGGCAGAGATGGAAGAAGACAAGGCTTCTGCCTTCTCCAGTCTCTGTTTTTACTTTAGGGGTCTCTGTCTCTACTCTTTCATCTATGGCATGCAGCTGAGGTATGTGGTGGTAATAGATGGCATACTGCACTCACATGCCAAGAGGAGTGTGAAAGTAAATCTTACATCCCAGAATGGTAATAAATAGCTAAAAAATGATACTTTAATTTTTGAAGCAAAGCTTTAATAAGATTGGCTTTGTCTGAACATTTAATTCCAGAAGACAAGAGAACCTAAACCTTTCTGAATTTTAGACTATTTGCAAAATTTTTATGTGCCAAAATAGCAGTGCTTGGGGCTCTTATTTTGATTTTGTTTGTTTGTTGTTTTGAAAATATCATAAAAACCTCTCTTCCCACCCCTTAAAATGTCCAGACAGGGAAATCAGGGAAATCAGTCCTGTTGTGTCAACAAGCTGATTCTTTGTGGAAAATGTAATGAATTGCTAAAGCAATGGTAACTGCTAAATGTTTTCCCTCTTTGCAAGGACTTTTCAGATCTACTGATTAAAAAGTTCTGACAGTGGTGATGATATAGTTATTTGTCATGGCGGCAACTGAAAATAATGCATAGGAGTTCATGTAGAAATTATAATGTATTGCTGTAACACTTGGATAGCTCAAGTGAAGAAGTAATAGGGGGATAATTGACAGAAAGTGATGCAAGTAATCTCAATCTCATTCTAGTCTTGAAGTCTGTCAGTAGAGATGTTTAAAAAGTAGAATTTATGACCTGTGGGAAATTTGAACAGTTGAGCTACAAAGCATATTAAAATCCTATAAAGGATGAAAAGGCAAAGCAATGAATATTTTCACATAATGAAAAGTTTCCAGAACTATGTAACTACAAACTAGGAGAAAAAACTCTTTGCATTTAAAGTGTTTTAAATATTTAAGTGATTTTGTATATTAACATAAATTTCCATACTGGAAATAGCATTTCAGAATTAAAATTATTCTTCATGTTCTTCTTCCTCAATTCTGCCTACAAAAGCAGGCTTGTATTGAGTATTTTCTCAGATTAACTTTTTTAAAGCTTAATAATTTTTGTTGTCTTGTTTCTGTCCTTATTTTAACACGTGGAGTATCAGTAGTTCCTTCTGGTAACACCACCATATCATAGGATTGAATTGTAGGGGTTGGAAGGGTCCTCGAGAGATCCAACTCCCCCTGCCAAAGCAGTTCTCTAGGACATATCACTCAGGCATCCACACGGGTCTTGAATATCTCCAGAGAAGGAGACTCCACCACCTCCCTGGGCAGCCTGTCCCAGGGCTCTGTCACCCTCACTGTGAAAAAGTATTTCCGCATGTTGGTGCGGAACTCCCTGTGCTCCAACTTGCAGCCATTGCCCCTTGTCCTGTCACCACAGACCACTGAAAAGGGGCTGGCTGATTCCCCTGCATCCCCTGCTTAAGATAATTATAGGCTTTAATTAGGTCCCCCCCTTAGTCTTCTCTTCTCAAGGCTGAACAGTCCCAACTTACTCAGCCTTTCCTCATAGGGGAGATGCTCCAGGTCCTTAATCATCTTCGTAGCCCTATGTTCTGTTTCTGTGTAAAACTATGATCTGTTTCTGTGTAAAACTTGAAGATGCTAAAAAAAAACCCAAACAACCAAACCCCAAACCTGTCCTTACAAAATTGTAGAAGACTAAGATGACATTAGAATTATCTCTCTGTGTCTGCAATTTTCTTACAGTTCAAGCAGGGGTCTTGGGTTCTTTGAAGTCCTAATTGGTTTTTGTGTCCCTGTGGATGGCTTGGAAGATGGGTATAGCTTAAGTTTATAATTTAGTGTATAGTGGCATAGGTATAGGATGTGTAGGGCTGACTGTTTTTTTCCCCTCAGGCTGGCTTTATGAACTGGTCAGGCTATGTTAGGATTGTTCCTGTGAGGATGTGTGACAATGAAATGATCTATAGTACCTTTGGTGCTCTTGTTCTTATATTGCAGAAATGGTGCTCGTTACAGCTGTGCTTTGAAAACAAGAAAGGTGATGATTGCTATACTAGTGTTTAACGAGCCAAGGATAAGTCAAGGGTATGGTAAGAAGAGCAAAGGAGGGAGGAGATACAAACCAAAAATAAGTCATCAAGATAAAATATGTTTATAACCTGAGACATGAAGCTGTGCATCTCGATATAAGGATTTAGCAATTAAAACTAAAACAACGTCCACATGTACCTGAGTGATGAAAAAGGTGATGAGGAATTTGCAAAAAAAATCAGAAGGCTTGACTTTACTTTAAAATTATTTGGAGTCAACTTATGGAAGACTGAAAGATATCCAAATCCTGATATATTTATTCATAGGGGTACCTCAAAGCAATGAGTTTGTGTCTAAATGACAGGAAAAGGGGTCGCTCTTGAATCTAATTTTGATTAGTTATTTTCTTACGTGAATCATAAACCACAAATATTCCCACAGCATCAAGCAATTCATGTTCAGAGAGCTTGAAGTGGAATAGAGTAGAATATATGTTTTAACACTAAAATTACACACTGTGCTAGTAGTATATCCTCTGCCAGTATTTATTTCTAGTTTCACTTTCATTAATTTTTGCACGCTTTCTAGATTAGTGGCTCTACTGTTATTTGAGAAGAGACAACGTTATTTTGATAATTGGCTGTTCAATGTCCAGCCATGCTGAAATAGATTTTGGGTTGTCCATCTCTCTTCTTTCATAAAGTATACTGGAGTTGGGAAACATACTATTCACCTGAAATGTAACTCTGCTTCATGGCAATTCTTTACCTAAACATAGCAAAAGTTTATCTCAAAGGCTGGTGGTTGTTGTTGATTTTTAGATTTAATCATATATGAAAAATCTCAGACTGAAGTTCTCTTAATATGTTAGTGACATCTGGCATTTCAGTGAATTATTTATTGAATGAATATTGAATTATTCAGCGAAATATTATTTATTACCTTTCTTATGTCATGTAAGGACCCATTTATAATTTTCATGCATGCAGACTAAGTAAGATTTAGCAAACTTTCTTAGGGTTAAAGGAAAAAATAGATTTGGGGGCCAACCTTTCAAACTACTTCATTTTGAACACTTGTAATCATAGAATGAATTGGAAGGGACGTGAAAGGATCGAGTCCAGCTCCTTGAGGGGGACATGCTTCACAGTATTCACCTCAAGCATAGCTTCCTGGTTGAAAATAAATATGGCAAGTGGGATCCAGTTTTAAAAAGATACCTTAAATAGGAACATGCTCTCTAAATACACAAAATGCAGCTGTAGGTCTATTTCTTGTTTAAAGGTTTCATGAAGCACGTAGTTTTAAAGCAAATGACTCAAACTTCAAACTGTCAGCCAGTGCTTGTGGCCAGAAGCAGCATGGTGTAAAGACTTAATTTTGAAAATACAGACACGATTTTCTTTCATATGGTCTAAAAATTACTTTGTTTTACAGCAGAGTTGAAAAGGAATCTAGATCCTAAAATGTGAAAGGAAAAATAGGGGGGTTTAAGTTCACTGTTCATTTCAGAGTGAATGCAATATTCTCATGTCACTTGATATAAACACGCATTTTTATTTTGCCAAAAAGCAGAACTATTATTTTATTGAAATCCACTTTTCTTTCTCATGTGGTCACTAAATGACAGAAGAATTACTAGGCTCTGGGTTGCTTTGCCATAATAATCAGAGGAGACTGGTTTTACTGGTAAAACAGTAGCTTGTGTGTCCTACTCTGGGATTTCTTGAAGAAATTTCTGAAAAGCTTCAAAGACTTACTGGTCTGCAGTTTCACACTTGGTCCATTATAAGCACATTCCTAAGAAGACTGAACAAACCCAACCTGAATAGCACATTTTGAGCAGGTTTTTATGCTATTGAGGTTATGACAACATTTCTATTTACTTTATTGGTACCAGAATGTGTTTGTTTCATCTAGAATTTGAGAGAACTCTGTCTTATTACAGTATCACAATAACTTGCATTTCAAATAAACATCAACAGATGGATTTATTGTCAGACTAATAACAAAATAAATACATTCTTGGATGTTTCTGACAGTGAAAATTTGCTCAGTGTTCAGTTGGAAATGGAATCTTTCCAGTCAGTGGTTTTAACTTTTTTACTGACAAACTCAGTACTGGTACTGTGAATATATCCCCACGTACTACAAGTGTTAAGTAATTTTTTTTGGCATTTAGCACATAGCAGGAGTTAAGCTCCTGTGTAGCAACTACCTCATCTTTATTTATCAAACACTGTGTAGTAATCCATTTAAGTAATGTGAAAAAGCAGATGACGTGGCACAGAAGGACCAATTGGAGACCATGCTGACCTGATGCCATGCAGCATTCTTACTGCCCAGTGCAAAGTTGCGAAGACCACCGATGATGCCCATAAATATATTTGATCAAGTTTTCCAGGCTTGCTGTCAACACTGCTCAAAAGAGGAGACAAATGACCTTGAGAATAAAGTCCACCTCAGACCCTGCTTCTATTATGGGTGCTTGTGCTGCTGCTCCAATGGAGTCAGCTTGGATATGTTTCCAAGAAGTAGACAATCTGGTGTTTGGATGGGGGGGTTGTGTGGTGGTGTTCCCCAATGTGCGATAGGATAGATCTTCATGTAGGGTTTTTAATTTTTTACACTATTTTACTGCAGAATAATGCCAGCAATTTTTCCAGGTGTTACAGCTTACTCCATGCTGGGCTTCAGTGTTGTTTATTAGGCATTCTGAATGTGTAAAACTAATTTAGAACTGGATCCCAAAGGGCAATTAGGCTTAGAATTAGCTTGTTGCATTTCTGCATTTGCATCTGAGTGAACTGCAAGAGCTAAATCTCCTCCATGCAGGAGCTAAGTAAAAATGGTGTTGCTTTGCCAGCTGTGGCAATCCAGTGTGGGATGTAGATGTTCCTGATGTGTATTTTTGTGGTCTTACTCCTGAAGAGCTTCTGTGTCTTTCTCCTATCACTTACCAGTTATATCTGCAAACACTCACCAGCTATAGCTACCCAGTCTAATCATAAGGCTTCCACCTCTTCAGTGGTTAATGGTGGTGGTGAGGACTTCTGTAGCAGCTGGTGGGCATTAAGCATGTAACCTTTGTTAGGTGTCAGTGAGGTTTCCATGCTCTGCTGGTTGTGACTTTCTCCAAGACCAGCAGCCTCTGTTGCTAAGATTACCAGAGAAGACAAAACTGGCAGCAGCAGCAGCATCTGCTGCTCTTCATTAGAGCAATGCTGCCTTTGAGAACAGATTTGGATGGAAGAAGGTAGCCTTACTACGTGCTTGTTATGCTCTGAGCTGCTAGCATTGCTAGGCAGCAGTTGGATATGCAGTAATTTGGAGGGGGTGGGAGGTACATTGGATTGCAACACAGTTTATTCAGTGCTGGGTCCGGCCCTTTTCTGGTGTTGAGGTCTGTAGCTGCTGTCACTGGGCACCATCTAGGTAGCAGAGTAGTGATCAGCTGCATCCTCAACAGGAAATAATACATAGCTTTATCTTGCACCGTATCCTAGAGACTTTTGTTCTGCTGTGAGAGCTGTGTCTGGCAGCTCCATCTTGGGCTTCAAGAGCTCGCTGATAACATGAAGTCTGTCGGATTGTGCCCGCTCTCCCCCTGGCCTTACCACCCTCCCCTGGGCTACAAGCAATCGTTTAAGCTTCAGGTTCAGTGACAGCAGTACATCGTGCTGCCTCTACACCACCGTGCCAGCTCTACTAAAGCCTTTTTATTGTATTAAAAAATTTAAACATGGGGAACTTGAGCTGCCATTTAGAGCTTATTGAATTTAAGTAATAAAGGATTCATAGCTTAATAAATTTCCATTTGCCTTGGACTTTACGATATGACATAAAGACAAGCTTGGAAGATGTACTGAACTGCTGAAATCAATTGGGATTAAATGTAAAGAGTGAGTCATTGATTCAGAATGTCAGTTTCTCACCACCTGATAAACTTTAATTTGCTTTTCTGTTGTTTTGTCTGCAAATGATCAATATTTAGAATATCAGTCTAACTGTGCTGCTTTAAAAGATACATGTTTTCTTAAGGGATTCAAGCTTGGTTTTGTCATAGTGGTCCTTAACCATTTGATTTAGTGTATCTGTTTAATGCCTAAAATTAGTATTTAAATATGCACAGTGATTTCTAAAGACACCTGAAGAACTGTTAAGCCCCTTTGGGAGGCTGCTGTAGAAAAGACATAATAAACTAGGTAAGAGGGGTGCAAAACATCAATCTCTTGTTCCCAGCAAGCCAATATCAGAGCATCCTTCATGTTTTAGTGACATTTATGAAATAGTGTGTTTGTGTTTGAGACACTGTCACTGAGAGTTCATTTGGAATTGCTCGTTTAGGACTTTCTGTCCATTAGTTGTCTTCCACTACAGCTGGAAGCCCACATGTTGCCTTAGATGTCACAACTGAGAGCTGTTTGTTTTGTCAATGACCGTACCCTCAGCACAGTGCAGAATGGCAGTCTTGTGTATATAAAGACAACATCAAAATCTTGTTTCAGAGGTTAGCAGTGGTGCTATTTGTAGAGAGGTCAACAACGCTTTGAAAGAGAAATGCTAAAATTTAAAAAATGATTGAGTATAAAAAGTTGAAAGAATGTTTTTTTCAGGACAGCTATGTTTCCATCTTTCTTTAAACTTCCTGAAGAATTATCATCAAGGATTTCTTGGAATGGAAAGGGAACACTGAGGGCAAACACTTGTGTTCTGTTACCACTAATATTCACCTTCCTTGTAGGAAATGTTTTTCAACTACTTTCTGTATCTATTAAATCTATCTTATTTTGTCTTTCTGGATACTATATGGATGTTAAATGGCTTTCCAGCTGTTTTCAAAATATGACATTGGCTTTCTGGCTCATCACATGCTTTTATAATTTTGTTTCTCTCAAATAAGCTAAGGCATACTTATATTTCTTTGCTTTTTTTTTAAATTAAGGACAGTATATTAACGATTATTTCAATATTCAAAAGGTTTTTTAAAATATAGGAAAATAGTCTGTATCAAAAAAGGAGAATGTTAACGTGAGAGTTTTACTTTAAACTTTAGTTGTAAATATTTTACTGTAAAATTATTAAAATGGCAGTAGTCTTACAAGACAACACTTGCACATTTAGAATCAAAACATCTAAAAAGCAATTAGTGGTATTTTAGTAAAATAAATTCCAACTGTCAACACTCTGTTTTCAGTATAGAGAAACAAAGTGCTGTATGACCTATGTGCTTCAGCCCTAATTACTGATAGGTACTGGTATGCATGCTTCAGGAAAAAGAAAACTCACAGCTTAATATTCTGCAGTATAGTAACTGTAAAGGAAGGAAACCCCCTATTTGAATATTTTACTTGCAGTTATTTTCTTTCTCTTAAACTTGTGTGCTGTAAGAGCGTTTAGTGTTATGTGCCTTTATGTTCTTTGGTAATACAATGTTTCAAGTCACTTAATTTCTCACCGAAATGTTAAATATAATAGTCCTTAATAAAGTCTCGGCTAGAGAGTTTATTTTTTCCCAAGGAACTGGAAAATTGCTTTACTGCTAATACAAGTCCTAGGTAGGTATTAAGGAGGAGTTAGTGCCACCTGAAACCTCTCTTGGCTACACTTCTAATTGCACTTCATTTGTTTGATGGTATTTGTATTTTTAAGCTTGTTATGATGAAGCTTCAAAGAGAGGTGTAATCTTCCAATGCACGTAACTTGAATAGTCTTTAACTGGTATCTTCTGCTTTTTATCTGTGTTTTCCTCATGCATTTACTATACATGCTATGCATTTACCTCAGCTCTTTGTATACAGTCTTTATTCCCCAGTCCAGTTTGTAAAACAGGTTGCAGAAAAGGATAGGATTTTGTTATTACTGCATGATATATTGAGGATCAACAGTTGTCTGCAGTGGTGGTACCTTCCCCAGGGTGTAAGGCAAAGGGCAAAAGTGACACCAACTGACTCTCAGTAAGAGTCTCCACTCTTCTTTGGTGTAATTTAACTGGTTATTGATGCAAGTTGATAGGGCAGTTACACAATTGATGACAAGAGTAATGGTTTTTTTGTTATCACAAAACATCAACTATGAATGTTTATTTTTTAATATTAGCCAAAGAGAGATAAGCGCAGTCTTTGGTTAAGTCCCTAAGGTAAGATAATGGAAGCACAGGAGACATCAGTATCAGTAAATTAAACATGCTTGGGGATGTTTGTTGGAATAACTTGCAGCTACTTTGGAGCCTTGCCTCCAAGAGAGGGTCACTGCAAACTGCATGTTAAATCAGTCTGTGGAAGGGTTTAATACTTAGCTCTGGAAATTGTGACTGGTGATTGTCTGGGGAAGCCTTTGGCTGTATGCAAAACATGAAAGGGGCCATTTCAATAACTTGTTAGTACTATCTAATAGTACAATATATTGTCTAATAAAAATGTGATTAATACAAATAGCTCAATCACGTGTAAGTGCCCGGCCACTTCATTTCCTGGTTTAGTAGTTATCGTGGCTGTTGAAAAGATTTTCTGCATTTAAGCTTTTTTGAAGAAGCTCATTTTATTGACTGATTGATAAGGGAAGTGCTTGCTGTACTGAAAAGTACATTAAATGAGTTACAGACAACTAACAGCCCATCTGAAAGGGACCAAGAAAAGGGGCTGAAGCATATGGCATACAAGGAGCAGCTGGAGTGTAGGGCTTCATCTTGGAGCAGAGAAGACTCAGGGGACCCTATTGCAGCCTTTTCCCAGGTAAGGAGAGGCTGTAGAACAGGAAAGTGGCAATGGCCAAAGCCTGTGATGATGAAATTTTAATTGAACAAGAAATTTCTTTTGCCATCAAAATCTAGAGCAGGTGTCAAGGGAGGTGTTTAGATGCCCATTCTCAGAGATAAGCTGGGCAAGGTCCCAGGCACACTGATCTGAACTTGCTGCATGCTCTGCTGGGTAGAAAAGGTGGGAATAGGTGACCTCCTAATGCCCCCTCCAGTCTTCAGTTTTTTGCCCCTGTGTTCATGAAGACCATGGCTGGCTGTTTATTTTTGGGTTTTGTTTTTTTGGTTTGGTTGAGGGGTTTTTTCCTCAGCATAGTGAACTTTGTAAGAAGCCATGAGAGAACTGTTAACTCAGTATACTACTAGCAGGTTGCAGAGATGGAGGATAGCTGTATCGTATTAAAAAAAATCATTTGGTGCAAGAAGTAACCTGCTTGAGGCTTGGCCTAAGTTATGCTTAGTAGGCTTTAAGCAAGCAAAGCAGGCACATAGTGTGAGTAACCTGTAAAACTAGGTAGTGTTATGCATGCTCCGTGCTGAAGACCCATGTATGTGTGTATGGGTCCTAGTGCTTCAAACTGAAAACTTGAGTAAGGAGCAACACGCTGTGCAAACTGTTTTGGTGTACTCGTTCTGAATTTTGTGTTGCAAGATGATACAACAAGAATCTTAGGAAGAGATATTTCTATAGCTATGACTACTGTTCATGGTTACGGATGCTTTAGTCGAAAGAAAAAATCCCAAGGCAGTACTAATTACTCCTTTTCTATTATGTTTATAAAGTGCATTTTACCTTCTGTAATTAATACTGAAAATAGAATTATTAAAGCTAATTTCAGATTTGTATAAACTGTCATATGTAAAGCATACCTTCTGTGTTTCTTTAGGTGAATGTCTCTAGTCAAGTGTTTTCCTATTCAGTTAAGTGTCAAACAAGCAGAAGGGACTTTTTTTTTTACCTTGCTTTGAACAGGTATACTTCTAAAACATATGTGTCAGTGTGCTGTTTTATCACAATATATTTGCTTTTAAGATGCTACCAGAACCGCCCATCCTTTAGTTGTGAACCATGACCATATTCCATGCTGAGGAATATATACACAAGGCCACTTTACAAAGAGCACATGCTTCTAAAAAGCACTGTTTTATTTTTTTGTGGGAGATATCTGGATAACTGTCAGCAGGCGTGTGGCATGACAGAACTTTGAGTCACAAGTGTATCTCATGTGTTCACCCCCATCCCAGATTGCTTTCAATATAAACTCCTATTCTTTGTAAAAAGTTCTTAACACTTGCAGTGTGGGGGGTTTTTTTGTTATCTTTCTACACAGATAAATAACCACTGACTTGTAACTGTAATGAAAAGTCTTGAAGTAAGATTTAAATAACTAAAAGGAAGTTATTCTAGGTTTATTTCCTAAGGGCTTCTTCGTGCTGTGGATTTGCTTATACTGGGGAATAAGGAATGCAAGTGACATATTTCTTTTACCATTTTACAATTTGAATGTCATTGCTAAAGACAGATTTTGTTTTTCATTACTCATGCGATTTCCATAATCAGAGGAAGCTGTTCCAGAATTGTAACTCTGTCAGCAGCAGCATACGAAGATGATCAGTGGGGAAGTACAGACATGAAACGGTGCGGGGAAATTCAAACACCCATTGAGAAATCCTAGTTATGGCTCATCTCGTCTTCTAGATTGTGTTCAGGAGCAGTTCTTTTAAATAAGGGATTGATAGAGACATTTTGTCATTCTGCAGTGCTCTAGTTTGTGCCTTGCATTTTATTATGAAATCTACATCAAATGTATCTTGGAAGTGCTGGTTGTGATTTGCCACTGGGAAGTACCATTTGAATAAACTGGAAATAAATAAGGAGGTAAAGTATATTTCTGTTGGAACAGAAATTAATGGCATGGACTTTTGCTGCAGCTAATAGACTTGGTCGTAATATCAGAGACTTTTGCTTGTAGGAGAGATAAAGGAGGGAAGAGACAAGGTCTGACCGGCAAGTGAAGTAAAATGTTTATTTTTTTAATAAATACACTTTTGAAGAGAAAGGTGTGACTGAACTCTTTCTCTGGAAGAGCTGAAAAGTAAACATGTTCTAAGAAAATAAATAAAAAGGATGTTTCTCATGATGTAATCTGTAATGACTGTGTATGAGTACTGAGTGTGAGCTGACTAGGATTTTTTAAGACAGTAACAGAACTAATCAAGTATTTCCTATTGAAAGCAGTGATACGTGTGTTCTGTGGGATCAGAAACAGAACTGGGGCACAAGCATCACTTCATGAACACTAGATAACCCTTGTTCCGTAAAGGTTTGGGTTTTGGTTTTGTTTTTTTTCTACTTGGGTGATAAAAAAAACAGGCCCATTGATTTTTATTTTTTAAAATTTATTTTAATCTACTTGATACTTTACAGAAATCCCATAGCTAATTTAAACATGGGTTTTCTTTTAATTCAGAGCAAAACTAAAAAAATCCTGAAAATTAGAATTTTTGTCTCGTATTCTCAAAGCAGGAAGGGTTTGCTTTGCAGTGGGACTTGAAGCCTCTTCACTTCGGCAAATTCTACTCAAGTTTTGAGATGAGCTTCATGGCCCTTTTGAGAACTTCAATCAGGCTCTTCTGGGTACTTGTGTACAGGTATGAATATTAGTCTGTGGCAATATTGGAATCTAATGCACTATAATTGTGCAAAAAATTACAAATGTGCATTTTGAAAAATAGTATGCCCTCCAAAGTAATGGCTTACTTAAAACACGTGCTGTATGTTTTTTGTGTTAACTGCTGTCACAGCACTCCCATCAGTGTCCTATCAGGTTTGTTCTCCTTCCCTGCCTGCCTCTGCAGGGCTCAGAATGCTGAACTTTGCTTCTGTTGCCCAGTTCATTTAGCCTGTAGACGTGTAGAATTTAATTCTAAAGCTAGATGAGAATATGAGACAAAACTTTGATAATACTATCAAATTTTAATAATGAAATTAAATTTACAATATCTCAACATAAATATTTTATCATCTGTGTTGCATAACTTGCTGAATAAAGTAAGTCATTAGTGTCAGGACATGAATACAGATGAAACGCCCAATTCTGTAGAAGGTTTTATTAATGGTGAGGACACATTCCAAATTAATTGAATTGTTAGATCATAGGACATTAGCCAGCTCTACAAAGCAGCCTTATCCTTGTGATTGTGAGAAATGCAGAATATTCTTTACCAAGGCTAATAAAAAAGGATCACCAGTTTGAATCTGAAATGAATTAACATAAGAGAAAGACTAATCAACCATTCCGGTCTTGAAAAAGGAGAACAGACTTTCAGAAGTGAAAGGCAAACTGAGATGGTTTTGGCTTTGAGATTGCAGGGCCTCTTTATTTTGGGGGGAGACATGCATGTTATAGCAGAAAATCTTTGTACACCAACCGAAGATCTGTAGGTGCAGAAGCACGCATGTATCTATAGTTACTACATATAAGTAGTGAATTTGGAATGATTCTTACAAGTTGCATTCTCAGATTTGTTCTATTTTTGATGTATCTGTTTAAAACAAATTAAACTTTTTTAGATATTTGATAACCTGAAATTCCTAAATATTCTATCACTTTTTTCAAAAGCTCAACTGACTACACTGTTGCTTGGATTTTTCTTGCTTTTCCATTGCTATTTAACTTGTCACTTTCTATCTCTTTGTGTACACTTATGGCCCAAATCAAACATCTCTATACTTCCTGACTGACAGCCTGAAACTTTCTGCTATTTGTAAAGCGAGAGCTAGAGCCTGGAGAGGTTAAATATATTGCCCAGTTGTTCCAGAGAAATTTGGCAGCACAAGCGGTACTATCTGTATTTCCTAAACAGTCATTGGGCACTTCAATCCCAAATGATTGTTCCAGCTTTCAGCGGGTTGCTGTTTTGCTGTAGCCCTCACTGCAATACAGAATGAGAGGATGTGACACCTAATCTGTCTTCTAGTATAATGTTTTTGAATTTCTGCAACTCAAAACTCTCCCGTCAGAAAACATCGTGGCTGCACTCCATCTTTCTCTCCCAGTTTTACAAAACTTGGGTGAGACATTTTTAAAGTTTTAAGTAATGAAAAAGCATATGCTATAAGAATGGCATTAATTACACTATAAGAATTGTATGCCTCTTGGATTTGAATTATAATCTCTATATTGGTGGGGTGAGGAGTATAAATTATTTTGAATGGGAAGAAGTGTAAGTGAAAATCCAGGTAAATTCTGTGGGTTTCTTTCTTTCAAAGAAAGCTTTGCATTTGGTTTTGAGAGACCTACTTGCTGTGTTAAGGGAAGTTGCAGGCAAGCGCTAACACACGCACACCCACCTCTGCTCCAGGCAAATCCCTGACAAAATGGTAAATATTCATTCTTAATACTGAGGTTTTTTCAGTGTGCTTTAACATACATGCATAAACAAGAATTTTCACAAAATGAAAATATTTTAAACTCTAATACATAACTTTTAAATGAAAGTATCTTTACCTTTTTCCCAGTCTTCATCAGGATATTGATGCCTCAGTTTAGTTCCATAGCGCAGAATATACAATTGTGGTTTTCTTATGTTTTCTGAATTTGAATTCTTGCAGGTCTGCAAGATTAGTCCTGCCTAGTATGCTGAAGTTAAGAAAGTTCTGTTTAGATGGCCTGTCTTAAATTTGCATTTTTATCAGTCTGATTCTATTATGGAGAGTAAGTAATGTTAATTTCCAAAGGGGGAAAAATAAAAGTGTAATCTTGTATTAAAATCTGATCCAGCTTGTGGAAATAAGGGTTGAATGAGTTGCAACCGTAGGGTCTGCAAAGTAGAGCTGCAATCCTCTTTGAGCTAACCTTCATCTTAACCTTCACAGATGGAGCTCAGTGAGTTAAAAACCCAAAACTTTATTACCCGTGCCCAGTAGAGTAAAGGTTGTTTTTCTTTCTCTGGCAATATTAATGATTTTCAGCTGACTGCATTTTAATTAAAAACACCAGGTAGCCTCTTGGCTCAGCACAGGGGAATGCTGGTGTTGAGCATCTGCGGGCGCTACCTGTGTGCGCACACGTGGAGCCTGGGCAGCCGAAGGGAGAGACACATCTTTGTGTAAGGAAGCCCTACTCTCTCTTTTTTTTTTTTTTTTTTTGGGGGGGGTGGAGGAGGTTATTTCAGTTACTGCAGGAAGGCTGTCAGAGATATATTCCTGAGCTAAAGACAGAAAATGAGCAAGTTATTACTGAAGCAAGTGCTGTGGTACAATCATGGAACATTCTCGTGCAGCATATGAGCAAACGTATGTTTGTTCATGCAAACTGTCCTTGTGCATACAAACACGTGCTAACTCTTTTCACCCTCATCAACAGTGAAATGCCACAGAAAATAGGGTTGATCTTTTAAGCAAACTGTTCTCTGGATGCTGTGTGCACACAGAAGTGAGACTTGAAATGATGTTCTCACTCTGGAAAGTTCTCCAACATGCACAGAATGTTAAGGCTAAGGCTGCATGGTGCAAAATACAGAAAGGGAAGGCGAAAGCAATAGTTGTGCTAGTCTGAAAATATTTATCAGTTCGATGTCCCTTAGATGCTTTTCAAACCACCTCTACCTACAAAGTTGCACATGAAAGTATAAGACAAAAATATGGAGTATGGTTTTTCTGTTCAGAATAATAGAGCCAGAATGGATCAGACTCTTTTAGTTGCAAATATACCTGGAAAACAACTCTCTGAATTAGAACATCCTATTTTGGTTGTGTTTGCTATTTTATAAAGATGCTTTCACTAAAACTATTAATGTGAATTGAAAGAAATATGAGAAAAGATGTTCCTGGGACCTTCCTGCAGGACTATTCATCTTTGCTTAGCCAGGTCAATAAGGGCAGGCTTGGAAAACCACGAGATTCAACTAGGTATGTAACTATTTCTCCCATTGAGCCATATCAAGGCTCTTGTATACCATTGTCCCCCATTTGTGTATTAGTTTTGAATTGTAATTTTGATGTGATGGGGAGCCCTTGAAAAAACTTATCAACTTGTCTGTATCTTTGTGAGATAGCTGGAGAATATTCTGGAGCTGTATTGCTGTCTGTTCACCCTGTTCTTAAATTTTTCTATGAACCTATTTTCCATTGCTAGAGATAGGATGCTGAAGCAAATGGGGCTTTGCACTGTATCTAGAAGCTGACCTTGCCTTTTCCCCTGCCCCCAGTTATTTTACTGGTTTCTCCTTGCTCTGCAGTGTTTAAAACTGTTGGCAAAGTCTGTCCTCTTGTAACACTAACAATGTTTGCTTGTACTTTGGGGAGTTTACTGAGGTGTCATTTCCCCACCACTACCCGCCCCATTCTTTACAAAGCTTTTTGTTATAAAAATCTTAGGGGTACCAGCTATTAAAAAAATAAGGAAGTATCCAATATTCAAAAACACCATTATGCTAACTTAGCACTTTCTTTCCATTAAAATTATCTGACATTGACAAACAGATCCAGGTGATGCTTTTTTTCTAATATACGTTTTTATGGGGTTTTTTTTAATGTTACTAAAGCAAGCTCAATGGGTAAAAGCAGGTTAGTGCCGTCGTTTGGATTTGGGATGAGAATGATGTTGATAACACACTGATTTTAGTTGCTGCCAAGCAGTCAAAGACTTTTCAGCTTTTCATGCTGCCCTGCCAATAAGAAGGTGGGGAGCAGCCCTGCCAATAAGAAGGTGGGGAGCATCCAAGAAGCTGGGAGGAGACACAGCTGGGACAGCTGACCCAAACTGCCCAAAGGCATATTCCGTATCATATGATGTATGTAACATCATATGGTATGGAATGTGTGTAACTGGGTTTTGGCTGGGCAGAGAGGCAGCTCAGGAACTAGCTGAGCATTGGCTTCATGTGGCAAGAAATTGTGCTGTTCATCACTTGTTTTGTATATTCTATTATTATTAATCTTCTGTCCTATTAAACTGTTTTTATCCCAACTCACAAGTCTTAAATGGCACCACCCTCCATCACCCTTCTCTCCCCCATTCCACTGGTGGCAGGAAGGGGTGAGCAAATGACTGCGGTTGTTTTAGTTGCCTGCTGGGCTAAACCACAACAGATAATACACTTATTTTTTAGTTTGTATTTGACATAGATGTTGTTGGAAAATATTTTAAAGTAGCTGCTCTCACACTGAAGTCATCTGGCAGGACATCAGTTTCTCACTATGTCTGTTCAAGGTTGAAGAAATATCTCTTTGGAATCTGTATGCAGAATAGCAGCCCTTTTAACTCTTCAAGCTTTGAATAATTATACCTTAGGATGTGTAAAATACTTTGTTTCTTATGTTTGCTAGTTATTTTCTCCTCCAAAGTATTTTCCGTTAAAAATCTTCTGCGGTATTTCCCAAACTATTTCTGCTTACAAAAAAAAATTTCAGCCTGTGAGAGAATTTGTAGGATTTGTGACCTATAGTTGCATAAACTACTCCTGCTGGGATGAGGAATGTAATCATAAGAAGACTTTGTGTTATAACCCATATTTTGAGAATAAGAAGTATTCCTTCACTACTTGTTTTTCATCTTGGGTTTTTGTGGACATCAGTGTTCCCTCCATTAAAGGTTCTCTTATAAATCTCTACTAAGATTAAAATACCTCAGACTAAGATTAAAATATAGTTGTGTAATACACTTTCTATTTAGAGTAGGAAAAAACTAAATGGCATAAGCCTCCTGATTAAAAAAGTTAAAAATTGAGGTGCTGCCTAGAATTGACTCTTAGTGCTCCTATGATGTTTATTTTTTCTTAATACAGGCTTCCCCCCCAATAAAGTTATATCAAAGATTATGGGGCACTCTGTCTCTCTTAAGAAGAATAGCTGTTTGAAAATAAAATGGGGAAAGTAAGCAAAAACTGAGTGAAAAAGCTAAGAGAACAGGCTCATGGGGCATAGTTTGTATTAAATATTGCACACAGTGCTGTCGATTCATCATGCTTTGCAGTATAACTTTTGGGATTCTGGTAGGGCATTCCAGCAGAGCAGGGATTTTTTTTAAAGGCCAAATATTCTGTGGAAAAAATGTGAGTTAAATTTCTGGGAAAAGTAAGAACCAAAGGAGTCTACTCACCTCTGTTTCCAGCAAAGTTTTACTTGACAGTGCTATTTAAAATAGGGTAGCTTCTAGGTAGATGTATCATTCAGTTCTAAGTGCCTCCTAATTTCAGCAAGGCAAGTTCTGTCAACATAACTAAGTGTACAAAGAGCTTCTGCATACTAGAGCTACTAAGTTTTTATTTTGTCTTTAGCTGTTACATTTTGTCCAGGCTTTTTTCTCCTACTGTGTTCACAATATATTGTTCTAGATTTCAGCAGGTCACATGTAAGATAATCTTACACCTTCAATTTCAAAGATGTCAAATGTGCTGTTCCTAATTAAGCCTCTTTTTTGGTCACTTTTCTAGCTCTGTGTTTAAGCTTCCCAACAGAGCCCTTGAATCACCTGACCTGACTCTAGAGCTGTTTTATTTACAGACACCAGGGGTTTTGTTCAGTTTTTTTATTTTATTTTACTGTTATGTTCACTACATTGACTGTCATCTTGTCATGCTACCTGTCATTTTTCTCACCCGCTGAGATCCTATAAAAAGGACAACTCTTTAGTTTTAAATGCTTGGTGCTGATGTGCTGAGGTTGTAGTGGTTGTAAAAAACCAAAACACCACACAATGTGTGCTTTCTTGAGAGACAGCAAGGGCACTAGACTGGTGGGGTCATCCTTGTACCCTGGGATCCATAAGTGGGAGCCTGACCATGGGTAGGAGGTATCAGGAGAGGTAGGAGCTCATGCCCCAGAGGTCTTGGTAGGTTGGATTTCTTTCAGATCTGCACGTTGTGGTCAAGGTGCAGTATATGGTGCTGGTGGTATCTGCACCTACATGCAGAGTCCATCATGGGAAGTTTTAGTTGTGGTCTGTGACCTCAACACCAGTGGATGGGGCAGAGGATTTCCTTGCAGATGTGTCACCAGGAAAAGCGGCTTATTACAGGGCCCACTCTGTGTGTTACTGGTGTACCTGTGGAAAACTGTTGGGGAAGTATTTGGAATTTGTGGTAGGGGTGGGGAGCTAGAATGCTGGCTAGAAATACTAGAGTCCTGCTGTTTGGTTTAGCAGAGAGCTTATGTCATTTTGATTATGAGTTGTCCATGGTTGTAAGATCTGTATATATATTCGTACTGTATATGTCTATTTATCGTGCATGTATAAATATTCATCATATAATCGCCTGAGTTGGAAGGAACCCAGAATGATCATTAGGTCCAACTCCTGGCTTCACACAGGACAATGAGGTCCTGAGTGCATCATCCAGGTGCTTTTTAAATTCAGCCAAGCTGGGTGCTGTGATCACTTCCCTGGTGAGCCTGTTTCAGTGCCTAGCCACTCTCTCAGTAAAAAACCTCTTCCTGATATCCAGCCTAGACCTCCCCAGTAGCAGCTTCATGCCATTTCCTCAAGTTCTGTCGTGGGTTACCAAAGAGAGGAGATCAGAACCTACTCCTTTGCTCCCCCTCATCAGGAAGCCATAGACCATGATGAGGTCTTCCCTCAGCCTCCTCTTCTCCACACTGAACAAACCAAGGGACTTCAGCCTCTCTTTGTAAGTCTTCCCCTCCAGACCCTTCACCATCCTCATTGCCCTTCTCTTGGCACTCTCCAATGGTTTTATGTCCCTCTTGTCCTGTGGTGCCCAAAACTGAACCCAGTACTCAAGATGAGGCCACCTCAGCACAGTGTAGAGCGGGACAATCCCTTCCCCAGACCAGCTGGCCATGCTGGGCTTGATGCACCCCAGGATACGGTTGGCCTTCCTGGCTGCCTGGGCACACTGCTGGCTCACGTTTAACTTGCTGTTGACCAAGGCCCCCAAATCCGTCTCAGCGTGGCTGGCCTGCAGCATTTGATACCCCAGTCTGGATGTGCAGCCAGGGTTGCCCCTTCCCAGGTGCAGAATCCAACACTTATCACAACCTTTTATCACATTGAGTTAATAAAGCATTCTCTATAAAGAAAATGGTGTGTAGCTAGCACTCCAGCTGTCCAGTGCTATAGAGATTTTTAGGTGCCCAGTTCACACACCCTGATAACAGTATGTGAAAAAGAAAGGGGGAGTGAGCTCTTAACAGCTCACTCTAGTGTTTCTTGATACCTTGGTAGCAAAGTGTTCCAAGTTTACGCCCCAAGCTGCTTCTGCTGCATCACTCTCCATTTTCTCCTTTTTCTCAGTTGGGCTGTTACAGTTTACTGTAAATCATATTGCTGAGATGATGAAAAATAACTTTTCTGCAACAGAAATGCACTCAAAAAGGAGCGGCCAATATTTTAAGTCATTTGGTTTGCAGGGTGTTCCCTGACACAGCAATTATTTCAGCCCAGAATATCTGAACTGCGGTGAACTTCAGTGCAACGGGGAGGAACAGTGAGTGTTACACGCTGCTTCTGGGCATGGCAGGGGTAGAAACAAAATTGGGAAGTGTTGGGCACAAGCCACTGCCCTAATGCTTCTGGTCAGTTATGGGACCTCTTCAGAAGATGGTTGTTTTCTTGTCATATTTGGACCAGGATTGTTTTATACCTGCTACTCATCGCTTGCTTTTTCAGCTCAAAACAGAAAGCCTGGCCATAAGTCTAAATAAAACTCTCCTTCTGTATCACTGTGTAGATTCTAAGAAGTAAAGAAGGGGCAAGCAGAAGCCAAGACAGATGGATTTTAGGGTCCCTTGCCCCCACTCTAAGGCTGGCAGATATGATAGACCTGTGTTTACAGGCTGTGATGACAAGTAATCTGTATCATTTGGGAAAGTGGAGTTAAAAAAAGTTGGTGTTATTGAAACACTACATGAAGGAATTAGGATATGGAGAGGATATGCTAACTCTGCAGAGCTTTTGAGTTGGTGCAGAAACCTTGCTACACTTCCTAGACTCAATGCAAACATTCTGTAGAGTAGCATGGATTTCTTCTTGGGTAAGAATTATAATTCAGTCTCTGTAGTGATTAAGGTGTATTTTTTCTTGTGGGTAGAGGCTTGTAAAGTGATTTTTAATCTGAAGTGGTTCAGGTTTGGTTTTTTTTTTCCTTCCTAACCCTGGATCCAACTACCTCTTTTGCATATGTGAAGTTTATGCAGGGTAAAGAATTAGAAAACTTTTAAAGCTATGGGGGGGTAATTTTTATCAATTTTTAAATAAATGTCTTCTTGGATATAGGAGTCTGATTTTGTGTGAAAAACAATATTTTATCTTTATGAAGAGAACAAAAATACTAGATGGTACTTGTGAGGAGTTTTGAATTCATTCACATGTATTTATTGTGGTTTTGCCAGCTTGGGGCTTTAGTATAATTCTCTTTTTTCTGTTTCTGTACCACAAGTGTTACATCCAACTCTCCAGTTCATTCTGTCAGAAGTCATCTACTGATTATTGTATTTAAAATGCTAAAATCAAGTTTTCTAACTGTGGCCAGAACAAGTAATAAAGGGGCTCATCAGAGCATTAAAAAAGTGAGCACTGACAACTGTTACAATTTCCTCTCACAGCAAATTCACGTATCTCAAATACCTGATTCATCTCATCTGCAGCAGCTATCAAAGGTGAACTTTGGAGAGCCTAGCTTACCTGGACTGTCTGCCAAAGCAGCTAATTAGCCTTTCTGAAACATAGCCTGTTTATTTTCAGAAACAAATATTTAATACTGGAACTGAAATGAAAGTGTAGATTGTTATTAAGTGCTGGTATTTACTTTGTTATACATATTTTATTGCTTTCCTGTTGGTGGTGGCTAAGATTAATGAAACTTTTATAAAGTTGGATAGAAATGAGGAGGAAGTTGTTAAACTACCCCAGCTTGCTGCACGCTAATTATTATGTCAGATCTCATTAGAAAACAGATGCATGCATGAAAGTATACTTATTTATTTTAGTGCAACTGCTTCAGGGGAGGACTCCACATATTTGAGAAGGGATTGCAGGTGAATATTCTGCATAAGCCAGTCAGCAGAAATGTTTTTCCTCTTGACTTTTTCCTCCATCTTTCAGCAGAACAGCAGAATAGGGAGAATTAGCAAAGGCTTGTACTGTGTTTTGGGGCAGGGGTGGGAAAGGACTTGAATTCAGTACTCTTTGGTGCTCTAAGGAAGTACTTTCATGTGTAACTTAAAGAAAAGTGATTCTGAGACTGATTACCCAATGATGTATCTCTATTTTTTGTACATACACTTCACATGTAAGCATGTAAATCTGATAAATAAGGGAAAAAATCTTGAGAAAGGATTTATCATGAGGAATCCTAAGAGCTTTTGATGGGAAATGGAGTATGGAAGAAAAGTGTGCCGTTTAAGTGGCAATATTACTTTTGCTGCATCATATTTGTTGTATGTAATTACTTGTATATCAAGTTAATAGAAACAGTCTATTTCAATTAATCATACATGATCATTGACTGTCTAGTCCCATCTACATGGTTGTAATTGACAAAGGGGGAGAAAAAGGTGATGAAGAAATTTCAAGTTGATCTGTGTTATATGGTTGCTTTCTACCCCCTCTGGGTTATGTCTCTGTTCTCAGATAGTTTGTTTGCTCCTGTGGCTTCTTCCTTCTTTAGAAGCTTCCATTTTTTCTCTTCAGAATAATCAGGGTTTGTATGAAGATGGCGTGTTCTCAGGTCTTGGCCCAAATACGGGAAAGGTCTAAGTCGGGAAGTTTTGAAGCTTGTGAGGCCATGCCTAAGGAAGGGAGAGATGTTGCTCAGGATTTCTTTTGCGTCCTGTCAGTAGGAGGGAATTGTAGAATTCAGTTCTCCAATTTGATCATAGGACAAATGAATTTTTCAGGAACTAGGAGCATTGTATTTCTCCATGGTGTTTATTCTGTAGTAACAAAAATAATATATGAATGTCAGAAAAATACTAAGGAACTATTGTATGTGCTGATCTAGCTTCCCTGGTTACTGCAGTGAGGTTAGACTAGATGACCTTTAAAGGTCCCCTCCAACCTAACACATTCTGTGACATGTTTAATCATTTGATGACAATAGTTTATATACTCAACAGTGTAACATATTTTACCTCTAAAAAAATCTAGATAGTCCTACAGTTTTAGATGGTCAAATGCTTTTCTTCAATAGTTAGACAAGCTTACATTCTGAAATCTTCTATTAAATATACTATCAACAACAATACTTATGGAAGCTTCTTGAAGAACCTCTCTTGGACTAAATACTACGTGAGGAGAGTAGTCACATCATATACTGCAGTGCAGGTAGAGTCATTGCAGTGGTTCCTAGGACAGTTCCTGGAGTAAGAGAGGAATAGGAAGATAAAAAGCGAATGTGAAATTGTCTTGTCTTTCCTCTCACTGGACTTCTAGTTCTTGTGAAATGTATCAATTATGCAGGATGGGACTTCTTTCCATAACTCTTAAAGCTGAATTTTATTGCTTGCTTCCCTCTGGCCCTGTCACTGCTCCAATATCTGTGTTCTAGAAAACCATAAGGTCTGTTAAAAGAAAATGTAAATAACAAATACCCTACAAAATAATTTTTTTATAGCAAAAATTTAGCTTGGTCTACAGAAAAGAAGTTAAACATTTTTGCCAGCCTCATCAAAAGAAGCGTGGCCAGCAGGTCAAAGGAGGTGATTCTGCCCTTCTATTCCACTCTTAAGACCACACCTGGAGTACTGTGTCCAGTTCTGGAGTTCCCAAGATAAGAAGGATATGGAACTGTTGGAACGGGTTCAGAGGAGGCCATGAAGACTACTGGAGAGTTGGAGCACCTCTCCTGTGAATTCAGGCTGAGAGACTTGGGGTTGTTCAGCCTGGAGAAGAGAAGACTCTGGGGAGATCTCATAGTGGCCTTCCAGTACCTGAAGGGGCCTACAAGAAAGCTGGGGAGGGACCTTTACAAGGGTATGTAGTGATGGGATGAGGGGGAATGGCTTTAAATTGGAAGGGGGTGTATTTAGGTTGGATATTAGAAATTTTTCAATTAAGGTGGTGAGGCACTGGAAGACGTTGCCCAGGGAAGTGGTGGCCGCTCACTTCCTGGCGGTGTTCAGGGCAAGGTTGGACGGGCCCTTGAGCAGCCTAGTCTGGTGAGAATTGTCCCTGCCTATGGCAGGGGGTTGGAATTTGATTATCTTTAAGGTTCCTTCCAGCCCAAACCATTCTATGATTCTGTGACTTTTGGTAAAACTGTATAAACCTTGTCTGCTTTCGGTGTGCATTCTTTCAATGATTTAACTTTAATAAAGTTGTTTTCAGAGTTCTTTAATTAGACCAGATATTCACGGCAGCATTAAAAAAGAAAAACCCACAATTTGGAGATACTCACTGACATGGAAATAAAAAAGAATAAAAATCTAAATTTTGCTGGTGTCCATTAAAAAAAAAACCTGTGAAGACATATGCAAAAAAAAAAATCTGTTCCTTCTTTTTGCTGCTCAGAAATTACATACATGAATTCATCTAATTTTCATGTTTAAAGGACATCCTGCTGGCAGGCAATATAGTAAGCAGAGACATTAGGCTGATATCTCAACAACTGTGTTCAACTGCAACCTAACACAGGATTGTTCTGTTACGGCAAAGCTGGTTGTGACAACTGAAAGAGAAAGCTTTTGAAGAAAAATGTGCCAAGTTATTAGTCTTTTTGGTAAATGATAAAAGAACCTGATATCTAATTTGATCTATAGTTGACATTCCACGAGCACCCGTGGCTGCAGTGATGTGTCATTAGCTTGTGGTTGCTCAATATGTCTGCAAACCAGGTTATCTACGGTGGAGTTGAAATATGGATCTAGGTTTCGGTTAAGTAGGAAAAAAATCTTACTGTAATTAAGATAATGAAGTCAGTTGCTACTTTGCAATTGCAGAATCTGGAAAATATAAGGATAATTATTACAAATTCCTGACAGGTAGAAAAAATTCAAGCTGTGCCTGCGACACAGGGAATAGAGAGGATCTGCTTTACATAGCTTATCAATAAAGCTATACAAAAAAATTTATCTACCAAAATAAACCAAGATAGAATAAACCAAAATTTTCTCCTGTACTGTCATTAGCTTCACCAGGAATTGCGTGGGGTTTTTTTATTTCTGGGTTGGTGAGTCTTTATCATGGCTCATATACTATTTTACTCATACATATCTGAAGAATGCATCACAAAGTAGAAAAGAAGAGATGCCTGAGAAGTTGCCCTGATGCTGTTCTCAACTCTAGTGAATGGGGTGCTTTCAATACCACCTTCTGTGTACTATGGGATAATTAAAAGCTTGATGCTTACTCTGTTTGTGTGCTCAGAAATGGGATGAAAGGAAGGAGTGCCAGGGAAGGGTAGCAGGTTGTTTTCTTCCAGTATGTTTTAATGAGTATGATTGAGCCTGGGCTCCCCCAGGAGGCAGTACTACTTTAAAACCTCTCAGTAAATAAGCAATTACATGGGAAGCATGAACAAACCGATTTTCTGGAAAACATTGGTTATTGTTTTCTTTTTCTTTATCTTCCTCTTTTGTTTTCATTTGTTGCTGCTTTGGAGTTCAGAGACTGTATGCATAAGGCTGACATGGATAGCATTTATTAAAAAAAAAAAAGACTTCTGATTTTTATGTATTTAACAAACCATTCAAAGTTTTTATAGAAATAAAGATGTTTTGAACCTGTAATGGAAGTTATTCTGCAAAACTTCATGTACCACTCTGAAGCTAGAAAATGAGTGGAGTTTTAATACATGTAGTGGGAATATGCAAATAAGCTTAGGATCTTTCATACAAATAAATTAAACTGCTGCTTAAATTATTCAGTTTGTTCCACTTCCAAAAACTGGTTCTTCTGTTTGGCCCTCAGAGTTTACTTCCAGAACTTTTTTTCAGTCAAATGGCAGAATATGATACTATTGCTTTTGGCTTTTACGTGAGTGTATCCACATGATCCCTTCCAATATCCCAATCCAATCTTTTACCTTTTATTACTTCCCATAGCTCCAATATTGTTTTTACCAACTCTTGATCCTTGGATTGCTCAGAAGGGATAAATAGCTTGGAAATAAATTAAGCTGAGAATCGTGTTATTGGTGCATAGTGATAATGCTTGTTAGGATGATGGGGAAAGAAAGGCCTGTGAGGATCAGCAAAAGGTATCAAGTCTTCGCTTGTTTGGGAGCAGGCAGTTTAGCCAGGAGGCTGCCGCAGGAGCGGGCTCCATCTCTCCTGGTGGCACAGCAGTTGGAGAGGAACAATGGAGCCTGTTAGTTACATGCTTGGAGGAATACTGTGGCGCTGCGGTGAGGTTTTGAAGTGGCGTCACTTCAGTTCGTGTAGGTGCATGTGGTGTCAGATGAAGGCATCCACACTGATACAGCAAGCGCCTCGTTACTATAATTTGCAGAGCATGCTGGTAAAAATCACTGATCTGTCACTTAACCTTCCTCTCATTATCTTTAGTTTTGCTTCTTTAGTTTTATGTCTTTGTTTGAATTACTGTGTTAGTGTTTGTAAAGCACTCAGAAGATGAAAAGCTTTACAAAGTTGCTTTGTTATTATTATTTTTAATTGTTTCCGTTTGGTATCGTTTCAATTAAAACCACTAATTGACTGGCACTAATTCAATAAGAAGCAGAAAGGGCAGGATTTTTTTTTTCCTTTTTAAACACTATAGACTTTAGGAAACAATAGGGGAGAGGTAGGAAGAAGGAAGGGATAGATAGGGGGTTTACTTAATCCGTATTAACTTTATTGACTGCTTGCTAACTACAGTAATTTAAATGTGCCAATACCCACATAAAAATAGGCTCTGAAACGCACAACTTTTCAGTGGGAAAACCTGGAGCTTGGAGAGATACAGTTTCTACCATCACTGGTACTGAAATGCTGGGGTGTTTTTTCTCCAAGTGATTAGTCAGGCAATGAAAATGGGAAACTCTGAGTCATAGGCCACTTTCTGGATGCACACAGCCAGGGCTGCTGTTGTGCCGTGATTGTGTGGTATTAGCTTAAAGCTCTCTTCTTGGAGAGGCAAAGGAGAGACAGAATCTTTCTGATGCTGAAAGGGAACATCAGATACTAGAACTGAAGATTCAAAAACATGGAAAGTAATTACAGGTAACTAATATTTGGAACTCTGTGCATGAGAGTTGGATTTGTGACTTGATGCAATGCACAGTTGTTGAAGGGGTTAACTGGTAGAAGTGGTTGGCTATTACACTCAGTACTGCATGCATTAAATCATCAAGCAGACAAGGTCAGCTCTGGGACTGAGGGGTGAGAACATCTTCTACCAAGTGTCTCTCCCTGCCCTGGTGTAATTCTGGCTTCTCAGCAGCCCAAACCAATTTGTCTTAGCAGAGGGACTCTGCAGCTGCCAGCGGCCGCTCTGCTGATTGTAGCACATAGCTCGTCTGATCACCTAGTCCCAGGTCTGATCTAGTAGCAGGTATCTGTAAACCACATATATATAGGTGTATATATGTACACCTAAATATATATATATTTATATATTATTAACCATTTCTTCTGTAAAACAGAGGTCAGCAAGCTCTGGCACTGGTCCCAGAAGTGATACAGGCAGATTTTTGGAAGGCACTCAGCAGGGTTGAATGCAAAGAGATATCTTATCTGGAAAAGGCATAGGCTTTCTGCTATCACTTTCCATTCAATTCTGAGTAAGTCAGAACTGTTGCATTATGTGAGGATAAGATGCCCCAGAAAGGTGATCAGCCGCACTTTTTTCACCACTGAATTGTGGCATCTCTTGCCACCTGCTGAGGTTTTACTGGGGTGTCTTGTTTAAAAAGAAAATTACAATTAGGTGTGCTATCCTTGCAGGTCCTTCATGCAAGTTACTGAGTCTTTTATAGTTCAGACCTCATTCAGGGATAAAATGACTTGTTCCAGAGTATTGAGGAGACTGGCATTTTATCCATTAGTGGTTGGCTTCAATTATATAATGATTTGTTTTAAACAACCTTGATGTGTATGTGTATCTCTGTGAATTCTTATTTCATTTTTTCTTTCCATTCTTCTGTATGGCCCTCTTCTGAATGTCCTTTGATCTGGAATGGATAAATGATGTATCGCTCTTTCTGTTTCTGGTTTTATACTTTCTCTGTCGTATCCAGAGAGCAAAACATTATCCCATTAACTCTTACTGGTGAGTTATGAATCTACTGTTTAGATTCTGATCAGTCAAATGGAATGACTACCTTGGTACTTTGAGCGTTACATCAGACTAGATATTATGAAATATAAATGTTTCTTGCAATCATGATCTCTTCTAGTACAGGCATAAAGATGAATGTTCAGGACCTGTGACTCCTTTTTTTTTTTTTCCTTTTTTTTTTTCTTTCTTCCAGAACAGTCATGTTGCACTCTACAAGGCGAGAGCAGGGCCGTCCTATTTTGCTTTTGGACTCTTGAGTCTTATACTGGTGACAGTAAATTGTTTCATGTAACAGAAGTTGGCCTCACTTGGATCCTAGGGCTCATTCCACCCCCTACCTGGCCCCCAACTTGCTAGATATTAGTCTTGCTTGCCTGAAGAAAACAGCCATATGAAGCAGATCAGTTTACAGAGCAGAGAAAAGTTGGGTCATCTGGAGCAGCTCATCCTCACAGTTGTTCAGTGGTTCATGTTTAATAACAGAAAAGTTAGCTGGTATCTTAGATTTTCGATTTTGAGTGCATTAACAGCTTTCTGAATCATCCTGGCCACTTCAGTCATAGAGCAGCTGTACCGCAGCCCGAGACCTATTAAGACTTGCATTCGGGGAATGCAACGAGCTAAATAACATGCCACTTTCTTTCCCGTTTTCCTTGTTTTTATTTTCCTAGTTACTCTTCCATTTATTTGATTTTCTTGTTCTTCCCCTTTAATTACATTTACTTCTATGGATTTTGAGGGCCTTGCTGCTGACTGTCTGTTCTGCACCTATCTGCTGCTGCCTCTGTAGAAACCAGATGTCGTGCTTTCCTCTACACTTATGGTGCAACTGTACAGGTGGAGTTTTGTCTGGCTTTTTTTTTAATAGATGCATTTTGTAACTTCAACATTGCTGTTTGTCTTATTGGGCTTTGGAGGTCCGAGTATCTATTTTTGCATACAGAGTTGTAGAACTTGAAAAAAGGTGGAGAAAGAAAAATTACTTGGGGGGAATGGGGAAAAATATTATCTCAGTACCTTTAATTTACAGTAATCCTGTCATTCACTTTAATATTCTTCAGTGTTTCTGCTGTCAGTTTTAAATGACAGCTGTGTTTTAAACTGTTCATTCTCACATTTATTTAAGAGAAAAGGTGTTTTTCTGCAGTTCTGTGATGTAGTATAGCAGGTTTTCCTTTAATGTCACTACAGTAGCTGGATGTTGAAATCTGCATTTGCAGATGGCTGCCAGCAACTGTGCATGCCAAGTGCAGGTCCCTCTATTGTTTCCTAGCTTAGACCTTTCTGATCTCATTTCTATGGAGATCATCCCACTGGAGATAGTAGTATAAGGGTATTTTAAAAACTTGTAAAACTCTCTTTATTTTTACCATTCAGCTTGTTTCCATAGAAATACATCTAAAAGATTGTCAGTATTTTACAGTTGAAAGTGAGAATTCGCTTTAGATTTCATCAGATGACTCCCAGCTGAGAGTTGCAAATACTGATGGCCGAAATGAGTAAAACTGTCTTATAAAAATGACAAAATAGAAGAACCAATTAAAATATTAGAAAAAACCTAGCATCTGCTTTATTTTTATTCTCATCGGGTTTAATAAATGTAACAGATATAGAAATGCTTACTTAACTGTTCTTTGGTACATGAGTTGTATGGATGTGCTTGTAACTTTCTCCAGACGGTTATTTGTGGGGTTTTCTTTTTCCAGTAACAGCAGTTATATATAACAAACATAGTTCATCCCTTTTACTGTTGGGAATCTGACCTGTTCCAAGTGGACATCTGTGGGCAATGAGGGATATATGTCAGAAATGCATATTGCTGCAGGTTCATTGAATTTTCAAATGCCAGCCTAAGTTTAGTGCAAGAAATAGTTGACAGCTACACTTCTGAAAACCAATAGTGTAAAGCAGATCTCCGTGGCATGAACCTTCCTTTTCTTTCTTGATTTAGAAAGAAAGTCTTTCTTCTGTTACCAGATAGGTGATAAGACTTACTGCTGTTGAGGACTTGCCTTTAGAGATGTGTTTTCTTGGGCTGTAATCAAATGCAAATTGACTGATGCCAGCAGGTTTTCCTACTCAATATCTTACGTTCATTTTAGGCACTACTTTTTCCTTCAATTCTCCTACTATGTGGAAAGCCAGTGCTTACCCCTATGGTTTTTTTCAACAGCAAGGATTTGCTTAGGAGGCTTAATTTAGGGATCCCGTTACATACTTAATATGTGAGTGTATTGCATGGTGATCCTGTCACAACTGCTCCTTATTCAACAGTGCCCTAAAATACACTAGTTAGGGGTGTTTAAAATGCAGCACCCTTCACTTTTAGAAAATTGTCCTTTGAGTAAAAGGATAAGGAAAAAGGGGAGGGAACTTTTGAGCTTCAAAATGCAGCAAAGCTTGCAAGGGCAGATGGTCTCTTCCATCCCTTAAACTGCTGAATTAGTGCATGGGCCTAAGTAACCAGCATCCCTACATTCTACTTGAAATAAAGTGTCAATAAAAAGAATCTCAAGCTGTGCGAGATATTAAAAATGCCATCCTGGATTACCAAGCTGCTGCTGGGATAAACACCTGAATAACTGTTTCCTAAAACAGTAGAACCCAAAAACATAACCTGCTATTCATCAATCAGTCTGACAACTCGTGGGTACAGTGCTACATGTGCTACATGTGACGTTATTGTAGAATCATAGAATAGCTTGGGTTGGAAGGGACCTTTGAAGGCTATGTAGGCCAACCCCTCCCCTGCAATGCTCAGGAACACTTTCAACTACATAAGGTTGCTCAGAGTTGCATCCAACCTGACCTTGAATGTTTCCAGGGATGGAACATCTGCCACCTCTCTGGTCAAACCTGTTCCAGTGTTTCACCACCCACATCATTAGGGTTACCTAGGTATCTGTTTGTTATGAAATTGACATTTTCAAGTGCTTGATATAACTCCCACTATTCATTGAAAACCTCCTTACAACAGAGCTTGACATGCAAATAAAATATTTTAATGAATTTTGCAAGCACTAACAGTACTGCTGCTAAACAGTGCCTTGTCCCTAAGCAAATGACAGAACTGAGATTGCCGTTGTGGGAAGTGAGGCCCAAGTGATGTGGTGGTGGAGAGCCTGCAGCACAGGTCGTCACTGGGCACAGATTTGCTGGTGCAGTGAGAGGGGCCATGGCTGCTCACTGCTTCCTGGAGGCAGTACCAGGGACTGGAAATCAAAGAGGAGCCATAGGGCTGACATGGGAGGATGCACATGGTGCTGGCACAGAGAGCTGGGAGGTGACACAGGGTGAGCTCTGTCCTTTCTGTTCTGCATCCCCCCGTATATCCAGTGTTGTGTATGGCTCATAGTGGGCAAATCATGCCAACCATCAGTTCAATATCTCTTTTTCTTGAAGCAGCCCAAGGCCTCACTTAACAGGATAGACATGATTTAAATATAATAGTCAAGTTTGAGAACTCGTTGAAATAACTCTGATGTCTTCAGGGAAGCTGACTTCTTCCTTCAGTCTCTAGAACTTATCTACTGTGTTTATTTTCTGTAGAATGATATTCATGAGACATTTTCTTATCAGATAGTAATATGTGGAAAAAAAAACCAAACAAAAAACCCCCAACGCCCCCCCCCCAAAACCCCACCAGAAAATACATGAAACGCAGTCGTATTATTTTCTCATGTTCATATAGCTTTTGGTGATAAAACCTACCGAATTGTAATAAATAGCTCTTGCTGATTTTGGAAACTCTGTAGTATTTGGCTTAAAACCAGAATAAAAAAAAGTGGGGAACACTGAAAACAGATTTTAGTACAAGATTGAAATTAGGTAATTTGCTCTTTATATGCTTCTCTGTACAGCTGTTAAATATTAGTGAAGTTCTGAAATGAAACAGGCTGTAAAGTAGTTTACAGAGATGAAAACAGCTGAGATTTTATCTAAAATCTTAGTGTGGTTTGTAGCTTAATCTCTTATTTTGTACTTGAATGTGATAAGTAATCTTCATCTTTTCTGTCTCAATCTTCAATTTTCCTGTTCTTGTGTTTTAGGGAAACTTCCTCCTCCTTTATGCCAAATGTTAAAGTGAAATGTAACTCCTTATCCACACTGCTGTTGATTACAATGTTAAAAATTTTAAGTCCTTCCTCCAAACAGCATTTTTGACAATTGTTCTTCACAAGTCCTGGAACTCTGGTGCTAAGGATTAGCTGTGCGCTGGCACGTGCTTCCATCAACATTACCAGAGGTGGGCCTTATTTGAAAGGAACGTAATAACAAATTTTGCAAGCAATGCAGCATGTTGGGATGTCAAGCAGCTCAGTTTGATGAAGTCTGACCTGTCAGCTTGTCCAGACCAGACAGCTTCTGCCAGCTTTTGTGTGTGTTAAGTTAGGGGTTTTTTGGGGGAGGAGAGCTACCACAGTCTCTTGTTAAAATCACCAATATTCTTGTTGGTTTGCTTTTAAGGTTTAAGTGAAGAATAGTTTTGCCCAGCTAAGATTTTAATAAACCCTATTTATTTGTGAAAAGTAACATGAAATACACCCAAAAGAAAACTAATGTGTATTTGATAAATTGTTTGGCTTTTTGTTGTCCACTTTGAATTTCACTATTGTTTAACGTTTCCTGGCTGTGTTTATCAGGGAAAAAAATGCAAAACTTATGTAAAATTAAAACCAGATTTTATTTCAACCAAGAAGAACATGTCCTTGTTGGAGACTAACGTAAATTGAGTTCTATCAGGCTTTTCAGGAAATTACATTGATATTTTGAGGTGGTGGAATTCACCTCATTTACCCTCAATATCTGGGACTAATTAAAAGAGCACGTGGTAATGAAAGCACAGTTGTATTTATAGATGTACATTATACAGTATGCTTCAGTACAGTGGCTAGATTGAAACATTAGATGTTAACCTTTTGGGGAAATATTTTATAATGATTAGACTACTACTTTTGATAAATATTTTTGTAGATGTCTTTTAAATGTTCTTGCCCAGTGCATGAATTCTTATAGATTGAGTGGTCAACAGGCTTGTTGGGAGCACAGTGGATAGGTACAGATATGGTAGATCTGCATGCAACATCTGCTTTGACTGGACTAAAGCACTGTCCATGTCTGACTAATCCATCTTTTATTCTTTTAAATGAGTTGTTGAAGTGCTGAGCATCTACTTGTCCTACAGAATTAATAGATTTATATTAACTACATAGCTAACAGCAAACTTCAGGGCTTTAATTTCTAAGTTCAAGTTGAAATACTGATTCAAAGTGAATGTATAAATATTTCTGAAGAGAATCTAATCTCACAGTATGGGGAGGATATTTTGGAAATTTTTTTCTTAATATTTTTAAGAGCTGGTAGCATTATGATGACTTTGCAGTAAGCTAGTTCACGTTGGTTCTGGAGAGTCTTAAAAAATACATGTCATCCTATTTCTCCCTCTCTGGTAGGGGTTTTTTGTTTGGGGTTTTTTTGTGGGTTTTGTGTGTGTGTAAACTTTTTTTTGATGGTGTTTAGTTTTTTTATTTTTGAGATATCTGAAGCACATAGCACACCCTCCTTTCAATGTGTGAGATATCAATACAGAAGAATTGTGCTTCTCTTTGTGTTTTTTCTAAATATAAAGCACGGTTATATTTGTGTATAACACATATTTGTGTAAAAATGCATAAAACCTATAATATGTTTTATATGTGAAGAAAAAGGTAATACGTCATTGGCTCTTCTAACAGATATGGAAGGAAAAATAGGGATCAGTGGCTGTGAGAGGCTTACCTGCTTTGTTCTTGAAGAACATCTTCTGATGAGGTTTTAAGGCTTGGAGCAGTGGGTTTTACTTTTATTTAAAATTACATTAATTTTAATTAATTGGTTTAATTCTTTATGGCTGTGGAATTTTGAATCAATTCAAGCTATGTGGTTTCATGCTTGACAGAAGGGAAGAGGCTGGTCCACCAGAGTGTGAAAGCTCCTTTTTCCTTTCCCAAAGCTAAGATTTACTTGAGGTATTATATTACTTTCCACAGGGTAAATGTGAATGCAGATCCATTTTGGGGCAATGACATGAAAAGCCCTGCACTAATTAGTCCACCATCATAACAAACCTAGTTTTGGTCCAAATTGAATGGTCTTGCTGTGAATGCTGAGATAGCAGCTTTGCTATTTCTGAATGCATGCTGAAATCACAGAGCCGTTGGCTGTTTTGGAATGCTGTACCAGTCAGCAGGCTGTTGCCCAAGTATTTGCCCTTGTCTGGCTATCATATAAGTAGTATGTTTTGTGATTCTTAGGACAGGACATTCAGGCCTGGTTATCCCTTTTGCTGTGATAGGAAGAACTCACAGAAGTGATGGCCTGTAGAGCCCTTGATGTACCCTGGTTTTCTGCATAGCCCCCTGGTGACTGCTGCAGTCACCAGGAATCCCAATTGCTTGATTGTATCTGGTACTCTTAAAACCTTTTTTAAACCACTGTGAATTCCTGCCATCACTTAAACCCAAAGTTTCCATGCTAATCGGGCCACAGGTTGCTTTTTTTAATATCTTCCACCATGATGGATCAGCTTACTCCTGAAGAGGTGAACTTCCTTCTTCCATGTTGTGTGTTGGTTGGCTTTGTGTGTTTGGTGGGGTTTTTTCTTGTACATGAAGATGGTGAGAAAGGTCTTGGAGATGTGCATGTTCCCTCCACTTCCATATTGTGACATTATTTGCTCTTAAAACTCCATGACTAAAACTCAAAAGATAAGTCAGCTAATTTTCTGTATGTTCACATGAGCCTTGAAATTCATCTGGTGTCTTGGAATTTTTCTGAAAAAGATAAAGATATTGTTCAAGAGTTAGGCCCTCATTAACAGAAAAAGATGAATAGATAAAGTCTTGTCTTTCAATGAAGTTTCTAAATGGTGATTTATTTTTTTTATTGCTTAAAAATGGTAAACTGGCCTTGTACTTCCTGAACTTTCTTATTCCAGTAGGCCAGAGGCCTACCACACCTTTGTTGTAATATTGAAGTAGGCAGGCACTATGAATACTCGTCTGCTCAAGTAGTTAAGATGCATCTTTAGGAGTGTAATTTTTTAAAAATATAGATACTGTGTGTATTGGAGCAGAGAAATGTGTAGGGTTGGTGTATCATGGTGCTTGCAGAATTTAAATTTCCATTGTAAGAATCATGTATAAGGGCCGTATCTTGGTTTTGTACTTAAAATTGCATAGAGTACATAGTTTTTACATGTTTTGGCATGTTATGTGTGCACCTGTATGTAATTAATATAAAATTTTAAGATGCCATACAGTGAATTTAAAGTAACTGCAAAGTTTGAGTTGGCTGCTTTCTCAATTTTAAGCCTATGTATCTCCTTTAGAGGCAAATGCTTTTAAAATGTGTGCTCATAGCATACATGCAAGTATGTTATTCATGTTCAGAGTTTAGCATATTTTGGTATTTCATAGCATTTAAACAATGTAGTCTGGTGTTTTGAGTGATATTTATGAACGTATTTTTGGCTTATTTGATGTGCCAGTTTACAACTAGAATTCTGTAAAAGAATAGCACATCTAAAAGGCCACAATAAAGCTTCTAATGGGACGCAGTATTTGTGATACAGAACCATAACTAGTTCTGTGTTTTCACAAGAATATCACAAAAAAAATTATCAAAATGTAAAGCTATATTGAATGTAAGAGTGCTTAGTGGAAAGTTGACTCAGTTTTACTGAAGATATTTTGGGGATATTGGTAATACTTTAGAATAGCAGATTGTGATAAATAATGCATTTGATAAGTCTTTAAAATGTAGCACATGGCTAATTTTCAAATATTCCTGGTTTTGAGAGTTTCTATGTGGGATTTTCCACCAGAACTTGAGATTTTGGTGAAGTGTTTTAGTTGTAGCATAAAACTGGGCTGGTGGAGAAGAATAAATAAAAATTTCTTCTTCATCTCTGAACTATGAGGAAGAGAGTTTATAAAGGCAACAAAATTGGTGTGATAAGTGTGACCTTTTATTGTTGATCTCTTTAAAAGGAGGAAATACTTGTAATACAGACCCTATGGAACCAAAAATGTAGCATCTCTATATATACAAGTAAATGTTTCTAGGATGTATGGTGTAAGTTGTCCTGAGTTACACAAACACCTCAGAATCATCAAACCAGCACAGTTGTATCCCAGCTGGCGACTGCTGCAGGTGACTGCCCAGTGCCCTGTGTCTGAGCTATGGGAGTTGCCTGGAGGAATGCCAGAGGGCTAACCCCATTGGCATATTAAACAGGACTGTTGCAGCAAGTTTGGCACATATGATTGAATGATATACATAGGAATGTTCTTAGACTTAAAAAATTCACTAATATAAACATGGTCATTATTTCCCTTCTGTAACTGAGCCACATTTATTTTTTTATATATTTTTTTTCTCAATAGAAATTCACTGTAGAGATTTTGAAATCTTGTATCCTTCTGTAGTTAGTATTTGCTTGAATCTACTATCTTTCTGCTAAACTTAAATAATTATTCTTAGTCAAGCCATAGGTGCACAGGCACCTCTGTATATATATGTATGGGCAGCCTCTCTGTATGCGCATGACATATTTTTCTTAGTTGTCAAGCAATATTATTTTCTTTCCAGTGGGATGCCATAACTGAAATGGATGAGCACAATCGTCCCATTCATACTTACCAGGTATGTAACGTGATGGAACCAAACCAAAACAACTGGCTTCGAACAAACTGGATCTCCCGTGATGCTGCGCAGAAAATTTATGTGGAAATGAAATTTACCCTGAGAGACTGCAACAGTATTCCGTGGGTACTGGGAACCTGCAAGGAAACTTTCAATCTCTACTACATGGAGTCAGATGAGTCTCATGGAGTAAAATTCAAGCCAAACCAGTACACTAAAATTGATACTATTGCAGCTGATGAGAGCTTTACCCAGATGGACTTGGGTGACCGCATTCTTAAACTCAACACAGAAGTTCGTGAAGTTGGGCCGATAAACAAGAAAGGATTTTATCTTGCTTTTCAGGACATTGGAGCATGCATTGCTTTGGTCTCAGTCCGAGTTTATTACAAAAAGTGCCCTTTCACAGTCCGTAATTTGGCTATGTTTCCTGATACTATTCCAAGGGTTGATTCTTCCTCTTTGGTGGAAGTACGGGGCTCCTGTGTGAAGAGCGCTGAGGAACGTGATACTCCAAAATTGTATTGCGGAGCAGATGGGGATTGGCTTGTGCCTCTTGGACGATGTATCTGCAGTGTAGGATATGAAGAAGTAGATGGCTCCTGTCATGGTAAGAAAACATTTTTTGATTTTTTTTTTTAATATTATTTATAAAAAAAAGAAAAGTCTTACGATGTTACAGGCACAGCAACTAGCTTGTATATTGGAAAATATGGTATCATATTTTCAAGGAATGCCTCTTGTCCAGAAATAAGCAAGGTTATTTGAAGCTATTATATTGTGTTTTTCTAAGAAAATGTTTTGTTACTACAGATGACCTTCGTTTTGCCTAACTGTAGCCTTGATTCCTCTAGTTACTGGAGATAAATGCATGCTTTGGAACTGGGTTTGTCTACTGTGTTGTAAATATCTAGCTCAGGATGACATGAGCAGCTACTGGGAAAAAAAAAAAAGAAAAAAAATGTTTCTTTCTTCCATGTGCCTAAAAAGGAAATCTAGTCAAACAACTTGCAATGGTCTCTTTCCTGTAAGCCCACAGAAGACAGGAGAGAAATTCACCTGAAGGGGTAACGTTGTTACCCATGTGCCTGTAATACAATGAGGTTTAAATGCCTCCATGAATAATATGTATGTTAACGTAGTATAAAATCAATAGGTATCAAGTTTAATTAGAGACCTTTGAGTCCTTATTCTAAATCAAAATCAAAATTGCTCAAAATATTTTCATCGCAATACTAGATATATAGCATTAGTTATATACTGCTTTTCCACAAAGTCTGATGTAGGAATGTCATAGGACATCGTGAAGCAGTTGTCAGTACATCACTTAATTGCTGAATGTTGTTTGCCACCTTCTTGGACCTTAAGAATTGTCTGTGAGGATAGCTGTGCTTGGTGACTTCCAGTAATTTTGCAGAGTCTGAACTCTCTGTTGGGATGTATAAAACAGCACTGCACCTTGTAGCAAATTAAGGATGTTTTAAATCAAGGTTTCAACTTGGAGGTGATTGCAAAGGGAAATGTGTCTTCTTCCTTCATCAGCTGCTCACTTTCATAGGTAGGAAAACAAACGCGTGCAGGAGCAAAAAGCATGTCTTCTGCGCAACCCACGTGGTGTTATAGTTCACTGACTCTCTCTGCCACTCTTCAAAAACTTTGTGATTTTTGTGGAAAAAGTCAGATAACATAAACCTTTGTGCTTTTTATAGCAGGAATACATTGCTAAAACTCTGTAAATGCTGTGGTATACTTGAGCATAGCTCAAGGCTCTGAGTTTTTGTGGAGTCAATTTGAGACTACTGTCAATGGAGAATGTGCATGTTGAGACTTCTTTTTCCACCTGCCAGGACTGTTGGATAGGTAACAAATCATAAAAGGTGTGCATCTTTCATACTACACAGTTTCTTGGTAATCGGTTGTTTTGTTGGCTTCAGAAAGAGTTACTAACTAAAGGATACATGTACTTTGTATGTTCTCCTCTACTATACATAATAGTTCCATGATGATTTGAGAATAGTAGTCATGGCTGTGAAGAAGGTCTTAGTAGCCACTGAAACACCAGTCTCCCTCAGTTCAACATTTGCTTTGTGGCTCTGGTGGTTTGACCCTGGCTGCAGGTCAGATGCCCATCAAAGTCGCTCTGTCAAGCAACTATCTATCGCCCTGTCCTGCTGAAATATGTATGTTGAGAGGCTCAGGAGTTGAGATATGGGCAGGGAGAGATCGTTCCACAATGAGTTTGTTGTGTCCATGATGCTCAACACAGAATAAAGTAAGAAACTCTAATTGATGACACTGCACTGAACACCCAGTGACACCACAGTTGCATAGTGAGAAGTGAAACCAGATCTTAAAGCACCTCCCCCCACCCCTCCCTTCTTAGCAGGCTACACTTTAGTCATGATTTCACTCCCTTCTTCTGCCCCACAGAAAAAGGGAATGGGGGTTTTGGTCAGTTCCTCAAGAGCTGTTTTCCTTCTTAGCCAGGAGGGCATTCCTCACATCCTTCCCCTGCTCCAGTGTGGGGTTCCACCCATGGGAGACAGTCCTTCATGAACTTCAGCCCTTTCCCACAGGACTTCAGTTCTTCACCAGCTGCCCCAGTGTGAGTCACTGCTATGGGGTGTAGTCATAAATCATAGAATGTATCTCAGGCTCAGACTGCTCCAGCCTGGTACCCCAGAGTCACAAACCGCACCTGCCACCACCACCCCCAGGAAACCTGCTTCAGTGCAGATCTCTTCCTCACTCATCTCTGCATCTCTGTCTCTCTCCATGGGCTGGCTGCAAGTGCTGGCAGGGGCTTGCTCCAATGCAGGTCACAGCATCTCCTATATGTCTCCACCTGCTCCAGTGTGGGGCCTCTCTACAGGCTGCAGGTGGGGTCTTGGCCTTTCCCATGGGCTGTAGGAGAACACTGTCTCCACCATGGGTTTCTCCCCAGGCTGCAGGAGCATCTTTTTCTCTGGCACCTGGAGCACCTTCTGCTCCCCCTTCTCTGGCCTTGGTGCCTGCACAGTTCCTTACATTTTTTTCACTCCCTTCTCTGGTGGCAAAAAGCATCTGCTTGTGGTTGGGGTTTTTTTCTTCTAAATGTGCTTCCCAGAGGCACTGTGACTGTTGCTGATGGGCTCGGCCTTGATCAGCAGCAAGTCCTGCCATGAGCTGGCTAGTGTTTGCTCTGTTCGGCCTGCAGAGAGCGTCTGCCTGCTTCTTGCAGAAGCCACTCCTGCAGCCCCCTCCCCTCCAGAACCCAGCCCTGTAAAACTACACCATTGGCAGAAAGAAAGAGAAAGAGTCCATACTGATATATCACACAAGTGACATTGCTCTTGCCCAAATATTTTGCTTAAGATCTGCTCAGATTTGACGGTATTAGGCAAGCTGCATAACGACCTTGGATAATAGAGCATTAAAAGAACACTATGTATTGTAATCAGAAAATTAAATTCACTTTGTTGTCTAATCTTGTTGGTCTTAATTATCAAAATATATTCATTGCAAAGATACAGTTTTTATTGTTGCCATTACTGGAAGGAAATACAACTTTCTACATAAGGTCAAAAGGTTTCCCTTTTAATGGGATGAGGATTTTCTTCAAGACATTAACACCCAATGGATTTCTGTCCATTATGTGAGTGAGTCATACTCAAGAGCTCTATGTGAGCAATATAACCAGTAACCAGAGCCCCAGAAAACCATCAGGAAACTTTTCTGCTCTGCATTGACTTCACTCTGTTCAATTGGCAGTCCAGTCTGCTGATGAACAGGTACCTAAAGCCATGAGGGTTTGCATTTTCTTATCTATTTGCTGCAAGAATAACAAATTACTATTTTTGAAAATTATAATCAAAAAGAGCTTCTGTATGTTTTGAAATAACTTTCATAGGTGTTTAATGTCCATTTAGTCATCTTCAGCTTTTTTCCAATATTACTTTGAGAAACAGTCAGAAAAAGCAGTGTTATGATTCTCTGGTATCCCTTCATGAATGTAATTCCAAATGCAAGCCCAAATGTATCAGAAACTTTCAAAACAAAGTGGCAATTTAATTTTACTAGTGGCCACTCTCCAGCTCCTGTGCTAAAACCATGGCTAGAACAGTGGCTATCAGGGTGGCCACCTTAACCCTTTTGCTGAAGCTGCTGGTGGCAATGCATGCTTGGGCAGCTGGGACTGCATTTTTGCAGTGTAACAGAGCACTGTGAACTGAACCAAGGTCACTACCTATGTTGAAAGAAACCTTTGGGACAACCACACTGTCCTGAGACTTGTCTGCTTGTCTGAGACACAAGTCAGAAATTCAGAGTTTAGAAGATTTGTTACTTGTCAGTATATATTGAACTAACTCTTTTCATACTCATTAAGTTTTAAAATACCTGAATGTTACTAAATTTTTAAAGGAAAACTTGTAAAATTTACTTTTAGCTTGTTTTCATGGAAGCTAGGGGGAAGGAGAAAGTATGTAGGGGAAGAGGAGAAATCACTGCATTGTAGTCTATTAAGACCTGAAATGTATCTATACATAAACTTTCATGCCTTCTAGGTCCCTCCCCAAATCCCAATTTAAAGCTCTTTTCTCCTTCCTGTTCCACTGCTGGATTAGCAAATCTGCATCTTGAAAGTATTTGCCATTCTGTCAGTACTTCTCATAGACATACTGAAACCTGAGAACTATTTCTTCTGTATGAAAATAACTTTCAAAATAATAATTCTGAGATCTGTTCTGGCAAGTAATTGGTTTGTAGGCAATACTTTATAAGACTTGAATATTTTTTCCTGCTTGCAAATGGTGTCAAACTTGAAATTATACACCAGCACATGGCTCAGCAGGGAGCAGGCTCTTCATGGCAAGTACAGCTTATCTGTCACAGAATTTTAAAAGTAAATTTCTGTTTTGATATTTGTGGAGATAAGCTCTCTCTATTCAGGAAATACTAAATGGCATAAGCAATTATATTCTGCCTTTGTCACTGCTCATAGTTTCACAAAGCAGTAAGAATGGGAAAAAAAAAGTCTTCGATCTGTTTTACCACTGCTGTTAAAATCATAGGGAAGCAAGTAATGTAGATTTTGGTGGTTGAAAGTAACCTGAAACATTTCAATTAATTCAATATGTGTCAGTTTGATAGATTCAGAGACAGACACATGTAAAAGTTCCTTATCTGTTGTATTTCCTTTAAAAGCATCATTTCAGTGTGAAAGTGTGTGAGAAGAATTTGCAACTGGGTTAAAGGTATCTATACTTAGGGAACATAGCTCTCAAGGTGTGTAGAACAGTTTAGAGAGATACTGACGGAGAATTTGTCACCTATTTGTGGACAGTCTTCCTTTTCAAAAGTCAATGTGGGAAGTCATATTGATTGAAAAGGTTCACAGTTATTTACATGTAAATGTGCATTTCCTAACTGCATGCCATGGAAAAAATACAATCTCTGAATTGACTGTGTAAATCTATCACTCTTATTTGAATCTACTTTAAAGATTTTGTTTTCCTCTGAAGTAGAAGAATACATGAATACTGCTGTTTCTTTAGGCATTAATAAGTGAGTTAGTACCAGTAATAGGCAATGCAAATCATAAGGGTTTCTAATGTGAAGTGCTTGCTTTGCTAAATCATTGATACCTGCCCCACTCGCAGGTCATACTGTAAGAGAGGGTGCTGCACAGGGTTCTTACAGCAGCAGTTAAAAGCGGCAAGTTCCATGTCATGTTCTCCATATTCTCTGAATGTCTGTCCATGGTGAGAATTGTGCAAAATTTAACAAGTAAATACTGAATATACTAGCTCTTATCAGGGCTTTTGTCAGGCTTTTTGCACAAAAAGAAACTACTATGACAAGGAATGCTATATAAACTTAATTACAACAGTTAGGTTCTTTTTAGGTGTGACATAACTAGGTGACTGTTAACTGACATTGGATTCTTTAATGGTTTATCAAAAATTAGCTGGATTATTCAAGGTTAGAAATTAATTGTAGAGAAAAATTCCATATTATATAGCAAATACTAATTATTAAAGTAATCGATATTCTCTTTTAGAGCTGTAACCAGTTGAGCATAATTTTATTTTAGCTGTTAGGTTGACTGTTCTTGAGGAAGATTCTCGGGACACCACACTACCTCACCCCCCACCCAGGGTTGTTGTGTGCTATGGTTGAAGAAACTTCTAAAATGTAAACCAGCAAGTTTTGACAGGCTGTCCTAGTTTATTTTAATTAAAACAAATACAATAAGAAGTGTGAATGTAAAGTTCAAATTCTTTGAACTTGAGTTGACTGAACAACACTTCCTAGGGATGCCAATGCCCACGTGTTACTACACAGACTGTATGTTGAGCATTTGTTTAATTGAACAAACACTTGTTTCTGTTACTCAGTACTTGAATTTGTGGTAATGTTTCAGTGTTAGGATTTCTACCTTGGCAGCCTATCCTCAGCCACTTCATCTAATTCAATTAAAATATATTTTCATTTTGGAAATGTGACCAACCCCATCCTCATGTACATATCTATAGCATGTCTGTTATTGGCAAACCAAGAACTTAATGATACGGCCACGCCTTAGCTATATGCTGGCATGAAACCAGGAAAAGGTGGAAAAAAAGAAAAAAGACTGCACATTGGAACAGCGGGTTTCCTGATAGTTACAGAGAGAAAAATATTGTTTAAGGTTCTTTTTTGATTTTTCTCCAAGGTATCTGCTTACTCATGAGACCTACTCTTCTTCGCCAGCCTGTAGGCACTGAAGGAAGATCTCAAATGGAAAAAGTTAGATCTGGACTACAGAAAAAGGGGGAAAGTAAGATTAAACTCTAACTTCCCTTTTTAAGAGAAAAATCTTTCCTCCTGCAGCAGAGTTGTGACAGTTCTCTCATGCAGTAGATCCATATGGCAAAGAAGGAATGTTGGATAGCTGGATAATGTGAGTCTGTCGGGGGCTGAATGAATGCAGGGCTGAGAAAATCCACTGACTTTTCTTTCTGTTGTGAAACAGGACAGGTCCAGAAGGTTCTGGTACTTCCTGAAGCTACATGGATGCATGAGCTTGATACAGTCTGTCTCCTAGACTGCAGCAGGTGGTTTTCTTGCAGGCAGAACCTGCTTCAACACCCTTAAATACCTTTTTCCTTTCAAAATATAGGGCAGATGAGTAGGAAGAATAATAACACAAACTTAAAATTTAAATAAAGCTTCAGTTAGAATTAATTTATTTCCCCCTGAAATGGAAGCCTTTCAGTTTCCTCCGTTTGATTCCAATTCCCTCCTTTCAAGTGAAACGGCAAGTGAAGCCTCACAGTGAGCCTGCCTCAAAGACAGCGCTTGCAGTGCGCCCATGCGACAACGTTGTGCAGAAAGCCAGTGCAAGCTTGAGAAGGAGCAGGAGGGGAGGTAGGTGGGAGAGTGTGTAGAGGTAGCGCCAGAGGTGACATAAAGGTGGTCAGAGGGAGCAATCGGGCATCGTGATATATCCGTCAGTATCAACTCTGTGGCTATTCGTCACTACACTTCATTTCCTCTGCACCTCTACACACATTTTGTTTAGCAGGCACCCCTCGATGACATCCCAGAGGAGGACAGATAGGCTACAAAATTCACCAAATTCTTCCCTAATTTTGGGTGTCAGATAGGGCGGCTGTCTATCATAATCTTTTCTGCATTTATATCCTCTGGAGAGAATTCAAATGTTTTTAAGCAGTATGTGTGTTTTATTTCTCAATTCTAAAAAATTATTAAAGTAGTTATGAGGTTTTTTTCATGCAAAGAGCCATATCCTTTCTTGGAATTTATAGCAGATTCCTCAATAAGGAAGTGCTCTGGGAGGGGTTCACACTTTTTTTTTTTACTGTGTTTAAGAAATTATGGTTTCTTTTAGGTAGTATATGTGAGTTAGAGCTTCAGACTTCAGTGTTTTCAATGGAAGCACACATAGACCTTTGTTGTTTTTTTTGTGATATGTATTTTTCTATTGGAAAAAAATATCCTTTACCCTATGTAGACACTGCATATTTTAATTTGAGTTCTGAATATGAAGAAAATGGCATTATAGTTTGACACTTCCAAATCAGTTTTTTTAGTCTGAACCACTGAAGAGATGATTTTAGTGCAGTCCAAGAATATGCATGACAAAATAAAGAATTGTGATTAATCACAACTCTGTAGGAAGCACTGTAGAAAAGCAATTGATCATGGCTTGTTCAAAAAGTTCTGACTATAACTAATCACGTAACTGCTGACATACTGCAAAAATTTTATTTGATCTGAACTCAAGAACTGTATACTTTAGAAGAAAAGAGTGTATGTTTTACAGTATATTAAAATTTAAGTGATTAGCTGTTGGGAGGGAGACGTTACCAACTCTACTTGGTAGTGCTTTTATGTTTTTACATGCTGGTTTTAATTCCTAAATGCCAGATTGTATGCCAAGCTATTTCATACTGTATGTTTCACTTGCACTGGACTTTTTCAACTTGCACATAAAGAATCCTTTTGTCCTTAAGGCTTGCAATTAGTGTGGATTAAAAATAACATTGCTGCCTAGCTGAAGTAGGAGGAAAAGGATGTGCAGTGGACCGTGCACAATTAATGTGATAATATTTACTATGAGAGAAATTAATTTCTATTGAGTTGGACCAGTCAGAAGAGATCTGAATTTGCCATGCTCAATCACTGTGAGAAAAAGGCAATGTTTTTTAGGTTCGATAGCTTTTATGTTTCTTCTAAATTCTGTTTGTGCCCTTTCTTTTACACTCAGTACCAGGCTAGGTCCTGCAATGCTTTCAAAGCTACACATAGTTTTGGTTGTTCTTAATTACAGCATTGTGACATCTTTTCCAGCGTCTTAAAACTGAGGAGATTTCTTAAGCTTGTTGCTGAAATGAATGGGGTTTCTCATTGCAGCAAAATGTTAAGTGCCTAACATCACCTGTTCTCAATGACTGTCTGGGTTAGCAGCCAGAAAAATCTTACTGCCATATAAATTCATTTTGTAGTGCAGATCCAACCCTTTTTATTTAATCTACAGGCATCCGTGGATTTGTTCAGCCAGATAAATTGTAACACACTAAATGTGATAAAACAGCTGGAAAGGGGTGCTGCTTCAGAAGTGAGGATTTAAAAACCAGACAGAAAAGTTTCCTTTGATTTTTATGTAGCAAGGAAGTTACACTGATACTAAATGAACACAGGTGCATGCACATTATTGACACATACTGACGTACCCTGTGTTAATCTGAAATGAATAAGGAACCTTACAACAGCCAATGTAACCTGTTTTTCAGTATATTTATTTGTAAAAATTCAAATTGAAGCCTCGATTTTTCTAACCGCATCTGAATAAAGTATGCACACATAGGAAACATTTTTGCAAGCTAATCCTAGGAAATTGCTGTTTTCCACTTCAATTCTGAAAAGTGCATCAAAGTACAGTATTTGGTGCACAAACCTACTTTGGTGGAACAAGGAAGCCAGCTTAGGTTGAATAACAGGTTTCAAACTGAAAAATTGTGACTTTCCAGTTGTACACACAGACACGATGCTCTGAAAGCAAAAGCATGCTGATTACACAGATATGTCTTGCCTGAGGTTCTGTGTCAGCGTATACTGTTAGATATTGATCCTACCAGCTATCCTTGATAAACAGTAGACAAAAATTGTCAAAGGGACTGCAGTGATTGATTTTGTTGTTGTATATGACTTGGTAATACAGCCGCATGATTTGACATTAGCAGCAGCCTGTAGTACGTTACAATTATTCATTCTTTCCCTGCTGGAAGAAGTACACGCTGGTGATAATCATGATAATTGCATGCAAAACTTTTATTTATGCAAAAATTGATTTAAGTTTTATAAAATGCACATACAAACTTATTTGTGCATCTAGCCAACTCTGTGTGGAATAAACGCACTTTAAAATTGTTCAATTGCTTAGTCTTAGTTTTTAGCTTGCTGTGCAGATTGCTTGGCTACTTGAATCTCTTTCCCCCTCCCCACCCCTCCGGTGCACTGCATTCATGTGTGGCTTGTCTCTCTGCTGCAGGGTCCTTGGTGGGACTGTGTCATTGATTATGACACTGGAGATGGTGACAGTTAAGGTCCCAAACTCTCACGCTGTAGGTGTGAAGGGGCTGATCCGTATAGTCTGGGAGGGGCTCTTGTGCTGCTCCACATGTGTGAGTTTGCCAGGTGCCTGAGTGGGAAGCAAGGGGGTGCCTGTAGGTCCCATTTACAAACCTGTTGTAAGTCTGTGCAGGTAGATTCCCCAATATACAAGATGGTACCTTCCAACCATAAAAATCTAGTCATGATTGATTTCTTGTTCAAGGCTTATGTTTGGTTCGCCACACTGTTGTGGTTCAGCCCCAGAAGGAAGCTGAACACCACACAGCTGCTCACTCGCCCCCGCTCTCCCTGATGGGATGGGGAGAAGAACAGGGAGATAAAGGCAAACCTTAGGGTTGGGATAAGGACAGTTTATCATGACTCTAAAGAGAGGGAGAATTAACAACAGAACTTACAGCAAAATATACAGGACGGGTGATATACAATACTGAACTGTACAGCTCAGACAATACAGCTGAAACCTGTGCCAAAACCTGACTGTTGCCAAGCTGTGCATCCTGGAGTTGCTCTGCTAGTCCCCTACTCTGTACTTTGGTATAAAAGAGGACTATGTCATGGTATGGAGTACCCCCCATTGGTTAGTTTGGCTCACCTGGCTGTGTCCCATCACAACTTCTGGTGAAAATTAACCCTACCTTAGCTGAACCCAGGGCACTTACCCAAAACAGACTTTTGAAAAATCTGTTATTAACAGATTGAAAAAGGTTTGTCAGAAACTGATGTGTACTAATGTGCAAGTTCCTCTTGCATTGGTAAAAACAGGAATAACAGAAAAACTCTCTGATTGGATGATGTAGCGTGGCAAGAGATGAAGTGAGGCACTACTCTTGTGTTAACTGTCTTATGTTCCTCACTGTGGTGGGATTTGGCCTCAAAATGTATGTCACATCCTAGAGAGACTACCAGAAACAGTGCCTTTCTGTTCTCAGGTAACGCAGCTTTTTCTTGCTTTCTATATAAATTTTGTTCATGTTCTGGGAGTCAGAAGCTTGAGCTCAATCATTTCAGATTAATTTGACTTGGAAAATGTTCATTGCACTTTACACATGATCAACCTTTACAGTTTCAACAATCAAATATATTGAATGTAGGTCAGATTTGCTTGAGTAAAATCTGTGGCCTGCTGTATTTAATGGATGTAAAGGTTCAGTGTTGGTTGCTTGTACCGTATATGAGCTGTAAGAGTCTTTCCTCCAGCTGGAAGTGTGGTGAGGTTTTTCTTATGGTTGAGTATATTATCCTCCGTTTTGTAGGCTTCCTCAGTATGCTGACAAATGTATGTCTCCGAGCTCTGAAGGGGTCTTTTGTGGCAAGCACATGAAGGAGTGTGAAACCCTTAAAGACCAAATAAATTTTTTTTCAGTACAAAATGCCCTTTGTCAGGCATTGAATTCATTAAAGGTGCGAAAGAGAAGTATTTTGTGAGGAAGCTGTGATTTACAAACTTTGCCACTAATTGGACAAAGGAACACACTTCATACCATGCAATTATGTAAAAATCATGTCTTGGGGACGTCCACAGGCATATGTTGCAGTGAAGTAATAGTTCTGGCTTAATAAGGGTTTGTTTTATTTGCCTTTGTGGAAATTCAGTTTCTAGAATATTTGCTTGTCGTTAACTTTGTGGTGGAGTCCTGAATAATAAAAATACAAGCACTGGGGGAAAAAAACCTGAAGTCAGGGTGCTCAGTGAAAATGTGCAAGGTTTTACACTACAGTAGGTAGCCGATACTTTATTTTTTAATAATAGGAAGTTTCACTTAAATCGTAGCTCTTCATGTAGATATGTGTACTTAATGTTCAGGGAAAATTCTGGCTCAAATTCTGGAATTTATGAATTAATTTGCTTTTTTAAAAAAGCTTGATTTTTCCTCATGCTGCTGCTGAGCACAAGCACTTAAAATTATACTTCGATAAAATGGACCATTTTAGGATATTATTGTAATGATACAGATGATGTCCCTATGAGAACTCATAAATTTGTGCTCCAAAGTCTGAAGATAATCACCTGTACTTCCTCTGAGGCAGGTTATTAATGAGTAACACATTCACAAATAAACCATAAAACACATTCTGTAATGGAACTGTTCCCGTAGAGGTTACCCATCATTTTATTCAGTCAATTATTAAAGCATTTATGCTGAGAAATGTAATTTCAAAAGCAATCAATAAAAGGTTTCTTCTTGCATGGTGTAGCCTGGGAATTGCAAGCAGGAGTGAAGTAACTGCACAAAGACATTTCTGACAAAGTTTGTCTTGAATACAAAAGAACACGTAAGAGTGTTTGAAAAGTTGAAGTGTGTATGCTTTTTGTAACTCTCACTAAGAATGTAAGTGAGATCAGACTTGCTTTAGCTGACTTACTGTTTCCTTCCTAAAAGTTAAGGTGAGAAACAGTATCAAAGCAGTAGCTTTACACACAAGTTTGACATAAAGTCTTTGTGTCGTGAACTACATTAGATTTCAAACACAATAGTATTAAAAAATCATCAGAAATCACACAGACACCCCTGCTTCCCCAAAATGTCTCATGTTAGAGGCATCATTTCAGCAAAGCAATTTGGAGTAGACTCAAAAGATTAAGCTCTTGCCAATTGGGGGGGGGGGGCAGAAATCAGATGTCAAATGCAATCCTATTAACTGCAAGATTTGTGACTGACACCTTTGTATAAGAGAAAAGGGAGAGGAATGAAAATCCACGTGAAAGTTGAGGTGCCAGTTACAGAGGCTTCTCTGTCCTCTGTAATTTAGTTGAAGGATTGCCCCAGAATACTACTTGAGGAGGCAAAAATTTGACTGCAATCACAGCTCCTCTTGTAAGCAGTCACATCCCTGACATGTGCTGCTTAGCACTGCCGCTCAAGTGCAGCATGTCCTGGAGCTGCTACGGGGTCAGGGCAAGGGTTACATGTTGCTCCCTGAGCTCTGTTGCTTGGGGAAAGCTCAGCACCTTCAGCTTGATGGAGCTGCAGGTCACAGTTCTCTGCTGTGACTTACAGCACTGATCCCACAGCTTCCAAGAGCAGTGATGAAGGTAGGTGCCTTTTGAGCTGCAGTGCTCTTGAAGACTGTTGAGGTCCATTGCCAAGAAGAGGGGATCAGTTAACTGGAACTGCAGAACATCAGTCTCTCTGTTACTTTTGGATGCCAAAAATCTGAAAAAGAAACTCTTGGTTCTTTTGGGTCTGTAGTGCCATAATGCCTTAGTGTCTTTAGTGCTTTGCAATCTTTTACGGGGAGCTGGAAGACGTGTACTGGGAATTGTGCTGGGCAGGCATCATCAAGTGCTCACTTGCAGAACCATTTCACATGTTGGTAATATAGAAAGGAAATGTTGCTGAACATCTGGGAGTTTAGAGATGCTGTTCAAGTTCTTTTAAACATCTGTCCCTGCTCTGACTTATCTGGGATAATCTTACAAAGGTGGTGTTGCTGGTACTTGCTTTGCTGCTCTATTGTGGTGGTGTCATTTAGTGACCTACTCTGTAGAATATTTCTGCTTGCTAGACATCTCAATTCTCATACCTGTGTACTTTGAATAAATACAGCTGAACAAACTACTAGTACTTCCAACTTGTTCTTTCGGTCTTACCCCTCTTTCAGAAACAGTGTGGCTGGTGTTTATGTAAATATTTTAGAGCTATTCTCTCTCAAATCTTGCTTTCTATTTTAGCTCGCATCTCGCATAATGTAGATCTCTGCAAATAATCTCTTAGATATACAGAAGACACACACAAAGCATTTTCTATGGTTCTATGCAATGTCATTTAAAATTAAAAAAAAAATATTGTTCATAATGTTATTATGATATATAACAAGTGAACTGTACCCAAAGAGCTCATTGGCTAGGAAATCTTTGGAAGATTCTGATGACAAGTTTACATGTATATCCCAAGGATCTTACTTTCATTTCCCTGTTAGGTAGGTCACTGGCAGAAATTTTCCTGTTAGGATTTCAGTGTTTTGTTGATTAAAAGATAAAGCCTTGCAAAGACAGAAGAAAAGTAGTCCACATGCTGATCAGTGATTAAACTTGACTGTAGGGTTTGAAGAGTTGAAGAGAGTTAATATGGTTTCTATGGGCAAGCTGTATTTTTAGTATGCATGTTGAACTGGTATTGAGCTGTTTATAACTCTAAGTTGGAATGTGTTTCTTCTGTATCAGCCAACTCTAAGTAGCGGATGTGCCTATCTGAGGCACTTTCAGGCAAAAAGATTGCATGTGATGGACTGCATTTCTCTAATATTTTTTGTTGTTACAGCAATTTTCTGCCTCATACCTTTTTTCCTCACATGGATTTGTGTTTTTTTTTAAATAAAGGCCTTTAATGTTCTGTATTATTAGTAGTGTGGCAAGAAGTTAAGTTTTTAAAAGGTAAATAATTCATTTCTTGCTACTCGAGGGCTGCACATGTCTCTTCTCTCACTTCTAAGACAAAAATGTTTTCTAAATGTAAAAAATGGTTGGCTTGTTAGAATGAGACTAGGCTATTGTATTGGTAACTCTTAAAAGATTGTTTTTACAAAGATAATCCACAAATTCTCATGTTCCAACATCCAGGTGGTAGGGTCCTATGCTGAACACTAATGTCCAACTGCAGAGGGCAGTTTTGTGGTATTTTAGAGGAACCTAGGGGTTTATTAGGGGCTCAGTGCCTACAGCAAGGGTATGGAAGAAAATGCGGTGTGTAGAAATTAAGGGTAATTCTTGCTGTTTGCTGTATGTTACTTTTTCCTCAGAGGGAAATTGTGCTGTAATATGGAGTTGAAATGGTGCTGTTACAGCTGATGCTTCACAGCAGTGTCTTAGCTGTCATTTGAATTAATATATCCTGACATCATTTTGGCCATGGTTGCCTGTGGAGCCAGTCTCCACTGGAGGAGACCCACAGTCCTCCTTGTAAGAGCATCTGTCATGTCCCTCCAGGGGGGCAAACCAGGGAGATTCAGACCTGTCTGTCCTGTCCCAGCAGATGGGAACCTGTAGAGTTAACCTTTGTTACCTGCTCCAGGGGCCAGGTTAACCCTCTTTTAGCTAGTCTCTTTTAACAACCACACCAGGGAGATTAGCTCCTATAATCCTCTGTGCTGTATTCTGGAGTAACAACAACTACCCAGGAGGTCTAAGCAAAGCAAAACTTTACTTAAAAGCCAGTAGAATTACAAAGCTTGCAAACAAAACCATACTACATTTTATATTTGGATTGCAATTAGTAGAATTTAGCAAAACTGGAAAGACTGTTTCTATTGTGTGCTGAGATTAAGGTTAGAAGATGACAGAGTTGGAGAAAAAGTAAGAAGATACCACCACCCTGGAATTCCGCATAGGTCGTCATGAAGTGTGTAGCCTCATTCAGTGGCTTCACACTGGATTTTATCAAGAAGGCTCTCTGCCTCTGCAGGGCCCTGCTTGCCTGTCACTGTTCCTTACCGGGTAAGGACAGTATCCTGTTTTTCAGGGTGGCTACTGAATGAGGGGCTTCCCTTGCAAGGACAATGTCCAGATGTTTTATCAAATTAGGAAGTGAAATGTCCAGTTTGTCAGAGCGCTGCTTTGAGATCAAGAGTCTCCAGGCCCTTCCAACCTTGGGAGGATGGAGGGCCCTAGTCCAATGCCCCACAGATGCTTGCAGGATCAAGTCCCTTGTGAGGTGAAAGCCAGTCCACAAAATGTTATCCTGCCTCTGCAGGTTTTGTTATCTTGCAAGACAGATTGTTTGAGACAGACCACTTGTCCTGGTTCCCATAGAATGGTATTTGGAACAATACAACATCTCTGTTGCTGGTAGACTCCCACATCTCCTACTCAGAGGCACCAACTGCCAGCCACCTCTCCCTGTGTTTCCTCAGCAGCAGCTCATGGAAAGTCTGCCTCAGACCTGATCTCCAGACTTGCCACCCAGACCTCACCTGCCATGTGTCCATCATGTTTAAGAGTTGTCATAATCCAAGTGCTAATACATAGGTTTTCCTCTGTTGTTTTAAAGGGCTAAATTAACAAGGCTGACTTTCTGTCTGACACATCACAGAATTGCAGTTTAGTTGATTTATTTACTGAAAGCCCTTTACTTGAAGGGTTTTGTAGTGTTTTTTTGATGTGTTTTGGTTTGTGGGGGTTGTTTTTGTTGTTGGTTGGTTTGCTTTCCCTCCATCTGTCCCCCTAATTTTACTTGTAGGAGTGCCATCAAATCACAGGAGAACGTTCTGCAGGGAAGAATCTTGCATTCACGAAAGGTCGCTGACTTGGGGATGGTGCTCTTTTGAACAGTAATGTCTGTGAATCTTTCTATCCTGCAAAGTAAATATCTCTGCAAAGGAAGGTGATCCTTGGGAACCAACCCACTGCAGTAAGCTTGTGCTCTTCTAGGGATATGTCTGCTAACAGCAGAATAAATTATGTAAAATAGGTCTTGTACCTACCAGTGAGACATCTAACAGAGTCAAGGACTGCACTTGAAATGTCTCTCTTTAAAAAGGCATTGCTTCAAAGGGATAGTGATCAAAGCATGAATAAATTCCCAAAGGACATGAAAATGTATGCATAGAGAGATTATACTCCAAATGCTAACAATGGCTGTTTAGTTATTTGGTATCTGGCTATTATATAATAATAGTTATGTGAAATGTCTTAATTTTGCTGTGACAGCTTGACGGTTTTCCCAGATGTTAAATATTTCAGAGGTTATCTTACATATATTCATAAACAAGATGAAAGTGTTAATTCTAATTAAAATGATGCACAGTTCAGTAGCGGCCCTAATAAAGTCCCTGTGGAACAGTAAATTTAATGGCAATATATCTTATGTGCAGAGTCAGTTTAGATTTCAGTTTTACTGTAAACCAATCTTCAAGGGGAAAAAAAAAAAAAAGAGTCATTAAGATAAACCCCCTGAAAACTCATGTTCAAAAGCCATTTGAATGCGTGCAGTATTTTACATACCAGTGGCTATGTGCATTGCCAGATCAGGCAAGAAGCGGCAGGGAGAGCAGGGCAAACCTCCCAGACTTAACAAGTAACCCACTGTCCTGAAGTATTTATTTCACTTAGTGAATATGATCTTGTTGGTTATACTTGCAGTGATACTCGCTTGCTGCAACTTGTTTGCGATTACTTTAAAGCAGCATTTGAGACACCACCATCTTTTTAATGTAGCATCCTTTTTAATATGAAATTGCTACACTGGAAAAGCCTTACACATGTCTATGTTCAAGATGAAGTCACAGGGATAGTGAGAATTTTAGTGTTGAGTCATTGGGGTACCAGAGACTAGAATAATAGTTAAAGATGTGAAAGTTTTGGGGTTTTTTAGTTGTAACTCAGAATAAATTTTCCAACACATTTAACAGAAAACATGAAAAGCTATGAAGTGGCACCAAGTCAGGAGGCAGTAAAGACCCTGAGGAGATACCGAGGGGAATGCCTTGAAGACATGGTTGGTTTGTAGCATTTAGGATGCCAGTAAAGGCATATCCCAGAGTAGGCTATGTACACTTTCTTTTCAAAATTAGAATAGGGATTCCTTGACTCACAGTAAATGAATAATACATTTGATTGCCTCTGCGTGTGCTTCTCTTTGTAAGCTATGCATTGATATAATTTTGAATATTTATCTCAGTTGTTTAATATTATGCACGCAATTACTGTAACAGGTCGTGACAAACTATGTGAGTAAGAGTAATACTGTGTTTTGAAGGAATTTGATTTGCAAAATACCTTTTCCAGTTCTCAATAAAAATCTGGATTGTCTTCAAAGAAAAATTCTAGGGAGAAATTTAGATCAGCAGGTTTTTTTTCTTCCTTCTGTATTATGCATGTTAAAAAGCATTCCTTAAGAATTTTGCACCATGAGTATACTTTGTTTAAATGGATCCTCTTTTCAGTAAATATTTTGCTTGGTTATGGCAAAATGCTCTGTTTCTATCAGGTGATCATCTTCTAAAAACAAATTTTAAATGTTTTAGTAAAAGTCCCAAAAAACCAATTGTGTTTAATTGAAAAACAAATAAATGGGGACAAGAGAATAGGAAGAAATCTGTTTACATCCATTCCCTTCATATAGGAACAGGCACAATGTTGACAAAGTCCTATCACAGATCCTTTTTTTAAAGATTTTTTTTTGTGCTCTGAACTGGCTGAGGTCTCTGGATGGTTCCTGTTTAGTGTGAGAGGCTGGCTGTACTCCTCTTGCTAAACTTCACTAGACTTTCCCTTTGAAGAATGGCTCAGATTAGGCGGGAAGAAAGCTGCCATGAGTTTATTTATACAATGAATCTGAATACTGTGCTAATCTTAGTGCAAAAGACACATTGGTGTGGTGTGGATATTATGGACCCTGGAAAGCTTGTTAGAATGAAAGTAGAACAAGAGTTTCAGGTTACTGCTATTGTCTTTTTCTTCTATGCAATTTGTGTATCAGTGATTTATTAGCTATTGTGTCCTGTCTGTAACAACAACAAAGTTCTGAAGTCATGTCTGTCAGTTGGTAGTACAAACTGTAGAATAAAAACCATAAGAGGTAGTAAGAAACTATTCACGGTAGTTACAGCCAAGTGCTTGTTACGGATGAGCCTGAGCTTCAGAGAGCTCTGCAAAAGCTTCCTCTTCGGTAGTGAGCTTTCATCCTTGTCTGAATAAGATATAGGTGCCCTGCCCAGGGAAAAAAACCCACTCATAATCTGAATCATAACCTGAAACCAAATTTCAGAACTTTTGAAAGGAGGGGAAAAGAAAAGGTTGCCATCCACTTTACCCCTGGATAGTTGCAAGTGTTACAGTGGACAGCAGCAGGAACAGGTGAAGGAATGGAAACTGCTCTCCTTACAGCTACTGCACAATAAATTATACCATAACATAATAGAATAAAGTAAATAATTCTCATATTGAGTGTAGTAAGGTGTAATTTGTGTTATTTGATCATGACTAAAGATGATCCAAGAAATATTTGGTTGAAGGTAGCCTTGGAGAGGGAAAATACTTTCTTACCATCTTTGGGTGGTGATGATTGTTAAACTGTGAGCTTTTAAAGCTTTCTACAATAAATAACTACAGTGCAAAAAAATGTTTATTGATGTATTAGTGGCTCTGAAGCCTAGGCTTTAATTTGATAGCAGGGGCAAGGTGGCCTAAGACCATATGAATCTAGCTAAGTCTTTCAAGTAAGACATGACATGGACTTGCAAATAAATTATTGACGTAAGTTTATTCTGATCTACGGATTATTAAGGGGTTAGTTAGAAACTTCAGTGATGAACTGAAAGCAAGACCAATTGCACCTTCCAGAGTTATTCTGAAATGCTGCTTTCAAACACCTGTCCTAAGCTGGAGACTGTTCAGTGCATGTTTCAAGCTGTGAAATTCAATGTAATGTGACTTTGTAGCTGAAGTTAGCAGACTCCATATGTTTTCTAGCTGTAGGATTGTTACTGTTTACTATGGCAGCCAGAACTTACCAACATACCTGTAATCAAGAACAAACCCAGATACTGACTTGCATGCCATCTTTAATAAAGGTGTATTTTGGAGGGATTTTTTTCTGTTTGCAGGGAATGAGAGTTGTCTGGCTAAATTTTTCTCACTAATTAGGCTAGCAGCTTTCCTTTTCTTGAGTCCTGTTACTGGAGATGTTTTGTTTTGTTTTTTTTTTAATTAGGATGAACCTAAGGATGAGCCAACATAATTTAGCCAGATCCTTTAGTATTTGAACTTTTAAAACACTTCACTTGTTCTTTGCTCTGACTAAGTTTTGGATCCTGCAACACTGTTGTGTACATGTAAAAATGCTGTACACTAAACTCAGAATTTTCAGCAGCAAGCCACTTAATCATTAGCAGCTCTGGGTTGTGAACCTGATGGGGTTTTTAATTGTTTTGGTGACAGGGTGGTGATGCAATCTAGTGATGTTGAATGAAATTTTTATAGTTTCTAAAGGAAAATAGGGGTTAAATTCCACTAAGGTCCTGCACATCAGTATTGTGTCAGTGACTAAGTAATTACATGTGTGCAAATACAATCAGAAAAAATCCTAGCCATCAACTTTAGCTGTTAGTATTTGTGCTGGCTCAGATTAGAGGGAGGACGACACTTCCAGGGATCAGCAGGCACAACCACCTTCATAATTCTCTATTTGTATGATAGAAAACTTATGTAACAGTTCTTCATGTAGCTTGGTTATTTTAAAGTATAAATGAGCAATATATGAAGGAAAGTTTTAGGAAAAATGAGTTCTAACAGTTCAGGCTAGTTATCTGACTCTTACATACTACTGCATTGTCATGATATTTTTTAAACTTAGAAGTAACTTTGATGTTTTTAAATCCAGTAACGCAAACTATTGTGGGTAGAGAAGCCTTGCATAAACTGAATTCTTGCTCTGAAGAGGTGGCCTGTTGAAATCAGAGGAAATTTTAAAACAACCCACTCATGTTTCAGGTAGCTGTGTCCTGGTTTCAGTCAGGATAGAGTTAACTTCATTTGTAGCAGCTGATGGAATGCTGTGTTTGGGAGTTAAAATGAAAGCAGTGCTGATAACACCCTGATGTTCTTAGTTGCAGTCAGACAGTCAAGGACTTTCTCAGCTTCTTCGTATTTCTCTATTCATGAGAAAGGGGGGCGAAGCCAGGACAGGTGACCCAGATGGGCCAAAGAGAGTATTCCATGCCAATTACGTCCTGCCCAGGATAACGGGGGGCTGAGGGGAGGAAGAAGAGGGGCGGTGGCGGGACGCGTGCTTCTTGGGGGGACGGTCGGGTTCCGGGACAGCTCTGGGTGGTCCGGCCTGAGTTGTGTGGTTCGGGGAGAAACTGCATTGGGGATCAATAGTTTCATATTCTTTTGCTCTAAAGTCCTGTTAGCATTGTTATATTTTATCTTTCTGTTCTCTTAGTGTCGTGGTTTCCCCTTACAATATTGTCTGTGTGACAATATTGTAAGGGGAAAAAGATAGAAAGAAGAAACTTTTTTCTGTACCGCACTGCTCTTGTGCCTGGGTGGTACCAGTTTTGTGCATGTCTCCTAGTAACACGTTTGAGAAACCCAAATCCATGATGCAGCAGACACATCTCCCTCCCTTCTTTGTGTACCACACCGGTCGAGGTAGGCAAAGGGGATGCCAGAGCTGCCCCCTGGGAGATGCTCCCTCATGGACAGCGTCACGCTATGGACTTATCTGGATGTCTGTGGTATCTTGAAGACACAATGTGCTGAACTGCAGTTCCCCCAGAAAGTGGTTGGTGTGGGCACAGCCTCCCCTGCCGCCCTGGAACAGCCTGGCTAAGAAACCCTCCCTCCACAGGAGCACTCTAAGTCTTTGTCTTGGGAAGAACCGGAAGAAACTTGCATATGGGATGGGGATGGCCAAGGGCCCAGAAGGGAGGTGGAGAATTAAGTTATTTTACAGTGTCAACACACCTTAGATTCATTTACCAGTCTTTTTACTCATCTCTTCTTTTTACCAGTGCTGCAGTGTCCAAGCAAGGTCTGCCAGTGCTCTAGCACCTGAAGTCTCTGCTGGTGTATTCTGTCAGACCTGACCAGTAAGCATCTCTGATTCTGAAATCCCTGTATTGGTACTTATGGTGTTGGCTCTTTTGTGTGAAGTTACTTCTACATAGCTAGAAAATACAGCATTGTAAATGTATTGTGAAAGCTCTGATTTCCTGATCAGAAAAAAACTTCTCCACAGCATAGAAGTCCTAATTTAAAATGTTTGAAGTTTTGTTTCGTCTGGTTTTTATGAATTAGCATGCAGTCTTGTAGCAATCAAAATTATATAATTTGTAAGGAGTAGCAGGTAATGGTGTGATCTACTGGGCAGTAATATTTACAGTTAGCAGAAAAGTTTTTGTGTATAATAGCAAAAAAGGATTTTCTTTCAAGAGAAACCTATAAAACTGTTGTCTTTGTTTCTGATTTATGGGCTTCCCTACTCTTTAGGAATAAATTAGGTAAACTTGAAAGAAATGAAGGCACAGTAGCTATAAAACAATCTATTGATTTTTTTTTTTTACTAAATCTCTGTCTTTGGTAATTTTTACAGTTGCCTGCATCGGGGAAAAAAAAACCCCACAGTGTAGTTACTAGTGAGGCAAATGTAAGTAATTGGTATTTGATTGGCTCTTAACACCTGTGCCTTACTCTTCTTTACCTAAATGTTAATAGCATCAACAGAGCAATTTAACCTGAAAGTTGAGGATAGGAGCACAATGAAACTTCTCTGTTACTTCAGAAATGAGTAATAGAATGTTAAAGATATTAATGTAGTGTGTATTTTGGGGTCTAACCTCCAGAACATCAGTACTTTTATTATTTTCACACATATTTTCCATTTCTGAAGAGCGTGGAGTAGTGGTTGCTTGAGATTTTTAGTGTGTAGTGGTTGGTTTTGTTTTGTTTGGGGGGTTTCAAGAGGACTACAGCAGGGATATAAACCATGGGCATTCTGAGGAACAAACGGATAGTTACAATAGCTGTCATTACTGAGAAAACTCCATGATAAAGCCATTAAAATAATAATGGGTAGCTCCTTTTTCTCAAAAAGGACTTGTAACTGAAAGATACTGCATGACCTCAATTCCACTGTGAACAATTAGATGTGGCAGGTGATGAAAAGGGATAACTTGAGAAAAATCTTTAAGTATTTTTCTTCTGCATTGGATTTCTGTGCTAGTGATGGTTGGAGAAAGTAATAAATCCTTTAAAAGAAAAAAATCCGTGCACTGCAATTTGAGTATATTAAATGTAAGTGTAGTTAGTGGTATTGTTTGGGGCTTTCCCATCTTAGTCAAGTGATCTTGCTTAATACTCCGTTAAAATCATCTTCAGCTAAAAAATAGTAACATTTAATCTCTGCTACATTTCTTAAAGTAATTCTTATTGGTTCTGAAATGTTACCATACTGCTGTTTCATTGGGGATTTGTTCTGCATCCATGCTCTGTACTGTAGTGGGGTGGAAAACAAGGGGCTCTACCCTGTGGGAAGGAGGTTTGAGTACATTCTAAAACCATTCTGGCTTCGCTGCAGAGTAGCAGCAAGAGCTTTCCTACTAGCAGCTATTTGCAAGATTTTTGTTAGGTTTTTTTTAAGGTCACAAACTTTGAAACGGTTTGGATCAGGTTGAAGACTAACATTGATATTTACAGGTTTGCTGTCAGAAATGGGCAGTATTTGGAAGGTGCAAGGGAGAGGTCAGTTGCCCCTCATTCTCTGTACAGCTAATGGAGACAGTTTGTCTCCACCGGCCAGGGGTTCAGAGTAGGACTAGGAACATAATGCACTGAGATCACCTCTGAGTCAGTGGATGGCTCTTCTTTGCCTGAAAAAACCCAAACTTCTGAAGACAAACCTTCTGAGGCTGAAGGTGGCTCTTCTCAGTGCTGTCTGAAGTGTTACATAACAGAACTACCAGTGTGCTGAAAATAAAGGCGGGGAAAAAAAGAGAGACCCAAGTGAGTGACGCTATTTTATTTATTAGTAGTGTCCCTGAGATATTTCACTTTTCTTTCACTCTCTGCATTTAAATGTTGTCAAGATGTTACATTTCAAAACATAATACTTCCCTCAGGAAAGTGTTGTGGCAGAACTTGCCGTAGTCGGTATTCATAATGCATCCGTCAAGGAGTGTTTATCTCTCCCTTCTCCCTCAGGTTGCGATGCTCCTCTTCTGAGGGGATGTCTGCTGGTCAGTGTATTTCTCATTCTTTCAGAACAAGCATTTGCATATCAAAGGCCTGATATGAGTAAACATACTTTATACTTCCATCTGTCATTCTCTTCCCATTGAGACACAAAATAAGAACAGTGTAGCAAGCAGGAGGTTTATTTTTTGTCCTTTAATTCTATACAATTTTGCTTTGAATTACAAAGGATGCCTAGATACAGTTTTCTATTGCTATGTTTCTTTCTATTAAGATTTCTTGACGAAACACCTCCCTCCTTAACTTCTTACTCTGTATTTTGTCATATTTAAGGAACAAAAAAAAATTATAGAACATCTGCAGTCTTCACCTTTAATAAAACTTTGACTTTGTTTCTTTTCCTGCCAATTTTAATATTTCTTAATACTCTTTTCTAAAATCGACTGAAATGAGAACAGTCTTTGTTTTAATTTCTCACTTCTTTTGCACTAGTTTTCAGTAGAATTTTTTTTGTCATTTTAAGGCGTGAGTTTATTTGGAAACTGATACTAGGAACATGTTAGAGATCAGCAGAAATTGAACTGCTATTATTCTTTGTTTGTATCTACGTGCATGTTTGTTTAGGGGTGATTTAGGTGAGCATCCATCTTGTCTCTCTGTGCCCAGCACCAACATGTCAGGTGCTTGCAGGGTCCCACTGGGGCTGAGCAGCAGCTACACAAGGATCCCAAAGGAACAACAGCACCTCTAGTTAGTAACTGCTTCTGTTATGGGGTTCACAGGATCAGCAGAGAAAACACTGTTGGCCCTCTGCTCTCTCCCATCTCAGTATGTGTTTTCAAGGCAGTGCCATTTCTCCCCCTTCAGCTTGCATCAGACAATTTGCAGGATGAAAATCCAGATTCAGTACTGAGCTTCTAGTCTCTCTTTTATTATTTTTGAAGCTCTACTGTTTGTAAGTTGGCAGGAGATCATTGTGTGAGACCAAAGAGACCAGCTGAGGTTGCTTTTTATTTTAGTTCAAAATCAAATCTGGATTTACACCTAAAGATTTGAATTATTTTTTATAGATAGGATGAGCTTGCAAACTCAGAGCTCTCATGTTTTTATTTATGCCTGTACACTGAGCCTAGTAGGGCTACAACCCTAAGTGGGGTCTTTGTGCAGTATTTTAAAGCTATAAACTTATAAGATTTCTGCTCAGCAGTTCAGAATGCTGGATGCAGTCAAAGGCCTCACTCTATTGTCCATAAAAACTCTGTCTTTCACAAAGGTTAGAGTGGAAGAAAAATATTCAACTAAATGTCATCAATTCTTGTGTCTAGTCATTAAAAACAAACAAAAACCAAAATGAGCACCTGCCTATCCTAGGGCATTTTGCTGATTCCTTCACCATTTTCCTTGACATCACATACTCATGTGGTGGGTTGACCCTGTCGAATCAGAGTAGGATAATATGAAATAAAATCAAATCTTAAAAACACCTTCCCTGCACCCCGTCCTCCTTCCCAGGTTTAATTTCACTCCGTTTTTTCTCTCTACCTTGTTCCCCTTGCCAGCAGCCCAGGAGAATTGGAGTTGTGGTCAGTTCAGCACAAGTCATCTCTGACACGCCTTCCTCACTCTGCATGTTCTTCCTGTGTTCCAGCATGGGGTCCCTCCCAAAGGAGACAGTCCTCCATGAACTTTCCCAGTTTGAGGCCTTCCCATGGACTGCTGTTCTTCATGAACTGCTCCAGGGTGTGTCCCTTCCACGGGATGCAGAACTTCAGCAACAGACTGTTCCAGTGTGGGTATCCCATGGGCCGCAGGTCCTGCCAGGAGCCTGCTCCAATGTGGGCTTCCCACAGGGCCACACCCTCCTTTAGGTGCGTCTGCCTGCTCCAGCATGGGGTCCTACACAATCTGCAGGTGGATCTCTGCTCCACCATCATCCTCCAGGGTGCTTCATAACTTCTATCAAGTTCTAGTAAGAACTGCATTTAACTTTACACCACTGTCCTAATTTATAAAGCAACCTATATCAAACATTTTTCATATTGAGTCACCTGTGCCCCCCCACCCCAAGCAAGGCAGAGGACAAAGGTCAAGTTATGGTATCCAAAACCAAGAAGTCTAGCTGCTTCTTCCTAACTATGTTATCCCAGAGGTGCTACTGCTGTTGCTGATGGCCTTGGCCAGTGGCAGATCCATCTTGGAGCTGCTTTTTCAGACATGGGGGAAGCTTCTAGCAGCTTCTCATAGAAGTCACCCTGGCAGCTACCCTGCTACCAGAACCTTGCCACACAAACTCAGTACAGTCTCAACAACAGCAGTACTGAAATCATCAGTGAAACATGTGCAATTCCTGGCATTTATTTTCTCAGTCAGGCTTTGGTTTATAGAGCTTCCTTCTGATGGAGCCATTCATGGTAGGAGTTTGAAATAGAGCAGTTCATGAGGGGATGGGCATTGAAAGGGTAGATTACTGTGTTTCCTGAGGAAAATGACTTGTTCTGTAACTAGACTTCTTGGTCTTGTATACCATAACTTGACCTTTGTCCTCTGCATTGCTTGGGGGGACACAGGTGACCCAATATGAAAAATGTTTGATATAGTTTGCCTTATAAATTAGGAGAGTGATGTAAAGTTTCATCAAGTTCTTACTAGAACTTGATAGAGGTTATGAAGCATAAGACTGATGTTACCAGTATGACCTCAAGCATGAAAAGAAGGTAGGTAGATATACTCCCTGCTAACCACAGCGTATACATTATAATGCTCTATTAATATTCACATATAGTGAATTTCAGTGACCTGTGATGAAGGTTGACTACATATTAGGTGATTAATGACCAACTTTACATCTGGCAGGAAAGTTTCCTAAGAAACAGGAGATAAAAGAAGGCCACTTGGAAAACCGAATGATTATTCGGGGAAGGGGGGGGCGGGGCGGAAATCCATCAAGACCCTGCATTTTTATCATGATAAATGGGTCTGGAAGAGTTTTTCACAAAAGGTGGAGACAGAAATCTTGGCTAGTTCTTCAAGGCAGTTGTCCTTTTCAATGATAACTCGCTTATATACTGCTCTTGTTTTACCTAGCTGGATGCTTTTCACATTGGAAGCCGCAAATTATGGTCTTTGAGAAGCAGGCAACACATCAAATATTACTTTCCAGTTGATGCCGAGAAGAATGAGTGAAGCCACCCTAATGCTGCACCATCTACTTTCTCTTTGGAGTGTTAATATTTTTTAGTTCCAGTGGCACTTATGGTTTTACAAACACTAGTATGATAAAGATTTTACCTGTGACTTCGTGGTTAAGAAAGCATTGATGTATCCCTGGTATTTTTCAAAAGTACATATTTGGCAGTTGGACTAGAATGATCATTGTAGGTTCCATCCAGCTGAACTATTGTATTTAGCATCATTTGAGTAAGTTGTCCTGTTAAGCATGTATTTTGCATTCTGAACTGTATATTCAAAGATAATGTTGGCAAGTTAGATTTATTACTGTAAAAAAAAAAAACCAAACCACCCAACCCAAAACAAACCACAACCAAAAAACCCACAAAACTGACTCAAAGCCCAAAAAATCTCCACGCAACATCCCCCAAAAAACTCAAAGCAAAAGAACCAGGCTACCTTAAAAGAAACTTAAGCACTGAATTAGACTGTAAAGGACTTTTATGCTTTATTTGAAGACTCTAGAAATTTTAAAGGGGAAATGATGCTTTGAAAAGTCAAAATGAATATGTAGATGTACAAGTTTTGATTCAAAATGTTTTCAAGTCTTTTTTTTGATCTAGTGAAATAAAGGTGCATATCAGTCTTCCAATACTTCCCCCTGCACCCCCCAAAAAATAAATTAACATTTGAAAAGGCCTGGGTTAGTTTAGAAACCACCCTTTGCTCTTAGTTTCTCAAACTTTTAACTGAATATACTCATTTTCAAAGAGACCCTGGAAAGCACTGATGTAACATAGGATAGAAATGCCTAAACTGGGCTTTTACCCCGTGTTTTGCTGCAGGTGGCAGCAAAGCCAAGAGACGTTATGCAAACAGAAAGACTTGTCTGAGCGTCAGTATCCTCGACTTATTCTTACCAATACCGAACTGATCTTAAGGGCTAGGTCACTAACATTTCTTCCGGTCTTTGACATAAAATTACTTTCAGCACCATGAAAAATAACACAGATTGCAGTAAAGTTATAATGGGATATAAATAACATCCAACATGATTTGGTAGATTTTAAAAAGCTGTTCTGAGGCAGAAGAATGGGTGGTCTTCTGAATACTTGCTAAACCTTTAGTGAATTTTACCAAATGCCACCTTGGTACTGGAAATGTCAGAATATTGGTTTTTTCCTTTTCAATTTCACACAGATTAGATTAAAATGCAGTGGTACTAGTTTCAAGTTGCAAGGGTAAAATTTTGCAAAAATATTTCTGTACACACCTCTGTATTTCTAGCAGGGTACCCCATGGAGTCTCTGGCAAGGCTAGAATCTTAATTAAAGGAGTTGCATATGTTACTCCCTCCAAAGGCATTGAAGCGGTATTGGAGCAATAAGTACAAAGGATCTGCCTGAATTATTCAAACAATGAAACTGTTCAGACTGATGTTATCTATCATGGCTGAATTTATCTCAATGTAAATTGTTAGCCTGGAGGTTGATGCAGGAAGATCATAGAACAGCTGCAGGAATCTACAGCTTTACAAGGTCAACAGTGTTGTGAAATTGGGCTTGACAAGAAGGAACCTAAGCTGCCTGCGTTTGTTTGGCCAATTGCAGTGTCAAAAGTGAGGCTGCTTTCTACTGAGAGTACATCTATTACAGTATTGATTTAGCCAGCAGCTGGAGGGAAAGAGGATTGAGGATTTAAAATTTAACAGGAGGTTTGTTTGAGAAGAGAGACAAATCATGCAAACTGATTGCTGTTGGAGGGAATTAGGGCTTGTGTAGCATGGTGGAGTAATTGGAACAAAAGTAAGAAGCCAAATGGCTTCTGTTTGCTGGGAAAAGTGATTAAAAAAACGGATGATGAAGTAGTAATACCCCATACCATATTCTGTCATTCTGTTACTTTATATTAACCAAGTGCTCTAATGACAGAACAAAAGCCTGGTTTTCTAGGTAGTGCCTAAAAGTTGTCGCAGGGACTTCCCCAAAAATAAACTGATAGTCCATTTGGATGCAAACACACAAAGGAATTAAGGGAATCCATGAGGCACTGGGCAGTGCAGTGACTACAGGCCTAACTGAGAGGTAGCTTTTGAAAGAAAACGCTTGCAGACTTGATTTGAAAATGAGGGAGCTCCTTGCTAGGACTAAGGATGCTGCTGTTCAGATACTTGTGAGGCACAAAAGTGCCCAGCTGAAAGAGTGACTGTGTGGCGTTGAGGGTTGTTATGTGAAGACCACTAGAGATAAGAGTTGGTAGCAGGCTGAGATAAATGAACTTGGGTAGACCACAGGCAACTTTCATGAAGACGAGGTTCTTATATTTGATGTTACAAAGGGGGAAGAAATGAGGGAAAGAGGAAATAGATTGTGTGCAAAAAACATGCAGAGATGATCTTTGCAGTAGTCTTCTGAACAGGTATGAGCAGAGTAAAATGTACTGTCAAGGCAGGAAAGGAAGAGTTAGAGTAATTCAGTCTTAACAAATGAACTTGGATGTACAGATGTCTTGGGGACATAATAGGAAAACACATCTGTCTCACTGGAGGAGAAAGCAGGAATTGGATAATAGCCTGGTCACTTAATCTATCACAGAAGTGGGTAGGAAGAATATAAATTTGAACTAAGTTGATCCAAGTCCATTTGGAAAGAAATGCTTCATGGCTTTACTTACCAATAAATGCTTCCTCAGATTGTCAAAAAAATTGTAACTGTTTACTCTTAATTAGTAGGATTAAATAGCAAACAGGAAACTTTGACTATATTGAGTATATTATGTAGAAACAGGAGTTGCCATAAAGAAAGAGGATTTACAGCCTTAGAAACATTCTGTATAATTAAAGTAGTATATTTAAATTTGTCTTAATGTAACTCCAGAGAAGGGTAGATTCTTACGCTTTTCTTTGCTGCTAGTACTCCTTTATCTCACTGTTTCTTTTACTGTATACTATAGAAATCTTTGACAATACATTGTTAATATTTTCTCTTATTTAGGGGCATGTTTATTGGTATTTGATCCTGCAGAAATATATTAAAAAACATCCCATGTACACAAACAGACAGACATGTCCCCTCTCTCACATGTTAAGCTTATATTTTATGCATGATGCAGCAATTAATTCCTTCACAGATGCACTGTTCTTGTTCTTCTCATATCAGAATAATTATCACAGAAATTCAGTAAAGAGGTTGGATTTCATTTCATGTAGGATACTGTGTGATTTACATTGGTCAAGGAAGAACTGACGTGATTTTAAGTCTGGGGCTTTGATTTTGGGGGCTGTTTTATTTTTTCAGAATTATGTTTTCAAACATTTGTGAAACTTCTGCTGAAGCATTCGAATTGTTTAACACTCTCAAAACACATGCTTGTAGTCCCTGGTGCTTTCCAGTTAACTCAAACTTGGTTATTTTGTCTTAAGCTCAGGCTGTTAATTTTGACAAACATCTACTAAATTTTAGAGCTATTTTAAATGGTTTTGTAGTGTTACCTATTTCAACTTATTCCAATCTAACTTGTCACTTTTGTCCACGTAAAACATCTAATTGCTTTTGTACAGCTTTGAATAAAGGCTGAAAGGAATATCTTAAGTTACTCTACTAGAAAAGAATGATATTTTAAAATCCTGCATTTAATGTATGTGGGTTTATTATTTAAGATTAAAACTCTACATATGCTTACCTAGGAGGGGTAATTTCCTTTGAAAAATTGGGTTGTTTACAATTGTTTTGCAGTGACAGGTAGAGCCATTTTCTACACAACTCAGATAAGGATTGAGCACACGGTGCTCTCAAATGTTACTTGAAGATCTAACTGCAAGAAAATACTATTTCCCATTCCAGTTTTACTGTATAACACTTGAGCTTATATTTGAGATGAAGCATTTTTTCCAGGAATAAACTGCATGCTTTCAGGGTTCTGAGTTGGATTTGTCGTCTGTTTCTATCTGCATCTTCCAAAAATGTCTTGTTATTGGTTGAATTTAAATCTCAGTATGAGAATTGTTCCTGGAATGTTCTGTTCTGTGGCAGAGTTTCCTTTTTTTACCTAAGGCATTAATTTTTCATCTGTGCTCTGAACAACAGTGATCTCTGCTGCAGTGAAATTCATTTGGTATATTCTGAAGCTGGATAATCCTGCTGCAGTGTTTTCTTTGGGGTGTGTGTAGTCTCTGTCCCACTGAAATGAAATTAACCCTTTCCTCTCATATCACTTGTTGTGATATTGGAACCTGGAAATGTGCATATGGAGTCCTTTTTAATAGAGGATTTCTATATGCAGTCCCTTATTTGTCTCATGACAACTGTAATGATGAAAACTTAAGGGATCATTGGTGAACCACGCAAGAGAGTCTTACCTTGAATCCTGCTGCAAGTGATCCTATTGAATGTAGACTATCCTAGTTACAAGCACTTATTTTATAAAAACAAAAATCAATAAATCTTTAAGTCCCTGATGAAATGCAAAGGAAACAGTGCGTGTTTTAAAAGATCAGTGTGTGGAGTTGGTGATGACTGATGCCACATGTAACTGATAGAAAAGCTGTCTGTCTTAGCATTTTCTTCCGTTACTGATAATTTGGGGTCTCAGCACCTTCTGGTTTTAAATCATTCATAGAGAAGCTCCTGATGATCTTCATGGAAATGGAATAACTAAGAAAGCTTTGATTTTTATGTACTTTCTTCACCAGACTCGCTCGGTGCCAACACAAGTGTGAAGGGGAGAGCAGATCACATGAAGTCTTCCCTTGGTTTTGTACAAAGCTTAGCAAATTGCAACTCAAGCTTACCTAAACTAGTGCTGTTGGTAATACTGACATCAAAAAGTTGGAGCATAAAAGCTGGCACCAAGCTACTACTGGCACCTCCTCCATTTTCTTTCCACTGCCTATCAAAATTAGTCCAGTGCATCATCCAAGAGAAGTTCGTTTCAGTATTCCCAAAAGGAAAGCACAGCTGCTGCTCTACTTTGTGTTTCTTCAGTACAGCCTGAAAAAGGCTGAGTCTGCCAGAATTTTGCTTTGGTTTGTGCAGCAGCAAACACATCTTTGGTCACCTGTACTCCTTTCAGGTCTACCTGTGCAGTCTGTAACGTGACTATAAATGTGCAAGCTCCTGAGGCAGTGTCCAGGGCATTTTAAGTCTGTTCTTAACTCTTTTCTTACCCCACCCATCCCCCAAATCCCATTCTGGTTGTGTTCACTCATCTCTTCAGCTTAGCCTGGCCAGGGCTCTGAAGCTAATCACAGCATCTCCCCCATTGCATTCTCAGTCTAAAGGGGAATAGAGCTTCCCATGGCTTAGTGTCCCAGCAGCAGTGCTCAGCCAGGTGCCATGAGGGGCTGTCGCAGCCGGTGCTGGACTCCTGCTCCTCGGCAGTGTGGGCAGCAGGGATGTTTCTTCTGGGGGGTTGCAGAGCAGACACAGAGCTTTACATTTGCTCACTGAACAATCAGGAGCTAGCGGCAGTATCCTGTTCAGAGAAACGGTGGAGTAACTCCAGCAGCCCTGTGCTCTGTAACCAGGTTTTGCTAACTGCAGGTCATGGGTGGATTCTAATTTGGCTTCAGTCACACCCCGTCAGAGGATGCTCACATGTCTGAAAGAACAGACTGTGGTTCTTACAAATAATATGTGTCTTCTCCAGCTTTTCCGTAACTTGGAGGTTTATCTTTGGAGCAATGAAGGAAGTGAGACTGCTGCCTCTTGCCTGACCTCTTGAGTAAAATCACAGCAGTTGCACAGTTAAGCACCTTGCATGTATTTTGGTTCTTTGATTAATAACACAAGTATGAGTTTAGCACGTAGTGAGCTCTGATTACACAGAATCCTCTTTTCTATGCATATAAAATAAGTGTAGGATTCATCTTGGAATTATTGTGGAACTACCTCAGATGGTTTGCTTGCTAAATTTTCCTAACAATGAATTGGCATGGTATAGAAAAATATTTGGAGTATAACCCATAAAGTTGTCTTACCTCGTTCAGTTTTTTCATGTTGCCCTCTTGTAAACAAGCACTTGAGATCCAAAACAAAACAGAGTCCTTTAAGTAATACACTTTGCAACACTAATTTAAGGACTTCATTGCTTTGATTTTCTGAGTCACCCCAAAAAAAGCACATTCAGATCTCAACCAAAGATGTTCATTCTCAAAATGCTGCGCATCATCAAGTCCCTTTTAACAACTGGAAGCTTTAAGTGACGTGTGTCTGGAGATCTCCATCCCACCTATCTTGTACTTAAAGTGCTGCAGAAAGACTGAGATTAGCTTTACCAAGAGTTATCTGTATGCACCTAATCTGAAGTGAAGAAGGGAAGTTATATGCTAGATACAGCCAGCTGCCAGCCTGAGAAATTTTGCGTGTTGCCCTTCTGAAGTATTTAACAGGAGAGATCACCTGAAAGGGATTAGGGGATCACCAGGAACAGGGAAGAGAGAGGAAAGGAAAGGAACTCTAGGGTGATGTGGTTCGTGTTCTCACAGGACTCTTGGGAAAGGAGAGCACGTTTGGAGGCACAGTATTTCTATGTTTCCTTTGTGATAATCTGACTCAGAACTGAGCCTAGTATAGGATAAGATGTTAGAGGTTCCCTTGGGTTTTTCTTCCAAACCAATCAAATGTCTGATGAATGGAGCTTACTGCAAAGTACCATCTGGGATGGTACTAACATTTTAAGCTAAGCCCAAAATCTATAGCTAATTTGAACCATAATTTGAGTAACACACCTAGGTATGCATTAATTGAGACACCATGTGGAACATCCTGTCCAGTACATAATTTGACATATAAAAAGCAGTAGAATGAAATCAAAGTGTAAACTAATGAGATGCTTAGTGATTTGAATTCCTAGGATCAGTAGGGCTAGACAGAATATCCTTGGTGTTGGAACCTTCTAATGCAGTTTTTTTCTTTGATAATTTTGAAAATTATATTATCACTGATCAATTCTAATTGATTTCAGCCTGCTTGTAGTAATCCAAATACATGCAGTTTTATCTGTTGAGCTGTCACTGAAGTGAGAATAATTTAATCCTAATTGTGTTTGTTGGATCCTGCAGTGACAATATCATATTTTTTTCTCCTAATACTAGAAGAATGATGTACTTGTTTACCATGAAGAACAAGAAAGTGTAATTGAATTGACTGCTGTTGAATATCTTGCAAATGTTTTGTTTTTCACTAGTGTTACACTTCCCAGCATTGCTATTTGTATTCTGTTAGACTAAATGTGAGATGATTAGGGTTAAGATAGGGGAAGCAACATAAACCTTCTGCTAACCAGACACATAGGCTCAGATTTAAAATGTGCCAGGCTTTTTTGATACTCTCTTACCTCTACTTTACGCAAAGATCAGAGGATGCATTTTTATATCATTATCTTTAACCACTGAGTTACTCATATACATTCTACTATTTTTTTAATTCATGAAACAGTTTCATTTGTTAAAATTTTCTCAGCTGCCACCGGTTCAATTCCTAAGCAACCAGCATAATGAAAAAATGTAAAATGTAGGATTTAGCTGTATATATACTTGGTGGTTCTGACTGAGGATGACTTGCTTTGACTTGCCTTTTTCCCCACAAAAAAGGAGTATTGAAGTTTAAAAAGCTTTGTTGGCCTAATTTCTAGCCCTACTTTTTCTCAAAAAAAAAAAAAAAACCCACCCTAGATTTTATAGATCAATTAGATGATTATAAATTAAGTGCTGTATTTCTCAATGTAAATTGAGTTGCTTAGCATTCCTTCGATGATGGAGAGCAACCGTGAACCCAGCTTTCTGGGTTCTTTTCTTGCATGTGCTGTGGTTATTGCTTGTGAGTGGTAATGACGATGCCTCTAAATTTTTTCATAGTTTTTATTAGGATTTTTTGCAGGATTTGTAAATTAATTAGTTCTTAGTGAGTGATTAGAAAATTACATTGAAAACTGCATCAAAATTAAGGCTAAAAGAATAAACTAATGATTTAATGAAGAAATGCAAAAATACTATTATCAAAACCACCAAAACTACTTGGACAATATTTAGCATTATGGTTATGCCTAAAAGAAAACATCATAAGGGACATTAAAACAAGTTCCTATTTACAGTGTGTTGTACGGAACCCCAAGAAGGTAAAATAACCCAGTAACTCTAGGAAAATCTAGTTTTGTTAATTACCGGTTCCTCATTCACATACATCCTACAGAAAAGAAGAATCTGTAGCTAGCAGGGTATTGCAATTTATAGGGTTACAGAATCATTCTTGACTCATGAGCTTTAAGGACTTTCTGAGAAAGCAGTGTGACCATCATTGTACTAAGAATATTCATAGTGTAACATATAATTATATGCTGAAGTTTTTATTAGTTCTCATTTACTTATGATAATTTCATTACTCATTGTTAATATGGACATTCTAAGTATGGGTGAAAAGCATCTTCACTGTTGAGAATACCAGCATGTGTTAAATATTTAATGTGTCTAATCTATATTTATAGACATATATGATGCCTATAGACATATATGAACATGCACTTTTGTGTGTATACTCATACATGCATTGCTGCTTCCTTCTTGGGAAGAAATACTTCATTCAACCAGGGAGCAATTAAAAAGATTTATTATTTATGTGCTAGTCATTATCTCTGTTCTAGGCTTGAACTATTTTTATTATATTGGAACCAAAATTTTTATATCAGTGGGGTTTTATCAGATGTATTCCAGAGGTTTTATTCATTTCAAATTTTATGATACATGCAGGGGTTTCTTAATTATTCTTTTACTGATTTGGCTTTCTTCTGACTGTGAATGCTGCTGTCTTTAGAAGGAGGGAAGCACGCTTTCAACAGTGCTCCTTATTGTTTAGTTCATTTTCCTCTCTCCACTAAAAGGCTTGATTTTGTTGCTATGCATGCTCACAAGGTAAGTGCTACTCTTCTGTAACGTGAGGACAGTGCTATTTTACTTCAAAGGGCAGATGAGTGTTGGTGTTCCAGGGCTGTGGCAGAAAGTCAAAATTCCAGCCTGTTCTCCCCTCAGGATGGAGGGAGCTGTCTGGTTTGGCTGAGAGGCAGCCTTCCTATCCCTTGCTGCAAAGCCATCCCTGAAGTCTGACCAGCCTGCAGCAGCCCCAACCACCTTGTCAGCTGAAGGCAATGCAGCTTTCAAAGTCTGCCTCCTCTTAGCTATGCGACATGCAAAACACAGCCTGGTTTCCATATTCTTCTTCACTCTATGTGGGTATTTTCAGCAGTGTCTTGTGGCTGTCTGAAACAAAATATTTTGCAATAGCACGTAGACTTTTATCACTGATTTGTGCAGCTGCAGGTTTATCAGTTTGTGCATACAATCTGCATCTCCCACGGAATTCCTGCAGAATTTGTTCAACATCAAAATGACGCTAATTCCCGGTAGCTCCGGTGTTGGGCCGAGAAAAACCCCAGGGACAGGGAGCTGGAGCTAGCTTACGCACTGGTGTCCTGACTGCCCGTGGTGCTGGAGCATCAGCTCGTTCCGTGACTTAGCTCTGGACCTCAGCATGCTCCCTCCAAAAATAAATCCTGTGTAGAATAAGCAGCATGATAAAGCCAGTAAGAGCCGTTGGGCATCAGGGACTGCTTCTATTCAGCAGTACATAGCTGGGAGACTAGAGAAGTAGGCTGCTTTCAGTTTAGGTGCTGTTTTTGAAGTGTCCAGTTCCACACTTCATTCCCTGTAGGAATGAAGTAAAAAGTGCATTTAAGAAAAATAACATGTCTCATTTAAAACAGGAAATAATGTACCATGAGTGGGCACGTGGGAGCAAACATTACAGCATCTTCGCTCTATTAACATTAGTTTCACAAAATAGAGAAGTCAGAAACTTTTTTAGCATGTCTTCCTAATGAGGAAACTAAGAAAGAATATCCAAAATAAAGCATACTCTAAATTCTCTGTACTTTCCCAGCTTCTGAATTTCCAGATTGCAAGAAATAACGGAGATAATACTTAAGAGCAGAGAAACCCTGTGCCACAAAATTAAGTGAGGTTTTCCTTTCAAAAAAATCTGAAATGTCTGTCTGAAATTTCAGTCCTCTGAAAACTTTAACTAATTATCAAGAAAATTCTTTGAGATGGGGTACAAAAATGAGAGTCCATTTTTGTATTAGAATCTTGTTAGAAGGATGCTTCACTGAATGTTTTAGTACAAACTTGCTCCCTTAGATACTCGAAAAAAATCCATTATTAAGCTTGCAAAGATTGCATTGCTTATTCACTGTTTTAGTTTGGTTTCAAAGTTCTATTTCAGAGTTAAACTGCAGCTGGAGAGAACATCACTTTTATTGTCCCTTTTGTTTAAGTTTTTTACTGCCTAAGACTAATGGTATTATAATCCTTCTGGGGAACAGATTTTAAAATCCTACCATTTACAATTTTGGGAAAGGCTGCCACTCATCTCTTGTGGCATTGAGAGCTGTGTATGGTTTTTTTAATCCCTTAGATGCTTTTCTACCTAATTATTTCACAGGAGCTATTTATGTTAAATTCCCTTCCTGTAGCTATATGGTAATGAAAAATGCAAACAAGTAAAACACAACTAATGCTGACTGCCAGTTCCTCTCATAAAGATCATCTCTTCATAACCTCATACAAAACAGGGTAACTTTGGCAAACCTGTACAAATTGGGCACTGCCTTACAACAGGGAAGTATAGGAAAGCAGACATGGGTGTTTGGTAAATCTCCTCTCTATCATTCTGCACCAAATTAAAGTGTCTGCTTTCTGACATTTCACAATAAATTAAACCCAGCTTTACTAGTTCTCCTCCATCAGTGCCTGGCCACTAGTTTCTTTTTCCATCCTTGTGTATTTTTTATCATCATTATTCTTTTCATTCTGGTCAACGTTTTTATCTTCGACCTATGCTATAGCTAAGTCTTGAACATTGTCTTGGCATGAAATGCCTGCAATGCAGTCACTCTGATAAGTAAACCCCTCTGCCAACTGTCTTCCAAAGTCTCTCCAGCTCATTTACTGCACAACTCTTTGGAACCCAAATGCTGATCTCTGCAGTATATGTGCTGGATTATGTTGCAGTATAGCCAGTAGTAATAATATAGTACTAGTAATAATAATAGAAGCACTATGTTCTGAATAAACAGGCTGCCTCAACAAAGTTTGCATCTGTAGTAGAAGAATTCAAGGAGAAAAAAAAAGTGAGATGAAATCTGCTGTCAAGTCAATGAACTCAGGGTCAGAGAAGTATTATGTGTCTGATAGGGTTCCGCAGGCTTACCAAAAAGTCAAAGTTTATCTTTTAGTTTGTTTTCTCTGTATTACCAGTATCCTGTGAGTGCTTTTTAAATTATAAGGACCAAAATGAGCAAGCAGTATTTATAGTTCCCAGAAATGCTGTTTTGTCTGTACAACTGCTCAAAGAAGCTACTGAAATTCTTGATCTGAAGCTGATTGATACAGCTTGATGATTCACTTACATTCTTCTAGAATTAATATCTGGCAACTTCTTGTATTAGCTTATTTCTGCAACTATGACAGGAGTAACAGTGACAGAATAATGGATACTGTTATTTATATAATTGAAGCTCTTGGTTTGGTTGGGTTTTTTTTATTCTCTCCGACTTTGAAAAAATAGCATCGGCTTTTATAACTATTTCAGTAAAATATAGTTATGCTGAGAAGCTTTTTCATTCTGCTATTGCAAGAAATTCCCTGCTACAAATGATGTGGAAGACCTTACAGATGTACCAACAATTACTGATTTAGCAGTAGATGCACAGTTGATGCTTTTAGAAACTTCTAATGCATTTGAATTTCATAGTCTAAGCCAATTAATATCCACAAGCTCAAGTCTCTTGTTTATAGAATGACTTTTTGACTGGGTCATTGGGTTTTAGAAAGATTTGTAATCCTCCAGGAATTTGATTCCACTGTTAAATAACCGGGGTCTCCTCACTTCTGCTTGAATACGCTTGCATTGGGATGGCAGCAAGTGAAGATGGGGTGATGGTATTGCTGGCTTGAGTACCAGACCAAGGCAGGTACTGCCTTGGGGTTTCTGCTCTCAGCCACTCACACTTCCAGCTGAAAACAGAGGTGGTCGCTGATAATGATCTCATGCCCACTCTCATCTGTTTGTTCTCTCTTAATTCCAGTGTCAGAATCACAGATTGTAACCTCTACCTTCAACCTCTTTCCCCTCAAGGCTTTTCTCCTCTGAAAAGGTTACCTTCACATTCCCATAGTCATGTATGTAACTCCCACTTAGGCTTCAGTTAACTGTATATTTGATACCCTTAATCAAGAATTAGAAGTGCAGTGCATAATATGATGTTCAAATAAGAGCTTTCTTAATGTTTAAATACACATGGTCATAGCAAGTTATTCTAATCACCATAGTTTTAGGTGCAATAAACAGTTCTTACAGGAATAAGAAAAAGAGAAAAATGCTAAAATTGAATTGCATGAGGGATTGGTTAGAAATGTCTTTGATAAGCCTTCATGTAATTTATGAGCCAGGCTGTGTAGGTAGAGGAAGATACACTAAGGTTTCTTTTTTTTTTTAATACAATGCTCCCCCCAAGTAAAATAGTCCTTTGGAGACCGTTAGGACTTTTTGGTTTGTTTTGAGTTTTTAAAAAAATATTATTAAATACTGATAATTAAACACTTTAGGTTACTCAAAAAGATTTGAGAATAATACCCTTTGAATTAAATAAATGTACACCTATTTCCTTTGCCTTCTGTGCTTTTAAGGATTAAATAGTACTGTTCAAAGACAATGAGAGATCTTTCTTATGAAAGTATTTTAGACACAAAATGTGTTATCCATTTAAGTTTCTTTTATTTGGATTGCCTTTACTATAAATTGCAATATTGGTGGTGTGGAACCAATTTTAAAATAGAAATTTTAATATCAACTCAACGCTTTAAACCAGTTTATTTTTTAATAACTTATTTGATTAATTTGGCTTTAAAAAGGAGGGAGATGCTTTATTTTTATATTTTATCCTATTTTTTTCAGAAAAAAATAAGTAGTGCAATCAAAATAACTTATCTGGTGATAAACCAAACCAATAAGTTCTAATTCACCTCATCTGTGGGGTGTTTTTGGATATTCTAGCCTAGATTGTAAGACTGCACTGGGCTTCATAGTGCTTGAAAATTTGCATAGGTCTGCTCTTTTTTAAAACAACTAGAAGAGACCAGACTTCCTCCTTCCAAAGGATTTCAAAAGCAACCTGTTGAGTGAGCAAGAGCAGCCTGTCTGGAGGCTGGTTTATCAGGCACAGAGAAGCAGCAGCAGGGGTAGTTACAATTAGGGGAAGACTGTAAAATGCAAAGCCAAGCACACACAAGGTGTTGCTGGGTTGCCTGCAGGAAGTAACTAGGTGATTGATTATTTTTTAAATTACTTTTTTAAAATCACGTTGCAGGGATGTTATGGAAATTGTCCTGAAAAGCTCATAAAACTCACTGTATAACAGCCTCCAAAGGGCAGTGACAGGGCATGGTGACTCACTGCATCTGATAATACACTGGGCAAAACTATTAAAAAATTGCTAGTAGAGGCAACTCCAAAGGAATTGGAGTTGGGTAGTTTGTTTTGCCCTTTCAGTGGTCATTGCAAATATCCCATGTCTCTCTAGTCTAAGCCATTTCAAGATCCTTCCAGGGTCAAATGGTAAATCATCCGTGTCTAACAAATGGCAGGGCTTATGTCAGCAGCTATTACTGATTTCGATTTTGTCAAATATTGACTGTAATTGGAAAGTATAAATGCTCTAAAATGGATACAACAAATAGTGCTGTGCTGTCTGAAGCACAGAGGATGAGAAACTGCAAGGATTTTTTTTTTTTTAAGGCAGGATACACTTGTGAATAAAATTGGTTCTTCAGGAGGGACATAACTGATGTTTTTATGATAATGTAATGCACAGAACAAGATAGAAAATATATAGGAAGTTTTGTATTCATCACATATTTAGTGTGATTGGATTTGAAAGTGTAGTTGGTTTTACTCCTTATGTTCCTCTTGTGCTAGCACAAGTTCTATGAATGCCAAGAGGCCAAGAAAGAAATACTTATTACAGAGCAGTAAATGTGTATAATGTCTCAAGAATGCAGTCAGTGACAGGACTTTGTGTGGAAGTGTTGTGAACAAACCTTCCAGTCAACAACAACAAAAATCTGCATTTTAAAGATAACTTCTGTCTCAATAAAAGTTCAGAATAAGTTCCCCAAGTTGTTTCTTTGACTAATAAAAAGAGAACGAGATTACCACCGGTTTCATGCTCTGATTAGTAAGTATGTTTCAGTAATTACATTGGCTTTCATAATAGCTGTGTAATTAAACCTAATCAAAATGCCTTTTTTAATAAAGAAAAAGTTGGAGGTCACTTGAAGGTATGTGTCACTGATAATGGTCAACTCTTCACCAATAACATACCTCGACACAATGGTGCCTATGGCACAGAGTTGAAAATATTGGTATAATTATGTGACTTCAAATGTTTTACTTTTCAAAGAAAAAAATGATGGATTCATGGACACTTGCACTGCTTAATTCTGAGGAAAGGTTTGCATTATTTCAGAGTGGTGTAGTACATACTGTGTCTGATCACTTTTTAAAAGATTGTACATGGTTCTAATAAAATACTTGCCAAGAATTGCTACTATTTCTTAGTTTTGTTGTAAAGAATGATGGTAGAGGCAGTTTTGGGTAAAAACAAAAAAAAGCAGGTGTAGGAAGGCAAATGGCTGCCTTCCCTTTTCATATGAACTCTTTTATAACACAGTGCTTTTAGAAACAAGATCAGTGAAAAATTGCTACAAAGACCAGTGGAGGGAAATAGAGGAGGATGGCATTTCTGTAGAGTTAATTAGTATTTTCTTCTTCTGTAAGACAAAACCCCCACCATACTAGCAGACTCTGGAGAAAAAATACGCAAGTGCAAAAAATTAAAGAATTTCATTCAATACTCAGAGGAAAACTAAAAGAAAAAACAGACATTACGTCCTGTTATTGGTAAGGAAATGAGGAAAAAGCACACAGAGGAGGACAAGGAAAGATTTATCTGTGTGTTTGTGCTAATGGCAAAGCTACTGTTGACGATGCAGTGAGAGCAGGGTCAGGTTCCAAGTGAATGGAAACAAAACCATAGTGTAAAAGTTTTGAAATGGTGGTAAAACTGGTACAGAGAAACTTTGGGTTTGATTACAAGGGCAGTGGCATGTGGCAAGAAACTCCTCGAACTACTAAGAACAATCAAATCATTAGAAAATTAAAGGAATAAATATGTATAAATTATACCTGTGTAACAGAGTAAGTGCTGTGACAGAGTTGAGTGAGAGAAGTCACATCCATATTCCAGATTCATTCAGACTTTTTATAAAGCCAGAGGCCTTACTCTCAGCCTTTAGTACAGGCTTCCCAGGATTTTGATTCAGGGGCTCCATTTAAATGATCTTTAGCAATTAATCTTGCAGTTTCAAGTGAAGTACTTCCACATTATTAACGTGTTCTGTAGCTTTTTCTTACTATGACACTGTAAGTTTGTGCAATCAAGAAGAATAAAAGAATAAATAAATGCTGGTTTCACTTGCAGCCCTAAATGAGATCAAAAAAGAGCCTTAAATTAGACCACTATGAGGAGCACATTTAAGCTATTGAAACTTCAGTCAAGAAGTTGTATCACTTAGAGAATAGCTTGTGCAGTCAGGGGATGAAACACAATAGAAATGCTGAAACTTTACAGTGCCTTATATCCATTATACCTGTAAGGTTTCCACTTAGCTAAAAGCTGAAATGGGAAAAGGGGGTTTGTTAACATAAATTCCAGCTACCTCTAGAATCTGTGACTTAATCCCATCAGAGATACATTTTTGTTGCTGTACAAGTACTCTGTATTAATCCTAAATTATGCCACAGTTTATTACCTGATATAGCCACTGTTTGCCAAATGAACTAATACCAAATTTTCAAAAAAGATTGAACTGAAGATTTAATGAGAGCTATCTCTGCTCAGAATGTGGCAGTTTTCTCTTTTGTCAGTGGTAGCAGACTTAAACTGAATATTCCTGTGCTTTAGTGATAGTAGATTAGATCTGGAGTACTGGATGTCATTCTTTTGAGAAATCACTTTAAAGACATTGTAAAAAAAACAAAACAAAACCCTAAACACTTTTTTCATCTCTTCCTTTGCTAACAAGTTAAAAAAAAAAAAGAAATCTGAAGAAATGCTATAAATGTGTGGTTAATGCTCCGTATGAGAAAAAATATTATGAAAACATCCCATTTTGGGTTGTATCTGGGTATCTTATGCTTGTAACTAGCTGACAGCTCCATACATTTCTTTGTTTTCTCTGATGCACTTTTCTCACCTGGAATGATGGGTATATTCAATGCCTAACCCATCACATTACCCCAGAGTTAGGACAGTCCAATAATGCCCCATCAGAAACTGTGTTTGGTCAATACTGATTTATTCATGAATATTATTTTATGAAAAATGAGGATGCATACCTAAACCCACTACTTCCAGTGCCTAGAACTACTGTCTAAAGTTCTTTTGTCAGTTTATGCAGAGTTTAATTTTATAGCCGTGCAATCTGTTGGAGCAGATTGGCAGAGATGTGCCTGAGCTCTGAAACGATCATAGGAATGGAGGAGCTATAAAGCTTAACAGATGTTCAGAAGATGTTCCGAAGATGTTAGCAGATGTTTAGCAGTTTAGCAAACTCTTCCAGAATAGGTTTTTTGATTGTAAGGAGAGAGTAGCTGCATCTTGTTCAGGAGTTAATCAGAAGCCTTAGGAGGCAATCCAATCAGCCAGAAAGTAAGTATTAATTTTGTGTGAATGATTATGTTATTTTTGTTTCTTCATTTTTAGAAGTGTTTTATGAAAGAGCTCTGTAAGGATCTGAACTACTTTTGCAGAACCTTATCTTGGTATTAATAACTTTATTTACTAAATTTCAAATGAAATGGGTTTAGCTGGGTGCATGTGCATGCTGGGTGCTTTCTTCCCAAGTGTTAGTGATTATTTGCATAATTTATTTACAGCTGTAAGTAGAATATGTCTGAGTGAATCATGCTGTCCCTGAGTAATTCCGAACTCAGCCTTTCTCCTTCTATATAGCAAGAATAAAGTTGCTTTGACATCTGTAAAGGGTATAGCTACTAACTGAGCTTGTAAAAGAAATGTTGAGTGCAATTTGATAGCATAGGCTTTGTGCTGAGTTCTTGACAGGTGTCTGAAAGAACATTTAAATGCCTGGAAACCCTTACAGAAGAGCTGTGTTACTTTTATTTTTCTTCATTGCTGCAGTGTGGCCCTCTTCCAGAGATACTTCATTGGATGTGTCTACTAGAGGCCTGAGTTGTCTTAGTGGGATGTTTTGCCAATGTTTCCTCTTCTAGGGGCACATATCTTCCACATGGACTTCACGGTGAAAGTCTTTTATTTCCTTTTTTCAGTTACATCCTGCTAAGGGCCTTTCTGTGTCCTAGTCTGCATGGCGATGGCAAGAGAGGCATCGTGGGTTCTGGCAAATGTGTTATGCTTACTCATGTCTCTGGATGTGAATACTTTTCCTTCCTTGTAACTAATCATTCTCTGAAGCCACTGAAGATACACTGTGCTTGATAGTGGTCCAGTTAACCCAAGCAAAACTAGCTTTTAAAAAGGAGGCTCTTTCAGCCTCAAGTGTTATAGAAGTACTGCTTTGCTACCTTCTTGCCTCACAGACGTACAAGGTATTACGTGTTTAAAGCTTTAAGAACAAAAAATATTGCAAGGCACTCTTGTCACAACAAAACACAAGAGCATAGAACATGCAGTGTTCTGAGTTGTGATATTTCTCATGTGTTCTTTGTCCTTGATGGAGAAGTGAGAATGTGAGGCTGAGCTCATGTGGATTTGTTAGGATTTTGGTTTTATTCCTTAAGAGCTGCTATGTCATCAGAAACTAGGAGTGATTATCCAAACTGTGCACCATCCAAGTAATGCTAGTCCTTCCACATATATCAGGCCATATGGTTAAAATTCTCGTTTCTTAAAAAGAAGTCCTTAGCATCAACTATAGGTGTTTTGTGTCTTCCCCCTACTGTGGTCTTTGCATTCCATTTTACATCGTAGCTCATAGTTAAACCCATCAATGCCACATGTTCCAGTAATCGAAGACAGTGAGACGGTCGAGTTGTAATAACGCTTTGCTGTGACGTAGCACGCCAGGCTTGCATAATGCTGAATGTGCAAAACAGATCACTGGCAAAATAGCTTGAATTACAAGTCTGTAATGAACTGTAAGTCTTGTTAATCATTCATAATGGTGCTCAGAAAGGAAAAGGGCAGTGGTTAATACTGATACTGCAAATGGCAGAATCCTGATTAAATATGAATATACACGGAAATGAATCTGCTGAGCAGTATCAAGCAAAAGATATTTTGAGTCTGCTGCTACTTTTCTTGTTCATGAATTGGAAAAAAAAACCCTCAAGAAAAACAGGCATATTTCAAGAAGCAGGGAGAACAGTGAATAGGATAAATGACATGAATTTTGCAAGATTACTAATATATGATTGCATTTTCATATGGAAGTTTGTATAAGATGTTCATAAAATAAAGAATAATATCTGTCAAACACAAGTTTACTACATCTGATTCCTTGATAGGAATGCTTCTCTAACAAGAGAAATTAACTTGAACCATCTGAAATTTGTAGCCATTTAGTCAAAGATTGAGGTGAACATTTTTTTCTGGGAATTTTTGTTGTTTAAAGATAACTCTATTTAAATATCTGTGGATTTGTGAGTGGTTCCACAATTTTGTTATGCAGGAATCAAATACCATTTTATTATTGAGCACGGTGGAGCTTACATCAGCTTTAGCATCCTTGGGAATGAAGCAGACATTTTTGTTGTTGCACAGGTGTGTTTGCATGCATATGCAGGTTTTCTTTCAGGTTACCTACCTGTGTGAAACAACTCAGGTCTCCTTTTGCTCAGTGTTGTTTTACTTGGTTGCAAGACTTAAGACTGGCTCATCACTTGCGCAGAACGAGTTAAACCTGCTTCACAAGAGGAATCTCTTATTTTATGGAATTTATTGTTGTGTCGGTACTGCATTTATAGCTTTTACTTTGGTTCTGTCTTTTCTAGCTATTAATTTTATTTAAAATCAGTTAGATTTAAGGGCAAGTGGTCATGCATTCGGTATCTGTAAAATAAAATCCTTTACACAGAAATACGGTCTCTTATCTGTGTTCTCTGATGTTTAGTGCATCATCAGTACGACTTGAAGGTTTTCATTCCATGTCAAAAGCTCTACCACATACTATTAATTTTATTTAGCACCCACTAGCAAGCCCTTCAGGGTGGTTGGTCACACAGTTCTGAAAATATATCAAAAGTTCACCCAGAAAGAAAGGCTTTGTGCCTGTTCTGTGCTAGTATGCTTCAAGTGCTTCCAATTCTTCTTCGTCTTACTGGTGTCTGGAGTGTTCCATGGTATAGCAGATAGTTTCAACCAAAATTATAAACTGTGTTTTTCACTGCTGTGTTACAGACTACTAGCTCCCTGCATGCTGCTGTTGATGTTAGCATCTGTAGGACTGAGGCTAATGAAAATGTGATTCCTGGAGGCAGACCTAAATATCCTTTGCTTGTCAGTGACTTAGAAACCCATGAATTTAGGTGTGGTGAGAAATTAATGTCCAATGATAAAAAGGTAAAACAGTCATGTGAGGCAGAAGATACATGAAAATGCTCTCATAAGGTTCTAATACTCTTTTTGAGTATTTGCTTGTTATGAGCCATAGGATAAACTTTCTTTCCGATTTGGTATTGAATTTGTCTTGACATCTGCGTATTTACCAATTTTGGCATTAATACACGGGGGAAAAATGCCTGAGTATGTAGGTATGTATATGTTTCTCCCTTCCTTTGGCAGAGAGAACTGGAAAGGCAGCGTTTCTGGCATTGTCCCAGTGCAATAGAAACAATTAGTCTTTCTCCAACAGCTGACTTGTGAAATGATGTGGCAGAAAGGATGCCACTTGTCATTTAAAGTTATTTTTGACTGCAGATACAACATTGCTCTGTTTCTCAAATGTGGCTTAACCTTGAGAAATGACTTAAAGAGAACACAATGGAGTGCTCCATACACACCCTTGTAGCGATTCCCTAACTAAACCAGCTGTAGTGCTCCATCTTTTTGGGGCAAACTGCAACAAAACCAACAGCAAAGACCCTTCAGGCTTCCTACTATGTGAAGGCTTTGCTTTCTTCTGGCAAAAAGTAGCTTGACCTAATGTATCTGAAGATATCTGACAGAGTGCCTAAGTGATATAACCGCTGGGTCATCAAATTTGCATCATACTTGGAGTAATGTTGCTATAAACATAATGTGACACACCACATAGCTAATGTGTTCGTTCAGAAGGATTCTCTAATATAATGACTGAATATGACCTTGCTTTAGGCAAGCTGCTCCATGAGCCAGTGCTGAAAAATACTACATGGTTCTTATGATGTATGGCTTGTATTAGGTAAGCGTGACATTAGCTTGTCAGCAGCTTAACTTGCAAAAATCCAGAGGTGCAGGTTTTGTGTTGTGAAACATCAACAAATAAAAATGGAGAAAGGAATTGTAGATGCTACCAAAAAGAAACTAGTGAGAATGCAGTATGTTATAATATAAACATATAAATATGATATATAAATAACATGTTTATCTTGCTAATATAAACATTATAATGCAATATTATAATGTCTATATTATAATTACAATTACATTATAATGTTTATATTAGCAAGATAAACATGTTATTTATATAATACGAATATATGATAATAATACCATTAGCTCACTAGAGTAATACGAGCTCAGCAGTGCATGCGTGTGGTGTGTTATGCTTATTTTGTCTAGGATATGCTTGCCTTTCTATTTGTTCACATTTATTTGGGTGAAAATTTGAAGTATGAATAGACCCCTAAAGATCACTGTGCTGTATGGCCATATGTGCGTGTTGCAATGTACACACAATGTTTACATGCAGGAATATATCACTTCTGCATATCTTTTCACCCATGCCCAAAGGCACAATTTAAAGAGGGCAAAGTAGTAGATATCTAAGTAAGAAGATGCTGCTGCACTCAAGATAATGTTAATTTCTTTTTACATGGAACAGGTGGTGATATGCTTGTCTGTGTGTTGGTTAGCTTGAAGATTGACTGCTAATTTATCTCTATAAATAACTTTTATGTATTTGAAAGGAAAAGAGCATGTAGATTCATTTGCCAGACAAGATAGAGATGAAACTTTAACATTTAAGTCACTTCCTACTTGTCTGACAGCAGGCACTTTTTTGCCATGAATGGAAATTTCACATGCCAGGAAGTTCCTCAGTTTATACTTCATAATACACAGTTAATTTTAATAGCTATGGGAACCATCACGAAAAAACAAGTTTAAGAAAGATTTTTTTTTTTGGAGAGGGGAGGTTGTCAAATGAAGATTAACTGCTACCCCATTTATTTCTTGTCAGCTTGCTCAAGTTTTGGTTTAGATTGTTCTCCCTTGTAACGACAAAGTTAATGCCATAATACAAATGTGGCATTGTGCAAGTAATAGATGTTAAATGAATATATAAGACAGTTGTATATTATGCCAGAATCAATGAGTGATCAGGTATTTGTTCAAGTATAGTAGATTCTTAAAATTTTAACTAGAAAAATGTTAAGAAATTTTACTCCCAAATACTTAATTTCCTTTTTCCCTTTTTGCATTTAATTAGTTCCAAAATGCTTGGCTAGTATGTACAGATACCTGAATGGTATGCCATGAATCTTAATTTTGTCAAATTCTTTGACAAAAGAATGAGAAATGAACACAAAATGTTTTAAAACATTTTTTAAATTCAGTTTAGATCAATTATAGAATAATAAATATTTACGACGAGAGAAAAGTGATTAGTTCCTATTTTATCAAATCTATTCATTCAAGTTTAATTGATTTAGTCTTTAAAGACAGTATAAAATCCTTCAGGGAATTTTAGTTTCCCTTAGCAACTTTTCCTTATGCTTAATGTTTTCCTAGAAAAATGTTTTCCTGATAACTGATCTACATTTCCAGTGATGCAGTTTCAGCCAACTTACGCTTCTCTCCTAAAAAAAACATGCAAATGATCCATCCCTCCCTCCCCAGCCATTTCTCATTCACCTCATTTTTCTTTGCTATACTTCCCACAACTCAACTTGAAAGTTTATTGAATTAAAAGTATGGTAATCCGTTCATTAGTTTATTTTTTAAAGCAAAAAAAAACCCCAACCTATGTAATGTATTCACATTTTTTTAATGGTGATGTCTGTTCAGTTTGCTTTGGTTTACATTAATGAAGTATCTCATTTTTCTTTGGAAGCTTCATGGCCGCTTTTTCAGTCGAGAACTCTCAAGCTCTATACTTTGAGCAAGGCAAAGTTGCTTTTTGTTTTGGTAATGTTATGTGGTAAAGGCTTTCAGAATTATCATGTAAAACATTGTGTATGTACCTCTTTAAAAACGCAGGTGTGTGTGCTTGGCAGTACGGAGAAAACCTGGGCTATAGATCATAGAACATCCTGAGTTGGAAGGGACCCATAAGGATCATCAAGTCCAACCCCTGGCTCCACACAGAACCAGACAAGTCAGAGCATGGGACTGAGTGCATCATCCAGGTGCTTCTTGAACTCAGCCAAGCTGTGTGCTGTGACCTCTTCCCTGGGGAGCCTGTACCAGAGCCTGACCACCCTCTCAGTAAAGAGCCTCTTCCTAATATCCAGCCTAAACCTCCCCATCACAGCTTCATACTGTTCCCTTGGGTTCTGTCACTGGTCATCAAAGAGAGGAGGTCGACGCCTGCCCCTTTGCTCCCCCTCGTCAGGAAGCCATAGACTGTGATAAGGTCTCCCCTCAGCCTCCTCTTCTCCAGGCTGAACAAACCAAGGGACTTCAGCCTCTCTTTGTACATCTTCCCCTGCAGACCCTTCACCGTCCTTGTTACCCTCCTCCGGACACTTTACATATGTAGGACTGTAGATGTACTCTGCAGATGTACTCTGGAAGTCATCCAGACCATGTTCCTGACAGAACTAGATTAGTAATATCTATAGCATTCCTATTAGCTATTTATATAGATGATGCAGTGATGAATACAGAATATAAGTCCTCATGCTTCATTCTCCTTACTATTAAATGCTTCTTCCAACCTAAATGTTTTCCTTGCTCTACCCACTATAGGTACAAAGTACATAGTCCTTAAAGAGCCCTTCTGACACAGCTAAAAACTTTTATCATGACCTCAGTTTTTATTCCATGCAGTTAAATATGCACAGGATATTTAAGTTTTCTATAAAACCATGTTTTTGAGATGCTGAAAGCTTGTTGATCTTTCATTTTCATGAGCTGGTTCATACCTTTCCTGAAATGTGATGCCTGAGAGTGGCCCAAATAAAGTGGCCAAAATCTGATGCCTTTCTAAAGCTGAATGCAAGGGCAGCTTTTTTTACCTTCTGCATCAGTGTGACGTTTCTGTGGTGGCAAACGAAGAATCCCAGATCACTTGATGGCTTTTTGCAGACTTTGTTGTCTGTCTTCCTGCAGCTTACCAGTTCTGTATTTAGCAATTACTGTTTCTGCACTAATGTTGGACCTTGCCCTTTCTCATACTAAAAGACTTCTTTTTAACTTGTTTTTTTGATTTCTTAAAAGTATTGGAAAGTTTTAACTTACCCTTTTGCCGTCAGTTGGAAATTTAGTAAGTGTAGTTTATTCCTATCAGAGAGGTTTTGATTCGAGGGAGTCTTAAACTGGTAGGTACCAGTATCATAAAGCCTTATTGGTTTTTCTCATAGTCTACAGTCACTTGAATTCAAATGTCAAATTCATGTATTTAAATGCTCATTTGCACTTTCAGGCTGCAAGAATGGCAGTAATACACAATTCTTCAGTATGAAACAGCTATCTGAATGGTATCTTCTGTTAACAAGACAATATTTGAAAAGCATGATTAAAACTCTTCCCTGTTTATTTCTTAGATTAATAAATACAGTGCTAGACAGGCTCTGTTGGGTTTAATAAAAAGAGAAATGCAGGGTACTAGGCTATGAAACTTAGGGTTTTCTTTTCAATGTAAGTGGTGGGATTTCTTTTTTATTTTAGTGATCATGTGTTAAGCTGCATGAATGTTACAGACATCCTACAGAAGGTTGGGAGTGTCGTACATGCTCTTACTTACACTGTGCCTTTTAAAAACTGTATTTCAGAAGCAAGTTTCTGCTCAGTTAAATTCACCCGCACAAAAGCTCCAGCTATAGAAGATGAAGCTTCACGTACCTTCCCTCCTCTTTGTGGATCTGTTTCAAAGATGTTCTTTCTGGCCCCTGCTATTGCTATAAACTTTTCAATCTACTTTATGGGCCTCTTGCGTTGACTATTTTTTTCCCTAGTTGAAAAATGGGTATGGTAATCGCTCCTTGTAGCAAATATACGACAAAGTATCGATTTCTAAGCCAGAAGCTATTACTGGCTGCACATACAGAGGGCTTGGTAAATATACACGACTGTGTGTGAAAGCCCCCTGCTCACTCAGCAGCATGATCAGATAAATTCCTGACTGATTCTGCGTGTCCTGTAGCCATCTCGAGCTGGAGGGCTCTGAGTGAAACTTACTTATGTTTCTCCACAGCCCCACAAATGCACACATATTATTCTGCAAATATGGTGTCAGTGCCACTGATGGTATCTATCATACCATCAATGAAATTCATGCTACTTTGACGCAAGTGTAGGTCACAGAGTTAACGCTTTTGTGACTGTTTTATTTTCACCTTTCAACTGTCTGCAAGATTATTACTGGTGTTGGCTGTGGCTTAATTTGAGGATTTACCTTTTTCCTGCCCCATAGGGAGAGTTGTAACTGGAGCATGAAGTGGGATTAATAGAATATTCTAATGAGTTACCTGCAGAGATCATAGTGCTCATGGAAATGAGTGGCTAGGAGGGACCCCCAGAGATCGTTTAATTCAGCTGTTGGTATTCATGTAGGATGTTACTGTACTTAAACCAACCCTGAAAGAGGTTTTGTCTAAGGTGTTTTAAACTTCCACTGAAGGAGACTACAGGATTCTTGCTTCTCCCTTTCATCATTGTAAGATTGGGAGAACTTTCCCTGTTGTTTACTTTGACTCTTTTTGTTGCAGCTTAAACTTATTTTTGTACATCATCATCTATTGGATAGCCTCCTCTTTATCATACAGAGAAGGATTGTTTTTATCCCTATTCTGTCCCTCTCTCTCTTTGTATCAAACAAAACCCATTCTTTCAGTTCTACCTTACGTGGTTTTTATCTCTTCTCATTCGTCTTGCCTGTTTTCAGGTCTTTTTTGCATACTTTTAGAAGTGTAGATTTATATATTCCAAATTCTTTGTAATTTAGTTCAGTCACCTTATGTTTTATTCTATGTATCACACAGGAAAATGAAGAAGTTAAATTAAAAATGTGCTCTGAATGCTGTCAGAAAAAGGCATTACCCAACAATAACATTCCAGAGATATGTTCCCCCTCTTTTTTTAATGAACACCTATGTACCTAAGATATTCAAGTTATTAATAGTTTATTTTGGGGAGAGATGTAAAGGTTTTGTTTAACAGCACAGCCTAGAACTGTATGATTTAGAGTTGAACCATGTGAAAATATATCTTGGCAAGCTAATGATAACCTTACCAACTATCACAATCCACAACTAGATAGACTGATTTGGCAGAGGTTAAACCTCGTTGCATTCCAACCAATCTCAGATTGCTCTACATGGTTGGGGGTGGCTGGGCTTAACCCCTGAGTGAGGTCCAATTAGTTGTTTTATCATGACCAGGTCTTTGCAGTTCTCAGGAAGAGAATTAAGACTCAAACCAGAGTCAAGAGTCAAGGCATTTTGTTTGGCCAACAACAAGCATGCAAGAGAGGAGTGGAAAAGGGAGAGAGAGAGTGTGCAAGAGCTGCCATCATGGAGCTACAACATCCCCTCAGTCCAGTGCCTTCAGATCTGGTGGGGGAAGATCATTCTCCTATTGCAATAGCTCTTCAGGTCTGTTAGGGCAACATTCCTTTCCAGTCTTTGTTGGTCTTCCTTTCTTAGTCTCATTGCATAGTCAGTAAGTCTTTGGTATAGCCACACCTTCCACCTGGTGGTGGAATGCATACCCAGTACAGCCTCCAGAAGGTCCTTGAAAGTTTGAGAGGGCCTGAGCCCCATCCCTGCCTTTGTTCTTTAGTTGACTCTGGGCCTTGGCACATAGCAGAGGACTTGGGCTACATTTTTTGAGAGATCCTTTCCTGATGGGTGAAATTCACTTTGTCTCATGCTGATGAAGTTTGCCAATTGTTAGGGTTATTGAGAGAGAAGAGAGGAGGGTGCGGTTCTCTTGGCAATTGTTAAGGCTTATCTCTAGTCCCTTACACCAACTTTATTGTTTAAGTATGGCTGTATTTAGATACCGTTTGTGTGTATATAAAATATAATGTGCCTATATAAAATATTTTAAGTTCCATCCACCTGTTGCAGTCTCAAATGAGTTGCGCATCCTCCTGAAGGAAGATGCTACACAGGTTGACTTAAGTTAGAGGGTTTGGTTTAGATTATCTTTTTTTCTATTTTGTCATTTGAAAGTCTGGTCTAATTAAAAAGTGTTAAAAAATTCAAAAGTAGTGGCCTATCCTGCATTAAGATTTTTGTCATTACACTCAAAAATCAGGATCTATTGAAATAAGCTTGAAAGTAATTAATTGTACTTGGCCAGTTAGTCAACACAGTGTTCTCCTAGCTCATTTACGGTTACCAACTGCAAGGTTACATTGTGTAAACTTGAGAGACTTGAAGAAACTGCAGTGATATTCTCTCTCTCCCTCCCTTTCTTCCCACCCTGTCATCCTCCAGCACCCAGGTTCTCCACAAGTTTTATTCTCTTGACCTATTGCCTCTTACATTTTTCCGAGAGGGGGAGCAGTGACATTATCCCATGTGTGCATCCTAATTGTGCCAGTCAGCCCAGATTCCCTTAGAGGACCGTAGAGGCTCTAGCTGTAGAGGGCACAAGTTGAATGTGATACATAGAAGAAACGACAGATAATATTCCTTAAAATGCCTTTAAGTGCTGCAACCCCTAAAAGCACAGGTCTATAAGCACTCCATTAGAAATGGAGTATGTGCTGTAAATCAGCTTGAAACAGCCATGTACTGAATGCTGCTACAGTCTTCAAAGAGGATGCCAGGTATGAGCAGCTACTGGTTTTGCCTCAGAAAGTCTTTCTGGAGAGGAGTAACATGAGTGCCAAGTGTCAGAACAGTTACTTTTGATACAAGCCTATGTTTAAGGCAGGTGTCTAGACAGTATGTAAATAATAGATGTTTTTAGCACAGATGAATGGTGGATTCCCAGTTGCCTCACTAAACTAGCAAATATTTAATCTATTAATGATTAGTGACTATGTTTCAAATGATTTGTAGAATTCACAATGCTGATTGTACGTATCTTGTGAACTGGCCAGAAACATCTTCCAGGGATGGTGGGTGTTAATCATGTTCAGAACTGTGGCACCTACTGTCAGACAGAGATGGGGCCATGTTGTATTGGGTGCAAAGTACAAGTAAATACTTTGCATCTTGCAGTAGTTGCCATCTAAATGTGGGCACAGGATGGGAGAAGGGCTGTCTTAAAACTGGCTTAGAAGTAGTGTCCAGGCAATGGACAATCTAAAAGTACATCGATCACAGCAGTAGAATCATAGAATGGTCTAGGCTGGAAGGGACCCCAAGGATCATAGAGCTCCAACCCCCCTGCCACAGGCAGGGCCAACAACCTCCAGGCCTGGATCTACACAAGGTTGCCCAGGGCCCTATCCAACCTGGCCTTGAACACCTCCAGGGATGGGGCATCCACCACCTCTCTGGGCAGCCGGTTCTAGCAGCTAACCCCGCTCTCTCTGTGAAGAACCACCCCCTAATATCTAATCTAAACCTTCCTTCATTTCGCTTTAGTCCATTTCCCCTTGTCCTGCCATTGTCTACCCTTTTAAAAAGTTGATTTCCCTCCTGTTTCTATGCTGCCTTCAGGTACTGGAAGGCTGCAATGAGGCCCCCTGCAGCCTTCTCATCTCTAGAAGAGACCAGTAAATCCTGGTCATCTTGGTTCAGAGATGCCTTTTCCTTAATTCCTTTGGGTATAATTTTATTTGCCTTTTTTTCTTTATTTGACTTGATGTGTTTGTATGGGTTTCCACTGCTAGGCAGATTCTGCAATTTTAGGTAATCTCTCCTGTGTCTGTTATCCATTTATACAGGGAATGTCCACTGGGTAATAGCAGAATGACACCCCCCGCTCCCCTTTCTCACTTCTACATTCCTATTGACATAGTAATTTTAAGGATGGCAGCTGAAACTCTTTTCTAGATTGTTTTTAATTTTTTCTTTCCAATCCAGTTGTAAATCAGAAATGATACATGAATATATTCTTTATATTCCGTTTTTACTCCTGTATTCACTAAATCAAAACAGTCCAGTGTCACTGGATCTAGCAGGATTGCTGTCATTTCTTGTTACAGCATTTGAGAATAGGTCTCTATTTGAATTTTGGTGATGTTATTAGTTGAATTTGGAGAACTAGTAATATGCAAGTAAAATTTTTTTGCCTATTGTCTGCATTTTGGTCTGGTCAATTGATTTGTGTCAATTGATAGGTAAGGAAAACAAAAGTTAATCTCTCTTCACAGTGGATTCACTTTGAATAGCCTAAAGTTTTATGCTGGAAAAAGAGGGACATGCTCAAAAATGGGAGAAGTGTCTTTCCATGAACAAGGCTGGGGAAACCACCCATCATTGAGGCAACATTGCAGTGCACTTCTACCCAGTGTGCAGGAGGTTTCTTTCTCCCCAATCCCAGCTCTGAGCACTTCAAGCTGCGCTTATTTGCTCAGAAGACCTCCTGTTCTGTACCAGCTGACAACACTGTTTCATAGATCCAGAAGGATGGCAATGTTTTGGTTTGGCTTCGTATAGCTAGATTCTATAAATGCTAAAAGTGTGTTTTCCTATTTTATACGTACAAACGGTCCAGCTGAACTCTGATAAGGTACTGGCATGCTGAAGTATTTCTAATGCCGTAGTCAATCAGTAATAAAGTCTATTCAAAAGAACCTATCATCCATTTTAATTGTGTTTAAGTATCTTTAATGAGGAGAGATCTGGTAAACCATCAAGTTAGATGCCAGGCATCTTTTGTTCATAGCCTCGTAAGTATACATATTAAAATAAGTTTCTTGAATCTTGTGGGAGAAAATCCAAATCGTAGTGTTTTGACAATTATGTCACCTCTGGTAGTACTTACTCTACTCAGATGACGATAGTGCCCATTAAAATCAGAGCACAGCACACATGAAAGGAAAATACTCTCTACCATTTACGGTTTTGAATGAAGAACAGGGTAATAAAAATTACACGGAAATTTGGTCTGTTTTTAATTGCTGTGCAGTGCACAGCAATTGATAGCTAAAGTGCTAATTATTTTTAATGTAATTACATTTAATTATCATAATTGCTAGTCATATCTCCTGTCCTTAATAGAGAGATGTTAAGGGCCTTATTCACAGAGTGGTTATGTTCCCATCATGCAGGGAAAATAATGAATAGGGAACTTACTATGGCTTTTATGACAAACTGTTCCAGTGACTGGATCTTTTGCGGGGCTACGATTTGCAATAGGTGTCCATCGCAGTGTGAAACCAAGAGTCAGCTTTTCAGAACTCTGCCCACGAGCTTCTCCTCTTGGCTCATGTAAATAGTAGATACAGTATTCTTTAGAGGGGAGTCAAGATCTATTATGGAAAGTCGGAAAAGTTTTTTAAAAAAAACCAAAAAAACTCAAGTTTTGAATCAAGGGACAAGATGCTAGTTCTCCACATAGAGAGGAGAAGCTCTGTGTGAAGAAGTATGAATAGGTGATGTTTTCATATAGATCGTTTGTTCATCCCCCTTCCCTGAGTAAACTTTTCTTTCACTCCTTGGTCATTCTTGGGAAAAGGCTGACAATTATACTGAATCTCCATGTGAAGAACTGTTCCACAATGAACTTTCTTGTTGGTTAAAAACCATCACTTTTTACTCTTGGGGTTTTTTTGTAATTCCTCCACAAACACTTTTGTCTCATTAAAATGGGACAAAAATGTTTGTGACGCCTGCAGCTTCATCTTTAGTTCTGAACTTCCATTTAGTGGGAGAAATGACTGAAACAAAACAAGTTTAGAAATAATCTTGTTTTAGTACAGTCAGTATGTGTGTTTCAACTAAATCTTTCAAATTAAGAATTCATATAAGGAACAAGAGTTTCCACTGAGTGTTATAAAGCAAAAGCCAAGATGTTTATACTGAAACTCCTGCTTCTGCAAGGAGTTCCTTAAAACTGTTTCCAGTACCCCAGTACATCCAGGTTGCTATTCCTAGAAGCAGTGCTGTTGAAAAAGAAATATAAGTAATGGAAAATTCTGTCTGAGTGCAAGTGACATGTTTTTTACCCCATCACCATCTGATGGGATCACATTTGCAATTCAACTGATACAGGTTATTTCTGAAAAGGTTTGCATTGTACTTGATCAACTTATATTTACAATAGTTGATGTAATATTTTTTTTTACTCTTGATATATATTTGATGACAGATTTTCAACAATATTCAACAAAACTGCAGTAAGATTTCTGACTTCCCATTAGACTTCTCTGCATCCATTCCTCAATTCACCATCTGAAATCCTGCTGTTACATTTAAAGTGTTATCATATTTGCTTATCTTCCTTTGTTTGTGATCATATAATTTTGTCTTTTTTTGCTTTAGCCTTTTTCATGTGAAAGCTTGTAGAGTACTTATCAATCATCATTGCCCTATAGAAGGTTTTTTTATATTGTATCACAAAAGTGTGTCTTTTGTCTCATATTCACTAATTCTTCAATATGGCCTCTCTCAAAAGGAAATTAAACTTTTTCACTCTTGAAGGGAAATTAATCTTTTCCAAAGCACTGTTAGCCATAGTAACTGCACCATGAAAAGTATAATCCATATCAGCATTTTGCATCCCAAAATAAAGGTCATTAATACTATATGGTCAGGAACTTGGGTCTTCACTTTATCCTAAGTTTTGCTTCCCTGGGTACGCACTATATAATTTTTTTTCCCAACTCTCTCATTAAGTGAACCAACTAATTCCCTATGAAACAGAAGTTTATTGCAATTTTGGTGATGGTTTGCTGTTAGGACTTGCCAGTAACTAGAATGGGTGAGATGTATTCCATTTGTTCAGCCCTCACATTAACTAAGCTACTACAAAGTGAAGAAATATCAAAAAAGAACAATTGTGTTTTAAAAGCAGAGCACCCAATGCTACCTAATGGGAACGCGGCCACTTTGCAAAGCGGGAACTCTCCACAACTATATGGAAAGTGTCACTTTCTGTTTGTTGGCTTGGAGATGATATGCCTAGCACTGTGAGGCTCAATGTTGTTAATGGATTTATACCTGTGTTTACAATATTTTAGTGAACTTCAAACCCAATTTTTGTGCGGTATCAAAATCTAATTTATGTTTGTAGGCATAAAATTGTATATAACACTCAATAGAAAGTTATGTTCTACAACATAGGCACTGTGAAATTTTGCTACTTTATAAAGGAATAATTATTACATATTGGATACCTGGAGCTATAATTGCTCTCTGGTGCTTTATATTTATCTGTCATTGTTCTTTGAGTGTAATTCCTGAAGTCTTCAAACAGGCTATTTTTAGGAAGCTGATCTTATTTTAATACAATGTATTTTTCATTATAAAATGCTTATAGGACTGCTGTGGCGTAACCGCAGCCAGCAACTATGCACCACACAGCCAGTTCACCCCAGATTGCCCCTGGTGGGATGGGGGAGAGAACTGGAAAAGACAAAGTGGGAAGACTCGTGGGCTGAGATAAAGACAGTTTAACAGGTAAAGCAAAAGCCACATGCACAGGAGAAGCAAGACAAGGGATTCATTCCCCATGTCCCATGGGCAGGCAGGTGTTCAGCCATCCCCAGGAAAGCTGGGCTCCGTCACTCATGTAATGGTGACATGGGAAGACAAAAGCCATCACTCCAAATTCTCCCCCTTCCTTCTTTCTATGTTGAGCATGATGTCACATGGTATGGAACATCCCCCTGGTCAGTTGGGGTCAGCTGTCCCATCTGTGTCCCCTCCCAACTCCCTGTGCACTCCGAGACCCACTGGGGTGGTGTGAGAAGCAGCAAAAGCCTCGGCTCTGTGTGAGCGCTGCTCAGCAGTGACAATACCACCCCTGTGTTACCAGCTCTGTTGGCAGCACAAATCCAAATCACAGCCCCGTGCCAGCTACTGGGAAGAAAATTAACTCTCCGAACCAAAACAAGGCTGACAATGTATTTCTTATATAGTCTTGAGATTGTTAGAAGGGAAAAAAATTGAGGAAAAGGAAAAAAACCCAAAAACATGAGTCAGAGTGGGAGCAGGAGATAGTTAAAAAATGGATGTGAACAAAAGGAAAAGGATTATTAAAAATACTGAATGTTTAGGGAAAGGAACTTGGAGACGCAAAACACGCACAAATTGTACGTTATGTGCAGTTATGCTGATGAGGCTTTTACTCTTTTAGGTGTTATACGAATATGATAAAAGTTGATAATTTCTTCTCGGTGTCCTCATAATTAAAAAATACAAAATACAAAGCTGTCAGTTTCTGGTGATAGGATTACAGGGAATTCTCTCCTCAGTAAGTTTTATAAATACAGGTCACAAATTATATTTTGCCAAATTTTTCATTGGCAAATAAAACTGTTTTCAGTAAACTTTGTATCCTTTCTCCTTCATTTTCCAGTGTGCAGCTTTTGGCTAGGCAAAGAAACAATTCAGTCTTGGATTGTTTGAGTTTTCTGTCACCAAAAGAGACTCTTGAGAGTCGGCCTCTTGCTAACTTCCAACTGACTGCACGTGCATCCCCTGTAGACACTGTAGGATTTGAAGTACCTTTCCTTTTCAGCTCGAATTACTTGTGATTGACTTAATTTTTTTTTGCCTGATTCTATGAGAAACATGGGGGTTGGTTCTTTCCCTTTTGAAATAGCCATTCTTCTACCTATTTCTTCCCTGTTTATCTAATCTTTGAGCAAAAGTGCCTGCACAGTAATATCCAAAAGTCACCTACACTAGCCTGTAGTTTCCCCCGCACAGTGTATTCCTTCGTCTTGCTGATGCAGTGCAGCTTCTCACCCTTTCTACCTCCTCCATCACTGGTCTCTGAAGGGGAAAAAATCTGCTCTAATATCTAAGACTGCAAGACTTCTCACAAGAGTCGTTGTTTTGTAAGTTTCATCTCATGAAATTCAGGCTTCTTTGTAGGTGGTATTTCAGCTGAGGTACTGCAAAGATGTTTCTGCAACAGGAAAGACCTGAGGAAGGTTGGTAACAGGTTTCTAAGCTCTGCAGGTCTTATTTTCTGGGCATTCAGTTGTTATTGTAGATGAATATGAGTCTGCTTGAAAGGTCTTTGTTATTCTGAAGAGATGATTCTGTACAGTTCTTGGGCTGAAATTAAAAAATATTTTTGGGCTTTTTAAGTCAGAATTAATCTCCATGCATGTTTTCCTGCAGTAGTACAGCTCAAGAGTGAGAGAAGCAATGGACTAGCTGGGTAAGAGCAGTGTTTAGCAGGCAAGGTTGAAATGCACAGAGCAGTGTGGATGTCTGGGCCAACTTGCAATGAATGCTGCAGCTGTGTTAGCTGGGTATCTGTATCCTCACTGTCCATAGGGCTGCGCTGCCAAACACAAGCATGGTAAAAGTAACTTGCTACAGGACAGGATGCTTGCAAGCACTCCAGCAAAGTCTGGTCTGTGCTTTTCTGGTATATTGTAGCAGCGCAGGCAGGTCCCATCATGGCTCTGGATTGTCTGTGGAGTAGAGGAATGGCAGAGTCAAACCACTGTTGGGGTGGAAAATGAGGTGGCCCCTAGCTGATTTCATCTGCATGCAGTACAGGGACAGACTTGTCACATGCTGTTATGTATGCAGTCTCATGAGACCTTTTCGTATACCTGTACAAGAAAATATTAAGTCCTCTTTCAGTCCTTGCCTCAAGCTTTACTGTAACCTGAAGAATACCAACAAGGAATTGTCTTACACCGAAACAAGACATTGTAGTACATGTTCCTAGTGTTCCTTGCTTAGTTTGTTGCACCATACTGTTTATATTTCATTTTGCTTTAATTAACTTCTCACTGAAATTAATTTTGCAAATTCTAATGAACACTCCCTAATTCATAGGGGTTTTTTTCCAAGTGACAGATACAGCATTTGGTCAAACCCCTCCCGAGCAGATAAAAAGATAAAAGGCCAAGGTTTTAATAGAAGATTAGGCTTCTCAAAGTCTCTGGGAATAATTAGAGATCTAGTTGACCTATGAATATTTATAAATGTGTTAATTAAGGGATGTGTGAGTGAATCCACCTTGCTGTGTCACATAGTCATTAACCCTAGCATCTCCCAGATGTTCATCATATCTGTGTTAAGGACTACCCCACAGTTCAACAGTATTTTATCACTTGGAGGAGGCCTTCCCGCAGTGGTGTTTAAATGTCTCTGTTACTCAAGTAAGTAGCACAGGCTCAGGAAAAACTCCATGCCAAAGGGCTGTGACTGTGGCTTCAGAGTTTTCACAATCCCAGCTGCAGGGATGATGCTATGATGCTGACTATTCCCTGAAGAGACAGAAGACTTTTCAAAATAGTATTTGTCATTTATTTGTTGGATTTGAATCAGTTACTTTTGGTCGGTTTTTTAAAATGCCTAGCATGTGATAAATGAGTGTTAATTAGGGTGAGGTTTATTGTGTGTGCTTAGTGTTAATGAAGAAGTACTGAGATTTTGTGCAATATTTTTCTGCAATAACCCCATTAATAACTGTTTTGTTTAGTGAATTAAGATACTTCCCAGCAGTGTAACTCTTAAGTTGGGTAGGCTGAGAAACTGACCTCAGATTTACAGTGCCTGGCTTAAGATCCATGAGCAGGAACTGTTTCTACTGCACAGTGAGTGTTCATAAGCCCACTTACAGCTGGAATGGGCGTATCACAGCCTTCTAGGCTGACCCACTCCTGTAAGGCCAGACTGGACCTGCAGTATTGATACCTATGGTATGTTTATAAAGGGTCACCTTAGTCAAGAAAGGTGAGTGAAATCAGTTCAGAAAACTTAAATATTGTTTCCTATTATGAATCAATTTTTGAAAGAGATTTTTTTCTTGTTTGTGGGATAAGACTGTAAGCTGCTTCCCGCCCCCCACCTGCCAAAAGCCAGAGCTAAAGGCACCCTTTGTGAACATTAACTAGTTGTACTCCAGTGCTTTCTAGAACATCATATGGAACGTAGTTAGGATGTTAACTTTAAACATACATTGTGCTTTGCTAACACAAGTGTCCTTGAATTGCATCCAGTCTGTACTTGGAGATACTGGGTGGTAAGAACCCTCTCTAGTTTGTCTTGGCAGTTAATCTGCTGCTATAATGCACTGTCTTTATCTGGCCTGAATCTATACAACTCCTCTTCCTAGCCAATGGAAGATTTTGGGTTTGTTTATTTTTGTCCTCTTCTTACTTCCTCCAATACACCAGAAAGCTTTTTCATATTTTCCCATTGAAAGCTGTAACTAAGTCATCGCTAAGTCTTGTTTGTGATAAATAACTTGAGCTCATTAAGCCTCTAACCATAAGACATTTTCTCCACACTTTAATAGTTTTTTTCTGGCTTTTTTCTCTGCATTCTTCCTAGTTTTACAGTCACCTTTCAAAATGCGGTCCTTGGATCAGGATAGGAAGTAGTAATAAGCCCTGCTCACCACTATCTGCTAAGGGCTGCTTCAGACTTTCCTTACACCAGCTTTGCAACAGGAACGCCTGTTAGCTGTGACCCTCGTACCTCTTTGAGGGTTAGCGTTATCCATGGTATAGTCAGCTCCTTTACAAGTGTGTCCCACTGTTCCACCAAAGGATACATTGTGGAGGAGCTGCAGAGGAGGGGGCAGAAGAAAAGGAGAAGGGAGGAAGGGAGAATCTTCAAAAATTGGCACTGAAGTTACTTTTCTGTACCGAGGCATAACACCGCATTACTTTTTTTGGTATTAAAGGTAGCTATATGCTAATCTGGGAAGAGGCCAGTGATGTGTTACCTGAATGGTGACAACTATTCACTGAATAAAAAGTAAAGCATATGAGTGTCCTCCCTGTTGCACAGCTGATTCTGAATGAAAAGAAAATATTAGGAGATAGCATTATGTTCTTTTTTCTTTTTAAAGTTCACATTGCATTCATTGTAAGGAAAGTTTTTAACTCTAAGAGTATGCTGGACCTCTTAGGACGGCAGTAATCTAGCCTCAAGCTATGTGGAAATAATGGCAGTCTGAGATGAAAAAGCCCTATTAATCACACCGACTCACAGATCACCAGTGGAAACCCTTACTGCTTTCTGTGCAAATGCAAAATCTGGATTTAGAACAGTTTAAACAGCACGTCTGACTTCTGAGTTGCCAGCATAAAAAACTAACGTTGAATGTCGCCTCTCAAGAGCTGGGAATTTGGCTCCAATGCAATGACAGCTGTCTTGACTCCAAATGATTCAGCTACCCAGCTGCTGCAGGTCAGGTTAAAGCACCTGCCTCCCTGCCAGATGCTCCACGGGTCCTAGAGGGTTGCCGCGGGCTGCTTTCAGAAATCTCTGCGCATACCCGTGGCCTCCACAGGGCAGCTGGGCAGGGCTGAAGAAGAAACTGCATCTATTAAGCACCCTTCTTTCTGTTTGGCCAGATTTATGGTGTGCTCATGTGGCTAATAAATGACACAGAGCGGTGGGAATCAAAAAGAGATGGGGCATGTGGCGCGTCTTTGCAGTTAAACTGTTAGTCCTTACAAGTAAATTCTGTTTTCTTCCTGGTCTGCGGTGTTTCCCCTGTGTCTTTTCACAGTCTCTCCAAGGGGGACAATGGTCTTTTGCCCACAGTCATCTGACAGGGAAAGGAGGTGTACCCAGAGAACTGGAGGGTGGTCTAGCTTGGCTCACTGTTCTGCTGTTGGTGGAGCTGGGCACGGAGGCAATGCTGCTTGCTGCAGTAGGGACAAGGCAGGAGCCTTCTGAAGAAGGGTGGGTGGCTGCTTGCCTAGAAGGGAACTTAAGGGCCAGTGGTTTACGTGTCCTTTTGTAAAAGTAGAGACAGCACAACCTTCCCAGTAAAGTAACAAAAATAAATTACAGACACATGCACACACAGTGTTTTCCTTAAGCAATATTAACCCTTCCAGGAAAGCATCAAAAATAATTCCCCCTCCCCCATAATTTCCTTAAACAATATATTTCTCAATTTTTTAACTGTTTTTACTTCATACTTTGCATTCCTCAACTTGTGCCAGAAAAGCTGTATATCACCCAACTTACATTGAGGAGACTTATTTAATAAAGTTGCTTTCCTAAACTCCCCTTCAGTCAGTGTTCACCAATATTGTGTTCCCTACCCAATGGTACAAGATGATTTAGTAGAAGACAGATTTGAAGCAATAAAGGCTTGCTTTGTTAAACGGAAAAGGTCTACTAGCACTTAGATTTTATTAGGTTTTATTAAAATCACACATAGTTAGGTCTGCTTTGGTGAATTACCTACATTTTGTCGACCTAGGACTCTTCCCAGGCTGATGAAAAATACTGAAGTTCATCATCAGCTGTTTTGCTTAAAGGGCATAAACAGTTTAAAAGGATAGAAATGTTTAAATGTCAAACTAATTATCTCACTGTGGTCATGCTCTCAAAGGAGAATGATTCTCTGCAGTGCGAAAGACTAAGCTTTTATTTCCATACTAAATTTTCTTTTCATAAAACTCATCTTGCAATGAGCATTATTGTTAGAGTTAGCAGAAATTCTAATATAAGTATTCCAAAAATACAAGTTTCAAGCACATCTCCCTGGCTATTTCCTTTTCTCATTTAAGTGTGTTTGGATTTGGACTTCTTTTGAGTTACACGTTTCTAACAGGGTGGGTATGGTGTAAAAATTCATTTCAGAATAGTTCTTAACTTTTCTTAGGACAATATCCCCCTTTGTTTCAAAAAAGCTAATTAATGGGAACATTCTTACCTGGAGTAAGTGGCATACACAATGGTAGAGCTCTGAGAATTGCAACTTTTATTTTAGTAGCATGTCTGTTTATTTTCTGGCTCTCAGCCTGCACTGTGTTTTTTATGCTTCAACATACAAATACCAGGACACTAAGCTTATTTTCAATGGGAGCGATTGAAAGTGCTTTCAGGAGAAGCACATAACACACTCTTTATCCTTTCTCTGATGATCTGGTAGGGAATAAACAGCTCAAACTGAAAGAGATTAACAAAAGGCAAATTAGCAGCTAATAACATTTAGTGCTGGCCACATACCTTCCTCGTTTTTGAAATGGGTTCCCCCCTCAGCCCCCCCTTATCATAATCAGCACTAAACACATTTAAACAAAATAGCCTCCATGGGGAAAAAACAAGTATTTATGTTTGTCTATTTTAAAGGCATTGTTGGAAGAACAGATAACTCCGTGGACAACTACATCAGGATTTTTATGTAGTAAGACCATTAAAAACTGTATAAGATCAAAATATAATAAGCTGGCCTACTTGTTAAAATGGGAGCCATTTTTAGCTGCTTTGGTAGATGTGTTTCCACAGATAGAACAGCCCATCAGACTCAGAGGTGCCAGGCTGTTTTCTTGGTCTCAGTCCTGCAGGAGTGTTGTATTTTCAGTCCTTAAATTGGGGTTAAGGGAAGGTCTGTTCTGCCCACTCCCGTTCAAGTAAAGTGAGAGATTCTCTAGTAGTCTGTAAAGAAAGGTGTCTAGAGGGAAATCTGGAGAGTAAAATTTGATTTCAGTATCTGCATATTGATACTTCTGGGTGTGTGCAGGTGCTTTGTTGTCTTGTGCCCATTTTGAGGTAGACAACCACCCACATTTGTCCACGAGCATTTATAGGAAGTAGATTTCTAGATACTGAAGAAAAAAAAATGTTCCTAGTTAAACAATCTATTTTCCATGGGAAATGAAATTGATTAAACTTGGATAATGTTTGCCTGGAATAGATGAGATGGGGTGGCCTGTCAGTGAACACCACCTCAGTGCCATTTCCAGAACCACCATCCTGTCTTCACCCTTTCTTTCTCCATCTTTACCAAAAAGTTAATTCAGAGCAGAAGACTGGAACAAAAATTTAAGTAACAGAAATCAGCAGAAGTAAAATAGAGGGGTTTTGCAAAGCAAATTAATTTTTAGAAATGTGGGGCACCATGTCTCATCAGGTGCTCACTCTGGTTATGCTGATTAGTGACTGTCCTTGCTCACCAAGTTCATGGTGATGCTGTTTTAAACTTTATCCTTAGCATGACTTTTTACATGCAACACTCATACACTTGAAACTTGATATATGAAAAGTTTTGTGTCTTAGTTACTGAAATATATCCTGTTTAACCACCTAATAAGAGGGTCAAGAGTTTTGTGTGAATGTCATGTTGGGGGGGGGGTGGGCGGGCAACACTTTTCGGGGGGTAGGAAGTGACCTGAAACTCAGATTGTTGAATGCTGACTTGTTGACATGTTAATGTGAAGTAGTTATTCCAGCGAATGGAAGTTGAAAGTCCACACATATATTTATTCATTCAGAATAAGCTTCCTCTTTCTTAATCGTGGTTGGGATATCTATTTCCAGAACACCACTCTACAGCCTTACCCTATTGTTTTGCCAAATAACAGTGGCAGTATTTTTGACAACATTTCTTAAAATTAACTTTATTTTACCAACACTAACTTTAGGACTCCCAGCCAATGGCACTTTTTTAAAGTAGAATTTTTTTTTTAAAGCATTTACACTGGTAGCAAAGATAGTTGCATTAAATTTGCTTCTGTAAAAAATTCTGCTCATACTGCAGCTAATATAACAGACAACCAGAATAGATTACAATATTTTAAAATCACTGTAAACATGCAATATATTTATTCTTTTCTAAACTAGTTTCCTCTGTAATTCTGTGCATAGCAAGAGTTGCACAACTAATGAAATAACATCTTTTCCCACATCAATGTCCTTTACATTTATTTATGACAAGTTTTTGTTCAGCTTCATTGTTAATGAGATGTCATTAAGGAACCCAAAATCAAGGCTGCACTGTTAGCTCAGCTGTAATTCAAATGTGCCTGTGAGACACTGGAACAAATGTTTTTTCTCATTAGAATTAAGCTATTTATGTCAAAGGTGCATGGACTGGATTTTCATTTACACTTCCTAATAGAAATGCCTATTACCAATATATTTAACGATCGCAGGCAGTTTAGAAGCTAAAATATTAAAATTCAGACCAAAATACTGTTCTGATACTCTTAAAATTCAGCAGGAGAGCTAGATGTCATTTCTATAGATTAAACAATGTCTGATGGCCAGGGTTGTTCTATGATTTATTTATTTTTTTAATTTTCAATGTTTTTATGCATGGAATGGCAAATTTCCTTTAAAGTTACTCTTCCCTTACGTAGCTATTATATTTTTGGGGGTTTGTTTTGGGGGTTTTTTAATCCGCTGTTGGGATGAGCAACAAAGGTAGAATGAGGAGAGCACCCACTTTCAGCACTTCCAGTCACCTTGGTAATAACATGGATTTCTCTGGCTGCATGCTGAGCTCCACCTTGATTTAATAAATAGACAAATTAAACCGCTGCGGTTACTAAGATGAGCAAAGTCACGTTGGTGCCTGGGAGTTAGTGCATGGCAAGGCTAAGGAATCTGACAGCTCATTCCCAGCCAAATTTTGTACCGCCTGCTGCCAGCCCTATGTCCCAATTGCCCTGCACCAGGTGGGCATGCTGATGGGGGCAGAGGCAGGAGTTGCAGGTTCCTCAGCCTTCTGCTGGAGAGTGTGTGGGATGTTGGAGGTAACAGCTTTGCTTGTATTTCCACTGTTTTTCTGTTTTAAAAAAAAACCCAAACATTTCCCAGTGAAAAGATTTGAAATACAGAGCTCAAGGCAATGTTGGACTGCACTGGCTGCTTGTTTTGTGTTGCTGAGTAGCTTCTTAGCACAATCGCAGCAGCCCAGCAGCTGTGATATGTGAACTTTAAGCTCCTGCAGCCTTAAATCAAGTACCTGAGCTTAACTTCTGTCAAGACTAATGAAGTGGCCTTAAAATTCTGTGGGCTGAGGGTTTTTTTTACTTCAAGATTGCATCTTTAGTGAAAAAGTAAAGTTATATTCCATCTGGGTAATTAATATTATCTTAATTATAAATACAAAAAACAGAGGGAACTTGTAAGAGTTGTAGAAATCTTGCATTTTATAGCTCAGAAATTATTTTTTTTAAGAGTAGGATTTTTTTCTTTTAACATAAAAGGCATTTTCAGGAGATACAGCCTTTTCTGTTAGCAAGATTTACAAAAAATTAATTTCTCTTTGGCAATTATATTAGACAAACATTTTATGAGGTATTTATTAGATGAAACTCTTAGAATATTAAAACTTTCCCCCGGAGTATACCTGTTTCATGTTCTAGCTGTGTGGGTGAGATAGTTTAGAAGTCATTAAAATGTCAAACAACTTTGTTTCATTCACATAAGTAACTGCTTGTAACTCGAAGTAAGAAGCAAGACCCTTGGGGTCAGAAGTCTGCAGCTGTACCTTCACATGTAGATGCAAAATGGATCTTTCCTGCCTCTATGCTGCTCTGAGGCAGACAAATCTGCCAACAGTTTCTCAGCCTATAGACCAAAAGACATTACTCAGTGGTCCATAAAAACTAATGTGGCAATTAAACCAAAAATTGACCTATTGCTGCTTCTGCAAGTAAGGAAATGATAAACAGTCAAAGTTTGGCTCAATATCTGCTTTAGATTGCTTCTGAGGATTGTAATGGTCTATCATTTCTCTTAGCCGTTATTTTTAATGTTTGGGTAATCTGCTTAGGTACAAATAAGTTGCAAAACAATATTCTGCCTCACCAGTTGCATGAAGTTACTGACTTACAGATCAGTACCATTCAGGTCCTATAGTGTTCAGTGTAGGCCACATCCATTGTGAGATGTGACTTGTACCTGTTTACTGGGGAGCAGGGGGAAGATTTCTGCATCCAGGACTTCCTGGAGGGGAGAGGGTTTCATCCAGTTCATGTATCTGAGGGCTGTAAAGGCAGGTGGAGAGTATCCTGCACAGCATTTGTGCATGTAAATAAAAGACTGCTGTACCATCTTCTGTTTCTGTTGCCATTTAAACATAACTAAAGGTCTCAGGAAAACACCTATCAGGAAAGTGGAGAGTAGAAAATCTGAGGGTCTCTTTATTCATGGAGTTGCAGTTCTTGAGTCCCGGACTCCTCTCTGTCCCCCAGTGACTGCCTGTGGGATGGGGCTTCACAGGGAGTGAAGGGAACATACTATTCTATCGCTGCATATTAAAGCATGCGGACCACTTCAGGGGGCTGCAAGCCTCTGTCTTAACCCAGGCTGACTCAACAGCTGTATCACTGCCAGGTATGCAGAGATACCTCAGTTTTTAAAAGAACTGTAGAGAACAATATACTATATAATTAAATCCCTCTGCAAATTGTCTTAGACAGAGTTTTTATGATTTTCAGTAGGAGTGTGTGTGTTGGGATGGCAGTAACTTTATAACTTTCCTCACGCTGCTGCTGTTCTGTAAATGCTGAGGTGAGGGTTTGTTTCCTAAAAGAAAATAGCAAGCTGATTACTGAGACGAGCTTAAATTTCAGATCTGGAAGGCAAGGAACAGATTGCGTATCAAACAATATTTTCTCTGTCAGTGGAAAATAGTAACAGAAGGATTTTCAGTTGGAGAAAATCATATGAGTAATGCAAGTAGGATCTAAAATTGCCTGCTATTTAAAATGGAAAGAAAATTGTGAATGTGTTTGGCAGAGCCCTCACCGGCTGCATTATTTCAGTAAGAAGGCCCAAACAGGCAGATGGATAATGGTATATATCAGCTACCAAGCAGACTGTTGTGTTTGTTGTGGGTTTGGTTTTTTTCTCTGTGCCTATACTTCTAAATTTCAGAAAACCTTAATCTTTTACAATCTAGTTCGATAATAGTCAGCAAATGGGTTGGCATCTTCCATCTAAATAGTTTGTGCATTAACAAAAGGTTTAGCTTTGAAGTCCTTGATGTGACAAATACTGACATAGTATGAATAATAAGCTAGCTCATCAAACTATTTCTAAGTGACTCATTTTGAGACTATTTTGTGTCTACTTCTACAATGAAAGTATCAACTTTAATATATACTGTCTATTTTATTAGGGAAATGGAGGTGCTGTGTGAATCTGGTGATCTAAGTCGTCCATTTTCCACAGCTAACATTCTGAATTACAGCTGAAAATTTGACAATGTTAACACTTAACACATACAAACTGATACAAACAAAACAAGATAAGACTTATGCTGGAATAAAGATGGTTCTGTGATTTCCTGCCAGATATTCAGCCCATTTTTATAAATATCTGAAGTACTACGTTCTTGATGCAAATGTATGATCCAGGAGAACCTGTGGGTGCACATGAATGGCTGGCATAGTATCTCCAGTGTTCAATGATCATTTGAGTAAGAAAACCACACTGACAGCCTATAATTTCTGTTCTTGAAGACCATCTCCTCCAAGAGAAGGCACTTCTGCTAGCCCCCTCTCACATAGGTCCTCCTGCTGTTGGGCTTTGCAGGCTGCTGTACTCCTTCCTTCTCAGTGCAGTAGTGAACACATGGAATCAACATGGTGGCAGTTGTGGCAAATCTATCTTGCAGACACTAAGACATGCAGAGTCACCAACGAGCCACATTAGCATGCCCAGCAAAATGGAAATAGAAGAGTGCAATGTGCCAGCTCGAGTCAGTAATTAGAGCAGGAGGAGGCTGTCGCAGACTGATTCATCAGTTCAGGAATGGGTCTGTGACCCCTGGGCAGCTGCAGTCTGCCACTCATGCTGCAACAGGAAAGCTGTCAATATCCTCATCACTGCGGGTGTCCTCATTCCACATCACTGTAGAGATGCCAGTTGTGATGTGGCTGTGCAACATTGTTGCGTCCTTGGATGATGCCATACTCCACATGAGGGAAGGATCTTGTATGATTATACTGAGGGGGCATCAGGGGGATGTAATTGATTTAGAGACTGTAAGCACCTACAGTTTTCAGGCTGCTCAGCTTGTGAGTCACAGAAGCGTAGAAAATCAGTACTCAAATACTCTCAGATCTCACTGATTTAATAGGACTGAGGCTCTGACTGAGAAGGGCATCCCTCCAATTTCGGAAGCTAAAAAAATTTTCAGTCTCTGTGTGGTATGTCATAAATGCACAACTTGAAGCATAAATTATAAGGAGAGCTACCAAAAATCAAGGGGATTTAATATGACTTCAGCTTTTAGTGCAATAAATAGTATGTCCTATCAAACTATCAGTTGGGCTTTTTTTTTTGCCAGGTAGATGGTGACAGCAAGGACACCAGGCATGTTATCATCTACTGATAAATTGCAAGGTGGATAGATGGGCAGGCAGCTTTGTGGGCATCTGGGTCACTGTAATTTAAATTAGGCATTTGAAATACTTTCCACAGGAAGAAAAATAAAATTGGTTTCCTTTATGACTTTTATATTTAAAGTTATTTCTGTATGATACTGTAACATTTGCATCATAGGGCTTTAATTAGACATTTTGTCAGAATATATGAGGCATCACATTGGCAGAAACTGGGTACATGTGTTGAAAGGATTGAAGTAACATAACCTCTTACAAATCCACTGGATCTTCTGTCCAAAACCACTCTGCCTTAAAATATCTCCTGCTCATTTTGATTTATTAGTTTAGGAGATGTTAATACAGGGTTGGTGTTCTTTCTTGCAAGGTCAGAAATTCAGCTAATATTCCCTTCCTCTCATTATTTCCCTGTACATTATATATGTTCATATTGCTCACTGTAAGAGGATTCTTACTATAGAAACCCTTCGGTGCATGAGCTTATCTAGGGGAAGTAGAAGTAAGTAACAGCAGATTTCATGGCAATATGCGTATATTCAGTGAAATGTTATAAAACACTCCTGAAATTCCATTCTCAGCCAGGAATGGGTATCACTTTAAATTCTGTCCTCTTTCTTAAATATTACAAAAACTGACAGTGTTACCATTAGTATTTTAAAAAATTTACTAAAGAACACCTAGGTGTGGAAGTTTGTAAACGCAACCTCCTCTCTGTGCTGCAACCTGAGCTGACATCTCATATGTTCAGATCTTGTCACAGACACCTCTGGTGACAATGCAACCAGCTTTCCAGTTCACCAGGAAAAGGTCTGTTGTTTTACAAACTCATCAGCTGAAAAAAATTCTTCTACCCTTTCCATGACAGGCATCTTTGTCCCTCACTGTGGTTTCAGATCACTGAGACCCTGCTCCACTCTCTTGGTTCAGCTGGGCGCTGGCAGCAGTCACATGTTTATTCCTTGTTAAACACCATGGTGTAAGGAGCAGCCAAGTGACACACCTATCAGGTGTCTGGGAGCAGTCAGTGTAGCCTGCCTTAGCTTGGGGCTGGAGTGATCTTCTCACCCCTACTAGGAAAATTCCACGCATTAGGAATCAGACTTTGATTTATGGAGAAAGCAAGTATTAAAAAAATAAAGTTGTAGTTAATTCGGTTTTATATGTGCTTGTGAAGTGCTGCCCTGGTTTTCAGCTGGAGTAGAGTTAATTTTCACAAGAAGCTGGGAGAAGGACACAGCCAGGATAGCTGATCCGAACTAGCTGCAGGGATATTACATAACACAATGTCATGCTCAGTTTATAAATGGGGGGAACTGGCTGAGGAGTAGTTGCTGGGCATCAGGTTCAGACAGTGAGCAAGCTGCATTGTGTATCGTCGCTTTCTGTATTCTTCTATTAGTAGCGGTGTGGTGTTAGTTTCCTCTTCCTTTGCTGCCCTCATAAGCTGCCCTTATCCCAGAGTACAAGTTTTGCCATTTTCTTCCCATTCTCCTCCCTGTGCCCCTGGGAGGGAAAGGAGTAAGCCAGTGGCCACATCGTGCTTAGCTGCTGGCTGGGGCTAAACCACCACAACTGCTTTTCTTACCACTGGCTGAAATGGTAGGGGGGTATTTTATATATCTATTTATTTATCAGGTGGAGCTCACATTTCCCTTTGTCATTAAGGGTAGCTTAAAGCTAGCTGTCATCAACTTAGCCATTTTTTTTCCTTGCAGGTAAAAGGAAAATTGTTACTTAGACGTTAAAACCCTCAAGATACTTAGCAGTAGAAACTTTTAAGTAAGCTTCAATCCCTGGTAAGTCATCAGGAATGGGGAGGGGTGGAGAGCTGCTTTTCCAGGGGTTTGTGACTCGCAGGTGAGGTGGTCGGGAAGGGTGCAGCCTAAAAGCTCCTTGTCATTAGCTGCATCCTTTCACTTGCTTTTCTGCATCATCATATGTGCAAACCTGTTCCTGGTCTTTCACTGTTTCTTCTCTTGGTTCAGCGTAGTACATAGATGTTCCCTCCCCTGAGGAAAGCCTGGGTCTGCTGCTCCTCGACAGCTCAAGAGCGGACAGATGTCAGTGAGGGCAGCATGGAAGGAGCCTACAGTTCCTTGCTCTGCCTGTGTCTAGGGAGACAGGTCTTGGCTCTTCCCTACCCCTCTTCCCTGCAGAGAGTATAGGGGCTCCCCTACTCACTACAGAGGAAACTCCAAGTTGCAGAGGAGGCAATTCCTAGTTTAGATCAGTTATCTCCGTGCATCACTGTTCAAAGCAGAAAGCCCTATTCCCAGATGCTTCTCCACCTCATTCTTCTGCAATCCTTCCTCACCACCACCACCAGCAGTCCTCTCCACTGGTCCTGTCCCTCACCCATCCTTCTTCATTTGTTGCTTCTCCAAAGACCCCAGAGGCTCAAGCTGAGGAGTGTGAGAGAACCCTGGGAGGAGGACAGCAGGGGACCCCTGCCAGACGTGTGGGAGGAAAGTAAGTAGTTACCCCACTCCCAGAGCACTTACATCCCTGTGAAACCCTTCCTCTCTGCTAAAGGGGCTGATTCATTTCCAGCAGCCATATATAGCTAAGACAGTGCAGGAGACCAGCGGTTCTGCAGTTGTGTCACTGGATGGGAAAGTGGAAGATGGAAGAAAGGAGCTGTAGAGAGGAATCCTAACTGAATGTTGAGATGGAAATAATGAATAACGCTATGAGCTAATTGTCTGGAAAATTTCATCTTTTAAATAATATGTCAGTGTTTTGTTTAAACATGTATATGAAATTTTAAGTACGCACACATAGCCAAAAGCAATAACCTTTGAAACAATAAAGGAAAAAATAAATTATGTCTTTTTTCTTATACTCTGAATTTCAGCCCTGAGAGGATTTTACTATCAAAATTATAAATCATTGGTGCATTACTGTTATAAAATAAATGTGAGAGTCATAATTTGAAATGTAACTCCTGAAGGAATCGGATGATCTTGGATTATTAAAATATTTTTGTGTTCACAGACAGAGCAAGCAGAACAATCTGTCATGGTATTGGCCAACTAATTTTTCAGGGCTTACTTTTTCTTGTTTGTTTTAGCAGCAGCTATGATGTACACAGTTTGGCTTCCATCTCTAAAAGAGAGTGTAGTTTGATGAGTATGTGTTGTTCTCAGGTTTTAAATATGCCTGTTTTCAGCAACAGATTTTTGAAATCGGTGGTTTGCTGTTCTATACCTCGACTGTAGGAACTGTCCACGTATGAAAAGCTTTTGTTTAGACTCAGGACCTTTCTTTTCTTTCTTCCTAAAGGGCAGAATTATTTCTTTGTATTTGGAAGAAAATAATACGAAGAAATAATTCTGTCCTTTACTCTGACCAAAATACGATCAGTGAGTTGATGAATTAGCATACTTGGTGTTAAAAAACACCCTTTGGAAAATGGATATAGTGGTCAAAGCCTGTCGTGCTTAATGCCCCATCAGCGTTCTGGCAACCAGTGCATAAGGCTGTTAGTGGACATCTAAGCCCATGGCCTAATTTTTTATTTTACCTAAGCCCCAGCAATTGCCCTTTGAAAGCTGCTGGTTGTTACGCACCTTTGAAATCCAGGCTCTCCATTTTAACAATCCTAGAAGCTAAATTGCGTTTGAAGGGGATATTCACAAAAGTAAAACATTCTATCAGTGCTGAGAGGTGTAACGCCAAAAGAGGCAATTCTCAAGCACTAAAAATGGCTAGCAGCCTGTTTTGCAGAAGACAGAGATATGAAGGAGCTTTGCAGTGGGGTAAGAAACTGAAAGCCTGTGCCAGTGCCTCTTGCCACCAGGCAATGTACCACCCTGGAGTCCAGCACAAGCCTTCCTCTGAGACATCTGCATGCCCACAGCACAGGCCTTTTCTAAGAGCCTTGAGAAGAGAACAATAAGAGGGGATCTTATTAATGTTTATAAATATCTCAAGTGTGGGACACAGGGGGAAATGGTCAGCCTCTTCTCAGTGGTCTGTGGGGACAGGACAAGGGGCAATAGCTCCAAGTTGGAGCACAGAAAGTTCTGTAACAATATGTGGGAGAACTTTTCCACAGTGAGAGTGACAGAGCCCTGGGACAGGCTGCCCAGGGGGGTGTGGAGTCTCCTTCTCTGGAGATATTCAAGACCTATCTGGACGGCTACCTGTGCAATATGAGCTAGGGAATCTGCTTTGGCAGGGGGGTTGGACCCGATGATCTTCTGAGGTCCCTTCCTGCCCTTACAATTCTGTGATTCTGTGAAAGAGGTGACTAGCATCACATGTACTGCTTAACCAAATTAGTCAGTGCGACTCCCAGAGGAGGTATGTTTTCTTCATCGCTCAAAAATGTCATAGTCTGTCTTGAGAGCACAGATTCTCAATGTAAGATATGTTGGTTGTCAGTGTTACCCAGTGTCGAACCCTCTGCTGCTCAGCAGGATCATCACAAAACTGGCTAAAGAAAGACAAGTATATCCTGGGATTGAAGTCAAGTGAAGTTTTAAATGTTAGCTGAATCAGTGTGTATTCAGGGCAGCGCACATCAATGGCCCTGGACAGATTGCAAAATCTGATTCAGGTGACTCCATAAGGTCTGTTGTTCCTCTATGAGAAAAGACATCCTTTTGGTTTGTCCACACAGGCAGTTTGCAGAATTGTTTTTCTATAACATTGAGGACTGGCCTCCTCTCTTCACCGTGTATGCATACCACAGTAAATGGTGGTAACACGTTCTAAATTTACAGTTGATTGCAACAAACAAATTGTTGCAGAGGCTAAGCATAAAAAGAGTATATAACAATAAAAATATTTTTCTAGAGGATGAGAAAATCCATGTCATATTAAAAATACCTATTTTATGCTACTGGAGGCAATTTCCATTTCGGATATTGATATTATTTGTGAAAGGAACAGGCTAGGACATTCAGGTTCTTATCTTGCACAGTAAAATGACTTACTTTATGAAAAGATTTGTAATACATTGTGTTTTGATATATGAATGTATGTTTAGTGATATTCTAGAATGCTCAATCATGGTTGTCAGGACAAATTCCTCTCAGGTAGTTTCTGATGCTACAAGATGATTTTGTATGTAATGGAGAATTGAAGCTGGGATCTTTGGAAAGCAGGACACTTCCCATCTTGCTGATTATTCTGATTTAGTCTAGACAGCAAGTGAGTATGCCGCTATAACAAAATTAGTGGACTGTTCTGCTATATGAGAATACTTCCCAAACGTGTAAAACAACATAAGACATTAGGAGGGTAATCAAACAAGATAGGAATCAACTTTTTAAAAGGGTAGACAATGGCAGGACAAGGGGGAATGTATTAAAGCTGAAGGAAGGAAGGTTTAGATTAGATATTAGGGAGAAGTTTTTTACAGAGAGGTGGTGAGGTGGTGGAACAGGCTGCCCAGAGAGGTGGTGGATGCCCCATCCCTGGAGGTGTTCAAGGCCGGGTTGGATGGGACCCTGGGCAACCTTGTGTAGATCCAGGCCTGGAGGTTGGTGGCCCTGCCTGTGGCAGGGGGGTTGGAACTCTATGATCCTTGGGGTCCCTTCCAACCCATGCCATTCTGTGATTCGCAATACAGTCATAAAAATCTGCTCAGGGAGAAAAATTTGAGACAGAATATGTCTACATAGAAAAGCTGACAACAAAACCCACCTTTGATCCATAACTACTGTGTTGTAATTTTTTCTTCTTTCCATTTCCTCTGCTTTGGATGAGGGCTACAAAGATGATCAGGGAGCAGGAGCACCTCTCTTATGAGGACAGGCAGAGAGAATTCAGCCTGGAGAAGGCTCAGGAGAGACATTATAGCAGCCTCCCAGTACCTAAGAAGGACCTATAGGAAACCTAGAGAGGAACAGTTTATGATGACAGATTGTGGTAGGAGAAGGAATAATGGGTTTAATCTGAAAGAGGTCAGATTTAGATCCGATATTAGGAAGAAATTCTTCCCTGTGAAGGTGGTGAGGTCCTGGCACAGGCTGCCCCCTGGCAATGTTCAAGGACAGGTTGGATGGGGCTTTGGGCAGCCTGGTCTAGTGGAGGGTATCCCTGCCCATGGATAGAGGACTAGAGGTCCTCTCCAACCCAAACCATGCTATGATTATTTTTTTTTTGCAATGAATGGGCTTTCAAATTACTAGTCAATAATGGATCATATAAGATTACTGTATCAAATGCTGAAAACACTTCAGAAAATTTCTGTAATGTGAGCAGTGTATCCTAACTGAACTTGAGCAGTGTCAAGTTGGTTTTCTTCTGTACTTGTAAGAGGATGCTAAACAGCAACATCAGATACAAACCTAAATTTCTCTCTGTAATAACAGCATGTGATATTTGTAGGTTGCTCTTTGCTGTCTGATGGAGACAAAAGCGTATCCTTTTTCCATGCACAACATTTAAAAGGTGAACACTGAAGGACAGTGAAAAAATTACTGAGGAAAGAATACAAACCATTTAGAGATAATAAGCTTTTCTAATTAATTACTTGCCGCTTTTATATCCTTATGGTTAGTGATCTGTCAAAAATACCTTTATACTTCTAGTAAGCTCTATAGCACAAGTTTTCAGTGATGCTAGGAACCAGCCAAGGTATTGGCCTCTACTGCACAGATGATTTCCAGCATTCTTTCAGTTTTGAGCTAACTACTGCAGTAGAGCAGGAGCTTGAAAAACCCACTTTACCACTGATTATATCCAAGAAAAAAAACCATGGTATACTTACCTATTTATACAGAAAAAGAAAGAATAAATGTGTGAGATCACATGTGGGCTGATTATGAATACACAGTAGTAGTTTGTGTCTTAAGCTGGTAGAGCTGCCACGAAGGTCTTCTGCTGCCTTCCCTTCCCATGGCCTATCCAAGGTGGTTATTTTAAAACCTTTAAAATACATATTAAAGACAAATACTAGGGTATTTCTTTGATAGAAAGCACTAGCTGCAGGCTTGGCCAGGCACAGTCATGCAGGAGCTGGCAGCAGTCAGTACTGATGGCCATAAGAGCAGGCTGGACTGTGGTACAGCAGGGTTAATGTTAAAAATGGGCAGCGAGGGTATTAGAGCAGCTGGAATCAATAGGAAGTGATCTGGGGGAAGAAAATATGGGAGTTTTAAATGGCAGTTTAGATTTAGGAGCATGAAGCCTCTAAGAAATCACATCTGCATGGAGAAGGCTGCTCAAGGACAAGGGAGACCCTTGTGGTGGAAAACCTTTACGAAATGCAGATTTGTAGGTAGTGAAGAAATTCCAGGGAAGTCAACAACAGGAATTGCAGTAGGGTTTCATCTGTGAGGTGAGGGGCTTGGGGAGAGACTGGAGAGTTGGTGTGGACAGCCCTAACCTGGTATATCTAACCTGGTTTTGAGACAGGAACTCAGAGAAGAACAGCAGCGGTACCTCACCCTGGCGCCCTTTAAAAAAAAAGGAACAGAAATTATACAGCCTTGCATAATTTTGTCCTTACTTGGACTCAAGGTTACCATAGCTTTTTCTGCTTTAAGTACCAGTCATGATCTTGGGGCATTTTCTGCTATGGGGAGGTCAGAGGGAAGTCTTCCTGCCTCAGCAGATTCATGCTCCAGCCTGCAAAAAATGTCAGATGTTTCCAAGCCCCACATGTGACACAGAGGGGACTGTGATAAAGAGGTGTGGTGGGAACACTGCGCCTCCTTTCCAGGGCTTGCAGTGTGCTTTTTTGTGATACTCCAATGTCGAAGAACAGGAGGTAGTGCTACTCTGGGATGAACATGAAGATAAAGTAAAACTTTCTAATAATTTTTTTCTCATTTGTAGCTGCATATGTGCAGGAGAGGACAGAGAGCACCAAGCATCCCTTGTTGAGGCTTGTCAAGCTCTAACCACAAAACCAATCCTTGCTGCAGTTGTGTTTCCTCTTTAGGTTCTTACGTAAATCTTCGGTCTATTCAGTTCCTTTATCCTGTGGGGTTCCTCACAAAGATGAATCTTCATTTCCTGTGCAGTGCTCCATTCCTCTCTCCTGTAGTCCGCTACAGGCTTCACTAATTGAGAGTCCTCACCCACACAGTTGGCAAATTTGGCTACACAGGTCTTGCCAGTTAGTCTTCATTATTTTCTGCATCTTTACTTTGCTTTCCATCATAACATAACAGGTCCATCTCTTCCTTTCTGTAGATAAGCACCTTTTATCTCCTTGTAAAGACATAGTTAGCTCTTTCCTGCTTTGTACAGCCACAGACTTCACGATGTCTTTCAACTCGATTTGCTGTCTCACTCAGTTACCAGTTTTTCTGTCACCCTATAGCAGTGAAGAATCTGTTTTGCTGTGCTGCTGCCTCTCTCAAATTAAATTCTTTCTGTATCTACTCATATTTTATTACATATTTTTCAGCAGCCATTATGAAACTGGTAAGCAATTAAATTTTTGGCCATAAAAAGATAAAACTCAAACCTTCTCCATTTAAATAACAATAGAATTTGTTTTCCGTTATGCTTTACAGTTTGCCAGAATGTTAAGATATTTATTGATTGTAACTAGGTAGCATCTTTCCGTTCCCTAAAATTTAAATGTTAAGGTTGTTTAATATGCCCTGTATTGGTCAGAAAGCTCTGTAAGTTGTAGGGTCCTATAGCTTTATCATTAGAAGCCACTAGAATATGTCTTTAAAATAATAATGAATAATAACAAAGTTCTACAGTTTTATTTGAAAAAAATAATACAAGGTTTCATTTCTGGTTTTCATCCTTGCCTCACTAAATTGTCAAAATGGCAATGTATTCTGTTTTCCAGCCCACAAAGCAATGCCTCAAAGCTTCAAGATGTTACTTTTCAAGATCCAGAAAATAACCCCCTGAGTTGTCATTAACTAAATCACTTGAATCACAGCTATAGTGGCAGTCTAGTTTCCACACAGCTATGCAAGTCTACCTTGCCATTCAGTTTTATACATTTATAAACAGAAGGCAAACCTCCATTTAGATATTTAGTCACAACTCTTAGCAGTCTTGTTGGAAAAAAAAAACAAAACCAAACATTCAGTATACACTTCAGTGATAACACTGAAAACATTGTTTACTTTATCAACTGTAATAAGAATATAAAATACCCGAAGCAAACTGACTGAAGCATGCCAGTCATTTTAGGATGCTGTTCTGTAAACTTTATTGAATAAGGTAGAAAACTAGAAGTGAAAATTAATCAATCTGAAATGTCCATGGAATAGATACTTTATATTCACTTGCTCATCATGATACAGAAATAAAACTCATCTGACCTTAAGAATAAAATAAATAGCCTTCATGAGATCTATTTATACTTCTCAGGTTAGGATATGATAGCTCCATTGCATTATGAAGCTCCATCTACTGGGGTAGTACAACCTTAACTCTACTTAGTGTACTTTATATTATTGGCTTTATTTTCTTGGTGTTTTTCCATTTACTTTTTAATCTTCAACTGAAAAATAATGTTCATGACCCTCAGCATGTCTTTCATAAAATGGCATTGACTAATAAGTGCCAGTTCCAGATACCAATTTAGTCCTGATTTTGGACAGTGCCATTTAATGAATAATCATCGCCTTCTGCAGTATCGGTTCATCCTTGAATTGCTCTTGCATTGATTATTAATGACAATAAAAAGGAACTAATTTGGTTTTGAGTCTGTTAGAATTCATTCTGACTTTCTCTGAAGTTTTGACAGTATACTTGATGAAGCGACCCTCAGTTATCCCTCTTTTTCCCCTGCTTCCCTCTCCCCTCATTTTGGTATAAGCTTAATTCTGGTCTTTGTATGAAGCATAAAAACTAAATATGAATGTAGGAAGTCTTTTAGAGATTTCTGGTACAATCTGCAAGTGGTTTTCTCTTAGGGTGACAGATGGAGGTAAAAGTGGTACATTTACAACTACATCATGAAGTTGATTCTCATAATCATTTGGGTCCAGGTCTTCACTTAGCATAAATCAACTTCCCTCCTAAGTATACGAGACTCTTCCTGTTCTTCACTTGGGCGTATTTGTCCCTGATGATTTAAATCTGTTGTGGATATATTCACTCCTCCTGGTAAGAAATACTCGATATATTGCAATGGCACAACTGATGAGACTTTAGTAGAATAAAGTTTGAACATTTCTTCCTAATAATTATACTGGTTTTTGAATCTAAAATTGAATTCATGAATAAAAATGCATGGATAGGAACCCATCTGTGTCTGTTAGCCTCTGAATGCTTTGATTCAGTTGGAGATTGATTGCTGCCTCACTAAAACAGGCATGCTTTTTTGGTTTGTTTGTTTTTTTTTCCCCTCAAAGTATTATTGTTACAGGAGACAAAGTTTAGCAAATGAAACGCAGGCTGCATTTTCTTTTCCCCGTTCTTTTATCATTTTGCACAACTGAAATCCACTACAGAGCATCATTAGATGCCTGCCACAAGAATGTGAGCTTTTCTTCTTATTGTAGCCCAACAAGCGCAGCGGTTCCTGAGCAGCACCCACTGCTTCAGGGTTCTCACCTGCCCTTGCTTTCATTTCTGCCTTTCTCTACTGTGAGGTCCAAATCTCTGAGCTCTGCTATATGCAGCTATGCATACGACTTCCATTGTCTCTGTAGGACTCTTATAGTCATATAAGGGTTTTATAGAATACAGCGAAGTAGTGTAAAAACACAGCCTGAGCCTGCCTCTTGAAAACTTCTGGCTTATTTTTAAATTTTTAGGAGGCAAGGGCTAAGTCACATTCTGCTCTGGGTGCACAACCCTCAGCCAAAATAAAAGAACAAGAGAGATCCCATCTACTACTACTGCTCTTCTAAGCAATGACTCTTCTCCAGCAGTTGAAAGAGACCCTGAGATACAAAAAAAGGAAATAGAAAATAACGGTGGAATGACATTTATTGGTGAGCAGGTATGTCCTGGGCTATATACATCTGAATGCTGAATAGATGCACCATGTTCTAAACCAGTAGTAAATCTTAAAGTAGTTTTAGGTAACAGCCTTCAAACTCTGGTAGATACAGCCGTTACCCATTGGGACTGTGGAAGTTTTCAAAATGATAGGGTTTATTCTTAATTCTGATAGTAAATAACATTAATAATAATGTGATATGTTAGTATCACATTACTGATATACTGATAAAGAGTAAAAAATGTAAGTAACATTACATTAAAGAAATAAAAGAGGAAACAAAATCTAAACTACAGTCAACTGGGCAGGGAATGATATACAGGTGTTAGGTTTTATAAGAAAACATAGCAACCTTTTTTTGACATGCTTGTAGCTTTGAAGGGAAAGACAGAAATCCATTTGTCTATTACATAAAACACACTTCAATGGAAGTATGCAAGTACTTTGTTTGAGTTGTTTCTATCCAGCTTGTATAGGGCTGATAAAATCCGACTTTTCATTGAAGTTCTCATGTCACTAAATAATTTTGTCTGAACTCCCTTTGGCTCTATCTGGGACTGACAGTCCAGGATGTCAATAGATATGGGACTCAAGATTTCCTACTTCAAATATTGCCTAAGCACAGGGTTGTGTATGTAGATGTACTCTGATTAATTGTCTTTAAAAATAAAGGCATGAAAATCCATACATAATTTTATACTGAGCCTTCAAGGTTTTTTGTCTTCATAAATCTTAGGTATAAATAAACTGTATTATTATTTTAGTTCTTGGAGATTTTATAAGTTACTGATGAATATTAAGCATTAAAATGCACAAAGTTCAGATTCTGAAGCATGAGGCCTCTAAATAAAGAACAGTTTCTTTAACATGTATGATGGAATTACTGTACTTGCTGAAGCTACCTGTATCCCAAGCTCTCCTTTCTTGCTGGGTCTCTTATTAACTCTTTCACAAGGCAGCAACTTTGTTAGGGTTTTATCAGCAGCTCTGTTCTTTCAGATGTAGTGGGAAACGGGGAGTCAGTCAAAAGCCCAGTGCTGAATAGAAGTGGTACTACTCAGCTGGGTCTGCGAGTACTTTACCAAAGCAGTCTCACTGTAAAGAAGTGTTGTGCACTCATAAACCCAACAAAAATACAGTAAACAGAATCAGAAATACGGCCACCTTCCTAGAAATAAATCTACCAATTCATCTTCCTATGTCAGTGTTCAACATTGTTTAGGTTTACTTTTCATAATCGAGAAATTAAAAGTCTACTTTATAAAAATCTGTATTATAATATTGTTCAATGCTAACAATTTTATACTGTTTTGTATGCATTCTTTCCCCAATCCTATCAATTTGCATCTGCTTGGAATGTGCCGTGCGTTTGACTTTCATCGTATCTTAAAATAAAAAGCCTCTTGGTCAAAAATTAAATCAGTGGAAAACCCAAACCTCATTTATAACCTACAGCCTAAGAATAACTTTTTGATTAAAGGCAGACGATCTTATAGCCAGATTGTAAAACATTTTACTGCTTTTTGTAATTTATGTGACTGAAGTATTCCATATTAGTAGCAGCATATTTATTTTGTGCTGTAGATTTCTGAGGATGGTTTTTTTTAATGCTCTGTTAATGTTAAGGAGATTATATCCATTATATACATCACCCCTTTTTCTAGTTGCATAGCAAGGATTAAACTTTACTTATTACATGAAGGTAATAATTTATCTGTCTCTTGAGTGTTCTGCGTCCCTCCTTGCTCCTACTGAAGTAAATGTGTGGTGCCTACTTAGAATGTTTTTTGTCTTAGATGGGCTAGCAAACTGGAACCCAGCTAAAATGCTTCCAAAAATCAGACACATTTCAATAAATGTATCCATCTGCATTTTGGAGGATGTTGCTAAATTAAATTTTTAAGGGAAAATCAGGGAATCAGTATGCCAATTCCTAGCATGCTCTTTGAATAGGTTTTCCATAGCATATGGAGGATACAGAAAAGAGTGTTTATTACCATGAGGACTGAAGGCAAGAGAGTTCATCTCAAGGCAGAATTTTATTGTATTTTGGTCTTAATTTTCCTTGACTTGACTTAACAGGCTCCTTTTCCTGTGGTATCAAGAAGAAATTGCAGTTGATAATCTGCGAGTGACCAGAGTGATTTGCGAAGTGGTTAATGCTCACGAGTGCAGAGGTCAGTGGCACATTCCACCACGGGTTAAAGATCAGTTTGGATCCCACAGATTTTTCAATGGGGTGCAAGGTCCTTTCCCAAGACATCTAACCGGGGTGGTTCCTTCCCCTCTTGGCATTCAACTGACAGCTTTACCTATCCTGCAACACTTTCTAAACAGGCTCATAAAAATAACACTCTGTTAATTTTCTGAGAATGTGACAATTGTGTGTCCGTTTGCAACAAGTGCAGTGCCTGCCTATCAGGAAGGTAAAAAAGGTTTTTAGGAAAATGCCTATCTTTAAAGAACAGTCAGATGGAGCAAAGAATAACTTCTAATTGCTGAGGGCCTCATCAAACTAAATGGTGAAGCTGTCAAACGCGAGGAGCACATTATGCTTTTGGCACTGCAGTCTCCTTAATAGACTTCAGTAGATTACCCTCGATCAGCCTCTGCAAGCCCAGTGCCGTTCACCTTCGTGGCTCAAGGCAGCCTATGACGCCATGCCAAAACCATAACGCTGACAGGACTCCAGTCTGTCTTTTTTTTCCTGCCTTTTGCCCAAATTTCTGGATATTACCTAGCATCATCTGGTTTTGCGCAGAGGGCACATTTGTTCTCGGTAATCTGTTAGTGAACAGCACAATTTCTGGGTTTTTTTGGTTGATGGAGAGATGATAAAATGCAGGGATCAGTCACGAAGGATTTTTTTTTTTAATAAAGGAAAAGAATAAGTAAGAGGAATTATTTTCCACCTCAAGTCATTCTGTAAGGATCTGGGATGAGGAAACTTTTTTTTAAATCTGGAAGAGTAATAAAAAAATCTCGAGTTATTTGCATTGTGAAAATCAATACTGTGAAGTTTGGGGGGAGTTATTTATACGGTAAATTAGTGTTTCTTCAGACTACAAGTGATTAATGAAAAGATGTCATGAACTGGAAAATAACAAATACTAGGGAGGGTCTCTTAAGGAAAAAAGAAAAAAAATAATGTTTGCAGGAGGAAATCTCAGCCTTAAATTGCTTCCATTTTTCCAGTATGTGACTACTTAAGCCATCACACAAATATACCAGTGACATTTCTGAGCTTTTTTTTTCCTGAGAAACTGAAATCTTTATTACACATTCATTGATTTTTAAAACACTTGTGTATTTTAGTGAAAAACTGTCTTTAGCTATAATAAGATTTTACTTTATATGATTTTTATATTACAGTGCAAGTCTTTTCTTAGCAGCTGGGTCAGAACATTTCATTCGGTAGGAAAATCGAAGTTGCCATGCTGACTCAGGCAACATCCAGCTACTGCAACTTCCTTTCTTTAATAAAACTAATATCAAACACTTCAGAGGGAAGTTTAATATCTCCACAGATGTGATAACATCTGCAACACATTAACTGTTATTTGGATATCGAGTAATTAGATTGCTGTAAACTTTAGGAGTATGAAATTGCATATCCCAACATTTTTGTTATCAATTATTCTGAAAATTCTTCATATAAAAATATTATTTGAAATGTGACTGAAATCTTTATTTCAGATCTTACAGTGGCAAGCATCATATCTACATGCCACATGCTGTTTGGAGACAGCACATCTCAACTTTCATATTTACTTCATGGCCAATATTCATTGTGATCAAGTTACAAAATAGGATGAAATTAAATTTTCAAGGTCTCTTGTCCCCTTAGAGTTCATTACCTCATTCATTTTTATTATGTCTTTACTATGGTCTTCTGCATTTCACTTGACACTGCACAACATTTTGATCAAGGAACCTGAGCAATGCAAATCACTCTGGTGTTTATTAAATAAATTAAAGTGTTTCACCTGTGAGTTTCAAGAAGCAGGTGTATTTGGGGAATCGAAGTTGATACGGCGAGTTTCTGTGAAAGTTCTATGAAGAACAGTTCTTGTCAGGATGAGGGTACTAAGTAGAGTTCCTAGGTCACTTAGCCACTTGCCATAGTTGGTAAACATTGGGCTACAGAAAACAGGGTGTGTTCGAGTGACAGGCACATAGAGGGTCATGCATCCCCTGGAAAGGACTGCGGTCCCTAAACAAATGTTTACAGGCTCTCTCAGGGAATGAAGACTGATTTCAATTAGCTTCTACTGTGACACTAATGGGGATTTTTTTGGTTTATTCTAGTTTGGATCTAAATGCAATGTATAATTTCACAGATATTTGTAATTCTTCCAAGATATAAATTACTTAATCTTTACAAATTTTTGTCACACCTCATTGTATGTTTTGATAAAGAACAGAGGTAAATCCTATTGTTATTTTACACATACACACACACACACATATTCTTTCCTGTAGTGCATTACAGATGTACAATGTTGTAAACAGGTTAGCAGGCAGTCACATTTCTGAAGGTAGCCAGTTCCTTTGAATTAAATATTCCTTTGTATTTGGCATTTAAATTGTCAGATTAAAATAACTTGTGAAAATACTACTGCTGGTTTTGGAATTGCACAGCACATGCAATCATGAAAAGTTACTGTGAATATCATGCAGAAAACAGAATAGAAAATCTGTATTAACTTGGCAATTGGGATAAAGGAGCAAATTAGAAATTTCCAGGGTGTAAAAATTTGGATCAGAGTAAAGCTGCTAAAAGCACATCTAAGTTCTAGAAGTCATTTTGATGCACATACATATATTACTGAAAGACTTCAGGAAGTAGTTATCGCTTAGTCAGATTTTGAGAGGTGCAAATTGGTACTTAACACAATTTTCAGAAGCACCAGGAGGAGCTGAACTTTCTCCAAAACCTGTAGGTTTATGTTTTCAGTACGTGCTGCTGGTGTATTTTCTATGCTCAGAATTTTCAAGGCTAATTATTACAGCAGTCTGTTCTTTCTTCCCATCTGTGTGTTTACCTCTGAGCAGCTGAATAGATCAGGACTGAGCAGGCCCACTCCTGGGTGGATTATTTACAAAAAAATGTATCTGTTACAGTTAGCAAATCCCATTATTGAGATAATTACAAGATGCTTATGAAACACTTTGGAGATGTTGTAGTTGAGATGACAAGGTCATTTGGCCAAAGCCACCTGCAGAAAGGAGACTCTGAAGCTGGTGGCCCCTGAGCTCAGAGATGGACGCAATGGCCAGAGCAGGTTTTGCAGTACTCTGTAGGAAGAAGCACACTAAAAGAAAGCATTTTTCCTCATAAGATACATATAAACAAATTAAGATTTCACTGTTTAATAAATGAGTATGAATAAACATAGCATGAACCTGATCATTTTTAATCAAGGCTTGAATTCAGAGGAGATAATAACAAGCATTCAGAAAATCTCTCAACACATTTGTAATATAAACCAGGCTTCTCTAGACTTTTGAAAACCATGGATTATGATGGTAAAATTCACAGCTGTACAAAAGAATCAACACAGAGCCTACACTAGCATGAACTTTAAAATAAGTCTTTGGGTTTAAGACCCCTCTAAACCTTGGGTCTGAGAGTTTCTAAAAAAAAAAAAAAAGGACCAAAACCACTGCTTGGTTTCTACAGCACTTACTACATTAATTCCTGCAAACAACTAAACAGGTACAGGGCTTACTATAGCTGCTGCACCATCACAACTAAGCTTTTAAATGCATAAAAGTGAGAAAATTGGTTGGGGTTTTAAAAAAAAATAAAAATTTTTTTTTAATATTTTGTTACATCCAAAACCTACACTAAAACCCAAATTGTCTACTTAAAGTCTGTATCTAACACTTCAATGTTCCCAGCCTCTTTTGTCTAGCTAACATAGCCCATAAATTAACTTAGGGAACTGAGGTTGTATATAACCCATAGAAGGGCTTCCTTTGACTTCAGTAGGCTTTAGATCAGCCTGAGGTGCGCTGTGTTACAAACTTGCTGCTGACAGCCTCAGCGGACTGCAATTCTTCTAGCCGAAGAGAGGTGGTGCATCCTCTGTACCTATCTGAGTGCAGGCATTCAGGCTGCCCAGTGGGATGTGCTGGATGGGGCTCTAGGGGATGCACAGAGCTTCCCTGTAAAGCAAGTATCCCTGTGGCTTCCCGGATTCCTTGGGTGCCTAGAAATGTTGCTGGATTTATGAGGCTCAAACAGCTGGCAGAGGCCTAGTGATCTTTTCCCATGACATTCTGGATGTGTTTGGGTGGGTGTTTACACAAACGTGTGCATATGCTTCTCTAAATGAGTCTGGTCTTGTGTGTTTCATTACTCAATAGTTGCAACTCTCATTTACAATTTCACAGAGAGCGAGTCTATGGGGTGCAGCATATTTCCCCCCTTAATATGTACAGTGGAGACTAATCAACTCATTTAGTGTGCTGTTAGGTTTGTGTGACTAGAAATATTATGTGTACAAAGTGTTCTGGATACTTGAGTTTATTACTTTGGCAGTCACGATTTGTCTGATGGTATTTCAGAGAGTATGTAAAATAAATGAGAACTCTTCCATTTACGTTGGTTTTCTTATTGATGAGCGTGACTTGGTAAAAATACTTTTTTTCTGGCTGGCTGTGGATTTTGAGTCCATCTGAGAATTAGGGTGAATTTGGTTATATTTTATACAAGAAATTTTTATTTTTTTTTTCTGCTTGCCGATTTCTTAATCTTGAATTATACAAATTATGCACATTTTAATCATAATGGAAGCTCCTATTAATAGATAATATACTAAATATGTATATTATTCAATTTAAATTTATATCAGTATATGAGAAAGAAACTTTTGTATTTTAATATACAGGTGTCTAGTTGATTGAAATGAATACTTAGCAGTCACTGATTGTCATATCATTGATAGTCAGGTTTTCCTGACTCTCTCTCCCTCACCCCCTCCCCCTCCTGATTGACTGAGAGACCAGCAGGTGTTGCCCTTCACCAGCAGATATTCTGCTGAAATGAAGATGAGCAGCACAGTGGCTCCCACCAGTTTGCTTTAACTAAAATAGAAGGCTTTGAACTTCTGGGTTGTGCTGCAATATTTGTGGTCAAGTAGGCATACATTCATTACTCCCTCTCCTCCTCTGATGTCTTGATCTCTTCAGCCTTCTCCAGTGTGTCACCATCCTGCTTTTCTCACTGAGACCTTGCTGCATTCCTCTTTTCCCGTCATTCCCAAATGCAGTCTTTACTTACCAGGCCCCAGTGTCTATCTCCCACCTCAGGTTGCATCCTGAACTGCACACCAAAGCAGTTCTGTCCCCCTTCAGAGTCCCATTCCTTATAGATAAACACTACGTGATTTGTGTCTGCATTCCCTTTTCACTGGCTCCCCACCATAGGCAGTTTTTCCCAAAATTGTCAGCTGTGTTTGCTGCCACTTCCCTGGGGTTTTTTTGTCTTTGCCTTTGAGTCCTAAGTGCTTCCTCTGTGCTCCAGCCTTTTACTGGATCTGAATCCTCCCATCTCCACAAATATCCGTGATAGGATTTTCCTACCCCTTGCTCTCATTTCAAGCATGTGTCACAAACGCAGCCAGGTGCAGCCAATACAAGGAGGATCGAGCTTCATCCTTGTAGCCCTGGCCTGAATCATGTTCTTATGGTCTCTGGGGATGGTACCTGTGACGGCTCATGAACAGGAACTGTGTAGTTCAGAAAAAATTCAAATTGTATTTCACAGTGGCCTTGTACCAGCCCAACTGTGTGCCTGTCGAAAGCCATGGCATGTCTCATCAGCCACATGCTCCTGTCCCAGCTTCCTAGTTGTCAGTAATTTGGCAGCTACAGTGAACGAGATCAACTCTGTCATTTGCTGACACGAAGTGAACCTGTCCAAAAAAAGAAACCACCTCAGTAGTTTTCCCTTAACTCTTTGGGCTGACCCAACTCACTTCATAGTCATAAGACAATTGCGCAAAGCAGGGATCTGATAAAAGTGGCTAAGCTGAGAGAGGAAAGGAAAGAAAAGGAAAGTAAAGAAACATGGGACTTCCCTTTTCAACAGCAGTCTACCTTACAGATCTGATCTCCAATCATATGGAGTGACTGCAAATGGCATCAGCCCCACATATGATTGTGCTAACTCCATGAGCAACATGTTTTCTTCCAGAAAATCCAAAATTTTCTAGTCCTTTGATTATCCCCTTAGGATCACTCAGAAAAAAAAAAAACATCTTTCGTTCTCAAACCATGTTGCTTGGAGTTTTTTTCCTTTTCTGCTTTCCAGTGTTTTTGAAAGCAATCATTTAGTTTCTCCTCAAACAGAGCAATCCTTTCTCTATTTCCTGGCCCCTGGGAAGAACCAAGCTGCTTCATTCAAGACTTCCTACAACACATGCTTAAATTAACTCTTTCTGTCTCTGCTCCCCTTTCCTAATGTATTTTATTTTTTTCTTCACAATCAAGTTTGTCAGCAACAAAGGTTCTTGCAATTTTTCATTTTATGAACTTTTGGCCTCATTCATTAGTTCAGTACCTTGGGCATGGAGATTGCACTCAAAAGAAAACAAATGATCTTTTCCATAATTGCTTTGCACATACACATGCAAAATGCTGAAGTATCTTAAGGGAAGGATTTTTATCTAGGTAATCATAACCTGAAATTGAAGCCATGACACGGAAAAGAGACAGATAAGTAGGAATAAAATTAGTACTTATTCAGGGTAGCTCATCCTTATCATCATTCTGCACACTTCATTATGAACTATGGATCTGAAAAATGCTTTCCAAACTACAATTTCTAATGTTCTGAAATACACTTTATCATCAGTTCCTCTTCGGACTTGTATTCAAGTATAAATTAAGCAAGTAGTTCTGCCATCTTTTTTCCCTTGGAAATGAGAAAAAATTATAAAATTCACAGCCCGCACTTTTTGATAAATTTAGTGGAGTAGTCTCAGTGATACGGTTTTCCAGCTATGTAATGGATAGCACTGAGCATCAAAGAACATCTGTTTGCTTAAGTAGGTTTGTAAGGATGAGCAAAGAAACATGTTTGGGTTTCTGCTAGTATCTGCAGTGCAGGAACAGGCAATAGAATAAGTGAATTTTAAAAAATTAATTATTTTGGCAGCTGCAAAATGTCTGTAACATCCACAATGGTGTGAGTACTGAGGTGGACACACCTGGCCCACGGGGATGTCTGCACTTGGGTGAGTGCTCAGTAGTCTCTGGATGTTGGGTTACTGGCGGCAGCTGCACGGGCCAGGGGTGTCAGCATATGGGGGACAGGGGGAACCTGTGTTATAGCAGAGTTAGAAAGTAGTGCTGTTGTTAGGGAAATCAGCGTAAGGATCAGGATCTCATGCCAAGAGACCACAGTAAATTATTCTGTTTCTTAAACCATAGATATGCGCTTATAGCCAATAATAAGTTGGATCACGAGTGCTATGTATCTCTGATTCTGTAATAGTCATAGTGGGGTGAACTGAATGACTAGTTGGTCTCTATAATTGAATGGGGTGAGATTCATCATACCCAAGTTTAGATGGCTACATCTGAGCTAGCAACTGAGGCTTTGTTTTTAGTCAGTTGAAAAATATAGGTGATTTTGGTGCAAGATCAATATATTGTAATTTAGGTATTCACTTTAAGCCAATATATATATTAAGATGAATTACTGCTTGGTAGAACTTGCCCTCATTGCCTAGAAAAGGTCTGTAAAAGCCACTAGTTCAAGTTAGATGCAAATGTGTAAACCTTTGCTTTTGTTCAAAGAAGCTACTTTTGTACTTCTTTCAGAGAACCTTTGCTTTTGTTCAGAGAAGATGCTAGTTGCAGCATCTGCTGCTTCCTATAAAACATCTGCTTTGTATTTTGGGACAGTGGTAAGAAAATCAGATGCATCTTGTGAGTGTTGTTTAGTCCTCTAAAGTAACTTTGCTTAAATACCTGACTGTCTCTTGAAAAGACATTTCTTGAAGGAATGGGCTACCTAGATCTTTAAAAAAGAAATCAGATCAATACAGCTGCTGCACATCAGAAGCTTATAAAAGCAAGAAGAAAAAGGCTCTCAGGGAGCAAGCAGAATGCTACCAAAGAAATATCTTAGGTATGTTTTCCTAAGACAGCAACATGAATATGGGAAAAGCCTTCATTAGTTGTGATTTACATGCCAATGCACAGCAAGGATGGTAGTATGAAGAGGTGGAGTTCTGTTGATCTGAACAGGACGGGCATCGTGCACGCAGTCTGTACTCCCTCCCCTGGAGTCTGGCTGTAGGTGTAACATGAAGGCGGACACCATATACAAATCTGCACTTTCCTGTTCCGAGTTGCTGTCTTTGGCTCTTCCCCACAGGATCCTAACACCCTGTCCTTGCAGTTTGGTGAAGCTAAGCAAGGTGGGCTTCCTGCTGTCAGCACTCACCGAAAACTCTGTTCCGGGGTGCTTGCTCCTGAGTGCTGACAGCACCCAGCAGTGGCAGCCTGTGCCCACCAAGGGCTGCTGCATCCCTGTTACCAAAACCCTATTAAAACTAGCTTCTCTGCTGCCAGGCAAAAATGCTGTGTTTTTTCTAGTGCTGTGGAGGTGCCTATTGCTAAATGATTCCTCCTTTCCCGCTCGCATTGCTGAACTTCACATGTCGCCAGTTAGCAAGGCCTGAGAACCGCTACTCTGTACTTCGACAGTATTTGGCTGCCACAGCTGGAAAACACAGGTCTGAGAGGAACATGCTCTCAGGCAGACTGAAGCCATCCAAGCATTTTGCACAACACGCTGCCGCTGGTTTTAAACTACACAGACCGCAAACGGAAACAGGCTTTCTTACAGAGCAGCAAAAGCAGGCTTGTTCTGTGAGGTATGCCTTGGATTTTCCTGCTGAGATGCTATGTAAGGAGAGGGAAGTACGTATCTGCTGGCTTTTTGTACAGAAGTAGTATTTCTAATAGGCTTGCCAAGGTTTTCAAATTTGGGAATCCTTTCTAACAGTTAACCTAGAAGAATGGTTGTGGTGTTTGTCATGTGTCTGAGAGGCTCTGTTAGCTCCAAGGGCTCTAAAGAGAGGAAATTATCATGATAGTATCCGGTAAATGATTTCATTGCCCATCCAATTGCTAATCTCCTTTTAAAAAAAAAAAAAATTATTGAGCTGAGAGTATCAATTAATGTCCTTAGACACAGAAGTGTTCGATGTCACTGATTTTCAAAACACTCTCTTTGTTTTCCTATTTTTCATGTTATTTGGCTTTCTTAGCTTAGTTGGGTACAGGCTTCAGCTCCTGGGCAGAGCAGACATTTTTCTGTAGCTGCCTTTTTTTCTCCAGTTCTTTCATAAGGACTAAAGTCTTCAGGGTTGTTAGAAAACACAGGGAAAATTGCCGACATCAAAAGCAAACATTTTGTAAACATTGGAGGTAAATGTATTCCTTCACAAAAACATTTTCAATTTGAAGTTAGTCTTCAAAGTTGGTGGACTGAAATAGCTATTCCACTTTGGCAGGTGGTGTACATCTACATTCTCCTCTCAAATAAAACATAAAGCTAAATAAAACCTCTGTAAATGCAAAGGCTGTTTGGCTGTTTTCCTGTATGGTTATTTTGGGTTAGATTTCTGGCCTTTGTGTAACCTCCCTCTAGCAACCTTCACAGGTTGTCCCAACAGGAGTTTTGCAGGTGGGCCCAGGCCCCCTCATCCAGGCCAGCTCTGCAGCCCAACTGTGTTCCCTTGCTTGCCGAGAACAGAATTTAACCTTTTGTGGTTATCCTCAGGTGTCAAGGATTCATCTTGGTAGCTATATTCCATTTAGTGAAAGTGTTTCTCAGTTTCTTGGAAAAGCAACCAGATTTAAAAGGCAAATACAAGGAAAAGAAATGTATTCTGGGATGGGTTTTGTCTTTCTCTTTCCCCAGTAAGTTTCAGCCTTGCTAAGAAACTCACTTTTGTAGATGGTATTGTTTTAGAGGGTCTTCTATTTGTGTGCTGTCTTCCTAATACTGTTAGATTTTTCATTAAGAAGTTGGGGCTGGGAAAGGAGATTTTCAGAGCTAGAACTTGCTCCCTTTTCATTCCCTAAAAGCTAATGCTTTTTTCAGCTGTACTTGCTTCTTACAGCAATTTTAGGGCTAAATTGAGAATATTTTCTCCTTTGTGCTCTATATGCAATTGTTCCATGAAGATACAATTTTTTTTTATGCATTCTGCAGTGATATTTAACAAGGTTATATGTTTACATACAAGTAATTTTGCTTTCCTTATTTTAGTAGACCTGTTTGCTTCTTAACCCCCCACTCAGTCTTGAAGGTCTTCAAACTGAAGCAGGCATTTGGTAGAACAACTCCTACTAATTGCAGAGGAAAGTATGGGATTTCTTGGTAGGGAAAATGAGTCTACATGGACTGCTGTTCTACATGACTGATTTTAGTGCTCTCAGTTACTTAATAAAGGCTATGTTTGGGTTTCTCTGCAGTACTGCACTTCATGTACAGACCTCTGTCTAAGTTCTTCAATTTGTAGAAGGCTGCCAATATGTTTCTACTGTAATGACTTGAGACTTTCTCTTGCTGTGATTCTGCACTGTTCTTTCCATCGAGATGCTCCAGTTCCTCAGGCTCCAACCCCATACAAACCATCTAGGACTGGTTTCCCCTCCTCTGCAATCTGCTCCTGGTTCACATGTGGTAGGAAGTTTAGACTCACGTCTTTTATCTGAAGGATTACCTTCACCTTCGATGTGCACGCTGCTGCTTGCCTGTTGTGTGCAGACTGCTGCTTAGAAAATCTGACTGCTCCATGTACCTTTAAATTTCTTCTGTAAGATCCCAACAGATCTGAGGATGCACCATACCCAACAATGCTGATAATATGTTGCATCACAGTTGTAAAGAATAGTTTGATCTTGATTTTCTTTCTGAAGCAGAACAAAAACAACTACTGCCCAGCTATCCTGTGGCATCACTTTCTTCTGCAATACTTTAGTTTATGAGAATGATAAAAATATAACTTTAAAAAAAATTTTTAATGTTTGTATACTCCAGACCAGTAGGGAATACTTTTAAATTCTTCTCCCCAAATATAACAGGACAAAGTTAAATAAAACTAATTCTATGATAAGATCTAACAAAATTAAAAGTAGAAGGGGACAGGAATGGCAGTCTGTAATAAACTTTTGTGCTTTATCAGCTTTAACATACTGTGTTGGACATGAGGCAGTAGTTTTTCTCACTGGGATTAATAGAGTAAAGGAACTTTTCTCTCAGCAATAAATACTCATACTTCCATTTAATACTGATAGGAATTATGTACACATACACTTCAACTAGGAAGCATAAAGTACGCGTGAGGAGAGAAGTTGCTATGGCCCAAAGCCATGCAGAGGAAATGAAAAATGGTATCAACTGCTTTGATCTTAAGGCAGAATTGTTAAGCGTTCCTCTTTTGTTTGTAATTTCAGGAGTGCCTGTTGAGTACCAGAAAGGGGATAACAAAGGTACTGAAAATATTTCCTATCAACAGATTTACTGGGGAGAGCAACAATTGTGCTTTGCAGCAAAGCAGAGTTATGTACCACCAGTCATTCTAAGTTGCTTATGGAGAGGAAGTCCTTTCTTTCATCTGTGAATCACTTTCTTATATTTTAGGATTTCAAGATTGATATTTGGCAAAGATTAACTGTCATGTAATAGGAGAGGTAATTTTTTTCTAATCTGGGATGAGATTAGAAACCTGTATTTGCTGTTGCATGCTTCCTGGTTTTATCAGGCAAAAGAACGCAGTACGTAGTCGCGCCTCCTCAGGATACAGAATGACGAGCTCAGTACCCTTTGTGCAAGTTTGAATGACAACTGGAAGGAATGCTCCAGCTGAGCGAAAGTGAACCGCCTAGAATCTATTTTCTTTCTCAGTATCTAGCCTTTAAAGAACTACAGGTTAGTTTTATTCCTCCTTTCCATTGAAATAGGTATATGGATTGATATGGCGGGCAACAGACCATAGTATTTATTTTCTAAGCACTTATCTACTGTGAAAATCCTGAAATATCAAGACAAAAAGAAAGATATTGCCGTAGTAATAAAGCTGAGCTAGAATAAAACCCTCTCCTTTGGATTATCTGAAAAACCTATTTGATGCCACCTTGGAAGGCATGAGCACCTAATTTCTTGGAGGAAATCTAGCTCTTACATTATCATGCTGCCATTTTAACGACTTCATGCAGTAATATACATTTATAAGCTAGTGAGCAACCTTTAGGGGCATAAAAAACTCAATTTCCCAAGATCAAAGATCCCTTTTTTTCCCCCTTGGGAGAGGAAAGCATAAGGCTGTTTCCTCCATTATTAACATTTTGCCGGAGGGCAAGTGGCAACATAATCCCTATCATTTTTACCTCCCGCTGCTCCACTGGGAAAACATAACCCATCCGCATGTGTTTGTGGCTCTTCCTTTCATTCGTCTTTCCTGCTGTGCCTGTGTTATGACAGGGCAGCGGCAGGTGGCATAAATAAAGGAGAAACCTGGCAGAAAGCTATAGACAGCTTCTGAGATTTTGAATTTGATGATGTTTTGGAGCACCATCATCTCTAGGAGAAAAGAACCAGAGTGCTTTCAGCACGGCTAGGAGAAGCTCCCCACCCTTTAGCAGGAAGTGAAAATAAAAGCAATGTTTTCAGTGTTCCTGAGAAAACAGTTTCAGGATTAAGTGATGTTTCTGAGTGGTTTTCCACTGCTGTTGGGCTTTGAAACTGGTTTAAAATAAAATTCTAAGTCTCTGTGAGTGAATGGGAAAGGAAGGACTCCTCCATTATCCCTGTCTATGAAAGACTGTTTTAGTAGTTACCCATGGAAAGGCTCGAGTGGTTCCCACAAAAGAAAAGGATGATCTTAGCAGTGTTAGGTCTTTTGGTAGATGGTGAAAATAGATTCCCATTAGGGAAGTTGTTTTCAAGGCAACATGACACAGGATGCCTCTTTTACTAAGACCCCTTCAAGGGAACTTCACAAATTCGGAAATGTAGAGGACCAGAAGGGAGGCAGCTGCCCTACAGGATACTGTTCCAGGCTCCCAGTGTGAGCTTCCTTTTATCGCCAGACTGGAGAGCTGAGGATGCACCATGCACAGCGAGCTGATAAAATGTGCATTTTCTGTGGCAAAGGATAGTTTGACATTGCTTTTCCTTCTGAGTCAGAACAAAAGCATTTCTTTCTCAGCTCTCCTAGGACAGCTGCAAGACATGAATTTAACAGAATGATAAAAATACAAGTCTTTGGGGTTTGGTTTTTTTCTTTCCTTTTGCCAGGTACCTATTAAATATCTGAAATTTAATGACAGGATTCTAATATAAGAGATGTATCATAGTTATGTGTCATAATTTTATTGAGTACTTTAAATATCTTTAACTTCATGCTTGACTTCTATAGTTAGTTGATTTTCTGAATCAAAGTTTTTTCTGTGTTGTAACATGAGAGAGATTTTGATCATTTATTTAGAACATCATCTCAGATGTCATAACAGAATATAAACCAGAAGTTTTGTATACAACTTTAAAAAAATACATAGATTAACATTGTGTTTAGGCACAAGATTTCAATTTGCTGTGAAAAATGTGGGTTAGTTTCTAGTTTTCCTAGAGTTTTCATCATGGGTTTTTTTGTAACAGCTAACATCAAAAGATACCAATATACATGTTAAGTGTCTTCCTGAATTTGCTTTGCAGTATAAGTAAAAGTAGGTGGATAATCTGTAATTTCTTGTTGGAATACAGAATTCATATACATGGCAGTGAATCTGTCCTTGAGTGTCAACCAGTTACCAGTGGTAATTATTTTGCTGGAAATTTATAGGAATAAGTGCAAAATTTGCTAAAAAAAATCGAGCCTCTGAAATTAAATGCAAGCATGTGAAACAAAAGAAAAACCCACAAATACACCTATGTGAAAATAATGTGTATTGAGTGTTTCAGTTACTTCAGTAAGTTGATAACAGAAGTCTGCACATATCAGAGGACTAGAATTGAAGTGACAACTGCAGCTCTCACAAAATATGGCCACAAATAATTAAAGTGAAGAATTAAGCTGTTGCAGTCTCTTGAATCAGTGTGAAACTGAATGGGCATTAAGAAAATTGGGTAATAAAAAATGTTCTGCCTTGCATCCGACAGAAGATTGATTACATTCAGTGAATAGAATAGTAGTCACTTGAACGTGGAGCATAAACAGACTGAAGTTGATGATTTTTCAGTATGATTAGACAAAGAAATTCAAGCATAGAAAATCATACATCCCCTAACTGAACATACAGAGTAGAAAATTAACAGATTGGATAAGGGGATTTCTCTGGCCTCTCTTTTGTATAGACTAAAACAAATTATTAAGAAACCTGGATCTGAGATGCTTAAACTTGGCCTCTGTGACGTACATCAAAGTGGTTGTGAAAGCTATATATCAGGAAGTTTCTTTCTGAGTGTGTGAGGACAGAAGCTGTGAGCTGCTGCTTTTGGCACTGCAGACGGTAGGATGTGACCAAAATATTTATAGTCAAAACTGTCTTGAAATACACAAGTTTTCAGTAAAATAAACAAGCTGATTCTTGACATTAGTTTGTGTTTTGCAGTGTTTGTTTACACAATATATTGTCCTGGTTCTGGCCAGGCCAGAGTCAACCTCCCCAAGCAGAGTTGAGCCGAGTTAGCTGAGGCTGTTTCCACACCACCTGACACCACTCCCCCATAAAAGGGGCTGGTTGGGGAGGGGTGCTCCTGGGTACCTCCAGAGCAGTCTGAGTGTGGCTGGGGTGTCAGGTTGGTCTTCTCTTGGGTCAGTTAAGATACTCTTGTGTCATCACTGAGTGAGTGTAACTGGCTGTTACTGTTCCCCTTTCACAGTGCTCTTGTCAGTAACTGTCCTTATCCCAACCCAGAAGGCTCTGTGAGCAAGCAAGTGGTGTGTGGTGCTCAGCCACTGTTTGGGGCTGAACCACCTAATGTATGCACATGATAATGTGTCATTAATGTATTAAACATATGTCATAGGATACTTTTCTAACCATGTAGTCTATGCTATTTGTTGTGGGCATAAATGCTTTATTAGAAGACCTGTTTGACCTCAGAATGTGATTGACTTTATATGATAGAAAGGGCTGACTTATCCCATTCAGAATGAATGGGAAATGAGTGAAAAAAATGCATCAATGATAAACCATTTAAGGTAACTGGGGAGTGTGCAGAAATCAGAGGCATGTGGAAGTGAAATTTGATAGGAAGTCAAATGTGATGTATCTGAGCAACTCAGTAATTGTCTACAATGGTATGGGAAGCTGAGCAGACAAGGGGAGAGCAGTGGATGGTCTTTACTTTGAGTCTAGCAAGGCCTTCAGTTTGGTCTTCTGTATGGCATCCATATCCTTACAGACTGGATGAGTAGACAACCACATAGGTGGAAAACCATCTTGAGTGCTGGGCATAAGGAAATCAGTAGTTCCAACAGCCAGCTGATGGTGGTTATCAGTGGTGCATCTCAGCTGTTGATACTGCAGCCAAGACAGTTAGCACTCGCCAAGCTCAGGATTTGACACTGAATTTGAAAGCACATTGTAGAGAAGAGCAGGTATTCAGAGGGACCTCAGTGGGTTGGAGAAAGGGACTGACAGAAACCTCACAAAGATTGACACAAACAGGTGTAGAATCCTGTATCAGAACTGGAATAATCCCAGGCACCAACACAGGCTGTGTGCCAGCTGCCAAGAAACCAGCTTTGCAGAAGAGGAGCGTTAGGTGGCAGGTTCAACAAGAGCTAGCAGTGTGCCCTTGCAGCAAGGGAAGCCAGCCACATCCTAGGCAGTGCTAGTGAGACTACAGCCGCTGGGCTGAAGGCAGTGATCTTTCCTCTGTATTTGACACTTGTGAACCTGCCCCTGGACCACTGTTCCCAGTCTGGAGCTCCCGAGTATGAGAGAGGTTGAGGTACTGGACTGAGCCCACAAGTGGACCACCATCCTGATGAAGGGCCAGAGCACAGGGTGTACAAAGAGAGGCTGCGAGAGCCGGGCTTTTTCAGCCTGCAGAAGGGGTCTAGTTATGCAATGGTGATCATTACAGAGGAAATAAAATCAGACTCTAAAGACTGCATGGACAAAAGAAACGATGCAGTGGGCTCAAGTTCGCAACATAAGAAATTTGTTCAGAACTAAGAGAAATTGTTTCCCTGTTGTTTTGAGGGAATCTCCATGCTTGCAGGTATTTAAAATCTGACTGGACAAGTCCCTGGGCAACTGATCTACCTAAAACTTGCTCATCTGGGGATGGGAGAGATGTCTCCACAGATTCCTTTCAACTTGAATTATTTTGTTATTCTATGGATTCAGAATATTATCTGGTGAGGTTTTTTTTCAGTTATTGCCAGGTAATTCTGAATTAAACCACCTTCCCCAAAAAAACAAACAAACTTAAAATGTGTTATTAAAGTTGAATAGGCTTCAGAAAAGCACAAAAGGACAGAGAGAAGAGAGGCTCTTATACGCCCTTTGACTCTTTTGAAATTTCAAAAGTTATTTCAGATAATGAGTTTCTGGAAAATGCAGAACTAATGAAGTTTTAACAGTATTCAACCCTGGGGTTGTGGTGTCTTAGCTCAAGTTCTTCCTCTCCTCTGTCCATATAACTGATCAGCCTTGAGAGCTGGAGCGCATATGCTCCTTTCCAAAGAACAGCCGCTCTTTCCTCTGGCCTTATATTCATACTTTTATTACACTCGACGTTTATATTGGAAAACTGTAACCTCCAGCAACTGACTGAAAAGCAAGGTTGGTATGATGAACAACAGTGCTTTCTGCTATTCAGAAACAGAATTAGGAATGATCCCTGCTTTGGTTTCTGGTGTATAATAAGAAGTCATATTGACTTAGTATTTGGCATTTTTAAGTCTCATTAGGAAGTTTGTGGGACATGGTAAAAAAGGATATAATTCTTTCTCAATACTTAATACAGATACATTTTATTATAGAAAACATCCATTGGCTTTTTTAAGAATAATTATGATAATTGCTTATGCAGATTATTTAAGAACAGATTCAAACATGGTTATATTGATGTTTCTTCAAGATGTGATTCTTTAACAGTATTTGATCCTATCGGATATTCGTGGTGAGATTCAGTTGCCTAAACATAGTGTCTAGTCCTGTTTTAAACATCCTAAGGTGTTTTCTCTGGTGCCAAGTTAGTTCTCTGAAAGGACACAGGTTATTCACAAGTCCTGTCTTGTATTTCCCAGCCCTGTGCACACTGCCACCAAGGAGAATAAGTCCACACAGTAGCAGTAATAAGTAGATTTATATCATCAGATACATCAGTTAATATGACTGTACTTCCTGACTTTAATTAAGGCCATGCAGGGAATTGTCCTGTACAGGTGCTATATGACAGTGGGGTTTGTTTCTTCGTTGTGGCGTTTCCTAATTTCTGATGCTGTCCTTCTTTCAAGGCAGGATACGTGGACAAAGCCACATATAGACGCAAAGGTTATTCAGTGATACATAATAATGCTGAGTAGATTGATATAGATGTAGTTTAAGAGACAATTACTTTCTCTTTCCCGCTGATTGCTAGTTCTTGTTGCTAAGAGTCCATCGGACCCGTATGTCATTACTAAGCCTCAGTCTTCAAACTGCACTTGAACACACCAAGAGAACTGCGTTGCCTCCATGGGACACATACAAAAGTGGCACCTTCCTTACTGCCACCTTCCTTAGTGCCGTTCAGTAGGAGCGGCGTCTCATTTTTCTATGCACGATGCTGTATGTATATGTGAGTCTCATTCCTCAGTCCTGGAGAAAATTTATGAGTACCATGTGAGTTAGGGTGAATAAAACTCTACCTGATTTGTTTCTCAGAAATCTGTTTTTATATTTATCAGATTTGTGCATTAGTCTTTCTTTTGCATCTATGTATTTCTTTATTGAGACTTTTTTCATGCTAGAGTCTCATTTATTATTTGATGTATAATGGTGTGCAATAAGAAGTTTCTTCTGTATCTCTTAATCATCATAAATATTTTTCCCCACTACAAGACACAAAAATATGTTAGGAATTAAAATTATCAGCCTTGAAACTCTCTCTGTCATCCTTTCATAAAAGGTGTCCTTAATAGGATAAGTATTTTTAAATCTTGCTTTATTCTAAAACCCTACTATTCCATATGCAATAATTACATAACTTCACATTACAGAACAGTAATAATTTTTATTATGCAAAATGTTTCTTTATTCTCAAGCTTGTGCTAGCTTCTCTGGGGAACGACATTTTTACTCCACCAGCTGGGGCAGAATTCCGTGAATCAGTCAGAGTTTCTGCATGAAACTGGGAAACATTGTATTTTTTCCCCAGCCAGCAGCTAAGCACCATCCAGATGCTCACTCACTGCCCCCCAGCAGAACAGGGGAGAGAATTGAAAGAAAGAAAGTGAGAAAATTCCTGGGTTGAGATAAAGACTATTTAATAGGTAAAGCAAAAGTCTCATGTGCAAGCAAAGCCCACGTCCCATGGGCAGGCAGGTGCTCAGCCATCCACAGGAAAGCAGGGCTCTGTCATGTGTGTAACTGTGACTTGGGAAGACAAATGCCATCACTCCAAATGTTCTCCTCTTCCTTCTTCTTCCCCCAGCTTTCCATGCTGAGCATGACTGTTTCGTATGGAACCTCCCTTTGGTCAGTTGGGGTCAGCTGTCCCAGCTGTGTCCCCTCCCAGCTCCATGAGCACCCCCAGCCCACTGGCTGGTGGGTCGGTGTGAGGAGCAGCAAAGGCCTCGGCTCTGTGTGAGCGCTGCTCAGCAGTAACGACAACACCCCTGTGTTATCAGCTCCGTTGTCAGCACAAATCCAAATCACAGCCCCATGCCAGCTACCCTGAGGAAAATTAAGTCTAGCCAAAACCAGCACAGACCTTTTTCTGTATATCACAAAGAGATTGTACAAGGTAATTTGTTTCTTTGGAGTGCTCCATTACATATCTCTGTGTAGAGGAGATTATGAGTGTTTTCCTAGGTTTTCCAGGATGGATCTGATCATTGCTTGCTGTTTGAGAAGAAAACCACATTATCCAGTCCATCTTTTTTTCTTTATGCCCTCTTTCAGCCTTTCCATATCACCTTGATCTTCATCAACAAAATTTCTTCAATAATGAAATATCTCTAAATGGAAATCTTTAAAAATACATTGTATTGTTCTGTGTAAGTCAAATTCTGTGATAGAGAACCGACAACAACATGTAGACTTCTTAAGGTGTATGTCCATGTACATATTTGTATGGAGAAGTTGGGCTTAGTTCCATTATTTTTACATTCTAGATCAGATTTACTACTCGTGGCAGCACTTCAGAGTGTGAAGTATCTGCCTACTTTCTTTTAAAAATCTAGTCATGCGAAATTGGATGGAAATCAATTTTAAAGGGTGTGTTGAATATGAGGAATGTTCATCCAATATTTTCATGAAAAGTAGGGAATAATTCAATTCAGCACAATCATACTTGAAATATAAACCCATTTAAAAGCGATTATTGTAATTGCATCAATTAATACAGCAGAACTAGCTGGATTGATTCTGAAAAATATTTATTGAAATTACTAATTTCTGTTGGAAGAAAATGTGTTGGCCAATTCTACTGCAAACTCTGTATTAAATTTAAACATCTGAAGTTTTAATTCTTTATTATGCTTCAAGATAAGACTTTATTTTCCTGATGCTGAAGAATATAACAGGTACAGGAATCATCCTATCCAATTCATCTAGGATGATACCAAGACACAGTTTTCACATTGTGATAAAATGTTAAAACATACATTATTTGAGTCACCATTCTTTAGAAGGTATCTCTTTGAAACAGGAAAGGTAGCAGGTGGCTTTTTTAAAAGAATGGGGGAATTATTGGTATATTTACATGTTAATATCCTGTCCTAAGTAAGGTCTAATGTTCAAAGTGACATAGAAGTGTGTGCAGCATCTACTATTTCATTTCAAAATCACAGTATTTACTTTCTTGTTAATGGCTCTGAGATGCATCAGCTTTGAAGGTAACTACATCAAACACAACTTCTGTCCGATACAATCACATCAGTGTTTCATGGTTGTGCATCATTTGAGTGCTAGTATCATTCTTGAGTTTCTATGGCAGATGTGCAAAAGGCCCAATCTCGCCTCAAGTTTATGTCATGGAAGATCCCTTAAAAATACCCAGAAAGAATGGTCCCTGCACTGCAGAGCTTAAAATGCAGAGCATTATGTCATGGAAATATTTAGAATTTAGGAAGACTATCTGTTTTTCCATCTTTACGCTAAGGTAGATTTCTGCTCAAAAGGACAATATATTTTAAATTGAATGAGGACTATGAAGGGAAATTGACTTCAAGCCACTTTGAAAGCTGGTTTTATTATGTCACATTTCCAAACTGTAGCTGTTCCAATCAAAATGACAAATAAATGGAGATAGAAAAATAGCAGATAGCTTTTAAATATTTTTTATTAATATTTTATATTAATATAACTATTATTTTTATAATAGTTCAAAATAATTTCAGGTATTTTGTCAACCCCCCCACGTCATTAATGATGCCTGTTAATAAGCTATATACTTCCCCTTAGTTTACTTGATCCATACAGATTTATTTACATGTGTATTTGGTGTGTGCACAAATAAAAGAAATAGGATAACAGCAGGAGTTGCACTTTCTATAGTTCTCTTTATCAATATCTGAACTGGCTGTCTATGAAGAATAGACCCATCACTTTCTTTTTGCTGCTGTGCTCATGACCAGTTGCATAGTGTAACTAAATAAATTTACAGTTTCATAGAGTGAAGGGTATTTACATTTTTATTGCACAGACTGCATATAATTCATAGCTTTGACCTTGGGTTACTTCTGTTCAGACTGGAACTTCATGGCCAGTGAAATTTTGGAGGCATATGGATATCCTCCGGACTCACATTAATACTTATCTAGATTTCCTGGGCTTTGTCATTTTCCATTATTTCACATGCCATGTACCTCAGCAAACATATTAAGTTTTCCTTGAATTTGACTTGTCTAGTGCGGTCTTTACTCAGAATCATGTTTTCAGTAATAGAGTAAATCTGTGTGGAATGTAAAATGTGAAAAGTTAGAAGTCTACCCTTTCCTTCAAACTTATCAAAGTGCTTATCTCAACAGGCATGTCTTCATTTTTTATTGCTGTTGCTTTGTTTTTTGATTAAATAGTATTCTCAGCTGTTGGCATGACATGCAAATGTTTTATTTTGAATTGTTCACTTGGCCACGTCTAAGACCACTCTTTGAATACCAGCACAATTAGGATGATGTAGAATGAAAAGATATTAATCTTGTATGTCTTTTATACATCTTACGTGCCAGTAGTGCACAGATAATATACATTATATGGAGAATATAAGTATTAGATTTATTAAGAATAAGCCAAGTCCCAAAGCAATATTTAGACCATGAGTAAAGCAAAGAACTTTTTGTGGGTGGAAGTTGTCTAGGGTTTGTTCCCCCTGAATTTCAATTTTCACAGTTTCTAGTTTAATTTTTAGAGGAGAAAATGTGTAGCCTTACCAGGATCCCTCTACAACTCTTTGTGTATCTCTATGCATCCTCTTTGTTCCACTGGAAAAAACTTCAGGAAAGACTGCAATGAAATCATGAAACCCATTCAAACAGAAAATTGTATTTCCAGTCTAGTCCTTTGGGACTCTTCATCAGTAATTAAAAAACATAGAAATTGTGTGTTTATATATATTTGTATGTATAAAATTCTCTGCTTATACGGCTAGAATGGTGTGTGTTTGGAATGTGCTTTTCAGCTGTTCCATCTACAGTTTTTGGAGAACAGTTTGAGCAGCCAAAGCCTGACAATGGGAAAGCTTCAGTTCTCCTTTTCCTCAAGAGGCCTATGATAAATCTGAAGTCAGTCATGTGTTGCCAGATTTTCTTCCATTTCTCATTGTGTTTTGTCAAGTTCTACTAATGCCGCTGTACTCTTGTTCTTAAGTGTTGATGCAGCTTACAGTGCTCACCTGTGACTGGTATGGCAGGCTAAACTGAGTGATAGCTAATGTTGTACTGTACCCTTGCTCAGGAAAATTTTCCAAATGGAAGACTACCTTACTCAACAGTAATATTTACTCTTTCCTATATACTTTGCTTGTTTTGGTTTTATGCTGGGAATCATAGAATTGTTTTGGTTAGAAAAGACCTTTAAGATCAAGTCCAACTGCTAACACCAGGTCCAACCACTAAACCACGGCCCTCAGCAGTACAATCTATGTGTCTTTTAAATATCTCCAGGGATGATGACTCAGGCGCTTCCCTGGACAACCCTTTCAGTGCAGGTACTTTCCCTAATGTCCAATCTAAACCTTCCCTGGCACAACTTGAGGCTCTTTCCTCTTGTTCTATCACTTGTTACTTGGGAGAAGAGACCAACAGCCACCTGGCTACAGGGAGTTGTAGGGAGCAATAAGGTCTCCCCTCAGCCTTCATTCCTTCAGACTAAAAAACCCACAGTTCTCTCAGCTGCTCCTGATAAGACCTCCTCAGACTCCTTTAGACCCTTCACCAGATTTGTTGCCTTCAATACATTAGATGGAAACAGAAGCACTGAAAATCTTTAAATTCCTTTCTGTGATGAGTCCGTTTTGCCCATTACGTTGATTATGGGATGATCTCTCCTCGTCCTTATCAACTCCTGAGCCTCTCAATATATATATTCTCTCCCCAGTACAACTGAAAAGGGGAGTGACAGAACAGCTTTGTTGGGCATTTGGCCTCCAGCCAGGGCCAAACCACCACAGACGCAGACCACACAGAACATTCACCTCTGAGCTGCTGGAGGTTGTTATAAGGTACCTCAGTCCTCAGTCAGCCTGTTGGACATCAGGTTGTGGTTGTTCACAGCCTGGGATCCCCAGCAGTTCTTCAGGATAACTGGTAGGAAAACAGGCAGGTTGTTACAGATTTGTTACAACTTTTTCTTTTTTTTCCCCAACACATCCATTTTCTGCAACTAGCATTTTCCAGGGAAAAACTATTTCGGTGGTAAATTGCTGATCTGCTCTAAACACCACCAGCAGGAGAGGTCACTCTGTCAGTTTGGCAATCCTATTACGCAGGGATAGCTATGGCCCTCTGAGCCACAAGCGTTCGTTTATGTGAATTGAATTCATGAGAAGACGAGTACACCCTAATGGGTACAATGACTCACGTAGGGGACAAGACAGCAGAGCTGGAGTGCCGGTGATACAGAACGAGTATCTGCTCAGAGCGTGGCATGTTTTGGCTGTGAGGTTGGTACCTGTTTGGAAATAAGACTCTCTTGATTGAGAACACAAGCTGGGAGCTGCACAGGGAGGACTGTTGTGACATGGAGCTGTCTCTGGGGGAAACTGATCCTTCATTAGGAACTTGTGCTAATTTTCTTTGTAATAGGAATAGAAGCTATTGTTTTCTCCTAAAGGTGATCTGACTCTTTGAAGCGAACAGGAGCATGAAATTCAGCAAAATCACTTTAATCACTAATATTAGTAGATAGAAGACAAAGGGAGCAGATCTGTTGTTTTAAGATTATCCTTTTTAATCATGAGAGCTTTTTTTCAAACCAGTCATGTTTCTAGTTGGAATCATATTTTAAGCAACCTGCCACAATGAGATTCTTTAATATTTTAAATCATGTGTGATTTTCTCATTTGGCAGTGCTACCAGCTTAGCCTGGCAGCAGAGCTTATCAAAATCCTGACTCCTCAGCATTGTGAATTTGTTCACATTCTAAAACTTCATTTTTATTAAATTAACAAATCAATAGCTAAAAGGATCAATGGATTCGGTAGCAGGTGATTTAATCTCAGCAGAAATGGATTTCAGCCAAATTCCTTGTTGCTGTTTAAATTGATTCAGCCAGACATCTTCTACTCAAAAAGTCAATTGTGGTGAAAGAAAAGTATTCTGTTTAAAAATTGTTTGTAAAAGTGGTGGTCCTTTGTGCATGTGTGGGCATGGACACACACACACTTTTTTTAAGACACTCTAAGAGCCAGAAAATGCTTTACTTGGGACACCGTCTTAGAACCTTCTTATGGGTCTCTCTTTTGCCAAAGCTGTCACTGCTGTTTATGAAAATGAAAAGGTGTTTTAATTTTTTTTCTCTTTGTGGTGTTGGTTTCCTGCTCTAAAGCTGCAAGCATTTGATACTGCTTTCTATTTTCTCTGTCATTCAATGTGTACACAAGATATAGATTGTTTCCTTTTTTGTTCCTGAATGCCAAATGAAAGATAGGTGAGCACATACCCAGCATTTTACAATCCTTATCACACACCATTAGACACTAATGTACTATAATAATGATCTTGATAATTGCTCTCTCACCTCACAACACACCTGCCACTCGGATAATACGTTTTCAGATCTTTTATCTTTTATATAAAGTAAATCTCCCTAACAGTATTACATAGTGAAAATGCTGCTATTAATGTTGAATTGTGAACGCATGAAGTACCATATGTAGACCTGTGATTTAGTTCAGCCTGAAACATGAGAAATTCACTATTCGGTGAGGGCAGCTTTTGGAGTGATTCCCTGAAAAGCTGAAATCTAGACTCAGTAGCCTTGGTGACTATTAGGCAGGTATTCCTTATTGCAGCACTGGGCACACAGGGATCGCTCCTCCTAATGTGCGCGCCGAACGAGTTAATATAAATGAACAAGGATAATATAAATGTTTGAGTTTTGAAAATTTTAGATAGAGGAGTGGACTGGACCGCTTTGTCCAGAGCCAAAGATTCCCTACTATTTTTTATATGCTGGCAAATTGTTTATAGCAGATTTAAAATGTCATGGGTTATAGAACTTCTTTATCCTCTGGGAGAATATTTCTCAGCTGAATAGATACTGCTGGCTAAAGTTCTTTTTCTTAACATCTGGACCACACTTTTTCCTTTGATTTCCTTTTTCTTTTGACTTTGAACTGTTACTCTGCTAACCTATCGCCCACCTTACCCTCAATTACTACCTCTTCTCTGCGTCTGTCTGCTCTGTGTATTTGTGCACTGTTTTCCTGATGTTTTGAAGTTGGCTGCTTAGCCAAGTTCCTCATATTTTAACCTTTTTCAATTTCCATAGCACAAGGCATTCTCCTTATTGCTTTTCTTTTAAATAATTCCAAATGCTTAATCTCTTTCTGGGAAAAGTGTTCTCAGGAATGCAGATATTATTACAGATAATCTGTCATCAGAACTGTCCACCAGCATTCCCTGCTCAAGGTTGCAGTTGCACACTTACACAATGATCTTCTGAAAACCTTTAGCTCTAAATTCAAGCTTATTTTTCTGTGGTTTCTTGCACTTTGATTCAGTGTCATTGTTTTTTTGCTGCTTACAGCAATTCCCTTCTACAGATTCTTTCCTAGTTGTTGGGTATTTTCCCCTCTGGATGCATTAGGTTGGATTGACCTACTCATATCATATCATGAGATGCTCACCTGAACTGCTTGACTTTTACTAAAACCTGGAAATAAATGATTTGTGGTATAATTCAGCCAGGGGAATCTGTAAAAACATCAGTATGCCTGAGTGAGAGAAGGAGAGCAAAGAACTAAAAATCTTAGGGTTTTCCATGTATGTGCATTTTCATAGAATCATTTTGGTTGGAAAAGACCTTTAAGATCATCACATCCAATTTAAAATTACATTTTAAATGCAGTGGCTTTATGGGCAATTAATTTTGTGCATTTTTCTGAAATATGATAGAAATTTTTAGACATTTTTGTCCAGCCATAAACACATCTGCCATGAAACTTAATTTCCACAGCGTGCATGATGTTAGGATCATGTTAACAACACTTAGAAGCTGAAGAATTTTTTTTCCTTCAGACACACACATTTTCCTACAGTCCACACATTTTCAGGAACAGATTTGAATACAAAATAATTTTTATTTCAAATGGAAAAAACAATGTGATCTAGTAACTGGTCAGTCAAGGAGTTGATTAAAAATAAGTACTTATGGGAAGTGAATGCTTAATAAACATTCTTAATTAAAGACTTGACTGTCCCATAAGAAAAGAAAAGCCATTATTCAGTATACAGCACCGCCACCCAACTAGCCCAGTCTTCCCATCTCTTTTAGGCTGCCACTTTCCTTTGTCAGAAAAAAATGCGGTTCTAGATGTTATCAGGGATTTCCTTTTTTGTGTGTGTATCAAGTGAAAGAGATCTTACCATTATTATTTTGTAATGCTGTTGGGAATGCAGGATTGATGCTCACCTTCAGAAAGCTGAATGTGCAGGTATGTGCAGGTTCATGACAATGACAGTAAGTGCAACGCCATCACTCCAGAAGTGGCCTGGCTTGCACACAGGCACATTGCAATTACAGCTCTTTCATAGAGCTCAAATACACTTTAGCCTCATAACATTTTCAGAACATACTCCCACTCGTTTCACCAAGATTTTTGTAGATAAAATGGACTAGCTCTATTCCCATGCTTTGACAAGTAACTGCTGTGATTGGCTTGAAATTCTGTGGAAGGCATGTATCTGCTCTCAGTCTTTGGTTCTCTCTTAGTAGTTTGACTCTAAAATTGGCCAGAATTTGGGGTTTGTGTGGATGTGCATATGAATAATGTATCCCAAGGTGCTTCCAGTGACTAGTTCATGTTCCAAGTTCATGTTCCCTTCCTTGGTTCCCTGCAAAATAAGCTGTGTTCTGGGGACAGGCAGAGCATGGTGTGCTTCCTTCACCCCGTTATTCAAAGGGTCGTCACTAGCATCTAGTAATTCTCTCCCTTCACCCCAATCCACAAAATTCATTGTGGATTGAATGAATATTGTGGATTGGGGTGAATGCATCTAGCAATTCTCTTCATTCACGGAATCCCAATTCCACCACAATATTTCAGTGGGAAGGGGAATGATCAGCAATGAAATGTCTCCTGGAATATAAATTGCCTCCTAATTTGTTTTTTGCTAAGCCATTATTTCTTGTGCGAAGGTCTTCTCCCTGGTGTTTTAGGCCTGTCAGTCAGTTGTTACAGGCACTTGTTTTCCTTCTCCCAGGTTGTGGTATTTCTGGACCTGGCAGTAACAAAGTGAAACACCTATCAGCTGTAATGCCATGTTAAACCTAAGCAAAATGCAAAGGTTGTCAAAAACAAAAGCTAAACCACAAACTACATTACCAGAAGGGCAAAGCGTTCCACACCAGGGTCTAGTTCAGTTCCCTAGGCATTGATGAAAGACTGCTCTGAGCTTCCTGATTACTGGTGGAAAATTAGACCCTGTGAGACATTGACTGATAGAATAGGTATGCCTGAGCTCTCCCTGTCACAGCAGAGTGTTTTGTGGCAGTAACAAGAACTTCAGTGCTGCTTGTATCTGCATTACAAATATTTGCCTGGTAGATGCACTTTCTGTGCTACTTTTGCTGGAAGTTACATTTAATGTTCGCTTATATCCTGGAGGCTGACAGAACAAACTCACTGGCTTATTGTTTTCACTGGCTTATTGTTTTCCAGGTGAATGACTGTAGTGTTTAAAAATAAATAAAAATAGAATACAATGTGTTATATAATAATACAAAATAAAAATAGAATTAAAACACTGGTATCTGAAACACAATAATAAAGCTACTTGCTAATTTACCATAGTAACTTTAAGCTGGCTGTTTTCTTAGCAGAGTGCAGTTAATATTCTGTGCTAGTGCTTACACAAAGTGCCCAAACTGACAACCTCAAATCATCTCTCTCCCTCTTTCTACTGTTTCCACTGTCCTTTCCATTGACTGGACCCTCCCCTCAACCACCAGTACCTTAAGCACAGGATGCATGTTTTCCAAGTTCACAATCAATCCAAAATCATTTACTGGAGTAGTGAAAACAGTTTCTAGTCTATGATAGTAAGGTTCAAAATGATTGCAAAACTAAGGGTTAGGGTTAGCCAAGGGTTAGGGTTTATAAATTGTCACATCCCACTCCAGAAGGAGGGGCAGGTGACTCAGATTTGACAGTTCCCTTTATTGGAATTGCAGTGAGGCAACACTTAAGGTCCATACACAGATTTTAACTTTAATAGGAGCAGAGGTCAAATGTACTATTAACATTGGCACCCTCATGGTTAGATCTGCTTGAGCTATGCGGTGGCTTTGTGGGGAACCATATGGTGAACCAAGGTAGACTTTGCATTTTTTAGCAGCTTTGAGAGAAAGAAGAGTGAGAGGGCAGAGAGAGCAAGAGAGAGAAGAAATGAGAAGAGAGAGAGAGAGACACATCACCAATCCTGGATCTAGCATTGATCCTGCCAATGTGGGTGTTTGGTGTGAAGAAGTGCCCCCCACCAAATTCCTCTTTTATGTTCATCGTTCCTTTCTACATTTGCAAAAGCCTCATCTCTCCTCTGCTTCTTCTGTAAATTAGCACACATGCTCAAAAAAAGGGCATTAGGAGAATTGAAGGGTTTCTTGGGTTGGTGGTCTGTGGGTCAGTGGTCATGGTCTTCCCCTGCCACCTTTACCTTTCTCTCAGTTATTGTGACTTTTGCTCAGCTGGTGCTTAGGAAATCCCTTTTCTTGTGGTTTGCAGGCGTGTAAGACATACTTAGTTCACGTCAGTGACCTTTGTCTCCAAAGCACAACTGTGTTTCTCTTTTAGCTTCAACATATTCCAAACGGTTCTTGTGAGGGTGGTGAAAAGAATGAAAGGGCAAGGTGGGGGGAGGAGGAGGGGAGGATCCAAGTCACTTAAGATTCTAGTCAGTCTCCTACATAAATTATTATATATTTTTTATTATTATATCTCAATATTTAATTGATATGTACTGCATCAGCATCTGAACAGGCCTCCTCTGCAACTCGACAGCTGGGCATATTAACATACATATTCCCAGGAATTGTCTCATACAAAAGAAATTCTGGCAGCAGCCAGGTGTTCTTCTCAAGTTTGAAGTACTAACAAATTCTGTTTCTATTCTGGGTAGAGCCCACAGTCAGTAAAAGGCCTCACTTTTCCTGTAACACCTTTTTGCCTTTGAAGCCCAAAAGTAATTTGTTCATGTCAGTTCTATTCCTGCTTGCTTTGTTGAACTTTATGGTGCAAAGAAGTGGAGGAAAAAAAGGCAATTCCATGTCTAGTGTTGGTTGACTGCTGACTGAATATGAGTCAGCAGTGTGCCCAGGTGGCCAGGAAGGCCAATGGCATCCTGGCTTGTATCAGGAATAGCGCAGCCAGTATGTCTGTGGAGGTGACTGTCCCCTGTACTTGGCATTGGTGAGGCTGCACCTTGAGTACTGTGCCCAGTTCTGGGCTCCTCACCATAAGGACATTGAGGTCCTGGAGTGAGTCCAGAGAAGGGCATCCAGGCTGGTGAAGGGGCTGGAGGGCAAATCCTATGAGGAACAGCTGAGGAAGCTGGGGATTTTAGCCTGGAGAAGAGGAGGCTGAGAGGAGACCTTATCACTGCCTACAACTACCTGAAAAGGAGGTTGTAGAGAGGTGGGAGGTGGTCTCTTTAGCCAGGGGACAGGAGATGGGACAAGGGGAAATGGCACAAAGCTGTGCCAGGGCAGGTTCAAGTGAGATGTTAGGAAAGAATTTTTCACTGAAAGAGTTGTCAGGGCCTGGAACAGGCTGCCTGGGGAGGGGGTTGAGTCACCTTCCCTGGATGTGTTTGAAAAAGGGTAGATGAGGTACTGAGGGATATGGCTTAGCGTAGGACAGGAACAGTCGGCCTCCAAAAAATATCTTAAAGGTCTTTTCCAACCTAGTGATTCTGTGATTTTAGTGGACTGAGATGAGTGAAAGTAAGATAGAAGCCATGACACGCTGCACCTGAAACAATATTCAATTTTTTATAGTATATTAAATCCTGGCCATTGCACTGTCCAGGTGCAATGGAACCTGATGGTGCACATGCTGTATTTGCCTGTCCCTAGAAGGATGCTCTTACCTGCTATAGCAATATTGGTTTCTTTCCATGTTTCTGGTTAGTGCGTAGGTCTGCCCAGTAGAATGGCAATTCTGCAGTTTATCTAAAATCACTCACTTCAGCAGTGAGTTATTTGGTATTAAATAATGGAGGATATATTTAATAAAATATAAAACAAAACCCAGTATTAACTTACCAAAAAGTAAATCCAAATAATCATTAGGAAGCAGCAGCCCGCCCCTGTGAAACTGATCATTAGCTCTCCATCATTGCTCTGAATCTGTAGGCATGGTATTTTTGTTTGTTTAAACAGTGTGCCAACCACAGGCTGAGCTAAAATGCGTAACTATCCATTGCAGCAGCTTGTCTGGCTGGTTGTGTGTGAATTGCAGTAATTCCAGCTGCGTCCTCACCCCACTGTGTATCAAATACCGCACCTGTATGTTTTATAGACGAGATGAAAGACACATGATGCTGTTAGTGGTCACTGGAACATTTTTGTAGGCAAATAGATATCCCTTCCTTGGGGACTGTCTTGGGAATTTCAGAATCCTCCCTTATTTGTGCAGAGCATGACACAAAAGAAGTAGCTCTTAATCTTTTTATGGTTTAGGTGGCTTTAGAAGTTTGAGAAGACCTGCATACATAGGCTCAAGGAGTCATAAAGGGATTGCTGTTCCTCCTTTTTAGTTGCTTTTGAAAAGGCAAGGTACCTTCTGAATTCTAGCACTTTGCTACTGGCTGTAAGATTGGACAATCCAAGAATCTTGATGGTTCCTCATGTTTGCCTCAGGAGCAGTGCAGTATCTCCTCAGCCTGCCTCCCAGACTCCTTGACAGTTATTGAAGAGGAGGGTGAGAAAGGCACTGATTATGCCATTCACCTCACTCAGACATATCAACTGTCTGTCATGTTGCTCTGTACAGTGCCCTCATCTTCATGGCAGCAGTACTATACTGTGCCAAAGTGAGCTCTTAGAAATTCAGATGAGGTCTCTTCCTGCTTGCTGGAGGTGAGTTATGACTACTACTCATCTTAATTTAGGGAACATATGTCTCTCTTTCCTCCATGTCCTGAAGTGTCAATGCGCTTACTGAGTGTTAGCATCAAGGTGACAGTTGGCATGACTTCATAAAGGGCAAGATGTGCCTGACAAATTTGGTGGCCTTCCATGATGGGGATACATGTTGGATAAAGGAAGAAAAACTGGTATCATCTACCTGGAAGAAAAACTGATGTCATCTACCTGGACTTGTGCAAAGCATTTGGCACTGTCCCATATGGCATCTGTGTCTCTAAATTGGAGAGACATGGATTTGATGGATGGACAACTCAGTTGATAAGGAATTGGTCACACTCAGAGAGTTGTGGTCAACGGCTCTGTGTCCAAAATGAGACCAGTGATGAGTCTCACTGAAGAAGGACTGTTTATCAGGAAGTGTACTGATAGGCTGAAGGGTTTAACCTGAAAGAGAGCAAATTCAGATCAGATATTAGGAAGAGATTCTTCCCTGTGGGGGTGGTGAGGCCCTGGTTCAGGTTGCCCAGAAAATCTGTGTCTTACCTTTCCCTGGCAGTGCTCAAGGCCAGGCTGGATGGGGCTTTGGCCAACCTGGTCTAGTGGAGGATGCCCCTGCCCATGGCAGCGGGGTTGGAACTAGATATCTTTGAGGTCCCTCCCAACCCAGCCTGTGACTCTATGATAATTCAGTATTGGCAGAGTCTGAAACTCCAATTTTTCGCAACCACCACAGGAGTTCTCTCCTCTGCCTTGCTGCAACAGTGATAGCTGACAGGGACTCATTTCTCAAAGCTCGTGCAGAAATATTTTCTTTCTGAATTCAGAATTGGAGTTTAAAGTTCCTCCTGGCTATGACTTTTTGACCAGATGAGGTGGAAATGGTTCCGGTTTCTGAAGTGCTCCTTACGAAATCATGCTGTTGTAGTTCAGCACCTGCCAGCAACTAAGCAACATGAAGCCACGGTCTTGCTCCCCTCTGGTTGGGTGGGGGAAAGAATTGGAAGAGAGAAAGAGAGAAGAATTGTGGTTTTAGATAAAGACAGTTTAATAAGTAAAGCAAAAGCCGTGTCCACAAGCAAAACAACACAAGGAATTCATTCCCCATTTCCTGGGCAGGCAGGTGGTCACCCATCCCCAGGGAAGCAGGGCTCCATCACACAGAGCAGTTACTTGGGAAGACAAATGCCGTCACTCCAAAGGCCACTGCCCCCCTCCACTCCATTATTCCTTCTCCCTAAGCCACTCACAAACTAAGCATGACATCATATGGTATGGGATATCCCTTTGGTCAGTTGGGGTCAGCTGTTGCAGCTGTCCCATCCTAAGTCCTTGTGCACCCCCAGCCCACAGGCTGGCGGGGCGGTGTGAGAGGCAGCAAAGGCCTCGGCTCTCTGTAAGCACTGCCCAACAGTAACAAAACCCACCCCTATACAGCAAAACCACCTCTATGTTACCAACACTGTTTCAAACACAGATCCAAAACACAGCCCCGCACCAGCTACTGTGAACAGAGTGACCCTACCCCAGCTGAAACCAGGACACATGCAATTTGAGTTTTCAACCAACCCATTGGGAAACCTTTCCAAATGCAGCTCCTGTTTCAGCTTGTTGGGGCAGGACGCTGAAAACAGTTCCAGCAACAGAAGTGAGACACTACAAGAGGGAGCACAGATGTTGCTGAGGTGGCTTACCTAGTGTGACCAGCATGAACTTTTGGTGTTTACATTAATGTTTACAATTAATTTTTTACTAACCTCCTGCTCAGCCCTTCAGTGGAAAAGCTGATGTTGCAATCTGGAAGCTGATATTGCTGGGTTTGATTAGATTGTAGGGAAAGGATATTTTTCATCTTCCCACACCTCTTGCCAATTAAGATTAAGCTTCTCAATGTTGATTCAAATCTCATTATTCGATAAACATTGTTAACATTGCATGTACTTCAGCTTTGCATTAGAAAGAAGTCTATAAAAATGCAGCTGTATGGATGAAATTTTAAAGCCTCAATTGGGATCATGAAGGAGAGACTAGAAGTGTTATTACACCTAACACTGTTATGTGTGACAGAGCAGAGGCTGCTTCCAGTTTTAGATTTCAGCAATATCAAAGCATGGTAACTCACAGACATCCCCTTTCTGTTAGCTTTTTTTATGCTCCTATGCTTCTTGATGGCTATGTTAAGTCCTTTTTCTGTCTGTGCTCAAAGAGAGTCCAAGTTCATTGTTTTCTTCTAAATAGTATCAAAAGTGACTGGGAATCTGACTGACAGACCTCTTTGTGTGATGTTTGTATGTCATGAAACCTTAGCTGTGCCACGTAAAAGAGACTGATTAGGATCCATTGTGCAAGTACAGTATTTATAACACATGATTAAAAAAAGGGGGAAGAGGATGGAGGGACCTTGTCATTAATTCCTATTTATTAGAAGTATTATAGATACCTAGCATGAGCTGGTATCAAGCTTAGTATCAACAGTGTTGCATATGCTTTCCCAGACCTGTGCAACCTGTAAATGAACTTCCCTCTGACTCTAGTCTTGTGCCTTTCCTAACTGGGCTGCCAGATGAGTTCCCCTCTGCCAGTGTGACTGATATGAAATGTGTACGTGCAAATTTATAACTGAGATGGGACTGCTCATGTTCCTTTCCATTTTTGACCTAAGCTGCTGCTTCATTTGGCCTCTAAAGCATTTCTCTTTTTAAGACTTACAAATCTAAAATGAGGAGATGGAGGTTTTTTCCCGTCCTTGGGTAATTGTTGTGGTTTCCCCCTGGCTGTGGGCCGAGATCCACGCAGCTGCCTGCTTCTTAAAGTAAAAGAGCAGGGGAAGAGGGAAAAAGGGGGAAACAAGGGAAGGGAAAAGGAAGGGGCAAATAACTCCAAAACCAAGAAACTAAGAGGCCCGTGGGTTGGGATAAGGATAGTTTACTAAGAGAACAGAAAGATAAAATATAACAATGCTAACAGGACTTTAGAGCAAAAGAATATGAAACTATTGATACCCAATGCAGTTTCTCACCGAACCACACAACTCAGGCCGTACCACCCAGAGCTGTCCCGGAACCCGACCGTCCCCCCAAGAAGCACGCGTCCCGCCACCGCCCCTCTTCTTCCTCCCCTCAGCCCCCCGTTATCCTGGGCAGGACGTAATTGGCATGGAATACTCTCTTTGGCCCATCTGGGTCACCTGTCCTGGCTTCGCCCCTCCTTTATCAAGAATAGAGAAATACGAAGAAGCTGAGAAAGTCCTTGACTGTCTGACTGCAACTAAGAACATCAGGGTGTTATCAGCACTGCTTTCATTTTAACTCCCAAACACAGCATTCCATCAGCTGCTACAAATGAAGTTAACTCTATCCTGACTGAAACCAGGACAGTGTAATGTAAGAGAATCTTCTAATTTTAATCAGTGTTTACACTGATTAAAAAAGGTTCTCTTACCGCATGAATGGCTCTATGCATCATCAAATGGAAAGATCTCCAATTTGACATTTGGAGTCTCAGAGTTTTCAAATAAAAGTTGAAATTTTCAAGTAAGTTTTCTTAATTTCAGAAAACTTACATAAATTGTGAGGAGCAGAAAGAATTTCTGTTTTGCAGTGTGTGGAGCAGGGTCACAAATCCAGTCTCACCCTGACCTCCAGACACTGTAAGATACAGATTCAGCCTGTGATGCAGTGGGATCAAAGTCTGGTCTGGTCTATTTTATACTTCCTCAGGAACAATACACTTACCCTGTTTTAACTCCTATAGAGCCCAATAAAGATACACACATGTTTTCACTGAATAATAATATAAATATATATATTTTTGTTTAAAAATACAGAGAACAGCTGCTTTCTTACAGGACTTTTTCAGATTGGGAACTTAGAGTCCTTTTATCCATGGACCTAGACTTAAACAGCACTGATAAGAATTCACAATAACATAGAATACAGACAGAAGAAATTGAAGAGAAAGGCAGAAAAGGGATGAGATAGTATTTTGAAAGAATGCAACATGACAACTTTTTCTTTTAATTACCAAACACAATGAATATATTTTGTGTGAAATTGTGTGGAATCTGACTGCAGGCCTGTGACTAGCGGTGTTCCCCAGGGCTCGGTGTTGGGTCCAGTCCTGTTTAACATCTTCATTGACGACCTTGATGAGGGAATAGCATCCACCCTCAGCAAGTACGCCGATGACACAAAGCTGGGAGGAGTGGCTGACACAGGAACACTGCGCTGCCATCCAGCGAGACCTGGACAGGCTGGAGAGCTGGGCAGGGAGAAACCAGATGAGGTTTAACAAAAGCAAGTGTAAAGTCTTGCACCTGGGAAGGAACAACCGTTTCTATCAGTACAGGCTGGGGGATGACCTGCTGGAGAAGAGCTCAGTGGAGAAGGACCTGGTGGTCCTGGTGGATGACAGGTTGGCCATGAGCCAGCAGTGTGCGCTGGTGGCTAAGAGAGCCAATGGGATCCTGGGGTGCATCCGGAGGAGAGTGGCCAGCAGGTCAAAGGAGGTGATCTTCCCCCTCTACTCTGCCCTGGTCAGGCCCCACCTGGAGTATTGTGTCCAGTTCTGGGCTCCCTGTTATAAAAAGGACAGGGATCTCCTGGAGAGAGTCCAAAGAAGGGCTACAAAGATGATTAAAGGCCTGGAGCATCTCCCCTATGAGGAAAGGCTGAGAAAGTTGGGACTGTTCAGCCTTGAGAAGAGAAGACTAAGGGGGGACCTAATTAATGTTTATAATTATCTTAAGCAGGGGATGCAGGGGGAATCAGCCAGCCCCTTTTCAGTGGTCTGTGGGGACAGGACAAGGGGCAATGGCTGCAAGTTGGAGCACAGGAAGTTCTGCACCAACATGCGGAAGAACTTTTTCACAGTGAGGGTGACAGAGCCCTGGGACAGGCTGCCCAGGGAGGTGGTGGAGTCTCCTTCTCTGGAGATATTCAAGACCCGTCTGGACGCCTATCTGAGTGAAATGTCCTAGGGAGCTGCTTTGGCAGGGGGTTGGACTCGATGATCTCTCGAGGTCCCTTCCAACCCCTACAATTCTATGATTCTATGATTATTAAATAATTTCAGCACAGAATACACATGGGGTATTACACCCCAATACTCCTAAAGAAAGAATGAGTAGAGGAGGAAAGAAGATTCTGGACTAACCTTGAAAGGAAAGGCTGGGAAAAGCGTCCTGGGACGTGTCCTGCTTTTGGCTGGAATATAATTGATTTTCTTTCTAGTAGCTGGTGTAGTGCTGTTGTTTGGACTTAAGATGAGATGAATGTTGATAATACAGTGACACTTTGGTTGCTGCTGAGTAGTGCTTAAGACACGTCAAGGACTTTTAAGCTTCTCACACTACCCTGCTAGCGAGTGAGCTGGGAGGGGACACAGATGGGAAATCTGACACCAGCTAATCAAAGGGATATTCCATTCCTTATGATGTCATGCTGAACAAAAAAAAAAAGACACCTAGGGGGAAGTTGACTGAGGGAAGCAGCAGCCCCTGCTCAGGAACTGGCTGGGCACTGGTCAGCAGGTGGTGAGCAATTGCATTGTGCATCACTTGTTTAGAATGATGATGTTGTTGTCATCGTTATTTTTTCCCTTCCTTTTCTGCCCCATTAAACTCTCTTTATCTCAACCTCTGCATCTCACCTTTTTTTCCCAATTGCCCCCCACAATGCCACTGGGTTGGGGGGTGGGATGATGGTAGACAAGAAAGATTTCAGATTCTTTGAATGAAACCAATAAGAAAGAGAATAAAACAGGTGGCCCATGGTGTCACTGAAACATGCACTGTATTTGAAATAGACTTGGTAATTACTAAGCAAAGCCAAAATTTACCTATTATGCAGGAATACAGAGTAGATGATGATCATGGTGATAGTTACCAGTGACCACACAGTGCAATTAACTAAGTTATAACTGAAATACTATCTAAATGCTGTGCCAGAAGGATGAGAAATGCTTATATATTATATAATGTGCATATTTGTGGGTTTTTTTATTAATCAAAATTGTAGATAGCAGGTGTTAGTTACAGTATTGTAGTTGAGATTGTTAATAGAGCCAGGTTTTTGTCCCTCTCCAGTTTTCTAACAAAAAATGAGTCTATTAAATAAAACCAGTATAATACCAAAGAAATATGCCAAGTGGTACAGTCTGCAGTTATTCTTTTGATAAACACAGATCACTGAGTTTTACAGTTCAAAATACTGAACAATGATAGCAGTAGTATCTCATCTACTATCAGAATTGCAGACCCTGACCTTTGTCTGCCAGTCATTTTGCTCGCAGTGTGATAAATGCGAATATAAGTGGGGAAAAAAAGGGTGAAAATTGACCACATCCAAGCAATGTGCCATCCCCAGCTGTCAAATAAATGTAATGTTAACTGCTACAAGGCTAAGACACAACCAGGGTCCATAGTTCAGTGGGTGAGTGGTGACTCTCCTGCTTCTTTTTCTGTGTCTACACCTCAGTTTGAGTAGCACCTATTTATAAACTCCAAAACTAATTGTTCTGCAGGCTTCTTAATTAGCATTTAAAAGTTGAAATGGGGTTAAGGTTCGCTACAGTTAAATTCACAATCTGATGAGAAATGGGGTTGCAGTATCAGTAGTTGTTGGTGTTGTAGACTATGTAATCCTAGTTTTGCACTTATTTTTCTTCTGGTTTATGGATTATTCCAAATATGTCTTACTGTCTTTCAAGTATCGTAAAATCTATGTCTAAAATTTGTTGCTAGTTTTTTAAAGATGTGTGTCACCAGTCACACACATGCCTGTTACAAAATTTAAACATTTTGTTTTCAGAATTAAAACTATCATGTAAATTTGTGTATTTAAAAATGGCAGGACTATATCACCACACAATCCTATGTAACTGCTGGTAATAACTTGAAGCTAAACTGCACTTAAAATGTCGATTTTATGCCAGATGTCTTTGTGATTGTGTGTTTGCAGCTGTGGGAAAGTGTCAAACAGGAAAGAAGAAACAAAGAAAAAAAGAAAAAGGAAAGCAAGTAAATTCAGTTGTAGGGGGACCTGTTGGTGTCAGTTAATGTTCTGTGGTGGTTGGCTCTCCGTTTGACTAGCTACAGCCCTGCCTGGCCTGTGACTCATGAGGGCTTTGCACTGAAAGTCAGAGTAATTAGCTGGGTGACCTTGTCTCTGCTACAAGGTTGCTAGAAGGCCTTTAACAAAGTCATATTGACTTCTCTAGGCATAAGGATTTGGCTGGGATTTTTTTGAAGATGGGGATAATGATTTTTATTTCCCTTGGAAAGCACTTAACGCTGTAGTGTGGATCCAATATAGTTGAAAAGCAGAAATAAGATACTCTGGTACTTCTTCAGCAAACCTGGGAATTATTCAGATTTCATGCAGAATGAACATGTTTTTTCTAGTAATACTTGTCTTTGTTCTTACGTTCAAATTTCTCTATCCGTACCACAAGTCTTATTGGAGGGAGCATGTTTCACATCTGCCTGGTTTTCTGAGAATCCATATTAAATTCATGGTTCCTCTGTGTGAGGTTTCTGTGCATACTGTAGTACGTTCAGTGGAAATCCTCAACTCTGCTACTTGTCATCAATCACATGAAATACCCTACACACAGGGACTGAAGGCAGAACCCACGTAACTACTTTGGTGAAACATAAATTAGAAGCACTGTTCTGCTAGAGTACCTTCATGATTTGCCTCACTAAAGGATTTAGTTATTTCTGTCTTATAAGGCAAATAGAGGAATATTTGAGACAATGTTCAGAGCTTTCTCTTGGGTTACCAAAGCCTTTGCTATATATTGAAATTCATATAAATCCAAATGCAGCAGTGGTGATGGATTTGGAGAAGTTGGCAGTGTTTGGTTGTGAAATAAAAAGTTTATAAGACTGTTGATGTCAAGACTACTGGGCAATTTTTCTGCTGACTTCTTTCCATTCCATTTGAGATGTTTATCACCAAGTCGCAGCAGGGTAGGGGTTGGAAGGGACCTCAGGAGGCCATCTAGTCCAACCCGCTGACAGAGCAGGATCACCTACAGCGGGCTGCATAGGACAGCGTCCAGCTGGGTTTTGAATGTCCCCTGAGAAGGAGAGTCTACAACTTCTCTGGGCAGCCTGTTCCAGTGCTTTGCCACTCTCACAGAAAAGAAGTTCCTCCTCATGTTTAGGTGGAGCTTCCTATATTCAAGTTTGTGCCCATTGCCTCTTGTCCTGTCACTGGGCACCTCTGAAAATAGACTGACCCCATCCTCCTGACACCCACACCTCTAAAAGCATTGATAAGATCCCACCTCAGTCTTCACCAGGCTAAAAATTTCCATATATATTTTTTTATATATATATTCCCATATTTATTTATATATTAAAAAAATCCAGGAGTAGCAAAAAAAAAAATTAAAAAATGCAGCACCCCATGCAAATCATTCAAATATGTGACTGAGCTGCAAAAAACTTTTTGAACAAAAGTTTATTCTTTCTTCCACTGTTACAGTTATTATTTATCTGGCTACACTGCTCTCTGCCATTGCATAGAGTCCTAGTAAAATTTGTAAATTTTAGTCTATGTTTTATTCAAACATAAAACTTCACAGCAGGTGTTCTTTTTTAAACCTTTTCTAATGAAACTGTGTAGTATTGTTTGCTTTACCTGTCATTCATCGGTAGGCTAAGGCTGCAATTCTTACATAAATCCAAGGTTTCACTTAAACATTGATTTTCGCTATTCTGTAGTCAATTTCTGCTCTGGAGAAAGTGGAGATAGTCATAAATGTGTCTGGGTGTGTAAGCACAATTCAGTAATTATCATAACTTATGGCTAAGTGCTGGAAAGGTTGGGAAAAGAAAAAGGAAAGCCTGAAATTGTGGAGTTTTGTGTGTAGCTTCCGTGCCAAAATTGGCTGGAACTAAGACACAGGAAAACTAATTGTTATTGAGGTGAGCAATAGATGAATGTACTTGCTCATACCCAGATTATTAGTTGTAATTAAGAAACAGTTTTCTGAAAGATTCACAGTGATATTTGATCACACAAAAATAAAGAAGCTTTGTGCTAAAGTCAATGACAGTGTGGCCAGTAGAAGTTCCTGAGCAGAATCTATCATTAAAACCACTATACCATATGTGTTATAAATATATATATATAAAAAACACCCCAAAACCCGAAACAAACCATAACCTACAGGTTTTTTTAGTCTAAAATATCATCTGCTTTATTCTAGATGTGGACATAAAGTAGACATTTAAATGGAAGGAGAAATTCCATACAATAATGTATGGACTACAAGTTTCTGAGCTTTATGAAAATAATCTTATGTGATAGTTTCACAGACAGATTCAGTATTTTAATATTGTGTGCGTTGCTGATGTGAAACGGGACTTTATTCAGAAGTATCATATTGTGTTGCTCCATGTCTTACAATAACGGTAGAATAGAATAAAATGGCTTCATATTTAGTACAGTAATGTAGAACATACAAAGATGAGTTTGAAGTAATTTTTAATAACCATGAAGGTTATTTTCCTGGGAGATTAGAAGTACTCAGAGATAATATAAAAGAAAACAGTATTTGGTTCCCACAAAAGCACAAGAGCTTCACTTTCAGTGTTACTGAATATGGTAAATTAAAGGTGAAATAGTTTGGGAGTCACTAATCATGTTTGCTGTGTTTGAAAATCACACTTTGGAGTTCTTCTACAAACATGTCAAAAAGGATTATGTTTTAAAGGTGAAATGCTCAATTTTATAACCATATTTCAGCATTTTTTGCATCAGAAATTGCACATGAAACAATTACCTGTTTCTGGGCACTTACATATTCTCCATGGTTACCATAAGTTTGCTTATGTGCACGAACTCTGATTTTTGCATGCAGATAAAGCAGGAACTTACATAAATTGCACATACAAATCCATAATTGAATGTGCAATCTCAGTAACTGTAATTAAAAGTGTCAGCATATTTTTAAAAATCAGATAAAGTAGTTCTTAAAGTGGATTAGATTGTCTTCTCATGTTTAGGGTTTGTTGCTAATTATACTAGTATAAAAGAGGCAGTTACACAGAGAAGAAAACAATTGCATAGCTTTAGGTGATCTATTATAAAAGCAATTGGTCTTGTGGAAGTTTTGAACCCAAAAAATGAATATTGAGATCTTAAATCATTAAAAACTACAGTCTTATAATAAGGCCATAACAAGAAATGGCATCCTTGTAAATAGTGACTGCGCTATTCTTCAGATTTTTATTGTTAATAACTGCCTGTGAGAATATTACACTCCTTCAAGGTATGCTTTCTCTAGAAAGCTGCTCTACAGTTTTGTAATAAAGTAATAAGTCATGTCAGGGAGAGCTTTAGTAGGTTTCAGTGTACACCTTGAGTGTGTTCTGAGGCATGAAGCCAAGTCCCATTAATTATTTGAAAAGTGTGCCGGTAACTTACTATTCTCACACAGAAAATCAGCCTGACATAATGCCAGCCAACAAATGTCATTGCAACAGCTAGCAGGCTGGAAGTTTTGGTTCTTGTCAAAAGCTTCAGAAAAATTGCTTCCCAAAAAAGCACCCACAAAACAAATAATTGCTATCATAGGAATTAATTAACCCAGGCTAGCAGATTCATTTCTTGTGGACAGAGAAACGTGCACTTTCAGATTCAAATAGTCTGTTCCTGCACACAGAATAGGGAAATCCATGATTTCTACTATCTGATGTACATTCTGAGTTAAAAACAGAAAGGTTTCTCATGATAGGAGGAGGAAGACAGAAGAAGAAAAAAGGGGAAAAGGACAAGACAGAAATACCATGTTTTGTATCAATAGAAGGGACAAGGAGGAAAAATCATATCAATATGGTAGCATTTCATAGAGGATATCATACAATGGAGGCTTTAGCTTAAATGGGTTTGACCCCTCCACTAGCACCAGCAGTGCAGGACAACCGTCTGCTGTGGATTTGCATTCTGTGTAATCATGAAAGACTTCTTAGTGATCGTGAAAGATACACAGATGAGTACCTCCTTCTAGAAATGCTGTTTGTACTTTCATGGTCTATAAAGAGATAATAATGTGCAAAAGCAATTAGCCACAAGTGGATCTGGTATCTCCAGATACCATTTTTTCCTCCTACAGAAAGAAATAGTTGGTAGAGTCTAACGTCTGTCCAGAGTAACCTCTGATCAGCTAAGAGTCCTCAACTGTACGAACGAATGTAAATGATTCTGTGGAAGCAAAAACAGAATTCTGTCAAGGCTTTCCTGGCCTTCCAAGTTGGACACTATCCTCTTAAAATGATACAGAGAAAATCCAGCAAGCATAGGTTCCTTCTGCGGTTATAATAAATAATATTTTCCACTGCTGTTTTTCAGACTCCTCTTTTGTAGTGTTCACTGCAGTGGTAAGAGACTTATCACACTCCTGCCTTATCCCTTTCCCCCAAAAAGCCGTTCCAGCTACCACTGTAGCTTAACCACAATTTTGGCTTTCCTTTATGAGAAGCAATTTGATATGCTGAGCAGCTTCCAGCAATGTTAAATAAGCTATTCCCTTTGAGCATTATAATATGGTGTCCTTGGTCTAAGGGATTTTCTTTACTTCCATGTTGCTTTAGTTTGAGGACTACAGCAGCAAGTTTCCTTCTTTTATTTCTGAAGTGGTAAAGAAACCTACAGAATAATCCATCTTCTTCAAAACTGTGAGGAGAAATGTGCCACTGCAAACCAATTGCATAGTTGTAGACATGTTCCCCTTGCTTTACAGTGCACAAATTCTTCTATTTGGCCTTGGTTTCTGCATGTACACTGAACTAAGCATGTTAAATAGAAATTATTACAGTTTCCCTGGAGATTCAAGCATTCACTCCTCTACACTAACATGTGTCAGTGAGCTTTCCTGACTATTCTGACTACAGAACTACACTCCTCCTTTTGTTGTGCGTTCCCAAATAAGCCAGGGCAGCTGAGTAGAGGAATACTTCTGACCCTGTATGGAGCCAGGAGTTGGGCTTAATGATACTTATGGGATCCTTCCAACTTGAGAGATTCTGTGATCCTATGATTCTTCTACAATGGAGATACCCTGCAGCGCAGTTGCTGAGGTGTTGACTACTACAATTATTTAGTTTTTCAAGATTTGCATGGGTGCATAATGCTCCTGGCACTGCTGTTGTTCCAGGTCACTCAGATATCTGCTTTTTACTGGACAGGACTGAAGGAATGAAGGGAGCATTGTCTTTAAAATGATGCTTTGCAATAATGGAACGAAGTTAAAAAGTAATAAAATGCTTTATTAAAACTATATGAGGTTTTATAGCTGCTGTGGACTGATTCAGAGGCTCAATAAGTAAACTCACATTATCACCCATGATCACAATTGTTAGGGGTTGGAAGGGACCCAAAAGATCATCTAGTCTAACCCTTCTGCCAAAGCAGGATCACCTAAACTAGGTCACACAAGTACATGTCTGTTTACTCCATGTCCAAGAACTCCACCATTTACTTCAGCTCTGCATTGCCCTGAAATATTCTCAGGGTTGCATTTCTCCTGCTTTTCCAGTTAAACTGGAGATGCTAGAGATGGCTGCTTAGAGATGCAATGATCTTTTCCTTCCATTCTTTTTCTTCAGACCTTCCTGTTCCCAGGAGTATGTACTAGTATAGTGCAGGAAATTAATTCCCTTATTTTTCACTGCCATCACTTTCCTTGATTACCATTTCTATTGTGTGCCTTAATTAGCCTGACTGATTTCTGTTGTTTACTGTTCTTCCTGAAACACAGTGGTGTTCCTTTAAAAATTACGCAGTGTAGAAAATAGGATTTAACCATCTCCTTTGAGATTTATGAAGTCTGTCTGTGGATTTTCTATGGTATCTGTCTGTAAATATCAACAGAAATAAAGACTAATTGGGGTACAGAGCAATGCATGTGAGTATGTGTAGTTCCCACCTCAAACAATTCCTTAGATTTCAGGGAAGCCCACAACAGTCAGCACCACAAAGCAGTGAAAAATAGTCGCTTGCCTCTTTAAGGAGGTTCATCCTGTTGTTTTGGTCTTTCTTCTTCCATGACTCCATTCTGCCAGCCATTGCTGTCACTGGTCATTTCTGTAAGACATTTTCACTTTTTGTTCTTTCCAATTCCACAAATAGAACCATACTGTATTTTTATTCTGTGGCTAATAACAGCCTATCTGTTATTGGTGCTTCGCACATCTTTGAGACAGACTTCCAAGGGAACACCTTCCAGTATTAGTGTCCCTGCCAAAACTACTGACCGAGATCAGCAACAGCTTTGGAAACTAGGGGCCTGATTCTGCCCTTACCACCTTTACCATTAGTGAGAGTTCTTCATGGCCATAAATAGTACATTTGCAGTACACTTTGGTACATAGGTTTTCACTGCATGGAGGAGTCAGAGATCATTGCCACTACAGATAGAGAACCAGTTTTGGTGGTCCTGCTTGAAAATTTTGACCCAAATTTTGCAGAAGTCATGGGAGATTTTTTTAATGCTGGTTCTTTGTGATAAAGCCAGCAGTGCAGCGCTGCAGTAAGGCAATAGTGCAGTCTCTGTGCAGTTAAAAACTGGGGTCTTCCCATTCTAACAGATTCTGGTTTTAATCCGGGCAGTGCTTTTATTGGCTCCGGTGCCAGAGACATTATTGTTTCTCTCAAATCACTGACACATCTTCACCAGTCAGGGGATCATCACTGATTTCTTCAAGACATATCTAATTGGCATGAAAGCTGCTTTTGTTTGGATTTTAACCTGAGTTTCTTTTTCACATGTGGAGCTTCTACAAGCACACATGAAAGGATCTAAGAGAATGAAACTGTACAGTTGTCTCTGGGTCCCCCCTAAGGAAGGTGTACCTGAGCTAAAGGCACTCACGAAATAACTCACAATATAGCAACTTCCTCTAAAAAAACTGTATTGACTCATCAGTACCATTCATTAAATGTGATTAACAGGCATTTTTAAAAGGTTGCAGACCCTCTGTAAAGCAGCGTGGTCTGTGTTATAAATGGCTTTTATTTGTATTGATATGGTCTTGATCTGTGGTTTCAATGCTTGATATTTCCAATTAAACGAGCCTCTTTTCAGCTGCTTATAATTTTGCTAGTGTATTCATTCATACTGAAACATACTTATCTGCCATCTACATGTTGCTGTAGTAAATTTAATTTACTATATTAGTTTTGGAAAAAAATAATTCAGCTAGTTCTAAGAATTAAGTGGAAAACAAAGCTTTATCACTATTGAAAACATTTTCTATCTGTATTTGGAGTAGTACCTATGCATTTCGAATAATAGTCTAAAATTCTAATCTATGTGAAAGTGTTTGCTGCTCTTCTTTATTGTGTTGAACATACACAAATGAATCCTTAGTTAATGGGGGTTTTTAAGATGACAGTTACAATATAGAATCTACTCCTAAAGGAAAAAAATCTGTAAATACAGTGACAGGTGCAACGGGTGGGCAACCTGTGAATGTATCATTCTGCTTACAGTTACCAAAGAAAAGAGCACCAGTTGCACATACTATTTCTATACTGCCACTTGTCTTCATACTGCTGTAAAAGTTAAAGGGAAGCAAGAATAGGGACAGCGTTCCTCCCAGATCTTTGAAAATCCTTCCTTTACCAGGCAATGTAGTCTCCAGCAGCAATACAAAAAGCAGCTTAAGTCACTGAGTAATTATTGCTCTGAATGTGAAAAGCAAAGTTTAATAAGATAGCTTTTGCACTGTGAAAACAAACTATCAGAGTCACCTCAGTGGCAAACGAGGTGTTTCTCTTTGTTATCAGAAGTCTTTAGTTGCCAACTTAAAAGTCTTTGAGAAATAGCTGACAAAGCACCTTAAGAAGTGCAGACTCTATTCACCTGTGCTGTGTAGTACAGATCCCAGCTCTTTGATGAGCTATTGAATTGTATCTAGTATGAAAGGCAGAGATAAAATGAATATCGCTGACTGTTCTCCTTGTCTGTGTGAGTTTTTGGATAAACCACAGATTCTTTAAAAACGTGGTATGTGACCTTAATCACTGCTTAAATTTTTGTACTGCAACTGATGTTTTGTACAGGGAAAAAAACTGCATCGATGTGAACTGAAAACACTGCTTGATATATACCAATTATCACTTTTGTCATTTCTTCTGATCATTTTAAAAAACAAGCTCAATGGAATATTGAAATACGGCAATAACAGAAAGTAAGTCACTGGGGGAGGGGGAGGAGAATCATCACAAAGAGAAAGAATAATCAATTTCATTTATCTGTCTTCATTATGTAGTTACATTCAAGGAAGCAGCCTCATTTTCTTTCCTCTCCAAAATCAAGGGTGTGAGTAATGCTCTTACCTGTTGTCCAGCCCAAAGAACAGAAATATTAGACCTCAGAAGGTACTGGCAGGACAAGGGATTGACTGGAGCATGCAAACACAGATGCATTTAAGGACCTGCTGAAGTACACAGAAATAAAATCCATCAGATTTGCCACCAACCAAAAAGGAAAATCAGTCTATTGTCCCCCAAACATTGTGTCATTCTGTCACCGAGTTTCTTAGGGGTGTGTGTTGTCCCCTCCTTGTCTTAGAAACTGAACCAAGCCAGACCCTTGCTTTCTTAACACATTGTTTCCTTTATTCCTGTGGTTTCAACCAAATAGCATGTTCCATAATTTATAATCTGTCATGGTAAATTTTCCTCCAACAGGTCCTTCATGCTAGCAACTCCTCCTGTGTAGTCTCACTATCAATTTGAACATGACTCAAAGTGAATCCCCTCTCTTTTGTCACAGTCCATTCATGAATTAATAATACAAGGATCGTGTGAAGAAAGACATGAGATCACTTAATCAGATAGTACTCACATTCAGAGGTTTTCATCATTGCTCCATTGTCCTAATTCTGCAATATCCTAATCTTGATTTTGTGAATACATTCAGCCTTTTGTAATATACAATGCGCACTTCTTGTTACGTTCTTTACTCCTGTCCATTTTTATATACTTCTTTGTTCTTTTCTATATACTTCTGATAAAATATATATTGGTTAAAAAATGTTATAGACCCTTGTTTATGCACAGTGGCAGAAAAGAACAGGCCTTATCAGATTGCCATTTTCAGTGATCAGGTATCAGAAGGGTAATAGGACTTCAAAATTGGAATAATTATAAATTGACAGAACCTAACAAATATGACAGCTGTCAGTCTCATCGTGCATTAGTGGGTTTTGGTAAGCAATTTAAAAAATGTATGAGGTGGAAAAGAATAGCAGATTACGTGTTTCAGAGAGATTAAAACACCTCTTCTACAGCAACTGATGATTGCCATTCATTGTAAATGACAACAGAGTCTCCTCTGTTTTAATTTGATTGATGAGTTCTCAGCAAGCTACAAAAATCTCATTTCCATGAGAAGTGTCATCCCACACATAGACCAACAACTGTCAAACATACCTAAAAGTTACTCCTAAGTTTACTTTGGACGCCCCTTACTTCAACTAACTTGATAGTGGTCAATTCAAATTCAATTCAAATGTTGTAAAACTGTGTGCTGGTATTGGCTGGAATGGAGTTAATTTTCTTCACAGTGGCTAGTATGGGGCTGTGTTTTGGATTTATGCTGACAAGAGTGTTGATAACATAGGGGTGGTGGTGTTACTGCTGAGCAGTGGTTGCAGAGTCAAGGAGGAGCTGGGCTTCAGTACCAGCCACTTCCAAAGTGCCTCAAACCCCGCAGTATCTCTTCTTCAGTTGGAATGTAGTGGGCATCAGATCCTCTATATCTCCAACTCCAAAACTTCAGGGGATGACCTTGAGTGTCCTCTGGTACTTTCTGCCAGAGACTCCAGTTAGGGCCATCGTCCCTGGCTGCGGTGTAGAGCACATTTCTTGTATCTGGTCCTGCCTGGACTGGCCTTAAGGACTACTGCATGGAGTATTTCCTGTTTGATTTGTTTGAAGGCTTGTTGTTGCTCGGGGCTCCATTTGAAATCATTCTTCTTCCAGGTTGTGTGATAGAAGGGCTTAATTTGTGAATATGAATCCTTCCTTCTTTGGCTGGTTGGTAGTCATAGCTTTTTTTGCATAGCATTAATTTATTTTTGTATGCATCCATGTGCAAAACTAAATGTCATATAGTAAACATTAAATAATGAAAAATCATACTAGTTACAAAATTTTTATAGTTTAAAAACCTTATAGTCAAATCCTGATAGAGCTTCATTAAAACACATTTATAGATCTGTTATCTTTTATGAAGCGAATTAAATTATCACTGTTTCTGGGCATGATCTCTGGTATTTCATTAGAGAAAACTTCAGTGTCTTTGAATTCTTCATTCAGATACCCTGCTAATTACTTAACTATTAAGACAATATATTATCTTCCCCCAGGCTTTACAAAAGTCAAATCTCATACAGTTCATATAATTAGTAACTTACAAAGTCACTTCTGTTAGATAACGTAAGGGAAAATAACATGCCTCCCAGTGATTTAGAAGTTAGAAAAAAATGCCATGTGGTAACAAACATTAAAAAAAGCTTTTAGTTTTTTGAACAGTCATCATTAGAAGCTTTTTGCAGACAGCAGTTTTTCGTAGTTTAAAGTTTAGCACAAATAATTTGTGAAAATGGGAGGTGCAATTACTCTTAGCTCACTGAAGAAAATGTTATGAAAAACACTTTGATAATCCTGATTCATTGACCCATACAGAATGAAACTTTCTGCATACACAAACATCTGGGAATAAGTTTTAACTTACTTGTTATTTACATAGGGAATGATTTTGCATGGGAAAGATTTTTTTTTCCTTCTCCAAATATGAAATCTCAACCTATTTATAATTAAAAATTTCAGATTTTTTGATTTGCCCATCAAGCAGTTTGTGTATTAAGTGATTTGACATGGCTGAAACCACCACAGGAGAATAAACAATAGAAATAACAGGGAGCTAGGCAAAATCTGAGCAACTTGGTTAAAATTAAGTGTGCAAGTAAGCCTACTGATGATTCCCTTTGTAGAGTCATATCTTAATCCTTATTTTAGATAGCTGTCCTGGTTTCAGTCAGGATAGAGTTAACTTCATTTGTAGCAGCTGATGGAATGCTGTGTTTGGGAGTTAAAATGAAAGCAGTGCTGATAACACCCTGATGTTCTTAGTTGCAGTCAGACAGTCAAGGACTTTCTCAGCTTCTTCGTATTTCTCTATTCATGAGAAAGGAGAGGCGAAGCCAGGACAGGTGACCCAGATGGGCCAAAGAGTGTATTCCATGCCAATTACGTCCTGCCCAGGATAACGGGGGGCTGAGGGGAGGAAGAAGAGGGGCGGTGGCGGGACGCGTGCTGCTTGGGGGGACGGTTGGGTTCTGGGACAGCTCTGGGTGGTACGGCCTGAGTTGTGTGGTTCGGGGAGAAACTGCATTGGGTATCAATAGTTTCATATTCTTTTGCTCTAAAGTCCTGTTAGCATTGTTATATTTTATCTTTCTGTTCTCTTAGTAAACTATCCTTATCCCAACCCACGGGCCTCTTAGTTTCTTGGTTTTGGAGTTATTTGCCCCTTCCTTTTCCCTTCCCTTGTTTCCCCCTTTTTCCCTCTTCCCCTGCTCTTTTACTTTAAGAAGCAGGCAGCTGCGTGGATCTCAGCCCACAGCTGGGGTGAAACCATGACAATAGCATGTGACTTTAGGATTCTAAAGTTGAGCACAACATTTAGTGCTTATGTGTGGTTTAGTATCATAGCCTCCAGTCACACACAGTGCATGCAGTAACGCAATCTGCAGTCCTATAGCAGAATATTTTAAAAGCCCAGTTTTGCAAAATTATTTGCATAAATCAGAAATGTCAGCAATTTCCCTGTAAATTTTAATTGAAATTGTGTTGAGCTACGGCTGGCTTACAGTGGTCTTAAGCTCCCTGAAGACACTTAAGGCCAAAGGAACAGAGATCTTCTTTTCTTCAAAGAGAGACTTATCTCAGAAATCAGAGCAGTTGAAGCATTTCTTAAATGAGCTTTTTAAAACATGGGTAGTAACTCTGGTGCTAGAACTTTTTCTGTGGAAAATGGTAAAATTAGCAATTGGTTTTGTTAATTGTGCAACTTTAGCAGAATATAAGCATAGTTATGTGCAGCAGCTGAACTGCTGTATTTCAGACTCATGCTGCAAATTCATTGACTTTGACAGAGTAACAGTTAACTTTATTTCATTTTCAATGCTGGGAATCAACACTGAGTTATCCAGAGAGGTGATTTATCCAAATTTTTTCCATTTGAGGGTTATTTTTTCTAGTTTATGAAAGGTTGTTTTTTATTTGAAAGCATCCAGTAATTGTGGCTGGGTAATTCTGCATTTGGGTGAGGAGTGGGTTATCAATAGCTTTGTAGTCAACCATCAGCTTCCCTGATATCTTCCTTGGACTCAGAATTTGTGGCACATACCTGACTTAGTGGGTAAAAAATTGCTTAGGGACGTGGCTTAGTGGTTGAACTTGATGACTTTACATTAATGGCTGGCCTTGATGATCTTAAAGCTCTTTTCAAACCAGAATGATTCTATGATTTTATGATTCTAAAAGGATCCATTTATTCATCCTTTTCCCCCCATTTTTTCCATGAGTGTATATGTGCATTGTTTTAAGACACCGTATGAAAACCTGTTGTGGTTTTGTATGGTTGGGTTCTGGTGGAAAAAGGGGCTGCAGGGGCAGCTTCTGCAAGAAGCAGCTAGAAGCTCTCTGCCGGCCCCAGAGAGCAAGCATTGGTCAATTCAAGGCCAGAGTTGTTGCTGACCAAGGCTGAGCCAATCGGCGACAGTCACAGAACCTCTGAGAATCACATTTAGGAGAAGGGAGTGAGAAGATCTATGAAACTCAGCAGACACCAAGGTCAGTGAAAGAGGCAGGGTAGGAGGTGCCCCACGCCACCAGAGAGATTCCCCTGCAGCCCGTGAATAGGACTATGGTGAAGCAGATTGTCCCCCTGCAGCCCATGGAAGATGATGGGGAGCAGAGATTCGATCTACAGCCAGTGGAGAGCCCCCATGCTGGAGCAGGTGAAGACATATGGAAGACTCTATGACTCATGTTGAAGCAAGCTCCTGGCAGTACCTGCAGCCCATGGAGAGAGAGAGAAGAGAGAGAGGGCCACACCGGAGCAGGTTTGCTGGGAGCACTTGTGACTCTGTGGAGGACCAGGCTGGAGCAGTCTGGGCCTGAGAGACAGAAACATTCTATGATTTATGACTGCACCCCACAGAAGTGACCCACACTGGGGCAGCTGGTGAAGAGCTGAAGCCTTGTGGAAAAGGATTTATGTTGGAGAAGTTCATGGGGGACTGTCTCCTGTGGGTGGGACCCCATGGTGCAGGAGGGGAAGGGTATGAGGAATGTCCCCCTTCCCTGCCCCATTAAGAAGGAAAACAGTTTGTGAGGAACTGATGGAAACCCATATTCCACATCTCCCTTTGTGACACCTGTGGGAAGCAGGGAGCAAAATCATGACTAAGGTGAAGTCTGTTCAGAAGGGAGGGGTGAGGGGAGGTGCTTTAAGATCTGGTCACACTTCTCATTACCCGACTCTGGTGTCACTGGGTGTGCAGTGCAGTGTCATCAATTAGGGAGTTTCTTTCCTTCATTCCATGTTGAGTCTGTTGTGCCCATAATGCTCATTGCAGAGTGATGTCTCCCTGTCCTTGACTCCTGAGCCTCTCAATATATATTTTCTCCCCTGTTCAGCTGAAACGGGGAGTGATAGAGCGGCTTTGGTGGGTGTCTGTCCTCCAGCCAGGGTCAAACCACCACCAAGCCATAATTTCTTTAAGTATATTACAAAATACCATTTAAATATAGAACATTTACTTTTTAAAATCAGAAATTAATCTTCTCCTTGATTTTTGTTTTACAATAGTGAATAGTTTGAAATTTAAACAAAATACTTCTTTTGCAAGAAAATGTTTATTTTGATCAAGGTCGTTTGTCATTTGGGCTCAAAAGGGAAGAAGGAGTGATTTCAGAACTGAAAGACATGGATTTGAGAAGTAATAAGAATTTTAAAGAGCACTCATTTTGCTTTGACTGAAGCTGTAACATGGAATCACCAACTCTTTAATCACAGACTTCTCTGTGTTGCACCCTGTATATGAAAGGTAGCTATTCAAAACAAGAACTTAATATCCTTGAGTAAGTCAGAGAAGGATTTTGGCCTAAAAAAAGAAGGAAGGAAGGCAGCAAGTAACACCCGCCCTTGATTTTGCCTTACATCCTCTTCCTTCCAGCAAAGCTAAGGGGACTTCGTGCCTACGGCCTATATCTACAATGCCACCTTCTTCCATGCGCCGAACCTGCTGTCTTTCCAATCAGTAGAAAATTACCACTCGCTGTAATCACAATCGTATCAGACCGGTAGCCTTCTTTCAAGGGGAAAATCCCTGCTGTTCCCACCCCTCTTATCTCTAGCACCAGAAAAACTTTTTTTCATTTTTTTCTCATCAGTGACAGCAGGGCAGGATTCCTCCCTAATGTCTATTCAGCAAAGTCAGAAGAACACACTGGGAGGAGAACTGCTGAAATTGTTGGGTCAAAATTAAGCTCTTAAAATTACATTTGGAAAATTGGCTCTTGGATTCTGATAGGCAATCAAGTGTTATCTTTTTCAGTCCCGTCTTCTCACTCCTTTTCCCTCAGCTACTAGTGAAACTGCATTTATATCAAGCAAGTCCTTTGGAATCAGAAGCAAACTGATCTGTATGCATGTTACCTGTGAATTAATACTTTTTAATAACTAACAATATGAGCTGACAGTGGATTTATCAAATGTATACTTCTGGGTAATTTTTAAAGACCGTCTCATTTTAATATTGTTTTTTAGCTGTTTCCCCTAGCAATGTAAAGAAAGTAGACTTGACTATATCAAAATGATGAAAAGATATTTATAACAATGGTTTTCATTGTACTGCTGGAAGAGTCACAAGGAATATGAGTCCACACAGTCTATACATGTTTGATTTGCTCTTTGATTTGTTTCAGTTGTGATTTCAGATTGGTAAGATAGAAGACAGTAACTGCAGTACATGCTGGCATGTGCAAATATGGTAACGGGCAGGAGAAAGAAAGAAACCTCTGTTTAAACACGTGATGAAGTCTGAGGATGGTTTTAAAATCACAGAATCATAGAATGGTCTGGGTTGGAAAGGACCCCAAGAATGACAGAGTACCAAACACCCTGCCATAGCCAGGGCCACCTCCAGGAATGATCTAGACAAGGTTGCTTAGGGCCCCATCCCACCTAGCCTTGAACACCTCCAGGGATGGGGCATGCACCACCTCTCTGGGCAGCCTGTTCCAGCACCTCACCACTCTCTCTAATAATATTTTCAATTGCAAACCTAGCAGATTTATGATAAGATTTATTTTAACAAGATGTTTCTGCTCTAAAGGCACATAACCTTGTGCTGTGGTTAAGAACAGCAAGGATACCTGCTCCAAGTAACTGGGGACACGGAGCTCTGACCATTCCAACATCTCCAGTCCCTAAGGTAGCTGTTTTCCAAGGTTGCTTCCTGACACAATTAAGAGTAGCCTCAGGCTTGCAGGAATTTGTGCTAGAGGGTATTGATACCTCCTTGCTACATCTCTGAGGGTGGTTAGAGCAGGACCTCCCATCCTCTCAGCTGATGTGGGCTCTCTGTTAGAGGCTACTCAGGACCCTAGACAACTCAGACCCATCTATAAATACACAGGGATGTCTCACCAGTGCATTTTGAGGCTAAATATATTAAGCATTTCAAGTCTCTGTAACTGAAATAGGGAAGACATATAAATAGCTTTGGCAGATGAAAAGTTATCTCAGTCTTTCTTATTAACAGATGGAACCTACATAAAACATAGATAATGTGCTTTCTTTTAGTAGTGTTATTGAAGCTGTCTAGATAACAATTTCAAGCAGCAGTAAGAACTGTCTGTAAATTTGGGAACTGTCTCTTCTGATGATTTATCATTATATAACAAGAACAGAGTTGTTTTGTGGTTTTTTGGTTGGGTTTTGGGGGGTTTTTTGGGTTTTTTTTAAAAGTCTGAATACCAAAATAAAAACTGTGAAGAGTTGTATCACCAAAACAGCATGTGTTTCCAGCTTGGAAAAGAAAGAAGGTGCACTATAACTGCACCTTCAATTTTTGGGCATACAATTTTTATGTATGCTTAGAACTTGATACTCTTAATGAAAGTTATTTTCTTGTTTTGCAGCTTGCAGACCTGGATTCTATAAAGCATTCGCTGGAAATGTAAAGTGCTCCAAATGTCCTCCACACAGCTTGACTTACGTAGAGGCAACTTCTGTCTGTCAATGTGAGAAAGGCTACTTCAGAGCTGAGAAGGACCCACCAACTATGGCATGTACCCGTAAGTCTGATGAGTACCGCTGTCTACAGTTCTCTTCTCCTGTACCTTGTTTATTTTTGCATTAAAAAAAATTCACATGAGCTTGTACATTTCCTGAAGAATTCCATTCAAGATAACCAAAAGACATTTTAAAAATTCTAAGTCAGACAGCATACTTCTATTTAGTCTAGATCCCTCAAAATACTCATGTTTCTTACTTTGGTGACTTTTGATGCCATAAAAAGCTGAAATCCAAACTCAGTAGCCTTGGTGACTGTGAAGCAGATATTCCTTATTGCAGCACTGGGCGCACAGGGGATCGATCGCTCCTCCGAATGTGCGTGCAGAACGAGTTAATTGCACAGCTTATATGCAGGTTATACACACATATTCATGACCTTTCAAAGATATTATTAACGTATTCATTACTTTTCCGAGAATTCATTCTCATAGGTTTCCACCCTTTCCCATATGTGTACTACAATCTTTAGGTGGTCTTCAAGGACCCTGGTGATAGTTTACTTCATCCACTCATCCTCTTTACTGTGTTTTGCTGTGAACTGAGCCATTATCTTCCTCTTCTTGTTTACCAGAGCCGCATGACCAGTCTTGGGGCCCCTGGTAGCCTTGAGTTTTCTTGTTCTCAGACACAGTCCCAATAGAAAGCTTACGCTGCGCTGGTGTGCACATTCCACAACAGCATTGCTGCAAAATGTGTTACTGGTGTCTACAAAAGTCTAGTCAGTAAGTTATTAAATTCATTGCTGCAGCATATGTTACTGACACCCACAAAACTCCAGACAGTAAGTCCCCATTAGATTTCGCCCTCTTTTCACTTTTTAACTTGTAGTTCAGAGTCATAGTAAAAAGTATGCAATCATTGTTTTAAATCATAGTTTTAGATTGGATATTAGAAAAAAATTCTTCACTACAAGGGTGGTGAGGCCCTGGAACAGGTTGCCCAGGGAATTGGTGGCTGGGTCCTCCCTGGAAGTGTTCAGGGCCAGGTTGGATGGGGCCTTGAGCAGCCTGCTCTAGTGAGAGGTGTCCCTGCCCACGGAGGGTGTTGGAATTCTATAATTTTATGATTTTCATATAGAAAACAATGTTGACTTTGACCAGTAGGTATTTTAGATACATTAAAATACATATGTACAAAAAATTTCAAAAAATAGAAGAGTCATACAAAGAAAAAAATTGTTAGGACATACTCTGGTGTCTCCCCAGGTAGAAATGAAAATTATAGGACAAATATCATCCCAACACAATTGAATAAAAACTAAACTCTCTAAAAACCCCAAGAAAATACTAAAAAAGAAAACCTGTGTATCCTATCAGAAGGTTATAAAATTAAAGTTTCTTGTATATCATCATCCTTCGGCAGAGAGTTATTCCCACTTATAAAACTGTGATAATGAACACTGTAGATTTTTTGACAATTGTTAAAATACAACATTCAGTGATGTTTGACTAATGTAAGTTTGTCATTAAGACAAAACTGATGCCCAGCAATCTAGGGTCAGAAATTCTGACTGAGAAGAGATTTTTATTAATTTGATCTATATGTTCCTGTCTAGCAGCATAAAGTATGCATTTTCTTTTCAATTAATAAAATTTTTCTCATAGATTGTCTTTGTGGTTTATTACTGGGTTTTATTTATTGATCATAAAGCAACTATGTTTAATCTCAAAAATGGGAACAAACAGCAGCATTTTAAAATCTGTGGGTGAAATATTATATTTACGCATTAAATTCTATTATTTATTAAAGATTATTAAAATACATTTGCAAAATTTTCTAAAATAGCTGCTTTTCTGTGTAGCATTTTGTTAGCTCTTTTGGTGGAGGATTTGATTCTAGAACATTCTGTGCCACGGTCCTCTTGTAAGAGAATTCTAAAAGAATTAACATGTTAAATTACTGAAGTGTATTAACAGACTGAGTATGCAAAAAGCTTAGGAGATAAAACCAAAGTACTTTTGCAGTGAACATCAGCATATAGTTACAAGTTTGGTATGTTTACACTGTGCAAAGCAGTACCATGTAACAAGAAGTGAGCCGACAGAACTGAAGACCTGCTAGCAGAATTGAGCTGCCTCCTTACTCTACTAATGTCAGCCTCGCCAAATGGCACTGGACTGGGAAAACTGGAAATATACCAGCTAATTAAGAGCTGAATTACAGTCATAGGCACTCTGTAGTCCTGAGGTCATTACGTAGGTCAAGACACTGTCCATCCCCTAAATGGGAGTGAAAGTGACTAAAACTGGCATTCCTCAGGTCCTAGGCACTTAGCAGAAAGTTGTCTAAACTAACCATGGGGGTTTCAGACGGGGAGGTTAAGTCCCGGCCTCCGGCTGCTTAAGGGACCTAGGGTTCAGAGAAGCACCCCAATCCGACACATACAATCTGCTGTCAGCTCACTCTGGAGCAAGCCAATCCTTTTGCATAAATATGTGAGGGAATAACAATGTTGTTCCAGACTTCCCACAGGAGAACGGTGATTACAAATAATCTCACTCAAATGAGTGCCCTGAGCACAGGCCATTAAAAACTTACCCACAGAACTAACACACATCCCAGGCGCTCTTGACAGTTTCATGCTTAGAAGGATGGTTTCACTCATGCATTATGCAGATGTGGTTCCATATTATTTATAAGTCATTGATTTTTCATCTCCAAAAGACAGTTCTTCTCTGAAAAAATATACTCATACGTGGCATTATGTTTCTATAATTATCTTTCAGGGCACAATTTTAAGCTCTGCTACCCATTAGTGTTGCTAAGGTAGGGAGGAGCCTGAGAGCCCTGTGGCACCAGAGAACAGGTACCTGCAACACCTCAGTGCTTTCCCAACAAAAGCCAGGTGCTAACAGCTGTTTTGGATGAAAACTGTCAGGGAAGAGTTTTTGCCATACCACTCCATTCTTGCTGAGGATGTCAGCCATCGCAACTGAGTGGAGGTGAGGGAGAAATTACCCGTAGCAGACATACCAGTGCCCCATCTCACTGACTTGGAAGAAAAAGGGAGACAGTGAACCACATCCCAGTTTCTGCTTTGCTCTTTGTTCAGTGCCACCATGCATTGCCTCTCATTCAGCTTAGACTGCAAGGTATCACTCCTTCATTGACTGTAACAGCAGATGTATTCATTTCACACCTACGACGATGATTATTTCACTAATTGTCAGCTCTGCAAATGACATTGGGACTCTTGACAGGCAGACTGCATTCTTATCTTCTTGCACATCATCGGTAATGAAGAGTCTGCAGGCCAAATTATTCCCTAAGCAATATCTTTAGCCCCACTGTTTTCAAATAATGCTCTCAGTTATTAAAATTATGTTTCTGTCATAAATACAACCTTACTGCCTTTGGTGGGTCTGTGCAGATGTGGCTAATTTAAATTTAATAAACAAAGATACAGATATGAGACAGAATACAATTTAGATTGTTCCTTCCAAACCATCATGCTTTACTGCAATAAAAGGAGTTGAAATGTTAGGGGGAAATGAGCCAATTTGACTGAATAGAAAGAAAAGGCTGTGCTGTAAGAAAATGCCTTTTCTACACAACTTGGGATAGATCTGCATTTCTGATGTTCATTTGCAAGTTTCTATCCTGACACATGAGATGTGACATAAGAGATTAGAAAATGTTTTTTGTGAGTTTTTAAGTGAGAGTTGATCTTGACTCAACAGAGAATGAATAGTAGATTCCCCATACAAATTTCTTCATATTCCATCATTTTGGACCAACTATGTTCATACTTATTTTCTTGCTTCCCCAAATCCTGCAAAGCATTATGCCTAAGATAGGTAGATATTTTATTCTCTCTTTTCATTCCTTTATAGGGTTAGACAGTAGTCCACACTCCAGAATTTTTCCTCAGTACTGGAAAACTTGCATATGCAGCGTTATGGAAAATAAGGATCTTGATTTAAGAGACTATGAATTTAAGAGTTTAGCTTCAGGCACCCACTTTTTTCAAGATGAGCTTCTAATCTAATTTCATTCATTCTGTGAAAGTGCATACTGTATGCTTTTCCAAAATTGTACGGTTCCCATTTTTGCTTCATGTAACTGTATTTTGTAAAAGAGTGTGCACTCTGCAGAAAAGCATAATAGAATTCTAATTTTAATAAGAGGAAAGAAAATTCCATTAGGATATATTGTTAATCTCTTTCTTCTAGCCTTTTCCCATTTGATTGGCACTTGTTATCAATCTCTTGATGCTACTCTTTCTCCTTATTGTATTTCTTTGCCATATGCGAGTACTCTGTCAGTGATCTCTCTGCATACACAGTGAGCAACAAATAGCATCATATCTAATCCCCTGTCTGATTACTCTGTACATAAACTCTAACATTTCCCACTATAATGTAATTGGATAAATTGATCCATCTTTTCAAGGTCAGAGGCAGGCAGGCTTATGTTGGTTGTCTGAGCCTGAATGCATCTCTTTCCAAGTTGTGCTTAAACAATTTTGTACCCAACAAACTTCTGCTCTGTTCAACAACCTCTGCCACAAACTTTATCCTCTCTTTTTAAGAGTCAATGCCATTTCCCAGCAGAAAAAAACAAGCAACATGTTTGAAGCCTTCAATGCTCCTGACTACTGCTATTTTTTGCAATTTATTGTTACACTCATACTTGGAGCACTGGTTTGCAGCCACTGACTGTCATTTTTTCTGCCCTGCAGAGGAAGGATAAATAGTTCTGAAAAAAATTTTAAAATGCAATACAGCATTCTACATCAAGTGACACTACTTATCTGTGCTACATATATGTAAGTATATAAAAAAGAAATTATGACCTCAAAAGGCACAGCCAGATGCTGATTCTGAGTATTCTCAGAAGATGATTGTTCATTTTTGCCTTTCCACTGTAAATTCAGTAGTCAAATAGCACCCACTTTTATGAGTCCAGTAGTTGGTAATGGGCAGTTCTCACTTAAAAACAAAGAAGTTTTATCCAGACAGTCTTCACTCTGTAGTGTTTAAAATACTGCATTGCCCTTGGTAGACATCTGCAGCATTGGGTTTGCACTCGTTCCTTCCCTAACAGGCTACATGCACTTCACCTTCACAGAGGGAGAGCATACATGAAGCAAGATGAGGTGCCAAGCACTGCGTGAGCCCTGAACTCAGCTTCTTTTTCTTTTAGAGTGGTCCTGCTTCTCCAGAAGACATTGATGCCGGTCTGCTCCACCGAGAGTGTAGAAATACATCTTAGGTTATAATTTGTAAACGAAGCAAAAGCCATTGCTCAGACTCAGGCTGTGTTTCATCTAAGAAGCAGAAGAGCTGCATTTTTTTCTAGTGCTCATCCATCTGAACTGTGTTTTACTCCTTTGCATAAAATCCAGTCTCTTGAATTTTGCTGTGAGGAAAGGATCCATCATTTTCACCAATATACTTGTTTTCCTTAAAAATCAATATAAGGAAATCCCTGAGCACTTTGCACACAGATGTCTGCAGAAGGGTCATTGCTGCCAAGTTTTTCCAATGTGTCAAATAATCTTTGTATAATTTATAAATGATAACAAAGCAATCAGGCCACATTCAGAAAAGCCCAGTGACACATAATTTAGCTGAATCTGAGGATTAGAATTAATTGTCTCTCTTTGTTCCAAGTTCTAAATCTTAGTAAATGATTCACTGCATGTCATTATAGCTTAATATTTGCATGAAATCACAGTTTAACTGGCATAATTTAACAGCAATTAAAAAGCTATTTAATCGTCATGCAAATTGGCATGAGGGGCCTTGAGTATGAAGGGTGTCTGAGAGTTTTTTTCCTAGTATTTGCGTGCGGACAGTCATATACTTTCAGACACCCCTAATGTGTCTGGTAATGTTCTCCCTCTTCGTTGAAATGTGAATGTGCAGGAATCCTTGTTTTCTCTTGCAGTCAAGGATTAAGTCCCAAAGCATGATTATAACAACCTTTACTCTCTAGTACAAATATTATTTTTTTTTATTTAATGTGTATTTTATCTACTCTATCGGTTATTCTGCTGATACCATCTACATATATAGTACAACAAAAAATCCTACAAAAAATTAATTGTCAAAGCCAGGCAAAGTTCTTCTATTTCCCAGGTCCCATTAATTCCTGTTTTGGCCTGCCTGAGTTGATGAAGTAACAAAATAAACCCTGTGCTATGATGAACCGTTGTCAAAACATCTATAGTTTCTGAAAGATTAAATTTAAGCCTGTTTTAAAAGATTGGCTCCAATCCTTTGAACAATTACATGCATGCTTAGTTTTAAGTGCGTGAGTATTGCCAATTATTTAAAGGGGATTACTGATCCACTTAAAGTTATGCACATACCTAAGTGTGATTAAGGCTCATCCTCCATATTCCTAAAACTCCTCATTGGTTTTAACAGTGGGCATTTGTTAAGGCCAGACATTTTTTAATTCACACAGCATGTTTTTAGAGGAAACATAATTATTCCTGTTACCTGCTCAGAAATCATAAGAACTGAAACAAAAGTATTCTGTGCTGGTTTTAGCTTATTTCAATCTCAGGACTGTTTGCCAGAGTAGCTAGCACAGTCAATCGCACAGTAATTTTATGGGTAGATGAGAGATTTGCAAAACTGAGTCACTTTAAGGCTGTAGGGACTTTTGGACTGCATCAGTTTCTTCAAAGCTGTACCATGTCCGTTTTCCACACCATAGGAAAATGATGTATCAGTATCATTAGCCTTTGTTAACAAGTTGCACTTAGAAATACTTACACTTTACAGTATTTCAACTGCTTCTCTGTTAGACGTATCACAAAGTCGCAGTCAAAGACCAGGCAAAAAACTCAAAATTCTCTCTCTTACCATAAAAATTGCAAATGATAAATAATTTTCATCTGACAACTTCCAGAAATATTGGATCTTCAGTACAAATTAGTTATATGCCATTCAGCTAAATGGGTCCTTGATATGCTGAAAAATAACTGGTCTTTACTGTCCGTGACTTTTTGGCTGCTAAATACGAACTCTGCAGAGAGAGACGTATGAATAAATACTCGCAAATTTAAAATATTTTAAGATTTCTCATCCACTAAAAAATTTCAGTAATGCTTGATATCCAGCAGCTAACTCATCATTTACGTACTGGGCAAAAATCGTTTTAATGAAAACATAGTCTCAGTTATTTGAAGTTACAAATAAATGCCAGAAAGAGAAAAGTAACTCAAATGTTCAACAACAGTTCACAGAAAACCGTAACATTTATTAGTTCCTATTATCCCTCCCACACTGTACAAACTTTTTTTGCATTATGAGCATTCCAGCTTTTATACCCATGTTTATGCCACAGAAGTAAACAAATAACACCACTTAAATATTACAAATATTGGTAAATAGTGACTTCTTTCTGCAACTATTATTGCCTCTTTCCTTCATTAAAGTAAGTATTCATTCTTGCTGCTATGTGTAGCAACAACTGCATAGGTCTTTACAGCTTTATAATTTATTAATATAAGATATAGTAATGTTTTAGTATTGAAAAATGTAGTAGTCCATTTTAGTATCCAGGGTCATCTTCAAGATTCAAGAACTTGAATAAATGGAATTATTTCAGTTGTAGCTGCATATTTCAGTACCACTCATGGGCTTGATAGCTAAAAGTTGGATAATTCAATCAGCATCAGGACTGTAATAATTGTAGATTTAAGGGGGGAAAAAAGAAGAAAAGAAATAATGGAACTGAATTATTAGAAAAAATGTAGTATCTTTTTAATTTATTTTTTCCCCTGCAATTTGAGTTCCTGACTTATATATTACATGTTAGGAGCAGCTTTGATGCTTTGTTTTGCTTCCTAATGCAAAGTTTTGACCATCCTTTGGGCAGAAGGTCTTGCCCTCACATTACAAGTTCTTGAACTGAAATTTACAAGAGTCTTGACAAATACTTGAGGGTTGGACTCGATAATCTCTTCAGGTCCCTTCCAACCCCTACAGTTCTGTAATTCTGTGATTTGTTTGTTTGTTTAGCTTCTCTCTCATTGCCTTAAAGTTTCTGTAAAGGCCAATATGATATTTTATTTATCTGCTTCTCAGCTGTCCTGTGCCACTCAATTTATTGTGTGAAATATACTCTGTAAGAATTAGCTGATACCATTTGCAAATGTTTCATACAGTCTTCCAGTCTGCTTGAGAGGCCCTGAAGTAATGAAAAGCTCACTCAAAGTTTGAACAGTATCTCAATCAGAACTTTATACTTAAGTCTTGCTGGCAGGTCATATAAATCATGAAAAGCTGCAAAGCAAGCTGAACGTTTTCAAAGTTCTGCTAACCGTTGGTTAAGCAATCCATGTGCACTGTGATTTTGCGTTGAGACCTGGGAATATAATGCTTATTCAACTCATTCAGCTCAAAGCCCCAGAGAATCCCATCTGAGTTTACCACAGTCATCTTACATATATCAAAACTTGGAGTATAAAGCCTTGCCTTTTGCCAAATCTGTGTTTCTCACATAATTTTTCTGGGCATATTTTGGGTATCCAGAAGCGATACCATGCAACCTGCTCTATGTGATCCTGCCCTGGCAGGGAAAGTTGTACTAGATATCTCCAGAGGTCCTTTCCAACCTCTGGAGATATCTAGTTCTTTTATACATAATTTGTGCCACTACAGGAAAATAGTCATCCCTATTTGTTCAAAATTTGTTTTGAAAACCTAGTGTCTGTTAAGTGCTTGGTTGAAATATGTTGGGTGGAAGAAAAATATATTAAGAAATAGAGATAAAATTATTTAGACTTCCTTTAACAATTTTCACCTTTCCTTCACCCCTTCACTAATTCCTATCTGAAAAATCATCAGCTAGTAAAGTTCTTCCATCAGACAGACTGTGGAAGCTGATACATAAAGCCTCAGATGATTCACATGTGGTCCCATACAGCAAGTCAGCATAACAGCCTCAAACTTGTTGGACATACCTTGACTTCTGTGGCATCCATGGGAAGTGGTGACTCATGGTTATCTGACAATGCAAAGAGCTTTACCACGTGCTGAGAGCTTTCCTATATTCTGCCTGTTGCTACTATCTTTGCATATCCTCCCCCCATCCCCTCAGTCTCCATGAAAAATTTTTCTCCTGCTTTGAGGCTATCCTTTTAGGACTTAGTTTGCAAGGTTGATGTCTTCACTGTTGGACTGATAGTGATGAGCTGCCAGGTGGGAAAGAAGAAACTTGTAAACTGTCTCTTGTGCCTAATAGTCTTGGCCTGTGGCCACCTAGCTCTGTTAATGAACAACAGCAAAGAAATCCCTGGGGAGAAGCAGGGAAAGATAGAAAAAAGAAACTGGCACTGCAGAACTAATGCGAACAATTTTACCTCTTGTAGTTATTCCAAAGCTGATATTTATTTATTTAATATTCAGTTTAACTCTTAGGACACATCAAAGAGTCTAAGCATCAGAAAAGCCTACATTACTGGGCATGAAATAAGGGCATAGTTTTGTGGCTTTAAAGCTCTACCTGAGTACCCCACAAGATCAACAGATATTTAGTGCGAATTTGTGTTAGCAAATCTAGGTTTTACATTCCCCAGTCATTTTCATGTTGCCTTAAATTATTTCTGATTTAACTCTAATTTATTTAGATTATTCAGCTTTATACAACCTGACCTATTTGTAATTTGTGCTTAATTTTCAAGGATTGTAAGTGTCTAGATTGTTCTTAATTTTTCCATTGAATTTATTCTTGAAATGTAACCTTCTTAGCCTCTATTTGCAAATACTAATCTTAAGGCTAATATAGGTACAAAAAATCTATATAATAAATAAATAAACAATTAAAATATATAAACATATATAAACTTTTATATATGTATTATTCTTTTTCCCCTCCAGAATAAACAGCTGTCACTTAACATGCTTTCCCCTCCTTGTTTGCAGGGCCACCTTCTGCTCCAAGGAATGTGATTTTTAACATTAACGAAACAGCTCTGATGTTGGAATGGAGCCCCCGAGTGACACCGGAGGAAGAAAAGATCTCACTTACAGTGTCATCTGTAAGAAATGTGGGTCGGATGCCAGCCAGTGTGAGATCTGTGGGGGCGGTATCCGTTTCATCCCCAGGCACACAGGTCTCATCAACTCCTCTGTGACAGTGCTTGATTTGGTGTCGCACGTAAACTACACCTTTGAAATCGAAGCCACCAATGGGGTCTCAGAGCTGAGTTTCTCTCCCAAGCAGTTCACAGCTATCACGGTTACCACAGACCAAGATGGTAAGTCCCAGCACTGCATATCTGTTACTGTGCCTCTGTCATCTATGCACTTATTAGGGAGATCATTTTGTTGCTCAGAAGTCTGGGTCAGCAAGTTCAGATGTTTTGCAGATTGTACACCTTTTTAAGTTCTTTTTGTGAGGACTTCCAGCTTCTGCTGATGAGGGCAATTAGATATTTGGCAGTTGTCCTATAAGTCCAGTACACAGGGCACAAAACCATTCCTGTTTAAAATTAAGCGCAGGCTTTAACTACCTGCGACTAGCTGTATCAGTGGTTCATCAGAACAGAGTCTGTGTCTGGTGCTTTTCCAAGTCTTACCTTATGATTTCTATTTTGAAAGAGTAAAACACCACAGGTTATCTACTGCAAGTTTACAATTCAGAGGTGAAATCCAAGTGAACTCGCTTCCTTTAGTGTCCATGCTTCGTAATGCTAATGCAGCATGTGTGAGATCATCTTAGGTAAGGCATTCTAAAAGATTTTTTTCTTTAATTGCCCACTTTGCATTACTGTTTTTGAGCTTTTTCTTCCCCACATTTCAGATCAAATTCATGTCCACGTCAACCTTTGTGAGAAACATGGGAAACTAGAATAGCTCTATATTTTTATTTCTACAGCTTTTTGCTCTCCCGTGTTTAGGAATACTTCCCATGCTAGGAAACAACGTCATAGGCTATGAACAAAGCAACCTACATAGCAGTGTTATCTTCTGGCTTGTGTTACTGCAGATGAGAAGGTTATTTCAAAATTATCCCTTGCTGACATTTGTTCCAGAAGTGTTTTTCACCTACTGTGCAGTGACATTGCAACTGTAGTTGAAGTGTTTAATGCAGAATAGAAACCAAACTGGCAAAAATACTAGTTTGAGTAGAAGACCTTTGATAATGTGAAAATACTTAGTAAAAGTGCTAATGTTCAGGAGGACCTTGTAATGTTCCATTTGTGGGTTCTTTTACTGATCAGCCTGGCAAAAAGCTGCTTACCTGTGTATCTGGGACAAGTAGTTTTGTTGATGAGTAAGTAATGACTTGCTTGCCTTTGGGCATACAAAAATTAACAGCTTGCTGTGATGATGATAATGACAATGATGGCAATACTAATAATATTCATGGAAATGGATTAGAAAAAGCACAAAAACTTTTCACTTACTGTTCAAGTGATAATGATAACAGAAGAGCTAATTATATAAGATGCCTAATGGTATATACCTTGAACTGAGAATTGCCTTAAAGTCTCAGGCTGTACATCATGTCGCAAACCTGTACATGTTTTTTTTTCTCATTAAAGGAAAAAGTGTGGTGCTAGAAATTGCCCCTGTACTTACAGGGTTATATACTTATTTTCAGACATTTTGTTACATGGTACTAAATGTAAGTCGCCAAGCAGGCACAGGTGGAGGTCACCAGAGATATGGTTTGGTTTTAAACTGGCTAACAGCTGTGTGAACACAGCTTGTGCTGTGTATTTAACTGGTGGGCTTTTAAAAAATAATATGTCTTTTGCTGTTGTCTGTTCCTGGTTTAAGGATACAGATTTTCACTGCAGTTTACCCAAAACAGGGAAAAGACCAATGTTTTGATAATTTGTGACACACTGACAGTAAACTCTAGAGTGTAGGCTGCTTCCATTCCCTGTAATAATTCTTACATTACTAAAAACCCAGTTGGAAGATCTTCAGAGAATTTAAGACTAGATTTCCAGAATATCTGTCAGTTTACTTGGATATAAAAAGACAGCTTTGCAGAAGAGAGCATTGTAATAAATGAAATGGAGGTGTCTATAAAATGTAGTTATAAAGATAAAACCATTTTTTTAGGCTTATAAACTGTGTAGTTGTATGAAATCATAAATGTGGTAACCGTATATTTAGAAGTAAAAGAGAGAAAGATGATGACCTGTGAAATACAGAAGAAAATTAATGGAGTTTTGGTTGATGGAAATTATTGAGAAGACAGTAAACATGTTTCGAGTTACTCTGAATCATAAAAAAGAAGTGATAGGAAGAAAGCTATGTAACTTCTGAAGAAGAACCTGTAGAACTAAGTACAGCTTTAGAACTTTGCAGAGACTTTGTTAATCTTTATAAATCACATTGAATTTTGCAGATAAAAGGTTTAATGGTCTATTTTTTCATTATTTATTGTTTACTAGCTATTAGTAAACAATATATATTTGCTTTTGACACATTTACCAAAAATTCTAAATTGCCTTTATTTATTTTTTAGCTATACCACCAAACAGCAAACTCACTGTGGCAATCTTTCTTTATAATCTTAGTGATACTGAAAGGGACAGTACTTCTTCAGTGGTGTTGCGGGTTTGTGCTTGTTGCGGGTTTGTGCTTGTGTATATAAAACAGACCCAAGATTATATATACAATGTAGCAACAAATCAAAACTATCCTAATGTGTGGAAAGACTGCATTACTAGAAGTAGTCTGAGAGCATCAAAGAGGGAGAATATTTGCTGACAGAACAGAACTAATTCAAAAGTTATTAAAGCTCATCTTTATGCACAGAACTCTATCACAACTACTATTAAAAATCTTAACCTCTTCAATCAATGGCCAGCATCAACCAGATTAAGTACACTGCCTAACTCTAATAATGACATGAAGCAGACTAAAAGAAAGTAACACTTTGAAAGCTTTGTAAACTGCAAGCCTTTGTACAGTTTGATGACTGAGGCATTACCAGACCTGATCAAATACTGAAAAAAACTACTAACAGTAATGTAAGTCATATAAAATTAATTTGGTAGCGTGCATGACTTTTCTGTTATTAATTTTGTAATTGTGCAAATATTTATAAATTAGATATCAATGTTTTGGACTATTTTCCATGGGCTTCATCAGGAAATGAAGTTTTTGTGGTCACATTCCCTGTCAGGCACCATAAAGAACTGAGAACCTGTTAGCCAACCTGAGTTTGATAACAGAGAAAAAGATGTCACAGACACTGTGCTCTCTCAATGGAAGTGTGAAAAATGACCACTTACAGTCACCGAGCTGTTGGTTGGCTCTGCAAGTTCATCTGTGTAAGAGATTCCAGCTGTCTGTTGGCTAGTCAGTAAAGAAAGAATTTATATAGTTCCTGTATGATCACAGCACCTGCTGTATCTTGTCTAGCAAGTGTGGCAAACAAGGATGTAGGGATGTGTGAGGGATGTGTTAAGAAGCGTAGATGTTGCTGATGGTGGGATAAGGGAACTGAGCTATATGCTACTCTTATGTAGCTTTGTTTCAACGTGGTTTGAGATATCAAAATTAAATTCAGATAAATGGACAGATAAACAGAACGAGATTGTGATCAGAAAAACATTTAAGCAGCTTAAGTCCCTATTCAAGGACAGGACATGAGCACATATTAAGTGCTTCCCCAAATCACTGCCTAAGAAATTTATAAACAACTGAAAGATAAAACATGTTTTCAGAGAAAAGCCTCGTCAAAAAGTGTTTGACAATACTGTTGTTCAGAAAAGTGTCTGGATGCCTTTTTTTGTGGGAGCAAGAGAGTTTTATATAGCAGTAAATACGCTGAGTATGAAGTAATTGTACCAAATCGACTTTAAATCATTGTGTGAAGAAGCAGAGAATTATATGCTGAATTGTAATGTATGTTTCTCTTATGACTAATGGAAGGAGGAGACACCTCACTATGTAACTTCTTTAGCATGCCTTAGAGCCTGCATCGCCTAAAGAAAATTCAGAAGTACTTGAGGGTTTTCATGCATAATTTAAGTAGTAAATAATGAATAATTAAGCAGAACAGAACTTAAAACAATAGTTCATATTTCCAAATAGTCCACATACACATTCACGTAGTGGACATTCATATGTTCTATTATTTGAGGACAGAAGGGGTTTTTAACATTACACTGTGCAGAGGGAGAGTAAAGTTGAGAGCTGTATCTTGAGTACGTGGTTATACAGTCGTTTCAATCTGCCATTTCAACTGCACCGCTGAGGAGCAGAGCTCTGTAGCTACAGTGTTCCTCTGACTGAACAGTTTCCTCATTCGGTCTGCATCTTCACCGCATCATGTCCCTCCTGTGGGACTCTGTGCTGGCAGCTCCTAGGTCACACCTCACCCGCCAGTCCCACGGCAATGACAGCTCCTAAATTCATCATTGCACTGTGGGGCGCTTCATGGGCATTGCTCCATTCATGGGCTCATTTTGCATGTCTCTCCTGCTTGGGTAGAAAGCTTACACCAGAGAAATACTCCTGCCATTGCATCCCAGCAGTCTTGTTTTCTCCTCTGCAGTTCATGAGTCACTCTGGTCTCTCTGATATCAAAGACCTGGTCCCATTGGACAAAGTTGGAGGCATGAGAGTTTTCACTCTGGGTGCATACCCTCTCGCTATATTAGAGACCTGTCTAGCTGTTGTGGTTTTGCATGGTGGAGTTCTGCTGGAGAGGAGGGGCTGCAGGGGTGGCTTCTGCAAGAAGCATCTGGAAACTTCCCCTGGGCCGGACAGAGTAAACACCAGCTGGGCTCAAGGCCAGACCCACCACTGACCAAGGCTGAGCCCATCTGTGATGGTCACAGTGCCTCTGGGAATCACATTTAGGAGAAAAAAACTGCAAGCAGATGCTTTTTGCCACCAGAGAAGGGAATGAGAAGATGTAAGAAACTGTGTAGGCACCAAGGCCAGTGAAGAAGGTGGGAAGGAGGTGCTCCATGTGCTGGAAAAATTCCCCTGCAGCCCGTGGAGAAGGCTGTGGTGGAGCAGGTGTCCACCCACAGCCCATGGAAGATGGTGGGGAGCAGAGATCCTACCTGCAGCCCATGGAGAGGCCCCACACTGGAGTAGCTGGAGACATAGGGAAGATGCTGTGACCAGCATTGGAGCAGGCTTGTGGCAGGACCTGAAACCCATGGAGAGGGAGAGAAGAGAGAGAGGACCACATCCGACCAGGTTCGTTGAGGGACTATGTGACTCCATGAGGGACCAGGCTGGAGCAGATTGGGCCTGATAGTCTGAGAGACATTCTGTGATTTATGACTGCACCCCATAGCAGGGACCCATACTGGCACAGCTGGTGAAGAGCTGAAGCCCTGTGGGAAAGGACTCACATTGGTGAAGTTCATGGAGGACCATCTCCCATAGGTGAGACCCCACGCTAAGAGGAAGAGTGTGAGGAATTCCCCTTGCAGCTTCGCGCCACCCATGAAGAAGGAAAACAACTCGTGAGGAAGCTCTGGTGTGACTGGGTGTGTAGCTCAGTGTAATAAATTAGAGAGGGTTTTTTTTTTCTTTTTAGCTCGTGTTGAGTCTGTTGTGCCCGTGACGCTGACTGCAGAGTGATCTCTCCCTGTCCTTATCTCAATTCCTGAGCCTCTCAATGTATATTTTCTCCCTGTCCAGCTGAAAATGAAAGTGATAGAGCGGCTTTGGTGGGTGTCTGGCCTCCAGCCAGGGTCAAACCACCACACTAGCTTTGCTGTGTCTGTCTAGTGTTGGCAGCCTGTGACTAGCTGAGGTTTTCCGGCAGACTGACACTGGAAATCTGGCACGATTCCTTTGCCTAATATATTTTCTTTTACATGAGGCACTGGCAGATATATCCTAGATGATAAAATGTTTCCTAATCTGATGGTAAAATCTTGCCAGTGTCTCAAGGTGACTACCTTTCATTTAATTCCTTTTTCCAAGTTACAGCCAATTCATTTTTCCCAGTACAGGTTGCTTCTCAAACATATCTGTAGACCAGTGTGGATGGTCTGCTGCAACAGCAACCTCTCATCACTCTCTTAGAGCTGTGGGAACTGAGGAATGGGGGGTGGGGGGTGGGGAAGGATTTCAGTGTCTCTCCCATTACTATACCGCCATGAATTAATCGCATATAGCATTATAACAACAATGCAGATTGTGTAAACTGTTACAAGCCTCATGCAACTGTCAGAAAAGTGTCTCAGTGGCATCTGTTGAGTCCAGGACAGTTTACCACGATTAATCCTTCTAGCATATTTTCACCATGCTCATTGGAGGGGCAGAGAAGTGCCCTGTTCGCTCATCCTAAATTGCTTCCCATAGTAGCATCTGACTTTCACCCTAATCAAAAGTCAACTTTCCTTTCTTTTCACTTGAGTCTCAAACCTCAACAGATGTGATTGTCCTTTGGGACTTTAAAGTCGCCAGAGCTTCTTTTTTCATTATGACATGATGAAGCCCTTGGAACAATCTTCAAAACTGTTTGTGTTAATGGTTTATAAGTCTAAAGGAACAGCTATTTTTTAATCACTCATTGTTGAAATGGCAGGTTGTATGAAAGCCAGTCACAAAGCAGCCTCCATCAGACATTACCAGAACTCAAGCTACACCAAAAAAAAAGATAATGAAATTTTCATGGATGACAATAAATGAGAAATTTATGGCATTTGTTTACCTGACACCTACGGCTGTATGGATAGTTCTACCAAACCCTGCGCTGTCATGGGAGCAGTGCAGAACGGTGCTGCTGGCACTATTTATGTGAAAAATTTGAAAAGAAATATTAACTCATTGGTGACCAGCTAGGGACAGTCTGTAAATGTCCCTACTGAATGTGACATGCAGACAGAAAGAGGGATTACTAGCACACAAAAACAAGTTTGAGATGTATACTCGTATTTCATGTCACTTCAGAACAATATATTTAAACAATACTTTTTTTAAAAGATATTCAGCATTATGCAATGAATATTCAGGCCAGTCTGTTAAACTATATGAATGTATATGTATGTCAGTATGTGTATAAATTAAGCATTTACAGTTGGAAGGAAAACGACAAGGCAGAAATACTAAATCTCAAATCTGAGAGCTGTTCATCTAACATTCTGTTGAACACCCCTTTGGTCTGCCAGAATTCAAAGTTTTGAGGCAAGATCTTTGTGCAGCATTCTTACTACCTACAGATTTTAATTTTTAGACTACTTTTTGCTGATGTTTCATTACACGTATGCCTGATCACTAAAGAGTAATTATAGGTGAAAAATAGTTTTTAAAACAATCTTGATTTATACCCTGAAGATTTTTTAAATACTTACAAATTTCCTTTAGCCAATATGTTCTTTTTCTGATGTGAGATGTTGATGCTCAGCCATTTATTTAATGCAGCAAAAATCACCCTGATTCCACTTAACTTTCATTTGTTGTTCACTATTACTATCCATTAAGCCAGTCAGACTACATGCACCTATAAGATTTTTTTTTTAAGTTATGCAGTATGAGGAGGACAAAAAGAAATGATGGTTTGAAAGAGGAGAGAGGTTAATCAATGCTGTAAATTATTTTTCCCATAATATACTTATCAGTATGGTCTTTCTGCTCTTATAATAGTTTCTTTCATTGCATAGCACTCTATTACTTATAACTATTGGCAATTTGTCCGAGACATATGTTTGCAGCAAGTTTCTGATATAAGTTGTAGTCACTGAAATACCATGTCCAAATGCTGCAACAATTGTGTATTTAATAATAGAAGTGTATTTCAATTTGTAAAAGGGACATCTGTGAATAAAAATGTAAAGTAACAGTTACAAATACATTGGTAGACATGTAGCACTGGGCTGAGAAATATGCTTTATATCCTATTATAGGCAGTAGCTGGGAAGGGCATTCAGCACAAGGTTAAGCCTCATAAGAGTGAGATCTTTATTCATCCACTAGTGATTTTAAACAATATCTGCACACCACTAGGAACTGTGTTAGGATAATCAAGCACATTTCAATTAGTTGGAACTTCTAACACTTGAATGAAGAAGCTAGAAGAACCATTATACAGTATTTTAGTCAGGGTAGGGTGCAAGATATTTCAGATACAAACTGATGATTAATTAGAATCCTCAATACTAGTGGAACCAACTTACAAAATTCTTCAGAGTTAGATCAGGAATCTTCTGTTTTCAAAGATTACCTAAACATTTCTGAAAGCAATTTCATTTAAAAAAAAACACAACAAAACAAACCCCATAACTCTGGTGTTCCCAGTATATGATGAGAGAAAAGAAGATTTGTGTTGCATTCTTGGCAAATGGAGGGATTTTGGTCGAGGGTAGTAAAGGAAGGCATTCATCATGGCTAGTCAATCTGAAACAAATTGTGTTTGTAGATGTCATGACTTTGACACAAACCTCTAGGGAGTGTGTTCAAAATGAAGGACATGGTAAATTACAAACCAATTCTGCTGATGTTTGCTATGGGGTCTTTAAAGCAATTATGTTGGTAGCAGGTTGCTCCGATTCATTTACTCTTTAAAATGTAGTTTCTTCATTACACTCAACAACCCTTCTCCTTCCACTTCTATGACTCTTCCATATGCATTTGCCTTAGGCTCACAGTTTGGAAATAGTTTTAATTTATATGCAATAATGGCATTAAGTTGTGCACATTGGAATAAGGTTGAGAGCAGACTCAAAATTACATCATTTCTAATGCTTCAGAAATAGCTTTATTTTACAGTACTGTTAGCATCCAGATAATATTTCTAATAACATGCCTTTACCGTTTTCTGCCCAAATGAATGAGAGACATCTCTTTGCTGTCTTTGTGTTACATATTCAAATGTTTTCCCTGTGTGGTAAAATTTATATTGGGTGTCCATTGAAGAAATAGCAAAGATTGGTCTCTGGAAAGGTTATACTTGCCAGGATATGCACATTTAATATTTACTTTAGAAGTGTGTTGTTGCCTTTAACAATGCCTGTCGTAAGTGAGCCTTCATATTCTAGGCTGCATCCTAGGCTGACAGAGATGAGGCAGGGGATGACAACCAGTGTCAAGACTAGCCAGTATATTGGTTGGCCAGGAGCAATAGAAGATTAAATAAGACACTCTTATTCTGTTAAATCTTATTTCCATCTAGCATGCAATCTCTGGTTTGCACTGAGAAGTGACAGTTGCATATTAAGTATACTTACTTTTCTTTATTTATCCCTTTTTAAAAGTTCCCTAAGGTCTTCACCTAACATGGGTATTATCAGGTATTCAATACATGGTTACGGGTTTTAAAGTGGGCTTTTTAAACAATATAATTTTAAATCAGTTTCATACTTTGTTGACCCTCTGAAGTGAGTACAAGTAATTCTGTGCAAGACTAACTATTCAGGGTATTTTGTCTTGGTTTTTTTCACATACTGAAGCAGTATGTATGTTAGCAAATAGTGCATCAAAGCGCTTGATTTTGCTGTCTTCATGTAGAGTCACAGTAGCCAGAAGGAGAAAGAAGGTGACGCACAGAACCATTCCCAAAGAAAACATGAGTGAAAGGAAGAGGCATGCAAATAAAAGGGTTTAGAATATAAAAGATAAACTTTAAAAAATACTGAATTTAATATTGTTCTAAAACCAGGTATTCATCAAGTTAAACCACTTTGCTCACTTTGATCTTGGAATAACAATGTCACTTTGTAGCCTAGGTAGTATTTGAAAATTGAAACTTTAAATCAAATCTTTACAATAAATCTCTAATTTGAAAGTTAGATTTAATGACCTAAAGCTATCTTACTTGGAAGTTAGTTACAGATGTCCCACTGGATGAAAAGCAAGGGAGGCCTGGCTCATCTAAAGGTTCCCAAATACTCTTGTTGTCACCTCTGCTCTTGCTTAGTACTTGGAGAGCTAGGCAGAGCTTTTCTGCAGAAGTTTATGGCAAATATTATAAATTCCTCAAGTGTTACTTAAATCGCATTCCTCGTTGAATTAATCTCCATTTGCAAGGATTTTCTTCATGCTTATTCGGCCTGAATATAAAGTCATATTTTTAAACTTCTCTTTCCCATATTGTTTTAAATAATAAATGCAGCACCTTCTAAAATATGTGCTTGATCTATAATTGTATTGAAGTGTTTTGAGATTAATGTGCATTGTCTAAGTGACTCATAAATTGTAAATTGTTATGCATAGCAAACAGCTGATGTATGATCCCATAAGTTACTGACAAGTTGTTCAGCTGTTTTCCATACTGTATTTTACAGTTTAGAAGTAAATGATCATTTTCTTATATTAACTCAATTCGGTCTGGAAAAAAAAATTGTCTGATTCCAGTAACTGGTTCATATACGCGTAATAAACTCAAAACTATATTTTTTCAAAATTAGCTTGTTATCCTAAAATTATCTAACAGTTCTTTTTATCCTGTAATTGAAGATCATTGAGGGCTAAAATAATTTTTACATGGTAGTGTAATGGAATAATGGGATTCAGGAAATTCAGACTATGGTTCAAGGACAGTAAGCTACAGTCTATCAACATTAGAGAAAATACAAGATTGCCTTTCTCCCTCAACTTGTACATCTTTCTGTCAAGCCAGAAATGTCATTTACTACTTAGACAAAGTGATTTTTTTTAATATGTCATTGCCATACATTCATAGATACACTGGTAAAGAGAAAGTATTTTGAGTACTATTTAGCAGCCCTCTATGTCATGGCCTAAACCCGGACGGCAACTAAGCATCATGCAGCCACTCGCTCCCCATCCCCAGTGGGATGAGGGAGAGAATCAGAAGAATAAAAGTGAGAGAAGTCTCACTTTGAGAGATATCTTAACTTTGGGTTAAGATAAAGACAGTTTCATGGGTAAAGCAAGAGCCACGCACACAAGGAGAGCAAGATGAGGAATTCCTTCTCCACTTCCCATGGGCAGTCATGTTTCAGCCGTTTCCATCACACATGATGGCAACTTGGGAAGACAAATGCCATCGCTCCAAATGTTCCTCCCTCTCCTTCCTTCTTCCCCCAGCTTTCTTTGCTGAACATCATGTGGTATGGAATATCCCCCTGGTCAGTTGCAATCAGCTGTCCCAGCTGTGTCCCCTCACAACTCCAGGGACTGGTGGGGTGGGGTGAGAAGCAGCAAAGGCTTTGGAAGACTCAGTGTAAGCCCTGCTCAGCAATATCTAAAACAACCCTGTGTTGTCAAAAATTTTCAGCACAAATCCAAAATGCAGCCCCATACTAGCTACTGTGAAGAACATTAACTCTTTGCCTGCCCAAACCAGCACACTCTATGCCAATTTCCAGTAAGGATTGATTTCAGTTTATAAGTAATGCAAATCTGACTAGACTACGAAATTTTTGGAGAGGAAATAGAGAAAATCTCAGTTTTCTGATGTGACGTTAGAATCACAGAATCACAGCATGCTTTGGGCTGGGAAGGGACCTCAAAGATCATCTAGCACCAATTCTCCTGCCATGGGCAGGGACACGTTCACTAGACCAGATTGCCCAAAGCTCCATCCATCCTGGCCTTAAACAATTCACAAATTAACATATGTTAACATATAACACTTAATATATAAAGCATATGTTAAATACTATTTGTCTTCCAAAATGCTTGCTTATAATTGAAAGTTCATTTTGTGTAGACAAAGAAGCACATTGACACCATGTCAGAATACGTGTGACTACAGAGCTGTATTAACTTTGTTCCCTGGTGTGCATTACCTTGGCGCTGGGAGATTATCTTTAGGAGAAGTCCATACAGGTCTTGGTTTTCTGTATTTGCATATACAGTAGCATTCTGGATAAACTTTCTAAATAACCTTTAGCGTCTCATAAACATAGTAAATCTAAGCTCTCTTAAGCAGCAGTGTGAATAAAATATTCTTAATTTTTCTGGTTTTCCATTATAGGATAATGATTATATTGCCAGACGTTAAAAATGGGGCTTACTCATGGTTTTAGGGTCTTAAAAAAATTCCATGGGTGGATTATTTCTCAGTTTTTATAAACAAGTAATTTATTCAGTGATCATTTGATGGAGATTAAAATTAAAGTCTCAATCTGGTATTTCTTCTACAATTAAATATAATTTAAAGTATAAAAAAGTGCATAATATTTACTATATATTATGCACTTTTATGGTTTTAGTTCTATGTGCTTCTACATAGTATGCAAAACTTGAAATATTTCTATAATTTTGTAATATTTTAATTTTTACCAGATTGAGACATGAGCTACGTTTCCATGTCACATTAAAATCACATTTTCATTGTAATTATCCAATACTTTAAAAAATTTCCTTGACGGGATGCACTCCATTCCTTACTGTCTAATATTTAATCTGCCTGCCTACCTTTCTGTTTAAGTTCTTGCAGCGATAGGGAGACACCTTAAGTACCTGATGTATGTACAGCCTATTCCCTTGGTAGGGTGCCGCTAGTTAAGTGGTGATGCAATCAACATTTAAAAGCTGTAGAAAATAAAGACCTTAACCACAAGAAGTTGGGTACCCCTTCCTCAGTTACCAACCCCAGCGTGGGTGCCGCTGCAAGTGATGGAGTGCTGCTCACAGGGAGCAAGGAAAATGTGTGGATGTTTTCTGCAGGACTGAGGTTCTCCGGGGAAGCGCAGATCTCCTTAGGCATTTCAGTGAAAGGGAAGCACTCAGAGCTCCAGTTGGCAGAGCACCTTTGAAAATACTGCCCTGAGATGCTTAATGGAATCTGACTTGTTTAACAGACCAGGCTGATAGTCCTTTCCTAAACAATGAAATACACTGGGAGTGTAATATTTACTTCAAAAGGATGTGAGTGTCACACATTATCTCATACACTGATACAAGTGTGGAATAACTGTGAAAGTAATGATTTACAGTGTGCTATATGAGTACTTCTGCTCTCTTGATATAAGGTGAAACACCAGAAACTGCAAGCTTTACACTTGTAGCCTTATTACCAGGTGGCCAATATTTTGACCTGATTTTTTAGTTTCCTGAAGCATTAAAACATATGCTTAGAGATTTTTTTGGGGTTTGCTTTTGGTGGGGACTGGTTGGTTGGTTGGTTTGGTTTGTGATTTTTCTTTTCCTTCTTAAAAAGCCTCGCTTAACTATTGACTTTGTTTAGATACTGTTACAGTAGTTAAAAAGATTTAAGAAGGCTAAATGTTATTAGCGTGTTGGTTATGCTGTTTAGACTTTAAAGCCTAAAGATTCCATTATTCTGAGTTAAAGCAATATGAAATAGTCCTTCTGAAAATTGCAGTATTTGCAACAGGAACCGAGAATAACACAGATTTGTGGGCAGTAATATAAATACTCCAGACTTTAATATAAGAGAATGTTTTACTTTTGATGACTTTCACAGCCATTTTTATGCAAAATAATGTATTAATTGCTTCACTGAATTATTTGCATGTAGCTATAAACCACCAAATATTAAAAGTTGCTACCAAAATCTTTCTTAAAACAATTAAGGTTCCAAGTTAAATCACTGGAAAGCTTTTCAAGAAAGCAATTTGAAATCATATTTTATGTTTTAATATCCAGTCTTTACTTATATAAATGACCTACATGTTTTTGGTCAAAGCTCTGTGATAACAGGCCAATGTTATTCCACATGATGCTCATCTGTCAGTGTGTGCATTCTCACTTTATCCCTTGTTTACCCCAATTTTTCAAAACTCAACTTTCATGTGCCATGTACTGGGTTGTAAGTTTTCTGCTGTGTTCACATGCCGTAGTATTTGAAGGCTTTTATGCACGTCACAGACATTAAGTCAATGATCCTTGAAGGCAAATAGGTAGAAGTGCTCACATTTTAGAAGGTAAGAAATAAGTCTTATCCATGTAAAATCACGCAGGGAAGAACTGTCTGTGAGCTGAGCATGGCTCCCATGGGGTGCACATATCCTACTTCTGTTTGGGAGAATTCAGAGCCTTCTGTAGATTTCGTTGGCAGTTAAGCATTCTCAGCATTTGAACACAAAGAACAAGGAGAAAAATATTCACGATTAGCCTGGTAATTTCATAGATTTATTTTGAAATTCATAATTTCTTTTTACTAGGAAACACATTTATGATCAGTCCTGTAATTGGTACTGCTTTGCTTCATTTTTTCTTGAAGCATATTTCCTGCATGGAAAATTTGGTTAGAAAGCATAGCATGCTGCTTTTATCTACTCTACTGAATGGATAACTTGGGAATGTAGGAAATGCAGAGTAGCAGAGTAGGGGTTAATAATCCTGTAAATTCAAGGAGCTACAGTGAGTCTAATGAAAGAGAATTGCCCTCAAATCATTTTGCTATTTCACAGCTAAAATGTAGAAAAAGCTTCAATGCTTGTATGATACTAATGAACTCAAAACAAAACAAAAAAAATTGATTAACCAAAAGATTATTAAAGATTTTTAAAATTTTAACAGTCTCTTTCTGGATGGAAAGCTCTGAGGAAAGGCTGGTTAGAAGAAAAAAAGAAAAAAAAGAAAGAAAAAATGCAGCCAAAAACATTTCCCTACTTCCTACTTTCCATAGAACAAGAATGGTAGGTTGTTTCTTACGCTATGATATAGAGTATTATGCAGTATTATGTGGACTTACGTTTCTCTCCTTCACTATTTCTCTTCACATGTGGGTAGGTGGGTTTATGCCAGCATTATACACAGACTCATGTGGATGGCTCTATGCAACCCTTATCTTAAAAAAAACACCATTTATTTTAGTAAATTAGCAAATAATATTATAAAAATATATACCTATCATAATAGTATCACAACGGTAAATGCAGTATGTTTTTTTGTTTACTACTTTCTCTCACGCTTTTCCTATTGGCTTCTAACAGTGAAATGAGACATAGTAGCAACTGCCTTAAAAGAGAAAGTATACACTAGCAGCAATCAAAGAGCCCAAGGACTGTTGGATACTAGTGCATGCTTCTTCAGATTGATGTGCTCGCTTTTACTTGCTTTGCAGTATTTCCTGAGAACATAACATCAATAATCCACTTCTGGCCACCAAGTAGTGGCTTAGTGCTGCAATAAAAGTAATTCTGAGACCTTAAGCAGGAAAAGAACTTTTGAAAACATTAAATTCTTTCTGTCAGGCATCTGGGATATAACTGGAACACATTCAATTATAAAACAGATCTTCATTGATCTGAGTGGTTGAATTCTTAACTGTAGTTTATTTTCCCTTTGATTTTGAAATCCATAAGTGCCAGTCATAGCTTTAAGAATGAAAATCATTGGCATGGGAGTTTAAATTAGGAGTGATAAATTGAGACTGCTAGTGACCACTACCTCGGCCAAACACAAATGCCATGACTGTAGCTTTACACATCACTGTATGCTTAATTTTAAATTAAGTGTGACGAATTAGGCAGGAAGCTAATTGCTAGCTTGGAATAAAAACACTGATGCTGATTGGAAAAGGCATCATAAACTGGTTTTTTTTTTACTTTGCAGCAATGCCACCTGACATATCAGAAAATAAAGAACCAGTAATAAAAATTGGTGTGATTAAAAAAGCGGGCATTTCCTATGGATGTGTATATCTGCGGCAATGCCTGTGTGTATGTGAAGGTGACTTTCCTTTGAGAACATGTCTGCCAGCTTAAAAATGTAAATTGAAAGATGCATGAGACATTCTTGCACCTAGGCTGTAGGTTGCTGGGGGTTAGGTGCATATATCTCTATCACTACTGGCTAGATACTCGAGGTGCTGTCAGCTGTTTTAGTGGCAGCAAGCGCCAGGATGAACAATTACTCTTTAAGAGAGTGTGACCTTAAAGACCAAGCAGAGCTGTAAATCTTGTATCTTCTTAACTAGTCCCTCATTTATTTTACTTTATGTCCACTATGCACAGGTACAAAAGCAGACACAACAATATTCAGGAATTTACTGGACAAGAGTTTCCCTTTTCTAAAGTTTCTAGTTGAATGATAGGTTTAATATCAGTGGGACTGTTTCACAACTAATGGGTTATTTGTTCTTTCTCGCTACACATTAGTTGCTCATTAGTAGTATGAAAAGGCCCTTGGTAGTATATAAATTGATGAAATATTTATCAGTTTGCCACAGGTGAAAAAAAGTATTTTAAAAGAAACTACAGAATCTGAAGTCAATGCAAATGAGACTTTATCTCCTAAACCAAAGACATAAATATTTGAAGTTGAGCATTTGAGATTGTCAAGCTTCCACATCACAGCCCATCTAATACAATTTAATGAGTTACTATAGAGCTCTTAGTGCAATGGTAAAATTATAAATAACAGCACTAAAACAAGCTCTTTGTTTTCCTTGTTATTGCCAAGCTTGATTTGTCAGTCACCGTTGCTTTCATTACCTTTTGCCTCTAATTTGTGTTGAACTGCCTCTACCCTGCCAACCATGTCAGCAGATGAGGCTGCACACATTGTACCCACTGAAGTTTCCTTGTCCCACTCTCTGGCATTACATTTGACAGTTCAGTTTTCTTTCCTGCTTGCCATGTCTCTTCTGTCTCTTAAACCAACGATTCACCTTGTACCCCATCTTTTTCTATCATCCTCTTACCTTTCTTCTATAGGTCCCTGCTGCCTTTTTTCACTGTTCCCCCTGAATCCTCAGTCAAATAATTTGACATCGCTGGCTGAGTCCACATTGTCAGCAATATTCCTCCTTCCAGAGCACCTGACAGCTTTGCCTATTCCTAACCTACCCTTTACCCTCATTTATGTGTGTACACATCCTGTGTCATGTCTCCTGAGCTCACAGCTCTGCCTTTTGCCTTTTCTCTTTGTATCCAAAATGTACTCTTAGCAGCCCGTGGCTTGGTTTGTGCATCCTGTTCTGCCTCGGAGAGACTGGTAATACATGTATATATATTCATACATACATACATCATCAGCTGTCATGGAAAGATTGCCACATATTACTTATTCCTAGAGGCCATAGACTTAAAGTTAAAAGTTGTCATAGCCCACAAGTGACATGGATGCCTGGGATAATTTCAGCATCCTCTGCAGTTTTAACTCTTGTACTGGTTTTCTAATCCTGAGGTGAGATGGTTGCTGTATACTCTTACTCTGTCGCTGGGATGGGTGGTTGGTCCTATTTGATCCGAAGACAGCAGTACATTTCTAATCAAGTTTTGTTTCTATGCCAGGTCATTCTGCTTGTGTAGCTAATGATATTCCAATACTATCATCATACACGTTTTCAAAAATTTATGATTCAACCATAACCATTTGTGTAACAGTTTTTCTTGTAGAGCCGCAGACCAAGGGTTAAATTTTAGTAAACTGTTAAAATAATTATATTATTAATCTGTTAGCTGGACCAAGGAGAAGATCTTATCAATTTGGAAACTTTTTCTAGCACAACTAGAACTGGCCTTGCAGCAGAACAAATGTTGTGAGATAGCAGATAGTAAAGCCAGAACAACTGATGCACACAGACTGAACGCTTAAAATAATTTCAGTACTGAAAGAAAAAAACACCAAAGCTTTGTCTGTGGGTTGCACAGAAAGCTGTAACTTCTGACCAGATTTTGGAAGAACAGCCTTCTGCTCTTCTAATACCTGCCCCAACGTATTGTAGGTACTACCTGAACCCTAATGCTAGGGCTGGAACAAGAGACCCTTCAAACCTTGAAAAGCAGAGTTTGCAGTCTTTGTGTAGTTCAGTGAAGCTCATATTTCTGTGCATGAGCTTACTAAAGAAACATCAACATATAAGTGCATGTTTGCTGTATTGTTCATCTGGCAAACTGTTTTAAGGTTTTCAGTGTTGAAACTGAAGATAGACCAGTTGCTTTGTCGCTAATAACATAAAAAATTCTGTGCTTTCAACAGCCTTTCTGTTCAAAAGAACCTGGATGGATTGTTAGCGTGATCTGGAATTCAGTAGTTCACCATTTGCAGCATTTAACATCACCATTTTAAAATATAATTTTTACTAGAATTACTATACTACACTTACTCAGATATAATCTAAATCTCTTTTTATTTTATTTTACAGACATTTTTTCTATAATTATAGGCAAAATATGCTTACTAACTAATTAGGTCTTTTGGGAACACTGGAGACTTTGTGTAGCCTTCTGGTTATGTCTATGGGCAGGTTCCTGCCTGGAGTTTTGCAGTGACTGTGAAAGGGATGAGATCAATGCCTGAAAGATCGTTAAAGCACAATTCTTACATTTTCTGAAATCTCTGTAGCACACAGATGTGGTCATTTTTTCAACGTAGGAAATCTAATGCAGTTCAACATTCATAGAGGTTACCTGAAAGAAGAAGAGTCTGGTCCGGTTACTCCTCCTCAGATGAGTAGAAGATAACTGCGTTCAACATGAGCAAAGGTCCCGCGGGCTTACTTAGGTGGGCTGGATCGCTACAGCCTTTCAGTCCCTTGGCAAGAGTGGATTGGAGGCCCCTGGTTTGATCTGCAGAGGAGGTACTGCTGTAATGCATTAACATACGCAGGAGTTGGGCAGTGTAAAGCTTCCACTCACCTCCACTGGCAACTAATTTCTTTTAAATCTGCAACAATTGGAGAATGTGAAAAGGGCAGCTTGTAGTCAACATACCTTGCAGTTCAGGCATACGTGTTTAATTGTTGTCTAAATTAATTGGTTTCAGGCATTTGCTTGCTGCTTGTAGTGCTCCACTTGATATGCCTGAGTAGATCCAGGTACAGCATGACTTTTTGGAAGAAATGTGTTTAGGGATACATTCTCCTTAGATGCTCCAAAGCTGTCATAGATTCTGCTCTTGCTTTTTCAGTGAAGGTCTACGTGTAACCATTTACCAGCATGCTTTCTAGCAACGAGTTTTAACTGCTTTGCATTCATTTAGCAGTGAGGCATTAACTAGCTGTCGTGTCTTTGACTTAATGCTGGTATAAAAATCACAATATTTTCTTCTTTTTTGCTGGTGACTGAGCACTCATCTCTTACAGAAAACATGATGCCGCTTAATAAAATTGACTCCACTTAATTTTTCTCTGTAAAATTTAATTATTTTCATACTGTCCTCTCAAAAGTATAAGCCCTTAATTTGAGCTTGGTTAATGTAATAAATTCTGGTTTTCTTCTGCAATTTTTAAAAAAATTATTTTCTTGCATAGCCAGTGATATCACTGGCCAGATACAGTAAAAACAATAAATAAATTTATGAAGTCTTTACACAGAGTCAAATTTCAGACTTCCACTTCTTCTTAATAGATGCTATCCCTATGTTTTTATACAAATACCTTTTTTTTTTTCTTCAAGACAAAATGATTTGTAGTTTGACTAGCAGGACTGGGATAACTTCAGATTTGTGCTCAGGGTTATTTTCTGTAATTCCTACTGATTTGTCTGGGATACTGTCAGTAATTGCTGTGACTAGTTGACAGTTGCCCATTTATTGTTGGGCCTGTCTTTATACAGATACTGATTCTCATGAAAGTTTTTCTAAGTGGCTTTGAAATTGTGAAGAACTAGCAAAAAGAGACAGGGCAGACAACATGCTCCCATAAACTGCTTTTGAGGAAGAGGAATTTTTGGTTCATTTTAAAAGGGAGTATTTCATCTTACCAAGAATTATTTTTTGCTTTGCTGAAGACACAGACAGTGAAAAAAAACAGAATGAATTTGGGCCTGCATCTTCTAGATGTAAGCACACATATGGGCAGATGTAAAAACATATATGCATATTTATGTAGATAAAAAGAGAAAGAAAAAAACATTAAAAAAAAGTTTGACACATTTCAACTCATTCTGCCCATGATTATAAGCAATGCTTAGCCAGCACCAGCTTTGATCCCTGAGCTGTGGCGTGGTGCCATTCCACACCTTCTCTCTGCACCTCTGCTATTTTAAAAGCCCAGCTTAGAAGATAGAGACATTTCTACCATTTGGAGAATGAGCTCTTTGCTTTATTACATTGCATCTCATCATGGCAAGCTCTGAACAGTAGTTTCAGGGGATAACCAATAGCTGCTGTTCTCCCTAAGCCAGCCCACAGAGCTGTAACAGGACAGTAAGTGCAGGAGTCTGAGCCTAAAACTGACTGAAAGGTCAAGCAGCAGCTTCTGTCGCAGCTCTGAATTGGGGTGTCTGGGTAGGTCAGCTGAGGATGCTCACTGCCAGCCGATAGTAGGGCCTTTTCTCTGAATCCTCAGGAGCAAGGCTGATGATGCCAGCTCTCACTCCTTCCTGGGACAGAACAGCTTTCAGCATAGATTTTTGTCTAATGTTTGATGGGTGCAGAGGAATCATGAAAGCTTTTACAAATCGAGTTTTGCTTTTCAATCACTGTTAAATCAGCATCGCAGTAAAGCTACCGGATGTCATGCCTCACAGTCATGTAGGTGACAGATCTGTCATGTCATGTCAGACCTCAGGGAAAATGGGAAGGGAAGGGAGGGCCCCTCCCTTGCTCAGCCACTGTACTGGAGAGGGTTGTGCATTGATCTGGAAGACAAGATTTCTGCACGCCCTCTGACTTTTATCAGTCAAAGATTTGCGCTTTTATACTCTGGGCAGCAACTATTATTTTACTGCAAAGTCACATGAAAAGTTGGCAAGGTCATTTCTGGAAGATCTGGTATCTTCAGTATAATCTCCATTCTGCCAAAAATAAGTTTCATCTGATACTCACCCATAAATTAATGTGCAAATGAACTTGCTTTGGACTACATTAAGTTAGTTAGGAACTGGTTTAAATAAGTTGGTTTAAGGTTGAAATAAGTAATTTGTAATTTGAAAAAAACCCACATCTGCATTATATTTGCTATCCTTTCAGAAAACCCTATTTTAAAATGATTTATGTTAAACCAGGGCACGTTTTATTCTCGGCAAGGGTCTCAGTTGCTGCTCTTAGACACAAATCCTTTCTTATGCCTGTAACTAGTTGAAAACCAAGATTAAATCCCACAACTACAAATGTCCTGAAAACAGTAAGTCCCCAGGGCAGAGCTAATGATTAGACATACTAAGGCAAATAGGGAAATATTACCTTTTGCTGTACTGCAGATAATCCTGAAGCAGAGCTGGTAAGGCATTCTCTTTCCACACCAGAAAAAAACATGCCTTTGTAAAGTTCTGAACCTTTCTGTTTGTGCATGTACAAGTTATCTGTGAATACGCAAATTAAATTATTAGAGCCAAAAGCGGTAGGCTTACAAAGCATCAGAGCCCATTTTCTGTCACTGGTTGGGCACCTCAGAGCTCTGTAAACAACACTGTGAGAATCATCTTTATATTTCTAAATGGATATAGAAATACTTCAGACAGCAAAGAGATACAGACATTTTGGGTTTTGTGTGTACTACAGAACGGGGATAGTGGCAGTTCTGATTATTTTGGCATTTTCATCTTGATTTCTAGACTGGTGGGATTCAGATAAGTTGTGAGTAAGCTCTCCAATTTGTGGCTCAATAATAAGGTCCTCAGTAATCAGAAAGTAACATATCAGTTGTTTGGGGTTTTTTTTCTATCACTGCTACTGCTAGTACTGCTGCTCCTACTACTATTATTTTAAGTATCATCACCCCTCCTGTGATCCTTATGAAAGGTCAACTGCCTGAGTGTCAAAGAGAGGAATTCGTAGTTAGGTTATATCTTTTCCCACCAGGCTGCAAGATGCTAACCTTATTGTTGATGGAATTCTTCAATTCAGGTCAGGAATCCAGTTTCCATTTCAAATCAATGTTTTAAAAGAACATTTTCATTGCAGTTGCTAAATCCTAGTTTGGGAATGTGTTGTACAGGCTTTTATTTAGTTCTTTGGTAGAGTTAATTACTTGCACCAGCCTCTCTATATATCCTTTGGAAGGATGACAAGCTAGGTCATTTCAGAAAGAGACCTTTGCTTGCCTGTAAAACACAGGTTTGGTTGCTAGAACAGATTGTTACAGGTTTCCATTTTCATATGTTCTGCATTAAAGCTCACTAGCATTCATTCAGCTTTTATGAAAAAATAAAACTGCCTCACCACTGAAAGGGGAAAAAGAGTTAGGGATAAGAAGAATAATCCTGTACAAATTACTATTTTTTTAATTCTTAAAAAATACATTACTGTTTTCACAACATGCCCAACACCTCTTAAATATCAAAGACATCTTTCTTGCTGCAAGAATCACATGAGAAGCAGCAATTCCTGTTGGTTTTACTGCCCTGATTGCTGGGTACTGTATATAAACTCACACAGGCGTTGACTGGTGTCTGTGGTATAAACTGGCAATGTGTTGTGTTCTGAAAATCTGCCTTAACTTTTGTACAAGTCAATTTACTTGCAGCATTTCTCTTCTGAAGTCCTGGCTGTGACTTTGATGAAGCTCTGAGCAATCTGATCTAGTTAACGGTGTCCCTGCTTACTGCAGAGGGGTGGACTAAATGACCTTTAAAGGTCCTTTCCAACCTGACACATTCTATGATTCTGTGATTCTATATCATCATTCATGACCTGGCAGGTATTTGCTGGGAGGTGGTTATGGATGCTTCCTAAGTATACCTTCGAAGCTCTGACATGAAATGAGGTACTGAAAGAGTGCTGTGATCTGCTGGCGCTGCTGGTGACGGTGCCTATGCAAGGAGGTTAAGTTTTGGTCTCTCCCAAGACCAGTGAGATCCTCCTCAGCAGTCACCCTCTCACCCTCTTGCTGCTTTCTGGTTTTCAAGGGTAGTGAGAAGTGCTTCCTCTGGACAGAGCACCAGCTCACAAGGTGTCCTGGAGACAGAGTCCCTGTACCTTTGCCACTAAATTTGGAAGTGGGACGACCAGTATTTGGCGATCTCATTTTTTAAGTGAACACTTTCTAGACCATCAAATGAGCTGTTCAGGCTACCCCAAATGCAATAGTTTTATCTTAAGTGCTTCTGTCTGTGACCGATGCACGCACAGGTTAGTGCAACACCAAATTCTCCATGACGGGCCACGGTATCAGCAACATCTGAGTGATGCTGGGGTGTTGGGAATGGGAACGCTGTCATTTAGCCACAGTCCTTAGACACATCACATCTGCAAGGTGACATCAGGAATTATTTACTTCCGAATTTAAATAATTCTGGAGATACTTGAAAAGAAAAATCAGACTTTTGAAACACCAGTTGTCCTAAGAAATGGCCTTTCTGTTTTCAGTAAATCATGCTTTTAAAGCCTGAAGTCCAATTACACAATTTTCTGGTGAGTTGAGTGTTTCTTGTAATTGGAGCACAGGATGTTACGTTGACGATAACACACCTTTATTGTAAATGTAAAGTGGTCAGCTCTCTGGCTAATACAGCACCATGCCTGTGCAGACTTCATCACTTTCACTGGGCTGTATTTAATTAAGGTCCTGTGTGCCTAAAGGCGAAAGCACTGAAGTTTGAGAGATGGAGTGGAGTGACTGGAGACATGTATTTCTATTGGCATTTGCAATGTAACTCCTCAGAAATACGCTCTGAAATATGATTGATTCAGACAAATGTGCTGGTGAGGAAATTTTAGGTACAAGCACTCTCATTCCTAGGTAATACTTCTGTTTTTCCATGAAGTAATGAAGGCTAAAATTGATTTTCTTTAAGCTTTGTGAGCTTACATTTTCTTTTCTAAAGTTTAAAAACAGGGCTATAACAAATCCTTGTGTCAAAGCGCACACTTCAGAATTTCTGCCTCTCTAAACTACCAGACGTTCATGGTTTTCCATGACTTCCCAGCACATTGCCACTTAAGTCTCCTAAGCAAAGCTGTGTGACTGATTCTTCATCTCACTAGCCATAATGAATATTGAAAAAATGATACTAACTGTGTATTCTTAAAAAATCTAAACTATAGGTTTAACTTATACATGCAGGTAGGAATCAAAGCTTTATTCCTTCTTCAAATACAATCAGTTTTTGAACTTTCTAAATTCACCACTCTTTGTGCTAATTGTTTATCTATTTGCCTGGTGAAACCACTTAGACAAGATAATTGGGGGTTAGACATGATGAAAGGTCCATTTAAAATTGCAGTTTTTGTAAATGACGGTTCTGAGAAGTGCTGTAGTCAGTGATTTCTGTCAAATGCCAACACTAAGGACTCAGATTTCTGTCTGATAATCAAACTGCTAAACATATTTGCTGTTAAAAAATCTAACATGGCATTAGCCATAGCTATCCCTGTCATGGTTCTGTTCTTTGTTTACAGAGATTTTACATCATTTCCTAATAAAGGGTTCTGATTTTTAGCAATTATGAAACCTTTTAGTGTCAGTCATTAACTAAGCAAAAGAAATAAGATGATTGATTTATACTAGCTTTTTTGTTCTTGTAAATATCATGGATTGATTCTCAAAGAGTAACTGTAGAAATGTATTTAGAAATGCAGGAAAAAAGATTTAACTGACACATAACTGACAGTGTGGAATGAGACTGTATTTGTTCAGTCACTGCTGAAGTCAGGGTGGTTTTTCCCTTTTGCTTCTCCTGAAGATGAGTCCCAGAATTTCCTTGTGAGAACTTCCCGTGACATCTGGTCTTGCCTATGCCAAGAAATTAATTTAATTTATCTTGCCTATTAACAAAAGTAAATTTCTTGTGGCAATAAATGTGCTGGACAGAGACCATTTCATTTATAAAGTAACCATTCCTCTTCTCTGAAAATTCTGAACTTCATGATTTCAGGGACCTTTCTGACTGACTAGAGAATTATATTAACACATTTTTACTAATGATTATATTTCTTAATTTTTTTCCCACTTAATAGCAAATGTGGTATGCCAGATGAAATCAAGTATCCCTTAATCTGGTAAGTTTTCTGAATAACAGATAATTGAGGGGAAAAGCCAAGAATTATTTGCCAGTTACTAGGTCAGCATCTGAAGTGAAATTTCATTTATTTCATGGTATTTGCTAGATTTTTATCCCTTTCAGAATGTTTATTCATTTTAAAACTTCTTCTAGCTTGTGTATCAACATCCAGTCTGGTTTAGATGTATTTGGTGAGAAATTACTCTGAGCTAGTGGCAATTTATGTCAGGTTGAATTGAATTGCTATTATTTCATGTGGCCACATAAATCTATTAAAAGTTAAAAAAAGAAGAGCCTACCTAATGTTTATTTTTTTTTAATTTATGTTTACATCGAGGATTTCCACTGTTGCATAGATTAAGTTCTGTAACTTGCTGCAGGAATATCTAGGAAGAAAAATCCACAAGTTTCCAGGTGTCAGTTGCCTGACCTGCACACAAGGCTGTGTGACAGTGCTGCTGGCCGAGCCCTCCTTGCCCAGGAGGGACGGGTTCCTCCGGATCCTGCATCTGAGTGTCTGCAGAGATTTCAGAGCAGTTTAGATCCCTTTGGAAACTAGTTGAGATAATGTGGGCATGTAACTATCATTAGGAAACACTGTAAAATCCTCACTGCCACAGAAAGCTTTCAGGCTTTCTTTCCAGAAAGATAAATATTCTTTATTCTATAAAAGTTTTCCCATTGACCTCTATTATTCACAGTAGACAATTTCATAAAGTTTATGTTCTCAGAGGCTTATCTATGAATCTTCTCACTGTCATAAAAATTTGTAGTAAAGTTTAGGCCTTTGGAGATGGAAGGTGTGTGTGGCATCGAGAGCTGGAGACAGCTCACTGAGGTCTTGCTCACTGACTTCAGCAGTTCAGACCCGGGAGCATTTGGTGGTGCAGATGTAATTGAAACTACCACAGGGTGATAAACTAAAACACAAAACTCTCAGTAAGGTTGCAAGCGCATTTTTTCCAGCCTTTTGCCAAGGCAGCAGGGCTATGTTTTTTATTTGGTTTCTTGCTAATTTAAGCACTTTGTTTTCCTTTGACTTTTCTAACTCCTTCACTGTCTCTTTACTTGTATCCTTTTTTTTTTTTTAAAATTTAGCACTCTTTAATTGTGCACTGTTGGAGCATATCTACATCATCTGCTGAAAAGGTCTCCTCTTTTTTTTTTTCCCTCTTTTAATGGCTCTTCTAGTTGTTTGACTGCTGATATTACACAATAAAAGGAACGCTGCTGCTTGAGGTGCCAATTCATCGCAGTGGGGTAGAAGTAGCCCATAGCGGTAGGGTACTTTGCAGTGACAAGGAAAATAGCGGGAACTATCAAAATTACTTTATTTTACAATTCATTTATCAAGTTATGAGATGAGCAGTCTATCACTATTTGTAAATGGGTTTCAGAATAAGGAATTCTTCCCGTGCATAAAAAAATGCGGACATTTTTACTTCATCCTATTATTTTAACTATTTCTTGAATATATTCTCTAGTTTTCACCTGAACTGTTTGCAGATAGAAATTTTCTGATAACACTGTGCTGAAAATGACTAAGATAATTTAAATGTCAACCTGATAAATGTAGCAATAATGCTATCTGATAGATTTACCAGGTGTTTCATACATTTGTGAATATCTAGTCTTACCGTGTTAGCACCCAGTGACCCAGAATAAGAATAAAACTTCCTATACAGAAGGCACAGCATCAGCAAATGAAGAGTCCTTGGGAAACAGAGTTCAAATAGAAAGCCACAATTTGGGGTCTGAAAAATGAGGAGCAAGTGAATAAGGAATTATAAAAGGAGAAAGGACAAGGGAAAGGAAAGCAGACAGGTACAATTGCATGAGCCACTAAGATTGTTATTAGCATACTATTTATCTTGACTTCATTTTTGGTGTGTTTCATAGTAGCAAGATCATACATGCAGCTGTATTTCTTATTTTATAAGGATGAACAGAACACCAGAATAATGAAATTAATAACAACTGACCATCTAAATATTTTCTAATTATTTTATCTTTCCTTTATCTCTTCTGAATGTAAGAAAAATAATGTAATAGAGACATGTTCTGTGGTATAAAGAACTTTCAAGTTAATTTCACATTAGTTAGTGAATCATACTGTTTGTAGAACTGTACTATTATTAAATCATTACATCAACATATTCATTGGACAATATTTACTATTGTATTTTCCTGCAAAGAAGACTTATTGTAGTGAACTATAAATATAAAAAGAGCTAGAAATCACAAAGCAAGATACAGTTTCTAAGCTGAAAAGAAACCCACAAAAGCTCAAGTGAAATGATGTTATGAAGTTTAGGATTAATTTCATCTACCTAAAACAAAACATGGTGATAAGCAAGGTACTGTTTTCAGGAATCCTGCAGAATAAGCCAGAACTCACACTCCAAAAGCACTCCTAAACACTGTCAGTGAAACTGCCAGCACTAACATCTCCTCAGTAAGTTGATCATTACCAGTACCTGGCATGATATTGCCATCCAATAAACAAATGACAGGAAAGATGACAGAGAATGCACTCCATGTCAACTTAATTAAAAAATAAACTGTCACCAGAAAATAAAGGAATTCAGAAGAACAGCAAAAGAGATGAGGAAAGTTGGGAAAGTGAAAAAGATCGGCTGAAGGTTTCTCTGTATTATTTACAAGGGAAAAGTGGAGCCTTGTCTGCCTGTGCAAAACTCCTCTGCATGAAAGGGCCCCTGATCCTTCTGAGACAATGTTATGTGATTAATATCAATCTGAGAAAGGGTAAACTTTATGTCAGAAATCAGACAGATAAGAAATCTGATTTTCAGAGATGTGATGTCTTGGACTGAGTATCATTTCTCTCAGGTAGACTCTGCTTGTGGGGAGAAGGTGTGCTGGTGTGAGGGACACTACAGTAGATCCCAAATGCAATTAATCTGATGAGAGAGAGCTGATATGTTGCTGGCAGTTTTGGTGTTCCTATATTAAATGCTTTATCCTGTAGTGTATTCTCAGTAATTATCACCACCTCTGCAGGCATATTATCCCAAATGTGAGCCGAAAGGATATATCAGCACATAATGCAAAACTTTTGAATACGAATTAGAAAGTAGGTGTTTCCCTCCATGTATTACTGTTCTAACATGTTGTCTATCTCCAGTAGATGTACCAGGTTTCCGCTGGGCAACTGGAAACACAAGTTGTGCTTTATTGGTATTTCCTTAAAGGTTCCACACATACAAATCCATTAGCTGGCTTTTATTTTTGCTTTTTGTTTAAATGTTGAGACAGGCCTTTATTTTGTTTATAAAGCAAAAATAAGAAAGAACCACTGTCATTATTCAGTTTGTATGCACATTGAACAGAAATACAAAGGCAGTAGGGAGGCAGATAAAAAGAACTCAAAAACCAGAAAAGCTGATCTTTGGAAAAAAAATATCTTGCAGAACTTAAAGACTCTGGAACAGTAAAAATGTAAGAATAAATGTATCTGTTGTCTTATGAAATGATAGGCTACAACATTCCTTTATTTAATGGCATAACAGTAGCAAATTTAATTACTGACTTTTTTTTTTCTTTTTTATGGATGCTGTGAACATACTTGGTTAGTTGACCTCTAAAACAGGTCTACATTTCCTTGTGGTGTTGCATTCAGCACTGTACTTAAGTGAAAATGTGCTTGGGTGGTTTCCTTTGTGCATGTGACCAAACTGCTCTTGCAGTCATCACCATGCCTTAATTCTTCAGTGCCTTAATTCTTCAGTGTGCCTCCCTGGAGGGTTCTGCAGAGAGATGACAGATGACAATGGGCCAGCTTTTGTCTTCATCTCTGATGTACATATGTGGCAAATACCAGAACAAACTGAAAATATGGAAAACTTTATCAGTTCCCAGCAAGCCAGAAGACTTGTTGGGCAGCAGTTGGCCACCCTTGATGCTAATCTTCAGGTTTAGCATGGCTGCCATGTGGTTTATTCCATGGATATCAGTATTAGCTCTCCTATGTCTGACAGCATTTGAGAGGAGAAGTTTCTATTGAACATCCAACTGACAAACTGTTATGTGTAGCAACTCTGAAGACAAATAGGTGTAACACACAGGCTACAAAAGAGTCTCTGAGGTCTGTCACAGCAGTCAGACACTCACTTGCAGAATGCACATAAAAACCCCAAATTCAGTACTTGATTTTTATTTTGTATTTCATTTTCAAATATTAATTTAAAGCTCATGAACAAGTTTTTATGTATCATAAATACAAATAGTTTTCTTCTTCATCTGGATCTCAAAGGTCTTTTCCAAACTCTATGATTCTGTGATTCTCAGTGATTATAAGGAAGAAAGAATCAGACTGGTGTGTTTTCTCTATAAACAACTGTCTTTGCTAGAAATTACTAAATATGATGCTTCACAATTTATGGTGAAAAGTAAAATAGCTCTTAAAAGATGTAATGGATCAGCATAAATCAATCAGTGAGTAAAGACAGAGAAATAAAAAACTAATAACTGCAGTTTGTAGCAGATGTGTAGTTTTTTTCCAAATCCAGAATTAGGTGATGCAATAGTAAATAAAATAATGGATAAAAGACAAGATGGGTCTATCTGTGAAAATATTTGAATTGTTTCTATTGCACTGTCCATCAGGCTTATTGGGACAGGATTTTTAGGTACAAAGGATTAACAAAGGATATCATCAGTTCAGAAGAAAGTATTTATTCAGTTGTATTACAGAAAGAGAGTAACAATCCCCTAGTTTCCTTTTACATTAAATTTAAACTAGTGACATATGTATATGTCATCATACATGTAAAAAACCCCGTACTAACAATATATAAGAAATACAATACATGCTTGAAATACTAATTGCTAATTAATTTTCTCTCCCGACAAAATTAAATCACTTTAACTATCATTTTCAAGGTAAGATTCAATTTGCTGTTACTCATGAAAATACACAGCTTTTCCGTGGCTGTTATACTAAGTCAAATATTCCTTTTAAATTCTATACATCACACTCAAACTCTGTGGCTTCAGCCCTTATGCACAATATAGACATGCACAGCTAATCTGGCCTTATTTCATGCTCTTCCTATGGTTCTGTAGGAATTTCTGCAAGAAAATATCCTGCAAGCTGATGTAGGAATTGGAGGGAGGGAGAGAGTTTGGCTGGCCTTCATGAATAAGAATCTCTTTTTACAGAGTAACTTCCCTAATCATATTCTGCTCATGGCTTCATACCCACAAGGAAATACAGAGAAGGCTAGCAAGAAGGACAGCACAGCCTTAGAACAGATGCCTTTGCGTCAGTTGTTTAGGGATAGGTATCAGTGGGTGATAAGAGATCAGAGATCTGTAAGAAACAGGCCATTTGGCTCACTGTAAGAGAGGATTTAAAATGTACTCAGTAATCTGTACAGTATTATATGGCAAAACGAAGATAATTTTGTGGTATTGAGAGGTCTGCTAAAGCAGAGCTTCATAATCTGCTTCAGTGAGAGCTGCTTTATTTAGTAGTCTGAAAAAGCACTGAACCAGGTAGCTATTAGCTTTTTATACTATTTTTTTATCTGTTTGGTTACCAAACTACTATGCCCTCAGCACACTTACTTCACTAGTTAAAATCCTACAGATTAAATGGCCTAGTGGAAAATGTTGTTTGCTTTTTGTTTGCCTTTTTTTTTTCAAGCATTATTCCATGTAATATACCAAATACTATTTGCATTTTCTTTCCATTTATAAGGAAGTCTCTTGGTAACAAATGGAACCTTCAATACAATAAAATTTACATGAAACAAGCTGTCATTTGAGGACTATGTGGCTGGAATGATGCCAGTCAATAATAGATTGCATACCTCTGGTTAATTTATTAGCCACCTGTTCCAGAATCCATTACAAGAGCACATTAAGATGCTATCAGGTTGGGGTAGTACTTTGAGCTTCAAGCCTTTGAGAATGTTTTTCATGTAAAATCATGCTAATAGAAAACTGAAATGAACAGTGGTACGTACTCCTCTCTGCAGAGGAAATGGGAGAATGTTCTATAGGTTGCAATTTCTGCTTCCATCCTTTTTGAGAAATAATAGGGTTTTTTATGAAAATATTCTCTTTCCTAATTAAAATGGAAGCTAATAATGAAAACTTCATAATGCACAGAAAGATTGCAAATGTTAGTGCAGCTGCTGGCCTTTACCAACGTGTGGGAATGTTACAAAATCATGAGGTATTGCAGGCTAATTTGAGAGAGAAGGCATTGTTTTCCATGTGCATATTTCTGCATTTTGGAGCTTATTTTTTCATAAATTAAGGCTCCTCGGCGTCCATTAATGACACATACACAGTTACAACGTAGAATTAAGAAATCAAAAGCTAAGAAAGTGGTAAGATGGAGAGGTACGCTGGGCAGATTACCACAGTGATAGAGATTTTAAGAATATGCTTGGATAGGAAAGGAGATGATCCCTTCTCTGTGCTTATTCAGCCTCTGCCACTGCACGTTGTCCATACACAAATGAGACAATCATTTGCTCTCAGTACTGAGAACTAATACTGTTACACTTGACATGGGGATCTCACGAAGAAGATCTCAAAAAGTCAGTCAGTGCAGCAGGGTCAAGGGAGGAACTGTCACACCATTGTTTTTAGAAAAGGAAGGAGAGAGAAAACAGACAAGTGAGAAGAGCATACAGCCCCAAGTTAAAAGCATTTTGAGAAGAACTAATGGAAAATATTAATGTGAACTAAGTGATCAGAAGCTTGCATCTATATATATATATATCTATATATATCTCAGTTGAAAGAAACGGCACATGGTGACTTTAGCATTGATTCAGTACTGATTAGAGAGTAGTAACTACAGAGCAATCAGAAACACATTTCTTTGGTATCTGAACTGTTAGTATCTTATTCAGATTCTTACTGTCCTGATATGACAAGATGATAGCCAGAGGGGTATTGCTGTAGGCATGAAGGTAAAGAGGGAGAAGCTGAAGGTGAGAATCCTAATTCAGCATCTCATCAAAAAGATTGTCAGGAGAAAACCACATCTGTGATTAATGCAGAATACCACAATTACCAGAATTGCTTGTTTAATCTTATAAGAGACAGCAAAAGACATATCAGCCTTATAAGTGGTAGACACAATTGAGAAGTTTTTAACTACAGGGTACATAATGCTAGAGGAAGAACACCGTTATAAGACAGGAATGTGTATTCTTGAAACTGCTTTACTGCTACCACTTACTTCTGGGTATAAGATGGAGTCATACTGCTGAAAAAGGCATTTTGGGTAGTTTAATTTAATGTTACTGCAGGATATTCTCAATTGATAGAGAATGATTCAGGTTCTGTACTTATGGCTACACTGGGTTTCTGCCAGAAGGAAAAGCAGCAATAAAGCACATGGAAATTAGGGCCAGATCCTTTACTGCTTTTCATCTTGTGTAGATGCGTGCGGTTCTGCAAAGAGAAAGGAAAATACTGTTTTTCTGAGCTGGTGTCTTTTAGCTCTCATACTACATGAGTGAAAGTACTTACAGAAGATACATTGCAATAATGAATAAGACTCGATGTCTCCTCAAGGAACAGCCTCACTAATATGCCATTCTTTAAAAAAAAGGTTGCAGATACCTCATACAGGCACTGCAGAGTTTTACACATTTCTCCAAGCCGTCCATGCGTACAGCTTTCCTTCAAACTAATGCTGAGAAGTGCAAAGTAAATAGATTTTTTTAAGAGTGATGGTGTGGGAAAGGATTGATACTCATTGGATCATACCGTTGTGGTTCAGAGCATTTTCGGCTTGTATAACCAAAGCATAATGTATGTCAGTAACAGACTCCTACTAAAACCTTCAAAAGCAATTTTTTTGATGACTTTGTTGTAAGGCTTAAATCTTAAACAACCAACAGAGACGACATCTAGCTGTCAAATAAAAATGCAGCAGGTCTGATTTCTCTCATTCCTTTTCTCTCTTTTGTCGCCAGATGATATAAACAGAACAACTCCTTTGGGAGGAGGGCAGCGAGCATAGTGAAGGGTCTGGAGGGGAAGACTTATAAAGAGAGGCTGAAGTCCCTTCTGTTTTTCAGCCTGGAGAAAAGGAGACTGAGGGGAGACCTTGTTGTAGTCTATGGCTTTCTGATGAAGTGGAGCAGAAGGACAGGTGCCGATCTTCTCTCTTTGGCGACCAGTGATAGAACCTGAGGGAATGGCATGAAACACGGGAGGTTTAGGCTGGATATTAATAAAAGGCTCTACTGAGAGGGTGATCGAGCACTGGAACAGGCTCCCCGGGGGAAGGGGTCACAGCACCCAGCTTGGCTGAGTTCAGAAAGCATCTGGACAATGCACTCAGTCCCATGCTCTGATTTGTCTGGCCTGTGTGGAGCTAGGAGTTGGACTCAATGGTCCTTATGGGCCCCTTCCAACTCAGGAGATTCTCTGATTTCTATGATTTTTATTAAGGTGCTTCCCGCTCGAACCCCTGTGGCCATACTGTCCCTCAGCCAGCTAGAGATACCGAGCCAGATCCTGTGGTTGGTCTTAGCTGCACTGGGGGCCAAACATCCCGATCCAGACTGCCCCAGCCACATGAAGCCTGTCTTCCACTGTGCATGCTGTCCGATGTTTGACTTAGGGAGGAAAATGAATTCATTAAGACCAAGTGATTTTAAAAATTGCTGAAGAGTCAATGCATACGTTTTCATGTTCTTTACAATTTTTATCTTCTTCAAAATGTTAATCCATTATTAATTAGTAGCACCTGTCACACAATGATTGTTCATTTTAACATAGTTGTAAGTACTGAAAGGAGAACAAAAGATTAAAAGATCACTACTGAGCTATTTTTGTGAAAACATCTCAGAATTCCTACTGGATTCAAAATGAAACTAAATGAATTTTAAAACAGCAATGCTATACTGTTCCCTCTGTTGAACTGTCACCAAGATCAGTGGTGGAAATCCTAGTTCTGAAGAATCGTGTTCCTGTCAGATCAGAAACTTCATTTCAGATTCTGAAAAGAACTAAGTTCTATCTCACTGTTCATTATAAAATATGCAGCTGTAGTCATCCATTAAACAATACACAGGCCATATAAAAGTCTGGATAAATTCAGGGCTTTCTGAAGAAATTACAGCTGAGCCTTTACAGCTGTGAACATTGGCTAGAAACTGAACAATTTGATGTTGACGTACGAGAAAGGTGTATTGCATGGCTTTCAAAATGCAGTTATAAGTATAAGGCTTTCAAAGCAAGTCCTGTCCTCTAAACTGGATGGACTCTATGCTGTCAAATTACTGCCGAGGCTGTTAGGAAGAGTAGCTTTCTCAGTGTGAACAGAGCAAACCAGAATGTGTCTATCTTTGCAACAGAGAGGTCTGATACGGACAATTATTCAAAACCCAGAGTGAGGCTAGAAAGTGGCTAATGAAAGTACTGAGGAGCTGCCTTTCTAGTAGTGAGAAGCTAGGGGACGTCTGGCATAGAAAAGGCATTTGGAAGAAATGGAAAAAAAAAGGAACAGGTTGAAAAGCAAATAACCCCCAAAATCATTGCCAGGAGGCTCGTTAGAGGGAGGGTGGAGGAAGGAGGATATTTTAGTGAGGGCTTCCAGTGCACTGTAGCGGTTAGAATTTGACAAGAAAGGTCAAGGGCTTGACAGTACTATAGAGATGTTTATAAGTGCTTGGTACCTGATTCAGATTTACTACAATTAACCTTAAATATTCCACTTAATTTGTAGGGAAATTAATTCTACCTGTAGAAAAAAATATTCTGAAGGCTTTGGTGAGGTGAAGACAGGCTTCCCTCACTCACTGCCCTGCCGTTATTGGTCAACAGGGCATTTCCTCTGAGGACAGATGATGTTAGTCTGGCCTCATGAATATGCTAGCATTTCAGTTCTATGCCCAAAGAGGTAAGAGGAGGTATGAAGTTAAACACTCTGAATTCAGTGGCTAAAAACCCTGCTGACAGAATAGGAAGTGCTGATGTTCAACGCCAAGAGTGAAGCCGGAATTCTAGAGACACTGGTTTGTTAAATGTCTTTACAGACTTCACATAAAATGGGTCTTACAATAAAGCACTGACATTCAACAGCAGTATAACAGATTAGCAAAGGATAGCCTAGTGGCTAGAAACAGCGGATACTACAAAAGGTCTGCCTGCACTGTGGGACAGCATGGTTCTTCGAGCTCCTTTGTCTCAGCCTCTGAAGGGCAACGTGGAATCAGTACCAGATGGACATATTGTAGAGCAATCCTTAGTTAGTAGGTTTTCTTCTCTACCTCTTAAATTATTGTAATGTTATAATTATGCAGGAAAGAATGCACGTGTGTCAAGAATGGAGCATGACAGATTGAGGGTTGTTGGGGAAGAAATGAAAAAATGTGAAGGTCTTGAATGCTGGAGAACAGAGAGAAAGATAAGGGGAGATGGTAAGGGACTTGCTGTAGGTCAAGATTGGTGGCAAAGAAGAGGGAGGCATTTTGTTGGTGAGAGGTTTCACATGCACTCTGCACGAGCCAGTAGGCTTAGTTGTGTGGTTTTAGCCACTGCTGGGAAAACTTCTGAAGTTTTCCTGTATGATGAAGATGTGTCTGAAACCTGTAAATTTCACAAGAACTACTGAGGAAAGATATATAAGCTTATACATATTTATAATTTTAATTCAGTTGCCTTTATATGAATGCATTTCTACTCTATGCTCTTTCTAGACTAAAGTAATCTTTTCATTATATGAACTAAGTGCCTCACACAATGAGATGCTAGTAATAGGATCTAATCATTAGTCCAGAAATCATAACTCTTTAAATATTAAAAATTATGTTTCCCCTAAATTTCATGCATGTACTCATTTAGACTCAGCTCAAGGAAGTCTGTGATTCAAACCAAATGCTACTTGTTTCACTGCCCTATGTCTACGTGTTACAAATTTCCACAGTTCACTTAGTAAAGTGAAGAGACTCTGCTTGTATAATAGGAAAATAACAGTAATAGCCTGTAATACTTGGAAAGTATTGAAAGCAGCGTGTTCTCTTCTGCCATTTAGGCTCAAATTATCCTACATTTCAGGTTTGAATGCTTATAATCTTCGTTGAGAAGCTAAGGCTGAGAGTATCTACCTTTGTTTGCCAAGACCCCAGCTGGTGTCTCTCCTGTCCTGAAATCCTTTTGATGTATCACCTGGCCAACTAAGTAATGAGTGCTGGGCAACAGCTCCTTGTTGTTCCCAAATCTGGTGAAGTGTCAGGGCATGATCAGAGTTAAGGGAATGCATGCTGTTTTCTGGGCTGGCAAAGCAATGAGTAGCACAGAATATGTGGAAGAAAAACCACCCTGCCAGTTAAAGTGCAGTAAGCAAGCTCTTTCCCTGTGAAGCACTGCCACAGATAATGACACACTTCAGAGAGTCCAGGGAGTTGGCATTACAAGAAACTCTTCAGGTTGACAAACTCTTCTCAGCTAAAGCTACAAATGAGCAGTTCACAGGAAGGAAAAGAAAGTGACAGGACAGAAATCAACTCCCTGCAAGGCTTGTGAGGCAACTCTCTTCCTCTCCTCCCTCACAAGATGCAAGTTACATTAATATTCAAAATAAACATCTGCCTTGGAGGTTGGACCCAACCCTGACTATAAATTTAAAATATAATTTTTAAAAAGAACAAAACTTGTAGGGCATAAAGGGTCTACACAACACATCTGGCACCTTTTTCCTAAAACTGAGTAAATGTTTGCCTTCTCAAAGTATCCTTTTCCCTTAGTTTTGCTTTGGATCACTGTGAAAGTACCAGATTGCAAAGCCCCTGAAACCAAATGGTCCAGTGGGATCCATGGCAATTATTCCATCTCTTACTATGAGGGTTCCCCAGCTAGGAGATTCTTTAGATTTCCTCTTGTGAGTGACTCAGGAAGGTTTGAGGGAGAAGTGAGATGCATGCTTGTCCCCCTAAAGAGAAGAATGTGTAATAGCTTGTCTGCATTTGGAAATGATCTGAATAGGTATTGCACAATAAATTATTCTGCAGTAGCTGTCCTTATACACACATTATTGTGAAGTATTTATTGTATTTTCTGACTAGAAAATATTTTTTCTAAGATAGAATGTCCACACAGCCAGCTAAATAGCTAATTCTCTAATAATCGTTCTTGTGAGGTGACCTAGATAGACAGCTTCTTATCACTGTTCCAAGTGAAGCAAAATATTTCACTGTTACCACTGGTTATGCAAAGGACATGGGAAGTTATACTCAATCAGTAAAGTGCAGTGTCCATATGCATATTCCTTTAGAGATCCAACACTGCTTGAGATTCAATTTCTGTGACAATCGAAGGAAATCTTTTTTTTGTGATCAACATCAGCAAGTTAACTCAGAGTAAAATACAAACGAGACCTATTTGTGAATGGTTTCTAGATGTTCAATGAATATATTGTAGGCATCCTGGTCAGTTATTTAATTAATTCTATCTTTTCCCATCTAGCACAAGTTTCTGGGTGGGAGGAAGGAAAATGATACCTTGCCGCAAAAATGCACACCAGTCAGTTCTGTTCTGTCGAACATGAGCAGTACTGATGGGCTGCAATGTGTGATGGAGGTGGACTTAAACTCACCCTGTGTTTACTTTCCAGTTACCCTGTACTTCTCATTTATCAGTAATTTAGTTCAAAACCCATGTCCCTGCTTCTTTTCTTTTCATATTAATTAAACAGATTTCTTGCGAGAAAAATTCTTTCAAGTTTCATAGTACTTGGTATTGGACTTATTTCTCTTCCGTGAGTTAAAACACGTTTGGGAAATGAGTGGGGGGCCAAATGAGTCAACAGAACTCATTCTCGCTCTCATTTGGTAGTCTGTTCTCCTCGGGTTTCAGTATAATGATGCTTAAATTATTATCTGCATTTGCTAAATTAAGATAAGCTGTTCTGTAGGATGAAAAATAAATGTGGATGTAAAATACCTGAAGGGATGATGCAGAGACAGAACCAGGCTCTGCTTTTGGAGATACAGACAGTCAGTCAAGTCATATAAGGATGCAGGGGTTCACTGGGCACCTAAGTTCCCTGTTGACAAGACCTTTAGCTGCAGGAATAACTCCTACTATGTGGCAGGCATGAGGTTTCTTTATTATTTTTAGTAAGAAAATGGCAGATTGCTGTGTAGCTAGAATTTGCTTTTCTTGCTGTTGCTGGTTAATTTCCACCCTCTGTAGCAGGAGCTGTTTTGCAGTTTCCCTTTAGGTATTCAAAGTCAGCCCTGTCATCAGACCCAGGCAAAACCAGGAAATTGTTCAAGAAAGGGGGCAAGTGAAAAATTGTTAGGTCCCCAGTTTGTAAGTGCTTGGAAGCTCCTCCAGAATCCTTTGTTTTCATAATTCAGATTACTATGTAAATATAAAACCATATTTACAATAGTAAACAAAATTGCTATTTTTTTTCAATTTACCTCCTTGTAACATCAGTTTATGATTTCTGTCTGCTTCGAGGCTGTAAAGTATCATAAATTTTTGTAGGATTTAGTCTGGCTTGAGATTCTGCCTTTTCCTGTTTCATTATTATTTCACTCATAGTCAGATTTGTTTCTTTTAATCCTCTACAAGGAAGTAACCAAGTTAAATTAAGATTAATTTCCAACTAAAAAAAGCCTTGTCCTTTCGCAGTAAGAGACAGTAACTTTCAGGGAGAAGCTTCTTTGAGGCAATGAAACAGTGGTGCATCTCTCATTAAAAAGTTTTTAAAAAAATTAATTAGCATTTCATGTTTCTTCAGCATAGTAACTGAATAACTGCTGATACCTTTATTCAGATTAAAGCCGGGTTAGCTACTTATGTCAGCAAAAAAGAAAAGTAGTAATTTAATTCATACTTGACTCTTTGACCCAACTCAGTGTGCATATATCATCCATAAAAGATACCTGTCATAAAAGAAATCTACTGATCCTAGGAAATTAGGACACACTGTCAGCGCTACACCAAATAAACTAAGAAGTGTTTCCACTGTTAACTTCAGTAGGAATAGAGAATGGCACACCAGGCAAAGGCCAGGCCAGGCCACAAAGGAAGATTTGTATGGTGCCAACACCAGAGCATGTCTGATACCATTTAAAGTTATTACTTTGCATGAAGTTACTCATGCTATTTTAAAAGGTCCTGTGGGTTATGGATCAATCTGTGTGAAGCTGGAAATTTTCTACTTTAAAAAAAGATGAAGACTACTGGGCTGCAGCTGAAGTGTGAGCAATTTTATGTTACTTGACCTAGAATTTATTTTTTTTTATAGACAGGAGACAGAACTGGGACTGGTGTGAGCTCCTGTTTCTGCAGACTGCATGAAAATCTGCCCATATTTAACCTACATAAATAACCAGGTAGCCGAGTGCCCAGCACTTACAAAAAGGTATATATTTAGAGGACAACATGAGCTCTTAAGAGAAAAAAAAATAGCCTGTACACCACACTTCAAGACATAGACTTCAGTTATTTAGTTTTCATACAGACAGGCACAATTCCCAAAACTGTGGATCTAGTTTCCCTAAAAGGGAATTTTGTACTCTTTTTTTCTTTTCTTTTCTTTTACCCTACCCAGCCCCTGAGAGGATGCACATACAGCAAATGCCATATGGCTGATAGGACCCCCTGTTGTCCACTGATTAGTCTTCATTCACTTCTGAATGTTTGTATTGCAAAGTCTCCTTTTCTCGAGTTTACAGACACACAAGAGCTAAGGCACGGAGCCACGAGGCAAGTGAGATTTCAGACTTGGAGCAACACAGCAGACCTCAAGAAACCTGTTTAAAACTGGGCCCTGCATTATGTTCCCTTTCCCCTCTCTAGCAACTAAGGCTCAACTTCGAGCTTAACTGAAACCTTTTAGTGTCACAGTTAACATTTTCAAAGTCCTTTTTCTTTCTAAAAGTCTAGTAAATTACATGGTAAGAAATACGCTGAAGTATTTAAACAGTTAATAACTGATGAGTCTAAATAGTTTCTTTTATATAGATGCGTTTTAGGGCTTCAGTAATAAAAAACCTCCGCTATGCATTAACCTAGAAACAGAGAACAGAAAATAGCTGCATATACACATGCCACATAGATTGAACTGATTCTTTGGTATTGCCTTAAAGAAATAAAGCCTGATAAATAATACTGCAATACCATCCATATTTCATTTTACTTCAGTAATACAATGGATGAAGAGACTGGATTAACCACAGGAAGGAATTTCAGACATCTATCGTCTGCTAAAGATGAGTTCAAATATTAACTGTGGGAGACACTGGCCAAACCCACTATTTCTGCTCAGGATTTTTATTCTGCTGGACCAATTAATTCATTGTTAAACTTCAATTCTAATGTCAGTGGGGAACATGACAAGGCAACAATATTGGTGTACTTTCAAACCCTCATGTGAGAAGACACACAACAGTCCTTATAATGTGGCCTGTTGAATTTTTTCCAATGGCACGTACAATACAAATAAGATTAAATCGGTTGGATTTTGCTGGCGATGAATGGCCTTTGCTTTTATAAACATTTCAGGTCAGTTTTAGTAATGCATAGCAGAGGCAATGTGTTGTTTTGTATACTGCTTCACTGTTAATGCCATTCCCAAGCCAATTTCTCGAGTAATTCTGATTAAGTAGAAGTCAAAATACTCTTTGCTACCATGCCCATAGAATGACACTTACCGAAGATACAGAGAAAAAATAATGAGAAAAATGGCAAGAGCTAAATTGCCTAAGACAGAAGTCTTAACAGATAGAATTTTTATGTTATCCATCAACCACTTAAACACAATTTCTATTTTATATCGTAAAACACTCCAGGAGGTAGATATGGGGAGGGGTGTGTGTTTGTTTAAATGCAGAGCTGGTGGTTCAGGAAGATTGTCTTCAGCAACTCTAAGCATTACCTCTATTTTCAGATGTTTATTTTGATATGCTGTTAGTCAATATTGCAATCATGACATTTTATGCTGGAAGCTGGCATGTCAATAAGCCCCTTATTCTCTACAGGCAGTGCAGTGGCATTTGCTAACATTTTCTCTAAGTTTTTCATTGAGCTGCTAGTGTGTGAATGTCACTAACTGAAGCAAATTTTAAATGAAAAAAAAAAGACAAATTCACAGGTTTTGCTTACACAGTGTATGACTTGGGATATCTCTTGATTTCTATAGACTATTTTCTTGAAACAGTCTTCTCATTCAAAATTTGTTCTTAATTAAATGCATACTGAATATCATGAAAAGGTGAGATTTGTGTAAAACCATACCCTACTTAGCTTGCAAACCATTTTCTTTTATCTTTAGGACTTGTACTATCTGAATAATATGGTTCACTATCTTGATTTATACAGTCTTAATCTTTGTTTAATACTTGAAGCACCAGAAATGTTTCAGTGTTTTCTTAATCTAGATCCTATTCTGACATGCCATCAAAATAGTGGTTTTTATCATTTTCATCCTGTAGTTTTGAACTGATAAAAAACTACTGTCTTCATATGCCTTTGAGCCTCCTTCTTTCAGATCAGCCAGCGCACACCTACTCCACATCCCTCACCTCAACTAGACCTGCTGCTGTGTGCTCTCGCTCTGCTTGTTGTCTTCTGCTAATTTTCTCTTTGTCTGGAGTTTCTCTCCCTGCTTTTCCTCTTTCATCTCAGCATGCAGTGTGTCAGCATTTCATGCTTTTTAGCCCAAAAGCTTCATCCCTTCACACACAGTAGCTAAATCACTGGAGAATTTGTGTGCCTTGGCTGAATTTCTGTTTGGGCTTCTCTTATTAGCTCTCTGTTTCTGAATACTATGTCTGTTTCTGACTTAACGAAAGTGGGTTACTAAAGGCACACAAGCCAGTACATGAAAGCAGGATATTCTGCTGTAATTCCCAATGTCAGATGTTCCTAGGTCATTCTGACAGTTTGATTAAAATAGATCAGGTATGAATTAAGGCCCTGGTGTTGAACTGGTGTTTTCAGAACCTAGGAAGAATGTGTGATATGGACTACTGGTTTAGTTCCTAGCATGCCATAAAACTCAAGAGTTTTTTCTGCTACTTTGTGTAATGGGAAATTACAATATACCCTATCACAACGTAGATTTCACTCTGTCAAAGACAGCATGCAAACATTTCAGTAAACATAAAGCTTTAAATCCTTGCCTTATTTTTTTTCTGTAAAATGTAGAAAGTAATATCAGTTTACTTCACAAAGAGAATTTTGTCACTGTGTTTTGCTATTACATTTACATAATTCTAGAATGGGAATATAGCTTTTTAGAGCCACAGCAAATATGATCTGGGACCTTGCTGGCTTAAGATAAGAAATATTGAATGACTTCCCATTCGGCGAGTATGATTCATCCCATTCAGTAACCGAAGTGGAAGAATACTGTATTTGTGCATGTAATTAAAATTGTATCATGGTTTAAATGCATAACGTTTAATTTGAGGCCAGACATAATTCTGAACTCTTCTGAATTTTGAATGCTTTACTCTGCAATCTTACCTTCTATATATAATTTAATATATGGTTACTGGTGATAAGAAGACAGGTACAGTATTACCAACTGTGGTAGTTTTATCATCATTCTTAAAGTTATAGAATCATAGAACAATTTAGGTTGGAAGAAACATCTATGAATCACCCAATCCAATCCCCAGTCATAAGTCTAATGAGATCAGGTTGCTCTGGGTCTTATCCATTTGAGTTTTTAATATCTCCAAGGATAAAGGTACCACAGTCCCTCTAATCAACCTGTTCCAATATTTGACTACCCAAATGGTGTAAAAATATTTATTCATATCTAACAGACATGTAATGTGCTGCAACCATTGCTTATCATCCTTTCATTATGCACCTCTGGCTTTGTCTTTTCTAAACCATCCCATTTAGTATTGTAGAAAGTAAAAACATCTCTCCTAAGCCATTCCAGTGTTTAGCAGCCCTTTCCCTCCAGCATATCAGTCGCTCCTGCAGATTTGGTATTGACTGTAAATTGCTGAGAGTTTATTTCATCCCATTGTCTAGGTTGTTAATGAAGTCATTAAGTGAAATTGGCCCTAGTAACGTGGGCATTTTAGGTGTGTTAGATACTTTTTTACCACAAAGCCTCTAAAGCCGGTTTTACTCAGCTCCAAAAAATGTCTTCCTGTGAGGATGGTAGTTGGTGATTGCTGAGTTTCTTATAGCCCTAGGGTTTCTGGTGTCATCCCATGACTATACTTAGAAGGTGGCTACTGTCATCCTGTGCCTGTATTCCTTTATGCTGCAGTTAATTCTGTGGTCATACACAGTTCATTGAATATACAGTAACTCCCTGTCATTACTGTGTATCAATAACAGAATGTGTGTGTGTGTGTATATATATATATATATATATATATATATATATATGACACAATGCACAACACCACATGAGCATACAGAGCTAAGCAAAAGCTAAAACAACTTAGATGGGTATCAGTCACTTGATTCTGAGAGAGTTGCTGTGATTACCTACAGCTAAGCAAGCTGAAGTAGATCTTCAGGCAGGCCAGATACAGAGACCTGTGATGTTAGCTTAACCCAAAGTCCAGCCTGTCACAAAGCAATAGCAACATCCTATTTATGGAACTCAGTCTACGCACAGTAGCACATTTGGAAGATACGCTTGAACCTAAATTCAGACATTCTATTTATCTTTTCTCCAAAATATTCCTGATAGATATTCTAATCAGTAGAGGTTTTTTTATCGCACCTACTTAATCAGCCAGAGGTCTCCTACCATGTCACAATGAAATCTTTCTTCCGAATGCCCTCTCTCTTGTAAGAACTGCATTGTGTGCGCCATAGAGAAGAGGTTTGAGGCAACATCAGCATGTCCATCATGACATACCAACAGAAACTCAAGGTCTCCAGACTATGTCTGTATTGCCTCATCTCTCAGATTGAAGAAGGGCATTCTTGCTGGCATGAGGAACACTTGTATACAACCTAAACCATCCAGCAGATCTGGAGACAAAAGGCAGTGCAAAAAAATTACTTTTATCAGTGACCACAGATTTAATCAAACCCTAGCAGTGCTGCTTAAAAGGTTTGAATTTGTGGGGTGTTTTTACAAAACAGCGTGTTCCTTAATCAATCTTTTTTTTTTCCAGAGAGTTGGTGTGCGATTTGTTGAATGATAAATTTACCAATGCTAAATTCACTTATTCAATTGGGCTACCAAACACTTGGCAAACTTTAAGACTGAACTAAAAATGCTTGGATGGCAGATCTGAGGAGAAGTGGATCTTGTCGATCTGTTAATTTTATTACTGAGTCTTAGATTTTCTTACTGAGCCTGACTGATAATCCAAATTGTTTAATAATGTTCTTTCCACTGAGAAATAGAATAAAAGAATCACAGGCAGAGAGCCCAGTTCCAGATCATATGGAAGAACTAAACCTCATAGCTTGAACTACTTAGCAATTTTAAAACTCATTTTCCCCATATAGAGAGATGGAAAACTTAGGTTCATTACATACATTTTCCAGGTCAAATGTGTAGTTTAATTCACAACTAATTAATAATTTACCTGTGTGTTTATTAGATAATTATTTAGCATACATGGTTGCACAGATGCTTTAGTGCCAATATATTATTATCATTGGCTGTGGTGTAGATTTTAGAAAGTTTTTTGAGTTTTTTGTGAGGTTTAGTCCTGCAGACAGAACTCCAAGTTCTGAAAGCTGTAAGCCCAGGAATGCCTCCTGCGCTGTGGTTTTGTGTCTCAGGAACCCCTGTGTGGATTGTCTGGCATTTTGAAAGGGTTGAGAACAGCTTTTATTCAGTGAAGGATGTTAATAAAAGCTTTCTGCTCCTCTGATCTTCTTAGTTAATACTTGTGGAAGCTTGATACCTTGAAGCCTTCTACCCTGTCTTTGGAAATATTCAAAACTTGATTGGATGAAGCCCTGAACACCTTATCTAATTTGGCCCTGTTTTGGGCAAAAGGTTGGATCAGGTGCCCTCCAAAGTCCCTTCCATTCCAAATTATTCCATTTCCATGTCTAGGTTGACTGGCATTGACCCACAGCTCCAGTGCCTCTGTGGAGATGCTGGCAGGCATATATACAGCAGAACATGGTGGTCTTACTTTCTACAATCCCAAGCTAACACTAAACAGGGTTATAGACAATTAGATAGAAGCATCAAGCATGTGCAAGATATATTTTTATAGTAATTAATAAAAAAAAAAAATTTGTATGAGGGTTTTTGCTTGCATTTGAGTTTTGGCTCATGTAATTAGCATTTGCAATTTGATTTTACAGAATATTGATGAAATGCAAAAATATCCAATAAAATGCAATGGTTTAATTAGACAGTTTAACAGGATTTTTTTCACAAACATCTGGTACATACTTATAGTACAAGAAAAGGAGCATCCCAGAAGACACTAGTCTAGAAGCAAAAAAGGAATTAATACTCTACTGCAACAGAAATTCTGATTTTTTTTTTTTTTTTTGCTTTCAGACTTCTCTGTAAATGAGTTTGAATAGAGAACTTAAGATTTCTGAAGAGGTCAAATGTAAACCACAAAACAATCAGTGAGCTCCATACCTGAAAAATGCCCACTGCAGTAATTGCAAAACCTTTATGCATTTCTCCAAGTTTTTTATGTGGAAAGGAAAAAGTAATATAAGGAGAGTCATTTGAAGCTGAGGTGGTTGAAAACATCACTTCTCTAGGACTGAGTGTGAGTTTACCCGTAGAACCATGTGACTGTTGTAACATTCTCATTTTTCACACATCCTCCACTCTTGGTATAATGAGCCATTTGTCCCCTAGTATAATGAACTAACTAGTTCCTTGATTTGCTTTAACTGTAGCTTGGAGAACATATACTGTGTTCTTCCTAGCATCCTTGCCAGAATTGAGTAGATCAAGATGATTTCCTGTCTTTGAGCAAAAAAATAAATAATTCATGCAAGCATAAAATAATTTTTAAAGGATTCTTCTGAGCTCTCAGAAAGCAACGTTCCATCTCCTCAATCACTTTGTGATTTCCAAGCATCAAAGTTTGTGTGAATGCGGAGCTAAATTACGTATTATCTTCTGCATTGCACTGTCATCATGGATTTTTTCGTATGGATGTCATACATCACTGTCATACATCACTGTCATATTCCTAATTTTAAGCCATTTTGAATAAAACATTTCATATTTGCTTTTCTGTATATTTACTAAAGACAGAAGACATGTTTCTGAATGTATTTTGCCCTGGCAAAAACGGGGATTTTTGAAGCTATTTAACCATCAGCTCGTCAAAGACAATAAATGCTACTCTATTTTACCTTTATTGACCACATTCAGTTGAATAAGATTGCTACCAGATTTGGGGAAAAAACAAACCATCAGTCATGCTCTGAAATGCCCTTGTCTGCTCAGTAATTACAGAGAGAATTGACACAAGCTGGTGTGCTTCAACATCACAATTGTGTTAGTTCTACAGTGGGTGGTTGAGTGTAAAATCTAATTTCAAAAGCTAGCTGATTTTTTTTTTCCTAGCTGTAAAAAAGTCTTAAAAAGAACAACAATTTTTGATATAATGTAATCATATCCTTTGATGGGAGGCTTTTCCCCCACTTTCTCTTTAAACAGCAATAGAAGATATCACTAATAACCAACGTAGGAAAACTTAAAAGAAAATCTTTACAGACAGCTTTCTTTTACTAGCACTAACTGTATTTTATAAAAAGTTTTTTTCTCCATTTCTGTCTCCATTTTAAAGCTGTAAAGATACTCAGGCTGTAAAAATACACCATTTTATATGGTCGTACAATGACTAGAGAGGTTTAGGGATGGTGCTGTGAAATAATGCCATTTATCTTTAGAGTGAGAAGTTAGCTTTAGGAGTTTATTTGTACATTACAGTATTACAAGTCTGGTTTCTAGTATCAGTTCAAACATCCTCTTTGCTCTGAAACGTCTGGGTTTTGTTGTTGTTTCTTTCTTTTCAAACAAGCATTCCATCCCACTGATTAAATTAAAAAAAAGGAAGCAAAACCTTCACTTTTCTCAGTCCTGACTTAATTACCCAGGACTAATCCAGCTCCCCTGCACTTTGTTTTTCCCTGAAATGTAAATAGTGCTGCATTGAAAACAGTTCTGCTAATATTCCGTGTCTAGGCTATATTGTTAGTTGAGAAGCCTTTGAAACCTAAATAAAACCAGTGATTACAGGTAACAGGAAAATCATTACTGTATACTTCTCTGGAATAATAAGGGGGTTTCCCACTTGGTGATTGTCCTTCATTACTTACAGGTATCTGTCAGTATTTAGCAAGTTCCTCTGGTCAGTCCAAGGGCAGTGCCAGCTTCTCGGACATCTTCCCCAGCATGCTAGCAGTCACATCATCAGACTGGTTGTGTTTGGGCCTGTAGAACCATACTGCACTGAGTGGCAGCTGCCTGTGTCTGTGCAGAGTACCAAATGTTAAAGACATGAACATCAGCTCCTGTCACCTCAGTCTAAATACAGCTGAAACCCAGGCTAGGCAAAAGTAAACAACGGGTTCAACTTTTAAAATAAATTCAGACAAATTTTAGCTTTTAGTACATGAAAGAAAATTAAATACTCCAGGTCTATTTCTTAACCATGCACACTGAAATACAATATTTCACATTGTCTGCATTCAGGGATCTCCATTATGGGCTCCAGACAGCTGGCTTGAGTGTCCACCTTCAGCTAGCAGCATAGCCTGGAGGGAGAGGCACACACTCCTTCAGAATATGCCCAAGTTAGGTGGTGGGGGAGCCCCTGAAGTATGCTCCAGTATACTTATGCCACACCTATGGCTTTCACAGGAAAATACCAGAGTTTGTTACAAAAGAGCTATCAACAGGCTCAAGGCACATTTCAAAAGCAGTGATGATGTGTAAACCTTTTTCCTTCTCTGATTAAAGCTTTCAGTTACCTGGCAGGAAAACTATACCACGTTCATAGCAAAAGTCGGGTAACATGAAATGCTGTGGATAATGTTGGTGAACTAGTTTCAAGGATGCTGTAAAAATCTTCTTGGAAATGCGCCACTTTATTATGCTTCTCCTCCAGCCTCCCAAAGCAAAATGTTTAATAATTTTGTTGTTAAGAGGAGATTCAGTCTTGAAATTTAACCTCTAGTGTCTTTGGGGTATTGTACACTGTAAAAATACTGCTATTAAAAAGACATGGGTGGGCTGGCACTGGCAGTACAGTACAATTGACCTCACATTGCTTCATCTGCACAGTTATTGATTTTTCTTTTTCTCTTCATTTTGACATTTCACATGATTTAATCCAAGATTCATCATTTGGGAAATGTCGAGTTTAAGGTAGTTTTTTTATTGTTTGGGTCGAGTAATCTTTGAAATGGTTTGCTACTTATCTTTTCTTCAGACAGTCGACCATACACACGGGCACTGAATCAACTCAGAATTGACTGTGTGTATTTTTTATTTCTTTCATAGCGTGTTCCAGTGTGCCTTTTTACTGAGTAGCTAATTGTATCAAAGTCAAAGATAGCAGCAGTGTTTTGAAAAGATTTTGAGCATCTCAGCACATTTCATGAAAAAAAGCTCTCTGGGGATAAAAGCTTTTATGCAACATTACACTGTGTGATGGGAAAGCAATGGAAAGCAAGCATGGAACACACTAATGGGTGCAGTATATATTACAGAAATAACAGATAGCTTTTCTTGACATTTATTCAGCACCTAATAATTAGAATTATAGTCGAACAGATGCACAGGGAACAAGAAGAATAGGAACCTGAATGGAAACTGCCTGTCTGAGCTCAACAGAAAAATGTAAGCAGCACTGGGAACTTGAACTTGATGATATACGGAGCTGGTACAACTACTTGGTACAACTTCATTCCCTCTGCTCTCCAGATACTACATCTGACGTTGAAGAGGTTCTGAAACACAGTGCAGCTTCGAATGTCCTTTTAAGGGGTGCTGCAACGCATGTTTTAAGTGTGGGTGCAAGGTGTTTTTTCACTGCACCAGTGTCCTGCCAAGCCCTCAGAGCCACACACCAAACTGTGTGACATATCAAGAGATGTGTGTGCCACACCTCAGAAAGCAGATTGCAGCTGGCCACCAGGAAGCTAGAAGGATTTCTTCCAGGTTTAGGATTTCATTTTGACACAGGACTGAAATCAGAAGACATCTGGCTCCCAGGACAACCTCGGGAGATTTCCTGTTGGTCTTGCTGTTTCCCATCTGTATTATCTAGCAGCCCTTGCGGCAGCCCTGCTCCACCTCCAGGCAGGAGATACAGCTACCCTTGAACCATGCGGGAGCTGCTTACTTGGCTCCTGAAACAGCCTGAGAGACCATGGCTTGTCATTCCTGTGAAACCCACCTGTGCATTGGTGCTGCTCTGGTGACAGCAGGCTGTGGTTGGTCTCTGAACCATGGAATTTTTCCTCCCTGTACAGATCTGATCCAAAAAGAGCTTTTCATTTCCAGACCATACCGCTCACTTTGTGATGTCTTTTTATTGACTTTTCTGGATCTGACAGAATTCATGTACTTAATCTGCTCTCTTGTTACATCACAGTAACAAGTTATATCACTACAGTTCTCTGTAGTATATGCCATGCCTTTCTCCTACCCCACAGCACAGTGTCTTACCTTCAGCTGAGACTGGCTGCCACTTGTTACCTTCAGCATTTGTTGAAGTGCTCGTCTCTCGCTGTCCTTCTCAGTGTGTTACTCCCTTATGGGCAGCATTACCTTGACATTACTTGCAAACTCTCTCCAGGGTTAGTGAGGGAGGAGAGATATGGCTCACACAGAGCAATCCTTTGTTTTGAATGTCTTCGTGGAAGGTATATAGGTGATATGATAAACATGGTGTGGGAAATGCCATTGGAAACAGTGAAATGTATATGGTTCTCTTATGCTGTGGGGACGCTGAAATTAAGGTGGTGGTTTATGCAATCAGAAACTGTCAAAAGAACCATGATAAAATACATTTCAAAGAAGGTGTTATCTCAGTGGGATGAAAGCTGATTAATTAATTTTTGAAAGGCCTTTCTGTTCTTTGTATTCTATGTATCTAGCATTACCTGGGCATGGTGGTAGCTGCATAAAGCTTCATCCAGTTCTTATGTTCTCATCTTTTTATTTAATAGAGTTGCTAGGATCCAATGGTTTTTAGTGTTGGTGATTCAAATTTTTTTCTATTAATTCGTACTAACATTCTTAGATGCCCCTAAGCAAATAAGAATTTAATATTCTGTAAAAGAAGTTAATCTAAATTTGAAATACAAGGTTTTATGAACTGCTGGCTCCAGCACACCTAACATTCAGCTTTTGATGAGATTATTCAATTTCTTACCTTGAGGTTTCATGGGCATAGAGAGTGATGTATTTCTCTACTCTTTATTTTTAAAAAATCATTTTACTTAGACTTTTGACAGTTTTTGTCAAGTTGTATAGATGTGTATTTAATAATAATCCATATACAAATTTTGTGATGACCTTCTTGCTTCAGTTTTCACCAGCAAGTCCTCCAGCCACATCACCAAAGTTACACAATGCAAAGGCAGGGACTGGGAGAGCAAAGAGCTGCCCACTGTAGGAGATCAGGTTTGACACCATCTAAGGTCTCTGATCTAGTTAAAGGTGTCCCTCCTCTCTGCAGGGGGGTAGACTAGACCAAGTTGTGTGGTGCAGTCAACACGCTGGAGGGAAGGGATGCCATCCAGAGGCACCTTGACAGGCTTCAGATGTGGACCTGTGCAAACTGCATGAAGTTCAGCAAGGACAAGTGCAATATCCTGCCACATTGGTTGGGGCAATCCTAAGCAAAAGTACAAGTTCAGTGGAGAATGAATTAAGAGCAGCCCTGAGGAGAAAAACTTGGAAGTGTTGGTGAACAATAACCTCAACGTGACTCAGCATTGTGAGATTGCAGCTCAGAAAGCCAACCCTGTCTTGGGTTGCCACAAGAAGTGTGACGAGCAGGTTGAGGGAGGTAATTCTCCCCCACTACTCTGCTCTGATGAGACCCCACCTGGAGTAGTGTCCAACTCTGGAGCCCTCAGCATAAGGACACAGACCTCTTGGAGTGGGTCAAGAAGAGGGTGATGAAAATAATCATGGGGATGGAGCACCTCTCCTATGAAGACAGGCTGAAAGAGTTGGTCTTGTTCAGCCTAGAGAAGAGAAGGCTACAGAGAGGCCTTACCGCAGCCTTCCAGTACCTGACAGGGGCCTACAGGAAAGCTGGAGAGGGATACTTTATCAGGGAATGTGCTGATAGGACAAGGGATCATCCTTCAAGCTGAAGAAGGGTGGATTTAGATTAGATATTAGGAAGAAATTCTTCCCTGTGTAGATCGTGAGGCCCTGGCACAGGCTGCCCAGAGAAGCTGTGGCTGCCCCATCCCTGGGAGTGTTCAAGGCCAGGTTGAATGGGGCTTTGGGCAAGCTGGTCTGGTGGAGGGTGTCCCTGCTCATGACAGAGGGTTGGAATGAGGTAATCTCTGAAGTTCCTTCTAACCCAAAACATTCTGTGATTCTGTGATACCTAGTTGTCTGTGGCACTGTTCCATTGGCTTTATCTTCATTTCTAAATACTTTGTTGGTAAATATGGAAACAACTTTATAGCTAACTGAATAACCTGCATGCACTTTCAAACATAGACAAAAAATATTTATTGAAGAACAATTAAATAGTAGTACAATTGCAGTAGTAAAGATTTCTCTGTAAAAACCCAGAAAAACCTTCCCCATTCCTGTATACTTGATGGGATGCTAGATAGTAGGTCTGTTCAAAATGAGAGTTCAAACATTATTTATTTTTTCATAAACTATTAATGTCTTCATATGTTGGAATTGGCACAGCAAAGTGGAAATTTAAGAACATTATGAAACCTAATCAATAACTGCTGGAAATGATCTCTCGTTTACTCACTTGCTAATGTAGGAAAGTTTTCCCTTTATAAAAACTGTTTTAGTGACTGCAGTGCTTTTGTAAGATTATAGATAGTGGAATTTGAGACTGAACTCATATTAATGTGGAAAATGAGGCCGGTGCAAGGGCCCATGCTTTGAGTTCTGACTCTGACCAATCAGCCTAATTTGCATCCAGTACAGATGGACTGTTTCAGAAAGTGGTTTATCTTCATCCATAGTATTTCACCTAATGTAGCATAAGATGTCCCTGCCCACACAGCAGGGGGAGTGGAATTAGGTTGTCTTTAATGGTCCCTTCTAACCCCAAGGATTCTGTGGTTCTGTGATTTACGTCAGAAATGTTACTTTACAGGTAGCACCTACTCAGGGTGTCTATCTGTTTATCAGGAAATTAAATGACACTATCTATATCTATCATTAATTCTAATGCTAGTTTTATACTTGAAGTAATTTAATTACTTTAAATCTGAGTAATTTTTAACACCTTTTTGTTTGAAGTGCATGGGGAGCATTCTCTGAAAAAACAGCAAAACAAAGATGTTTTTGTGTCTTACTAAGTTATTTTAAAGCTTGTTTTAAAGAAACCTCTTCAAGTGTGATAGGTTCCAAATATTTCTCATTCAAATGGTTTCTTCCTTCATTATTTTGCAGCAGTCACTCCTGTTTCTAGCTATTTCTTGAGCAGAGTGCATCTTTCAAACCAAAAGATGCAGTACTTCTGCGAGATACGCGGGGATGGATCACTTTGCGTCCATTGCTTTAGTATGTGAGTATGGGAAAATGAAGGGGGAGAAGGAAGGAATTACCTTGGCACTGCAAAATTAATGTTTTTCAGAAAAAACATATTCATACTAGGAACTGAAGTTGCCCACTATAAAAACCAAGTGTTGCAAGACAGAGATAATGACAAAGAATGAAGGAAGAAAAAAAAAAATATGTCCAGCACTGACTCAAGCTCTTACCAGTTGTGATAGTCTTGCTGTCCATGCATTGTATGGCATTTTAAAAAACAATAAAGCCTCCAGTGAGAATCTGTTGACTGATGCTCATGAAGGCCCCACTAGATTCTCATGAATCTAGTAAAATTCAGAGCAGTGATGTACACAGCAGACGTATAAAAATAGTTTGTTAGATGAAGATGTTACCTCAGCACTTTAGATTGTAAGAAACAGTTCTTACAATGAGATTTATAGGTGACCACTATATGTAAAAATATACTTGATGCCAGATCTTGAAGAAACTGGATGACAAGAAAATGAGCAAGAAGAATTTACTCTGCTGTTCGTAATTACTGGGTGTTCTACAACCATGCAGGATAAGTGTTATCAGTTGCATTATTAAATGTACCCAGTAAATCATTTTCTTACACTTCCTCTTTTGCATCTTAAAGACAAAACCCTGTATTTTTTCATATTTTTCAGGACAATTAATGACCATGTTTTGGAAGCTATTAGACAATATTTCAAAGTAGAACTACTCGAATCTGTTATCTTGAATTATTCCTGACAAAAAGGTTGACATTTTTCTGCAGATAAAGTGTTTGCAAATAGCAACATTGCTACTAATCTCCAGTTCAACTTTATCTTTTTCATTCCATGGCATTTGTTAGATTAGCAGTTTTGAAACTGTAGATTGAAAGTGATATAACCAGGAGCCATCATTTTCCTATATGTAAGTATGGTATTTATTCTTTTCCTTTATCAGCATCGCTACACCAAATGCTAGCACAGAAATACAAGGTGAAGGGCCCTAACCTACATACTTCCTCAGATTTTTCTTGACCAATACAAGTAGTTAAATATAAATCTTAAGTCCCTGGTTTTCAAATTTGTCCTTTTTTTTTTAATTTTCTTTCCCCACATTTGCTGTTCAACATACAGTTATTCAGAGACCGGTGAAAGACTTTTTTAAATTCTTGATTGAAGACTGTGGTTTGGCTTGAAACATAAACAGCAAAAAGTATCATGATGTACATAATGTCTGCATATATTTGTGTCCTAATTCTGGCCAGGCCAGAGTCAACCTCTCTAGGCAGCCAGCACAGGTGAGCTGAGTTAGCCTGGGCTGTTTCCACACCATCTGGCATCACTCCCCCATAAAAGGGGCTGGGCAGGGAGGTTGGTCCAAGGCAGTACTCTGTGTTATTTTTGGTAAGGTAGTCTGTCTTCTCACTGGGTGTGACTGAAATTTGCCATGGTCTTTTATTGTGTCCCCTTGTGCTTTTGTTGGTGAAGTGTCCTTATCCCAACTGGAGGCTGTCTGTTTCTCCTCCAGGAGTGAGCAAGTGGTATTTGGTGCTCAACCACTGCTTGGGGCTGAAACACCAGAATTTGTCAAACGCAAAGTCTTGCTGTGCAGAAGAGAATTGTCTTAAATGCCAAGGAAGGCAGATTTCTTTAGAGGTCTTTATTTAAACGTCCTCCTTAGAAAAAGACTGGACCCTTGGAAGGAGGGTTTCAGGGCACCCAAAGAGCATCCTCTGAAGGGATGGGCAGGGCATATAACCCATTGCCCCCTGTAAGAAGTCAGTGAGCCATGGGTGCAAGGCAGTGCTGCAGAGGGCTGAGCTAATTGCTAGCACTTTCTTCTGCTTAGGGCAGATATACCTTTGAAAGGAAGTCTGACTTTCTGCTGAATGAAATTAGAAGAGGTCTTGGAAAGAGCATCACTGAATGCCTTGTTGGATCCATATCTGGAGGATGATGCTTCCCTTCTAGGTTACTGGGAAATTGCTTGAAAAGTATGAAGGCTGTGATGGCAGGCAGGAGTGGGTTAAAAAAGCTTATAAAATATCTTGATTAAAGTATTGCCGATTCCAAGAAGAATTAACATAGTTGTGGTCTAGTTAACTGAGTCCATCTAATGTTTGTCTCTGTTCATGAACTCCAGGCCAGACAAATAAGAAGCAGCAAACATTCCAATGCTGCCAAAATCTATCAGATGTTAACCCCAGGTGGCAACTGAATACCACACAGCCCCTCACCCACTTGCCCCCACCCAAAGTCAGATGGGGAGGAGAATGAGAAAAAAGTAAAAATCGTGGCTTGAGATAAAGACAGTTTAATAGGACAGCAAAGAAAGAGAAAATAATAATAGAATATACAAAACAAGTGATGCACAATGCAGTTGCTCACCACTTGCTGACAGATGCCCAACTCTGAGAAGCGATTGTCATCCCCCAGCCAGCTCCCCCTGCCTTAGGTACTGAGCTTGCCCTTATATAGTATAGTATATCCCTTTGGCCAGCTTGCATCAGCTGTCTTGGCTATGTCCCTTCCCAACTTCTTGTGCACCTCCTCGCTGGCAGAGTGTAAGAAGCTGAAAAGTCCTTGACTTAGTATAAGCACTACTTAGCAGCAACTAAAACATCATTGTATTATCAACATTACTCTCATACTAAATCCGCAGCACTGTACCAGCTAGTAGGAAGAAAATTAACTCTGTCCCAGCTGGAACCAAGACAGCAAGTTATGCTCTTTTTTGACATATTTTGTCAGATTGTAATTCAACAGGGACTTACGAAAGTAAAAGATAAATGAAAATAGAATGCTAATGTGATTTCAACCTAAACAAGGCATCTGTCTTTCATCACTGTGTCAAATGGGGCAGAAACACAGGTCTGTGAACGTACACACACATGCTGTGCAATTTCTGGCAAACACCTTTCTCAAAATGAATGGAAGCAGCAGTAGCATACTTCACCCTATGTGAATTACACTAGACGTGGTAATCAAGTCATTGTAACTTAAGGTAGGATGTTCTAATTGGGAAAAGTTATCTGTAAGAAAACAAAGATGGCCTTTGGGATGGAACTGAAAGATGAGGTGTCAGAGAAAGAGTTCCATCCTGGCATATACTATAGTTTCTCCTCAAGGGTGGTAATTTGAAGTAATGAGTAGTCCTTGTTGAATGACCTTGTACATCTGCTGCACTGCCTATTCAATCTGTAACTCACTTTCCATCAATTGCACTTTTAGTACAATTAAATGTGCCATCATAAAGCCCTAGAAATGAACAACACAATCTCTGCATATGTTCATAGCTATTTAGCCTGGGACTGGGAGGGTGGCAGAAGTCCATCTTAAACCTTCTGTTCATGCCAAAGTGCAATTTGTTGATTGAAAGATGCTAGTTGATAGAGCTGGAAGAGGATGGCAGGATTTGCTTAGTATGCACAGAAGCACACACAAAACGATTTGAGATTAGGATGTGAGTTTGAGCCAGCTTGCTGCTAAGAGGCCACCTGGATAGTGGCATGAAGAACAAACTGCCCTTTCCATCCCCACCCCCACCGCCCCATCCTAAGCAATTGAAAATACTTTACGGCATGGCATGAATAAAAATACGTTGTCTTGTTCATAACAAAGAGATGTACCCATTTTGTCAGCATAATTATATCAAAGTAAGAATATTTTGGACAGCAAAAGTGAACTACCCCATCCTGAAAGAGGATCTATGAGGGTGGAGTGTTATGCCACAGAAGTGTTTGGAGGGATTTCCCTGGGGCTGCTGTGCGGAAATGCAGAGACACACTTTTCTGCCTCCGGGGCTATTCCCAGGTCTCTGCCTCCTGTCCCCACATTATCACCAGTAGTTTGCCCACAGCAGAGGAACTAGGTAAATTGTCCATTTTGATAACAAGAATCTTAGAAACTCTATAATTGAGTGAGCTACTCTGGAAAGATTAATTTACAGGTCATATAAATTTCTTTCTATAGGTAGCTTTAACAAACGCTGACTACATAATCTCTCTAAACCCATCTCCTCCTCTCTCTCACACTCCCTGTTCTTGCTACAGCCATTCCTTAGAAACAGGCAGATTCACCTACCCGGAGTCCTGAAAGACCCAGGCAAGAAGTTCTGATAGCAATGTAGAAAATGTAATATATTTGAACAATAAATCAACTAACTATGTTTAGAAAGTTGTATTCCTATTAAAAATAGGGGCAGAGAGAATGAGGACAATAGATAACACTGGTGCTGATCCAGTCATTAATTACTAGGAGGTTTAGGAGTTTGAAGCCTTTAGCTATAGGGGAGAAAAGAACTCATCCCAGTTTTGCACACAGCTCTACAGTGTTTAGACAATAGACTGCTCAGTCTTTTAGCTACCACTCAATAGCAAAGAAAGGAATGGATGTTGGTGATTCCCACCTGATTCTTAATATTTTAAAAGTATTAAGTTTAGGAATAGTTTCAGATTTTTGTAGAGAAAAATAAAGGAGAAGTATGAATTTTCTCCACTGAAGTCTACATCAGAATTCCTTTATGTCTCAGCATTTTGGCTGCAGTTCATTGCTCAGAATCTCTTTTCAAATTTATTTAAATGTGAAGTAGCTGATTGTGATTGCATTGAGGCCAAATTTGGCTGTGTAACAATGGAGCCACTTTATTTGATTTGCCTTTACACACTGAGACAACCTATTGCGGATCAGTGAGCAAACAAGTGCAACCTATTAAAATATTTCTGCTGATTGCAATGTACAGTGAAGAACAGTATTAAAATTTCCTTTAAATTACCTTGCCACCTTCTGTTTTTTAGTGTAGCTTTATACATTTGGAACTGTTACTTTACAGGATGGATTTTTTTTTTCTTGTGGATACTTGGTCAAAGCATAAAACCATAAACTTTCTATTTGTCTACTTTTTTTTCATTGCTGTAGGAGAACAAGAAGATTTTGTGTACTGAAGTAGGATCTATTTCAAACTGTCTTTCAGAAGAATGGCTCTTAGGATGAATTGTCCATTTTGATAACAAGAATCTTAGAATCTCAGTATAATTGAGTGAGCTACTCTGAAAAGATTAATCTACAGATCATATACATTTCTTTCTATAGGTAGCTTTAAGGAAAGCTGACTACATAGTCACTCTAAACATGCAGGCTACTGTCGCTATTCCAAATTCTAATTAGTTACCTGTGATGTGATCTGCAGAGAAGCTGGGCAGTGAAACTCTGTCTGGATGCTGTGAGAGCTGAGTACATTTGAAAATGCAGGATATATAACCAAAATTGGGAGTAATTTTCATTTTATCTTTAATTGTAACAGGTTATACCTTTGGTTGTAAGGCTCTACAGCTGCTATATAAACAGCTTTGACTGTAATGAAGGGATCCTGGACCCAAGCCATTCTGTTTGAAAGGCAGTTTCCCTATAATGTGTAGAGAGGCCAGTATCTGGCTGATTCTAACACTGAGTTAGTCCAAAATGATCCCAACAGTAACCAGCACTGGTTATGCATTATTTAGGATACAAATGGTCTCAAATAATTTTAAGGAATTTTATTAATGTCATAGGATATCCCAAACATTGCAATAGCCTGCTAGGAATGAGAGGAAAACACAATTTATGATCTCACTTAGGAAATCACCTCTCCCTTTACCTTCTGTTCTTTGTTTAATTCATCATCTCTTGGATTCAGGCTTTTGAGAAAGGGACTGTTTCCTTCTACCATGCTTTTCTTGCTAGATTATAAATAATAGATCATAATTGAGCACTGTGAAGTACTTCTATTGGCTTCCAGTGTCATCTCCAGTCTTTAACTTGTCTACACTTTAAGTGTTTCCAAATGTGGTAAATCTGAGATTCGGGCCTCATAACAGTCTAATCTTTATGATCCCATTGACTAAAAATTCAGATTTCCAATCCCAGGTTTTCCTTCTGTTATAGCTTCAGAAATTTCTTTTACCATGATGTAAATTGTGCAGGACTAGATTTATTCTGTCTCAAGAATAAGCCTGATTTTGAAAATTTCCCTCACTCATCAGATGTCTCATTTGCAATGCTTGTGGTGAAGCCAACATGTGAAGTTCTGGGATTAATTGGAATTCAGCAGGCTAGCTGCAATCAGCCATCCCTGATCATTGTGTTGTATAAATTCTGTAGGATTTTAGCACATCATTTTGATGGGATGAGTTTTTTTAATTCTTTAGAAAATGTGCTTTGCCTCTGTCTCAAATACATATTCCAAAAAAGCCTGTGCGCTCCAGGATGAGCCTATGTGTTCACTAGCATCCAAAATTTTTATCATTCTGATATTTAAATAGGTACATATATCATACAGAGAGACAGAAGAAAACTTAGAGATGTAAACAAGGCTTTGCTCTTTAAAGATATTCCATTAAAATTATCATTACTGTTCATTTTTATCTATACAAAGTCTGATTTTATTGGAAAGGTTTTTACTCTCCATTTAAGGGAAAAAAAAGTTTGAAAACTGAAGCTTGGCTGAGATCAGAGTTGTAATTTTCTCATGTTGCCACCTTCTGTCTCCTTCAGACAGTGTCTTACATCCATCATAACTACCTGATGTCCCAAGGATTAGTTGCTTCCTTTGCAACTAGAGGAAGAAACTGTGGTGTCTGTAGGAAATCTGACAAAGGTACAAACACAAGATACACTTGAATAGCAACTCATATGAATCGCTAAAGGCATTCCCAAATTAAAATGTTATGGGCTGAGTTATATGACTCTTTGTTCTTTTTATTGAAAAACTTAAATTAATAATTAAAATTAAACCAAACTTTATTTTCTGCTGAGATTTTCTCTGAGAGAGAAAACCTCCTTTTCTTCAGAGATGTTATGAGACAGAAAGGGAATAGAATGGCTTCTAGGTAGGAAACCTGAAGGCAGAAGTATTTTCTTTGTACTATTACTGGACAATTTGACAACATGCCCTCTTAACTCAGAGTACCCTTGAAGGGTCAAAATAAACCACATAGAAAAATAACTAAGGCTTTGTGGCTAAGTAAGTTATATTTTCCCCATTTGCTCACCTGGTTTCCTTTGTTTGCTATTGGTCCTACCAGTGGCATATGTTTGGTCACAAGGTTAAGCCATAGTTTTGGTTTTACATGGACACTCAAAGATAAATACGTACTGATCCTTACATGGATTTATTTTTTAAGTAAGCAATGTCTGTTACAGTTGTTAGAAAACAGTAATAGTCTCTGTTGTACACCTATTAAAAAAAAAAGGAAATCATTATTCACAGAAAAAAATGCTTCAAGGAGTAACTACCAAGAGTTTCCACACGTTAGGGGTAGATAGGCTTGTAATTAAAAAAAATCTCTTACAAAAGTGAAAGCAAAAGTAAAAAATAAAAGTACTAGGGTGCTGCAAACAAAACTGAAAATACATTCTTAAAATGATCTACAAAAATGCTCTCTCTAAAACCCTGTGTTATGCCTTCACTTGAACCTATGTACAATATTTTGTCAGAAGTCTGGTTTTAGTCTTGTTATTTTTTTCTGATATCACTATGGTTCCCTCAGTTCTTTTAAGTAACACATACAGACTTTCACAAATCGGCAGTGGACTTCAAGATCAGACCTTTTATGTTCTCTAAAACCTTTGCAGTTACTTTCCAGTAAATTGGTAAAACTTGACCGAAGCCACCTGGCTCACCTCTGTACTGTACTTGTACTGTTGTTTCTTACCACCGGATAAGAAAACTCAGTTTAAACTGAAGTTGAGTGCCTGCCTGTGTTTCCCATTGCACAATACATGTGTAGTCATGAATATAAAATGCGGGGACAGGGCAGATGTTTTGTTCTGTGTTTTGTGGGTTGGTTTGGGGGGTTTTTTACATGCTGAGTCATCTCTTCATTCTAAAACCAGTTTACAATGCACAGGTAGACATGACGACAAAAAAAAAAAAGTACTGTAATGCCACCCAGGAGCAGCCTTTTTTTATACATTTTTTAGTTCACATGCCAGGCAGACTTTAAAACAATCCCTGTAGAGCCTTGCTTTCTGGACATTTTAGACAAAATGTCAGTTCCTGCATAGGTGATGATCCATTAGACTCGTGTGGGTACAGCATATAAATGGCTGTAGGCAATGACATATCAGTCAGCGATGCGCCTGACAGCCTGACGTGCCACCCTTGTCTCTCAGCCTGCAGATGCTTACCCACCTGCAGCTAAAGCGATTGTAGGTGGCTTTCAGTGCACAGGCAGGGCAGGACTGAAGCTCATGTCTTGCATTCAGTTGCGACGGGCCTCGGCCACTTTGCTGCCAAAACACAGATCAGGCATCTTCAATCTCTACATATTTTCAGTTTGATCGGTGGCCAAAATGTGCTTATTATTTTTTTGACCTGTGGAAAGGGACAAGATACTCCTTATTTTATGTACTGCAGGATACAGGCAGTGAATATTCAAGGTTTTGTGATTTACTTCCAGACTAAATCTGCTATGCAAGCTTTATTAAGTAATAAATCTTTTTACAAGAGTTTTTCAACCCAGTCCCATCTTTACTGAATTAAATGGTTGTTGCTTTGATAGTGATGATACTTAGACAGTTCTTTAACCGAGAGTCATGTTAACGAGTATAGCTCATACTTTAAAGAAAGTAATCTCAGCCACTCTGAGGCTTATGAAAAAGATCATTCCAGTAGAGCATTAATTTCAGCACCTACTTTGTGTGAGACATCAGGCAATGCAGATGTCTCTTGGATAATCCACTCAGACAGATGGGCTAATATTTCAGTTTACCCCTTTTTCAGTACAACTAACTTCCTGCATACATCTGGTTTCATGGCAGTGCTTCCCTCCATAGGATCTTTTCCATCATTGCATTGCTGGTGCAACAGTCCTGATGTCTCTTCATTTACAGCATTTCCCCTCACTCAGTGCACATCCTGCATCCTCCACTCATCCTCAGTCCCAGAATATGGGTAACAAATGATGCAGAGAGGACGTCTGTTCCTGGCCATCCCAGAGCAGTTTATCCACCAACGAGTCTGCCCCAGGCCAGAAAAGGAAACCACATCTCCCCCAGGAAACCAGACAAATGCATGTACTCATTACCAAGAATTTCCCAGATTTTCCTGGCCTGGTGGCCTAGCAGATTACTTTCTTGTTAACTAGCTGACTCTCCAAAGAGTGGATGTGCAGTGGTTTGCTAACTGCCTGACTATGGAGGTAGCACATGCTCCCACATCCTTGAAATTAGATAGAGAATTACCTTGCATGCTGCACATAGGATCAAGTGAAAGTGTACTGCATTTCGTATCTCAGTCCTGTAACTGCATGCGTGGTTACGGCTTTGCCAGTTTATGATAAACTGGATCACTCCTTGCCAAACAGTTGCTGTGCAGATGGATTCCATGCTGAACGAATCTAGACCATCTGAGGTGTACCGGTGGCTCCACAGGTTGCACAGATCCTCTGTAATATGCATGATGCAAGCAGTTTCTCCATGCACAGGGAGTACAGTCAGTGAGAAAACACCAGACTTACCACCACCACATAAACACACACAAAATCCCAGAATAAGACTCTTCATTAAGGTAGTAAGTACAAAGCCAAACCGGTCAGCAACCCTGCTCTCCTCATACTCATTTTCTATTCCTGAAGAGCACCTGTAGTGGATCGCACCGCTGGTCCACCTGCCCCCGTATCATCTCTCTGGCAGTACCCAAAACCTGAAGATAAGTGATGAGTAAGAGAACAGAAAAAGTTTAGGGGATGCATTCCTGAATACGCTCCTAGCTTCTGACAAGTTGTACTTTGGGGATTTCCTTGCACAGTAGCAGTTGAATAATTTATTATTAAATATGTGTTAAAAAAAGAATCTATAACATCCCTTGGCAATGAAATCTACAGCTTAATTTCACATTTTATTAAGAACCACTTCCTTTCAACTTTGCTTGACGCTGTCTAGTTTTCATGCTGCAAGAAGCAATGATCATTCCTCACATCCTCATGTTCATGAGTTAACCTTCCATTACATCCTGCTTTTCAGATTGGAAAACTCGTATTTTTTCTGGAGTCACTTGTTTGTAAGCCATTCCATAACTCTGATGAATTAACTATTGTCACTATTTTCTAGACCCTGTTCTGTTCTAATTGTTTTTGAGGTTAGTAGATCAAAATTACACACAATATTCAAAATATGTTTGAAATGCTGGTGTATGCTGTGGTGTATGTACAGCATAGATACTCGTTTTGTTCTTTTCCTTTCTTTGTAATCCCTAACATTTCATTTAATCTTTTTACTACAGCTGAGCACAGAGCTGGTATTTTCATAGATCTGTTTATTACAACTCAAGGTCTTACTTCTGGGTGGGCATGGTCAGCTCAGAGCTCATTTTACTTATGAAATGAGGGTTTCTTGTCTGATTTGCAGCACACTCCTCTGAATCAGGTTGGAACTAAATGATCTTTAAGCTCCCTTCCAACTAAAACCATTCTATGATTCTATAATTTCAACTGCCATTTTATTATCCAGTCAGTCATCTCAGTCCTTCCATAGTTCTTCAGAGTTAGTCCTTCCTTTTTACCACCTCAATAAGCTTAGCAGACTTTCCTGTCTCACCTGATCATTTGTGAGCATCTTAAACGGTCCAGGATAAGCAAAATAAAAAAACCCGGAGGCTCCTTGTTAGCTTGTTCCACTATTAACAAAAAGATCATTTATTCCTGCCCACTGTTTTCTAATTTTATCCATTTATGTACCCATGCAAGGACCTTCCTTCTTTTAAGAGACTTTGGTGAGAGACTTCATCAAAGACCTTTGAGAAATCCATGTAGTCTATATTAAATGCATTCCCCTTTAACCATGTGTCTGTTGACACCTTGAGAGAGCTCCAGTAGATCATACAGCATGTCTTTCCCTTCAAAAAACCCTGTGTTTACTCATCCATGGTAAATCTGAAGTTATTTGGGAGCCACTAACCTGACCACCAAGCAGCTCCCTGCCAGGGCTCACACAACTGTGAGGAACAAGGATTAGAGCCTTAGAGCCTTAGAGCCAAGGTAGTGAGCAAGGGTTAGAGTCAAGGTCAAGTCATTCCACTTATGGGGTGACCCAACTTCAGGCCACCCCCAGGGCCTGGAGGTTATAATATCAGTGATGGCTAACTGCAACTAAAGCCCTGAAGGCTTGCTCGGCTGCCCATCAGCAGTGGTGGAGGCACAGAAGGCTGCAGGAGTTGTGCCTCGGGCTGAACCCAGTTCTTTGGCAGGGATGAAACTCATTTTGGGGGATCAGGGAGCTGGGGGCAGCCCCGCTGTGCTCAGCTTGAGGTGTCCTGCTCACACAAGAGGTGCTGCTTCTCTCAGCAGCTAGCCGGGCAGGTCTCAGAAGGGCTGTCTAGTTTACCAAGCTGCTGTATGCACGCACAAGTAATGCATTTGAGATCATGTCTCAAAAGATTATTGGATTTCTGTCAGCTTCTTGCACTGAAGTACATATGTCTTGAAACTCAAGGAATGACTTCCAACTTTCATTGTCTGATGTAAATAAAAGCTTCAAGTACGTATTTCTCTGAGATTTTTTTCTTCATATAAAAAGTTCTTCATAAAACAAATTCCAAACCAGAACTGGCTTTATGCAGGGTTATATTTTCAGAATCCAGCCATAAAAAATAATATTAACAATACAAGGGAAGCTAATTTAATTTTATACTGTAATAATACCTCAGATTTCGTGTTCTTAAATTAGAAAGGCACGTTTGCTTTTTTTTTAAGAAAAGGAGAAAATGGAAAATATTCTCATTTTTTCCCAGTGCTACTTGTATATGTAAATATGTTATTCATAGCGAAAAAAAATTACATTCACTTATTACCTTAATGAGAAAAGAAGTTTAGATGGCTGGATAACAATGTACATATGAGAACTCTAAACTCAGGAATTGATTATGTAGAATTTTAGCATGTTTCAGACACTGAGAACAGCATATATATGACACTTGAAATAGAATTTTGATAACTGAATATTCCAATTATGTATTTAGCATCATAAAAATCGTATTCACAGATGACAGTTCTGAATCATAACCTTTCTACAAAACATTCTTAAAGATAAAACATTTTTTTAGTTATTTTATTAAGCTGTTTAAACATTGAAATATATCAACTATTGTCTTCCTTGCTAGTTCCAATTACTTGAGAACACTAATAAATGTCTCCTATCAGCTATCTTCTGTTACTATTCAGGATTGTGTGCTTACAAAATTGTCATGTAATAGTGATTATTGTTACCTTGGAATCAGCAGCACCATGTTTGTGTTTCTATTTTAAAAAGAAGCAAACAACATCTTTGAAACTGCTGTATGGATCTTACAATAGGATTATACCTGATAACTCATGGGAGGTTCTGATGCAAAAGATTGCATTACAATATGTTTAATGCATCATTTAAGGATACTACATCTTCATGGTAAAGTTTGTAGAATACAGTGGGGTTTATGCGATATCTTAAACAAAACAGTATGGTGTTTTTGGGAATGTGGATTGAAGGTCAGAAGTTTCTGCTGGTTGAGGAAGAGGATTCCATATTTGAGGTAGACTCCTCCATATTTGTTTATTTTTATGAGCAAGATTCATTAGCTTTTATGTCAGTGTGTAGATAATGCTTGTGTGGAAGACATAGCTTAAAGATAAAATGCATGCATGAATATAGAGATAGTATGTTTTAAATATACATTTGGATGCAGCATAGCTTTATTCCTTTCACTGTTCTGTGTTGCACCTCCACTGACCTCAGTGTGTGAGGGGCAAATTAGTACCTTACAGTGAAGGAGATGCTTCCATGGAAAGAGGTGCATTAGCAGGGTATGTTTGAGAAAGTACCCAGCAATTAACAAGTCCTAGGTGGAGGAAGAGCAACATTTGCCTTACCTAATCTGATCTCTGCAAAAAGAACCAGGAGGTACTTTGCATCTCAGTTCTGTCTTTTCACTGTAGCCCCTGAGAAGAGATGTAGAGCATAGAGCAGACAGGCTGAAGTCAACACTTTTAAAATGTGGCATTTCATAATCTTCAGAAGAAATTTAACTGCTACATTTCTACCCTAGCATGGGCTTTTGTCATGTTCTGTAAGGTCTTGTTTCACGGTTTAAAAAGTTAATGCTGCAGGATTTTGGGGTGTTTTTTGAAGGAAGGGTATGTCATCTGTCTGTTGGAAAACAACACTAAAAGACAAAATCCCATACAGCTCCTGGGGGTTTCTGAGCCTAAGTTACTTGGTGGAGCACTAAAAAAGGTGTGGAGTGTTTAGTAGCTTTAGATATCAGAGCTGGGTGCTCTGTATATCCATCTCTAGGAGTTCTTTATACAGGGTCCTGACGATCCGATGTTTCCACTGAATTAGATGTCAAAAGTAACTGAGAGTAGATGATCTGAATACCCTGGCATAAATATGATGGGAACTGACCATCAAACAAGGACTGATAATAAACACTGACTCAAAAGCTGTTACAGTTAGATGAGTTCGTTCACAGAGCAACCAGATCCTCTCTTGTCAGCCAGAGCCAATGAATTAATTATCAAAACAGCCTTTCTTCCTCAAGATTTTATCCTTTCAGTCAAAGCAGAAATTTTTGGAAGGACATTTCAGGGGTAGATCAACTCAAATAACGTCAGCAGTTACAAACCCAGGCACAGTATATCTGAACACTCATGACTTGAGTAGTTAAGTCAACACTACAAATACTTTGTGATAATGATCATTAATGAAGCATGGAAAATTCTGATTTATGGCAGAGTTAGCATGATGGCTCAGCAAATTAATACCATTGATGTGGATTCCTCAAAATGGTAACTTATATTTTTGGATGAAAAACTGCAATACATAAATAGCCCATTTGTTTTCATAATTTTTTTTTCCACAAGGCTATCGGCACAGAATTATTCCATGCAAGCAGAATAATATTTTTAGAAGACTATTATAAAGTTGTTCTGTATGATTTATTTTGTTGATATTTTAAAATTTCCTTTCTGAACACATTTTACTAACCCATATTTTCTGAACAGTGTATATAAAGAATGAGTAGACCCAAAGTGCACATGTCTGAATTTGTCAGGACCTTTCCATAGCCATGCTAGGATAGTATCATCTAGGTGATATTCAAGGGATTCCTGCATGTGTGGTGGATTTTTTTTTTCCTCTATCAAAGATTCCCTTAGTAGTTCCTGTGTTTCAGTGGTTGTTCTGCATATGTTTCACCATATTTTTCAGTACAGAGAGACTTGAGATGATTGCCTGTTGTAGAATACTGTAAAACAAATGTGATCATTGCCAATGACTGAGATGTGGACCTGAATTAGCAGATCTTACTGTTTGGTTTTGTTTGCTTTCCACAGGACTTTAAATACCTTGTGTGAACACACTAATTTCTCAAAGTTTCCAATCAAACTCCAGACTCGCAGTTGAATCCCAAACCAAAGTGTGATATTGGGCAAAGGGAATTATTTAAAATACTTAAGGACGATTTGAAATGGAAAGATTTACTTAATGAATGAAAGAACAATGTTTTCCTCATGTGAGCATTATTTTGTGGGTTATTCCGATGTGACAGTATTACCTGTAAGCTGTAGTGCAATACCAGTGTCTAACCCTGACGGTGCCTAACACCTGTGTATGCCTAAATCAGCTGCCAGACTGAAAGTTGTCTAAATTATCCAGTTCTGCTTTTGTGCACACTCTGCATTCCCTCTGTTTTGACAGCATTAAGGATCTTGGGCACATGGCATAATTTAACTCTAAATCTCATTCTGAGGATCAGGCACTTAAAAGTTGAACCCCGAAGCTCTCAGCTCCACATCACTAATGTATGGTGTGGATATGAGCCATTAGTTCTTTCTACCTAAGCTGCATAGCTGGGTGTTTTATCTTTGTAAAATATCTGCAGTGGAGGAGACTACTTGATAAAAGCTTATTCCAGAGAAAAGTTATATGTAACAATCCTGCCTCTCTACTTGGAACTGAGTTAAATAGAAGGCTCTAATCTGGAGTTGGTATAGCCCATTATTTCTTTCCAAAAATTAACAACAAGGGACAGCAATGGAAGAAAATCAGGACAGTATACTTAATTACTCTTCCAGCTCCCAGCAGTGTTTAGTTAATGTTTTCTGTTTCTTGCCTGAATGTTTGTCAACTTCCTAACTTTTTAGAGGTCACAATTTTTATGGTCCTCTTTAAAAGATGACCAGTGCCAGCACCATATGTGTCAGCAGATCAGCTAAACTTCGTCCCCTGGACAAGAAGAGGTTGTGTAAGGAAGGACACTAGTGCTCAGTTTCCCACCTCAAGTTTTGCTGCTTTTTCTTTTTGTGGGAAACACCTTCTTGGCATAGAGAGAGAAGATGAAGAATAGACTGCAAGGGCAGAATTCAGCACACAGAATGTTGAAGAACACAAAAGCTGGCTAAGACAGAAGGGAAATACCAAAGGTAATACTGGAAGACCTCTGAGAATTTAGAAGTTCTTGCTAAGAGTGCAGTCACCAGATAATTAATTTCTTGGAAGTAAAAAACAGGGTCCTTAAGCTAAATGATGCACTTATCTGGAAGTGTGAATGCTCGCGTTTCTTTCTCACCTGGATCTCTGTCAGGAGATTGCCTATCAGTACACCAGCATGGGTATGTGTAATGAGTATAAAACCACAGGCCCCAGGGCATGTGCTAACTAGTAGCTAATAGCTGAAGAAGCTTTACTTCTGAAAGGTTATTCCATAATTGCCCAGGATGCCACAAACCTTCCTTTGAAACATCTCTAGTGCCCATCATCTGATCTAATTTCTAGGCTACTCTCTTTTCTTGGTGTTTCAATTTTTATACAGGTCAGAAAGATGAAAATTCTTTAGCTCCCAATGGTTCTTTAACCGGGAGTTTTGTCTTTGTGGATAATAGGGACTCGATCTTCCTGAAAGAGAGAAGCATACACACACAAATTTGTTTTTTCAAAAACATTTAATATTAGTGTGACGTGTTTTCAGAATATATGAGCACAGTAGTGCATAAAAAGCCACTGCCTCTTCTGAACCTGAGATTCTAGGCATAACAGAAGTTAGAGGTGAGAAGAACCATCCATCCATTCCACCTGGCTACTGTAGGTTTTTAGGGTTGATTTGCCATGGTGCCTTCAAGTCTCAGTGCTTCTGTTCTTCACCTTGAGAGCCTATCCTCAGACTGAGAGGGGTGCAAACATCCCTGTGATCTAACCAATAGAAGACATAGATGCACTCTTGCTACAAAGGGGGTGTTCCCTGATGTTTTGTCTATGATTTCTTGTAACTTGACCATGTTACTTCTATTCATTACTTTCCTATTTCTTCCATTCACAGAAAGCAGAAGGGAATTGCTGCAACTTAACCTTTGTAGACTGCTGTTATTTGCACATAAGCAGTGTGCATCATCTTTCCTTAATCTTACCTTATGGGACTCCTATTAATTGTTCTTTACCTGTTCTTCATATTTTCCCACTGCATTTCTAGCACAGCTCAATATTGTCTCAATATCTTCTCCAAAAAGTTAATCAAGCTGAGCTAAGGCAGATGTATCAGCTTCAGCATACAAACTGACTGGCTAATTCAGGTATGTCTATTTGACACTGTGTTGGGTGATATACCCAACTGAAAAAAAACACTTTATTTAGGATCTTGACATATCTAAAATTACTCTTATGTTGCTCTAGAGGTTACCTTTAAAGAAGATCTGCAGCTGATTTTGTACCAAGTGTCTGTGCTAATCGTAGTGATGTGTGTACTGAACACTGTGGCTGAAACTAGGGGATACCAGTGCACGATCTGTGCTAAGATGGTGTCTGTGGCAGGTATTGTAAGTTGGCTTTTGAAGTTGCCCATCTACCTCTAACTACAGAGGGAATCAAGACAACTTGCCAAAATTAAACCCCAGGTTTTGAATTGAGTCAGATAAAATCAATTCCACCCTACTTGACTAGAAATTGAGCCCCTAACATACATTTGACAGCAACAGTGTTTTTCACTAAGTCATGTACATCAAGTACAAACCACTGACCTACTGGCCTTCTAGAAGTGTTTCTCATTGTCCATATGCCAAAGTTTAATATGGTGTGCTTTTCTGTGCATAGGTCTGCACATTAAAGACTCAAACAGATAGACTAAACTATTGCATTTATTGTTATCTAAAGTTTCTTTGTAATGAACAGATGAGAGCATACCTTTGGAATCTTTTTAGTGTTTATATAATATGTAAGAGAATTGTGTTTGTAACATCAGTGGGATAATTAATTTATGAAGACATATATATTTAGCATCACTATGATTCATAAATGCTTTGTTAAAATCAACATTTGTGGGGAAATTGAAAATTTACGTTTTAAGTCTGTATCAGATGCATCTCTCCATGTACTTATTCACTCAAAATGCTGAAGTATAGTAGCTATGACATTCTATGTGCATGCCTACACACACAGCTTTCACACAAGGTTCACAGAAGATATTCAAATAAAATATTCATGATTTTCTTCCTAAAAGAAAAACCTCTCTCAGTCCTGTAAAATCCTGTTTGAGAGAAAAGTACCTACAGTCTGAAGTAGTCTCATGTTTTGATATAAACAAGAGCAGGAAAGATTTGCCAAAATGAGTGTGCATTTTAGGTTCGTCTTTGTTTCATTGCAGGATGAGTAGCAATTAATGGAGTGAAAAGACTGCAGATTTCCTAGTGCTTTTTAACCTGCTTATTTCATTTTCAAACTTCTGAGATCAATTTAGCAGCGGGAAGTTCTGCAGAGCAATTTGGTTCCAGTTGACCCTGGAGGGATTGTTGCTGAATGAGACTTACTTACAGCCCTGTTTCCATAATGACACCTTGCTGCAATAAATGCTGCCTTCTTAACCTCAAGTTCTATTTCCAATAAATTTATAGCAATACTTAGGTTACATTAGGAAGTTGAAAACAACGTTCTCTGGAGAAATGTGTCACCATAGGTTGTCCCCACATCATAGAGTACCTAGTAGTGCTGGCATGGTATTTATAACTTACATAACACATTGGCTGGAACACATCTTTTTTCCTGCTGATTAACGTGATTATAGCAATCTGAATCTGCTGATAAACCAATTTCTCCCACCTCCTTCTCTTTTAGCACAGGTTTCCTAAAATGGAAACCTTATAAGCCACTCTGCCTTCTTTTTTGAGAGGAATCCTACATTTCAGGAATACTTCTACAGGAGCCCAGAGACACCATTTCCAAATGCCACCAGCCAACAATGAGTTGCATGCCACAATGTCTGAGTCAGAAGAAGCAGTGAGCAGTACAACATACAACATTTGAGCTTGTGAAAGCAGCAAATCCACTGTTAAGAACAATAGTATTCTGTTTCTTCTGCTGTAGGTACCACAAGAGGGTTTCTAATCTCGTAAGAGGTGGGTGGTCTCTTGCACCCTTCCCTGTGCCATCAAAGAGTTTGTTGTTTGATCCAGAATGAAATGCCTGGAAGCAAATTAATTGAAGGGGGGCGGATCCCCACTTACCATGTTCCTGCTGTCCCATTCAGCCACATATATTTTTACTACCTGATGCGAGCTGATACGCCTGTGCCACACAACAATAGTGTTCTGCCAAGGGAGAACAGAGCTCTGATTTTGGGAGAGCTGCTCCCTCAGGAATCCCAGTGACCTATTAGGCCTTTAAGCCAATTATTGTGGTTTGCATCTCCATCAATAAAACATGATGGAAGGGGGCCAAGAATCTGCTTACTCTGACAAACCCTTTTGTTTGTCAGAGGGCATTGATTTGACATGATTTCCATTTATATGGCAGGCAGACATTTTCAGTTTTGCAGATTTCTTTATTTACCTGTGATTCCTGGAATCCCACCCTTCCTCTAAGCTTGTTTGAACCGAATTTTTTGTGCTTGCTTAAGAAATACAGAACATATCAAGTAACTCCTTAAAACGTATGTCTACTCAAAATATTTATATTCTAAATTGTTCATTGTATTATAAGTTATGCCAAATATCTCACAGTACTTTTTAAATTTGAGGGTTTTGCACGTACACCTCATCAGAGAATAAAAGAACGTGCACACAGGCCGACTGACAGCTGATGAGGCTTACACAATTAGTTTTAAATATCTTCTACTAAAATCCATTTTGAAGAGTCAGGGACTGAGCAGATCTTGTTAAAAACAAAGATCTAGGACTGCCTTTGTCTCAAGCTTGCAAAATAGGAATGGCAGCGCGTTCTGTAAGTGAAAGAAAATCTGTAGTGTTGCAAAATCATATGGGTGAATAGTTACTGTCTTCATACGTAAGATCAACAATAGATGAGACAGAAATTAAGCGGCAAGGAAGGAAAAACTGCGTTATGGAACATCGTAGCAAAAAATTATGTTGCATCTACCATTAGCCTGGAGGAGGTTTGGGAATTGCATCTTTCATGACCTTTAGCCCACAGCTCTGTAGTGGAATCCATTTTTTGATAATGATATTAGGTTCACTTGGCTTCCATCCACCATTTCTGAGCAAGCAAAGAAAATCTTCAAGGGGGAAGAATTTAAAATGGAGGGAAAAATTATAATTATAGCTTGCTGGAGGCCGATTTTCCAGTAAATGAAGTGCTTCAAAAGAAGCATACTCTTATGCTGCCTTTTGAATGTAAACCTTTAGGGAACCTTTAGTGTAAGAAAAGAAAGCAAAACCATTATTTTTCACCCCAAACTTGTTAATTTGCTAGCTCAAATGCCTTGTCAGGAAAACTCCATGCTCAACTTTGAACTCCAAGGTTAGTGCCAGTAATAGTATCCCCTCCAAGCATTATAATTGTGAATTACCACTGAAATTATTAGAAAGATAAGAGACTATTATGTGAAATATCAAGTATCTTATGTAGTCACTGTACTAATTGAAAGCAACACTGTACGGGAAGACAAAGAATTCTTACTGAATTCAACATAACCCTAAAGAAGTTTTAGCCATGGAGGCATCTTTAATATACAGAGAGGGGTTATGAACTGTTGAGGTTTTTTTTAAAAAAAAGTTTATATTATGTGTATATTTCCCAGGTAAAAATGTACTTAGTTTTTAGTATTTTATATAAACTCCCACTTATAGCATGAAAGTGCTGACATACTTTGGAAATAATGGAAAGTATTGACATTCTGTGTTAGGATAGTTTAGTCAAATGAGTAAAGACAATCTCTAGAGCACAACCAGAAAATGTAAACATAGGTCTCCTGAATCCATATCGTACTCCACGTTCGTAAAATAATGTCTCTTCCCTTGTTCTGCCAAGGCAGCAATAGAAAGATTAACAAGCAACCACCAAAGGGAAAAAAAAAATGGATGAAATGTGTTTCTGGTGGAGGACTAATAATCATATTGCAGGAATAAAGACTGCTGTAGCTGATACACAGCACAACTACATCCTTGTCAGTTGACCGATAAGACCTGTCGCACATTGCTTTAGTAATGGAAGCTGAAGGCTTTTGGCCTCTCAACTTTTCTGGTAAAACTTCACTTGGTAAATAGCTCAAATGCTAATAACACTGGAGGCATTATCATTGATCAGGAAGTGTTGTTTCATTACTTCCAGTTCTGTTACAGGAGTAAAATGCCTCCCCTAAGAAAACATCTTTTTATTGCTTATTACCTTTCCTACAGGCTCTCTAGAATCAGAAGTAAAATCAATATTTTTCTTACTGTGCCCTGAAAAAACCAATTTTTTTCAAGTATAGGATCGTGAATAAAATCTCAGACTTCATTTATTGCTATGTATAATATAAAATCGTACTCAATGTCCAATGGTATAAAAATTATAATATAGTTACAGAACCTAGGATGACAAAAAAATGTATAAATATAATAGAATTTTCTGGTAGAGAAAAAGGTGCAAAGGTTGTTTGTACCATCCAGAAAAACACTTGAATATTGAACCTTGGTACATCTCTATAATTATATATCTCTATAATTATATATATAAAAATATATACATCTCTTTTAACAATTATAAAGCTCATGCATCTATGGTTTGACAAAAATTTGACAGTGTTTTGGGATTTTTAAGTATAGCTGTATTTATAAAGAGAAACACAAATATAGACCGCTTTTTCCTTTTCAGTGTAGTAGATTATGAAAGAATTTTCTAGTATTATAATTAAACAAAATGAGAAAACAATTGAAAGTAAATGTACTTATACAGTATTCTTTTTCATTAATTTCCTAAAAAATTTGTTGAATGACTTTTGGAGGATTAGATAACCATAGGTTTCGTAAGCCTAGTTTACTGTGTGATTTAATTCATGCCATTAACCAGTGACATAACCTCTAAAAAGTCCTTTTATTATAATGAACAGGGAAACTGTCGTCTTTTGTTTTCTGGCCAACACAGACATGAAACCCAAGTCAATGTAAATGAGTCCTCACAGCATTGATATTTCTTCTACCCTCAACTGTCCTTCCTTTAATGAAAGAAATAGTTCACCAAGAGGAGGAATGCTGGCTCCCTGCAGGATGTTAAAGCAGGTTTTCTTTTCTAACTATATCATATGGAACTACGAGGGATCAATTAATGAGTTTTCAAAGAGAAGCAAGGTTGATGAGCAGGCCTCAGTATTTTCCCCCATCGGCATTTTGGAAGCAGCTGAAGTAGGAGAGAAAGAAGAGTCAGGGAGTGGGCTGGATTCCCTCCTCTATTGGGAAGCTCCTACTCATAAAGCCCCATATTTTGGTGATTACGGTCTTTCCTGTACCTTGAAGAAGGCAGAGGTCTCAAGCAAAGAATAACATGTAATTATGCAATTCATATTGTTAGTATTGGTAATCATAGAGGTATAGAAACATCTAACTAAATTAAACCCCATTATCCCAGGGTATCCCACCTTGAGACCCACTTCAGTGGCTTTGGCCAAAACAGACACAGTACAGGGGGGAAGGAGGGCAGAGGACAACGGTGGTACAGCTGTTGGTTGGGCAGTAGATTTTTTTAAGAAGAAAGTGATTGTGCATATCAGGTAGAACCAGTTCTGACAGCCAGTAAAAGGCCATTGAGCTGTCACGGTTACTCTTCACCAAAGAAATAAGATTTTAAAGGATATACCAGTGGGGTAGAGTACTCTGTGTACAGAGATCAGGTGAGCTTTTGTCATCCACTGGCATTGGGTCTGAAGCTTCTTCACAGTAAATGGGCACCATGTCAAAGTTGTTCAGCCCTCAAACCACAGGATAAATGCTGGCAATTCTTTGCCTACTTTGAACAGTATGAAACAAGAAATCGGAAAATTAGAAAATGGACTAAAGGAAAAAAGCTGCAGAAACCCTACAGATCACCCATTTTGAAATCAGGCATTGCATTTCATTGCATTCCATTGTAGATAATGGAAGTCAACTTCAGAAGAGAAGGCCTCTAGAGAAATGACACTGGACTCCAGTCATTTAAAATAAACTTTTTTTTTCCTTTCTGTAGTATATGGGAAAAGGGATCTTGAAAAAGAGACACCAAAGAAATTTAGAATAGAATAAGCTCACTCTGAATTAAGGAATGAACTTTCATTATGCAGTGCAAATTTGAAAAAACAGAGAAACTTATCAGACTAAATTAAATGAGGAGTTGACAGCATTGTAGATAACTCATCATAATTCAAGAAATTCATAACAGTGTAGAGGGAAACATAGACAGCAGATGGTGCAAAGAATCCTTGGTACAAACCAGAGATCAGTGCTGAGCTCAAGAGCCAGAAACCATCCTTCAGCCTAGTACCAATGGTAAGAAAATGCTGCCATTAAAGTGATTAAAAGCTGTGCTGAGTTTCTAAGCATTTTTTTTAAATGGTTTCATTGGGTAACCAAATTAGAGCTTTCCCACAGCTACTGGATTTGAAACAACTAATTAAAAGAACTTCCCATTGATTCATCATAGGAACATTAGAGCAGTCTTTATAAACAGGAAATAGGATTTACCTATCTTACAATTTTCTGGTTAAAAAGAGCTTTAATAATAAATGGATAGGATCATTAGTGTCTAAATAACGTCTGCTCTAGTGAGCAAGAAGCTGAAATTTCTCTGCAGAAAGTATTGCTTTTAGTACAACTTCACAACAACTAAAGAAAATGAAACTGAGCTAGCTGCAGCTCTTAATTACTTGCCTTTATTTGTCTGATTCATTGTACAGTAAATTTCTCGCTGGAATGCTTTTCCTAAAAGTCATTATTTCCTCTGAGATGTGCATAGATAACTTCTGTATGACAAATACAGGATCATCGTTGTGAACGCAAAAGAAATGGTTAATAGTGGCTCCTCTGTGGCCTTTTGTTAAAAAGTACCTTTTTAATTTTTTTGCCCCATACCCTAGTACAAACACAAAGATGCTTTTCATATTCACAGCCTCTGGTACAAGCCTCCTCCGTGTTTTAATTTAGAGGATGCAGTGCTGGCAGGTGCACTGTGAGCCTTGCTGCACGGGGCTTTCAGTTTCGAATACCGGTCAAGCACAGCTGGCTTAGGAGAGCACTAAAGTAATTTTCTTCCTTTAATTTGCTAGTGAGTTCTTTCCCAGGAAGAGAACTTGGGCTATTTCTTGTACTGAACTGAGAGGATCTTCTGGTGCACCAGGACTGTTTTTTGACATGTGCTTCCTCAAATCGAAGAGTTATTGTGGTGAGCTCGGGCTGAAACCGCTCGTGAATTGCTGTATCAACTTGGAAATCAGAACCCAAAGAATAATGCATGATATGCAGTACATATGAAAAGCTGATAAAGGTTAGGTCACAATTTGAAGAAGTGGAATAGCAGTAATCTATAAAAGCCCGGAATGGTTAAGAATATAATTATATCTGTTTAACCTTGTGTTTTCTTAATTTGGCATCAATGAATACTAATGATACCAATGAATGACTCAAACCAACACAGAGTAAACAAATTTATATGAGCAGTGCCCTCGTAGGTCCTTGATCAGCGTTTAGCAAATACAAATCCCCATTTGCTTGCTCCTGCTTTCCCTTAACAGACCTATCTTTGATCCCTGCTTGGAGTAGCTGATTTTGTCCCAGAGAAATATTACAAGAGCTCAGCTTCACCCTCAATTTCAAGAGTAAAAACTTCATTTTAACTGAGAGAGTAGTTCTACATACCCAGGGATAACATTTTGCACCGCAACCTATGAATGCTTTTTATTTATTTCTCTGTATTTTGTTTTGTTCAGTTACTTACATTATGCTGTTTAAAGACTTCCTGAAAAATAGGTTCATCTATTATTCAGCATATCAGGAATTCTTTTTCCCCTCTCATTCCCTTGTATATGACCTGTGGTTAAAATGGCATGAGTACAGGTGTAGGATAGTTTCCAGTGTAAGGTCTCTTTTGTCCACTTAATATTTCTGGAATGTTTTTTTCATTTACTGTTACATATTGGGTTGGGTTTTTTCACATTGGAGAGGACTAGACTATTATACTACCAAATAGTTATCCTCAGGGAAAACTGACAGTGGATGGAAGTTTATTTTCTCTTTTGGATAAATGCACTGTCATAGTGAACAAGGTTGTTATGTGTATGCCTGTGTGTAGAGTTTCCCTTTTTTCAAAGGAAAACAACTAGGTTTGCTTTCTTTAGTGTTTGTTTGTATTTGAGAATTTATTTATTGTTTCCATTTCTCAAACTTCCTGAAATAGTTACAGGAAAGAAAACTAAGGCGTGACTTATAGGCATTCTTATTTCATATTCCTAGGGATACGCTTTCATTCAAAAGACAAGAGCAGAAGTCATAAAAATGTGTTATTTTTAGGAGAAAGCTCCTTGGGAGCTTAGAAGAGTTTAAATAGGATTCATAATAGAGGGGAATGGGGGAGGGTGTGTAGTAAACTGGTGCTTGTTATGGAAAGACAAATAGCGAAAGCTGTGAACCACTGAAAGAACTGGAAGAACTTGTTGGGATTTTAATGGTAGCTGGTTTGTTCAGCTTAGCTGTCTTCAGGACTGTCAAACAACATGACAAGTTTTGTTGTGACACTTGGGAAAGCTGTACATCAATACTATTAAAACAGCATGAGTGTCTAGAGAATATTAGACCTCCTTGACATGCTTGACCAGATTAACAGAATAAGTAAAGAAAGATCATTTTCTAGAATGCAATTTTTGCACTGTTTGGAAGTATTGCATAGATAACAGTGCACCTTCTTTTCCAAAAGAGCAGAAAATCTGTGTCTTAAAATGAGTTAACCCCCACAGTGAGGTAATTTGGCTCCTGTGTTGGGCGCCTTCCAAAAGCTGCTAGAAGTGGTTCCTACTTGCTGTGCTGCTGCCGACCTGCCGTGTCAGTTACAGCAGGTCGGTTTGGGGACAGTTTTGCCCCCATGCTTTGTCCATGACCCAATCCCTGCCACTGGCCCCCTCTCAACAAGCCGGCTCTTCCATGCACACAGCTACCTCCCTGACAGGCTAAAATGCCCTTGCTCCAGCCCAGCGAGCAGGCACAGGATCGATTGCATCTGTTTTAAGCTGTGTAGCTTTATTTTACCCCAAAGAGTAAACCAAACGCACATTTTATACAGTCAGATTATGACATTTAATGCAGATTACCTTGAATTTATTATTTACTGTCTCTGAAACATGGTTCTGCTCTGGACAGATGTCCTTGGAGCCAGCAGCGCAACAGCCAGCAGCGGGATCCGGCTCAGGCGGTTCATTCGATGTTTTTGTATACAGCCATTTTTCAGAAGCAGGTCTGCACTTTAACAAAGGAGTTCCTGGTATGGACTTGAGACATTAATTCCAGGTTATATGGTTTCCCTGAGAATTGCCATCTGTCATGCTTTTCTGCCTGGAGGTCACTCAAAGTTACCTCGGGTTGGTATCCTAAGATGGTAGGTTGAAAGGATAAACAGTGTGCTTCGTCTTTAACCCTTAGTTATCCTTTTCCCTTTCAGCACCCTCCTTGATAGGTATGGTAAGGAAGGACTGGGCTTCCCAAAACAGCATTGCCCTCTCCTGGCAAGAGCCGGACTTTCCCCATGGAGCCATTCTGGACTACGAGATCAAGTACTATGAGAAAGTAGGTCTCACGGCATCACCCAAACTCAGATCCTAAAGAGCAATATGTTTCGTATTTTTACTATTTAAAACATATTTTAAGCTTTTTCACTTGATCCCGCATACAATGCTATATGAGTAGACGTTTTATTTTGTACTGACTTTTTGTTGGTTTTCTTCTGACTTGTTAATGACTGTCTTGTTTCACATCAGAACGCAGTAGAGCAGCAGGCAGGCAGTAGATACCTACCTCATAGCACCTACATTTACGAAGATAAATAAATGGATCATATGCTTGAACGTATTTTGATTTGTGGACTGTAAAAACTTTACATTAGAGTTACTCTAAACCAATGCAATTAAGGGGAATGTCAATGTGAGTTCTTTTTGCAACATTATTTAGCACTAATCCGTACTTAAATGAAATTACACCAGCCTTGTTTAGAGGGTTACAAAAGGCTGCAAGAGAGAGAAATTGCATGACATTCATGTCAAATTTCTGGCATTCTGTCAAAATTATGTGATTTCACACAGAAGTGAGCTACAACATGCATTACAAGTAAATGTACAAGGTGCATGCACAAATTTTGAAAGCATAATTTGAAGCCTGATTCTCCCAAAGCATAAAACATCCAGTCTGTCATTTCCAGTTGGCTACAGGGCCTTGCACTTCCAGTGTAAAATTTAATGCCAATTGGTGCCTTCATTCCTGGAGACATAGGCAGGATTTTTTTAGCGTCCATACCTTAAACAGTAACCTGCTAAGTCAGCACTTGCTGTTTCTCTGTCCCTGTCTGAAAGTCACAAGGGAACTAATGGATATGTGAGAAGACCACAAAGAACAGAAACATAAGGCAAGCCATGACAGAAAGATTGAGGTATGTTAGGCTCTGTAGGTATCTGAGAAACATATTCTGTGGCTGCACTTCGCTGTTGAGATTATGCAGCTTTAATGATGCAGAAAAAAACGAGTAAACTGGGAAAAAATCCAGACAATTTAAATAGTACAGATAGAGTGAGAAGACAGATTATTTAGAATCTTTGGTAGCCACAGCAAAGAAACCTTACTTTCTTACACTAATAGAAGTCCTTCAGGTTTTGATACATTACCACAGTAAGCCACGTTATGACTTATTTTGTTTGCTCATAATAAAATCATACCCAGGTGAATTAAACAGGGGATTGTATTATTCAGTAGGAACAATTTCAAATACTCAAACCATTCCTATGGATGTTACATTGTGAAGCTTACATTTATAAAGAACTTTTATCAGCAGATTATCTGCCAATATCTGTCAGTACAGAGTGACATGGCCTCTCTCCTCAGAGAGCTACGTATTGCTTAGGCTTGTCTGTTGTGCAGCAAGACCAGATACATAGGCTTCCCAGCCCCTTGATATATATAGTTTAAACCACTCCTATCTGTTTCTACCAAAAAAAGAACCATTTTCTGTTTTCACCTTTTATAATGCATAAGGAGTATCTTTTAGCTTCTCTTCCGTCTTAGATGTCAGGAGATAAATGAACTGCTGGCATCTTCTAGTACAGTTGCACAGAGGTTATTTTCTCCCAAAGTCACTAGCTGGACTAAATGCGTAGCTCATGAATGCAGCTTTTGTTAGTGCATTAGAACAGGCATGCTCTCTGGCAATGCAGTGGAAAAGGCAGAATGAAAGATGAACAAGCCAGAAATACCAATAGGAAAATAACTTATTTGAGCAGAGGAATAGGTATGTGGCAGCCATTGAAGAACTCGTTTGGAGACCAGATTCTGGATTGGAGAGATGAATAATCTAGTACTGGAAATCAGTCTGCTGATTCACAGTATTAAATTTAAAAGTTTGTTATGTGGCGCTGAAGAAATGTACTTTTTATTTTTAGTACTGTGTAAGTATAGTGGCTAAATGCAAATAGGATTTGTATATTGGGGGGGGACGACACGTGTGTCAGGGATAGATAACAGCAAGTCAAACTGTAATCTTTCAGGCTTCCTAGTAACCCTCAAAGAGGGAAATGTCAGCATTCATAGTCACAGCAACAGTGACAGAATAGGGGTGGTGGCGTATCAGATTGTATCAGTCTTAACTTTGTGAAACTCTAAAGAGCGCAGCAGGATTTTAAAATTTCTCAAGTATGAACTTCTGTTTCTGATAAGATACCTTGTTGAAATTTGCAAAATTACCAAGATGACACTGGGGAGCACGCTAGGCGAGTGTGCTTGCTTTTAATTATAACCAGTAAGAATTCTGTGGTTCATAAATGGACATCATATCTTGTCCTGTTCTCCCAAGGTCTTATAAAAGATATATAAACCTACAGAAATCAAGTGGCTCTAAGAAACTACTGTTAAGACTCCACAAAATGGGGCAGTTTCCTTCCAGCAGTTTTATAAAAGATAAATTAGTGATGGTGAACCCAGGACGTGGAGACACATCTTCCCAGGCATCTCCAGAAAAAGCAGAACAAGGAAAGGAGGCTCGATGTGCTAGATATGCAAGAATCATAGAATGGTTAGTGTTGAAAGAGACTTTAAAGATCATCAGGTCCCAACCCCCCTGCCATGGGCAGGGATACTTCTCACTAGAACTTACACTTGCACTCTTGTGGAATACAAGTTACACTCAGAGAACTATTGAAAGATGAAACCTTCTCTGCAAAAAATATATATAATAAATAGAAAAGGAAAGTTATACATGGCTCTCAATAAGCTACAAGTATGGAATACATAAGCTAATTAAAAAACATAATAAAGCAGCTCAGTAGTTTCTCTGTTTTAAAGCACCTTTCATATGACCTGCATTTCTTCAGCTAATTGCTGCAAAATACTCAAACTTATAACTTAACAAAACAGCGTGTGCCTTTCTATCTGTCTCTAAAAAGGAAGATGAGAAAATAGCAAGACTTTCTGTTAGCCAATTCTGTATGGTTTGTACAGATTTTTAGTTCCTTACTTAGGAACACACTGGTTCGTATTTTTGTGGTTGGCTGACAAGAGGTCACTTTGTTCTGCATCTTTCCATCCAAAAATGCAGTGAACATAAGGTGAATTAGGACACCGTTAGAGAGCTGACATAGCCCATGATGAGAACAAAATATCCTAGACATTCAGTCCAAGATGCTGTGAGTTTTTGTCACAGTAAAGAGACAAATTTTTCCATTACTTGAATAGTTATGTCATATAAGCAGAGAGAGAATATCATAGTCCTGAAGTAATATTGTACGTTGAGATCTGGTAGTCGAAATACCTTATTTCGGGTAGATTAAGACACCTTCTGAAAACTATACTGTTAGCAACATTGTCACCTTAGATGATAAATGAGTCTTTACAGCAACAGACGAGAAATACATTAACTGCTTGACCCTAGAGCTCAAAGATACATTCTGAAAAGCATTTCTTCATAGATGTTCTTTGTAGTCTTCATAGATATTAAATATTTGCAAATTATCTCTTGATACAAGATGTCTGCCCTATTCTGCAATCTGTTATCTATTCATTCTATTTTGTAATCCTTTCATATCTTCCACAAACAGCCCCATTCTTTTAAAAAAATCTCTCATAGGCAGTATTGTCTTTGTCTTTAAAAATCAAACTCCAGATAGCAATATAATCTCAGTTTCTTTGCTAGCAGTAATCAACCTTTCTTTTATACTTTAAAACTCTTACTTAGACACTGACTAGAGCTTTTACTTTTTGAAAGGTTCCAGGGCATCATAATCTATCTACCTCTCACCAAAAAGGTCGCATGTTCAAGTCAGATGGAGGATTGGGCTAAGATTTATCCTTCTTACAGCCTTGTAATGAAGCCGAGTCCTTCCACAGGAAATTCCTTGGAGGAGAAGAGACACAGTATGTAGCGCATATAAACCTTACCAGCTGCACTTCAGGTTGTGCAGCTGAACTGGAAAATGCTTATTCCTCCACTTTTCCACCCAAACCTTTGAAGTTAATCATCAAATGCTCCCCGAGAGCTGTATTAAGCATAGCAAGCTATATACATATCAGCAACTGTATTAAGTTCTCCCATATTGCCCAGCTACACCAGCTGGATTATATTTTTTGTCACACACAAGACAATATATAATTAGCTGAGGAAGCCTGTCTATAGAGAAGATAGGTTAATGGAATATACCCAAGCAATATCCCAAGGTACTGCAATGACATCTCCAAATAAAGAATATCTTTTGGGGCAGGATGTAGGGTGGAGGGACTGGATGCTGTTTCTTCACTTTCTTGTCTTTTTGATGAAATTTACGCTAAAGCCAAATCCCTTTGACAAAATACTTCATGTCATTGGCAGACTCAATTTGCAACTCACAGACAGTTTTCACATAAAAATTTTATCCCATCTCCATGTGACAGTGAGTGGACAGGGTGTGTAGGATGTCAGGTATGACATTGCTCCATTCCGGTATTATGTAGAGTTGAATTAATAAATAAAAAAGAAAATAACCGAGTGGTAGAGGCAGCGGGGAAATGAGTATTCCAGTGAGATTTTAAAAAGAGATGAAGAGCTGACGAAGCAGGTAAAGTACCACATTTAAAGAATTAGCAAGCAGGATGACCTTGTTAATTTTTCTATCAGTCTACAGCTCTATTTGCTTAACTTATATGAGAAATGTCACTCCTTCTTAAAATCTAACATTAAAACAAGCATCACTATTTCATTGAATGTTCATTAATATGAATTAAAATGAGCCATACTGAATTTGAGTTTTAAACTGTCATAAGACACCTTGAGGTAAAGGGCTTGGTAGGAATAATATGAAGATTTAAGAGTATTGATGTGTAATTTTTGAATGACAGAATTATTTTTACAAAAACTGTTATGGAAATTATAAACAAGAAAGTAATTTTGTTTTTCAGAATTGTTTGCCTACAATAACATTCTGCAGGTTAAACCAAACTGATCTGTCTAGAAATACGTGCAACATACTATTTCAAAGCTATACAAGTGTACACAGGCAATAGATCATGTACTTTGCATTTTGCAAGAGAAAAGAGGTGACACTGGGTGCATGCACAGTATCCTTGCCATTTTTTACACACTTGTTGAGGAAGAGATGATTTTGTGATATGTTCAGTATTAAACTGAAGAGTATTGCTGAAGAACAGCAATAGTACAGTCCCAGGAGTCCTGGGACCTCATGAAACTCACTTTCATGCACGTGAACTGCCAGCATAAGGTGTTCCTCTGTGTCTTCTCCACCTAAGGAGATATTTCGTTATGATCTCAGGTGAATTCAGTTCTGCTTAGGCAGCACCTGACCCTACTTGAGTATCAGCCGGAATCTAACCTAAAGGAACAGGAGCTATACCTGCTCACATGAGACAAGATACGGACATTTCTTATAAAAAGCCATGTTGTGTAGATCAGACAGTCCTCTGAGTTTCTGGGTGACAGTTTGGAAAGGTGAAGTTAGTCATTCTCTTCTATAGCCCTACACCTTTCTCTGAAGTCCATATAGCATATGTGAGGCTCATTGACCCTCAACCTCCCTACTGCTTAAATAGCCAAACTGCCTGTCTTTCCACCTCTTTAATTACAGTTTTGCATAATGTTTAACTGAGTTAGAGGGATCACATTTTTTCAGACACAGCTACATTACAACTTTCCTATTTCCCTTAAGCACCAGCTATTACTTTCTTGGTTCGGATTTTGCTTTTATGTTAGATTTTTTAAATCATGAAAAATAATATATGCACCAGCTCCAATCCACATGAGGCTGAAGGGAGCCTGCAGACCATGTCACATTATTCATGAGCAGGCACAGTTCATTTGGTACTGTTGTGGATTGTTAGCATGTACTGATTCTTTCTCCTGGCATATTCTTCCATTGTTGCTGTATCTACCAGAGCATGCATGATATCCTTGCAAGCGTCCTGACTTAATTTTCAAGTCAACATCAGTGACAGGGTTGTGGAATGGGAGAAAGCTTACAACAAAAGGGATGAGCATGTGATCACTTCAGGTACCTGGCCAGTCAGTGCATATACTCGGTGTAAGATAGCGAGCACTGTGCAGTTAGTGTCGAATGATCAGCTGGGCGATTTTCAGCTAATCATTCTCTTTGAAAACTAACACTTTGCTCCTGTAATATTTTTCAATTATCCAAATTATTTCAGGCGTAAGAAGCAAACTGCTGCCTGCAAGTAAAATGTTTCTGATGTGACTCAAAGCAAGAAATGTAGACCTCATGCAATAATACATTTTCATTACATTTTCAGCACGTGCTCATAAAGAAACAAGAACATTGAGTAATTTTGGAGGTATAAGAGCTTTTGGATAGTAGTATTAAGCAGACCTTAGTATTTGACCATAGCTGCAGGAACAGATCAGCATGTTGCAGCGGGGCGCCAGGGCTCCAAGGAGTGCCGCTGGCATTCTTGGCTGTTCAGAGCTCCTGGGAAATGAACCATGTCTTGTGAATATTTTTAAAAAATAATCACTACAAATGTGCTTTGGGAGATAATCATTAAAATGAAATCTCCTAGCTTATTTTAGTATAGTAAGTGATGTTAAACAAGCTTCTCAGTTTTCCTATTCTGCTGTTATTAGCCTAGTTTCCCAAGGGAAGAACTGTAAAAGCTTTAGATTCTAAAAGAGGGAAAAATAGGTCTCAGAACTGTTGAAAACGAGAATGAATAATTATGAGACTCTCTGACCAGATATAATTTTTGCCTGCAGGAAAGAACCTAAGGACCTTGCAGCAGCCATTATTAATGACACTGATATAATTACCGTTAGGAGAAAAAGAAATCTGGCCTCTAAATATCAATTACCTGCAGCAAAGGGTTTATCAAAGAAGTTCTGAGCTAGGCCTTCTCCATTAGGTGCCTGGTTTGGCTGGTCTCCTAATCGTTGTCGTCAATTATTTAGAGATAGCTTCTAAACCTTTGTATTTAATAATAAAGTAGCTTACAGAGCTATTACTATTGTCGTTCCTGCTGAACCAAAAAATCTGGATGAGAGGGATAATGCTGTTTAAGCAAGACTACTAGATTTGATTTTTAAAAAAGCATAGTTCAGTCTCTGCTGATCTTGTGTTCTTGTCCATAGCCAATACTATTTTCCCCAAGGAAAATTGCATGTACAATGCTCATTCCAGTAACTGCTTGGAGAGCTGTGCAAATGTAAAAGTCCATTAATGGTTTTGAATAAACTCTTTCCAAGATAGGGGCATAGGAGGTATGCAAACTATTAAAAGACAACAAACACCACCACACAGCTAGTCCCATACCTTAAAGAAAGCTAAATCCACTGATAGCAGGGATTGATTCCTAGTAAAAGGAATTATTAATCCATTTTTGTAGCCATTCAGCTTTTGGACTTCAGAAATTCTAGTTTTAAAAATAGTTTACTAACACAGTAAGGGTAATAATGTTAACTGCAGGAATCAGCTGTTAATTTTAAGCACACAAGTAGGCAAGGGCAAAAAATCAGATACATCTGTTTCATGCTGCAGTAACTTTCAGCTCATTTCTGGGGACAAACTTTAGATGATTTTGATGAAGATACCGTAAAAAGAAATTATATCTCTTCAGAGAGAATATATCAATTGCACATAAGGAAATAGTAAGAAGTTTAACATGTTTAATCCTGAATTAATGCAATAGAGAGTAAATTCTCAATTTAAAACACATTTTATTGCTGTTGTCATTATTATTGTTGTTATTAATTGGTTTCACTTTACCTTTGATTTTAGGCATTTTAAGTCTTAGTAGTATCTGAAGTTAGCGTTGCAGTTCCCTCAGGTACTTCAACAGACATTCAGGAGTCAAACTTTTTGTTTGAACGTTTGACATATTTTTACAAAAAGAATGGTGAGTTTCATAGGCGATGATCTAAATGTAACCAGCGTATCTATCAAAAGGTGGTCATGTAAACAAAAATAATTTCCTTATTTATAAAGTAAATGCAATGTCCAGATCACCAATTCCCTAAAGCCTGTCAGAATGGTTTCTTTAGACCTTCTTTCATAGAATCATAGAATCATAGAATTGTAGGGGTTGGAAGGGACCTCGAGAGATCATCGGGTCCAACCCCCTGCCAAAGCAGCTCCCTAGGACATTTCACTGAGATAGGCGTCCAGATGGGTCTTGAATATCTCCAGAGAAGGAGACTCCACCACCCCCTGGGCAGCCTATTCCAGTGCTCTGTCACCCTCACTGTGAAAAAGTTTCTCCGCATGTTGGTGCGGAACTTCCTATGCTCCAACTTGCAGCCATTGCCCCTTGTCCTGTCTCCACAAACCACTGAAAAGGGGCTGGCTGATTCCCCCTGCATCCCCTGCTTAAGATAATTGTAAACATTAATTAGGTCCCCCCTTAGTCTTCTCTTCTCAAGGCTGAACAGTCCCAATCTTCTCAGCCTTTCCTCATATGGGAGATGCTCCAGGCCCTTTATCATCTTCGTAGCCCTTCTTTGGACTCTCTCCAGGAGATCCCTGTCCTTTTTATACCAGGGAGCCCAGAACTGGACACAATACTCCAGGTGGGGCCTGACCAGGGCAGAGTAGAGGGGGAGGATCACCTCCCTTGACCTGCTGGCTACACTCCTCCTGATGCACCCCAGGATCCCATTGGCTCTCTTAGCCACCGAGGCACACTGCTGGCTCATGGCCAACCTGTCATCCACCAGGACCCCCAGGTCCTGCTCCACTGAGCTCTTCTCCAGCAGGTCATCCCCCAGCCTGTACTGATAGAAACAGTTGTTCCTTCCCGGGTGCAAGACTTTACGCTTGCTTTTGTTAAACCTCATCTGGTTTCTCCCTGCCCAGCTCTCCAGCCTGTCCAGGTCTCGCTGGATGGCAGCGCAGTGTTCCTGCATGTCAGCCACTCCTCCCAGCTTTGTGTCATCGGCGTACTTGCTGAGGGTGGATGCTGATCCCTCATCAAGGTCGTCAATGAAGACGTTAAACAGGACTGGACCCAACACCGAGCCCTGGGGAACACCGCTAGTCACAGGCCTCCAGTCAGATTCCACTCCACGAATCACGACCCTCTGGGCTCGGTCCGACAGCCAATTCTCAACCCACCTCACTGTCCACTCATCTATCCCATGCTTCCTCAGCTTTGCTATCAGGATGTCATGGGAGACAGTATCAAAAGCCTTGCTGAAGTCAAGGTAGATGACATCCACTGTTCTCCCTCCATCTACCCAGCCGGTGATGAGATCGTAGAAGGCTATGAGATTGGTCGAGCACGATTTCCCCTTGGTGAATCCATGCTGACTACTCCTCATGACCTTCTTCTCTTCCAATTGCTTGGAGATGGCATCCAGAACAAGCTGTTCCATTACCTTTCCAGGGACAGAGGTGAGGCTGACTGGCCTATAGTTGCTGGGATCCTCCTTCTTGCCCTTTTTAAAGACTGGAGTGACATTGGCTATCCTCCAGTCCTCAGGCACTTCTCCTGTTCTCCAGGACCTGTTGAAGATGATAGAGAGCGGCTCAGCAATCACCTCCGCCAGCTCCCTCAGCACACGTGGATGTATCCCATCCGGTCCCATGGATTTGTGTGCATTTATCCCTTTGAGCCGCTCCTGGACCTCCCCTACCTCAACCAGATGGAAATTCTTCATATCCCAAACACTCCTATTTACATCCAGTGCCTGTGGGTCCCGGGGGGCCTTTGAGGTGAAGACCGAAGCAAAGAAGGCATTCAGTATCTCCACCTTCTCAGTATCCCCCGTTACCAGGACACCCTCCTCATTCAGCAAGGGACCTACATTATCCCTGGTCATCCTTTTGCTATTCACGTATCTAAAAAAACCCTTTTTATTGTCCTTTATGTCCCTTGCCAGCTTCGTTTCCAAGAGGGCTTTAGCCTTCCTAGTTGCGACCCTACAGGCCCTGACTACATTCCTGTATTCTCCCCAGGTGCTCAGACCCTTCTTCCACAATTCATAGATCTTCCTCTTCTCTTTGAGTTTACTCATCAGCTCCGTGTTCATCCACGCAGGTCTTCTGCCTCTCCTTCCCGATTTCCTGCACAAAGGGATGCATCGTTCCTGTGCTTGGAAGAAGTGCTGTTTGAATGCTAGCCAGCACTCACAGGCTCCCATTCCTTCAAACAGCGTAGCCCACGGGATAGCCCCTATTAAGTCACGGAGGAGATCAAAGTTAGCTTTTCCAAAATTCAGGGTAGCTATCCTACTTTTTGGCTTGCTTCTTCCACCCAGGATCTTGAACTGAACCATTTCATGGTCACTTAGACCTAAGCTGCCCCCGACCTTCACTTCCCTAATGAGCCCGTCCTTGTTAGTTAAAACAAGGTCCAGCACCCGCCCTCCCCTTGTAGGCTCCTGCACCATCTGTAGCAGGAAATTGTCTTCAACACACTGCAGAAATTGTCTGGACTGCATACGACTGGCCGTGTTGCTTGCCCAGCAAATATCTGGATAGTTGAAGTCCCCCATAAGGATTAGTGCCCGGGATCTTGAGGCTACTTCCAACTGCTTATAGAATGCACTATCAACCTGCTCATCTTGATCAGGGGGCCTATAGCACACTCCCACAACAATGTCACCCATACCAGTTTGCCCCTTGATTTTAACCCACAAGCACTCGACAGATGTTTCATCCTTCCCCAGGTGGAGCTCAATACATTCTAGGTGCTCTCTCACATAAAGAGCAACTCCTCCACCTCGCCTCCCTAGCCTGTCCTTCCTAAAAAGCACATAGCCATCCATGACAGCGTGCCAGTCGTCCAGGTTATCCCACCACGTCTCTGTGATTGCTATGAGATCGTGGCCCTGCGACCGCACAAAGATCTCTAATTCTTCTTGTTTGTTCCCCATGCTACGTGCATTTGTATAAAGGCAATTTAGTGGGGCAGCAGATGTAGGTATTCTCAATAGCCCACAGCGAGATTTCTCCCAGGGGACTGGCAAAAGTGGCTCCGCTGAGGAATACTCAGGGCAATCCACAGAATTTTCCCTACTCACACATGGAAAAACGTCTCCAAGTCCACCACTGTGCTGTTGGTATTTACCTTCTTCCACCATCAACTCTCGTTGTGACACCCGAAGCACTTGCCTAACCCCAGCAGCCTTCTTAATATCCCCTTCCCCTTCCTAACTAGTTTAAAGCTCGGTCGATGAGCCCTGCCATCTCCTGGGCAAGGATCTTCTTTCCTTTATGGGACAGGTGAGCCCCATCAGCAGTACTCATGCCAGGAGCAGAGTACACCATCCCTTGGTCAAAAAACCCAAAGTTCTTGCGCCGGCACCAACCTTTCAGCCACACATTCAACTCGTGGGTTCTCCTGTCCTGAGTTCTTTAAGCAAGAACTAGCTTAAAAGTTTCCAAAAGTCTTCATCTATGACCACAAAATGTTTTAAAAGCTTAAGCTAGGACAGTGTTTTCAGACTACACCAACTGCTTACTGTTCATGGATTGCTCTTTCACAACCATAAAGGTGGATTCACATATTAAATCAAGATGTATTTAGCTTGAGACATGTGGTTATATCTTTGTCTAAATGAAGGGATGTTCCACTACTAGGTATCATTTCACTTGCAGCTTTTCCTGCAGTCAGGAGATATTTGGGGAGATACAGGTAGAAGGACACGTATTCCTTTTGGGGGGAAAACCAGAGAAAGCTCCTCTTTTCCTGTCTTCCTCTGAGACTCCAGTAGAAATTCAGACTAACCATGAAGAAGGACAGATTGCTATTTGTTTGCCACTTTTAACACTTTTTTCACACTGAAATGGAGTCAAAGCCACTGACTGCATAATACAGGCAACCTCTTTTTTGTTAAGTACGAATGGCCCCAAAGCAGTCATTCTGAGAGAAAGGAGAAAAATCCAAAGGCAAAGAGGAAACTCCTTTAAGGAGAGCCTTTCCATTTTCATGCAATATAATGTACTAGTTCATAGAATCATAGAATGTGTGAGGTTGGAAGGGACCTTTGGAGGTTTTCTAGTCCAACCCACCTGCAGCAAGAAGGGACATCTTCACTAGGTCAGGTTGCTCAGAGCCCCATCAAGCCTGACCCTGAATGTCTCCAGGTATGGGGCCTCCACTACCTCTTTGAGCAACCTCTTCCAGTGATCTGCACAGAAGCCTGCTGGTGCACGGCTCCTCTAACTCAGAGGAACATCTACATTCAAAAGGTGTTTAATATTAGTATAAGCAGTTTCCAGTGTATTAAATAAAGCTTTTCACTTAGCATGATTTTGTTAGCCAACTTGAATTCATAGAAAGGGTGTGTTTTTCAGTCATTCCCATGTAGTTTTGTTAGTTTTGTACCCTAATAAAATCATGAATGTTTAGTTTGTTGAGAAAAGAAACATAATGTACTTCTCTGGTTGTCTTTTGTTTGGGGTTTTTTTTCAATGTATTAGTATTAATAGTTTCAAAGTGCCCTTTCTTGATGTTTTGTCAGGGAGACAGAGTTAGCAACATATTATTATGTGCTCCTTACCAAGCTGTTAATAGCTTTAGAGTCTTTCGCAGGAAATCACCTGCAGCTCATAAAACCATTTATGTTGCTGTAGGAACTTCACCAGGTTGATGCATCTTGTATTTGCAATGACCTTGCACAAACTGTCTGGTTTTCTTGCATGTACTAGAAGTACTAACATTATGTTGCCACAGTGGCAATGCTTTCGTGACTGGGACGGCTATCTCTTTTTTAAAAGCAGTTGTCACCTGTCTGTAATGTCTTCAATTTTTTTCAGATTTTTGTTTGTTTATACCAACTCCAGAAATATTATTTCTGCTGAAGTTAGCTAAACTGGAAATAGGCACTTCCTTGATACAAAAATAGGAACAAAACTGCTTTGTCAGTTTTGAAAGTATAAAACCAACGTTTTAATTTTCTTGTTAGGTGTTTATTTTGTCCTTTGAAATTCATGTTTAACTAATTGGAAAAAGATTTCTATTTTTGCTTCGTACTCCTCTATTAGCTCATTGAGGTCTTTGAAAAGAACATAAATGTAAATAATACGATATATTTATTGTTGATGTAATGCCAGAATCTGCAATATATATATGAGAGATGAATTCATCCTTTTCCAGTTACCATTACAAGATAGATGATTGCTGTTTGCCTGCACTGAAACACAAAAAATGCACACAAATGCTCACACATACCCGAAGATTGTGATATTTCAGTGACTTTTCAATAGCTATTGATATGTTTTTATCTGAAGAGATTTGCATAATGAAAAACAGTCTCAAAGGATGGTCCCTGTATATACATCAGCAGGTTCCCTCTCGCCTCTGATTTGTTATTTTATTAGAGTGACTGAAGTCAAACTTTAGCTAGTGCCAGAGTTTGTATATTAGAGCCAGAATTCTTCCTCCAAAATTGATTCTTGTTGTGTGGTGTTGAAATCTATATTCGCATTCTCCACATAAGTTCTAATTTTCTCTGAAAAGGAAAGTAGTTGTCCCAAAGAACTCTATATACACAGGTAGAATTGTGAAAGACTTGGTATTGTGTAACATTCACGTAGATTTAAATTAATCCTAATGACTTCAGTCATTCATTCCACATTCACAATAACAAACTGAATCAGTACTATCTATAAAAGTGGGTATTTTGCTAACTTAAATAAAAGGTATAGCTTTATTAATACCACTGAACCACAGTTAATAGCTCTCATGTCTACCTACGCACCAAGCAAGCAGCTATGGGTAGTTTTGCTTTGAGTAGGGTTTGTTTCAGCTGTTGTCTGTCCCAAAGGATCTTTTCTGTATTTGCCAGGTAGGAAATATTCAGTAGCAAATGAAAACAAGAAACTGTACATTAGTCTGCTCTTCTAGCATAAAAGATATATACATAAAGGGTTCAAGCTAGGCTCAAACCAATACCAGTCTCACAATCAGCCCTGTCACTCTACCTGTCCTAATACCCTGAGAGGCTGAAACATACTGTGAAAAGAAGTTTAAAAAGCTTGTTGCCTTGAGAGGTTTTTTAATAAATTACCTAGTTTTCACAAGGGCATTTGTAAAAATGCACTCATTACATACAGCAGTTAAAATTTTTCAGCAAGGGGTTAAAAGCCTGAAAAATGTCCATCACAGAAGAGGAGCCTTAATTGAAATCCTGGACCTATCTGTGGATATTGTAGGGATTCTTAAATTAGGTAATTTAAGCAGTTTTTGTCATCAGCACTGTTAGAGATGAGTTTTGTGTAGGTGACTCAATGCTGTACTACATTTTTAGGATTGGTAGATTCATTTGAATTTTACAGCTTTGAAAATATGTTGAGGTTTTTTTAATCAAAATAGAGCATTGGCTTCATTGTTGTAGCAGGTCACCATCATTGCAGAAGTCTTCTGAAAAAAGATGTGTCACTCTCTTGCATTGAAATTCCACTTCAGTTGTAAGATACTTCTTTACATTAAAAATGTCTTCACAATTCAGTGTGAAATAGGGGAACTAAATTTTTGGGTTCTGCCAAGGAATGCTGCAGTTCTGTTTGTACAGCATTATTATGATTTTAGTAATGCTGATAATGTTAGGCATGAGAAGAGTGCCTGCTGTATGTCTCAGCAACTTAGAGACCTTCAGGTGTTTGGACTCTGGCTTTTTACATTATAAGTTTTTTTTCACATGAGTTGTCCCTTTTTGTTATTTTTCTTCCAAGGTCTTGTATTTTCAGTATAAAAATGTTATTCTCCATTGACCTTCTTTCCATCTGTAAATAGAAATACTCTTCCTATACTATACATACACATATTGAGTTTGACTAAACAAATCACTGATATTCATGACTATTCTCTATTTCTTATAGACAAATATATTCAATTAAATCACCAGGAAGCAGATTTAAAACAAGAAAAAAAAACCAGAATTTTTTTAAAACAGTTTCTAATTAAGCTTGTTGCCTAAGGATACTTTAGAAGCCACAAGCAAAATTGGTTCAAAAAATAATCACACAAATTCACGGAAGAAAATTCCATGAGCTGTAAAATTTAATGAGGCAAATGTGATTAATTCAGAAATCCACTAATCTGCATGTTTCTGGACTCTGGAGGAGTCTTAAAGGTGAGAATAGGGAGAAAGAACCTGTGCTGCTTATGTGGGGTCTGAAGTGGCATAGATCAGACCAGACGCAGAAATTTGAACTAGGAATCTCATATACCAAATGAATCACTTGGGAATTAGCCCACTGGCTGCATATTAATAGTTCTCTGGGCTTGTTTCACAACAAAGAAAATCACAGAAAGCTTCCAATCTTCAAATTTTGCAGGATTGCATCTGTTCCCTGTTAAGCTGTATTTGTCAGTGGGTTTATTATCTCGTTCTGAAGTATGTCTTAGCCTTAGGTATCTCAGAAGAAATTGTGCTTTACTGTCCAAAGATGACAGCAAAACTTTTGAATACTGCTTGAGTTGATTTTTACTATTGGTAGGCTAATTTATGCTTGCAGTAGCTCCCTGTTTCTTCCTAAGTGGAAAAGACAGTGCAGGGGAAAAGAAAATTAAAATGAATGAAAAAAGTAAGAAAAATCTTTAGGTACAACAGAGAGGCTGGCATATTTATATGCTGAAGTTATATATACTCCTGAAGATACTGGAGATACTGGTGCAGAGGTTTTAATTGGTAAATATATTTAGAATCATGTAATCATAGAATCAACCTAACATTATCATATCTAATAAACTGCGTCCTGAAATGCCACGTATACATGTTTTTTTAATATCTCCAGGGGTGGTGACTCCACCACCTCTTTGAGCAGCTGTTTTCAATGCCTGACAATACTTTCAGTGAAGAATTTTTTACTCATGTTCATTTTAAACCTCTCCTGGCAAAATTTGAGGCCATTTCCTCTTGTCTTTTCACTAGTTACTTGGGAGAAGAGACCAACCTCAACCTCACTACCACCTCCTTTCAGGTAGTTGAGAGTGATAAGGTCTCCCCTCAGCCTCTTATTCTCAGACTAAACCATCCCAGTTCCCTCAATTGCTCTTCCTAAGACTTGTGCTCCAGGCCCTTCACAAGTTTCATTGCCCTTCTCTGGACATGCTCCAGCAGCTAAATGTCCTTCTTGTAGTGAGGGACCTAAAACTCAACACACTACTCAAGATGCGGCCTCACTACCACAAGTACAGGAGCACGATCACTTCCCTGGGCTTGCTGGCCACACTATTCCTGATACAAGCCAGGATGCTGTTGTCCTTCTAGGCCACCTGGGCACACTGCTGTCTCTGCTCAGCTGGATGTCAACTAGCGCCCCCAGGTCCTTTTCCACCAGGCAGCTTTCCAGCCACTCTTCCCCAAGCCTGTAGTGTTACATGGGGTTGTTGTGACCCAAATGCGGGACCTGATACTGAGCCTTCTAAACCTCACAGTGTTGACCTCGACCCACTGATCCAGCCTATCCAGGTCCCTCTGCAGGCCCTTCCTATCCTCAAGCATATCAACACTCACACCCAATTTGGTGTCATCTGCAAACTCACTGAGGGAACACTTAATCCCCTCCTCCAGATCATTGATAAAGATATTAAACAAGTCTGGCCCCAAGACTGAGCCCTGGGAAACACTGCTTGTGACCAGCTGCCAACCAGATTTAATTCCATTCACTGGGCTCAGCCAGCCAGCCAGTTTTTCACCCAGGTAAGAGTGCGCCTGTGTAAGCCATGAGGCACCAGCTTTCCTAGGAGAACTAATTAGCAAAAAAATGTCATCAGAGTAGCCATAACTGCTAGAAAGAATTTAATATCTGCGCTTATCTGACAATTCAAGCCACGGTCCCCAGCTCCCTTTATTATATTTTGAATTGCACTCTGTTCCGTCACCAACTTCAGGCACAGACCTGTTTTTGATTCCTCTCAATTTAATCTTCTTGTCAGTTTGATCAGCAGTGTCCTCTCTACTGCCTCCACACCTGGTGTTCCCATTTGGCCCTCCATGGTAACTGCACAGCTTTTGCTCTGCTCACCTCTCACCTCATTGTTCTGTCGAGAATGTTAACACTGCTTTAGAGTAACTCTGTCCTCATCTCTCCTCATTTAATTTTCTGTTTTTCATGGTTCACCACACATAAATTCATTTCTGCCTTTCCAGGTATATAATCCAATTAGAATGAGGCTTGGCTGGGTTTTGACCTTTCCATATTTTCTTTACGGTTGGTTATCTGTTCTTCCCCTTTTCTTGTTGACAGCTTCACTTTATGTATGGAAAAAGCGATGAGCTGACTGACAGGCAATCAAAATACAAAATATTGAAAGGCCAAACAGGTAAAGTACACTTTAGTATTTCAGCTCCCCAAACAGTTACATCTCAGATTAATCACAAGGGAGGTCAAGAATGGAAGGGAGAAGATTACAACCTGAAGTGGCTGGTGCCTTAAAATGCTGCAGGTTTCTTCTCTGAAGAAAATACTAGAGCAATTGGAAATTTTTTCTATGGGCCTACTTCTTCCTGTGAGAGTTTTCCTCTTGGTTCTGATTGATCCTCAGATATTTGTAATCAGTTTTCTAAATTTTCTCTAAGTTTGCTGGTGACCTAGAAACCAAAGGTACAAGATTTTTAGAGGGTTGTTTTGTTGGATTTTTTTAGGAATATGAAGGTTATATTGACTATCATTTCTATTACTGTAATTTTTTTTATCACTTCATGCTGCAAGGAGAATTTACCTAATCCTGTTGATCATATTGTGATCACATAGGAGTTAGTTTTACAAGCATATTTTTGGACCTATATTTTCTTTAATATTTTCCAAATAGTACTGCTGACATTTATGTTAATAGCTATACTACAGGTCAAAATAGCCCCCTAAGAGAAAATCGTGCACAAAATTAGTTAAAAAAGCTTACAAAGACAGACTGTGTTCCCCAGTTGTATTTAATTTTACCAATTTCTGTGTAATTAGTCCTCATCAAAAACCATCTATCTAGGATGAGAGGCAAGATCTAACATGTGGCAATAGGCATTCAGAAATAGTGTTATGGAAATATTTTATTGGAAAGAAAGAAAATAATTTTTTATAATTATTTGGACAAATTAACTGTGAGAGAAATATAGGCAATATAAATCAAAGACAATTTCCATAAATTAGAGCTGGGGGGCTTGGCAAACACAGAAAGAAGTACAAACTCCACAGCTGTTATTTGTATTTAATAGATTCTATTTGAACTGATCGATCACATAGTGACTATACCTAGTAATTGCCTACTGTTTTATTCTAGTGTATATCACAACATTAAAGATCAGCTGACTCTTTAAGTGCCATCATACCTAATTCCATGACAAAATTAAGGAAGAGGTTGGAGATTTCATTTCACAATGGACCAGAGCTACAATCAATAAAAATTCCTATCTTCCAGAATTGTGACCATTCCTTTAAAATAATGATGCTGCTTCTGTAAGTCATATTGTGTATATCCTTCAACCTGATGTATCTAGGAAAGAGGAAAAAAGTGACCAAATTATCTCATAAAGGCTTCTTTTTTATTATTGGTGCTTTTATTTAAACATCAATGATGTCTGATTCATGGAACTCCAAATCTTCTTTACTTTAATGTGGTACTTATTCAGCTTTGGCATTGTGCTTTAGTGCACAGGAGAACGACCTGGTCCCTGTGGTATATAGATTGAATCTCTATTAGTGTTTCTTTAAGTGATAGTGCTCTGAAAAGTCTAAGCAGGATTATATGGCTTAACTACAGTATTTCGTGTTGGAGGACAATGGATATAAAGTAGAAAATGTATTTGCAAGCAGTCGATAGTAAATTCAGTTACGGTCTCCCTGGATTCTTTCCAAACACATATATTTGGAAGTTGTAGGTACATAACAAGTATGTTTTCAGCTGGCAGAGCCTTTGAAAACCCTTTCCCCAGTGTCAATTTAAGAAGGCTTTTCAATTACTCATGGGACTCAATGAACTGAATACTTGACTGTCATTCGTAAAATAAGGTAGAGGCAGAGTAAACTGCAAGAGAGTGGCAATACCTGGAGCTCCTGTTATATATTTTATGTGATAGAAAATTATATTTGGTTGTCTTTTTCCAGAATAAGGACTGATCTTATTTTTATTAGAGCCATGTTTCTCTTCCTCGCTCAAATATTAAGGGTGAAAAATTCCTATGCCTGGAAGTGCCTAGGTTTTTATCAGTGCTTTACTGGTAAAGTTAATCTTTTAAAAGTTGTTTGAGCACTATAAGCAAAACACAGAATTTCAGCTTTTATTTCCATTAATCTTTTATTGCTCTAAACATTTTTAGTTATATATATACTTTTTCACACCCATAGCATCAGAATGTAAGCTTTTTGATTGCAGTGTAAGTCTAAACTGATAAAAGGTCATCACATTTTGCCTAGTCTTTATCAGTATTTTCTTTCATATACGTGGCCAAAGTCTTCATTTCTGTACTGTTTCCCTCTGAAGTAAGGTGGGAATCAAATTAGAGCGCAGCATGTTCACACAGGTGTGGCACATGGTGGCTTATCTGTTGTTTGCAAATGTTAATGTCATCAGAGGGAATCCCCTTCCCTTTGAGCACAGGAAAAAAAGGTAGTATCATGATAATGTAACATCTGGATATTCAGTGAAATTGACACTCATTAATAAAGTAGCTACTTTCAGGGAGGCATAATGAAGAACTACCATTTCATCTGACGATGTCACACAGTGGAAATGTTTCATTGAAGCATATGTTGATGGGACAGATCCAGCTATTATGGTGCACTGCAGAAGCCTTTCGTTAATTTTTATACTCTGATGCTGTTACTCCATTAAATAGGTTAGTCTAGTTTTAGACCATTAGCACCATTGTGACTTCCATTCTGACAGTCCATTTCCTGTAGATATGAAAAGATGTCTTGACTATAAATGCAAGTAGAAAATTAGGATAGATACAGGTTCAGATACTCATGCAGAGGTGGCTCAGGAAAGAGTTTGACCCTGAAAGGTGTTTGTGTTTATGCACAGGCCAGACTATCGTGGACAGTCATGGATGTCATGGACACTGTCTGTCATCATTCAGCAGAACTGAATCTGCTGATGAGAAAAATCACACAAATAATAAAAAAAATAAAATTTCCTAGAGATAGAATTTTCAAAGTTCATAATATAAATCTATATAAGCTAGTCATAGGCTCTGTATTACATTGTGTAATAAAATAGACATCACTTGTCATTTCAGTTATATTCATGCTTTAATTAGAGATTTTCACCAAGATAAATTTGCAGTAGGCTGTGGAAGAAGTTTTATTAATGTCCTCATACCAAATTCAGATTAGTAGTTATATTAGTACATTATATTAGATAGACATCTTTAACTTATATTCAAACCCTCAGCCTCTGTTCTCAGAACTGCTTCTTGTGAGTCCTATGCCATCTTATGATCACAAATCCCGCTCCGTTAGTGTGAAGGACCAGAGCATTTCTTGTACTTCTTTTCTATGAACTTGATGAGCTGCATATAATGGCCAACAGCTCACTTACTGTTCACAATGGGAAATACAGCCATATCAGTGAAACCTTTCCTGTACAGATTTTGTAGGAGTCCTCTGCAGTTACCATGAAATACAGAACAGATATAGTCCTTGACATTTCCCATTGATTCTAGTCCAAGGATCAAGTTAGAGATCTACCACAGAGCATACTGTGGCTCCTCCTAGCCCACAAAACCATGCTTCCTTTTGAAGGAAAGTAGGGTGCATGTAGGAGGGCTGATATGTATGTCCATTTTTCCATGACATAAAAGCATGACCTGGTAAAAGCAGGTCTCCGTTAGGTGCTGATCTCCTCTTACAGGTTGAAAAGTGTAAATAAACATCCAGGAAGTCCATCCACATCCTACAGTTTAAAATTCACTTTTTAAACTCAGAATCCACACTAAAGTAAGTGCATATATTCTGTGGCAAGAATAAGACAAAGCATCCCATACTTCTATGCAGACTAAAATTGTGTTGTTTTATACTGAGGCCAACTTTAGACTCCCTAGGAAAGATGATGGCAGGAGTGGCCAGCCTCAAGAGCCACCCCCATCAACCTCAAATTGCATGTCTCTGTGGAAAGCTCTGGCTGCAGACCTTATTATTGTCATGAGAAAGGAGTAATAGCAAAGCATTCACTCCGTGGAGAAATGACTTATGTATGAATCCAGTCCAAAAAAGGCTGATTTCTTTGTGTGAAACATTCACGTAAAACAATAAGAAGTTTCCAGCTATTAATCATTTTGTCTTGAGTTTGAGCAACTGTGTCCTCAGAATCAGGCTTCTGAAGCTTTTTCTTCCCAACCACACCAAGGTGGAAGGTTCCCTATTACCTGTTTCATTTGTAATAACAAATCCTACCCCATTTCCCAAATGACAGCATTATTACTTTTATGATCGGGTACTACCAGACATCAGTTTTCAGACTGTGTGATGGATGGTGTAAGACACTGCAGAAAGGACAGAAGAAATTATATGAGAAGTCACAGAAATGGGACCCCTCAGGGCCTCCTGCAGGCAGCCCCTAGGCCTGTGATGAGGGGTCAGCAAGGTAGACAACCCTTGGAGGTTACCCAAATACCCTCCACGGCCCAGAAGGGAAAGGCAGTACAGCTGCCCCTCAGGAAGTTGCTGTTAGCCACAGCCTGCCCACATGGACGGAGGGACACATTTTGTTGACTGAATGTTACTACCACAGTCCTTACCAGACTCTTTCTTTTTGGTCAACTAAAAATAATAAATTATATTTGATAACTGTCTTTCCACATCCTTGGCTAGGGATCTGCTGTACCCCAAATGCTACATTTTACACAAGCAGTAGTTAAGCTGTATTATCAAACAGAGCATAACAGATATAGCTCAGAATGTTTTATTCAGAAGTCATTCCCAGTTACTTGCTGCCACTGGCCTTGTTCAGGGAGTCAATCTTTTCATTGGATCTCGGAGAGTCTCACTAATTTTTGAGAAAACTTCCATTTCCATCCTCCTCTGAAGGAACCTATTTCTTTTTGCAATTCCATTTAAATTATTCTGAAACTTTATTTCTGCAGTTTCTCCAGCAGGTCAGTACATTGTTAAATACTTAGAAGTTGATTTCAAGCAGCAAGGTAGTCTGGGGAAAGGAAATGGTTTGTAACTATTACATTGTATAGTGAAGTCCCTTAGGTGCTGGTCTCTGTCTCTTAGAGGTTGTGAAACCTAAATAAAAATTTCCAGGGCATTCTAGAGGGCAAAGTCTCTGCCCACCTAGGTCGTGGCCTTGACAGCTGGAACACATAGTACTCACTAAAACTTAAGTATACCAGTACCCCTATAAAGCAAGCACTTACTGTTTACATAAAATTTAATGAACACAATCAGAATCCTTCCTTGATTGGATGTCATGTCTTTACCTGAACTGAAGTGCAGAAAGATTCTTGCATTGATATTGTATTTAACAGACAAGATCACAAACAGTGGGCCATACCTACGATTCACTGTGGGTTTAGGATAGTGCAAAATCAGGTGAGTTGTTTGGGTTTTTTCCTCCTATTGCTTAGACTGAATTCAAGCTGGTCGCTGCCTTCTGTTGAAAGACTTGGTCTCTTTGGGCAGAGCTATATACACTTTTATTGGCAGTTTCATTGCTGAATAATTCCAGGTTTGTATTCTCCAAATTAGTATACCCTGCCCAAGTTACATGCTATATTACCCCTCTACGCATAGAAATCCCTAGAAGTTGCACATATAATAAGACTATAGAATAGAGATTAGGTATTCATGACACACTGAAGTGTGAAATGTCCATAAAGTACTGTAAAAACTTCTCTCCATTTCATTACAAATCTGAGTATTAAGCTATTATACCCTTTTTGCTGACATACATACTATTTTTTCAAGTTGAATCAAGCTTTATCACAAAAAAAAAACCCAAACAATCTATCACTTCAACAGGTTGGCCTTCTGTCAGAAGAAAATAGATACTTTCTGAAATTTAAAATCCACTAACCTGTCCAAAGTGAAGTTCTAACTTTTCAAGAAATTGGGAGAAATCTTCTGATAGTTAGAGAAGTTGTTCGATAGAGTATCAGTCATGGTCTCCATCCATAAGATGACATGTGCTCTGTGTCTCACTGTTTCATTTTAAATACACACTTCTTGTCAAATCAACACTTAGTATTGCTATAGTTCCTCGAATTATTTCCACTGTCACAGTGAGCATTAAGTGCAATTATTTGCGATATTGGTCACTCTTGTCTTCCTTCTCCTCCTTTATTTGACAAGATCATTAGATTATTTTTGTGTGTTTGTTTTATTTATTTGGTTTTCTTAGCCATCTCCTTGTATGACTACTGGGGAAACACCGATATACATGCTGCCCTATGCTAATGTGACTGTATTACACCATGACTGAAGTTGACTCAGCGTGTTTTATATAAAATTGTTTTGTATTACAAATATGCTTCTGTCGCTCAGAGGAGGTTGAAATTCCAACAGAATCTAACTGAGGCCTATTCTTCTGATTATACCTCTTCTGTGAACCAGATTGTTTCCTTCTTAACAGGCTGGAAGCACCCTTTGAATAACTTATACATACTCTACTAGTACTGCATGGTATAATAAACGTATATGGTGCCCTGTGGGTATCACAGTTGGATTGTTCAGCATATGCCAAGGACATTTCTGTTCATATGTCAATTTGGAGACAAATCCTGCTGCAGCAACATAAAGCTAGCCTTAAGGCACCGTGTAAAATACTACAGATTACTGATTTATCAAGTGACAGTAACTAATGACAGGAAATAAACTCTCTATTCTTCTAAGTCATCCCCTCCTGTAAAAGTATCATCAACAACCTGTCTAGCAAAGCAGCACTATAGCATCAGGGCTGCAGTGATAATTCCCAGTGATCTCTGCACACCATAATTCTCAGTGATCTGTATGACAGAATCAGGAATTCTCAGCAGATGCCCAGGATCAACTGCTAGGAGATCGAGGGGACTTTTTTGCAGAGACTGTTTCTCCATATACAGCGTGAAAAGGAATTTCATGTATGACTACCTTACAGCTACCTTGGAAAGAGAAATTCCGTTCAACAGCAGTGAAGCAGTTGAACCATGCTGAAAGTTTACAGACTTAAAAGAAAAAGTTAATTTTTATTTTCTTTTACCCACAGGTCTACCCACGGATAGCGCCGGCATTTTGGCACTACCTGCGGGTAGAAGTGAGTAGCGAGTATTTGAATACTCCCACATCTTTACTTTACAGCTTACTAGTACTTACTGACCTCCTAGTTTGTCCATTGTGCAAAGATAATTAGCTACCATTCTAGCTGCCATTTCTGTGAATGTAGTCTTGTACTAATTCCATACTGTTTTGACTACAGTGTAATTACTAACCCAAGTCACAAATATGTGATGTGTTTATATGCAAGATTAAAGAAAAAACTGGAAATCTAAGTCAAGACCATGTCATACATTATGACTATAGCAAAAAAAAAAAAATCCCAAAGTACCAAAATCCATACCTGCACCTCCTTTTATAAACATATTTTACATTCATGAGAAGAATATGGAGCTTCAGTTCTGCTATCTCTCTTTTGAAAAGTTTGTACAACTCAACTTGATATCATTTCTCCCCTCTTTTGTCCCTCAGGAGCATGAGCAGCTCAGCTATTCCTCCACAAGGTCCAAGGCTCCAAGTGTTATCATCACAGGTCTCAAGCCAGCCACCAAGTATATATTTCATATCAGAGTCAGGACGGCAGCAGGATACAGCGGCTATAGCCAGAAGTTTGAATTTGAAACTGGAGATGAAAGTAAGTTTCACTGAAGGAAAAAAAAAAAAAAAGAAATTCAATAGAAGTAGCATCTAATTCCAAACCAGTGAGGCACTGGGAGTTTGAATGGCTGCATCCGTACCATTCAATTATCACCCTTACATGATAAAAGACAAGTAAACCTCCATCTCACACTTCTGGATTTGTACCAACAAACAGAAAATTTTACAACGCTGCAGCTGAAGGAATGATTTATTCTGCTAAATTTCCTTATAGCTCCCTTCCAACTTGAGATATTCTATGATTCTATGATCCTTTCTTTGCTTAAAGAAGGCCTTCCTTTTGCCATCTAGAAATACTGTTAGTTAGGCTTTACGTAAATCCATCACCTTCATGCAAGCTCCCAACACAGAGTCTTTTCTCTGTGGTGCTCACAGACTCCACAGATTAAAAAAACCAAACCACCTTTTATATGCACTTCTGTCAACCAATAAACCTACTAAATTTGCCAGTAAGAAGCAGAAAGCCTACAAATTCCTACAGAATATGCAAAATGGCTCAGTGCTGTGTATGGTCTTCATGCTCTGAACAATTTTATATTTAAGTCATGCGTTGCCCTCTGTGTTCAAAGAAACTGCAAACAAGGTATTTACAAGCATTTGAGATAAAATTAGTGTAGTAGATACAACACTGAAACACTCATTAATGCAATTACTTTAATTAGCCAATTATGTATACCATGATTTTCATTAGTGTTTTAGAATACAAGTTGCTTAAGCTAAAGTGCAGACTCAAAACTATATAAGCATTTTCAAGAGCCCCCATGGGCTTGTGTTCCATTTTCGTTGCTTCTTAAATTCTATTTTAAAAATGTTTTAGGGGTAGATTTCCAAGTGCTTAATGCCTAATTGGACTTGTTTAAATTTTGTGGGTACCTAATCCAATTGGTTTGAATAGGAGTTGAGCACTTGGGTGCTTTCAAGAATTCCAGTAGATTCTGTCTACGTCTTCTGATGCAGTAAGTGCTAGGCTTTCAGCAACCAGGTGCATAACTCTTATCAAAAGTAAATGGTGTTTAAACCTCTATAAGCTTATGACATGTTTGTGAAAACACGGTTTACCCATCTCAGTCTGGAAGACTGTGGTTCCAGTGACATTTTCTCATTGGCACTGCTGATATAAACATCTCCTGGGAGTGAGATTCCACCCACTTCTTCCCAGCCCCACATCTCCTTCTCAGTTGCACTAATGCAGCCAGCTTTTAGGCTGCATGGTGAGCTATAGCTCACAACACTCATAAACATTTATTGCCTCTGTTACTTCTAAGCACTCACTGTGAATCTTGATAGTGAAACATAAATACACATTATATATTTCCTGTTTACCAACATTTATTGCTTAAGCTTGTGCATGACTAAAAGTATTTGATTTGTTATAAATCGTGTGATTGAAAGGAAATGTAGATAGAAGGAGTTTTGTTTATGATCAGTTGTGATGGAGGTCGAGAGAAATTCTGCTGCTGCTTGAAATAGTACCTAGAGCTAGATAAACACTGCAGTTTAATTAAAAGGGTGCTTCAAAGGACTGTAGTCTTATTCAAATATTTATACAGTACTGCTTCAGATTTCAAAGTGTCTGGGGGGAGGTGAGGGAACCAAAGTAAGTGCCTGCTGGTAAATATTACTTATTTCAAATTGAAGCAATAATCAGTGACCAGTCAAATGATACGTTGCTACTCTCCAAATATCTTCATCACAGCAGAATATTGAAAAATTGGCCTATACTAAACTTTAAGCCAATGTCACATGATTACAATCACTCACTTGTCCCCCTTTCGTAACACAGGCCGAATGTCTGTAACTTTTCCAGACAGCTAATGACAGTAGACTGAAATGAACATCTACCATATACAAACAGTCTTGATTTAAAGATTTCCGGTGATGGGGAACTCACCATATTTATAAGTAGGCAGTGACAGTGCTTGAGCCTTATAATTATAAATTTGCACCTTATTTCTAGCCTGGAGTTTTTTGTTATCTTGCCCTTGTGACCCTTTTCTGCCAAATTAAAAAGCCAAATACTATCATAAATCTCTTCCTCCTCTTAATGCATGTACTTTTAAGAATTCTTGTCTTTCCTGTAAATGCTCATTCTCTCTCACTCTAAAAAAAACCCCAGCTTTTCCAAATATTGAATAATTCTAATTGTATCAATTTAAACATCCTTTTTGAAGTATAACATCAGAGATGAACCTGTTACTGAATTAAACTGGAAAACTAAATCTGTTTATGATGCCATAAACAGACCTAGCACTACTTACCTCCTTATAGTTCAGTTTTCTTTTACTTACAGGTCTAAGCACTTGCTGCCTGAACTGGAGCATTGTCTTACACAGCTGAATAACTAGAAAATAGAAACATTTTGTTAATTCGTTCTTGCTGGCATGCTACAAATCAGTCCAAGCCAAGCTGTGTAGGAATCTATCTCCATACCCTACTCTGGCAGTATGTGGCTCATGTGAAAACTTTCTGATTTTTTAACATATTCTCAATTATTCTGAAAAATACCAAATACTGTTAGACCAAGGCAGACTGTTGCAGTTCACTCCATCCCTACTCATTAGAAACAAGTTACTTCATGAAAATGCCACATTTGCAATCACTTTTTGTTCTCTTTCAGTTAAGCCAGATTTTAATTAAGTAAGTGTGAGTTATAATGATTTTATATAAAGTTCATGAGAAGGCTGGGAAGAAGAGAGTCTTTTAAGAGTCTGTGCAGTCAACAGAAAGTGTCAACCAACAATCCCATGAAAATAACAAATATTTCAAGTTACATTTGTTAAAAGGCCTTCTAAATTGGCATTAGTTTGTAACATCCCTTAGCTTTTTGCCAGTTTTCCATGTTTTATTAAGAGCCTTATCATCTAGAGGAGAATTCCAGGACCAGGTAAAGGTGAACATCCAAGGTTATTCCATTTAGCCTGCTTCAATACTGACGTAATTCATTAGCAGTAAAGCAAGCAACATAAAATTTGGGTTTTTTTTTTTAAAAACTATAGACAACTTGTAAAAAAGCAGTGGTTCATCAATTGTGACACGTTTATATCAGTGTTCTAGAACATACTGCCCTTGTCAGGACAGTGCTGTCATGCTTTCTCCAGTTTACTGATCAAAACACCGTGTGCCACTTCATTTCTATAGGATAAAATTATATACATCATTGCTAGGAACAGTAAAGCACTGATGTAGTGGTTAGTGGTGGTGCATGAGGCAGAAAGACCTACTCTGTCAGTAATAAAAAAAGTTAGTTAATCATGCAATGCTGGTCTGAGGTTTGGGAACTTACAGACCAGCAGATAGAGGCAGCCATTGCTTGGGGAGCATGTTGTCATTGTTGAACTTTTCTCCCTGATGCAGAGACCAATCAATGGATCATTTAAAAGAGTAAAATTTGTACTTTCCTTGTGAAAGGAAATGTAGTTATATGGGAAAGTCAGAAAAATTCTGTTCAAGGAGGGAGGAAGGGAGGGATGTTGTCAGGCATTTCTTCCAGTGTTAGAGCTAGGATGCTGCTGCTTGGAAATGTAATGCCTTGTGACATAGCAACATCTGCTTTTGACCATGTTCCTTACTACCATTTTATTCAGTCTCCTTGTTTCAGCACATTACAGCCAAAACACTTCTAGCAAAGCTGACAGGGTTCCATACACTCTGGCACACACATGTGTACCACTGCTGTGGCTATAAATTGCATCATAACCTCACTCATAGTTCCTGCTTTTATGTATGAGTAGTACCAACTATCAGTTCCCACAGAAAACTCTGGTCCTTCCTAGGATAGAATAAAATGTATTCTGAGAATAACAAATCATTTTTCCCAAGACAAACATGTTCTAATCTCTGTTTTCTATTTCTCTCTCTCTCTCTCTCTCTCTTTCTCCTACCCATTTACAGAAGACTGTTTTTGTTTGGTTGGGTATTTAAAAAAAAAGATAAATCTCCCCTTGTCTGCCTAGTCCTACTGTTCATGCAGTAGTAGTCAGCACTGGATACCTCAGAATCTCTTTTTAGTCTTGAAGTATTTCCTTAGTGTGTTTTACATTTTCATCCATTTGTTCTTCAAATTTGACTTTGTCCTCTCTGATTTCTCTACTGTATGTGCCCAGAAGCCCCAGAGACTTTGCTTTTCCTCTGCATTTCCTAAACAGGAACAACATCCTTGCCTCAAGCTGCCTGCACAGCCTTTCCACTGACCTGGAAGCTAGGGTTAGGAGCAACACTTGGAATAAGGCTTTTCAAGTGAATATATATTAAAAAGTTTTACATTCTTATGCAAGTGATGGCATTATTTTTCCCTATAAAAGTCTCTTTTAAGATTGCCCTTCCATTGCCTCCTCCCTTTCTTACATTCCCCCTTACATTGCAGCCCAGCAGCTCACTGGAGCGCAGGAACTGCAGCACTTCTGAAAATGCAAAGGTTACTCTAATTAGACTTTATATTTTAACTTCCTATTGTTCTTAAGTGCTGTTGTTTACAATGCTTTGTAAATCCATCTGACAGCCAGTTTCTGTCTATTAGAGCTCTGGTTCTCATCATCCACACTTATCTGTCTTACAGCTACTCAGTATTATCTGTCTAGCTGTCTTTCTGTCACTTTTTTATCTTTCACTCTGCTAGAAGGTCCGCTGCCTGATAGATGTCAAATTGAAATAACTAAAGGATGTAGCTAAGAGACAGCAGTGAGCTGTCATTAGGGCTTCCAGCCCTTCTATACCAAATACCCAACCTTTTAAAAGATTATGGAGAAATTTGCTCAAAGAAAATAAAGTAGAGCAGAGCTGGAAGCTTCTCTCTGTGTGCCATCCTCTTGCACCATGGCTAAAATATCTGCACCATTTCTTCCAGTATGCCCAGTGAGGAAATGAAGAAGCTTTGGGATATTTCCCCTCATCCCAGAGAAGAGGGAAAGTGCAGCTCCTCCTCCACACATTTGGGTTAAGAATTTAGAGAGTAGCTGAGGCAGGGTGTGGATGTAAAGAGTAGATGATGGGGACAGAACTGACACCAGGATGGATGCAGAAGGGATTTCTGAGCATGATGTTAAGCGAGGAAGCTGGCACAATGCAATTACATACTTCAGATGTCATTTTTGGCATATAACCTGAGTTAAGCATGAAGAGTAATGGGAGTGAAGAGTCTATCTGGATAATACACTTCTGGGTACACATGTAATACATGCTGCAGTTTTAAAATCAAATCGCCACTTTGACTAATCACATTAGTTGCAGCCACCGCGTGTTTGAAGCTTTGACACCCAAACATTACAGCATACTATATAATCATCTGCTAAGTAATAAATCTTCCTTTTTCCATGTCTTATGCTACTCATTTCTTAAAAGTATGATTTTGCCAGAATGAACTTAGTGAGCACACACGCAGAGAAAATGAACCGTACTACCAGACAGAACTGCCAGCCCCATTAGATAGGTACAAAGCTCTCTTACAAGACTTAGCCTTGCTAGTGGTTTACACATCCCTGTTGCACAATCACTTCCTCGCCCCCTTGCCTGTCAGCTTTAACTATCAAATGGAGTATGGCCCCATCCATGATACAGCCACATTCATCCCTCTGTTTGCAGTGCCAGTAATCCTCCCTGCACTGAATGGATTCAGGTGGCACATAGTTGGCAGATAGGAGACCATACGTTGGACAGTGCAGACACCACAAAACACTGATGTTATCTCTATGAATGCTAGCCACATTGTCTAACAAATGACATTCTGGAATGAATGCCATGTACTTCTGTAATGCAGCACTCTACTGTGTACACACTAACAGAGAAAATAAGGTTGCAGGTACATGCTTGGCTTTGCAACCTATCATAATTGGTTTTAAACTCAGTTTTTCTGTCTTGAATAATCAAAATAGTCCTGAGAAGAAATGTAGAGTAGCATACCAATATACTCAGCTGATGGAGACAAACAAGGAAGGCCAAAATGGTAGGAAATTAAAAAGAAGGTTCAGGAACATGTGTGAGAGAAACAATACATGTTAAATCTCTTGCTGTTTATATCTTGACCTTTACCTTAAGAGAAAGCTGAAGAAATGAGAAAAGAACAAAAAGATTGAGGGACATGTTGAATTTAGTTTAGAATGGCACAATGCTGTAAAAAGTTTTAATTATTGAGTGTCCCTGATTACTATCCTCTCACTGCCTAGACAGTGTTTCATGGAAGCTTTTACCTGCATGTGAGGAGTCTGTGTACACACATACACATGTGCTTATATATCTGTTGTTCACTGTACTGTGCCCTTATTGATTTCTAGAAGGATCACTTCAAGCAAAAATAAGTGTTTCCATCATTTTGCCTTACCTGCCTTTCTGTCAGTTTTTAATAAATCCAGTTTTCCAATTATACTTATCTGTCATTTGACATTTTTTTCTGACAAGTAAATTAAGGTCATCGGGAAGTTTTAGGCTTGAAAGCCCCTTACAGTGATTTGGCTACTTGAAAAAAAATATCCTAATATATTGGACTCCGGCACCTCTGCCAACACAGTAAAATACGAACAAGAGAAATAGGATAATCACTTTTAAAGTATTTACAATGTCAGCTAAAAATTGTATTGCTTAGAGGTGGGAAGAACTAAGTCAATCTGGAATTTATCCCCTTCATGAATTTGACTGTGGTCCCTGATAGAAAATATGTTATTAATCTGATAGATAGTATTTTGTCTTAGCTAAAAGCACCATGAATTAGTAGCTTGGATCATTCAACAAAAATGATGCGTGACTTCCTTCATCTCAGTAGCTGCAGAGTGTTTCTGTGCACCATGGAATCAGTCCCTACACCTGCACCTGGGTTGTCTTCTTGTAGTGAATGTCTGTGGAAGAAAACCCCAGCTGATTTATCTGAGCCCACGTTTTGCTTTTCTCCTGCTGAACTCACTATTTTTGCACACCTCTTTTTCCTGTTAAAAGAAAGGGCTGCGGTTTGTCCTCTCACATCCATTGCAGAGCTGGGCAAGATAGACTCTTCCAAAACCACCTCCTCCACTGCAACTTCAAACTGTGCCTGTCTAATGATCTTTGCAGCATTTAGCGATTTAGTGCAACCCCCACTGGTCTGAAAACAGTATTCAGTGTTTGATTTGGAGAGCCTGTTATTATTTGCATTGTGACTTGTGTGGCACTGTATTTGGCCTGCTGTATTTTTCCAAGTAAATATGACCCTGTGGAACACAGCACAATACAGAGCTAGAATCCATTCCTATAATATCACTAGATATCATTTTGGAGATTAGCTATTTAGTCAGGATTTGCTACATCATTTATTGGAAGATGTATATATTTAACTTGTCTGTGGAGAGCTTATGACCACAGATACTGAATGACTTGTAATTCACTGCCTGTGCGTATCTCCATTAAATTATATGGACAGAAACCTAATGGCAGGAATTTAACAAGTTGTTTTTGCTGAAAATTTGACATAAACCACTATTGTTTTTATTAGCTTTACTACTATAATAAAGCCAGTCTAATTTCTAAACCACTAACAAATATTATTTCTAAGCCAAATATTTTTTTCTTGAAATCAGCATTTTTATGGGACTTTGGGTAGCAGTGTGAGCACTGTATTGGTCTTCATCAACTGCAAAGTTAGAGAATATAGCCCACTGAGCTTTCTTTTTGCAGCAGCCTAGGTGATTTCCCTAAGCCTTAGTCATCTGGTGCCTAAAGAAATCTGAAGATTTTGCTTATAGGTCTGTTTGTAAGTTTAGAAAATCCAGGTTGCTGTCCTGATAAATCTAAAATTTATTTTCTTTTCTACGGTTGCTACTGTTGTCAGAGATTGTTGAATAGAATTATTTATTCCTTTCAGAACAATGTTCTGTTTCTCATGGAAACAGAACGTGAGGAGTAGGTAAACGTGATGTCGTGAAAATGTTGAGGTGTATCTGAGTTTAAGAAACTTTGGAGTCACAAGACAGGAGATAGAGAAAAAACTGAGCCTAATTCTTTTTCTGCTCATGTAGTACTTGGGCAATGAAGAGCAACGGGATTGTAAGCAGGGACTTTGTCAATGTAAGGTATTAATATTATGCAGAATAAATTAGTAAAAAGAGCAATTCTATAGAAACCAGAAAATTTTCTAACTCCTACATGTCCTACAAAAAGCAGAGAGAAAACCACAAAGAATAAGAAAATTGGGGTGGTTTTTTTAAACTGTGGTGTTGCAAATCACCAGAGCATGTTAGAGGTAAAATTGTATGTGTTTTCTCCCCACAGAAATAAACATCAGACATACAGAATGTTTACACATGCCACACATTAAATATTCTTTTTCTGCTGTGTTCTGAATTAGATGCAGGAGTAAGCTAAGTAAAGCAAAAGAAGAAATATTTTCTACTTGTGTGTCCAGAATCCCAACATACTGAAACTTCAGCAAATTGCAAGTGTTTGATAACGCCAGCTCCTCATTTTAAAAAACCCTGTGAACATCTTACACCCTTCATCATAGCTGGGACGTGGATTGTGTTTTTTGACTCCACAGGCACATTTGCACCTGATGCCCTTGCTAAGCACAGAGAGAACTAGTGAAGAGTAATTGCAACATTTGACCAGGAAAAATTTATCACTGATTCTGCAAGAACCCTGGGTACAGGAACTTTAACCTCTTTTCTTTGTGCTTCTCTTTCAGCTTCTGATATGGCTGCAGAGCAGGGACAGATTCTTGTAATTGCCACGGCTGCTGTTGGTGGATTCACTCTCCTGGTCATCCTCACGTTGTTCTTCCTGATCACTGGGAGGTAGTTAACACTACAGTGTTCTTGTTTACTCAGGGTTAGAGTCATCCAAAACTAAAAATTTAAGAATAGTTAAGTTACTCACCACATTTTCGGTGCTAAAATAAGGCTTAGGAATACCAGGGGTGAATGTCCTCTTTGTTTAGCACTGCTGAACACTGAGTGCTGATTTTGTAAAAACTCGGTTTGGGAGCTAAGCAATTACGTGAAATCAAGAAAAAGCTTGGCTGTTTTAAAAATAAGTTTCTTTAGCTCTTGCTTGCAGAGCCAGAATTTACAAATACAATGCATCTGTACCCTCAAGGCTCTGAAATTAGACGACAAAAAAACCCAAAAACTCACAGTATTTTTTACAAAATCTCATAATGTCAATTGCAAAACTTTGGAGGGTGTAACCTTAGGATTTTTGATGCCTTGGGGTTGGCAATGGAATTTCCTAAAGGCTGGTGAACAATTTCTTGTTATTTTTACTATATTAAATTTCTAGGAAAAATCATACACAATGTTGTATATATTGCATATGCACATTTCTGCATCCATTTTAGGGAAAATTGAGGAATTTTAAAATGAAATTAGACCAAGGAAAACTTTATTCCAGAGTACCAGAATTATTCTACTGCCTGTGATATCACTGGTGAATAGAAGATAGCTTCCTGAAGGTCCTGGTTTATTGCTTTTTGGCTTTTTTTTTTTTTTTTTGATTGAAGATATCCTAATTAAACCTACTTTACAGCAGTACTGTTGCACTGGCAGTGGAATTCACCAGTCTGGACAACAATTATTTTTTACAGCTACCCTGACTCTTACACCTACAGTTGTTTCAGTACAGTGCTGACTGTCTACCTTCAGCTGATGTGTTGATCGGGGTCAAATAATGACATTATGCAAATTGATGAGAAAGTTTGTTTTTATTTGAATGGCCATATGCCATGTTCAATTACACACTGAAAGTTTTAAGGGTATTCACAAATTCTAACTGGACTTGCTACAAAACGCACATAGAGGTCAGAACATCAGTCCTTGCTGGAGCTGCTTCCCACGGGCATTGCTGCTTCCATGGTGCCTTGTTTCCTTTTTCACTGAGCCTCCTGAGTGTTTCCTATGTGGTTTCAGGACTTCACCTGCTTCCATCAGGAAGCAAAGCAGAATTGAAAAGGACAAAGATACGACGTCTCTGTCCCCTCTGTGAGACATCAGACATCAAGTAAGCCTAAAACCAGACGGATACGCTGCAGACATACAGTCCTTCAAGGAAAGGAGTTGGGCTCGTGGCTTCTGCAGTAAACTCTGCAGGGGACTGTGTGGGCTCTGGCCCCTTTCTACCCTTTTCCCATCTCCCTTCTTTAGGCAAATAAAACAGACTGTAGAGGAGCTTCCTTGTGAGGATTCTCTGTGGAGTTTCCTTCTCACTTGGACTAGGAACAGTTGGGATAAGACTCTGCATTATTCCTGTCCTGGTTCAGAGCCTGCATTTATACTTAGAGAAAAGATGTTACACTGACTCTTCTGAATGTGATACCATCACAGATCAGGCAGTTATAAATAGATGATGCTGCGCTTTCAGATTTGCAATTAAGTTTCTGTTTTGTTGGTATAGCGTTACCTCTAATTTGGAAAGTCCTGTCAGGATAGGCTGGAGTTTTTATTTGCAGACCCCAGCAAGCAAATACAGCTCTAGAGTAGCTACCATTGCATGAATTAATGCTCCCTTCGCTAAATAATAAAACCAGTTAAGTCTACCATTCTCTTGAAGTTAATGGGAGCAGTTAACACTGGAACATATTGTGACCTTAGATAATCTCAAAAGCTAAGTAAATATTCCTATGATTACTACAAACACTGACAAACAGTAGGATCTTTCAGAAGAGAGAGGAATTATTCAGACAAAATCAAACTTTCAGAGAAAATAATTGTGTGAAATCCTTACATGGAATCCTGAAATACAACTCAAATACTTCCTTTAGAAAAAAACTCACTAAACTCAGGAATGAGAAAAAAAAATACATAAATTGGTTTCTTTCTGAGTTTATTTCTCCTGTTTGCTAATGTTAAGGATATCAGAGATTCCCTTAGCTTTCTAACATCTTACTCAATGGGACCATTTCAATTATGTAAGATATGTATTCATTTTCAAGTGCTGCTTAAATGCAGTGATAAAAGTGTATTCCACAGAAGACAGAGCAAGAAAATTTTGAATAAATACTCAATTTACTCTAGGACTGAGGCAAATTTCTGCATGAAAAATGGGATTGGTACCCTACAGATGTGCTCTGCTTCACTGTTTAGAATTAGCAATTTGATGAGCTGTCAGGTCACAGGGCTGCTGATGAGTCTATTCATAGTGGAGAGGCTGGGTTAAATGAGCACCTGCCTCTGCACTTCGCTGAGTGATTATCCACCAAGAGCAAGCAGGAAGCACGGCTGTCAATTGCAGATAGAAAACTGAAAGCGACAGTGACTTCGAGGCGCAGGATATGCAGTGAAACGGGGGTCTTGGCTAAATTCCAGGAAATGCTGTGTTAAAGCTCAGTGTGATTTATTCTCATCATTACAGAAATTATTCCTCTCCGATTGTTCTGTAGCCAACACTAATAGGGAATGGGGAGCTGAAGCTGGTAGGCTTCTCTGCTGGTGATTACTCACTGGCTTCTGTAGTCAAACTTAGGGGCCATATGCGTACTCAAGAGGATTGGGCCTTCCTTCTCTAACCATTCCCTTGGACAGACACTTAAAGCACAACAGCTTGTGTTCAGTGTTCTCGGCCATTGTCACCCTACAGACCGGTTGTTCAGGTCCTAAAGGTGTCCCTAAAAGTGGTCCCAGAAACTAGTGTGCAGTCTAAAGATTTCCACAGCTGAGGATCCATGGCTTGCTGTTTCCCTCCAGAAGGGAACGTAACTATGAAAACAAGTGCCTTGCCAGTCACAGACACCTATGAAACAGAAACTTCAGAAGTTTCTGTCCTTTTTGTGTTCATCATCACCTCTGTAGCAATGAATGAATTTGTCAGTTAATCCTGCTTGTTTCTCTGTTTCTGAGGTGGGTGTGTTCACATATTTCTCATATATTGTCAGCATGTTACTGGATAAGCTATCTGTATTTATAATTTATTTATTTTACAAGGCTGGTAATGAGCACATGGAGGCCAGTCTTTTTTTCAACCTGGTCTTGGGACTGCATGTCTGTACACCAAAGCACATGTCCACATGCACTGCTGTTCTCCACTACAGTCAGTGCCCCAACACCCCTTGGCCTAACCCTTAGACCAAAAGATTTCCCTCCAAATCACACTTCTTGGACTGTTCAGTGCATGTGAAAGAGCTTGAAGACCAAGAGCAAATTTGGGTTTTCTTGACTGAAATAGTTGCTCCTATCATGTAACCCTCTACATCAGCATTAGCAGCCCTGCAGGTGGGCAGCATTCAGGCTGGGGGAGGTTTCATTGCAGGGAATCTGAAAGCTTGCCATGGGGCACTTTCCTCCAATATACCCTTGCGTTGTCAGGTAAGGTTGCTAACACTTTGTGAACATACAGAGTGTTTTTTGCCAGAGATTTGCAACTTTATAGCAATCATACAGGCATATGCTAAATCATCACATTCATATAGAAGGCTACATGGTGTTTATCCTACGTGATAGCTGCTATCTCTAAAATAAATAATAAATCAGTATCTGACTCAGACCACACAGAGCTACTTGTTAAAAAATAAGTGGTTCTTACGTGAAAAAAGTATTTCCTTTTTAAACTAAACATGGTGAAGTTGTAGAAACTGTTATCTTACGACGAAAAGGTGAGATTTTTTTGACCCAGTGAGTATGAAAGTTACTAGGATAAGGTGTAGTCAGCACAATCCAGTATACGTAAAAAGAATGCAAGAAAGTAATTATTTCTTGAAGTATCAGAATTCTTTGGAGGAGTCAAACTTGGAAATAAAATATTTCTTCAAATTTGAACTTAAGTAGCCATTTTCATGCTAATCATTCAACCATGATTTATTTTTATTCGTATCTAATCTGCTTGTAGCTCTGTGTGCGTATTTCTCTCTCTAGATTCACAACTAAATATATCTTCCAAATGCAAAGATCCTGGCTTTCATAAAAGTGCAGATAAAACTTAATGTACATTTATTTTATGCATGCTAGTATTTTAATTAAAACCTCACTTGTTTTTTCTTAAAAGATGCCAGTGGTACATAAAGGCCAAAATGAAATCTGAAGAGAAAAGACGGGCTCATTTGCAAAATGGAGATTGTAAGTAGATCGACACTGTGTTACATAATATCTATATCAAGTTTTATATGATGAATTACCACTGTTTTCTGTACAACTTTTGCACTTGATATTTTAATCTATTGTTCCTTATTGTCTGCAGAATCAAGGGTGTTTATTTTTATTTGTGTATCCTCTTGGATAATTTCACTGAATTCACTCTAGTTAATAAGGGGGTTTGTTATTCTAGTAACGTTTATCAGGTTTTTAGATATATTTCTTTGAACTCTCAACTGGTCTGGAGCACACTGAATTTCTGCCTCAGAATTCCACTCTTGGTGACTATGTGCCTTATTTGTATTCAACTCTCTTTGACTTTAGGGATCTACACTTCCCGCCACACCAAGAAAAGTGGAATGGGTTGCCTTCCCTGGTGTTCCTGCCCACTGATCAGTACAGTGAGAGAGAATCCCGGGCAATATATCAGTTTATTTAGTTTAGTTTTGCTGCTTAGTTTAAATTCCTAGCCTCACTGATTTATATTAGAGTAGCTATTTAAAGTTTTTATTTCTTCAAAGACTATTATACAAAGGGTATTAAATTTTACTCTTTTTTTCCTTTTTAATGACATCTTTGGAAATGCTGTGATCAAAGCAGAAGTTAAGTCACTAAAAGCAAGTGGGGTTTTTTATTTTGGTTTTGGTTTTTTGGATGACACAACTATATCCAGGCAAGTGTCTCTTTCTGTCAAGGAAAAGGGCACATTTCCACATAAAGGATGCTTCCTAGGAAGATTCGTTTGTCATTTGTTTCTAGATATGGTCAGAAAAGAAAGACAAAAACCTTTCTGAGAGTTTGATATACGCCTCTGAGACTGTGACTGAACTTGAGAAAAGGCCTCACTCAGTGTCTTTCATGTCAGGGTAAATGATGACTGTATGTCAAGTTGACACAAAGCTTCATCTCAGAGGATTCTCATTCATTTGCAGCTGTTTCAGCATCATACTTGAGGGGGCAATTCTATGTATGTGTATGTGCTCCACAGAACCAAGGATAAAGAGGAATTACTGTGCTTTACCCCAGAAGCTAAGACTCTATTGCCAATAGTACTCCCTCCTTTATACTGAGCACCCAGAGCCTCTGTAAGGAAGTGCCACCTTCATGCTAGCAGCAGTCTACCTGACTGCTGGCTACCTATAGATTTGGTATCCAGCATTTCAATGAAACAGATATGGGGCGGCACAGTCTCTGCTGGGGTCAGTGCAAGGGTGACCTCTCCTAGACTGGCTGAAGCTATTTAAAAAATAACTCTGCTGCTCCGCCTCAAGTGCTGATGCACTGGTTAGTGTTGCCTGTTCCCAGATTTTTCATGTCCATGCTTTACATCCTATGCTTCTGCTGTGTGCAGAAGAAAACTTATCTCCTGTTCATCCTTCCTCTTGAGCTTGGTGTAAGTCAGAAGATTTGAGGAAATAAGACTCTTCGAAGGGAGTTAGAAAGGTGCCCATAATCTTGCTGATAATACGACATCCCATGATGCCTCCTCATTTCTGTATGGTGTGTGTATTCTATTGGCAGTGCTCCAAATGGCTGTTGCAGACTACTTTATGAAGCCCAGCCACATTCATATATCCTTAACATGTGTTCTTCAACTAATGCATTTAGGCTTATCATATAATGAGCTACTTTAGGCTCAGCTACTAAGTAATAAGAGGAGGAAGGCCAGGAGGTACTTAATTCTTTTGAAAGGGGTTCTCTGGACCCAGCTGCAGTACCCTCCTCCAATCCTGATAAGTTGATGCATTATCTACATCAACTTCTCTTAATGAATTGAAAGTTTTCCAGAACTTAATCACCATGTTGCAGCAGCCTAAAAAATCCCCATCCAGCTAGTCCAAAAGAAACAACTTAAGTTCTTGGACATGCCATACTCAAGTACATGAGGGATTTTAGCCATGCCAGAAAATGATGGCTTGCTAGAGTCTGCCAAAGCAATCTGGCACCAAACCACTATTGCCATGACTGTCTCCAAGGAAGCAGACAGAAATTATTGAGGCCATGTAAATGGATATTTTTGTTCTCATCTTGCACCTGGCTCTCGGGTTGTTCAAGCTGATCAGAAGAGAACAAAGCAGTACAGTCCTTCAGGACTCATCCTCAGAGAAAAGACTCTCAAAGATTGGACCTGTTTGGCAAGAGGAATATTCAGCTATCTGCCTGTAAGTGAAAGGAGTGAATTAGAAAACACTGCTTTCAAAGTAAAGGACAGATTGCCTAAATTGCCCAAGGAGCAGCAAAGGGGAATATAAACTGCTTTGGCAGTAGTCACTGTTAGTCTTCATGATCTGCTTTTCCCCATCTTTCAGCACTCACTTGGTGTCTCTGTAGACACCCTTTCAAGTGACCAGCTCAGAGCTCCTAGTTTCTCTTTTGCATTGCTACACTGTCCAGATTTTAACAGCTGTAGGATTCCTTAAGGATGTGAGCTAAGTGCAGAGATTCCACGGATCCTCTTACGACTAAAATGCTAAATAGCATTTGCAGAGTATATACTTACAATTTCAAATATCTCACCCAAAATAATATTTCCTTAAAACCTAGCTAGGGATGTTATTTTTTCCTCAAGAGAAGTTTCTAAAAAAAATTTAATTTTCCTCTTAATTTTCCTGCTTTGAAATGCTGTACCTCAGGAGATGCTTGTGTTCAGCTGGGACAGCATGAGAGTTTGACACTGTCTTAGTTGAATACCAACGACTGAGTTTTCTAAAGGCCTTTGACTGTTCCTGTGGGACAGGATAAACTCAGAGACCTGTGTAGCTAGCAAACATGACAATAACTGGAGGTATAAATAACATTCAGAGAACCTAATGCCCCTCTGTTCTTTACACTAACACTGTTTATTGGTTATCATTGCAAGCTGAAAGGATGTTTGATGTAACAATGCACTGCAGCAATCCTAAAGAAGAATCAATGTTTTCATTCACCAAAAACATCTCAGGAGATTTGAAGAGGGTCCAGCAGGATCTTGCTCACAGTTTCAGCCAGTATTTTTGAATGCTTTTGCTAGTGTTATGTTGGCAGAGGCTTATTCTCTGTCTGTGGAGGTGTAACAACCAGCGCTTTAATGTCTCAGAAACCTCACCTAAAAAGCTGCTTGAAGGATAAGAGGGAAATACTTAGATCTGTGACTGATATATCTTTGAAGGCCCTTGTGATGCCAGCAGATGGAGAAACTCATGCGTTCTACAGTTATTTCTTGTGACATCAGTAGCAAACATTAGTAATTTGGAGTCATTAGCCTCTTCTGTTTGGTTCTGTAATTTTAAATGTGGAAGACTTAATATATTATTTCCAGTACTTTTCAACTGTCTTGTCAAGCACACACGCCCACCACCCCCCTCCAAGAGAAAAACAGTGATATTGTTAGAGTGTGTGTGGATGTCAAGAATGCCTGATTCCTAGTATTCTTTCTTTTTTGCAGTACGTTTCCCAGGAGTCAAAACATATATTGATCCAGACACGTATGAAGACCCATCTCTTGCTGTCCATGAATTTGCAAAGGAGATAGATCCTTCAAGAATTCGTATTGAGAGAGTTATTGGGGCAGGTAAAAGTACACCCACTTTAAAAAATGTCGGGGCATGGATAAGCTGCTTTTCTCAAGTCACCAGGAGAATGCAAGTGGTCAAGTAAAGTAGAAAATGTGAGCCGATTTCTCAGATAGCACCAGTTCACTCTCAGGTACAGTGAGCACGAGGTATTGTATTTGGCTGCTGTTCCAAATGTGGGTATATTCATATAAGGAGCTCTTGAGAGGCAGATTGTCCAAATTGGTAGGTTTATCTCAATCTTTTTTAAGGCTTTACCAACTGGGGGTGGGGTGGGTGTGTGTTTGTTTATTTGTTTCATATGTACTCAGAACACTGTGACAGCATTTGCCATTGTTAGTGTCACTGCATTCTCTGTCACCGAGTGGGGTAAATTAGATCAGAATCCCTTTCTAGGGGGAGATAAAATCAGAATATAGAAGACTGAGCAAAAACATATTCTTGAATAGAAAGTAGGACTACAAGAGGAGAAGGAGAGGCTGGCTTAGGACAGACTTTCCTGTAGCTATGTGGAGAAAGATCATTGGCAAAGGTGGGAAAGGGAAAGCTCTGATGAGAAGGTGTATGAAAGGTGATGTGGAGCTGGGCAACAGGTGAAGGGGAAAACTACATGTTTGTCCAAATGTGTGATGGGGACAGAGAGGAATTACATCTCAACTATTGTTTTAGATCCTGTTTTTGTATATGGGGTGTTAAACTTGAGTTGAGAACATTTCATTGAGGATGCAGGCCTTTTCACAGCTGTTGGAAAAATAGTTTCAGACGCTCACTAATCCCCCATGCATATCACCCTTTTTTTTTCGAAGGGAGACAACATGTCCCTTTGTGTTTTCAGGGATCTTACCCTTAGCTGATGATATCTGTTTGTAGGCATGTCTGTTCTGTGCATTGTTACCCCCTTGCCTTTACTTCGGTTTAGTTGTGAGGTTTTGCTGCTGGGGACCGCGCTGTGCATGTGCTCTCACACATTCATTTCTGCAAAGCCTTTGCAGGGTTAAAGACACGTAGCTGCTGCCTGGAGCCCGCTAGCGGTCCTGGTGGCAGCTCAGCGCTGACAGAAAACACACTTCTGTGGTTAATACAGCAAAAGTGAAACACTTGAAAAGATCAGTCTTGTAAAACCATTTCTTGTAACTTGTGTTCTGACTCTCTAGGGCAGATAGCATGTCATTATTGACCAGGTCCTGGCATTGTTTGCTCTCTGTTTTAGCCAGTTGTAGCTTACTGAAGAGTTAGACAAGGCTAGAAAAGGGCCTTACAAAGTTACCTAACTAGTGGATCTCAATATTCTGCTTGTGATCGACGTGTCATTCAGAAGGCCTACCAACATTTCTCACAGTTATAAAAAATTAAAGTAAAAAACCAGACTGACAAGGAGAATCTGAATTTCCTATGGTGCATTACATCCTCTGTGTTGTTACCCACATACTGTCAGTGGCTGGGGAGCATTAATCATTTCTCAGCCCTGACAGAAAGGAAAGGTGGGAGAGCTGAGTCTGTGTCAGAAAGTTTGATTAACATACAAACAGAATCCTGAGCTCTAATGCCAGTTCTAAAATTTCATTTCCTCCTGTGAGAGACATTCACACTATAGCTGTCATCATTGTACACAAATTGGATATTTCTCTGTGTCTTTAAATATTAAGAGTGACTGAGATTTGTAAATTACTGTCTTAAAGGTATTTGCAATAGCGACTACACAGATGTTTTGGATTCACATCACTGTAATTTTATTTTAGTAGCAATATTTAGTATGTTCCACACTCCAATGCTCATTTTGGGCTTTCTTTAGCAATACTGGTTTATTACTTACAAAATAAAAGCTACCACACAAATACTTTTTTTTTTTTTTTTACCTTATTTACTTTCTCTAATGCCATGAAGAAAAACTTAAAATCATTCTTAACAGATTGCAAAATTCAGTCACATCTTGTGGAAGGGGAGCAGAGGAAAAAAAATAACAATTTTCTCATAGCAAGCCCTCCAAAGAACTCATGCTAGTAAGCATTGTCAGGAAATTTACTATCAGAAGCCACAATGCATTGCGATCCTTCTTTTTTATCTCTATTTCATATATCTTAGTCACTCAAGAGAGGAGAGATATTTTTCAGTAGAGATCCCTCAGTTAATGATACCTTACTACACTGATAGCAATAGCAATGTCTCCAGTGTTGCTAAAAAGGGTTTTATGCACTAGAAAATGTCATGCAAATAAAGCAACAGAAATAAAACCCGGCCTGTTAACAAACAGGGGAGAGAAAGTATCGACTTGAAAGTAAGAAAGAAAATTCTGTTTCACGCTGCAGTCCATATCACTAGAGTACTTTAGAGTTTACCTGATTGCTTAGGCTAGATAATGTGTAGCTGGCACTGCGCACCATTGGAATTACGAGCTTGAGAGGGGCCCCAGAGGACTGACTTCTGCAGAAAACATTCTATCTGATTTCTTTTATTTCTTCCTTTCCCTCAGACATGCTATAGATATTCATGCTTTAGATTAGAAAGCATATTGAACTACTTTCAGCCCTGGTTGGACTACTGATTTAAAAGGAGTTTACTACGACAGGCAAGGATTGAGTTTATTGATTTTAGTTCCGATGAAACTTGTGTCCTTATTCTCAACTTAATTCATTTATGAAAATGCTTTACTCAGCTTCGCTCTCCATTTTCTTCTATGTGTGAGACTGAGTTTTTACTGGCTTTGACATAGCTTATGTTTATATACTTTTTATCTTCTAAAATTACTTGGGTAATCTGCCATTTCCAAAGATGTTTGCCTAGGAGGACTTGCAAACTGGTTGCAATGAAATTTAAACCCATTTCCATGCAAGCAAGGTACAGGTTAAATGCCGTGCATGACGTACAGCGAGTACAAATACTCACAGAGTTCTTCAATAGCTGCTGGGCGATATAACATATCATTACAATTCAAAGCAGTCCTAAAGCTTTCTTTATGCCTTGTCTCTAATTCTGTATTAAATTTTGCAAACAGATTAAAACACATTTCTTACCATAGGTGAATTATTTTTTAAATACGTTGAGAATTTTCACTTAAGTGAAGCAAAAATTAAAAGCTGTTGCAAAATGAAACATTTAAGTCTTTTAAGATGTGCATTAATAGATCCATGTCTTAAATTTTTTTGCTTGAACTTTTTAATTAATGATTTTCATTTTGAATTTCTGAGAGGTTTTCAAAATTAAAATTATTTCCACTTAAAAACAAAAAGTTTTCATTTTGAAAATGTCAAAGTGGAACATAGCGAATATTTGAAACTTTTTTTCCTAGCATTTCTGGTCATTTCCTGAAAGCAGCTTCAAATTTGCTTTTTCAATGCAAGAAGTCATACTCAAAAACTCTTGACAATTGACTAGTTGCAGTGTGGATGGCTTTCGCATTCAACACAAGTATTTTTTCTAACTTTTTTTTTAGCTTCCCCAACTCTGTACCCAAGTTACGTTGTGAAGTATTCAGTAATTATAATTATAAATGTACATTATATTATTTGCTGTGGAGTAACCTATTGCAACTATCTGAGGATGATGCAATCCAATCAGAAGCAGTATTTTCAACTAAAGCTACTGATTATCTCATTTCTGGTTACACTGTTAAAAGTTAAAATCTCCTAACTGCTCCACATACCTCAGATACACACACATTATAGACTTGAAAAACAAAGACTTTGTATTTACTGTTTTTGTCCTATGTCTCAGTGTCTGCTTAGACGTGCAAAATCTAAGAGCCCCTGCACGTATTTACTTACTTGCCATCTGTTGTACAGGTACGTCTGAACGCTGCACAAGATGTTGGGATTTCTCTGCAAACCATTTATTAGCCATGTTAATACCAATAGTGCCTGTTCCTTTGGTGCCAAGGGCTAGGAATGTAAGAGTAGTACTATGGGACGTAAAAAAAGAGCAAGAATCTAAAGTTGTTGCTTACACACTGACTGCTCCACATAATTATGTTTGTCCCTCAGATATTTAAAAGGGGTTCAGGGAATGTGCCAACAAATGGTAAAATTGAAGAAGTAGCAAGATCTTCAAACAGTAACAACAGACTGGAAAATAGCCTTTAGTAGTTACAAAGACCAAAATGACACTTGGCCTGCAACAATCAAAGACTTCATAGCCAAAATAAAAAGAGAATGTCTATACATTCAGATGTAGATTTAATAAACACTCCTTTTGCAAGTTCCTAGCATTAGGCAGATACTCATAGTAGATGCAAAGCAGCCACGAGTTAAGAAAGGTTGCTGAGCTTGCAAGATTACTTTGAGAAAAAAATTAATTGGGGCAGCTCTTGTCAAAATCCTCTTTCAAGTCCTCCTGGTGGACATTTACTGAGCTAACGTTTTTGAATGCAGCCACTCTCTTCTGTGGAGCCAGTTAATTGGAAACTTTGATCTCAGCTCTCCCTGTCTTCCCCTCTGGCATGCTTTTGGTGTTCCACTACCTCTGCAAGCTCTCTGAAATACTATCCTTCCTTCTGGCGCTTTGGTCCAAATAAAGCAAGTCAAAAAGAGACTTTGCAAAGTCCTTTCTAAATTATTCATGCTTTAATTACTCCATGTGTAGACGCAAGAGATCTGCATTAAAGTAACAATATCTGCATGCAAGAGATCTTCATTAAAGTAACAATATCTGCACATAAATCCATATTCAAGATGGCTATGTAGTCAGGTTACTTCCCCTGAGTGGCTTCCCATCATCTCCTACCTTATATCTGGTTCATCAGAGAAAAAAAGTACTGGTTTGTAGACCTTTGGATTGAATCAAAGGTTATCCAGGTTAATAGCTGTTAATGGTCTCTTTTCTTAGTCTTTGAAAAACTTCTGTGGATATCTTGAACCAAATCGGAGGGTAAAGTCAGTAGGGGAAACAGTTTACAAACAAAATGAAAATTGCACTTTGATCAAATAGTCGTAATAGCAAGCAGATTACAGTATCAAAGGCAAAACAACCTATTTTTAAGTGCTTATTTCTCATGGTTACCATTTCTCATGGTAACATCAATCAAAAAAAGGTATTAATGAAGTTCAGATTCTAGTTGAACTTTAAATGATGAAAATGATTAGTCCGTTCCCTTTTATTATATCCGCTACATATGACAAAGTTATACTATTGTTTAATTTCATTATATTCTTGGATTCAAAACTCTTGGCTGAGGTTTGATGGGGTTTTTTATCACAAGTATTAAATTTCCCATGAGTTCTCTTGTTGTTTCATGACAAAGACTATGTGGTTACTTTTTCTGGTTCCCACAATTTGCCATATGAAGAAAATCTACAACAATGAATAGATGGCATCTGTTGATTTTCTTTATATTGAGCTTGTTGTACCTGCTGACATCATATTCTTTGGTTTTGTCCTGTCCATGACACATTTTTCTCCCCCACCACTTCTTCCTCTTTGGTTTAAGGCTTCAGCACCTCTTCATGGAAGGAATTAGAGGCTGAAGACCCTTGGTTTGATTAGCCTGGAGAAAAGGAGACAGAGGGGAGATCTCATTGTGGTCTATGGCTTCCTTACAGAGGGAAGCAAGGGGGCAGGTACCGATCTCCTCTCTTTGGTGACCAGCAGTAGAACCTAAGGGACGAGTATGAAGCTATGACAGGGGATTTGTGACACGTTTAATTTGGATGTTAGGAAGAGGTTCTTTACTGAGAGGGTGGTCAGGCACTGGAACAGGCTCCACAGGGAAGCGGTCCCAGCACTGAGCTTGGCTGGTCCTATATGGAGCCAAGAGTAGGACTTAGTATTCCTTATGGGTCCTTTCCAACTTGGTATGATTCTACGAATTCCCAAACATGCTTTGTGAAGTCCGTTCTAGTACTTACAATTACCCTTTTATCTTCTTTGCTCTTCAAGGAAGAAGCCAACTTTTCAGTTTTTCACAGAGAGTAGACTATATTCTTTTTATAGTCTAAATCTTCTGCTAGTTCTCCCACAGATCTAATGACTAAAACTGGGAGAAATTAGTTGAGCTATATTTGGTTCTGTGACCTTTCAGTTCTATCAAAAGCAGCTGTCTGTGTTGTAAGATACTTGTTTTGATCCCATGTAGTAATACCAGACTGCATATCAGACTTTTAAGGGACTGACTTCCTGTTTCATTTTAGATAACACGTATGTTATGACTGGATGAGAGAAGGGATGTGTGGTTTGCATAGGGCAAGTTTCTAGACTGCTGAATTAGCTTCTTTTTTTTAAAAATGCGGTAAGACATGTGAGGTTTATATCATTAAACCAGGGATTATTTACACATTATTAAAACTGAGAAATGATCTCTATTATTTTCTATAGTTATCAGCGGCTTTTTTCCTGGAGCGAAGAAAGATGTCAGCTCCATTGACATCTGGCTCTTAGCTTCTACTTATTACACATGCAATCATGAACCTTTACCGCTCCAGGGTCAACATTTGTCTTGTTTATCTTCAAACTTGAGCAATGAGACTTAGATTCTTAGATTTTAAGTCTCTTTTGTTGAACACATTCCCCTTTGACTTAAAAAACATGAAAATTTTTTTATCTTAACAAAAGTGTAGAAAAATATTCTGAGATGAAACCTTGTCAAATGCTTTCTCAATGTAAATAGTTTGCTGGTTTAAATGATACTGATCTCCATTTAGTCTAAAGCAGAACTGTAAGTTTTTACACATACCTTAGGTTTCAAAATGTAGTAGCTGTCTCTTCTGTGAACTGATAATCACTTACTGTCTGTTTGTCAGAACATCGTTAAAAAAATTTCTCTTGGTCTTTACATTCACTGGTTTATCAATCCAAATACCTCAAGTGAGTGAAATTTCTTTTTACCTGTACAGATTAAGCATCAAAAAGAAGGAGAAAAGAAACAGGATAAGGAGAAGTCTTGATAGATGGAATCCCAAATTAGCTACTACATTTTCAGTGTTAGTAGTCAGGAAAACAAACTTTTTTCTAAGAGCTAAAGGGGCAAAATCATATTGGAAACTCTCAAGCCAACTTCCTCTTTTGTAACAAGATATACAGAACATTAGTTTGGTGACAAATATTTCCGCACATATGGACACATCTTCAGGGAAACACATGCTTTGATTGATTTGGGGTTTTTTTTAAGTAAAAATAAAAAAAAATAGCGTGTTTTTTTAGAAAGAAGACCTAGGACAGTTGGCTTTTGTTAGCTGCTCAGGAAGCTGCTGATTTATTCAGAGGTTATGTTCAGCATCTGTTAATTGTACTCTTGCACGTGATGCCTCTGGTTTGAATTGAGAGACAAGCAATGAAATTGTTTTTTTAATCCCTCCACTCTTCCTGAATCTTACTGTATAATAAAACCTTGTTTTATTTTAGTGGAAGTGACAGAATCTAATAAAATAAAAGCTGTATGACAATATCCATTCTAATCCTATAACATATGGGAGTTATAATTTTCTGAAGTGATGTTTCTGTCTTTCAGGCCTCTCTTCTATAGATTCAGTTCATATGTGAAGACACACTGTTCTTTTACTATGCTTTCTATTGTTCTGTCCTTAAAGCTTAAAGAAAACTCATTCAGACAGAACTGTGGAGGGAGTAACAAATTATTTCCTCCAATTGAATATATATCTGTTTACGACTCATATTTTTGTTGTTTTACAGCAACTCTGATTCCAAAATGACTGGGGTAGAGAATTTAGAATGGAAGTACCCTGCACTGAGAATTCCTTTTAAATATTTTTGTGAACCTTGATTCTGATTTACTGAATCGTGACTCATTAAAAACTAACCTACAGTCATCTGGACTATATTGGTAGGGGCTTTAAATAACTTTGGAGCAGCTTCAAGATGAAAGGAAAGTTGTGATTTCCATACAAACATCATTAGTAAATGTGTAAAGGGAATGTGAGGAGACATACATTCTTCAAAGGCCCTTACATACATAGGAAAATATCAGGTGAAGCAAGCTTTAAGATTCTTCTTGTTATGCAACTCAGTCCTGATTTGCTGAAATTGTTGGTCTTTGGCTGTCTGTCCAGTGAAATATGGTATTAATTTGTAGTAGTTGTGTAAATCCATTTAAGTAAACCCTCTGCAGGTAGTTTTTTGGAGCATAATATCATTAAGTACATTTTAAATGCTTTCTGTAACTGGAGGATAGTCAGATATTCTGATATTGTCATGGCATTTCTTTTCATATAGGTCTTGGTGCACGACACCCCTATAGACATGTATTGCTATAATTAGAAAGTTACTTTGTCATCATTAGAATTAAAAACTAAGTGCTGTTACATTCCTCATCATAGAATGCTCAGTTGCACCACAAACATACTGATATCAACATTGGCCTCAAAGTATCAGAACAGCAAGATGAGCCACACTGTGGAGGGCAGATATTTTTTAGCTGTTACAGTGGTCTCATGGTGTGGCTCAAAGGAAAGGGGGTTATTTGCTGTGAAGTAATGATGAATAGTTTGTTTTCAGGAATGTGATGGAACTTGAGAACTTGGATATACCATCTATTATTTCTCACTGACAGGGATACTGCCTGCTTCTCTGAGTTATGTGAGTTTATTGAATGTCTGCATTCTTTTTTTCACTGACAACTGCAAATAACTACTCTGAACTATTAAAAAGGCAAATTTTAATACACCCGTTAAAGGTTATTTTGAAAAATAAGGTGTTTCAGTTTGGAAATACCATCTGTAAGATAGTATTTCAAGCTCTGTGAGTGATCTAACAAATATTTTGTCTGTTTAAGGTGAGTTTGGAGAAGTATGCAGTGGACGTCTAAAGACACCAGGAAAAAGAGAGATACCTGTTGCAATAAAAACTCTAAAAGGTGGCTATGTGGACAGGCAGAGAAGAGATTTCCTGAGAGAGGCTAGTATCATGGGACAGTTTGATCACCCAAATATAATTCGCCTTGAAGGAGTTGTTACAAAAAGTAAGTTACTATTAATATTTTGTTATGTTGTCTTTCCCATTCTGTGTCTCTTAGTGTCAAAATTAAGCCTTCTTTCCGCATTCAACATGGATTGGAATTCCCAGAAATGATACAAATCAGAAAGGGTCAGGAGTTACTGAAGACTTTGGGTCCATAATAAGAAATGCATAGCCTATCTGTTTTCAATTAGAAATGCTTTCTTTATACTTTTTAATAAAAATCATCCTCATACAAATGAAGCCTTTACAAGTTCTTATGAAACAGAATGTAGAGTTTGCTTATAGGTAAGTGGAATACAGTAAAGAAAACCCTAAAGGTAACTGAGTTGACAATGATGTCAAATCATCTTGTAAGGTAGAAGCTACATTCTTCTTTTCCCACAAGCACTTACTATTTATTTGATTGTGGTTTACTGTTTTTAGTACCAGAGGAAATAAATTTCCTATTTTAAAGAAATAAAATTTAAATTCTTTTCAACTTACTGTACACTTGCAAATTATTCACTAAAATTCCAGAATAATCTATGAAATGTCTTACTCTTTATACCTGTTGCAGCTGTCAAGAGATATCCCTTGCTTCTGAAATCTAGCATTTTTAGCAGGATCGTGGACTTTTCTGAAATATCTAGTTATCATTTAAGTATTAATTTACATGCATGTGATTTCTTTAATTCCAACACTTTGCAGCAATGACTTGCAAAACTCCTAAGGTCTACTCTTCTCATAAACATTGCCTCAAGTGAGCCATGGTGCTTCCTGATGTGCAGTACTTCTATTTTTCTTCTAAAGATCAAGTGTTATTGCATAGAACAGTGATGTCCTCTTACCTTCCCAGTTATAATAAATATGTAAGGAAAGTTTCCAACTTTCACCTTGTTTCAATATCAAAAGCTATGTTCAGAAAACACAGAGTACTAGAGCAAAAAGGAAAATACAGTTCCTGAACTCATGTCATTGGAATGTAACTTCACAAGTTTTATGGGATGACCTTGTTCAAATCTGTTTCTCCGTGTTTCTAAATTACGATAAAGAGGATCTTTCTTTTTTCTTCTGACAGTATTGCAAGGATAAATTAATTATTATTTAGAGATGTTTGATTACTTGACTAACAAAAGCCATTACGTGGCAGACTTCTGGAAACATATGGCTTAGTCTCCTCCATTACTCTTCCATCAGTAACTTCTCTGTTGACAGCAAGCAAGAACATCGCTTAACACTGGCTGAGTAACATTGGAGATCTTTGTCAAGAGGTGTAAATATGTAGGAACTTAATTGCATTTAGCTCCTTGCTCCATAATGAGCCATGTAAAAGCAACTAAATTCCACCAGTCTTCACCAACATGGGCAGTTTATGAACCAGTATAACAGGTGTGACCAGGATCCATGTGGCGGATCTAGTCCTGTATGTCTCAGTTCTGGAAAAGGCCCATGGCTGTGATTTACGAACATTGTTTAAATCCAATTAGATGGCACAGACAGGGTAGGGATAATGTGCTTGGCCATGACATGATTGTTTAATCTTTGCCACATTTATAAATTTTCTTTCTGTAATGTCTCATCATCAGTCTAGAGAGAAATGAAGATTGCATTAAGAAAACAGTAGCAAACAGATAAATCAGTGCTCCGACATTACAGTATTTGTTCCCATTCTACTGATTGCAGACAACCTTAAGTCAAGAAGTCATCATTAGGAGTTCTGCTTTTCTCTAGGGAGTCAACAAACTTTATTACTGTTTTGGAATGTTTCCATAGAGGTAATATAAGAATAGTATGCATTACTGCTGTAGTCACACAGTCCCACAAAAACATACATCTCAGTTATACATGAGGAAAGTTTGAGAGAAACTACTTTTGGAACAGTCAGAATCAAAAAATAAAACAATTATACAGACATAATTATAAGATGAAAAAAACATATGAGTTATCAACAGACTTCACCCTACGGCATGCAAAATGTGAGTTATATAAAGTGTAAAGCATGAAGCTGCACAGTACTGCTCTGCTCCAGGGAAGTAGCTAGGAGACCGGCTAAGCAATGGACACACACACTCTGCTATGCTTCTTTTTTGCCAGCTGTCTTTAGGATGTTGCCTTGCATTTATATGCCCCATCCGTGTAATTTAGAGAATGACATGGCTTCAGCTGGGACCAGAACAGCTACCTTTCATTTCTCTACATGTAGAATCTAAGATTGTGCAAGCCAACACAGGACAGAAGTTTCCTCTAACTAAAAAGTGTGCTGTAAAAATCAGACCGAACATTGTCCTAGCCAAATTATTTATGTTATGGTAGCACAATTAAAAAGTGGTTTGTGTTACAACTCAGATTATTAGCATCAGAAACTGTTTATCTGGTGTGCATTACAGTTCCACTAACCTATAACAGCACATCAGATGCAGTAACCTTGATTAATAGACGTGTAATGCTGTTCTTAGCTCATGCTTTCCTCTTGTAACCATTAGTCATTAACTTCCACCAGTTGCCAATGCATACTGCAACAGTTTGTAAGCAGTACCTTCCATTACAGTGTCATTGACAATTGAACAGAAACGAAAAAGGATTTGATTGTAATAAGCAGAAGTGCTCTACCAAGTCGATAGCTATTGACTGCGGCAATAACTAATTCCCCTGTTCGTTACAAATGGGAGCATTTATCTGGTGCTACCAGCTAAGCAGATGTTAACTTTTAAATTATATTGTTTTCAAAATTGCTATGGAATGTGTACTGTGCAGATGAAAAAATGCTAAACTAAGCCTGCTCAAAAGTAGGTCTGAAACAGTTTTAATCCTCTTTCCTGATTGCTTCATTTTTCATTCGTCCTAACTGCGATCCCTAATCACAGAGAGCAGTAGGAAGAAAAGTTGCTGTAGCACAAGCTTTCTGTTAACAGAGAGTTCATTTCAAGGGCAATTTGCCAAGGCAAATACACCATAGCACAGAAGATCTGGATCCAGTAGTTGCCTTACATTGCTAATCAGAAGTTGCAAGGAAAACTATTCCTGTTTGGTTCATTTTAGCAACATCATACCTTGCATACAAGGCTGCTTATTGCCTTGCAAATTGGTGAGAGATGGTTAGGCACTTTATAAAAACATCTCCGTGTCCCTTTCAAGTCGTTTTAGCACACTGGTAAGTCTGGGACCTCTTCTTGGTTGTATCAGGGCATGCTCAGCTGAGTTTAAGTTATTGTCAAAGCTGCTGCTATGTCATAAACAGGTGTAAATAAAATAAAACTTCTTTCTCCAGTGCAAACATATGTAACCAGCCCTGATATCTGGGCTGTAAAGATCTTCTGCTTTTACATCATGTTAAAGTCTATGTTGCAGACTTTCCATAAAAGGTTGTCCGCAAAGTAAATTAAAGCTATGCTTACAGCAAGCAACTGCCAACATACCTGTATTTACAAGACACATGAAGAAAATGGTCTTTAACTACTGTAACAGTACTGGAAGAAATCATCGGTGTTACACTCGCCAGCCTGGAATCTGTAGTTAGTTTAGCTTGATGGGAGTCTCACACAACAGTTTAAAGTGCAGCCTTGTCAGTACTGAGGAATACTGTATCAATGCAAACTATTAATGCATGGGAGCACCTTACTGTAGTCATGATCTTAGTTTGTTCCCCTCACACACAGACTTTACCCCAATAACTTTCAGTTGTTAAAATTAATCTCTAAGGAATTTCTTCCATTTCTGAATTGACCACTGGAGGATTTGCACATCACTTTTACAAGTAGAACTTTTAAAGGGCATTAATTTTCTTTAATAACATTGCATATATTGTTATTCTCCAGAAGATTTTTCAAATTAAGCCCTTCACAAAAGGAGCATGAATGAATTCAGCACCTAGATTTTTAGTTCTATGCAAGCTCGTATTCCCAGAACATTGAGCCTGGGTTTGGAATGACACCTTCAACTGCACTATTGTCTCCTCACTGTTTTGCTTTAGTGTCTTTCAAATTGTGGATATGATTAACAGTTCTGAAGTCTTTAGTCAGTCAGTTGGCCGGTTAAATTAAAACTTTTAGTCATAGAGTTTCATTTTAAGTTACTGTATATAACCAATTCAGTGAAAGAAGAGTCCTGAGGTCAGTGTACCTTGCCTGATCCATGAGGAAGACAATGCAGCAGCATGATCCTCTTCCACTAAAATTTGCAGTATGTAACTCTTTGCAACTGACCATTTTTCATTTATCAAAAATAAAAGAGATAACAATGGATTTATTTCTTTTTCAGTCAAGATGTGTTCTTGGCAATTGACCATTTAGTATAATGAAAAGCTGCCCTTTCTCCAAACTGTTAAAAGGTTGAGGCTGTTAAATGGAGTTCTGAATTAATTTTGGAAGGTGATGTTTTTCACAGTGCATGTGTTTATTATACACAGCATTGTATACTTGGCTATTAGGCAGAAGGGTGCAGGAAGTGTTTATAATATTCTTACCTTGGTCATGGATATTGAAATTGTACTCTCAAGAAATGCTACTGTACAAAGCTTAAACACTGACATTTTAAGTGTTAAGTGGTAACTCTCTGAAGTAGGCTATACCATGATAGCTTACAAAATTTGATCATTGTTATGAATATACACACAAAAAATGCGACCTACATTACAGTATTTCTCATCGATTTCTGGAAAGTAAACCTTTAGGACCAGCAAAAAACATGCAGAGTTAATAAATTCCATGTTAGCATTACAGTTTTGTTTATAACCTACAGTGTAAACGGTTTCAAATCTTGACATTTTCTTCTGTCAGCAATCTTGGAACATCGCTGAGACATGACTGGCACCTCCAGGTACAGATGCAGTTGTTGGAGACCAAAATGGCTTCAGACCCACCGCCTTAACTCACCCCTTGCGCTGGCAAGCACTTGTGCCTGCCATGCCCAGCACAGGGATTATTAATCCCTGTATATCATCCATTCTGCATATGGACAGTCGCCTATGACACACAGTAGTGGTGAGAGTATATATGTGTGTGTGCCATACTAGCCAGTGGGCTTTACGTGACGTTGGATGTAAAGCTGAATTTGTCTGATGCAGCCATTATAGCCATGCACAAAATGACACACAAACCAGCAGAATTTCACTTCTATTATAAATTGTTCAGTAAGTGGTGCCGTAAATTTAGATTTGGCTCAGTGCCTTTATTCTCCTTGGTGTCCTGTTTCAGAGGTACATAGTACAACACATACCTGAGTTCAGTTTGCTGTGGCCAGCAAATGAACGCGAAAAAACACACCCACCATTTGCATTGTTCACCAAATTTACTGGATTAAGTTGTTAAAATATAATCCAAAATAAAGACTTAAAGTTTAGATCTGTGGACATGACTGCTGTAATGTGGATAAAACTAAGTATCCGTAGCCTTGCAAGATAGGTTTCCCTTGGTGAGACACTGGAACGGGTTGCCCAAAGAGGTAGTGGAGGCCTCAACTCCAGAGGTATTCAAGGTCAGGCTTGATGAAGCTCTGAGCAACCTGATCTAGGTAAAATTGTTTACTGCAGGGGGTTGGACTAGATGCCCTTTAAATGTCCTTTCCAACCTGACACATTCTGTTCTAAGACTTGTGACCTTATTGTCAGAGAATTGGTAATATTGATAGTACTGAGTTATTTTGACATGTGCATATATGCATGTGGGTATTTCAGGTAACACATACAAACTAACATGCATTCTATTTGTTGAAAGTTGTTTCCAAAAACTGAGAATACACAACACTTAATTCTCCTGAATGACACATCATTAAAAGAAATTAGCTTTTAAACCTCGAGAAAAAGTATCTTTTTTTCTTTCATTCATTACAATCTGCTGGGGTTTTTTTCAAAAATTAAAGGGCCATTAAGGTTTCCTCAAGTCCAGATCAGTCACATTTCTGTGTTCTGCTTTTCTGTTTTGGAGCTAGCAAGCTATACATTATAACTGTCAAATCTGCTGTCACATTTTTCACAGGAAGATAAGCAATGAAGAAAAGCATATTGTCAAATGGACAAACAGTTAACATCTTGTTAGCAACAGCTTAATCTGACAATAATACAGTATCTAACATAACTATACTTCTATAATTCTACGTTATAGGTTATGTATGAGAAACAGGATTTCACTTTCTCTAGGAGCCTGACTTTCAAAGATATTTAGGTGCTTTGATGTGAGATGTGGTTCTGGTAGAAAAAGAGGTGACAAAAGTCATTCCAACCAACAGCCAAAAAGAGATAAAGTCTTGTAGATAAGAAATAGCCAGTCTTCTTTTTCTTTCTTTCTTTTTTCCTTTCTAAGGAAAAGCATGGTCATCCATTTCCATAATTAGCATCATTATTAACTGCAAGTGATTGCATTTCCATATATCTTCTGAGAAAGTGTGCAATTTCTTCCTTCACCATTAAAGTAGAGAAGAATATGGTGCAATAAGTTAAAGGGCAAGATAGTTATAATGTGTAGATGATATGTGAAGGGTTGGGGCTTCTTTTAACAACTGTAACCAGAAGATTTAATGAATTTGAGAGGGAGACAAGATTGCACTGTGCTGACAGCTTTGCTGCAATAACATGGCTGTTCTGGTGCCTGTGTAGAAAAACAGTGTAAGCAATGAGGAGAACATTTCTAAGTGACAATTGCAACTGTAATTGACAAGTAAAGGAGTGAGGGGGTTAAAGAGTGTATATAAAGCAACCAATAGTCCAGATTCACAAGCTGTGTTTGGTTATTTATTTTGATAACTGTACCTCCATTTCTTCATCCATGAATATTGGTAAAGTCCTGTTGCAACTTTGTTGTTGATAAATCTTTGCTGAGAAGCGAGGTGCATTCACTGAAATTAATACCAATTACTGCCGAGTTTGATAGTAACTAATAATGATTTCCAAGAGAGATTCTGCTGTATCTTAGTAGCTAGTAGAATCAGATTATATCAGAAGCAGTATTTGGCAAGCTTCAACCTGATTTTTAAATAGTACAGTAGTCTCAAACTGGAAGGACTCTGTCCTTTTAAAAGGCAAATTAACTAAATGCTTTAATTTATACTGTTTTTCAAGAATAAATCATTCTCTTGTAAGTCATCGAATATACAGCATTGAGCTATGAAGGACGCTGAGAGGTCACCTTGTCCAGCTTCCTGCCCCAAGGCGGGATCAATTATATTTAAACCAGTCTGAATAGATGGCTGCCTATCCTATTCTCAGAAACCTCTCTTGGTGAAGATTCCACAGCCTCCCTGGGTGATCTCTTGAGTGTTAAACTATCCTCATACTCAACCTTCCTAGTGTTAAATTGATTTTTATTTTTTTTTAGCTGTGGCTTAAGGCTATTAACTCTTTTCCTGTCTGTGGTGGAACAGTTTGTGTCTTTCCTCTTTGCAGCAGTATTTTACATTTGTGGACCATTATAGTGTCTTTACTGTCTTCGGTAAATCACACAGGTTCTGTCAAGTCTTTCTTCATGGTATATGTTTGCTAGACCTTTGGTCATTCCTAATGCTTTCCTTTGGACTCTTTCCAGTCAATTAATATCTTTTTTAATGGTTTTCAAGTGTGGATACAGTGGATGTTGAGCCTTACCTTCCTCTAGCAAGCAGGAAATAATTATTTTAAATGTAAATGTGTTACTCATCTTTAAATATGTGTGGGTTTTCAATAGCAACCATTGTTTGGGTTTGTTTTGATCTATTATGGCCCATAGATCCTCCTCTGTGAAACAGCTGAGACTCTAGTCTTTCCTCCAGGATGTGTATGTGTGGATGTTTACTGCCTTCTCCATCGACCTGCTTTGCCTTCACGACATTTTGTACTGTGCTTTCTCATACCTTTTCCTTGCATGCCAATTCGTTTTGCATGCTGCACTTAATCTCCAGGACTTCCTTCCACTTTGGTGTCTCTCTCAGATTTAGAAACACACTCCTAGTTTCAGCACCCTAGTCACTAAGGAGAAAACAGAAGAGTAGCAAAAGCCCTGGACCATGCTCTTCGTATCTTTCCAGGTCAACAGTGAACCACTGAGGACGGTTTCCCAGCTGTTATTACCCTGATTGCTCAGTAGTTTCATCATAACATGAAAGCATACTGTACTGTCATAACTGCGATCGATCTGGTCACGACTATGTATGGCAACACTGTAACCTTTCTACCTGTGAGACCTATTTGTTGTAGGCAGAAAGTACACTGGTGTGGTATTTGCTCTTGAGAAATGCATGGAGGTTGTTGCTTATCACTGTTCTAAGTATTTACAAATGTTTTGATTATTTTTCCTAGTTCTAAGAAATTAAGTTGGTCTGACTTTTTTACCAGTTAGTCATCTTTTTTTATCTTGTAGTGTTGTGGTAAACTTCATGAGGCGTTGCTTGATCAAGTGAAATTGAAACTGATATACATCTTGATACTTGCAACTCTTATAAATATCTTTCTGTTACTGTAAAAACATGCACAGATCAGCAGTAGAAGAATTGTCATTACCACATGCAAAAGTTGTGTGTTCTGTTTCATCTTCTCAGTTAATTCCATCTAGAATATATATACAGGACTTTGTTATATGTTTCAGGAATCATCATGACAGTCATATGGAGGCATACCTGGGAAATACCTCTGTAGTACTAGGAGCAGCATTGCAATTTTTGGGAGATGCAGTTTAGTTAAACACCAGTGGGGATTACTGAATTCAAGTGTTATTATGCCTGGTTGCGTAGAAAACCGGAAAAGCTAACACACCTCCAAAAAATCATTCACCTCTATTCATTGCAATAGATGAATAAAATTAACCTGGAAAACCCCTTCTGTCATAATAACTTCAGTTTTGCAAATTCAACCAAGACCTTTGGATGATGATATAAATTTCTCACAAATATAGCATTCTTTGGAAGTTCCATAACAGACCTGTTGAATATGAAGCTGCAAAGCATGAAAATTGGGTGTGAATGGTAAGAATCTCAGAAAATTAAATGGGTAATGTGTTTGAGTCTCTTTCTCTGGAGTTACTCAAAACCCACCTGGACACAATCCTGTGCAGTGTGCTGCAGGTGATCCTGATTTAGCAGGGGCTTGTACTAGGCGATCTCCAGAGGCCCTTTCCAACCCCTATTGTTGTCTAATTGACGGAATTAGAAAATAGCAAAGTGATGAATAATTGAATAAACACAATGAATTTAGTAGTTGTTGATTTAGGGCACATTAGCTATGGAGTGGAGAAGATCAGGCAACTGAATTAATAGAGACAACAATTTTATTTAAAAAAAATAAAAACTTAAAAGAATTTCTAGTTTCTTCACTGCCAAAATAAGTTAATTTTATTGAATTTAACCATTATACAGAAACACAGATGGGCAGTTCCCTGTCAGAGAGCAGCATAAGAATTAAAACTTTAACCACGTTTTTATAGAGAAACATCTAGTACATATAGCACATACCTGCCAACCTTCGAATCACAGGAGTGATTATATCATCTGAAAGTACGAAATGAAAGCCCTTAACTACACCTAATCAGCACCACTGTGAAACTGTAGCCCAGGGATATTTGAGAAAGGTGCTAAAGACAAAAAACTTAAATCACAGAGCACAATTTAGAATACAAGCTTGTATGGATTGTGATGCAATTTAGTCAGGACCAATGTCAGGTCTCATTGCCTCAGACTGTATATGCTTACTTTTTTCTTTCTTTTGTGCTACCATTAGTCTTTTAGTTTCCAGCTGTAATTCTTGTACTACCAGTCAACTAAAGAATGAGTGGCAATAAAGCTATTGTAGGCTCCAGTGACAACAAGACTGTTGCAGGGGAATATGTATCTCTATATTTTCATGAGTTACACTTAGTTCTTGATAATCATGTAACAGAGGTGTCTTGCTTAGGGTCGCAGCCTTATCATACCAGATTTTACATCTTCCATGATCTTTTGAGTTAAGATGTTACACTAAGACTGAACATTTATGGGAGAAATCTAGATTAGCTATCAAAAGTAACAGTTAAAATTTAGTATTCCTTTCCCATAGCAGATGTTGGGTCTAGATCCGTGTCTGATACCAAGGAATACAGGTTCTCTGACGTGACAAGGTGAAAGATGGGCAATGTAATCGTTATGACAGTTACATCCCCATTCTTACTTTTTAAAAAAGAAACATATGCCATTCTCACTGCTTAACTAAATTCAGACATACATAAGTGTGTCAGATTAATAATATATCCCTGGTACTTTCAATTTGATGGAAAGTTCTTCTTAATGATGTCTAAAGTTTGCTTGTGGCTGAAGAGTTATCGTTCACCTTCACAGGTTTTTTTTGTATTTTCTTTGATTATTTGGATAAGCCTACTGACTTAGAGGTATGAAAGGGTTATTGTGGGGACTTAAAAGTTCATTTATGAAGTGTTTAGAAACCCAGGGGGCAAAGTGCTATTGATTGAAGCCGCACTCAGTACAACTAAATAATTTAATAATGCTGGAACCTTATTATAGAATAGTTGTCAAATGTAGCAAACTGCTGTAAATAATCTTTTATGGTCCTATGGATTTTAGCTAAGGATGGATATAAATATGTATCTCTTAGTACTTCTGCAAACCTCATAAAATGCATTTCTCATTAAAGTAAATGGGTACAAGGTACCAACTAGGTTTTTGGGGGTTTTGGGGGTTTTTTGTGAGTTGAGATCCAAAAATGAACACAGTGTTTGAGGTGCGGCCTCATCAATGCTGAGTACAGGGGCACAGTCACTTCCCTGGACCTGCTGGCCATGCCGTTTCTGATAAAAGCCAGGATGCCATTGGCCTTTTTGGCCACCTGGGCACACTGCTGGCTCATACTCATTCAGCTGTCAACTAACACCCTCAGGTCCTTCTCTGACAGGCAGCTCTCCAGCCAGTCTTCCCCAAGCCTGTAGCGCTGCATGGGGTTGTTATGTCCCAGCTGCAGGACTCTCTGCTTGGCCTTGATGAATCTCAGCCCATTGGTCTCAGCCCATCAATCCAGCCTGTTCAGATCCCTCTGAAGATCCTCCTTACCCTCAACCAGATCAGTACTTCCTCCTAGCTTAGTGTCAACTGCAAACTTACTGAGGGAACATTCAATCCCCTCATCCAGGTCATTGATAAAGGTACTGACCAGAACTGGACCCAAGACTGAGCCCTGGGGAACACCACTTGTGACCAGCCTCCAGCTGGATTTTGTTCCATTTACCACCACCCTTTGGGCCTGGCCATCCAGCCAGTTTTTAACCCAGCAGAGGCTGCACCTGTCCAGGTCAGTGGTAGCCAGTTTCTGAATCAGAATGCCTCCCAGCTTCTTGGGTGGCCTCCACTGTCTCATTGGCAGAGCAGTATGAGAAGCTGAAAAGTCCTTGGCTGCCTGGCAACAACTCAGAAAGTCATCAGTGTGTTATCAACATTATTATCATCCCACATCCAAACTACAGCACTAACCAGCTGCCAGGAAGAAAGTCAGCTTTCTCTCAGCTGGAACCAGGGCAAGTTGTTATGCTTTGGATGGAACAGAAAGACAGTAGAAGAAAAAGGAACTTCTTGAGATGGATGTAATACCAGTTTGTTTTAGCAAACTGCAGATAATTTTCTCTGAGTAAGAAAGCTTCTCTTTACCTCAAGCCAGACACATACTCCTCACACAGCAATCAAAGAACTTGTATGGAACATTGCCAACTGGGACATGCTTCCCACATGCAGATGCTTTTTGCAGCATGCAGAAGTAAAAACTGCTGAAAGCAACCAGTTTTGGTGACTAGCAAGAAATCTTTGAAATTTAGAAGCAGAACAGTCATATTATGCAATGGAAATGTGTTCAGATTTGTTTGAATGATAGTCTGTTGAGACATGCCATGTATTTTCTGCATTCTGCTGTGGAGAGATAGTGAGAGCTTTAATGACAGAGGTTTGCAGTGAACACACACCCACGTGTTTTGCTTCCTGATGTCACTCATTGCGGCTCCAGCCAAAGTAGATAAATTATTTCTGCTTCCACCATTCTTCTAGCACTATCACCAACATTCACATAGAATAATACCATAATTTTAAGAGAGTTTTCATCTGTAAACCATGTATTCAGAAACTATTCATTCAGCCCATCACTACAATGTTCTTTGTATATTTCTGACCTCCAAATCCCTTTCTTCCCTTCCTCCCTGCTGTGAGTCTTGCTGTATCCATTTCACAGACCGTCATTATCTTACTGATTCTTAATACAAGTGTAGTTCAGGTTCCAGATGAATAAATAATTTAGATGCAAACTGTCTGGGATCCATTCCAGACTCTGAGTTTTGGTTAGGAATACAGCCTGCAAAATATACCGCTTCTTGAATCTTACAGTTTTTTACAGATAAACATAGCCTTGGAATTAGGAGGAGATGATAAAACTGTTATGGGGGTCACAACTGAAAGAGCGAAGCAACATGGGAAAAAAATACGTGTTTTTAAAAGCACCTTTTAAAGGTGGTGTAATTTTACAGAGTACTCAGTTTAAGTATGTTTATAATATAAGCACAAAACACTAATGACAATCCTGTAACCACATTTTAAGTGGCAAATAGTATTCAGTCTGACATTCCAGAATAGATTCATGACTACATCAATCGGTAAATATTGTCATTTTTCTAGTAAACTTTAACAACGTGGTTCCTACTGAATAAAATTTGAAAGTAAGTAAGTTTAACTGATAATTAGTTCACTTCAATATTTCCTCTACAGAATTTTCATAATAGTAGAAATCTGAGACAATCCGCTGTACTGTCACGAGAATTCAGCTATTGATTTCCTTTCTTCCTGAAACAACAGAAACTTGTTGGTTTTTCCCTAGACCATTAAGAACTTCCCTACTTTGGAAATTAATTTCCACTCTTTCTTTTTTCTTCTTTTTTTCCCTCTCAGCTGTATTTGAGTACACCCTTCAGCATACAAACACCATTCTACTGGTTTAAGTAAGATTGGCAATTTACTTCCATGCCTTTATCAGCATTGAAAAATGTGACTTCATGATGTATTTAAACACTGACTGCCCAATATTCATCTTGCCAGAATCACTGTTGCCAAAACTATAACAAGGAAGATCAGATAAGAGACATTTTACCTCATTGCATTCACCCTTAACACCAGGTAGTCTTTGAGCTTGCAAGAAAAACCTCTGAGTGCACTGATATCCACAAAAAGGTAATTAACAAGCACAGCTAATTCTCTTTGGTCAGTAGCAGTTTAAAAAAAAAAAAAAAAAAAGGAAGCAGCAGAATGCCTGTGCACATGCCAAAGCCCCTGAGATAGTTACAGGAGCTGCCTACAGCCTGGCTTCTAACATGGGCTATCAGATACGGACTGGGAGACCTTTGCTGAGCCTAAGCACAGAGGGTTTTTTTATCTAGCATATAGACTTGTAAATGTAAACTAGCATATAATACAGTTCCAATCAGAGAGTTGATCTGAGGTCACAATGATAGAGACATTCCTATTTGTAATCTTGACATCACTTATTTGAGGGAGTCACTTGGTGCTTGTAACCCAAAAAAAAAATCAAACCTTTGTACTAAATTTCCTTGATATTAATGAAATGTGAATTGTGAATGAGATGAATGTGAATAGTGGAAGGAATCCTCACCCTGAATTTATACTCTACTTGTATCGTTCAACAAAAAAAACATATCACTTTTTCTCAATTGACTTTTTGGAACTTCAGCCCCAAGTGTTTTTCTTAACTGAAAACAGTCTTTTTCAATGACACTAATTGCTCTCTTAAAGTGGAGAGTGTTTATCTCCTACTTCTTGTTCATACTGTTACAGGCTAGCAAGGTTAAAAGAGTAGATAATCAGAGTTTTAATTGCAGAACTGCAGAATTGACAGCAGGCTGCATGAATACATTTTCAGATGTCACCCATGAAAAGCTATTTCGCTCATTAAATTAAAACTCACTGCAATTTTTAAACATGAAGTAAAAAATTCAAACCTATAATCTCTCTTTTTATGGAAATATGAAAAAGAACATCTGAAAATTTTAAAGCCCCTGAAATTTCTTAACAATACCCTTTATAAGACCCCATCAACATTTCATATGGGAGGATCCTATCTTAAAGGATGAAGAATTCCGTATCATAGGAATTCTCAATTTTACTCAGGATTTTTCCTTCCAAACTCACAAAAACTGGGTGATCAAAAGACAACTGAAATCAAATTCATAATTACTAATTGCTAATGAGCTTGTTTTCCCCCTAAATCACAATGGGTACAAAATAAATCACAAAGGGTTTGGCCGATATTGCAGACATTGTTCTTTCTATCATGTAAACTATAATTGTAAAGTATTTTGTTTCCAGCTAGTTCGATAATGCATGCTTGATCATGAAATCCAAATGTACAGCACACAGTACTTACAAGAGCATTCTGGGTATCATATAGAACTATAAATACATACATAAAGATTTCAGAGTTGTTGTTTAGCATTGTGCTAAGGCTATTTTCAGTTTAAGCACTGACTGAAAAATATTTATCTAATAGACAGCTTAAACACACACAGATTGTTTTATCCCATAACACAAGCACAGTATTTCCAATTACTATTCCATTAAGACTACAAAGATGATTCAACACAACAGTTGTTATTGCTGCTAAAAGCCTTAATCATATTAATGTTGTCACACCAGTCTTCTCAGCAACCAGAACTTCAGTGTGCATTGACATTTAGCACATCACAAAAATGCGTGGTTACAGTGTTTGTAGAACTCTTTTCAAGTTATTCCCTTCCCCTCCCCTCTGCTCCCCCAAATTGCCAAGGGAAATTAAATTAGATGTTAATATTCTACTAAGTATTCTGTAACTTTCATTAGTTCCTCCTTTCATTAGGAATTGTAAGCTTCTTTCAGCATTTGCTTTTTCTCCCAGAGAAGTCATAAGTAAAGCCAAAACTTGGTATAATTGGGATTTTCTAAAATAGTCTCATTCCATGCAAATATTCCTAAATCTGTATTTATTCCTATAAGAGAGCTCCAGCATTTCAGGTCCATTGTCTTTCACAAGGTTCTCAAGGTTAAACTCTTAAGGGTTGGAGACCTGAACAATTGCTTTGCCATACAAAGTGCTTGTCTTATTCATGTTTTCAGACAGACCCTGTAAATTCAAGTCTGGAGCAGATATTAGGAACTTGATATAGAAAAGCAGGCCTTTTGAAATATTTTCACCAAAAAGTAGGTTATGGTGGTCTTACATCTCATAAAGGATTCCAAAACATGTGGATATTTTACTATTCTCAAACCAATAAAATTAAGGAAATTCAGAGTTAAAATCAAACTGAAAAGTAAACCAAACAAAGCATAGAAATCAACAATCCGGACACCTGAACTACTCATTGTGCCATTAAACAAAAACCTCATAGTGAAAATAAGCAAAGTAGCATTTGTAGAAAACAGGTCCTTTTTTTATTATTATGTATTGTCACTGGAGAAGAAAACAAAAGGGTTTCAGACATACAAACCCATCTTCACATTATTTTTTGGAGCTTGAGTGCCACTAAGCATCCCTGGTTTTCCCAAAAATATCACTTGGATACTAAAAGAGACAAACCTCTGGGTCTGTATAGCATTTACACAAGGCCATAACAACTCCACCAGTGCTTGTGTCATGGCAGTGTCTCTGTCCCCACACTAGAGCAGATCAACACAGCGCTAAGTCTGGCAGAGGCAGAAAAGGAAGAAGAGTTAATATTAAAGTTGCCTTAAATGATTCATAATACACATTATGTACACAGGTACAGCTTCGAGTTCACTGAAGTACCTTCAGTGTACTGCTCTCTAGATGGCTGGTTAAACCGTAAGTCTGCTCTTTTGATGGAAATTCCCATTCTTATTTAAATACTATATATGAATAATAAGTAAGGGTTAAAAAAAACCTTTACAGTAGTTCTTTATAATTTAGTGCATGTTGCCGCTAATTACCAAAAATCTCAGATCAGGCCCTTCAAAATCATGGCACAGCCCTAGAATAACAAAATGCTAACCATGATTCTTGGCTACACAATCTTTATTTTTTCTAAGCATCATAGGACATTTTTATTTTGCATCTCCCTATGTTTTTACTGAAATTATTACAGCTCTTTTTTTAAGAAAAAGGTAAGTTACCAGCTGGCCAGAACATGCCATTTTACAGCATTGTGTTGTTTGAAAGTGAAAATTGATTCATCAACAACAAAGTGCATTCTTCTGCTCCCTGAATTTCTTTGGGTTGTCCTCTACGTGTGTGTTACTTCCTATTGTACATCTGCACCACAGCTACTCTGGTTGCTACATCCTATTGTTTCTAGTGATCTGATGACTCTCTTGAAGAGCCATTTGTGAATCTGGGCTTGTTGAATACTTTGGAAGACTGCTGCACTTCTCAGAGTCACAACTTAGCTGTAGGACTTCAGTCCTCTTGAGAATAGTGGCAGCTGACTTTTCAAAAAGGGCAGTTCTGCTGGGGATGTTGTGCAGTGGGATCTGCAGCCCTTTCTGGGAGAGATACTTTCTTACGCAGAAAGGAAAAATGATGTTCTGTTCTAAAATGAAATCTTGAGGTACACACAATTAGTCCAAGATACACCAAAAGAAGAAATTTTCAGCATCTGTTATTTCATTTTAAGACTATTCAGACGAAATATATTATGTGGTTTGTTCAATTTCTTAGAACACTTTTCCTAAACTGTGTTTTGATTCAAGGTAACCAACCTGTTTACCAAGACTCAGAAAACCCTTTTGGTTTTCATGAGTAATTCTTGTAATATGGGACAAGCAGAATTCTTGTTTTCATTGCATAGCAGAGTTTAGTCTTAGATGTAATCATGAACCGTGGCTGTGTAACAGCCCCCAAAACAATGGAGTAACTGATCACTCTCTGATACGTGGTATTGCAGTCAAGTTCCTCTTGATCCTTCTTCAAGACATAATCCTGACAGAACTAAAGTTAAATCTGGGTCACCTTTTGAAGTGAGATGCTGAAAACCAGAGAAGTGAAATAGTTACTCAGAGGCAGACAAAAGGAGCTCTGGATTATTCCAGGTATATGGGTGGCTGCATTGCAGACTGAGAATGTGGCTGAAGCTCATTGCAGCTCCCTTCTAAACAGGACATACCATTTTCCATGGGGACATGTCAGGGAGACAGTATATACCGATGCCACATGCTAGGACAAACGTGATGCTTAGGGTTGATCTCTCAAGAACTAGCACAAGCACCCAGGTTTTGTAATAGAGACGTTGTTTGAGTGACTGTTCCCCAACACAGATTCCTCTCCAATGTGCAGACATCACTTTCTGTTTGAAATTGTGAAAATTGAATATCTGAAGAAGTTCTGTCAAATAATTCCCTCTTTCGCCTAAGTTCCAGACCTTAAGTGGAGCAGACCAGTTGCAAAGGTCTTCTGCTAGTTTAGATGTTGACATGAGTTCCTTTGAAAGGAATTCCAGTCTTAATGATTAAAAATACCACAGTGAGCAGAGCTCAGCTGCATCCCTCCCACAGTAGTTTATATTTTGTTTTCCTATTTCTTCTATTCATATACCTTGGCATCTTGCTAAATCTACTAACATATTTGATACAATTCCCATTTTAGTTGTTCCCTTGGAGATGTGTCAGGAAATTACTATTTCTATCTTAATTAGTCAGAGTCTACCTGGTAAATTAAGATGTTCTATGTTTTACACTGGCTGCAGATTTAGGATATTTGAGTATTCTAATAGTGCTTTCTCCTTTGAGTTAAGATTCCAAGCTCTGTACTTTACAACAGGGAGATTCAAAGTTCAAGCTGCTTTAAAAGTTGCTCAGACAGAGGCAGTTAAAGACCTGTGAGTTCCTGAAAGTGCATTCAGGAATGACAGGATTATTTGTGAGTGCTCATGGATGATGTCATTTACTTGACTGGAATCTGGGGAAACAAAGTTCCATCACTTTTTGAAAATTTGCTGCTGAATATTATTTCCCTCTGCACAGCAAAATGTATTTCGAACAGGGTTTGGCTTTAGTAGCTTAAGTACCCGAGAGCAAAATTTAGCCTTGAAGTTTTCACTGTGTTATTTGCAAGGTAATGGCGGTCTTCCTATATTTTGGTTGGACTAGATGACCTCCAGAGATCCCTTCCAGCCTCAACCTTTCTGTGATTCTGTGATTTCAATAAGGGTAAACACACTCATTTTTGTTACTTGTTTCTGTGAGATAATGTATTGCAAAATGTTGTTTGGTGATCTTAAAAATTAGATTTTCCTAAGACATATGAGTTCTGTGGCTAAAGGATAGGCATGCCACTCTATACCACCCTTTCTTATATCAGTAATTGTATAGATCCACGCTTTATAATTTTACTGAAAATATAATCAACAAACTCATCAGGGATAAACTTAAACCTGCTTCTGATTATTTTTTTCCATTCCAAGTCAAGCCTTTTGAATTCTCTACAAAGTCTGACATCATAATTTCAAAGTCTTATAAAGCTGTTCTTCAGGAAAAACTTTCGTATGTTCCCTCATAAAAGATTATGAAGTTATGTGCAATTCCTGGTTGTCTAGGAAGGATAAATCAATAAAATCATGTGAGAGAAAATTCGACCAGTTTTCAGTACTTTCCATAATGGATGTATTACAGGTAGTTTTGGAAAAAGTGCCCTAACCCTTCTTCTAGCTTCCCTGAGGAAGCCTAGTAACAATATAAGACTGGTTTTATTTTAGGATTGAAGGTGCTTGTAACAGAAGCCAGCCTTCTCCTAGTCACTGAGTGATAGCACCAGATAATTCCCCTATTCAGAAGCAGGAAAAGTCTTCCTACATTCTGCTCTCTCGTATTTCATTACTAAATATTACGCCTTCATGAGAGTGCAGTTAGGAGTGAAAACATCCTGAACTCATTCAGTTGCTTCCTGCCAAACTGAACAAAAAAGCTCATTATAGCCCTTTGACTCACTTCCCCAAAGCTTTCATCTGCAGAGTTCCCAAGAGATTTCTCATAGCTGTATTTTGCTGTCCCTTATATGAAAAGCATATGTAGAAATGACTGTCAGTGATTTTTACATTAAATACACAAAATGTACATTTTTCTTTTATGTTTTCCAATTCTAAATGCATTCTATGGAAAAAGAATAAAAATCTGAAGTCTTATTTTAATAGTACTAATAAAAAGATGGTGCTCATAAGAAGAAATAACCGACAGTAATTGTGACCTCTCTAGAATATCTCCTTCTAGGTGGTTAAATTAAGCAGCAAAAGAGCTCCTTTTGATATCCAAGCTGTTAGATGCCCAAAAATACACAGCACCTGAAGTGGTCAGTTCCACCTATGGAAAGCATCGGAATAGTTTAAAGTGTTACAAATTAAAAACACAAAGAAGAATAACTGGGCTGAAGAGCAGTCTGCATCTTCAGGAGGCTTTCAAATAACCTACTGCAGCCAAATCATTAGACATGAGGTAGAGACTGTGGAAATGTTTGCCTTTTTAAAAGCAAATTTCCACAAGTTGCACTAAAGTCCCAGAAGTACAATTGCTATAGCAAAAAAATAAAAGTGTTTAGTCTGGTCCCAGCTTGTCTGGGGGATCCTAGCACCAGCCAATGGCCCTGCCCATACCTGCATGATTCAGCAGCTTCACATCCCTGTGAGTCCTGTGGGGACTAGAGGCTGCTGTGTCATCGGCTCGAGCGCTGCTGATGGCAGTGGGGTGAAGAAGTCAGCAGCTGGCAAAGAAGGAAGGGTGGGATGCAGCCCCTGAGGAGGACCGGTGCTGTGCTGGCACTGGACTGCATACGGGAACAGAACTGGTGGGAATGTCTGCACTCAAGTCAGCAGATGTCAGGCTTCTGGTGGAATCACAGAATCATAGAATTGTAGGGGTTGGAAGGGACCTCGAGAGATCATCGGGTCCAACCCCCAAAGTTTCTGTGAAGTGTCAGTAGCAAAACTAATACTGGTGTTAACATTTCTCAGCTTGCTCGATCCCTGAGTTTTTTAAAAAGCAAGCTCGTTTCTTCCTTTTTGCTATAGGTTACGAGGGCCTCTCCACCCCCCAATCAAACTGAAGTTACATGTTTCACTCGCGTCTGTTTTGTTTTGCAGATATTGCACTGGGTTTGTTTTATGTCATTCTGTCCATCCATCCACCTGCTCTGTACCTTGTGGAAACCCATGGCAGAACTTTCTCTCCTTTTTAGGTCTAGGACTCTCCCGCACAGCTACATTGCCACTCACCCTGGGCGGTGGGATGTGCCTTTGGTGCAGCAAGGAATTGCTGTTCCTTCTGGCTGGCCGTGCTGTTGTGATGCAAGTGCTAATAAATGTGTGCGAATTAATGTATGTGCTCTGGAGCTGAACTAAGCATATGTATTTCCTTCACCCAGCTATCTGCTCTTGCCCTTCTGCTCTGTGTGATAATACGCTGCTAAAACCGTGCCAGTTTAGGATGCTATACCAGTGATTTCCCTATCAAATTCTACCATTTGTGGGATGATACTCTGCCCGGAATGACAGATGAAGGTGGAAGGCAGGCTAATTGATTCAGCGCTCCCCCTCTGCCTCTGAGCACAGGCACTTAGCTGTAATAATTGTGAAGCAGAAGAATTTACACTGAGTTATAAACAGGTATTGCAGAACTCTGTAAATGGTGTTCGCTTCATGAACTGTCAGCTGCTCAGGTATTGCCATATATTTTTACTGTTTCGATACACTTATCCAGCTAATATCAGTAACTAATGTAGTTTTCTATGTTAAGATGGCATAATGTTCATAGAATATAGCTATGGAGGGTTGGAGAGGTTGGGTTTTTTCTCAGGAAATCCATGCCTGTAAGGTGCTAAATAACAGCTGTATTTCAGGGCACTGAGAATCATGGCTTAATATTCATGCCTCCTTTTCCCAGTTTAGAACCAGTAAGACATTATATTAAAAGCTCCTCCCATTATTGTAACTGCACCCACTGCAAAACTTAGCATTCATTTTTAAATGAACAACAGAACAGGTGTAAAGCACTTGTCTCTGTATGATGTGCACTGACAGAATGGCATTCTCCACTAAGTTGGTTAACTAAAGAAATAATAGCCTAGCACCTTGAAAGTGTCTGGTGTGCTGCTTTAAAGAGTTTGCTTATATACAGCATTAAGATTGCTAATGCCAGTGTACACCTTTAAAAAAGAATATTGCTTTTGCAATTTGGAGCATAAAGCAGCAGGACAGAAAGCAGCAGGCAAGTTATTGGTGGGCTTTTTCTTTTAGCATGGTGCCAATTTGGAAAAAGAGAAAAGACTGCATCTTCATTGCCCAATAAAAATCAAAATTCTGTTCAGAAAGAAAGAAATGCAATTCTTCTTCATTAATTTCCACACAGAAGTTTATTATATTTCTGAGAAGCTGGTGGTTTTTCCTTAGTATCATGTTGCCACCTCCCTTCTTTGTTAGTAAAAAACTTTCTTCCTTTCTGCCTTGAACACAATTCTTTTTTGCAGATTTTCTTTCAAATATTTCATGAATGTTTATGCAAACAAGTAAAAATTTGAGTAAGATTCTGAATTACTGTAAATGCCCAAACCGATTGCCAAACCCCTGTCCTACTGGTGAGTGATGGGATTTATGCAAATTATTTTACCTTCCCAACTACCTGCAATGATAATCAACTTCCACACACATAGTTGGGTTACAGCCTCAAACCCTTATTCACACTGTGCAGGCAATGATACTGAAAACACCCATTTGTGTTTCTGGGGTATATGCTGCATTTTAATTTCAGACCTTGCCTGATTTAAGCATGTTGATGGATACTGATCAGGGCTGAATGTTACCTACCTTGTCCTTTTCAGAAGCTGCTTGTGGGCTACTGGAGGAGGCTAAACAAGGTCTCATTCTTGTAACTCTCTGTTCTACTGAATCAGAAACAATTTTGAGTTGACAGTAGACTGTTTGAATGGGATTCACTTGCCTAAAATGACAGTAGATGCCCTCTCTTAGATACCCAACTGCTGCTTTACCTCTTGCTGCCACTTTCAAAGAGTGCAGATCCCCTGCAGATTTTGTCATGTCTGCCACTCAAATGTGTCTCAGATTTTCTAAGAGCTTCTCAAATGACACAAAGCACTTACTGAACCCCACCTTTTAAGTGTGAGACAAAACCATTCATTATATGTATTCTTTTAGTTATTTGCTGCTTATAAAGCCCTTGTAATTTTAGCCCTCTAGCTCTCTTCTTGGTATTCACAGATTGTATTGCTCCAAAACTTGCTGTTTCTTGTTTTTATTTCTTAGTATGTAACATAAGTGAAATAAATTTGGGTTTGTCATCATTGCTTTCCGTAACAAAGTAACTTATTGTAAGACTGCTAGGAAACTTGAGTAATTTGCCATTTAACACCATTTAAATCTAGGAAAATGTCAATGGTGAGGCTCAAGCTGTTTGGCTTTTCTGAAGGTCTGTATATATGGCATGTGACTCACAGTGGGTGTACTTTATGGTTGGTATAATTCATATTTTGAAACAAAGTTTTATTTGAGAAGTCTTCATATGTTCATTATTTCGCCTTCCTGTTTTAAGATGCTCTTTAGTGCCAAACATCTTGGAGTTAATGGAGCAATATTCCTTTTTAAAATTGAATTTCTGTGTATTGCATTCTGGACTCTCTATCCATAATCACTCCTGAAAATATTTATAAATTAAAGCCATGGAATTTGGAAACACTTTTACAAGAATGCCAAAGGCTTTTCTGGAGTGGCCATCAGGAAAAATTTTATGCCTTCTCTTGAGCCATTGCATATAAAAATGCTGCATCCATAACAGTAATGAGATGAATTCTTTTTCCACCACTGCAGCAGGTCTAATAATTTGAAGTGCGAAGTGTATTAAGGAGAAACAATAGAACTCCTGCTTAAAACTTCAAAGCTCTCTTACGCTACTTTAAGTTCAGAAAACACGTATGTGTGTTTTGAGACTAAATTTTCCTCACTTTATTAGTTAGAAAAAAATCACAATTGTTGCACAAATTTTAAGAGGGCCATTTATTTTTTTCTTACTGTGTATAAACATTAATATATTTTCTGTCTCTTAAAAGAACAGCTATGAAATATTGCAAGATGCTGAAAACAAACTTGCCAGTGTATAAATTTTTGGATGGATGCTTGCTTGATGTACTTAAAATGCAGAAGTTATTTTGATTGTCAGTCTAAATTTATTGCAAGGTGGGAGAATCTTGATTCTGTGCTTTTAAGCAAGATGTGTAGAGAGCTCTGGTTTCAGATACACCTTTGATGCTGGTGTGCACTGAGCAGTAACACAAGCTAGCTGAAATGATGTCTCTAGATAACTGTACATACACTGAAAGCTGAAACAGTCTATCAAATGATAAAGGATCCTTATTTATCATCACTATAACAGATATGTCACAAGTATTTGCTTTAAAAGAGGTGGATGAGATAATAATTGTTTCCAGAAATAAGACTCTACATTTAGGCAATGAGAAGAATATAAAGTTTATTATACTGCAAGTGTACAATGTGTTAAGCTTCTAATGAGAGCCAAGCAGAAAGGGGCCATGTCTATCTATATTCCTGGCTTTTGCCTGCATCAGTATATTGATAAGTGTTGGGAGATGTGATAGAGGCTCTGACTGATGTAGCTGCCCTGACACAGAAGTCAGTAATGTAGCTTGAAATTCTGGTTCCCCTTCTCTCCTTGCCTTGACATGACTTTTGTCAGGCTTTAAAATACTAGTGTAAAACACAGTGTTGGTGGTATAGCTACACCTACACTGGTCTCTCTTCGATTTCTGTATACAAAATATCTCTATGGAAGAGTCATATGGAATGCATCTTGAATGTCCTGTAGGTGTAATTTGTCTTCAATTTTTAATTTTTTAATTTTTTTTTTCTCCTAGAAATACTGGAATTCTCCATTTGCAAAGTATGCAGAAAACAACCTCTTTCTGGTTAAAGCTGTGTGGTGTATGACTTGGTTAAAAAGCAAAGACAGACTTTTAACTGCTTTTCATAAGATCTGTTCCAGTGAAACCACTGTTAACTTTGTGGAGATTTGGTTATTCTTTCTTTAAACAGTCAACTTCTTTTATCAGCCAAAGAACAAGTCAATTGATTAATCATCATTTTTATCTCTTTGAAAGGATCCTTTCCGACCATTGGGGTGAAGTCTCTTTCGAGATTCCTGAGGGCGGGATTTTTAAATAGCATCCTGGCCTCACATCCAGTGTCAGGGGGTGGATCTTTACCCCCCAGCATTTCCTCTGGTAGGTATTCCAGCCTATTCCCCCACATCACTTTTTCCCTTCACGCTTTGCCCCATCTCTCCACACATCTTAGGGAAACAAAGTTTTGTATTGATCAGACAGGTAGATTAGATGTTCCATCCAATAAAAAGCCCAACAGAAAGGAAATAGAAAATATAAATTACTTTTCGGGAACTAGCCATTTTCCTAAATCAATCTATAGGAGAAATTGTGAGGAGAACTGATCTGTATTTAAACGGTCAACCCAAATATTGGAAAAGAAGGTCTGCTATCTTCTAATCATGTGCCAGGGGCATTTTAAAATGCCTCTATAAAATCCCACATTTTATGTGACTCTGTGACTCTTCCCTAAAAATTTACATACGCTTGCTAAAACATGGAAGCAAAACAAATTTGTAAAGGCAAAATTTAATTATGTATCATTATCATATTAAAATCCTTAGTATGCTTCCATAGCTGTAACTTTTTTTAATAACTTTTATCACACTTTGAATTACTATAATTCCTTTTGAATGTGTGAGAAAACCTCATTACTTGTGTTGCCAGCATGGTATTCAACACTGCCACGGTGAGGTCCCCAGCAGAGGCACAGCTGTATGATGGCCCAAGGGACCTTGGAGGGTTGGTGTGAGATTCAGTGTAAGCCAAGAATGAGGGACCACCATGCCAGGTGAATGGGCTGCTATCAGCTACTGGGCTGAAGCAGGGAAGAAGAGGTTAGAGCCATGCTTTCTCAGAACAGCTATCTGTGTTGTCCATTCTATTCTGGAACCATTAAACATCATCTTCCACCAAAGCTAATGAATTAAAAATAAATACATGTATCTTAATTACAGTTAAAACTGGATCAAAGTACATTTCTGTTCCTTTCCAAACTACCTATTTCTATGTAAAATTAGTCTGTACATGGGCTGATGTTGCACTTGAATCCTTTCAGGACATATTACCTATAACGTCACCTACAGTTTTTCTTAGAGAGGAAATACTTCTTGTGGTAAAAGTAGGGAGAAAATTGAAAAATTACATGTTATTGATCTGCCACACAGAAGAAACTGTTCTACTTCTCTATGCCCCATTTTATGTATTGTAATAATTTTAGGCCTCATTAATGCAAGATGATTCCTACTGGTTTTAAAGTAATTTCATTTCTTTGCTTACTTTCTTTGAATAGAAGCCTCTCTGCAACTGAGGCCTTTTCTTATGACTATTCAGGTGTCTTTTGTCAACAGTTTGTAAAATACTTTCCTTTTTTTGTTTTTTCCTCCTTGGGATGTCTCAGTGTTTAATAGCCCTTAGGCTGTTTTGGCAATCAGCGTCACGATGAGATTGATATCCATAACCAAAAAACTCTGTTGAAAAGGAAATACTCCAGGCACCATAAAATTCTGTTTTGGACATAGCATCATATATAGCATATCACTGATGCTATTAGATTGCAAATGGCTTAGCTGCACTCATGCGCTGGCTTCTCCCGTACGTACCTACCTACACATTTTCTTTATTAGGTACTCAGGACTGTTGTTTTCTGAGTGCTTGTAAAGCTTTTTATCACACTTTTTGGACATAAATCAGAAGTCATAAGTGTGGCTTGTTTAACAAATTTGTCTTTTACTAAGAAATCTGATTCAATCTGATGAACTATTCAAAACAGGGAAGAAATGGAAATCCAGCTACATGATGTGAAAGTATACGGTAGCAAGGTAATGGACATAAATGTTACTGCTGGGGACATGGGGGTGGTGGGAAGAAAGAAAAGCCAAGCAGCAACCTCACAGAAAGGGAGAGGCAAACCTTTCCCAGGATTGTCCAATGGACAAGATGTGTTTCTTTGAGAATGAGTGTATATGGGGGGCCATGTGGCATGAAACTCCACACTACAAGTCAGAAATTGCTGTTACCAAATGTACCCTAACAATCTTATCTCTAGTGCTACTGTTTAACGCATCCTTCTTTTGTTATATTCTTACTTACATTCCTCCTGAATTGCCTCTCTTTGTTACAGAGATGACCAGAGGATGTCGTTTCCATTTCATGATAACTTTCTAAATTGCTAAAACTAGCATTGAAGTATATGTGAGGGAAAAAAAACAAAACAAAACCCAAAACAAACAAAACAAACTAAAACCACACTTACTGCATTTTTTTCAATCCCTCCTCTCCAAAAAAAAAATAAAAAAGATTGAAGGAAGTGCTGATCTATTATGTGACAGACTCAGAACTGAATCTCTTACTGTGGATGATTCAGTGGAAAATAGAATTCATACTTGAACCCTTAATCAGTTTAGTACAAACAGAGAAGAGATGTACTCTTTATTCCTCTGTATTGAAAAGCAATGTGCTAAATGCCTGGCCCTTCTTCTGAGTATTGCTTTACTAGGGAACAAAGACACCCAAGGCATCAGTGCTCCGAGAAGGTATTTAGGCAATGATATCCATGCTAGCATGGCAGCCTTGGGCTATTAGAGCAGCAATAGACAGGCAAACATGAGCTGCCCATTGCCGCGTTGATGCTGTCTCCCCGGCTTACCCTCTGTCATCAGAAGTGACAGGATTGCTTCTTGTGTGTTGGTGCAGGAGGGAAGCGTGCTTCATTGCTGCCTTGGGGTGCACAGGGACCCCACCTTCACTATCTGAGATGATGGGCTCATATTGGACAGTAGCCTTCATAAACCCAATGGAAGTGCTTAACGTTTAGTAACTTTGCTGAATTATAATACAATTGCTCTGCATATAGCTTATGTGTAAGTTTTCCCTGAATTTAACTACATGGAAGGCTTAAAATGCCTGCATTAATCTATTACGGTCAGAGGGAACAAGGATAATGTGATGGGTTTTATGAACCAAAACCTTAAACTCAAGCTAAGTGGCAGGTTTGCTACAAAGTATTAGAAATTTTGTTCCTTAAGACAAAATGCTTTTATGTACTTTTTCTACAAAGTTCCCCACAGATGTTTAAAGTGAAACGCAGAACTAAACTGGAAAGCCTGCTGTAAATAAGTATCTGGAAAACAGCTTGGCAGGGCAATGGAGCTGTTGGCTTCCTTTTTTACCTTTCTACATTTCACTCAAGTTGGGGGCAGGGTGTTTCTTTTAGCACTGCCCTGACAAGTGGATGTTCAGTTTGGTGTATCTGCTTTTGCATTGTGCAGAGGTTCGCTTATGTAAAAAACATCCTCACTTAGGCAACTTATGGATTTATTTATGCTGCTGGCCTGGGCTGTTACATCTTTCTGCATAAATGGATTGCCTAAAATGTAGGTGGTTTTTAAGCTAAGACATAACTGCGCTAATGCAGTAGTGCTTATATTTGGTAGTCGCATCAAAGTCTGTCACTAGAAGCAAAGCTTTCAGCAGGCCTCCAAATATCTGTCCTAGATTTTTGCAAAAACAAGCCCATTTTCAGACAGTAGTTTCCCTTTGATTTAGCTATCACAAATTTAAATTACAATTTACCTAGTTTCTAGTTCTCCCACCTGTTAGCAGCACAAATGCACATGACTCAGTTGATGCAGGTCTCTAATGTAATGGTTCCTGACAGATGGATTCACATAAGAAGTGCTTTTTTCTCAAGTGATATCCTTGCATACATTAAGTGGAATTCTTAAAGCACTCAGCAATTTACACTCCTCATCGTACTTACACTGACACGAGCTGTGAAAGCTTACCACTTCATATTTACATGTGTGCACACACATATACACATATATAGGCACTTGGGGGGGGAGGAAAAAAACCGCCAAAACCTAAATGCCTGCGCTGTATCGGTTTCTTTAAATTCCAGCTCTTCCAAGCTATGTGTTGTTTGCTCGATTTTGGGGAAATTCTGAGCTTACTACCCCTGCTGTGTATTGGCAGCTCTTGATTTCAGTCATGTGTAAAGGTTTTGTTATGTAAATGCATACCCATATTGCTTGGCAGAAGCTAGGGATGGAAAAATGTATGGTATGCTGATGTCTGTGAAGGGTGTCAGAGACATTGTTAAACTTGCTGGATTGGAAAGGAAGGGAGGGAAAACAAAATACCTTTCCGATTGTTTTGTTCAAAAGAACTCCTTTCCTGATTTACTCTGTTGACAAGAACAACTAGAGAGGGTGCCAGGCTATGAGAAACTATGGAAAAAAGTCCCTGTTAGACAAACCTCCCCAACCCCATTCAGCATTAAAACTACATTAGTAAGAGAGGAGGAAAAGCATCAAAATTCCTTCTCTGAAGCTTCTGTGAAAATATCATGATGTGAATATTTAATGCCAGGTGAGCATCAGTTAATTTCCTACAATTTATTTAGCAAGGGTTAACTATCCAGCTCACATTTTAAGAAAATTTTAAGGAAAGAAGTTAGACTTGATAAAGCAATCCACCCCGGTGAGCCTCAAAAAATGTATGCGAGAACTGAGGATACACTTACTTTCCAGAAACTTAGAAGTTATACAGGACAGTTTACTCACTGCCCTCTTGGACTAGGTAACAACAGAACTCTTCCTCCATATAAAATACATAATAAAGAAGATACCCCCTTTTCAGTGTTTTCCTACCTGGTTGCCTATGACTGTTTCTAACGTACGTTGTAATATTCACATTTATTACAGGAAGCTTCTCAAAAAGCTCAGACTTAGCTGCAGAATGCTAAACCAGATGATTATCAGTTTTCTTTTCCCCCAAATTAATATTCTGTTACATTTTCAAAGTGCACCTGAGTGAGCCCGTTATTCTTGATATTGTATAAACTGGCAATTGAAAGCAAATTGTATTGACAGACCCTTATTGAACAAAATTACTCAACAAGAACCATCAAGGAGCAATTGTTCATGTTGAAACTCAGCTATAATTACAGTACTCCAGTAATGAGAAAAGTAACTTCTATTTTTTTCCAGTTAATGCATTTTTCCCTACTCCGTATTCCAACACCAGAACTGCTGTATTTTCTGTTAAATGGAAATTGCTAATCCTTTTTTGGTGACTAACAAATTGATTCTTTTATTGCATATGCATTTTCTAGGATATCTGAGCTAAAAAGCTCTTCCAGTTTATTCTTTCAAGCCTCAGTACTATCTCACTAGCAATATCAGGTTTATAAATCCCTTAACTCATACATAATGGCTTGTATTTTTTGAGGATATAAATTCAAATGTATACAGACATTTCTGTTAGTCAGGCAGGAGACACTTCACAGCTTCACAACAATATGGATGAGCAATAAGTTATGGAAATAGAGAATTATTTAATTTTATTTGTGCCAGTCCATTAAGGTTTAACTCATACTATGGAATTGGGATTAAGCTTCAGAGTGTAGGATGTGATAAAAGGAGGTCTTCATTGTCCACCATTTCTAAATACCTTGTTTCATGCTCAGATGGTCATCATAAACAATTCCAAAAATTTTAGGCTTAGCTGTTCAGAAAAGTTTGTATATGTGGTCATTTTTACATAATACACACTACCACTGAATTTTTTTAATAATTTGACAGAAAACATGCTAATTTCTTACAACAAGCATGTGAATTAAAACAAGTTGCTGTTGTATCACTAACAGGAACAGAAAGATAGGAAGAGGTGAGCTGGAGAAGCCTGATGGATATACACAGAAATGTATTTGTAAATAAGCTACACACAAATATTCTTTATTTCAAGATGGAAGGAAAAAAATAATATGAACTTCCTTTCAGCAAAGCATTGGATTTGGTTGCCCAGAGACATAGTGGAGGCCCCATCCCTGGAGATATTCACGGTCAGGCTTGATGGGGCTCTGAATGACCTGACCTAGTTAAAGGTGTCCCTGCTTTCTGCAGGGGGGTTGGACTAGATGGCCTTTAAAGGACCTTTCCAAGCTAACACTTTCTATGAGTCTGTGATTCTATGAAGGCAGATTCAGAATTGTTTGATTTACCGTGAGGTGGGAGATGGAGAGAATAGTTAACTTAAATAATGTTTAGGGGGTTTTGGTCTGGTTTTAGGTAGGAAATCAGTGCACCTTTACCAAATTCAACTTGCTGAAGTAACATTCCCCAGCCCAAATACTGTGGATGGGAAATAATGTGCCTAAATCTGGCTTACACACTGGTACTTAAGAAACTTATTTAGCTGCCTTACACGGTTGGTGAAGACTAGGCAATTCTGGACTGACCCATATGAGGCGGTTTTGATGCACAGTTACGAAAATTTTACCCCTTCCTTTGCAATGTCTTTCTCAGAAAAAAGTCTAAGTAGCGCTCGCTATGGAGATGTCTCCACAGTTACAGGAGTCAGGTTATGGGAGATGGATGCTTTTGGTTTTCTTGGGTTTTTTCATGTGTCAGTGAGCTTCCGTTTCTAAAGTGCAAGGCATGTCAGAGTCTTGGAAAAAGCACAATCCGGCATAGTAATGAATAATCAAAAAATGCACTAACATTTCAGAATAGGATTAAAATAATGACTTAACTATGCCGTTATAGTTATGAGCACACAAAAACATGTTTACTGTAACCTCATGTATGCAATTTTTTATTTTGCTGATTTTCAAATTTCTGTTTTAGCTTACAGCTCCTAAATATAACCCACCTATGACAATGGGTAAATTCACAATAGACATTAAATAAGCTTTGTTTCTTGTCTTCCACAAGTACCTGTTGTGTATCATGGCATACTGAATGTTAATGAAGTGCAGAAACCTCTCTCTCATACACCCACTTAATTTTGTTTAAATTCCTTTATGTGCTCTGGGGTCAATAACGGAAGTGATCTTTGATGCAGTCAGACTCTGTGGAATAATTTTGAACCAAAGAACTTCCTTTGCTCTTTTCAAAAGAGAACACAGAGTGAAAATGTTAAGAGTAACTTAAGGGTGAAATGTCTTTAGATTAAGTGAAATATGCTGAAATTCAGTTATAAAATAGTAAGGTAAATCATTTTGGTTAATGTAACTGGACAAAAGTATCTCTCTCAAACTAAATCTGAACAGAATCTGTTACTTATTATAGATTATTTTTTTCCCAGAACATAATTAAATTAAAACTGAGTGGCCAAATTTTTTTGTGGCTGGTCTTTAACAAATTACCTATTCTTGCAAAGAAATGGCGTTCTTCCTCCTCTTTATACACTGATAAAGACTGCCTTTATTGCTGACATTTCTTGGTTTAAAATGGGGTGATATAAGCTACTCCTTGAGATATGATGGTCACAAATGCTATCCTTGAACTCTGTTCATTGTTCTGACCTATGGTCTTGTCATCTCGTAAAACCTCTTTCAAGTCAGCATAAGGTGGTATAAGACATGGAGATGACAGTGCACATGACCAAGGATTTGATGCAAGCATTGTCTCTTGTAATTATCTGTGGAAGTTCTTGGGCAACTGCCAGAATTCAGATTATTTTTTAAGGTATGTCAGTTTACCCCAAAAGCCAGCCTGGCACACTGCCCTCTTAGCATCAGGGGAACACGAAGAGAATGCGAAGCTTCTTTGTGCACACTTTCTACAGTAGTTCTCACAGCTTTTTCTTGCAGACCGAGGACTTGTCTTTTGTGATACCCCAGTCTCCTTCTTTGCCTCCTTCTCTCTTTTCACCATACATAGCACGGATTTATCTGTTTATAGATTAGTATTTGAAAAATAGTATAAGGCTCTCAAATTAGATGCATTAGATGTGGAGCAGCTTTCAGAGCTAGTCTACAAATGCACCAGCTCTTGTTCCCCTTCATGTGTACATCTGAATTCTAATAAGCCATCTCACCCTAATTATGAAGGTGCTTCTTTTTTTGTTTCTGATTATAAAATTCATGTAACCATAAGCATCAGGAATAAAACAGAACTATTTTTCATCCATGTTGTAATGCTAATAAATATGTAGGAAGATACAGTACAGATAGAATCATAGAATCATTTAGCTTGGAAAAAACCCTTAAGGTCTTTAAGAGGGATTGTGGGGTAGCCACAGACAAGATACCCCTGCTGTGCCAGGCAGGAATTTATTGCCATTGCCCCCCTGTCCTTTAAGTCACTGTATTCAGACAGGTGGAGAGAGGATAGGGAATCCTTTGTATCACATGTCCTCTCTGGCTGTTGGGCCTGTTCCAGGGAAGGTGAGGTACAGTAGTCTGTGTAAAAATTTGGTCCAGTTACTGTGTTTGTATGTCACACCGGAGGATTGATGTGCATTAGGGGTTGCAGAAGTAGCATGCCGGAGGCAGTTAAGGCTTACCCTGTCCAAAGCATGTTCTCCCTTTTTCACGTGAACTGTTCACAGTAGTTCTTGTTGCAGGAGGGGTAGGCTAGTGGATTTGAGAAGGTATTTTAGAAGTATACATCGGACTTTTCCTGCCTTCCTACCAACATGCATAAATTCTTGCAAATGGGTTACCAGGTAGTGTGTTTAAAAGTATTCAGTATAAAATTACATATAAACAGCTCAGGGAAAAATATTTTCAGGTTGCGGTTATACACAGTGGTTTGACCCCAGCCAGCAGCTCAGCTCCACACAGCTGGTCACTCACCCACACCACACCCCCAAGTGATGGGGAAGAGAATCAGTAGGGTGAAAGTGAGAAAACTCATGACTTGAGATAAAGTCAGTTTAAGAGATAAAACAAAGCAAGACAAGGGATTCATTCCCCTTGTCCCCTGGGCAGGCAGGTGCTCAGCCATCCCCAGGAAAACAGGGCTCTGTCAATGGTGACTTGGGAAGACAAATGCTGTCACTCTGAATTTCATACATAGCCCCATATGAGCTACTATGAAGAAAATTAACTCTACATACAGTTAATCTTCTTCAGCTGGTAATGGCAGCTCTGTGGCCCTAGTTTTCTCAAAAATAGGCAGTAACTTATGCTCATTCATGACTTTTACATGTGTATAAATTTTTTCAAAGGTGTCTTCCCTTGACTAAACTAACTTAACTATCACTAACAGCAAGATAAGTAGGCTATGTCTATGTGATTTCCTCGAACAGCAGCATGTATATGCATTAGTACTATCCTGTTTGCAAACTCTGGCTTCTGAAATCTCAAGAAGCGGGTTGGAACTGCAACTTTAGGTTTCTGAGGCTTAGTGTGAGGCCTTCTGTGATACAAGCCAGTAACACAAGTGGGACAGTTTGCAGCAAAATTCCCATTGCCTCCATGTGTACTGATTTGGGCTAACAATGCAAAACCCAGCAGAGGTTTTTTTCAATTGCTTTTTGCATAATCATTCATTTTCGTCCCTTTTTCCTCCATAGGTTTTGTGTTGTGGAAAACTTTTTTTTTTTTCATTATTTGCTGAAATTAGTTGTCCTCTGATGGATAGAACTGCATCGTTATTAGTAGGAGTGAAGAAGCTGCAGTGCCACAGTACACAGCTCTCCTGTTTGAAGCACCGTGTAAGGAACAGACCTGGGGTGAGACTACTAATGCCCCCACCCTCCCCACATGCTTGCACCCCAAGCCCTGGGCATTTCAGTGAGGTACAGAGTTGTATCGTACTGTGGCTGCTTTACAGACTATTGGAGTGTTGAAAGGCCCAGCGCTACCCAGGGGAGTGCAGTACATTTTGCTCACCAGGAGGTGAGTTAGTTAGGGACCAAAAGCTTGGCTTTGGAGAGAAAAAATGCCTGATCTGGAGGTGCCTTCTGAGAGGCTCCTTTAATATGTGAATTCTGACCTAAAGACGCGATGGAGCAATATTTTCTTATATGAAACAGGGAGCAGATTCAAAGCCTTTGCTGTTTTAAGTGGGAGAGTAAATATCCTCTTTGTGTTAACAGATCTATTCCCATGATGGATATTAAAGATTTCATTAGGAGCAGAGACTGTAGAAATAAGTGTGTACTAACTGTATTCTTTTTGGAGGATTAATCTTACATAAAAAATTCATTAAAGTGGGCTTTGCTGCATTATTTAAAATGACAACAGGAGACAACAAGCTGAATATTTTGTCATCGTTATGACACTCCAAATTCTCCTCCTCTGCACTCAATTAAATTAAACACTATCAGAATCTTGTGGGGGAAAAAAATTAGAGAACTAAAAATATATGTGATGTGGGTTTTAAGGATAATTGGTATTTTATGTTATTCTGCAATGTATGGCTTTCTTTTTTGCATTTCTGCTTATGCAAAAAATTGTCAAGCAGGTTGATCAACAGGAAATGCAAAATTGTAGCATATTCTGAGGTGGCATTGCATCAATTCAGAACATTTGCCGTTTATGCTGATTTTATTTTAATGGTATTGCAGTACAGATGGGCAGGAAAAAAACTTTCTCAGGAAAAATCCCACCTTGTCAAAACCAGTCAGCCACTTGTCACAAGGTAGGATTTGCATCAAAACAATGAATAATCCCTGCACCTTCTACAGAGTCATCCAAGTAATGAAATTCCTGTCCTTTCCCCGGATCACACAAAGCACTGCTACCTCTCTTGCATGTTTGACTGGCTTTCTGAGATACTGGGAGTCTGAAATGGATCTGCCAGGGCCAGAGGTACTCCGTCTGTATTGTAGAAGGAGGGGAAGCTGCTGTAGCCAATATCCCAGACACGCGCCTGCTGTTGGGGAATATTTATAATTTCACAGAAATTATGAAATCAGTGAATGTGGCTATGGCATCAAAATATGTCATACATAAACACAATTTCATATTATCTTAAGTATGTAGTAAAATGACAAATTTGTTGCACATTTGCAAATACTAATCTGATATACAGTGTGTAAAATCCATATGTGGGTTTAAAATCTATTGCCTCAGAATACTATTTATATCTTTCTTCTGCTCTAAAAGTCTATTTTCTTGCCATACTCCCTACTTCAGCGCTGCTGGGTACCTACGGCTGCTTCAAGAATCATTTGTTCAGCTGATTTGATCACTGATTCCATCTTCAAACCTTTCTTGTATCTTGTCCTCTCCCAGTTCACACATGAAGTTGCCCTCCAGCAGTGTCTGCAGTTTTTAGCTCCTAAAGGCTCTTCAACTGTCTTATTCCAAGTCCTCAGTCAAAGCTAACACCTTTCTCAGTGCCCTTTTTCCAGGCCTTCTTTTATGTGGAACTTGGCTGTAAAATTAACCTGGTTCTTCTCCAGATCCTTGTCTAGTGTCTGTGCCTGTACCCATGTGGAAGCACACACCTGATTTGGTCAAGTCTTTAAACTAGAGTTTGGGTGTCCAGCTATCTGATGAGGTCCACAGATGCCACAGAAGGGACGCGTGTGTCACAGGAGTGCCTTTTGGTCCATGCTTTCCTGCCTGCGTGGAGTTCCCTGGAGCTGCGTGTGAGCTCTCAGGAGGGCTCATGTGGCCAGCTCACTGAGCTCTGGCATGCTGGCAGCTGTGCTTCCATCTGTATCACCTCCTGCTGCTGTTTATCATTAGACTTGTTTCTTTGAGTAAAGATACCCATGTTTTATATGTGTAAGCAATCGTAAATATAGGAAAATAATTCCATGCTTTCCAGAATTGCATTAGCCCATGCCTTCTTCATTCCTATCTTAATTTTAAAGATGAAAAAATCATCTCCATACCATGAGAGTAATGTGGATTCTTCTAATCTAAGTAATAGTCTTTTTTCTTTTTTTCACTTTTTCCTTTTTTCTTTTTTTTTTTTTTGTCTAGAGGTGAACATTACACTGGTTCATCCATAGCCTTTCATCTTACCAAGAACTTTGTTCTATGCAAGCCCTAAGCTGGCTGACACCCTCTAAACCTTTGGAGGTTAAGCATCGCAGACTGTGGAGTATCAGAAGTAGAGCTGTGCTTTCAGAATTTGCTTCCCAGATCTGGAACTGTTGGAGTGCAGTGGCTATACACATCAGGATCTGTGTTTTTCACAGGGGACAGTCCAGTGTCTGCCCTTGAGAGTGGTGACTCAGTCTTTAGACTGAGCTACCCGATGTTGGGTTCACCCCCTGGATGTGCCAGATTCAGCTGCTCATCCTCATGTCTCAGCCAGCTTCTCAGGACCCAATTACTAGTCCCATTCCTTCATCCATTTGTGGAATGGAGAGCATTCATGCAACACAAGCACACAGTGAAATCACTTAAATGCCAGTACTGAGCTAGGGAAGGAAACAAAACATTGTGTACTGGTAACCAAACACAGCCTGGTTTGGTATAACATACTGACTAGATGGAGAGAGCCTCTTGATTTTCTGAATCTATTTTTCTTACCACAACCTTGAAATCAAGATGTGTCCTACCTTACATTTCCTGACACTTGATGTACTTATATTTGTCATTCATCCTTGTATGAAGTATACAAACCTATAAAATTATTGGAAAAGAATTGATTGCTGGCAACAGAACCAGTGTGTTATTGGTTTGGTTATGAATGTTCCCGCTGGAATATGCTGTGTAGCAGAGTTTTTTACTGGATCTTCAAGTGACAGAAACAATAGATGAGACATTTTTGATCAACAGGTGCTCCAGAGATTGAACTATGCTGTCTGAAAGTCTCACTGTATTGCCTCTCACAGTTTACCTTGGAATACATAAATATCTTCAGTGATACATTGAACTTGCAGCCAGAATAGGATACCTTTTATATTTGGGAAGTTAGTGTTGTGATCCATATGTAAGACTTTTGCTGCGTCCATTTTTTGTGGTGTCTTAACACAATCTTGCATTGAGTTCATGAGAGATTTAGGTGGGATGGACAGTGATTCAGATTGAGTCTGTGAAAAGTTATCATCCTAAGTGACTTAATTTCTTGTTCACCAAAATTCCTGAATCCCTAATGAAATGCTGATCTTCCAATATGCAGCAACCTGTTTGAAGACAAATGCTACTTATTTAACAGACCATGTCACTCCTGTGCTGTCATCAGGAAGAGCTGTTTTTGTGTGTGCATTCTTAAAACAACTCTCTGGTGCAATGCAGTATTTTCATCAAGGATGGCTTGATGTGTTAAGTTATCAAGCAGTTTAAAAACCCGTAAACATTATTCAATGAAAAATACTGAAATACCTTTTTTAAATCCACACATAAACGCCCATAGATACATATCATAGTTATTTTAACCTAGAAGTTCATACTGCTCAAGTTGGTTCAAGCAAGAAGTACAGTTTATGTGTTATGGGTGGTGGATATTTTGAGAAATAACATAGAAGAATTAGAAATTACTTCTACAAAATTATTGTGAAAACCTTTTGTGTTTGATGATATGAATCTGAGCATAAAAGATGCAAGAAGCCTGAAAACCGCTAGATGGCCTTACAGAATAGATTCCAGAAAGCATAGCACGCCACAGGATTACTAACAGAAAACTAGGGGCACTTTTTTGAAGCTCAACATCCCCCTTTGTCATTCCATTCAAATGCAAACCTTCCATAAAGGTGTTTTATTTGTTGATTTGCCACAAGTGAAATTTTTTGCTTAATTTATTCCCAACCAAATACACCATCTGAAAGCCAGTTTTACGTGCCTGCTTATTGCAAGATGCTCTTGTCTGCAACAATTTAGAAATTGCTATTTACCTGAGAGAGATCTGCATATAGTAAGATCATCTAGAATCAGGCTGCTGTTTGTTAACGTCTCTAGCTTATAGAATTTGCCTTTCCCACCATGGAGATGTCAGCCCCTTGAGAATAAGAAAATGATAAAAGTAAGGGAATCTAGGTCATTCACGTTCTTGAAACTAGAGATTAGACTATACAGTTAGTTATCATTAGCAAGCTGAAGTAAAGAAAACATTCATTTTTAAAATGCTCTGATCTTTAAGATCTTAAAAGGTGATGTATTGTTTAAGTTTATAATGCAAACCCAGGGTGTAACCAATGGATGCAGATGACTATAAATAAATTGATGCACATCTGCAGCTGAGACCCAAATGTTCAGTTAAAAAAAGAAAAAGCAGCTGGTAATTCTTCACATTTCAGAACGGCTATCCAAAAAGTCTATGAAGGCACCTGAAAATTTGCCCACAGGAAAAAAAGTACTACTGTGCAAACATTATGAAGCACTGTTTTATTCATTGATAACCTAACCATGAGGGTGAATACAGAAAGAACACCAAATTGTATTAGAAGAAATGAGAAAATACTGTGAGGAACTCCAGAAAGACTAGAAGCAGCTATGTGAATTGCCAGGGTGCATGGGACTCCATGTCAACATGCTGGGGAGGAACAGAGAAATGGCTCATTCAGGTTTTCAAATTCAAGGTTTGCTGTAACAGCTCTGTGGAAATGCCTGGTTGTGGCTCATTGTGCACTGAGGACAGTTTAATAAACTCTTCCACTGGTAAACCCAGCTGAACAGAAGGAGCAGGTATAGAAATGGGACAGTTGTGCTGCAATGATGATAACGCTGTCCTGCACTTCCTCGCAGTGAATATTGTGTTTGTTTCTCATCCCCCCCAGCCAAATGAAAAACAGAAATATTTGAGAGACAGAGGAAGAATGTCAGCCAGCAGAGAGGCTTCCTTTGGAGTTGAAAAACATTGGAACAGTTAGTGTTGTATGGAAGAAGTGAAACTTCTGGTGTCACCACTCAGCACACAAACCCCAAAAGAGACAGGCTTTCTCAGGGAAAGAAAAGTTGGTCATGTTAGGGCCTTTTACCCCCTTTCTCAATCTTATTAACATACTTACTCATTAAATTAGTTTTGCATATATTAGAATGGCTCCTTCGCAATATTAACAGTGCTAAAAAAGGTTTTGCTGCATACCCTGATCAGCATGCTAATTGGGCCTCTCCTGTCTAGCAGTTCTAGAGCAGTCATTTATTTCTGGGTATCAACAGTGAAATAGTATTTAGTTAAGTACCCAGTTTAAAAGATTATTTTCAGATTTGGACATTCTTTTAAGAAATAAATATAATGTGTTATTCTACTGCACACTGGCTGTGATTCTACCCTGGAACCATACAGGAAAGTTGTGATAGTTGAGCAAAACTCTGAGTTGAACAATTTGTCTACATGCTGTCTAAACATGTACAAACATCTGAATTCAGATTTTTGATGGATTATACACACCCAGTACACACCCCTAATCTAGGAGAGCATTTTTTGGTGACATCTCCTTCCATCTGTCTACCTGTGTGCCTCTAAATCAATTGAAATACTTTTCTTTGAGAGGAAAATAATGGTGCTGAGTTCATAATTTCTTGCACATGGCTTATGAATATTTTATTTTGCTTTAACTCAAATATATTCCAAAATGTTACATGGCAAATTTTGCTATTTTGGAAATAGCAGCCTCTTCTTTGATCCTTTTCAAGGGGAGAAAACACCAGAGTGACTGATACACTAATCCAGTACCACACACAGAGAAAATATTCTTATAGAATAACAGAAGGAATTGTGTTTATGATATAAATGAGAATTTTGAAAATGGGTAACATATTTAACTACTGTGAGTAATCTGTGCAAAACAGTTGTAATTATAAAATCCCCATAATATACCTATATTTGTAATGTGTTTCTTTGCTGTTTTGCAGGCAGACCAGTAATGATTGTAGTTGAATACATGGAGAATGGATCCCTTGACTCATTCCTGCGGGTGAGGTGCTATTTTCTGATGACATTTGAATAAGATGCCATTCTACATTCAGATTTTAAATAATTTATCATAAATTAATTTCTACATAATGTTATTCATGGATTTTTAGTGAAGAATAGAAGCATTTTCCCCAGGGCACATTTCTAAGGTACAGTGATACATTAGAGCATGGCTGGAAAAAAAAGAAGATTTAAACTTAAGAATATAATTTATTTCTTCTACAAAAGTAATTCCCATATTTAGCAAAATGAATTTCAAAAAGTATTTTTGTGAAGAAAAAGATAAATTGAAACACAAATGCCTAGCCTTATTGAAGTGGTTCATTTTCCTCGATCACCTTCAAAAATACTTTGCTATGATTTTTTTGGTTGGTGAAGTGTAGAATGGACTCAGTAATTGATTTATAATTATTTATGGTTACTTGCATTTGACAAATTGAATTAGAAAACAGTTTATGAGTGAAGCGTCCTGGCATTAATTAACCCCCAGAGGTCTCTAATAAACATAAAAGAAGGACTAAAGAAAGCATGAATAATATGTTGGCATAACTGTTTTTAATTTTTCTTAGAAAAGTAGAAAAAAAGAGTGACTCCCTAAGATGAACTTACTCCAAAATAGTCTGATTGTTAGCAGAACCCCTGGAAATACTCTGTAGACCTACTGACGTAAGACCCTGTGTGGATAATTTGATTGTCAAGCATTTCAGACTTCTCTTAAAAACTAAACATGAGTCCTTACTAACCTGCTGCCTTGCCACTTCCATCTTGCAGAACAGTAAAGCTGGGGTTGTAGGCAAGGTTGGGGCAAGGGGAAGATGGGGCGGGAGGGCTGTGTTTTTGTGAACTTGTCTGGAAGGGTATCCCAGGTGCAAAGGAGAGACATTCAACAAGGAGCTGTGAAAATACTGGCAGGAAAATCTCAGTGATGGTGATTCAAAGATGCTTTGATAGCCCGAAGAAGGAACTGCTAAGAGTGAATAAGCAGGAGGGAAAGAACAGCCAGTGCTTTAGAAAGATGCCTAAATCAGGAAAGGGGAGAGAAAGTTATGTGGAGAGTGTTTGTTTGACAGCAGGCTGAGAAAAGAGGTAGCCCCAAGAGGAGAAGAGCATCTGGAAGAGAGGACACTACCCGTGTTATTTTTCTGGAGACGGTTTGATATCATGAGGTTTTTCTTAGAAACTGAGTAGTTTTCATAGAAGAAAATAGAAACAAATACTGAAATAATTCATGAGAGAGAATTACCTTTCTCTGAATTGCTCTAGTATGATATCTGTACTCCAATTATTCTTCACATGCATTTATTTATCAGAATAATTACTACTTATTAGGATATTTTAATGGAAGCTGACATCAGCAAAATTATCATGTTATTGTGAAGCAGCACATCCACTTCTCACATTGCATCAGATATATTTGTAGTCAAATCTGCTGGAGGGAAATGTGAGCTAATAATTTCTGCAGCTGGTTTGCATGTATTATTTTACAGTTTTAATTCACACTTTCAGATTCGGGTTATTCTTCTAAAATGCTTTTTAAAAGGACTTTAGATAATACTCAGCATCCCAAAGCATAGTAGATACATCAGCAGCATTTCTGTTAATAATTAGCAGAATAAATGGCTGCAGAGTAACCTATTTAGAAAGAAATCCAGCTGCTTCATTAATAATAGTTGTTTTCTGCAGATATAAGTCTACATTTTTAAAAGCTTTTATGAAGATACAAAGACCCAGAGAGGGTTTATCTTTAGCCATCCTAATGAAAGGTGTTCAGTGAATATAACAATTCTTATGTGGTAAGATTTTGGACTGGCTTATTATTTAAAAGAATCACTTGTTACAGCACCGGGTGTTTTTACAGACAGGGAAAAAATCCATTACTCACCATAAAAAATATTTCATTCCAAAACCTCAACCTGCAAAAATTAACCATCATGTACCTTCAACCTGTCGGCCTTTCTCCAAAAGCCTGCAAGAATGGGTCAATTGTAGAGTTTCAAAGAGAAGCTCTGTGATGAACAAGTGAGGGTATTACAGAAGACTCCTCATGGAAGACATTTGCCGTGGGCCGCCTCATGGCCTCGGGGGGATGTCTGTTACCTGTCACGCCAGTACAAGTTGTGCAAGTAATCATAAACTCCAAGTAAAATTCCTCTTGACCCCAAAACCCTAAAGTCTCAATAAGCCTTTACTTCCTTGCTTTACAGATAGGGAAATAAAGCGCCATGATGCTGAGTGGTTTGCACAGTATTCTGCACAAAGAACATAGCAGGGAATAGAAATCAAATCAGTTCCCCTGAATTCCAGACTGGCAGCTTACTCTCATCCCTCATCTTATTTAGTGCTGTGTTTTGGTTGTATTTATGTGGCCAAATCCCCAAAGCAATGCCTTACTTCCTGCTGTTTGTATGAACTAAATAACAGGCTCAGATGGATTATGTCTTCCCCACCCCACAAAATATCCTCTATGCTGGCTGCTAACTTTGAGCTTTTGGGGAAGAAATTTGACATGCACTTCCAGTATGAACATGCTTCAGAGATAGTCTTAGTACAAAAGCATTAGCTAATTAGAACCAATTCTGTAAGATGATGGTAATTAATTACAGCGATTGTGCACCACCAGACATCCTAAATTGCTGGAGCCACTTGACAGTAAATTTTCCTCAGAAATCTTGCATTATTTTTGCAATTACATAAAACTCATTTCCATAAGATGAAACTCAGTTTTCTTTTTTTCCCTCACAGAAGATTGATACATGTGAGTTAATCATCCCACAAAAGTATAGCTGAAATTTGCTGTCAAGACAATGCCCACTTGACCAGAAATAAGGTAGACGTGACTTCACTTCTGGTAATACTTGGAAAGATGTGAAAGAAAAAAGATGTGAGCTTTCAGCTTAGTATTTCCTTAGGGGCTAGGTGATCCTCCTTCAGTATTACTCCAGCAGCTGCCAGGTAGGACTAATCTCTGCTTGGAAAGAAAGTGGCTAATCCTTCAGTTTGGGAATGGAGGAGATTCAGGTACAATTTCCTACTACCAACTTCACACACAGATATTCAATGGGACACATTGTCTTTGTGTTCCTCTCTCCTGCCTATGTAATGGAGATCTTTGCAATCACTTAGTCTGCAAAAGTATGAGGAAAATAAGAAACACATGAGGAGTTGAAAGGGCAGCTATCTGCACTGAAAGAAAGATGTACTCAGTAATTATGATAGCTGCAGTCAGATATGTTTGCTCAGCCTTGCTGATACAGGGTATAGAAGATATAAGAAGAAAGACAACCAAGAAGGATGTGTAACAGAAAATAAAAAAGCCTGGAAAACACAATACCTTTTAACCAGCTTTTTGCTGCGGCAGTGGGTTTGGGATGCATGTTCTCTGAGCATGGCCAGTAAGTAAACCATGTGGCTATTGAATCACTCGATCTTGAAGTCTTCATAAATGACATAAATACAGTCCCATTTTGCTGAGGAAAAGGAGAGGTGAATGCCACATGAAGCTGTTGGAGGGTGATACAGTAATATAACTCAGGTTTTGAATCCCAGTTTCACTCCTCAGTTTTCGGTGCTGGACACCACATTTCCCTCAGTCTTGCCTGTCAGGTGGTTATAATAATTCCTATAAAAGTCCTTTGCCCTGAGATTGATCCTTTCACCCTGATATACCCTCCTTTGCTCAGTTCACTTTTTATGTAGGTGCCTCACAGATTTATGGAGATATTAAAAGCTAAATCTCATCTACTGTTTTCACAGCTCCATGTAAAGGATCATTCTTGGCTCAAGTAATTGGATTTAGCGTCACATAGACAGGAATAGAATCATAGAATGTGTTAGGTTGGAAGGGACCTTTAGAGATAATCTAGTCCAACCCCCTGCAGGGGCAGCATTGCTAGATCAAGTTGCTCAGAGTCCCATCAAGCCTGACCTTGAATATCTCCAGGGATGGGGCCTCCACTATGTCTCTGGACAACCCATTCCAGTGATCTACCACCCTCATCATGAAGAACTTTTTCCTAACATCCAACCTAAATCTCCCTTTTTCTAGTTTAAAAACATTACCCCTTGTCCTACTGGTTCTTATAGGCACCTTTCAGATATTGGAAAGCTACTGTAAGGCACCCCTGAAGCCTTCTCTTCTCCAGCCTGAGCAAGCCTAACTCTCTCAGCCTGTTTTCATAGCAGAGGTGCTCCAACCCTTTGATCACTTACATGCCGTTTAAGAGGCTTGGTGTCTTGTGTCTTGCAGAGAGCTACTGCTTCTCGGGTTCAATTGCACAGAATGCTGCCTGAAGAGTCTCTGATGGCCATGGTCTGTGTTCACCCTCTTCATGTATTGTTAAGTGTGGGCATGGATTTAAGCCACAGAAAAGAAACACAGTTAGAGGTTCATTTGGGGAGATGTTTGTTTGTGGTTGGCTACCTAAAATGAACAAAAAAAACTACCCCCCAGAGTATTTTAACTATTTTCAGTGTTTTTCTGCAGCTGCAAACTACAAGCCTGCTGTCAGTGTTTTATTCCTGCTCAGTGTCCAAGGTGTGCTAACCAACAGCTGGTGCAGTGAGGCAACAACCAGGGATATTAATCAGACAAGAACTCATGGTGTTGCGGCAGGTTCTGTAGCAGGCCTTATAACTGAAATAATCTATCACCTGTACCCACTGCACTGTCTTTGCTCAGACTTCTTTATTAGGAAAGGAATGTGCACTCTCAAGGTCCCAGTAGGGGAAGGAGACCTCAGGGTTTGCAGCTTTTCCCCTTAACTGTACCCTGAAGAGATAGATGTTTAGCTTTGAAAGATGCTCCAGTCTTGTGCAGCTTTCTTTCTGAATCTCTGAGCTGTAGGAGAAAGGGATTCATGTATGTAGGATAATCACAGGGTCATCTTGTGTTCTTCATTGTTACTGTTTGCAGTAGTAATCTTCCTCTTCCTACCTAAAAGCTTGTGAGTGACATATTTCCTTTCACTTCAGAGAATTAAAATACTTGTAGGAAAAGTTATTTATGAGCATACATAATACATTAAAATGCTGTAAAATATATTTTTTGCCTTGAAAGAAATTATTTTTCTAAAGATTCCATTAAAAATATGCTTAACTGCCTTAGAGCATGAACTGCAGCAGACTGTATAACAAACGAAACCTGGAAGTTCATCACCAGATTTTAATCCCTTGAGGCATGTCTAGCAGAGACTAAGATAAGTGTAAAAATGGGGGGGGGAAATGTTATTAGAAGGAGAAAATATTATGATATATTGCTCTTCGATGCAGTAATCGTGACGAAGTTATTGTCAGAGCAGTTTTGCTTGATGGCTCACCCTCTTTTCAACTGGAGTTGTAGTAGACAGCTACATTTAGTGAGTTTGGGGGAAAGGCAGAAAAGAGACAAATGAAGACTTGCAGAAAGTTTTGCAAAGCAATGTTGTAAAGTCTGTGTTGTATATCTAGCTAACATGGCCTCGCTAGACAGAGTCAGCTTTGGGGAAAAGTGGCCAGATGGCCTTTGATAAGTTTAATAATTCCCATTATTATTTTTCTGCATCCAGAGAGGCAACAACATTAGAGCTCATAACTGATGCTCCTCCTTCTGCTTTCACACACAGAATTTGTACGCACTTTCATCTACTGGAGGCACGTTCCCTTCCTGGTAGAATAAAGGTGGCATTTTTTAGCATCTTTTGCTTTCAAAAATCTCACTGTACAGAAGAAAACCTGCACCAGACACTGCTGACACCAATATATTTATCTGAACAAAACAGAAAAATTGAGAAAATTAGAAAGTGACTTTGCATACCTGTGAAATTAGTAAAAGTGAAATTACAAGCAGCATGTATTTACATGATCTAAGACTACACTTACAGCTAGTGCCACTGATGCTACAGAGCCAACTGTTACTCTCAAGCAATGTTTTACCTCGTTAAAAGGAAGTAGAAAATACTATTTTTGATATTGCTGTGAGAAGTTAATTTAGAAATGCTGGATATTTTTAGTCACTGTAGATATTCTTCCTACTGAGCAACAAGAAATTTATTATAAACTGTCCTATATTTGAAGCCAAAATGAATTAGGTAGATAATGTGAGCACTTTCAGTGTACTCTGTCTTTGGATAATATGAACAAAACCAGGAGATCAGAACAGAGCTGATGTCATCCATGTCTTAAAAAAGAAGGGAAAAGCGAAGCACAGAAATTACAGGCCAGTCAGCTTAATGTCAACTGCTGTAACATTTCTGGAACAAATTATCACAAAAGCATTTATAAACACCTTGAAGATAACAGTGAGATAAGTATAAGCCAACATGGATTTGTCAAGAATATATTATGTCAAACAGTCGTGGGGGGTTTTGTAACAGGGTGCAAGCTCTGTGGATATGGGAGAATCAGTTGATAACAAAAATCCTGACTTTAGTAGGGCTTTAAAACTCTCTCATGTGAGATCATTATGAACAGCTACAGAAATATGGTCTTGATGAAACTTCTGTAGGTGGCCATAGTACTGGCTATATACTATATGAGAGAATGGACTTTGGATGGGAATACAGTGGGAGCAGGGCTGTTCTGCAGTCTGTGTTTCCCTATATTTTCATGTACCTTCTGGATCCTGATACTGCAACTAAACTTCTGAAGTTTTCAGGCAGTGCAAAGCCAAGTAGGAACACAGGCAGATAGCAGGGCAGAGCTAGCATTTAACAAATGTTTTAAAAACTAACTAGAAATAAGTATGGACAAGAGCACAATGCTCCACTGAGGCTGAAATAATCAGCTATAGAGCAGAGGACAGAGACTAACTGTTCAAAAAGAAGTCTGCTGGAAGAAACTGCTGTAGAGGTGGAGGTATCACACTGCTGTGAAAATCCCCTTCAAGGTCTGTGAAGTAACTTTTCCTCTCAGTACTGTGTCTCATTTGGACCTTAATGCTTCAGCAGCTGTATGGAGTAGGTGGGCAGAGTCTGCCTGAAAACCAAAAAGAATAGTTTCCAAGCAAATGAGATCTGTGGACTGAATTTGTCTTTAGCCCAAAGAACAGGGTTAGAGAGAGATTTGTTCTTCATATACACAGAAAGCGGTTACAAAGAATTGAAAACTGTACTAGTCAAAATGCTATGCTCAAGGGGCACGTTTTATTTAACTGAACATCTTATTTAAGATGTGGTATTGGCCTCAAAGGTCTTTAAACAGGCTAGAAAAGCATGTCAGGAATGACACAGGGCAAGGAGATGATCTAAAGCCCCCCTCCAAGTCCCTTCCAGCTCTGTGATTCTGTAACAGCTATATTCCAGTGCACTGAAGTGGGCAGGGACACAGTGATGCCAGGGCATCCCGTTCTTGTTGCTGTTGGCAAGTAAGGAAAAGAGGGTCACTGGTTGCAAGGCTACTGTGCTATTCTATCCAGATTTGAGTGTGGCTGTTGCATCCTAAAAGCTTTGGAAGAGCTTAATCTTGCAACTTTATTTTTCAAATGAAAACATTTTCCCATGTTTTTAATGGTTGAAGAGGCACTTAGATTCTTGTGTGGGATCACACAAGAAGAAAGTGACAGTTGACCTAATTCTGTATCAGTAATATAAAACTGAGTGTGATCCACATGGTAGGGTGAAGGGTGAGTTATACTTCCAGTAAATACCAAGTTGCAACAATTTGAGTTTTGGAAGATTCATCCTAGTAAAGTTCTACCATTCACTTTTCGTGGTAGAATAGTAAGATTAAATGCATAGCAAAAGCTACATCTTTCATATAATGGCCATTAGAAACTGTCACTGGTTAATATGACCTAAGTTAGACATAGATGAACCATTTTTTACACTATTCTCCATCTAAAATAAGATCTAAATCATCTGCAGTAAAATGTTTAGACCTGTAGCAAATCCTCTACACCTATCAGAACAGAAGGGCATAGAAGTGCTCTGACTTACACGGCAAATAAAGATGTGTATTTTATAATAGACAGAAGTCAATAAAGAAAGAAGCAATAAAGAAAGAAGCAATAAAGAAAAATTCAACAACCACGCCTCCAAAAGGTTACTCAGTGGTAAAATGGAAAAATAATCTGGAGAAGAAGAATTCCATCAGCTTGCAGAAAAAGCACTGAATTCATGCACGTTGGAGCTGGAAACAAGAGGATAAAAAGCAATGAGAGAAACTTAGGATATCATCCTTTCTCCCTACAGAAACTGCCCGCTTCACCAGCCCATCATACATATGTGCTATTAAAAGGTCTGTAACAGGAGGACAGTATTTCATGTACATAAGGTTTTCCAAAAGCAAGCCGTAGCTGAATGAAAAAACAGGATTTTTTCAGGGCATTTGCAGGGCTGCATAAATGCAATGGCAGCCACTCAGATATTGCATCTATACTCAGCTGATGAGAAAAGTTTATTTAGCAAAGCCATTAAAGCCTGATTAAAATTTGATGGGATGATAGGATAGATATGGTGAGTCCACTGAGGTCTGAGCTGCTGCCAGTATTGATTAACACCCTTAACAGCCCAGCGGGAATCCTGTCAAAAGCGTATTTCAAATCTAAGTCATGGGAATCAGAATAAAGCCCTGGATAACAACTGCTGTATCATTCAGGTGAGTGCTTTATGTCCCTATATGACAAGCGAATGAAGCGAGATCATGGAGAGTTGCCAAAGGATTGTTTTGACTCACAGACCTATGTGGGGGTTTACAGATGCTGAAAATACGATGCCAGGCTTCTACCTGGTATAATTTCATCAACGGAGTTGAATATTCCAAGTCTTAAATATGGCCCATAGTCTCTGCCATGATCAGCTTAAATCAGTATATAGACTCCTAGGGAATACAAGTGGCATGGAAACTAATGAAGAAGTGATTATAGAGAGGCTTGAGAGAGAAGACTGTTTCACTGACAGGAAACATGTATTTCCAACCACCAGGCTGGCAATGAAACAATATAAAACCATGCATGAGAAGGAACAGATGAGAACAGCTGAAAGAAGAGGGTTCAGAGAAACATATAGAGGGAGATAGGCTGAAATTGCAACTGGTATATTAGCAAGTCTGTCATTTCTTTAAAGGTGGAGATAAGAAGCTTGAACTTTTTGTGTCAAGGGAGAAGCCCAAAGAAATTTGAAAGAAGGAGGGAGAGAATGGCTAAAGCGTGAGATTGTTTTTAACTCAGGCATTTCTGCTATACTGGTAAGGCAAATACCAAGATTTGGAAAGAGCAGAAAAAGGTTATGCTTTATGAAAACTCAGTCAAGCATGGTCTAGATTTGAAAGACTGCAAATTAAAAAAAGAAGAAATGAATGCTTGTGATCCAAGGGGACAAAAGGTTAAGGGAGGTGTTGCAGATGACTCTGAGGTTTGTTGAAAGAATGGAGTTGTTATCGATGATATGGAGGAGGTAAAGTTTAGAGGTTTGTGGGGCTGGGTTTTTTTGGTGCTTTCTTGCAGGAGCAAGAGGGGGCTTGGTTGGTAGTTTTCAAAAGTCAGTCATAGGTGCTGTGCTCGAAATCCTAATTCTACAGCTAGCTAAAAGAAGTTACCCATACAGGTGAAAAGTATTAACTGTTTGCAACCTGCTTAATAAATTTTGAGTCAATTGGACATTTAGAAATATTAAATAGAAATCAAAAGCCAAATCCCATGTGACATTGTTATATAAAACATTGGCTAGAGTTCATGTCCTTCATTTACTGGAAGAGAATTGAAGTATTTAAGAATATTCTCTTTTGCCCCTTCTCGCTTAACTGCTAGATGGAAAGGTTCTATTGAAAATATGTCACTGGCATGTTTTTGACTCTGACAGGTTCCCCTTATTCTTGTTGTAAAGGCTTGTGATAAGGGATGTCATAGGCCTGTAACAGGGGGTGTGGCGTTCTGTAAAAGCCTGGCCATCCCATTTGTATCTTGACCCTCAGCTGAGTGTCATCTGCAGAACTAGCTGCTTACAGGTGGCTTTGATTGAGACAACAGAGGAAGGGGATGCTTATAGGTGTGACATGATTGCCTGGAGAGATTTGCTTTTGTATTTTCATGGGGAATTTGGAGACAGAAAGGTACCAGAGTACTGTCAGGAGAGTATTAGTGAGAACGTACAAGGGGAAAATTTGCTATACATCAGTCATAAATAGCTGGTTTCAAAGTGCCAATACATGTGCTTTATTTGGGGAAGTCTGAGGTGTCTGTGGTGTTTGGCCATTTTTTTTTGTCTTGTGTTACGACTTGGCGTAGCAGTACTGGTCAATGCTGAATGACTGGTGAATGCTGCCCATAATCTGGGGTTTTGCGTACTGGAGTCTTTCTCCAACTGATTTTGTGAAAAGAACTGAAGGAGTTCCAAGACACTCTGCAAGTTCTACAAATTGCAGAATCTGTATTGTCTCTACCACTTGTTTGCTGTATTAGTCTGTCATTACTTTGCTGAATCTAATGAATTTACTGAACTTACTGTAGAATTCTCTCCTTCAAAAATAATCTTGCTTAAATGTAGGAGCTGAACAACAGAACTGTCCTCGGTACCAATCAGGACATAGTTATTTCTCTGTAGCCCAATGCTGGAGATGTTGAAAAGAAAATGGAAAGATAACATGCTTTCAGGGAAGAGTTGTTTGTTTTTATTTGGCTGTTCCTGCTAACATAAAAGCCTGACTCACTGAATAATCCATGAGAAGCTAAATGTCTGCCAACTGAAGTCACAAAAATACTGCTGTAAGCAGTCTGATGTAAATGGTAGATAGGGCAGACCTAAACCAGGCAAAGAGCCCCTAATCAGTTTTCTGTACAGGTACTCACTTGGTCCCACTGCCACATAACACAGCAGCCTTCTCATGTAGGAAATACAGAAGCCTGAACTTCAGTCTTGCAGATGGGAAACAGAAGCCCACCAAGACTGACCAGATGGACAAGCGTGATTAACAACATAACTCTTATTTACATCTTCAACTCCTGTAGATTTCAGCAGGAGTTAAGGGGCTTAACGCTTTAATGGGTCTGAGATTAAAGGGATTAGTCAGCCAGGAAGACCTTGGAAAAGCTAAGTGACCTCTAAATTTCAGCACAAATCCCATTTTTAATAGAAAGTTTAGATATTATATGGTGTTAGGTGTAGAACAGACATGAGGTAATGCCCCAAACTTTTTTCAGGTTTGTTTGGGTTGTGGTTTGCTTTTTTTAACAGACCCCCACAAAAAAAGAAGGCAAAAAGTGATGTAAGAGTGGTAGTTCTTACAGGCAATGGAGGCTGAGGCAATAAAAGGAGGGGTTCTTGTTTCCTGAGGCCATGGAGTAAAATATTAAGAGATTTTTCTGTAAGTTGTCATTCTTGTATTAAAAAACAGTGTCTGGACAAAGTTTTTGTAGTGACTGAGGATAAAAGACATGAAATACTGTGGAGTGTGTGAAAACACATACATTTTATTCCACTTTCTTCCAGTGAGAAATGAGATGACTTGCGCTGCTAGTGAAGTTAAATGCATGAAAAAACAAGGTTGGAGCAGGCCAGATGGCTGGATACAAATTTATTTTAAGTCCAAGCTGTAGTGAATACCATGAGTATGGAAATAATGAAAAGTAGCTGTGTTCTTTGAACTTGCATCTTTACTTGCAGAAGCACGATGGCCACTTCACCGTCATCCAGCTGGTTGGCATGCTGCGGGGGATCGCATCTGGCATGAAGTACCTCTCAGACATGGGCTACGTACACCGTGATCTGGCAGCCCGTAATATCTTGGTCAACAGTAACCTCATGTGTAAAGTCTCTGATTTTGGTTTGTCACGAGTGCTAGAGGATGATCCTGAAGCCGCTTACACAACAAGCGTAAGTTCATCTTATCTAATCTGAACATTGCTGCTTTCATTCCAGTTTTTGATTTTTCTGTGCCATAAGAATGATAGTTTGAACTGGCTTTGTTCCATTCTCAGTCCTAGTGTTTAATAGCATTGCTGCTGTGTTTAAGGGAAGTTTTGAGGGAGGTAGAACAACTTTGGCAAAAGGTTGGGTTTTTTGGTTGGTTTGTGGGGTGTTTTTTAAGCAAATGTGCAAGTATAAGCAGGAAACTTGTTTGGGTTTTCTGTTTGTTTTCTGTTGTGGTGTGTTCTTTTCACATTGTTTCCCCTACTGCTAATTTGTGTTCATTTACAAAGAGATGTCATTAAGGTGAGGGCGGGGGGAGGAGAGAATCTCAGCAGTTCCACTCTGGGAAACACGGTGTCAAGCCTTGTGTTTGTGAATACAGTTTTCACTTTATTTCACTTAAGCTCACTTTCTACAGGATACATAGGGCCTTTCTCTAAGGGTCAAGTCTCATCTCATTAACACTGAAATTCCTTACGTGATGCAAGTCAATTGTTAGAGTGGAAAATGGGTTTTGGATGGGTTTGATATTTTTCGGTGGGGAGGTAGTGTTGTGGGGCAATCCACTGAAGTGAAAACTTCTTGAACATGGAGAACCTTGTTCAAATTTGACTTAGAAGAAAAAAAGTAAATTGCACCTGCAGTACGAAGGAAATAGGGGGGAGTGTCTTGGTGCTAATAAAATTACAAACTCAGATACAACACTTTTTTCACCATACCAAAATGTTCAGTTACATTCTTGTTATGACTATTAGTACAACATTAAGAATCTTAGCTAATTAAATGCTGATTTCAAGTAACTTTTACATCTACCACTGAAACGAAAATTATTTCAGAGCCAGAGTGCATTCTCATTAGTATTCTCATAAAACGCACAGAAATTGTATGTCCCCATGATAGGGCACAGTGACAGAATTCTAATAGAGATAATAAATTAGCATTAAATAATTTATTTTGTCCTACTTCAAACTTTTTTCTGTTTCACTTTAAAAAACTGGTGTATGGCCAAAATGAGGAACTCATCTAATTTAGTAGTAAGTACTCTGGTGTAGCTGTTGAATTCCATATTGCTGTTGTAACGGGGCTATAGGTCTTTTATATATCTTATTTATTTTTAGTTTAAACCTAAAATAGGGGCATTCTGGTAAACTCACTGTAAATCCCACTTAGAGCAAGGTCTGCACAGAACTGCAAGCTGACTAGAGTAAAACAATTCACTGCAATATTTTCTATCAGTATTAATATGCAAGCTGGGGTGTGTCATATTTTTTTCCCTTTATAGGGGAGACTTCCCTCATTTAGTTCTCAAACCCTCTTTTGCTTCACGCTGCTTCTTAGTGTGAGGCTTGAAAGGAAAAATAAACATTACTGCAGCCTAACAAGCTATCACGTGTTGGCTGAGCCTTGCTAATTGTGGGAGCATGCCTTGCTGGCAGCAAATGCCCCCAGTGACAGGCAAGTACAGTTACATTGCTCAGCACCGATTGTGGGCTGATAAGCTCTGCTGGTGGTCGGCACTGGAGACTTCCAAGCAGTCTCTCCCACTTCAGATCAGGAAAAATACCAAATGATAACTCAAAGCTTTCAGCTGCTATTTATCCTGCGAGTTTCTACTGGATAGCAATACTCGAACGATTAATCTTTGCAAGTAGTTAGTGCATGCTCTGTCATCATAGCTAGAGCTGCTTTTAATCAGGAAATCCTGTGGTAAAAAGGAGTTTTTCATGGCAGCATATCTGTTGAAGGACTTTCTCAAAACAAAGGGTAATACTCACCATTTTCATATCAGTTCACCCAACCAGTTAACAGGAGAGTCCGTGAGGCAGGTGGTGTAGGTGGAACACCTCAGAGCCATTGCTTCAGTCCTCCAAGGTTGCAACCCCATGCTTTATCAGGGGCAGGTATCTATAGTGTGTCCATCCGGATATTGCAAATAAGGAAGGGGTGTTACAGATGCTGCTGGCCGGTGGCAGGACCCCATGTCAGACACATTTAAGATGAATCTGCTTCAACCATGAACTCCACAAAAAGAAGGTCAAAAAGTTTAAACTCAGGTGGGAAAAATTCTGTGTTTCATTATAATATGAACTAGAAACTTTGTAAACAGGAAGAACTCAAAGCAATGGAGTCAGGCATAATAGAAAGTAAAAGCACTTTAAATTACTCAGTTCCTTCAACTCCATCTCCCACTGCCCTCTCAAGTGGGTCTTTGCATCCAGAGTGTTTCAATTACTCTGGCTGAGTCTGCCCAATTCTTATTTATCACCTCTGTCCTTTGGGAAATGTCCTTCCCTCATTCCTGAAAGTAGACTGACTGCTGCAGTCCCTGTTACGTGTTGCACTTGTTCTCTCTGATCTGGTGATAGCCAGGTTCTCTCTGGGATGCTCTTATCTGTCAGTCATATCATCCATCCTCTGGGTCTTGCTACCCAGCAGTCCAGTTCCTTTTTTCTTTTTTTAAAAGAAGACAGCACAATTATGCCCAAAATCAGGGGTGGAGGGATGGCCAGAGGAAAGGAAGAAATAAATTATTGTCACAGAGGCTGTGGAGGACTCAGTTAAGACTTTCACCCTTTAAACAGTCTTGCATGGGAACAGAAAAGAATAGAACCCCACACTGGATCTTGTGTGGTCTCATAGCCTTCACTGACCATTGTTATGCCATTGACCTGTCTCCTCATCACAGACATCTTCCCAACAGCAGGCTACATCTACTACTGGAGGGTTCTATAGCATCTATCTATTTCCATACTGTGCTTTTGCCATACGAAGTTTAAAATTTCAGTGCTCTTACAAAGGTTCTGGTGCTTTTAGAACTTGTGTTTCCACAGAGGTTTTTTTGATAACAACTCATTACCTGTAGCTACAAGAGATCCGTAGACAGGGGTCGCATATTGAGCAGTAGTATTTTAGGCTCACATCTCCCAGTGCACCACTGCCTGCCAGTGCTCGGGAGAAACTGATTATGTTTTATTCCCCTTTTTTGTCTTAGTCCTGGTGTCAGAAATCAAATGGTACAGTTGGATGCTTTATTTGGAAACAAGAGCTACTGCACAACCTAAATTAAATGTAAGGCAAAAATTAGAATTTCGTATCTGTGATACTATGGTCAATATTGTGTGAATGTATTCTCAGGCACAAAAATGGAAATGGATGCAAAAGACAAACTGGCACAACAAGGCTGCATGCTCCCTAGAATTTGCTGGAAGGCCCTTGAAACTTGTGAATTTGCCACATTTGAGCAGGCACAGATAGGAGACAGATGGCTGACATCTTTTCCTTTTTCTTTCTGTTGTCACTCAATGCATGTGCCTTCCTCTTTGCTTCCTGGTTTGGAAGGGATCTTATGTTCTTTCTATTGGCACATCCTCCCACACGCCAGGTAAAAATCAGGAATCAAGGTCTAGGAAAAGCAGTAGCATCGATAGCAAAACTCAAAGGAAACCACCTAGAAAATTACTACGTTCTGTGCTCACACTGAAACACCAATTAGGACACTATATTCAACTAAGTAGCAATGGAAAACCTGATAAATGCCGAAAAATGCAATTTTGTTTTTTTAATGTCCTCCAACCTATTGAGATAAGGGTTGTAAATATGCTTTTGATTAGAGGAAATAAGAGGTTGGCTTCTGTTTGCTATCAGGAATCACAAAACGTACAGCAAAATATTATTTTAGAATAGGAAGGAGGAATTGGCAGTTGGATGTTCCCAGCTTCTAAGTTTCAGAGTGATCAGAAAAAGATAAGGTAAATTTTGGGATAACTGAATAGTACGTTTTTTTTCCATGGAGACAAAATTTTCATTTTTAGTAGTTGTTTCCAAGGCAACAGGAGCTCATAAAACGCCGTTTCTGGTATATAAACAAGCTTTTCTGTCAATACAGAGGACATCTAGGCTCTTGTGTCCCTGCTTTTAGATAGACAATGTCATATCATGTAGATTCATTTAATTTGAAACATAGTGAGGGTTCACATGTATTTCTAAAAGAACCTTGTACTTCCAGAAAAACTGTTTACATGCAGCAAAATGTTTATAACGTATATAATCAGAACAGGATCTGTGGCACTAGTTCAAAAAGGACTAAACTCTTATCTCCTTTAAAGGTGACACCTTTATATTCTGCATTAAATCTTACTTTTAGTGAGACAAAAAGCTGCTACAAACTGAATTGTTTGATATGTAAAGAAATATATTCTAGATTTCTTTCCCTTATCAGCTGTATTTCTGAATTCAGCCTTTAGATATAAAATGTTTTCTTACTTCCATCATAATAGTTAAAGAACTGCTTTATTCCATTTGCATTTCTCAAATCATTTTATGGACTGTATGGGTCTGAGTCTCCAGACAAGGCCAGTTAGATAAAATACCCCATCCAGGGAGATTTCAGGCTTATTAAATTAGAGGAACAAAGCAGAATGATGGAAGTAACTTTTATCAGTGCTGGCAAGTAGCAAAATTTTGCAGAGGGGGTTGGGATCAGGTGCTTTTTTAACCTTATTATGTAATTTCCGTATGTCAAGACACTTTCCACTTTTGCTCATGCACAACAATGGGGGGTGGGGGGAGGGTTAATTTGCTAAAAAGAAAATCAAGCCATAAAGGACTTTCTAGTTTATTTGGGATGTGAAACAATAGTTTTTGAACAACTTGAGTGCTATGACAAGCATATTGCCTAAACATCTACTTTAGGAATCAAACTAATCATAGACAACGGAGTAAGTTGATTATTGTCAACAGTTCAGAAAAATAAAAGAGGCTATGTACTGTAAAGGGATGTATTAACCTGTCTTCATGAAAATTGATGACATAAGATTGAGCACAATTACTGACAAAGTAATTCATTCTGTATGGAACATTACAACAGCATATTTTGTCATCACTAAACTGAGAGAAACATAACAATAGGCAGAATGCATCATGACTATGTTTTCAGTCTGAAACTGGGCACGTGGTGTGGAATCCCATCAAGCCATTCCCTTATCTAGAGAGATTTTTTACCCTTGTTCATGCTAGAGACTGGCTGAAAAGTGAGTGGGCTGATGTGGTTTGCAACAGACTAATGCCTTGTAAGAAGAATAATATTTGTTCTCCTCAAGATTTAGGTCTACAAAGATGATTAAGGGCCTGGAGCATCTCCCCTATGAGGAAAGGCTGAGTAAGTTGGGACTGCTCAGCCTTGAGAAGAGAAGACTAAGGGGGGACCTAATTAAAGCCTATAATTATCTTAAGTAGGGGATGCAGGGGGAATCAGCCAGCCCCTTTTCAGTGGTCTGTGGAGACAGGACAAGGGGCAGTGGCTGCAAGTTGGAGCACAGGAAGTTCCGCACCAACATGGGGAAGAACTTTTTCACAGTGAGGGTGACAGAGCCCTGGGACAGGCTGCCCAGGGGGTGTGGAGTCTCCTCTGGAGATATTCAAGACCCGTCTGGACGCCTATCTGAGTGAAATGTCCTAGGGAGCCTGCTTTGGCAGGGGGTTGGACCCGATGATCTCTTGAGGTCCCTTCCAACCCCTACAATTCTATGATTCTATGATTTCCAACATCATCTTACCAGGTTGAAGCCTGGCATGGGTACCTTGCCTGAATACTCTCTTGAAAGCCCAGTTAAAATAGCCTGGCCTGGGTCTTTCTGCCAACCCCACATTTCCCTGTCTTTCCACAGTATCCTTTCTGCGGTATCCTTTCTCTACTTACAGCATCAGTCCTCCTTAGCATCTTAAAAGAGGGCATGCACATTCACAAGTCCTCTGAGTCTTCCTTGCAGTTTGTAAGGCAGTCTTACAGTCTGACACCTCCAAACAGAAAGTCAGCCTTCTCTAATGACTCTTAGTGGGATGAATAGGGCAGACCCTTCTCTTCATGGTATTCCACCCCATGGTCTTCCTGTTCAATCTGAAAATCCCTTTCTTGCTTCTCCCATCACACCCACCCTATGGTCAAACTTCAGTTGCAGGGTATTTGCTCAGACAGTGTTTTGTAAGATGACAGATTAGCTGGAACTGAGGGGGAAAAGACAGTTATTTCCATTACTCTTACCATTTAGTTGAGGTAAATAGTTAGCCCTTGTGGCCACAGATAAAATGTGGGTCATTTATGACCTGACACCCACTCTTTGGGGCAAGTGCTGATGTTGTGGCAACTTTTTAACTAAAGGCTGTATACTTCTAGGGCTGCTATGTGAGATCACAATATTGTTTACCAAATTAGAGATACAGAGCTTAAAGGGATCTTGAAGAACTTGGTTGCCTTTTGATAAGGCAATTGGTATCATCTTGTGTCAGGATTATTGTGCTCCTGTGCCAGAATCCAGCTGCTGGCAGCTGCTGATTATCTCCAGACACCACACGTCCCTGTTCTTATCTGGGCATCGGCCTGCTGACTGCAACGGTTGCTCTTAACTGTGAGACAACAGTAGGAATTACTATAGTGAGACTCTGATAGTACTGCATAAAGTAAATATTTTCAAGCAGTTAATTACTCAGAACATGGGAAAGAAGCAAGTTGAGAGCTATGCTAATGTGCTCAGCCTGTACCAGTGCATGGGAGAGGCGAAACTAAAGTGTGCAATCGAATTCAAGTCAAGGGGTGGTGAGATGAATTGCCTTCACATGAGTTGCCAGCCTCAGCTGGATCTATTCCCTGTTTTTAGAGGATACATGGGGTTGGAGGCCCTGCATGTGCCCCCTTCAAGCCTCTGTCTTCTGTTGTGTTGACCTGGACAAAGATATAACGTGCTTGAGTTATGCTCCAAGACAAATAGCCAATGGGAGACAGCATAGCCAAAGGAAGAAGTGTCTTGAAAAAAAACTTGATGCCTTTTGGGCTCTGACAGTGTGAAGTGTGATGACTTTTAAGTAGTGGTTGTATATTTAAAAGGAACAAAAACCCCAAACTTACTCAGTGTAGACCATGCTGCTTGCTGTTTGCTTTACTTTATGCTTATTTGTAGTACACCCTGAAGATGAAGATATCTTTCTTTGACAACATTCAAGTACCTTCATACATCCACTCTTTTGGATTCTCCATTTAGCTTTTATTCAGCTCTGATTCCAAGGGATTTTTAAGAGTTTTTCTGGTTTATTTAGCCCCCTGAAAGTTAGTAATGGGAATGTTAACAGGGTATAACACAGACCACAAAAAATGCAGTACTTCAGGAGGAAGGTCCAAGAACAAGAATGAGACCTAAAATTACATTCTCTCTTCATTTTTTTATTTGTCTAACTTTCTACTTCTGTGAGTACTTTTCCTCACTGTAACAGTCGTCACTTGAGTTCTGAGAATGTATGAAAAAAAGCATGAAAATTTGCATTCAATGGCTGAATTTAATTGTAAAACTCTAACATAATAGCTATCTCATCCCTGCTTTTCCTTCCCTGCCACCCCAAGTAGGAACTCCATTTGGCAGAGAAACACAGTTGGAAATCTTTCATTTTGCTTCCTCATGCTCAAAATCATTATGTTGATGAACTCAACACAAGTATGACCTAACATCTTGGCTATAAAAAGGCTGTATTTTGCACTTCATTCTTAATGTGACTTTTAAAGTATCATCCCATCATTCATCATAACATAATTTAATTTCCAATGAAAAGAAGAAATTGTACGGTAGTCAGTCTTAAAAAATGCTGCCTTTAGAGATTTGCAAGCTTCGCCTTTCTATTAGCTTGGATTTCAACTTTTTGTCTGTCTCCTTCCAATTTCAAATTAACAAATTTGTGTATAAAATGCTACAGCTATGTGTTTTGCAACTTCTCAGCTTGATTCTCTAGTCATCTGTGTGTTTATGAAAAATGGACACATAGGGTAGGATTGAGAATGAACTACTTACCTAAAGTTTCAATGCTGTTGAAGGTTGCTGCATCTAGGAGATAAATGATGAATCTCTTTGTGGCATTTAATACTGATAGTGATTGCATGGGTTATTCTTTGGTGTGATATTGCCTGGGAATAGTAAAGCATATTTTGGAGCCATGGTTTTCAACCTGTCTCCATGTATAGATTACTGAAATTTAACTCTTGGGGATGCAGATTTATTAGAATTTTCCCATTTGTGGGTTTTTGCATAGCACATTGCACTTTGGTACCTTTCACAGATCTCATTAAAGTATTCCACAAGTTCTTTGGGTTCAATGTACCTCAGGTGGAAAACCCATTCCACTGTTGGACCATTTTCTGTTGATTCACTGCATGCGTATTTTTACTGAAGTCCTGTTAGCTGCTGTAGCAAGGAAGGACATAGAGATTAGTGTGATGAGAGGTATCCCATCACTCAAAAGATCTGTGTAGCTCTGGCTGTGAATACTGTTTAAACCAGCCGCTGTTCCAGAGGATTAACAGGAAAATGTACCTGCCTGCTGCGGAGGTGTAACACAGGAAATTCACATCAGCGAGTCTTTTATCTAGAATAAAAAAATGGCTCAAATGATCACTGGAAACACAGTACATTGAATAATGAATGGTCTGGGTCAGAAATGTACACTTCTGTTTCATAAAGTAGAAAAACGTATGTTCAAAGAGTTAAATTATGGGAAATTCATAACTGTTTTAAAGATGGTGAACAGTTTTGTCATGCAGTGTGTAATTAACTATGGAGCTGATTGTCCCAAATGGTTTTCTGTAGCAAGATTTCAATAAATTGGGGATTTTTTGGTTAGTTGTTTGGTGGTTGGCTTGGGTTTGTGGGGTTTTTTTTAAAGAAAAGGTGAATATTCTTAGGGAGAAATAATATCCAGTTATTACAGTCAATAACAATTTTAGAGACGAAAATCTAGGAAAGGAAAGGGGGCAGGAAGAAAGCAAATGTGAAAATAGAAGTGTGGGGATTACTTTCAAGCTTTCATGCTTTCCTCTGAAACATCTGACAGGGCTCCTGCGCATGTTACGGGATGAGAGCACCTTGGCTTTGATTCACCTTGGCAATTCTTGCTTCAAACAGCAGGAGTAACTCCAACCACTAAAACAAACTGTCTGTGGAGAAGGCAGGATGCCTGTTTTTACAGTCCTTGAATGAGGACTGTGCCTGTCTAACCCTGTGCCCGTGCATGGAGAGGGCTGTCCAGGATTCACACAGTGAAATTCTGTGCACTGTGGTACGTAGGTCCAAAATAGGTCAGCCCAGACTGAAAGTTTTTCAGTAAATTGTTGCTTTGAAGCAGTTTACTTCTGCAAAATGCATTTCTTTCTGAAAGTGATAACAGAGAGTGACTGTGACAGTCCAAATGGTGACAGTTACGTAGTGGAGTGCAACCCAACGGAAAGACTCAGAGATGGTGTACAGCAGTCAATGAAGACAGGCTGCAGCATGAATATAAATCTGCACAAGCTTGAAACGCTTTTTGTGGCACTACTGAAACAATATAGAATATCAAATGTAACTAAAATGGCTGCTATGGGGAAAACATTTCAGATTAAAAAGGGTAAGGGCATGTGAAGATACATGCTCTGCTAAGAGATAGTAAGAATACTATTATTTAGTATTTTAGCAGTGCAAGTAGTGACAAAAATTACCCAGTGTAACTTTTGTAGATAAAATGGTACAGGCACTTATTTGTTAAAAAAAGTAAGAAAGACACTGAAGTGGATCTTAATGATCCATTTAACAGCTGATACAATGGAAGATTGTGAAACGGAACTGAGGAGAAAACTAGCCTACAAAAATACATCTGCAATTTCACTATAGTTTGGCCATGATCAAAAGCAAGCAACAACAGAGCAAATGAAAAACACCAGGTTAAGAGCTTTCCCAAGCCACTTTAAAAAGACTAAATTAGATAGGTTCTTCAGGTAGATCTTGAATGTTAGGGGGCTAATCTGGAAATGTATTTTACTTGAATTAATTCATGTTCGTTACCTGACTTTAGAGTGCAGTGATATGATTTGCCTTTCCAAATAAAATTGATCCCTATTTTACATTCAAAACCAAAAAAGGCTATTTTTCGTTGTTACATTTTTTTGCAGTGTTGAGTTTCTGATTTTACTTTGTAGCTGTCACACACCCATTAGGGGAATACTAGCTGGCTTTATTTTTTAATTCAGATACGAAGAAACACTAAATAAAATATGCATCAAAGGCTAGGTGGGGGTTTATGGGACCATTCTTTTTTATTTCATTCTTTGTTGTTAGGTTCAAGACAGAATTCTAGACAACTGATATAACAGTCCCCTGTGTAAAAACAAAAAATAAAAAATAAAAATATCTACTTTAATTTGTAGTTTAATCACATAATATACAATTGCCACCTCTTTGGGAAATGCAGGTTTTATTGCTAGGAGATAGATACTGATTCGTTTAATCAGTTTGAAGTGTACCTGTTTCTTGACCAGCCCAAGACCTGAAGCAGCTATACGTCTTGCCTGTTGAAAGGAAAAGGGAAAAGACTCTTTTAGCAGACCCATTTTGTTGTTAATCCTCCTTCTGCATAGCCCATTGCAGTATCACTGAGTCCCTGGTGGTAGGGAACGTGAAAGTAGTATAACTATAAAGAGAGACTGCCATTTAGAAAGTAACCAAGGATAAGCTGGGGAGTCTCTGGAGCTGCCATCTTCAGAAGGTGGCTGTTTGTGACCATACCGCTCTCTTCAGGGTACGTAATAGCCTGTTAATAGAGACCAAATCTCTACAAAAAGATGTTATTAAATGTCTGCATAAAGCTGCAAAGTGCACTGGGGTTTTTTTTATTGTGTTGGTTCTTTTTCTCCAAAAAAATTACATTTTGAAAGGTTTACATGTAACGTATCCTCTTTATTTGCAGAGTTGTAATTGCCATTGCTTCTGGTGACCTAATGATCTTTGGGGAAGGCAGACACCAAAGATTTCATGAAAGCAGAGGGGAAGAATCACTTCCCTCATCCTGCTGGTCATGCTGCTTTTGGACACAGCCTAGGATATAGATGGCAGAGTATTAATTTAATTTCAAAGACAGCTATTTTTTTAGCTGCATAGAATCATAGAATGGCATGGGTTGGAATGGACCCCAAGGATCATAGAGTTCCAACCCTCCTGCCACAGGCAGGGCCACCAACCTCCAGGCCAGGATCTACACAAGGTTGCCCAGGACCCCATCCAACCTGGCCCTTGAACACCTCCAGGGATGGGGCATCCGCCACCTCTCTGGGCAGCCTGTTCCAGCACTTCACCACTCTATAAAAAACTTCCCCCTAATATCTAATCTAAACTTTCCTTCCTTTAGTTTTAATCCATTCCCCCTTGTCCTGCCATTGTCTACCCTTTTAAAAAGCTGATTCCCCTCCTGTTACTATGTTCCCTTCAGGTACCGGAACGCTGCAATGAGGTCCCCCCACAGCCTTCTCTTCTCTAGGCTGAAAAGCCCAGCTCCCTCAGCCTCTCTTTGTAGGGGAGGTGCTCCAGCCCTCTAATCATCTTTGTGGCCCTCCTCTGAACCCTCTCAAACAGTTCTACATCTTTCTTGTATTGAGGCCCCTAGATCTGGACACAGTACTCCAGATGGGGCCTCATGAGGGCAGCGTAGAGAGGGACAATCACCTCCCTGTCCCTGCTGGCCACCCCTCTCTTGATGGAGCCCAGGATACCATTGGCCTTCCGAGCTGCAAGAGCACACTGCTGGCTCATGTTAAGTTTCTCATCCACCATGACACCCAGGTCCTTCTAGCAGGGCTACTCTCCAGGAGCTCTTCTCCCAGTCTGTATCTATGTCTGGGATTCTTCTGGCCCAAGTGCATATGGACTTGATTGCATGCTTTTATAATTTTTTAAAGTTTTAATCAGAATCACCATTTTCAAACTGTAATTGAAGAAGCTGTTGTGAACATGCTTACATATAGTTTTAGCAATACCTTCATTCACTTGGAATACTACACTTAATATTAAAAACCTAGGTGTGCTGACAGAAAATCAAAGTTATTGCTTTGTTGCTAATTACATGAATGAATATAGTCCTGAACACCTTTTTTTAGGCTATTGCTAATAATGGACTACAGTTTACTTAGTATTTCAATTTTCCACATATTGACCAAGGCTCAATGTATCAAAAAATATCTTTGCTGTGTTAAATATGTTGGAACAAACCTGCAATATGCACAGCTCCTGATATACTGTTTAATGAGTTTAAAGTCAGTTCATTGAGGTCAGAGCTGTTCCTTTCAGTAGCATGTCAGCTTAACAGTAATTACTGTAGGTTATATATTCTGATATATAGAACACGCAGAGCAATGTCCTGAAAGCTCTGAAAAAGAATGTAGTTTAGTTATATATATGTTGGGTTGGGGTTTTTTCCTCATTCAAAATTATTGGTACCTTTCAAAGTCAAGTTAAGAAATTAAATTTGTTTACTGTGTGCTGTTGAAGACAGAAGAGGTAAGCAATTCATTGGGAAAAGACCCATGACTTGGATACACCAGTTTTTCTTGTTTTTTTTTTTAATTTGCATGTGTATGTGTGTTGCAGTTTGCTGTAGCTGTGCTGCTGAGATGGCTTTTGCAAAGAAACCGTTACAGTTTGCTGCAAGTGCCAGACAGTAAACATTGGCCAATTCAAGGCCAAAGTTGCCTCTGACCAATCAGAGATGGATTCATAGTGCTTCTGTGAATCACATATAGGAGAAAAAAAAAGCTGCTGTCTGGCTCACTTTGCCACCGGAACAGAGAGTGGGAAGATGTGACCAGCTGCACCAATACCAAGGCCAGGCCCAAAGGAGAGGGGGGAGGGGGGAAAATGTGGAAAGAAAGATTCCCCTGCAGCTTGCGGAGAAGACCGTAGTGAAGTGGGTTGTCCCCTCACAGCCCATGGATGAGGACAGGGAGCAGAGACATCTATACCCTGTGAAGAGATTGATCCACGCCTCAGCAGGTTTGCTGGGGAACTTGTGACTTTTGCGGGGACCCAGACCAGGGGAGTCTGGGCCCGAATGTCAGCACCCCATGGAAGGGAGTTCTGCTGAGAGGCCTGTGGTGAGGAGATGACTCCCCGATGGAGAGGACTTGCGCTACAGAAGTTCGTGGATACAACTGTCTCATGTGGGTGGGACCCCACGGTGCAGCAAGGGAAGTGTGTGTGTGTGTGTGTGTGTGTGTGTGTGTGTAATGCGCACCCCCCCCCGCGCGCCAGCTGAGACAAAAGACAATTCAGGCGGGACAGACTGAAAACCCCCATTCCCCATTCCCTGCCCTTCCTGGTGCTGCTATGGGAGGAAAGAAGGGAGCAAATTGATAATTAATGTCAAGTGTGCTAAGAGTCGAGGAGTGGGGGAAGCTTGTACCGCCGGAACCCCACTCCCCATTCCCTGCACCTCCCCGCACCATGTTGGGGGGCGGGGGGAAAAGGAGAGTAAAATCATGATGAAGTTTAAGTTTGCTAGGAAGGGGAGGGGGAGGGGGAGGCACTTTAAGACCTGGCCACCTCTTATTCTTATCTCGTTACAATTCACTGGGTGTATTAGTTGTAGTAGTAATAAATCACATTTCTTTCCTTTATTCTGTGCTAAGTCTGTTTTGCCCATTGCACTAATTGGAAAGTGATGCCTCTGTCCTTATCTCAGGGCCTAAGAGTCCAAAAATATTTTTTACTCCCCTTTTCAGCTGAAGGGGGAGTGAGCAAGCGGCTTGGTGGGCATTTGGCCTCTGGCCAGGGCCAAAACCACCACAATGTGATTGGCAAGTTTTGTGTTTCATAGGGACACACATTTCCAATTTCAGATTTACCAAATTTGAGGCATTAAAATTTCAGAGAGTCTTTTCATGTTATTTCATTAAAATAAATGGTAACAAATAATAAAAATTCTGTTAATTTAGCAAGGACTTGACCTTAATTGATTTTTAGCCTGACATTCAGCCATCCAATCTTCAAGACACCTATCTGAGGAAAACGGATTCCTTTTCCTCCTTTACTTATAGATGGACTTTTTGGATGTTTTGTTTGGATGATTTGGAGGTTTCGGGGTTGATTTTTTTGTTGTTTGGTTTGTTGTTGAGGTTTTTTTGAATGAGGATCAGTGTTAATATACAATGTCACCAAAAGGAGGCAATCAGGAGATGAGGGGAGAGAAGGGAGAAGAAGACTTGCAGGAATACAAAGGAGGAAGGAAAGCCTGACACTTCTGAAAGTAAGTGCCTCAATAGTAAATGTAACAGAGCCAAAGCAAGTCATACTACTCTTTCATATCTAGTGCAAAACCTGGAGCTGGCCAAACTTTGACTGTGGGTTTTAGCATTTTCTTTGTAAGATTACAAGGTCCTAGACTGACACGATAGAAGTTGTAGACTTTTCATTTTCAAGGACCTGCCCTTTAAAAATCTTAATTTCATAGTTAAAGATGGTATCAAGCTATTATCTGGCTGAGTAGTACAGCTAGTCGTTTCTCTGGGTAATATCTCACAGTTCAGAAGGCTTAGAATACGTTAATGAAGGAAGAGCTCACAGATAAAAAAGAAATATCTTTTCTCATTGTTTAACTACTGCTCCTTATATTAAAAAAATCTTGCAAAGAGTAGACCCAGCCAAATATGAAGGGGTGGAGTTTTATCTCAGTACCATTTTGGCTTCTGTGCAGCAGTGTGCAGTGCTTGTGTTCCACTGTCTTCCCCCTCACCCTTCAGGGAGATCCTCTGGTCTGACTGCTACTGGTGCCAGGGTTTTGATATTTGCTTCAGCTAGAAGATGGAAGCCAAAAACATCCACGTCTCGTTTATGAATTTTTCTTCTCACTTTGAGACTAATTCAAATATTTCTCCCGTACATGATATCAAAGTTGTTGTAAATGGGATTCTGTAATTAGAGAAGGAAGTTTCTGAAGCAAGATATACACATATATTAAACTTAATCTACTCTCATGTTTCTATAATAGGAATGTTAACTTAGGAACAAGACTGACCTAGTTATTCACCAAAATTAATCCCCAGTGAAATCAACAACAAGAATTTCTGCTGACCGTGTAGGAATTGCAGTTTGCCCTAAATAGGCAGGATAACTCTAGAAAGAGATTGTTCACTGTTGCCTGTCTGCTTACAAGAATGGAAGCTGGATTATTTGTTATTATTTATCAGTCACGGACAAGCCCTTGGGAGTCTCACTTACATAATTTCTGTGTTTGTCAGATTTCCAAAACTTATGGTAAACTTATTCTTGTTTTGAGCTTTGCTCTTTGGCAGATTTTCCAGATAACAGCTCCTTGCCTGGCCGTGAGTTCTTCCCTTCATTATATACACAGGGAGAGCAGGGGATGATTCATAGCTTACTGTTACTGTGGTTTCCTTTAAACAGAATGCCGCAGGAATATTGCGGCACAGCGGTTGTCTGTCTTAAAAAACACGTTAGACCTAGATTTGTATGGCTCTGATAAATCTGGGTCAAACATCATAGCCTTTGCTCAGTACTTATTCAGGCAAAACTCCCATTGGCTTCAACAGGAGTTTTGCTGAAGCGCTGTGGGATTTTGCCCTTAGTACCTAAAATATTTGATCTGTTTCTTGCACTTTGGAAGCAAGTGTTCTAGAAGCAAATCGCTCGGCTTGTCCTTGACTGCCCCGCTGTGGCTGTATCAGCTTCAGCTTGAAAGGCTGCAGAAACTTCTGTCTCTTGACATTAAGCATATCTTCATTGTCAGAATATTTAACAAAAAAATCCCTCTCTGCATATTTATTATATTTAAAGCAATTCCAAAAATCTGTATGCATTAATTCTGTATATTATTGCATGAAATAGAAGTGGGAGGTGGAGGTAGATTCTACATTCCTTGCTTTCCTTCTTTCTACTTTAGAACTTCAGCTTTTTGCTTACAGTTATATTTTGGGGAGCAAAAATGAACTTTTGTTTCTTAAGAAATCTGGTGGCCTTTTGTTTGCTCCTGTAAAATGCTTCATGGGTTCATATCACTGCCATACAAGGCTTTTGATTCCCAGCTCAAATGTCAGAAATCCATTCAGTGAGGGCTTGGCAAGCACACAGCTTTATGAAGTAATAGATGAGGCACACTGAGTCATTAATAAACTCAAAAATTTCACAGCTTTCTTAAAATAATTATTTTCTTTGCAAGGAAGGTATTAGATAGATGAAGATGCCTAATTGACCTCACCAAGAAATATAAAGTATTTGAAAATAAAGATTTGAAACCATGTGGAAGAACTAGTTTTCTTCTTAGAAAAGTGTCCATGCTTACCGCCTTGATTTTTGTCTTGATTTTCTAAAATTAGCTGAAGAACATTTTGGAATGAGACTTGTCATCTTCTCCCATAATGCCACATCACTAACTGTGCTTTCATTTCCACTCTAATTTACTGCCTCTATCTTCACTCTCAGTGCATTTCCTCTTACTGCTCCTATTTTCTCTTTTTATTGTATCTTGTTTTGTATCGGACCCTCTGACTGGAACTATCACAGTTTTTCCATCAGGCACTCTGCTTTTCATTTAAATTCCCTCTTGAAGATCCACATCTGAGGTTTTAATGCAAACCCTTTTGAATAAAAATGCAGTCACCCTACTCTTTAAAAAAAAGCTCTCAGATAAATCTCATAATAAATGTGTTGTGCATCTCCTTAGAAGCTTTCTTATCCTTGCTCAGGCTGAATAGCTCCCAAATCTTCAGTGCTTCCACCGAGATAAATACTTCTAGTCATGGATAAGCTGTTTTTCAACATGAACAATTAGCTTGAGTGTGTAGGCTTTTTCTCCCACTGTAGCACTCATTGCCAGTGCAGAAGTATATTTGGTAAACAGTTTTAGGCTGAGGAAAAAAAAAAAAACCAAACAAAAGTAGATTCATTTCTCCAAAATGAGGAAGCTGGTAACAATATGGTGACAGGGATCTCCTGGAGAGAGTCCAAAGAAGGGCTACGAAGATGATAAAGGGCCTGGAGCATCTCCCCTATGAGGAAAGGCTGAGAAGATTGGGACTGTTCAGCCTTGAGAAGAGAAGACTAAGGGGGGACCTAATTAATGTTTACAATTATCTTAAGCAAGGGATGCAGGGGGAATCAGCCAGCCCCTTTTCAGTGGTTTGTGGAGACAGGACAAGGGGCAATGGCTGCAAGTTGGAGCATAGGAAGTTCCGCACCAACATGCGGAGAAACTTTTTCACAGTGAGGGTGACAGAGCACTGGGACAGGCTGCCCAGGGAGGTGGTGGAGTCTCCTTCTCTGGAGATATTCAAGACCCGTCTGGATGCCTATCTCAGTGAAATGTCCTAGGGAGCCTGCTTTGGCAGGGGGTTGGACCCGATGATCTCTCGAGGTCCCTTCCAACCCCTACAATTCTATGATTCTATGATTCTATGACACTTTAAAAAAAAAAAAGTTTACCTCTCTTTGCTCAGACTCCCTTAAAATTCCTGATAGTAAAAAGTACAGCAAACTCTAAGAAAATTTTACACCTAAATCCTGCAACTTGACTGCCATTCTTAGGCGTTCTTCTTACTTCAGCCTCTTTAACAATGTCGTAGTTATGCTCAATTTATTTTATTTTTAAGCACAAAGAGGCTTGCAGCACAGATATACTCGCAAAATTACAAGAGCAGTGCTATTGATTAAACACTTAGGCAAGTATTCTCTGTTCATAGTCATTTTCTCCTGGAATATCCTGCAGCCTGGTCCTGGTTTGGTTGTGTATCAACGAGTAAACATTGCACAATTACTGAAACTGCGTTTTCATATTATACTTAATGTACTTACATAAAGCAGATTTCTCTGAATTGATCATTTAATTTTGCAGCAAATTGACAACATCATTAGCTTCATAGAAGTATCTAAGCTGAAGAGACTCTCTTCAGCCTTTTCTATAACAAACTGTAATCATTAATTCAAGTTGTCAAACAATGCAAGTATTCAAGTACATCTTTAAGTAAATGTTCTGAATATAAAGTTTAATTTGATCCTTGTTCCCTTGGTCTAATTTTTGGTATAATTTTCTCAGACGTAGCACTCTGACTAATCTTTTCCATACAAGTTTAGTAGTTCATTACAGGAAATGAAGTAATTCAAATGTGTTTTAAAAGTAAACTACTCCTGTTCTGGGACTGTGGTTTGCTCAGGATACTTACATTTAAAATGTGCAGATGTTGATTATGAATGGAAACATATTCCCAGAAGTTGAGAGATCCTGTGTGTATCTGTCTTGAGGAACAACTGCTTGAGACTTGTTATTCTAAATGAAAAGAATATATGATATACTAGTCTACATTTTACTAAACTATTTAGTTATTTCTAAACATTTGCAGTTGTAAAACGGAGAGGAAGTCAACAGTCAAAGCATCTAGGCACGTCAGGAAAGTCTATTGCGACATTTAGTCTTAGCTTTGTGTAACTACCCATTTCATTTTATGTTTTACTAATTTTTGAGTGCTTGACTTTGTCTTACATAATTTTTTATTACATAATGTGAAAAAACCATATTCCTTTAGCAAGCTAATCTGGATAAGAATGGAAGCAGGAGTACCGCGGTTTCCCTTGACTTTAGAAGTAGACAGGTGAATTGCTCTGTTAAACTGGGACTTTGTTCCCTGTGCCAATCCAAAACATTCTTGGCCCTCTCTTGCAGCTCACACTGAGTCGACAGCATTCCTACTCAAGTTTTGTAGTACTGTCTCATCAGTGAGGCATGCCACATGGGCTAGCCCACCCGCCTCTCAAGAGCTCATCTCTGGACTGTGTTGCTTTGCGTTGTAGATGTGCCAGTGCAGGGTATTTCCAGCTGTAACAGGAAGGCACACTTTATAACATATAATCAGATTCTTTGTTCTAAGCAATAAATTTCCTGGACTAGGACTCTTTTTTTTTTTTTTTTTTTTTTTTTTCCAGAAAGATTGAAAAAACTTTCTGGGATCCCTCTAGTCTCTTGATCAAATTGTCTTTGTTCATGGTACAGCAGCATTACAGCAAAAGGAGGTATAGAGAAAAGAGAGAAAATAGAAAGATACACCTACCAGCTGTGACTAACAAAAGGAATATATTTCACTGCATAGTATCACTTCTGAAATTCACTTAGCTTATAGAATATGGGGGTGTACACCACAATACAATGTATATCATTCAATGAAATTAATGCACACCGTGTGTGCAGACTTTCTTTTCTCAGTCTTTTCTAAATGGGAGCTGCCAGGGGTTCATGAAACTGTCATGCTCATAAATTATTTAGCAGCTCTGCTACACTTCGTGAAAGAATTATATCAAGATCCATAGCTTTAGTAATTTGTTGAGCTTTTAATATCTGTTTTCCTCTTTCTGATTGCATGTAGAACATTTGGTCTCTATTGGAAATAAAACCATAAGTAACATCTGCTTAATTAGGAAATTATAATGGGGGTTGGGCGGGTGTTGCTGTATATACTTTTTAATATCAACTGCCCTCCACAGAATAATAATGTCACATTGCTGTATCATCTACAGTGTAATTTGACAAGCAGAGGATACTGTGTTTCCGTGGTTAAAGGTTTTAACATCAGGAGTTCTTTGGGATTTCTTCCTTCTCAGGGCTTTAAGTCCCTATTGGTAACTGGGGAGAAAAAGTTTGTATCAGGACCCTGAGTCAGCCAGAACTTTAGGCAAACATGTAGATCTTACCGGCAGGTTAGACTTAGTCGATGACTTTATGAATTGTATCAACCCCATCTCATCTCTAGGATGAGATAGTTGCGTGTGATTTTTGGTTTGGGATTTTTTTTCCCTTTTATTTAGCATACCTACCAGCACCAAAATAGTACCTGGGGCAAAAGTAGCAAGTTCTACATGCTTCTTGACAGCACATTTAGACAAGGTTCCTTTGACTGGCTCCTCTGGATGCCTTTCTCTATCACAAAACATTTGGCCAGCTACTGGGTTTGCTGCTTAAAGTCCGTGCAATTGTCAGTTCAGCCTTGCCTGTTGACGAGGTGTTGTGAAGTCAAGCTATTACATGATTTATTTCCCTGATCTCCTCGGAGCTGCAGATTGCAGTGCAACAAGCTGTATCTTCTCTGTGCTGAGGTACCTGGTTTTAGTCCTGTGTGTACCACGCTGGAGTTGAAATTCTGGAGTATTATGAGTATTATTCACTTAGCTTTCCATGCAAATAATGCCGTAGTGCTCTCGAATTCTAAACATGGAAACTTAAGGATTTGAAACTGAAGTTTGAAATAGTTACAGAGGCAATATAACACCATCCTGTGTACCACAAATGCAGCATAATACCAGGGGGTTTTACGTTGTCTTGAGTGTTTGCTTTTAGGTTTCTGACTGTGTTATACTGTATTGTCCTGGGCTTTTTGCATAGGCTTGTTTCTAACCAATAGCAAAGGTATTTGTATTAGCCAGTATACATCAACTGATGTTGCTTGGTAGTCTATACAGTAAAAAAAAAAAAAGGTATAACATAAAATCATAAGGGAAGATTGATGTGACATTCTGAAGACTCATTAAAATGAAAGAGGACTTTAACTCAAGCTTTAAAAGTTCTACTCCACAGGTCTATCCCATAAGAGGAATATCAACACTGCACACTCCAATTTGTATGTATAAATTTGATTACAGCAGGGGCACAGGCTAGGCTCCACAAACTACTACCATCTCACTTGTCAGCACCTGTGTTTTTACTCCAGGTTATCTTTGTGAAGAATCAACTCTTGGAATAATCATGGGACTGAAATACCAGTGCCTTGTTTTTTTCCCCTAGTTCTTGTAATAGTAAGAAAACTTTTTAAAACTCGTCCTTAAAATATCGGTTCTTGTGGAAAAAATAGTGAACTTTTGCATTTTGAGCAATAACTTTTGTCATGGAAGACGAGGCTGGGACAAGCATTTATGAGGAGTACCTAGCTTTCTACTTAAGATTTTATTCTATTATTAGAGATGTATATTTTGACAGATGATCATGGGGGAAAAGCTGTTTTTCATAGTTTATATGCACACAGCTCTTCCTGGTAGCTGTGAAACACCAAATTTGTAGTGCATGTGAAGAGCACCTCAAAGCTGCTAAGCATGCCTGCAGGTTTCTTAAGCATCACACATCTTTATTTGCAGTTGCTTTGTTGCTAATATGTCCATGGAACTAGCTGTTTACTGCTCACTTCATATAGGTACATGTATTCTTTTATTTTTGTCAGTGTTTCAAAATATCAAATCCCAATTTTCTGTTCTATTAAGTTTTTATAGGCAAATATCTTTCAGTATCATAACAGAAATTGATAAGACCTCATGAGGATACTGGAAGGGTTATTCACACACTTAGGAGCCATCGTGATCATCTTATTTCTACCCAGCTACTACATATAATTTCATAGGTTTTCCCGCTTGTAAATAAAAATACTTCCATCTACCTCATTGTTTACAAGAAAATTTACATCTTGTCACAACAGACAAAACTACAAAGGAATCTTCAAAGGAGAAGACCTTTTGAGATGAGGCATGGAGCCCTTAAGGATTTTTCCCCTTTCTCTAGTTTTGCCTTTTTCACTTTTGCTTGCTGCTTTGCATCAGCTTATCAGAAGTATAGAGTTACAAACAGAGTAGGTGAGAGGATTTAACAGACCCTACTGCTTACCTGTACAGGATCATGACACTGTTGATGAAGTAAACTGTGATGTTTTTCCTAGAAATGGGCCAAATGCTGCGTGTTCATTGGAACATCTGTGAGTTTGGCCTGATGACAAGTCCCAAAGCAATGCATTAAAGCCAACATTTTGTTCCTGCAGCTTAGTAGTGGTGATGTGAGTTTAATCAAATCAATGATAGGAGGAATGACATTTAATAAAAAATAAAACAGCATAAAAGCAAGCCTAAAATATGAAACTGAATTTTCATTATGAAAGTTAGCATGTAGGTTGAATTAAAAAAAAAAAGAGAGAGAAATTATTATTAGCTTGCTTTCTGATGTTTCAAGATAAACCGAGAAAAGAAAACGAACAGTCTGTGTTCTTAGAGGTCAAATATCCTTCTTCTGGTTTTGTGGTGTTTACAAAGATCAGAGATAGGAGATCAGCAACATTGTACCTTGGGACACTCACCACAGTGCTGCACAGAGGATAAGGTTTAATTTCTTAGAGTGAGTATTATTCGCTCTTAAATAGTCTAGAGCATTTTATATGATACTGTTGCTTAGTAACTTTAGCAACATTTCTCAGCTGTATATGGAATATAATGCTAGGACTGGTAGGAATCATAAAGATTGCTTCAAGGTTGAATTTTTAGAGGTAATACCTTTCCTTACATCCCATACCTCTTCCTTTCCTAGTGAGGTGTGTACTGTGAGAATAATTCCGATTTTTCTGTATCAAAACAGAGCTAGTTCTTCTTTGTCTAGAAATAATTAATTCTTATAAATCCGCATGTTGATTTTTTAATTAAGTGGACAGACTGTAATCAGGAAGGTGGCTATGTAAACATTCATAGCAGCTGACCATTAATTTGTTCTTCTATTTTTATAAGTACAAAATTCACTGTAAAGCTCTCTTCTCTATGACATGAACACACAGCCCAGGAAACCAGCAACTGCTTTAGCTGGAACTTTGTCTCAAAGGTTCTCACTCTCTTACCTTGCAGTTTTACCCACTATAAATCATTTACAGCCTGTTTCCAGTAACAGTGAGCACCTAGAAATCCAGTTATTGCCAGTGGGATTTGCAGGTATTCAACATACTTGACAGTCCTCAACCTCCATCTCTGTTTTTTCCTAGCGTTACATGGAGACAGTAGCTTCTTCAGAGGGTTGCCATGAGAGTAATTAGTTATGAGCAGTAAAGCATTCGGAAGAGCAAAATGGCTAAGCAGTGTTATTGCACCATTTTAATGTTTAACGAGTTTCAGTAAAATTGCCTCTTGTTTTTGGAAGCACTTATAAAATAGAAAGTGTGAAAAACAACTTTTCCTAATTTGGTTACAGTGCTCGGAGATATCATTATTGGTCAGCATTGCCTCAAACAAATGCTTTATAGGTTTTTATGTAATTGTGAGCACCATTGGGGAACAATACAGAAACAAGCTTGTTTTTCTGGCTTAAGATTGAATGTGATTTGCTGTGATTACCATGAATGTAAAGAAGGCAGTTTCAACCCTCAAATACCAAAATAAACAAAATAATTTCAATATCCTCATATTTACTTTTGGTTGACATTTTTAATGCAGTGGCAATTACCCATATCCCATTGCTGAAAATCTTAAACAACTGACAGAGTTTGAAGCACTTTAGGAAGACAAAATGTGCAATAAATCTTCATGGCTTGTGTCTGTGGACACAATGTTTGTGTGTATTGCAAAAAGAAATACAGATGAAAAAACCTGGTTAGTCCATTGCTTCCATTAACTCTATATAGCTGTGAGAAGCTGAAGACACTTTTTTCTCTTATTCAGTGGTGTTTTGTTTCTCTGAGTTCCAGAAGGGGAATGAAAGGGGGAGGCTAGAAAGACCAAGAGTATGCCATCAACTCCATTTAGGCAAATCAGACTACGATGACTTTGGCGTCCCAAAGGGGACCTGGAGGGGAAAACACAAGCTTCGGTAAAAGAAACTTTGGGGAAGGCGAGGAAACATTTATGCTATAGGAAGCTAATGGCAATTGTATCTCCTCTGTAAGCAGAGCAAGTGAAAAGAATAAATGTGAGTGAGACGCTGCCACTAGGAGTAATGTCTAAAACCATGGAACAAGGGATAAAGATGTTGGATTGTATCCTATGACCCCAGATTAAGACTGGAGATGTTCTTGTTTTTCAGCCAAGATAAACTAGCTGAAGCAGTAGTAGGTATGTTTAAAAGCCAAAGCTCTCTGGCACCCACGTGTATTTTAGAAACATGAAAAAGTTCCCTAAGTAAAGATCACTTAGTGTACATAATAGCAAAACAGAGGAATGGATGGGAAGAGAATATTTAATCCAGGCACTAAAATATGAGGGCCCAGTGAATAACTCAAGAACACGGTGATGGTGTAAGTGAAGACGAAGAGAGTGATCACACGGGTGGGTGAGTATTCAGTGAATGTCCTTCGGGGTGCAGCACAGAAGGGTAAGACAGCAAGAGCAGTGAAGGGCTTTCTTCCTGAGTGCTACCTCTAATTGTAGGAAAAAACCTGTGCATTTGTATGTCTGATTTTTCTTTTTAATTATGTTGTTGGTGATTGGGTGATTTGGAATAGGGGGAATTGCACTTCTTTTTTTCTTTCTTTTTTTTTTTCTTTTTTTTTTTCTTGGCTGGGTTATGCCCAAAGTGCAGCCCAATCTACCTTTCCAGAGTACATTCTTGAAGTTGTAATTAGTGAGCTTTATTGTACCTGGAATAAATCAAGTAATGCTCTGGAAAATGTTGATAAGGGATGGTGGCTTCTTTTCATTGTTGTTTCTGGTGGTGTTATATCACTGGACACTGAGTTTACCTGGCAGATTTTTTTATCTTGATACCACTGTTTTTACACAATGTAAGTACGATACCCACCCTTGGCAAGATTCAAGTTCTTTCTTCAGCTTTTTCACTGGAACTGAAGGGGACCTGTGGGTTGTTGGGAATTACTGAGATCGATCACCAGTCTGACTCAGAAATTTTCCAGTCTATACCAAGAGAAGTGATGGAGTGATGCACGTGCTATAAAATATGCCACACCTAATTGTGAGTGTGAAAATAGGTGATGTTTTGTTTAGATTCTAGCTCTTGAAGGGATATGAATTTCTGGTTTTGAAGATAGGCCTGAACTTTAGGACTCTTCATAAAAGATCTTAAAAATAAGGAACCAAAGCTATGCATTGGCATTCCCTAAGTTCATATTTCATTGATATCAAAACCAGTTGGCATTAATTGCCTTAAGTATACAAGGTCGTAATCCAGACACCAAGGGGAGCAGATCTGTAAAGCAGAGAAGGGAGAAAAATGTTTTTTCTCCTAAAATGTCATTAAGTTCTGCTGAATGCTTTTGATTTAGTCTCTCTTCCCCAATGCTATTATCTGAGTTCACCTTCAGATGCTGCAGATGCAGCTATGCTGGTAGCTGCCAGTTGGAGTGCATACTGGTGCTCTGTCCACCAGAAGAGCTTTGGACATACATTTCATACATACATATATATATGTATGTATGAAATATGTGCTTATATTCATTTTTTTAGTACATAAATGTCAATGAGAGTCTTGGAAAAAAGAAAGGTCAGTGCACATGCTTTTCTACAGCAGAAAAAGGGACTTCCTGCAGAGCTTGCACCCACGTATTATGCAAACTGGCCATGCAAATGCATGCCTGCCATGCATTTGTGCCTTAAGGCAGGAGTTTAGCCACCTTTGCCATAACTTACCAAGATGCATATGCTTAATTTGCATTAATCCTGAATGCTAAAAAATATTTAAATAAATGTCTCTTGATGAGTTTGTGGTTTTAAAAAATGTCAATTGCCAATCTACCTCTGTTAAGTTAACATTTTTTAATTAAAGAAAAAAAAAGGCAAAAAATTCCTCATTTTCCATTATTCTGAACTAGGTGGATTTTTAGTGAAATAAGTACACTGCCTTTCTTTATCTGTAGAGACACTCTAAAAGGTCAAAACAAGTTCCAACTGCTTTGATGAAGCTTTTTGGTGAATTCATTATGGCAATGCAAAAGTCACCACTGCTTAGAGGCTTTATAGCAATTTATATAAATTACTATTCCAAGATAAACCACAGCTGGTCTAGCACCAGTGGCAAGTCTGATGTCAGAGAATAATCACATCTCTCATTATGTCATGTATCTTCTTACCTTTGTATTACACTATTCTGTTAAACAAAGTACCCCTGAGGGCTGTTTATCCCTAGATAATAGTCTCTACTGTTAAGTACTACTTCATCAAAATGTTTCTGATGATGATGTCTTACTGTAATATATCATGGAAGTGACAACTAATATATTATATGATAAAGTAAAATATCCCCTGAGCAAGGTACCGGGATGATAAATTATGTTAATATGTTATTCCCATTATATTATCATCAGTCAGATGATGATTTAGTATGATGCATCATCAGAAAAAAGATAATCTAAAAGTGTATTACTCAAAACTTTGTGCCATCTAGGGAATACAAGGAGTAAATTCAACTGACTTACAGGACAAAAGATATCCCAGTGTCCCAACTCATGAACAGCCAAGATTAAAATATATCAAGATGTAGAAAAGAAGTACAAGTCTAGGAAGTGCAATGCTAAGAAATGTTGCTATTGTAAAAGTCAGAAGCAAGTTCTCAGTGTCTGTAAATGAACATCACACTAGTATAAACCTATATGTTAAATTGGCATTGCCATTAGTATGACTGGAGCTGTCATCACAAGCATCAGCCAGTGCTTTGTCTTGGTAAACTATTGATGATACTGAAAACTACCTTGACGTTCAGTGGACAGAGATTCAGTTGAACATGGATGGGTATCTGCAGGAAGGCTCAGCCATGTTTCTGTGCCAAACTATTCATCATCAAACAGATGGTTATCCTATTATTCGACAATTTGCATGCTGCCATGCCACAGTGATCTATGGATGATACCGGTATGTCACTAAACCAAACAGAAATATCAGAGAAACTTGGTTGTGAAGCAGCCCCTAGCTTGGACTGAAAACTATTCTCGTGTGCTTGTTTCTTTGTAATGTTTTGGCAACATGCTTCGTGTTTGTGAGGTTTTGGTAGGGTAACACTGTGTTGTAACTTTTGCTGTAACAGGATGTCGTCCTTGGTCAGAGGATAGGGAAAAATGTATTTCGTGAGAAGCAAAGTAATGAAGCCCCGTGTCCTAGGGCTCCATTACATTCATCAACTGCATTTTCACGCTACAGTTATCCTAGCTCTCAGGTTGTCTTCAGAAGCCTCAATGGCATAATTTCCAATCTTCTCAGAGTCTCCCCATGGCACCTTCACAGTACCTGCAGCTCCTTGCTGTGCTGTACCAGTTTCACTTCCTCGGTAGAGTTTAGATCCCTCCCATCACCCTGTGGCGTCAAGTTACTCATAAGCCCTTTCCACATCCCTGTAGCTATCTCCCCAGTAGCCAAAATGCTTGCCTAGTTTGCCAGCTGGGGAAGTGCTTGACATTCCGCAGCCTGATTAGCCACGGAGCAGTGCCTTCTCGCTGCTGGCTGGTCCACAAGAACAGCTGCATGCAGAGCTCTTCTGCCTCTGCATCGGGAGAAACACTGTGACCTCTCTTCTTTGCTCAGATACTGTTTTTCATCAAATATGTAGGAAATTAGGAAGGGATCAGCTGCCTCAATGTAGAGGTACAGTGCCCTCTAAAATACTATGGGGAACCTGGCATTTCTGCAGAGGACTGGCAGATACAAGACAGAGGGATACCTGTGTTGTTCTAAAATGACAGCTAGTGAGAAAGTGACAGTGCCTAAAGGGACAAGATACACCATGTTTAGGCAATCTGATCTAGCCTTTGATGTCTTTCCTGTCTCTACCTTTCTGTCATCCAAGATTCTTGAAATTGCCATTGGTCCAGAGCTCCTAGCCTGAGGGCTGGCTGACAGACAGACAGACATGATGGCAGTGCAGCTGCAGCTCATACAGTTCATATTTTGGAAAACCACCAGGGCCTAGTGAAGGAGAAACGGCTGTTACTGTCCTCTGCCAAACCTCACCCTGGCTGTGACAGGCCATTCCTCCTCACCTTTGTCCTTCCTTGTCCCTCCTCCCCAGGCAGGAGATGGTGCCCAGGATTTGACAGATCCCTTGCCCCTGTCATGCTGCTTGACCTACGGCCCTGGACTCAGCTGCTTCGCCTTCATTAACATCTGTTCTCCCATCTCCCTTACAATATGCAAACAATATTTTTATTCAGTGAGTGGGCTCACTTGGAGACATGAAACTTGTATGCTTCCCAACAGTCTGGGAATAATTCTATTCCCCTTTTTGTCCTAAGTAAAATTATTTGTTGCTGATGAAAGATATATGACCAAAATCTTAGCAAGATAGTGTCATCCCTCCATGGAGCAAAAGTAAGACCTCAACACATTCAACCAGTAGCCAGCCCCCACTATCTCAGGGCAGTATTTTACAGGTAAGGAATTCAGGGATGCAACAAGCAAGCCTAAGGCCTACTTGGAATTAAAACTGGCAAGGGATGTCAAGGAAAACAAGAAGGGCTTTTTCAAATACATCAGCAGCAGAAGGAAGATGAGAGAAAATGTAGGCCCACTGCTGAATAAGATGGGTGCCTTGGTGACAGAAGATACAGAAAAGGCAGAGTTATTGAATGCTTTCTTTGCTTCAGTCTTTACTGCTAATGCAAGCCCTCAGGAAACCCAGACCCTGGAGACAAGAAGTCTGGAGAAAGGAAGACCTTCCCTTGGTTGAAGAGGATCGGCATAGAGAAAAATCTAGGCAAACTTGATGTCCACAAATCCATGCACCCTGATGGGATGCACCCATAAGTGCCCAGGGAGCTGGCAGATGTTATTGCTAGGTCACTGACTCATCTTTCAGAGATTACGGAGAACAGAAGAGGTGTCCATGGACTGGAAGAAAGCCAGTATCACTTCAGTCTTCAAAGAGGTCAAGAAGGAGGACCCAGGAAAACACAGGCCAGTCAGCCTCACCTCTATCCCTGGAAAGGTGATAGAACAGCTCATACTGAGGGTCATCTCTAAGCATGTGGAGGAGAGGAAGGTTATCAGGAGTGCTCAGCATGGATTCACCAGGGGGAAATCATGCCTGTCGAATCTGATAGCCTTCTATAATGGCATGACCAGCTGGGTGGATGAAGGGAGAGCAGATAATGTCTGCCTTGACTTCAGGAGGGCTTTTGACAATGTCTCTCATAACATCCTCATAAGCAAGCTTAGGAAGTATGGGTTAAATGAGTGGACAGTGAGGTGGGTTGGGAACTGTCTGAATGGCAGAGCCCGGGGCTTTGTGATAAGCAGCAGAGAGTTCAGCTGGAGGCCTGTATCTAGTGGTGTGCCCCAAGGGTCAGTGCTTGGTCCAGTCTTACTCAACATATTTATCAATGACCTAGACAAGGGTGTTATAAACAGCTGTGACAAATGTTAGAGTTTCCAAATAGAATTTATTCCAGCAAGCATTAAGCAGGCAAAACAGCGCTGGGTGGCAGGGGAGACTCCTGCTCCACCAACGGCGTGCGCTAATGAAGCCAAAAGTTTGCATGCTTATACAATAGAACAATGAATATTCGATTAGTACATATGCATATTTATTACCCGAACCCGCCTATTCCCGCTTCTCATGCTAATTAGCTTATCAGTCGTTAGCGCTTGCTCACTGTCTCATGGTGGTGGTCTTCGGGGGTCCTAATGATGAAGGCTTGAAGTCTTCCTCAGGTTGAACTTCCCACCTCCTTTCCCTGGCACATGCGTAGTTGTGATTGTTCCAGGTGGCACAATTATAATTGGGATGCTTATTTCTTATCTACCACAGGTCCGCTCTAAATTGACCCAAATACATTAAATCACTCGAAACTAACTAGGAGTTGTCTGAGTGAGACAGATTTACGATAGGTCATCTTCTGACATAACCACTATAGCACTTCAAACCATCCTGTTAGTAAGCCCCCCTTTCCCATGTTTCTGTTAGCAAGCGCCCTTTAACCCTTTGCAGGCATTTTATTTAGAGAAGTAAAGGCACAAGGAGTTAAACTGCCGGTTTGAGAACAAATTCTTATGAATTTACTTATTACAAGGGCACTGAGTGAACTCTCAGCAAATTTACTGATGATACAAAACTAGGAGGTTTGGCCAACACACTGGAAGGCTGCACTGCCATTCAATGACATCTTGATGGACTAGAGAACTGAGCAAAGAGGAACTATACAAAATTCAACAAGACAGATGTAGGGTCCTGTACCTAGGGAAGAACAACCCTGTGTCCCAGTACACATTAGGGGTTGACCTGATAAGAAGCAGCTCTGCGGAAGAAGGACCTGGGAGTCCTGGTGGACAAGCTCTCAGTGAGCCAGCAGTGTGCCCTCATGGCCGAGAAGGCAAATGGTATTCTGGGGTGCATTAGAGCGTGGCCAGCCAGTCAAGGGAGGTTACCCTCCCCCTCTACTCTGCCCCAGTGAGAACACAACTGAAGTACTGTGTCCAATTCTGGGCTTCTCAGTTAAAGAAAGACAGGGAACTCCTGGAGAGAGTCCGGTGGAGGGCTATGAGGATGATGAGGCAACTGGAAGACTTCTGGTATGAGGAAAGGCTGCGAGAGCTGGTTCTGTTTAGTCTGGAGAAAAGGAGACTGAGAGGGCATCTCGTCAGCGTTTATAAATATCTAAAGGGTGGATGTCTAGAGGAAGGGGCCAGACTTCTCAGTGGTGCCGAGCAACAGGACAAGGCACAATGGGCATAAACTGGAACACAGGAAGTTCTGTCTGTACATGAGGAAAAAAAACCCCTTTGTTACTCTGAGGGTGACAGAGCACTGGTACAGGCTGCCCAGGGAGGTTGTGTGGTTGTCTCCGCTCAAGATATGCAAGACCCAGATGGACACAATCCTGCACAGTGTGCTCTAGATGATCCTGCTCTAGCGGAGGGGTTGGAGCAGATGATATCCAGAGGTCCCTTCCAACCCTTACTGTTCTGTGAATCTGTGAATAACAGCCTGACAGTTTATCCCTTGTGTTCAGTCCTTATTTTATTTCTAAAACTTTACTAACAGTAGAGCTATTTAGTTCCCTTTGTCAAAGGATTTAGTCATAAAGGTTGTCTGTAAACGTTGGGGTCCTCTACAGAGACAAAGAAATGTAGTCATAGAATCAACAACAAAAAAATCTGATGACTTGTGATCTTCCAGATAGTTATCTATGATTATACTGTCGCACATCAAAGAACACTTCACTTCAGGTGCCTTTCTTAAATTTAACTTTGTAATTTTCTTTAATTTTCTCTCCCCCAAAATGTTGATAACATGTTAATCATCCACTTTCTTTCCAACTACACTATTACACTCTGTGATTATATTTTACCTGCAAGTGAACTGAGATCTTAGCAATGATGATCAAATTCAGACAACCGCAGTGCTTATGACCTCAGTAGCATGTCTCCAAAATGCAAGCAAGGAGCGAATTCCAAGGGAGTGCACATGCAGTGATGAATTTTCAGGTTTGATTATTGACCTTTTAGCATTCTTAGCTTCTTTAAATCAGAGGTATGCCTTTATGTATGACAACTTTCACGCATATTCTTCCTGTAAGTTTATCTAGTTACTTTTTAGAGTTGTTTATATTTTTAATCAGCTATTTGTTGCTTGTGTTTGATGCACCCTGGTTCTATGCTCTTTGCCTATCAACCACTCCATTATATTCCGGGTTCTGTAGATCTTTTTTTAGGTTTTTTTTATTCCATACCTTTGAACACCCATCCTGCCTTATTCTATAGGTCTCTTAGTTTCAATGTGGCCTTTTGGGCTGGGAGATCAAGACTGCAATCAGTAAGCAATATGCAGGAATATCCTAGGTTTCAACAGTGCTGAGCCGGTTTTCTTCTTCTGATCATTTCTATAATTTTGTTTCTTTTTTTCCCCTTTATTCTCTTTCGAGCATGGAGTCTATAATGTTATAGAGCCATCTATCTGCTATAACCACAAGATAGCTTAGTAGAGAGTTCTGTCATATTTTATTTAAAATTAGGAGCATTTTATACCGTGTGCACTGCTGACACTGAATTTTGTGCCATTTTACGGCATGTTAGCAAATTTTTGTGGTCAGGCATCTTCTTTACTACCAAGAATGCCTGTGGATTGCCAACACAATTTCACCCATTCGCTGTCCAGCCTTTATTGTAGATTCCTGCTGCATAACCTGCCAGCAGGACATGAGCATTGGTCCCCAGGGGATGCCACTCTAAAAACTGAACTTTTCTTTCTGTTTGTTTCCTATATTTTCACCAGCAACTTAACCATGAGTTAACTGAAACTTAAAAAAACCAGCAAACTCCTTCAGGATAGAACGAGAAGTGACCTCACAGAAATGTGAGCACTTAATTCATCACTTACTAAGATATTAATAATCCTCCTCACTTCACGATGCATCTAGGGTGAAAAGTAAAGCAATGATACTTGCAGAGTAGCTCAGCCTCAAAATAATTCTGATCATCCTCCCCTGTGTGTGGCACTGTAGCTCTCAAAAGAAAAGTCTAATTTTTGTGATATTTCCAACTGGTTTCTAGAATAAAGTTTTGAAGAAGCATGAGATAAATGAAATCTAACATATGCCAGAGCAAGCAGTATGTGAATTCAGTATCTGGGTTCCTACATTCTCTGTAGTACAGCATCCCAAAGATTGGAACATGAAAATGGGGACTGGAGACAGTACCCTGTAGTGTCAGTTTTGCATTTCAATCCATTTCTCATTGTCCTCCACTTCCAGGTTTCCATATGCTTCTGAGTTTCACTGGCCACTTCAAATTCCATGGTGTGAAGGGATTATTAAGGGTCAAGGCAGTAGAGTATGATTGGTCTGGGCAATATGGCAGCACAGAGAGGCCCCTTGAATACTGAAACTTAGCAACTGCTTCTTGTGCATACAAACTAGATATGCACATGGAAATCACTAGCTGGGACATCATTAATGATAGTTAATGACATGAAGTGCCCAAGCAGAGTTTACTGTTAAGTAAGTGTTACTGGGAAGTAACAGTTTACTTCATGGAGCCCTGGGCAAATCAGGGGCATAATTTCAGAGACAAGCCATGGTTGATGCTTTTAAGGAAGCGTAGTACCTAGTAACATCTTTCTTTTTTTTAATATTACTTGTTTTTAGAGCAATCTTTGTATTCAGCAACCCCATTCTTCTGTAAGAATAGCAAATTCCTTTGTTACAAGATTGTGCAACATCAGACATCCTTCAAATCAGCACCTTGAACAAATCCCTTTCACCTTTTCCATTTACTTCAGTTAGGGCTACTTGTGCAAGCAAAGTGGATAGGCTCTGGGTGTGCAGATTGGAGGACTTTGTAGGAGTAACTTTCAAGAAATTGGTTACAGCTGTGATGTGAGCTGTGCTGATACAGCCAGTAAATAGCTTGAAATTGGTGCTCTTGAAAAGAGATCTCTATGCCAGAATTATTAGTTTCAAGAAAAATAAGATTTTTTTTTTTTCCTATCATTACTGTCAAGCAGTGTGATAGTTTCTGGATTTGGTAGAGATGCATGGTTCTGGTACTTAATTTCAGAAAAGGAAAGGGGGTTTGTGTTATTGAGGGCCAAGCACCCAATGCTGTAAAATTTACCGGTACATTCTTAAAGCTAGGGAAATGCCAAGTCCCACTCTAAAACATTATGAGAATCGTTGGCCCCACCAGTCTCACCACTAATTTCAAAGTACCAGTCTCAAAGAGGTTTTACAAAATACTTGTGTTTATCTGGCTTTGTACAATTGTCTAGTCCTTATCAGGGCACCATCAGGACACCTTCCTGCCCATCCCTGGGTCTAGTCCCCGCTCCTGCCCACGGGCCCAGGAGCCTTAGTCAGCTCAACCTGGGGCTATCAATTCCTGCTCCAGTGACACAGCAGCTGGCCAGCCCCAGCCCTGATGGATTGAAGTTGAGTTTGCTGAGCTCATTTTGGCCTTGGCTTGCTGCCTTGCCTTCATCTGATGCTCGCACTATTATAGCACCTGTTGCCATCCCCACCCTGCCCTGCTCATCCCCCCAGGCACCATGAGGTACAGCCTGTCTGTGAGGGCATCACCTAGCTTGCATTCTGGCTGCTCCCTACTCCCCTACCCTTAGGGAGCAGCCCTGCACGTGCTGCTCTTCGACAGCTCTCACTGTCTGTGCTCATGTGTAAGAAGCGGTTAGCTTCTGAAAGTTGAATCTTTTTTTTCTCTTTTCCCTTTCCCTTCTTCCTCTTCACTTTCTCCCCTGTTACTCTTCTGGAAAAAAAAAAGCATACTGAGCTTTCAGCTCTGGAAGGTGGAGACCTCTTCCCATTTTCAACCACAGAGCCCTGCTGCTATGTCTGTGGAATGAGCTACTTTGGCTAAAATCTAAACAAATATATGTTCTTAAAATAAATGGGTAAAAGGCTTGGGTCTTTCAGTGAGCACCTTGTAGATGAAGGCATTGTGGATAACAAGAAGAGTTGTTTGTAGTTGACTTGTTGCATAAACAAGAGACTGTGGTATCAAGCGCTTGTGTTTGGTAGCTTGCTGTATCTTTGTCATTGTATAAAGGTCTTTAAATCACACTGTCAAGAAGACATGAATGCAGGACAGATGTAAGTGGTCAGAAATATTCACTACCATTTCACTTATGTGGATTTTGGGGGTCAGAGCTATGCATTTTTATCAGACTTTTTATTATCTTTCAACCCAAGTGAAGATCAATACCTGAGAACAGCAAGAGACTGCATGTTGAAGTTTTTTATGTCAAAGGAAATGCTTCCACTACTACTAATGAGAATCCCAGCTGTTTCAGAGGACATGCCTGACTTCATAGTTCTTCAATTTTTAGTAAAGTAATATTTTAATTCTTTAATTTTTGAACTAAAAGATGACAGGGTAGGATAAATCTAGGGTTTGTGTTTTTTTTCTGGAGGTTTTGTGTGCGTGTGTACCAGGAATCAATTCATCTTACTGATGACCTTTAGGAAGACAAAATGACAGGTTAGGTAGAGTATTTTGTAGAAGCATCTGACTGGTGTTAATTCCAGTTAATGTGAAGTGGGCTTCATCTCAGCTGGTTTAGTTCTGCCAGTATCTTAAGCACTGACTCTTTCCATCCGTCAACAGTTTTCCCCCTTTTTGAAGGCACAAATATTTGTGTACCATAGGGGTTAATATTCAGTAAAATAACATAAGGTCAAAAGCATAAATAACTTTATCTGAAAAATCAGACAGCTAACGGGGGAAATCAAGTTCTACATATTTAACTTTAACATTGTTAATGAAGATATTTGAAAGTTAATATTTTCCTAGACTAAAGGAAAACCCAGTCTTTCTTGAAAAATCAGGGGGTTTTGTTCATTTCAGTACTGAGGGAAATGAAAGACTGGTAGAACAGACAGAAATTGGGTGTAATGAGAGAAAATTCTGAAATGCCTTTTCAGAGCAGTTTTGTTATCTTGCCATGTAGTTTCTCTGATACTCCAACAGACACTGAAGAAAACTGTTGATAATACTGAATAGGTTTAAATTATGATTTGAGGGTGCCTAATTCTGACTATCTGTAACTTTGCACATGAAAAATTTGATTCATATTCTCAAATAAAAGCATCACTCCAGTAAAGTGGCATAAGGGTCTTGTACAGAATGATGAATTATGTCCAATATTTAAAACTAATCTCTCTTGTTACTTTTGCCTCTCTTCACTCTGAAGTCCTTTCTCCTTTTTTTTGGTGTGTTGCTTTTTTTCCTCTTTCTGTCATCTGGAGTGGAGAAAAAGAGAGATACTGCACTTGTGTCATGGAAAATTATTGCACGACTCGGTAACGTTGAACATAAAGGAATAGTAACTGACAGATGCATAGGAATTACTGTGCCAGATTAGACTAATGGTGCACATAGTTCAGTACCTTTTGTCCTAGAAATAGACAATTCTGGATGTCTGTGCATCTGGAACTGATGGGTGAGCACCTCAGCAGTTAGTGTGACTGCAGCCAGCTCTGTGACAGTCCCTCTGTAGTGTCTGTCATTCAGGGAAAATACAGAACAGGCTTTTCAGCAAAACCAGGTGCCGCTTCGCATCACTGCGAGTTCTGGGACGTCGTGAGGCTGATGCAGTGTGTTTGCTTCTGGCTGCTTATGTGCATCGCTGGTTTTGTGCATCCAGTAGGAGCTCAAACGTCTTCCCTTCAGTGTTACATCTGATGTTCTCAGTGGTATCGCTTCTCGCTTTAATTAGCTAGCTGGGCATGCCAAAGGTTCTGGGAATCTAGCAGGCTTCCTTCTTTGCTTCTGTGCCCTCTCTGTCATTTTTCACAGCAAGCATTTTGAGCTGATGCATCCCCGCCTTCATCTTGGTAGAGTAATGGGCCATAGCTGCCAGTTACATTGTTCTGCCGGGGTTTTAAAATATGCTTCAATATTTAATTAAAGAAACTGTGTGTGTCTCATGTTTTCTAAAAAGATGTCAGATGTATAAAATAAATTTAAAAAACCAAATGGCAAAAATGCAGAGCAAGGAATAGACTTTGTGGCCCACTGGACAATACATAATGTCAGTGTCAGTTGCCTCGACAGGGTCTTTTCAAATAACAGATCACAAGCACTTCTGTTGTCACTGTAAGCTGAAGGAAGAGATGGCATTTTGGGAAGACACGTGCTCGCTCTCTCTCTCTCTCATGCATAGCTTGAGGCAAGGAGCAAGGCAATTCTGCCTTTAAAGGTGTGATGAACTGTGCTGTTGCCAGCTCCATGGGGAGAGCGAGCATGTGTGTAGGTGTGGGTGGGCGAGGGGGTAAATTTCATTTCAAGGGCTGATCTCTGAGCAGTTCTACAAGCTAAGCAATGTGAGCCTAATAGTCTAATTCCAAGGGGACTCTTGACACTGCATAGTAAAATTTCTTATAAAATTACGATCAAGAAAAAAAATCAGGAGATAGAGGATGTTCAGGTGGCAGCATACAGGAAAAAAAAGGCTGAATTCAAATTACTCGAGTAGCAGTGTAAGTGTTCCATGTGTTATGTTCATGTCATTACTGTGTGAAAATAAAATTATCTTATCACTGTTACCATTACTCATGTATGAGATGAGGCAGAAATATAATTTGGTTGCTAACACCCCTTCTGCCCCTTCCCACTGCCTCCCCCAAACAGAAAGTGAATGACCTAAAAGCAAAACGGGCTTGTATAAGGGCTCTCTGATGCAGGGAGCTGTGACAGATTTCATTGCTACAGTAGTAAAACGTAGACAATCTATAAATTATCTTAATTTGGAGGTGAGGCATTGTATAAACAGTAAGCATTGCATTTATTATTTTCCCAGTTAGATCAAAATGTAAAAAGGCATGTCCAATATCAGTAGCCCTGTTTATTACCCTAATCAGAAACAGGAAATGTATTTTCAGCTACTCTAAACCTTATGTGTTCTTTTATTATGCATGAGCAGCTATTACTACTGATCAGTCATATACACCTCTTAAGGTGGTCATATTGCAATCTTTGGCTTTTGAATGGCTTTCAAATAAATAAGACAACTTCTCTTTTTTTTGCATATGAAGATATTCTGCAAACATAATTAAGGAAATACACATTTTTATGAATATAACATCTTCACACATAAGACTGAATCCATTGTAAAAAATGTAGAGGGTTTGCTTCACTTCGTCAGCAGAAAATAATTGTATTTTTCATTACAACACTGAACACATCTCATGCCCTTGAACATGAACTGCCTTGAATTTTGTTAAGACTGTGTTCACCATTCTCATTTTTGCACTCAATGAGCCACTACTGTTTCAGTCCAAAAGGGATCAGTCAGTAAAGCTGTTTCATGAAACTAGTTGTAGAGTCTAATCAGATTCTTTAAAATTCATCTATATTTAGCCAATAGTCACAAGTCCAGCTTGAAATACTGCTCAAGATGTGACCTCTTTTTTGAGTAAATTTGGGACAGCATAATCACATTTATGAAATGCACACACTTCAAAAAATTCTTTTCATAATATATTATCCATGTTATGTTATAAAGATTTTTAAAATCTATGAATACCCAAATGCCTTCTATTTGCATATATAGATTTGTGTTTTCTGTAGAAGCAGATATTTAATTACTAACATAAGACTTTTTATTTAAATTTTTAAAAATAGTTAATAGAACTCTACAAATCAGAAATGTAGGTTCATAGTAAACTTGTTGATTCATCAATTTGTCTTGATAAATGAAGTCTTAATGTAACATAACCATCTAGAGTAGGTAGACTTTTTTGTTTTCTGTTGTCTCCCAAGATCTGTGGCCAGGAAAGAAAATAGGGAATTTTACTTTTGCATCCTCCTGTGAATGCTGGTGTGGCACTCCAGAAGGTTTCTTGAGTGGACACAAACTAAAAGGCACCAGGGGACATTGCTTGGTAAAGCGAGGTTTGGACAGTGAACTCCCGTGTTGGAACACACGTGTCATCTATATCATTTGCTGGACAGGATTGATACTCTGCTGAGGAGAAGGGGTCCATAGGGTCATCAGGATGGTGTGTCTCATGCTACGAACCGCCATAAATCTTGCTTACCTTTTTTAAGTGCATGCATCCACCTCCAGAGGAGCAGTTAAAGGCCTGCCACAACTCTGTGACTTAGGCCAAGAAAATATTGATTGTCCCCAAAAATCTGCAGAAGCTATGGATCTAAGGATGGAATTACATAAGTTTGGCAATAAAATGTTTAAAAATAAAGGACTAAACCTGATCCAGTAAAAAAGGGTAAGTTCCACAACTCTGTGGTGTGAGGAGATATTTAGAAGTATACTCTGCAGTTAGACCCTAAAGTGTCTGTCTCTTGGAGGTCACGCTGGTTTTGTTTGACAGCCCAGTCTGAAGTGTACATTTGAGGCACTGAGTATCTCTGTCTTCCACTGCCTCAGGAAACTTGGACTCACACATCCCACGGACACATCATTACAGCCAGGCCATGAGATCAAACCCCAGATGCTCTTAGCCAATTTATTTAGAAGGTTTAAATATTCCCTGGAGAAGAGAGAAGAAAATGAGGGTGGTCTTTCTTTGCAGAATGTCCTATCACAGATCTCGTTGTCATCCTGTTTCTCCACTCTCATACACAAAACCAGCTGTAATTGCTTCCCAAGCAGAAGAGCTGTACAAGGAAGGGACTAAGAGCATCCCATCCTGCAGTGCTGGTGAGGGCAGGCTCTGAGATGGCGGCAGGTGGGCTGTATCTGACATGCCAGGCGAGTGATCCAACCATCAGGTTACTGGATTGAGAAAAGGGGGTAGAGGATCCTTGGGCAAAAACGCAAAATAAAATATTGCTTTTACCTTACTACTACTGCTAAAATTAGTAAGGTGACTTCAACCACAAGCGAGCAAGCAAAGGTTTTAAAAAAGCAGCTGCAAAAAACGTGACACCACACAAATGACATCTTAACCTTAAATGTTAACTGTACATTTTCCATCAGCGGCTGATACGCCCAGTGCTGAGAAGTTAGCTTACTGGCACATCACCACGGACAGAGATTTGCCTTTGAACACTTTTTGGTGGAACAAGCATCTTCTCAGTCAGCTGAAGTCAGGCCTCAACAACTCACAGACAATTTTTAATATAATCCAAGTAAATTAACAGAGATGTACACACTTGTTTTTAACAGTGGCTTCTCTTCAGTTGCCAAAGGGAAGTTCTAGGTCATTTCTTCTTTTAAGTCTGTCAGAAATACAATTATATTGCCAAGCAGAATCTATAACTGCTTGTTGAAAGCAACTACTGCCAAGAGATCTCAGCTCTACTGACTGCCTCCTCCTACCATCTAGTGGCACTTTAAGCATACTGCTCTTTCTCTACTTATTTGAAGTTATATGGAGAATGATGATAAATGTCTACTTTTGAGAAATATATCTAGAGAAGAAATACTTTGTTTTGAAAAGGGAAAACAGTTTTCATATATAAACTATTCATGAGAAAACAGTCCAGGTTCGATGGTATAAATTGCTAATGTCAGAGGGAAAAAAATCTGCATACTGTGGTTTTGTAAGGAATAAATCATGTTTCTTGATTGAATTCTTACAGAACGTTTTGTTGGTTTGGGGTTTTTTTTGTGGTAGCACTTGGATTTTAATTTGAAAGCTGCAGAAGGAAACTATTTGATATCCTAAGGAAACACCTATTAGAAACACACTTGCTTTGCTATTTATCTGGATATTTTAAGGGCACAAGAAAAATTTAAAGAGATTATCAGGACTGAAGAATAACAAAAAGACTACAGTTTCCTTTCTGCTTACATAATTTCAAAAAGTGCTTCCGGTGCTCCATTTCGCAATAGATGTTTCTATTTCATTTAAGGAAATTAAATGTCACTGTGCTAGGACCAGGAATTTTGAGGCTTGAGGTGGTTTCAATCAAGAGGGATGTTCTGATTAATTATATGACTCTGAACAAACATGAATCATTTAAAATTATTTCTGTTCTTTGAACTGAGTTTTTTAATGTTTGGGGGGGGGGGTTGTTGGGTTTTTTTACAACTGCTGGTTTTGGTGAAATAAACTACAAATGAAACCAGATTTTTATCAGATTCTGAAAAATGTATATTTCTTCCTTTCTACTTGCAGCAAATGGACAGGACACGTTGACAGAAGGCAGAATGTAGAATCTCAACATCCAGGATATCTTTTGTTTTTGTTTTTTATTACCATTTGCTGTTGTGCATTCTGGTCATATTGATAAGTTGTCAACATATTTTCCAGGGTGGAAAAATCCCCATAAGGTGGACTGCTCCTGAAGCTATAGCTTACCGGAAGTTCTCTTCGGCAAGCGATGCATGGAGCTATGGGATTGTAATGTGGGAGGTGATGTCCTATGGTGAGAGACCATACTGGGAGATGTCCAACCAGGATGTAAGTACCACCGAGGACTGATCTGTGAATTGTTGAAATATTCCTTGAAATGATTGTTGCTCCCTGCCCTGTTTTGATTTCTCATTACCTTTCTAGGCTGGAACCTCAGCTTACTTAAATCAGCATAACTCTGTCAACTTCAGTGGGGTGGTTAACTTATGAGGACCTGGACTTCTGTAACCTAAAACCTTGACTAGCTTTCTCCTGTGAATTAAAGGTATATTGCTCGGAGTCAGGGCCAAGTTCCCAGGTTCTGATGCTGACTATGTATGTGGCTGTCACCCAAATCCCTGGGAATCTGCATCACATAAGCAAGTTGATGCAGTTTTCAGTCAAGCCATAAATCAAAACTTGAGGAAATACTGGAACTATTCTGATGATAAAGTTGGCTCATTATCTCCCATACAGTCATCACCTTACCCTTCAATGGGCATACACGGTTAAATTCTAAGACTTAAACTACTGTGAGAAATGTGTTTGCCAATTCTTCTTTCTAAGAATTAACTGCAGTCTATTTCCCTCAAAAAGTGCATATAGGCTTAACCACAGTGCAGGACAATAGTCCTCCCTCATCACAAAGTGATGTTTTCCTCTGATATTTTGGGTTTTTTTGCAAAACCTGTGGCCAAATAAGACTTCCCAATCATAAAACTACATTTGCTTGTGCTAAAATTGAAGGCTTGTCCTAGAAAAATGAAGCATAGGAAAGGGGGAATGTTTTTTTTTTCTCCACCACAGTTTATATTTTCCCTAATATTCTTGTTTGATGGATCCCCATGACAGCTCAAACTGGTATACTCAGTCTTCACAACAGCCATCAATCTCTATGTCGAAATATCAGTCAACCCATCTTAACCTCTCTCATATTTGTGCCTAGAATACCCCTGCCTTGGTTCTGAGGACTTGACTTTTCCCATGTGGCCATTTTTATTTTGTTGCTAATTATTCATCTGTTCAAGTCTGGTTGATTGTTAAGGCTGATCAGTCATGTAGGGATAAGGATCTGAGAGAGATTTTTATTAAAAAAACTTAATTTTGGAGTGTTTCATGAGAAGGGGGGGACGACGACACCAATCCAGACACAAAAAAACCCACCCAAATCAGAAAAGACCAGCAGAACTAATGAAGCCTTATTTCCTTTACGCTTGTACTCTGCAGCCTCATTGTAATTACAGCCTCACTGTAATCCTACTTCTCTTCAGCATTTTTCTTGTGAACTTAGCCTTTGGAATTAGACTATCCCTCCTATATATAATTGTCCCCTGACAAAACCTACAGTCTCCATCCCCTCTCCATGCACCTACCTACCAGCAGCCCAGCTCCCTGCTGTACTTCTCAATTAGCACCAGGTATGGGACAATACAGGCTGTGCCTGCTTTTGAGCTATGCTTCTGTTGATTGACCAGGCAGTGGTGGCTGGTTGCCTATCTGAAGAGAACAAGCAGCTACTGAGCTGAGGATGACCTTTTCCTTCAGTGCAGCCATTATTTTGGTACTATCTGAACTATAAACACACCATGGGGCTACTGTGAAATAAGCAAATAAGCCCAGTAGGCTGCGTTCTGTTTCCCACAGCTAGCAATCTGTTGGCATTTGAGATGCCCTAGAGTAACTCAGATCTCCACATGTGGCCGATGTGGGATACACAGAAGACGTTCTTCTGGAGCAACAGCTGAAGGCTGGGCAGGAATCTAAAGGTAGATACCTATGCTTAGACAACCGAAGTAAGGCTGCTTTTTCCCTGGGGCACAGTATGAAATCGTCTGTGTACAGATTTTTCACATATTTAAGTCTCTGTCCTACAGACAACTTTATACCTCCGACAGCTGCTGAATTTTACACAGCTTAATTTAATTCAAGTGGGCCAATGGGTTCATAGTTAATAAAAGAAGAGGAACAGGCAGACTCCAACTAGAAATGTGTACCCCAGATATTTCCTTGCCTGAACTGAGAGCCACTTATCAGCCCCTGAACTTCCACAGATTGCAAACACCAATTTAAGGCAAACTGCCATTGTTTTCTGTAGAAAGCTCCATTTTAAGATGTGGTGTTCTAGGAGCTGACTGCTAAGGGGGCATCACTTCAGCCTTGCAATGTCAGAGGCTGCTATTCTTGAGCTAATCTTCCATTCAGAAGCAAAGCTGAACACAGCCATGGCAATACCCACCTGTTCATCATTAGTATGCTCTTACAAAACCTGATTATTCTGCCTTGCAAGGAATGCATTTTGTATCAACATGCACATACATATCCCCAGATTTTCTGCCTTCCCAAACTAATAGATGCCACAGTTAGTTTCACTGTAAGCCTTTTTTAAGGGGAGATTGAACAGAACAGGAAACCAGGAAAAAGTTGCTAGCAAATCACAGAATCGCACAACTGAGGTTGAGGAACCTTTCAAGACTGACCACTCCAGCCCCCTGGCTCAAACAGGGCCAGCTAAAGCAGTTTGCTCATGGCTGTCTCTGGGTTTTCAGTATCTCCAAAGATGGATACTACAGTCTCTCTGGGCAACTGTGCCAGTTACCCGCACAATAGAAAAGTGGTTTATGTTTTGATGGAATTTCATGGTTTTCAGTTTGTGCCTGTTGCCTTTTGTCCACTCAACTCTCTTTGAGTAGTAGTGTGCCTTACCAGCAAGGCTTACTGGGCAGTTACTTCTTCTCTTCAACCCCCATTCTCACTGCCTGGTTGAGGGACTATGCTCATCTCTCGTGGCTTAACCCCAATCAGAAGCTCAGCCCCACACAGCCACTTGCTTGATCTCCACCCCCAGTGGGATGGGGGAGAGAATCAGAAGAGTACAAGTACGAAAACTCGCGGGTTAAGATAAATACTTAATAGATAAAGCAAAAGCTGTGCATGTACAAGCAAAGCAAGACAAGGGATTCATTCCCCACTTCCTATGGGCAGGCAGGTGCTCATCCATCCCCAGGAAAGCAGGGTTCCATCATGTGTCTAACCGTGACTTGGGAAGACAAATGCCATCACTCCAAACATGCACTCCACCTTTCCTTTCTTCTTCCCCTGGCATAGTATGCTGAGCATGACATACAGTATGGAACATCCCTTTGGTCAGTTGGGGTCAGCTGTCCCAGCTGTGTCTTCTCCCAGCTCCTTGTGCACCCCCAGCCCACTGGCTGGTGGGGCAGTGTGAGGAGCAGCAAAGGCCTCGGCTCTGTGTGAGCGCTGCTCAGCAGTAACACAACACCCCTGTGTTATCAGCTCTGTGTTATCAGCACAAATCCAAATCACAGCCCCATGCCAACTGCTGCAAAGAAAATTAATTCTATCCCAGCCAAACGCAGCACATGGTGATAAAAGCAATAACGGCTCACAGTCCTTTCTGTTGTTGGCCTGGGCATGTCCTCTGAGTATTATTGTGGGCAATAGTTTTTTGCCTGGCTTTCATCACTGTATAATTGGTGCTACATTTGTCCCCTCCCTCTGCAGCACCCCATTCATGTCTGGGTTTTTTAGAGATTAAAGTAGCCCGTGAAACCAGAGAAGCTTCTGAACAAAGTCAGGCCTACCACAGTGCCTGCCCTCTGTGCAGTGCCAGTGCTTCCCATGACGGTGTCACCTCTCCACAACTCTGCCTCTGGACTTGCCTTGCTACTCTGCTTATCTAGCTGCAGATGGGCAGCTGGTAGTGACTACAGCTCGAGGAGCTGGGTGGAGGAAGATGCGTTTTTGCATTGTGTTTTGCTGCCGTCCAATTTTATGCTGCAATGTGCAATTTTTGTCTCTGCTCCGGTTGTGAGGTATTTCCTCCTGTGTTGGGTCAGCCCTCTGTGAGAACTTCAGCTGCCATCCTTTCTTTTACTCCTGTAACAATAATCCTCCTCGTGCTGGCCCTGTTACCAACCCACCCCTTCACTCTCCCACTGCTGTCACCACTAACTGGGAATGTAGGGGAGAGGGAGAGACTTTCTATCAAAGTCCACTTGGCCCCACTGTTCCCCTCTGAGAAGGGGGTTTGACTGACCTGTCAGGCCCTCACATAGAGTTCAAGTCACCTGGTGATTGTAGTGTGCTACACAGACCTTCATTCCAGCTGTCTCTCCCTTTCCTTGAGGCTGGCTTCAGCCCGGCCTTCTCCCCTCTGTCACCACCTATGACGTGTCTGTTCAGCAGTGAGAATTCGTAAAGCAACCCCACTGTTTAGAGGATTTTAAATATTCTGCCACAGCATGAAGATATCGATGGTTAATTACTCCTACATCCAAACCACAAGTATCTGTTAATGCAGAATAATGATGCGGACCCTGCTGACGCTGTTTATGCTAATGCTGCTGGCTCCTGGGGGCTTTCCCTGCAGCTCACCAGGACAAAGTGAAAAGGACTCCTTTTCTCCAGAGCCCTGCGCACAGGTTTCTAGTGCCAAAATGTTAACAGTGAGTAGCTGTGACCTTCTAAATGCATTTACTGACTCTAAATATCGTTGAGAAATTTCAAGCTATTAGACGTTATCATAAAGCTTACTTTGCTGGATATTGGGACATGTTTTAGTGCAACAAATTACCCTGAATTCACATGAGCTTATTTGGCAGAAATAATAGGGCTTTCCCAAAGGATAGTGTTGCTGTGCATATGGTGGAAAAAGTTACAGAGAGGGGCAGGCACTGAAGAGATGTATAAGAGACGCATTATGCAAGCAACTGTCGATAAGGTCTTGCATAAGTATAGCCAGGGGTTCTGCTAAAACAAAATATCTGGCAACATTAACATTACAGCACTTACTGTGTTTTGATTGTAATAAAACTCTTCTCTAGTTAGCAATGAAATATTTATTGAATGGATGGGGTTTTGTGAAGCACCAAAAGTTTCCCAAGTATAAACTCCACAGAGCCAGGTCCATTCTTTACATTCCATCTTAGAAACTGCTTTTGTAGTTGAACAACTTTGGGAAATTAATTAACTTCTTTAGACCGTGCCTAAGTGATATTTTAAGTGACAGCCAGTTAAATGTTGATTTCTTACATGCATGGCATAGAAACTGATGCCATGCCCACCCCACCCAAAGGGAGGCAATGCCTGGGGAAGTGAGTGCAGAGCTGACTGACCCTGTGCCCATTTGCCATGGGAACAAACCTTCAGTCAGATGAACCGTGGGGATGAACTAAACCTACCAAGGGCCTCTTGTCTGACCCCTCAGTCACAACAATCAAATCACCAGGAGCCAGCACAGGTAGCACAGAGCCCATGCTGATGCGAGAAGGTGTGCTAAATTGGTATCTGCCACCTAAATAAACCCAGCCTGATTTTCAGAGGCTGCAGCTGTTCACACATCAGGTCAGTGCAAGCCAGAGAGACTCAGCACTCCCGCAAACCCAGCGTCCTCTTATTTGTATTGCTAAGCAGGGATTTGGAAGCAGGGATTTTGGCAACTGAGTTTGAAAATACCTCTCATAATTTTTTTAATACTGTAGCACGGTATAATGTAGAGGCTTGAAAATGTTATTAACTTTGAGAAATGTTCTGGTTTAAGTAAATAACCATTTTATTATTGTGCTAAGTCACTTCCGACCTGTGTTGGTGCTGATTAATGCACTTCTTAGATGTGTGGCAGGCACCAGAGGTGTCTATTAATTAGGGCTGCTGCACAGTCTGTCATGTCTTATTGCTTAATTAATAAACATTAGCTAAGATATTGAACTTTCTGAGGAAACTAGTGTACTGATGAACAGATTGTGCTAAGAGCTCGGCTTGCTAATGCTCATGTGAGGAAAGGAAGATTTATATTCCATGCATTTGGTTTGTAGAACAGCTGTGAGCCAAGTCTACTGGGACACCTGTTAGAAGCCACTGTATAAATTAGTGCATGATGCAGAACTACTGTATTAAAAAAAGAAAAAGGTGGAGGAAAAATAATATTTAATGGATTTTAATCAATATGCAAGGAAACTACTGTAGCAAACAGAATAAAACTCCTTATATTTCCAAAAGTTTCTTTTAATAGTAAAAATAACTTACCCTAATACAGTTCTTTCAGCCCATAGATATCAAAGCACTTGGCAGGCACTTGGGATTGCCTCCATACCACGAGGCCTGAGCAGCTGCCTCTACCTCCTGGTAGATTTTTCAGATGTCAGTAGGACATAGGGACAACATCCCTCTGGACTTTCTTCTGTCTCAGTCTCATTAAAAAATCTGTCAGTTAACTTTTGAAAGCAAAAATCTGTGTTACTGTTAATAATGAAACAATCAGAAAGATTACAGCTTAATTTTCAGATGCCATTTTTGCCGATTTCAGATGATTTTGAAATGAAATATATATTAATTTTATGTAGAAGCCCGTAAAATATTTTTCAGCTAATTCTGGTACCATAATAATTTAATATCAACTTTGTCTTCACCCTGCACAACTATGGCTAACATTAAACACTGGAGCCTGTTAAAATACTTTTAATAATCTTTTTAATGTCATCTGCTTACAACAACATATAAAAACAATGGCCCCCTATGTAACCATAAAAGCCTAAGCATTAAAAAACAGTGAAATAATTAGCCATGTTAACTGTAAAAAAATGTTCCTTTTCTCACAGATTTTATATCCTCACCTGCCAAAAGGTATGACTTGTAAAAATACACCCTGCCCATTTTACTCACCTTTCTGCTGACCCATGAGACCCTCTAATAAGTTTTAAAGATATTCTTTCTCAGTCTTTGATGGCAGCAGAGGATATTTGCATGTTTTCCTCCTTTCAATATCCATCAAGTGTTCATCACAAACCCAGAATTGGGGAGAAGTAACCAGGCTTTTTGTTAGCAGACTCAGGGCTTCATATATATAGAAACTATGCTAATGTTCATACTATTTTGGGTTGAAATAGAAGGGACGTTGATTTGGCAGTGTAGGAAGAGTTATGCTGATTGCTAGAGCTGTCTCTGTATCCTTCTTATAGGCACAGATGTTTAGACCCTTTCATGATTAATGTGGTGCTTCTTCAACCTTAAACTGTCAAGGAAAAAGGCATTTAAAAGATGTTAACGTATGTAATCTTTACATGTCGTTTAATACATAATTTTATATTGCCGAGAGAAATTTTATACTCCTTCCCTTTTAGGTATATGGGCATCTAATTCTTCCATGCAGAGAGAGGTGCTGTGCAAGTAGCAAAACAAGAGCTTAAATAATGAATAAATAAGGAACTAAAAAGCACTAATTCTTCCTTTGAGACTTGATTCCCATTGCAGTATTAGACACTTATCTCATCTTTACTCTTGCTTCTTAGTCTCTAAAAATAATACTTGCTTCACAAGGGATACTAATGAGGCACTATTAGCAGTTTATTTTTAAAATGTGCTGGTATTAATGAGAAATTATAATTATCCCAGCACCAGCTGGCATTTCTCTTCATGAAATGTTCATTTTGAACAAGAGAGGAAACAAAATGCACTGCAACTTCTTTTTCAAAGATATGGTGAACTAGGCTGTGTTGGAGAAAATATAATGCCTGGAAAACTGTCTTCACTTTGGGGTTTTTCCTGAATAATTTATTACAGAAAAAATTCATCGGCCCTCTATTGTTGTGTGGAGCAAATGCGGTATGTTTCATACAAGTAGAGAAGCTTCTCCTTTGCTTTAAAACCAAAATGTATTTCAGAAATTAATCATTTGCAGCGGGTAGTTAAAGGTCAAGGCTGCAATACCTGCATTTCTGGGCTTGCTAAAGATTCCCCCTTCTGTGTATCAGCTAAGCTGTACCCCATGCTGTAACAAGTACCTGTGGGTTAGGAAGCCACTTCTGACAGACTGCTTGAGATACGCGGTTTTTTACAGTGCTGTGAATAAAATTTCATGCACGTGGGGCTGGATCTCACCCATCCCGAGTCTGCAGCAGGAACGACCTGGGGGCACGTTCATCATTAGAAGGCAAGGCTTTGGAGGAAATATTTCTCAGTCAGCCCGAGGGTATTTTTCCCTGTGGCAGCCACTTCTGCAGCCAGGGTTTGGGACCACTGAAATAAATCCCGGGGGAGATAAACAGCCAGAAAGGCAAGTGGAAGGATTATCATACTGAACAATACCACTTGCTTCTCCATCTCACCTCCGCGTGTGCGTGGCCAGCCCTGTCTGCAGGTGGGATATTTGTGTGCCTGGCCAGCCCTGTCTGCAGGTGGGCAATCTGTCGGTACTCACATGCGTAACGTTGGGAGATCCCAACAGCAAACAGTGCTGCCTTGGGAGCTGCCTGTGCCAATGGGTCTGAAGCTTACCCCGTGCAAATCCAACTCCGCAGCGTGCTGCAGACGCTGGTTTTTCATATATAGGTGCTTGTGCCAGGATATGAGAGGGCTCGAGTCTCCTCATTTAACAAAACCCAGGCGCCCAGCAGTGTACAGCTGCAAGAATCTTGTTCCATTCTCTGCTGTGCCATGAAGGGAAGCGAAGGTCCTAATGCAGCTTCATTACTCTTATTTATTTGCATAATGCTTGCGGCATAAGCATTAGGCATTGCTAAACGGAGCCAACAACATTAATTCAGAATTCAAGAAGAGAACGAGGGTATATTCCAGGCTAATAAGGCCCAATATATTGAAGCTACAGCTATGGCTATAAAACATTGATTTGCTGTAAACAGTTTAATGTACCCCCTTCCAGCAGCAGTAATACGTCTGCGGCGTGTACATACATCTGTGTGAAAATGATAAATGCCTCCTTAAAGCAGAGTGGGTGTAAATGCAGTAGGTATGTTTCTCATAAGTGCACTGTGTTATTCGAAATATTGCATGCAATCGTTTGTACTTTAGAGAGCATTTAGTGTTGCTTGGGTGTTTATGTGGAGGGGTTATGTGTATGTGGTAGGGAAGGCCTGTTTTCCTAGCTTTGGTTTTCATCAACCACGTACTATCTTTCCATTCTTTTACGTACCTAAGAAATCCTGACTGTTGCTACCCCCACTGCTACCACCACTCGTGGCAGAACCTAATAATCTTTCCTCTTGTTTTTTCAGTCTTGCACAGAATGAATCCAGCCAGCTTTCCATGGATTTTACCTGCTTTTGCTACTTCCTGTCACACAGGGCAGCTAATGCCCTTTTAGACAATGCTTTATGCTTCCAGTGTTACTAAGTCTCCTTTCAACTCTGATCAACTGTCATTTTTTCATATGTGTGATTTATCTGTGACAACAGATCTGTTTCTTTCTGAATCCTGACCAAATGCAGGTTTTTACCTATCTGCTGAATCTGAAAGTTTTACTCACTTTAGGGTGTGTGGTAACACCATAATTTCAACTTTTATTTAGTCATAAACAGCTTGGACAGCCAGGTTTCTTCAGAGAGGTTGTGCAAAACAGTATTGTGCTTCTCTGTAACCCACTGTGTGGGACATTGCCTGAATTGGTCACGCTCTAACAATCAGCAGAAACCTATTATCACCAAGTAAATTTTCCAGGTGTTGCAACTTGCATTTGTAGTGCTTGATCATATCGTGACATTGCCCCACGCACAGTTTGTCAGGATGCAAGTATTAGCATCCCAGCATCTGGTGGCCATCCAAGGTTAGTTTGTGGCCCTGTACAGTACCTCAGCCTGAGATGGATTGAAAAAGCTAGCTCTTCCTTCTCCTCTTCCTTTCGTGGCTGTTCGAAGGGGATGGGCAGAGACCCTAAGAAAGTGCCTTCTGCATTTCATACGCCTCCAAAATACCTCACATCTCTTCTGGTTACACTCCCACTAATCTCAATTCCTTTGAGTGAAGCCCCAGCAATGCATAAACTGAGGATGACTGTGCCATTAATTGCTATCACTGGTCTCTAATTGTCAACTTTACATTGTCCTTTCAGCATTTAACTCTAATGCCCAGTAACCATATGCACTATATTTCTATAGGTTATACTGTCTATTGAAGAAGGCTACAGGCTTCCAGCTCCCATGGGCTGCCCAGCTTCTCTTCACCAACTCATGCTTCACTGCTGGCAAAAGGAGAGGAACCACCGTCCAAAATTCAGTGACATTGTCAGCTTCCTGGACAAACTGATCCGCAATCCGAGCACCCTTCATACACTAGTGGAGGACATACTTGTGTAAGACTCTTTTCAGTACTTTTTCCTCGTATAACACCTGGTGGCTATCACTACACATTTTGGGGCATTAAATAAGGGTAGGGGAGAACAGCAAAGTTCTGGATTCACAAAGTTATGGGGGTTATTACTTTGAGATTCTTTTAAGGTTTGCTTTATTGTGAATACAGTGTTGTGTAAGGACTTTTCTCAAACCATGCAGATGATATTAGGCGTTTTTCTTTTTTTTTGTTTTTGGTCTGAGCTCAGTTTATATCCTTAATCTGTGTGGATCTCTTTGTTCTTTTTTTCTTTTGGGTTTTGGTTTTTTTTTTTTTTTGGTCCTTCTCCTACATGATTGTTTTCTTTTTGCAATATTGTACTGTATTCAGCAGCCTGTATCTCCATCTGACAGTGCTCAAGCAATTTCTGGACTGCCTTGGAGTAATTTCCTGCAGAAAGTAGTGGTGTCTTAGCTTGCCAGATATTTATCTACAGAAGAATGGCAACAGTGATGGTCTTACCATTCCACAACAAATTCTTGACAGTTTCACCCAAAGTTTTTTCCATTAATATTACAGAAATTAATACAGCCACAGGAGAAGCAAGGTTGGGGTGGAAGAATTTGCCAATTTTGTCAATTTACTGATCCAGGATGTCCCTGAGTATCAGCTGTAATCTGTGAAGGTCCAGTGGCTTCAACCTCTTCATTAGCTAAAGCTCACCTTAAGATAAAGGTGCTTTCACCAGGACTCCCCTGATTTTATATGGGGTTCTTGATGTCTGAGTAGGTCTTGCTCTAAGTGGATTAAGATGGTTTTTTAAATTATTTGGAAAAGGGCTGAGCACCAGGGCAAATTTTAAAGCCAGTATCTTCCTGTGAGACAGATTGAATGGAGAGATTACTTAGAAAAAATAGAGTTAGGGCTACAGCCATTTCATCTGCCACAGGCTAGTGGGACTTGTGGCATTTAACACCCATGCACCAGAGTTAGTGGCCCCTATGTGTATCTGTGTATAAATATACATATGACTTGCTACTCGTACCTGGGTCACCTTATTTAGCATCAGATGGATGCATTTACATCTACTCTTATTTTAAAACATTACTTGAAGTCTAAAAACTTCACCTGTTTTCTTGCAGTCGAGCTGCTCTTGAGCTCACCTGCTTGGGAATGTTTTTCCATTTCTTGGGAACACTTGATGAAATCAATCCGTACGATTATTGCGTTCCTGTTAACTTACGAGTCGTCAGTTACTGTACAGGATAGTACGATCACAGAGTAGTGCAGGTTGCAGGAGACCTTGGTAGATCTTTAACTGAGGTTTGTACTTAAGAGTGTTCTGTCATTCCGTTTCCCTATCACTTTGATAACATGAATGAAAAACAGTGTTCAATGGATTTGAATATGTGTGGTTGAAACTCAGTGTGTTAAGATACTAGGGGGTGATGCCTCCTACATTCTATATGTCATGTTCCATCAGTTCATGTTGGCTGGCTTTTGCTGTCTAAATTTCCATGTTAACTAAATTATATCTTTCTCCTAAAGGCTATCATAAAGCTTTTATAAACAGCAGTGTGCTCTTTTTGTGTGTTCTGCTCCTACTGTTTCTCTAGACAAAATGTGCAAAGTCAGTAGCAGTTGTGACCCCCCAGCAATGTGGTGTTCTACAGAAGACTGGAAATATATGTCTCAGATATGTGGGATTTTTTTTTTCCTTCTTTCTGTTTCAGCTGCAATCGTGTTAGGGAGAAGAGCTGAAAGGGGAATGTGATTAAACCAGCCCCTTCATTATTATTTGCTATTGTGTGAAAAGCTATGTAAAAGCAAGGATATAAATTTTTCTTCTTTATTCTTCTTTTAGGGTTACTTTTAGGGTTCTGACCACTGTAATCAAAGACTTCCCATTGTATAATGGTATAGAAATAAAGGGGCCATTTGGGGGTTTTGGTAATAAATGTAAAAATCTGCAGTTTCATACTTCTAAATTGTATGTTAAATTTTGTCCTCTACTCTGACTACTGTATTTACAAATTACCATCCTGAACACATAAAATCTGTAAAGAAATGCAGAATGGGAACAAAAATAAGGGCAGAGAGAAGCCTGTTCCTCGGTTTGTTACTGGGTGAGATAGATAAGTGTCCACAACACTTGGATTATTTATTTTTCTTCCTCCGCATCACTGTTTTTTGCCGCCAGTATTCTCATTTCAAGGCATTACTTTGAAGTTTCCTGGAAAGTGAATTTTTGCATTTTTGAAAATCTCTTTAAAGTACTAGGAAGATAGTGCCTGAAGGAAACAGTGTGACAGATTTCCAGTCACACGTGGTTCTTCTAGACTATTACTGATCAACAAAAATGTGGTGCAAAGTGCTACAGAGTTGACAACCACACTGTCGATGTGTTCTGCACCTTGGCAGGCTGACATGATTTGGAAGTTTTAGACAACAAGCCAAAGAGATCCTCAGTTAAGATCTGACCTTTACAGCTCAGGCTGCACTCACACTCCTTCTGCCTTTTAATAAAAACAGTGTGTACCAGAGTAAAGCAAGTGTCGTATTTTGTACCCCTTTGATGACCTTTGCATTTTGCTCTTTACAGAATGCCAGATTCACCTGGTGAAGTCCCAGAATATCCTTTGTTTGTTTCAGTCAGTGACTGGCTGGACTCCATAAAAATGGGTCAGTATAAAAACAACTTTGTGGCAGCAGGTTTCACAACTTTGGATATGGTTTCAAGAATGAGTATTGAGTAAGTATGTAGTCTATTATCCCTACAGTGACTAATCAATCTGAATTTCTTTGGGTGCTGGAGAGATGTATGTACTGTGATGTATGGAACAGGGCTTTCATTTCCTTTCCTACCCAAGCTAATACAAGACAAATTCAATTTTTATACCAAAACGATGCAGGCAAAAGATTTAATTAAGAGACCCAGAACTGAGGGTTTCATTCTATGACTTCACCAAACACTGAAGGTCAGGCAGTGAACATCCTTAAAAGTTTCCTGGGGAATCAGTTTTAATCTAGACCACTGAAATCAGTGGCAAAAATCTTCTTTCTTTGCTGTGAAAATCATCAAACTTGTATCAGTCCTCGTGTGGAAGTCATTCCAAGCCTTGCTGCCCTTCTTCAACCATATCTGACTCCCCTTTATCATTCTTTAAATGAAAACATGTCACCCAGTATATAAGGGTTTGGGAAACGATGAATTAATACGGTAGAATAATTATACGTTCTTTTTTTTTTTTCTCTATTCCCTTGCCATTAAATCCTAATCTTTTATTTGATGCTGGGACTACCTGTATCAATAATAGTAACAGTCAGTTAGAACTTGATATTTACATGTGAAGTTAGGACTGGTTCTCTCCCATGTCTATCACCTTACGTTCACCTACACCAAATTTCATCTGCTGCTTTATGGCGTAGTCAGCCTTCCAGGGTCCTTCTAAAACTCTTCAAGGTTGGCCCTTTCCATTACAGCCCTGAACAATTCAGTCTCACCAACTGACTTTTTCATCCCTCTGCTCCCCTGTTTTTCCAGACCATGTACCGGCTTGTTGAACAGTGATGTTCGACATTATCCAAGTCGAGGTCCCTGCAGGTTTCCACTGATGACTGCCTCGTAAAACCTGACAGCTTGCTCCTAACCTCCTGTTGTTAAACCAGTTATTTAATCATGCAAACTCCTTCTTATGACATAGCTCCTAATTTTCCTTATAAAGTTTTGATGAGTAATCATCTCTGAAGCTTTTGGAAATCCAAGTAGAATCTACCAAATGGATCACCTTCATCCATATGTATGCTGACTCCTCCACTGGAAACAAATGATTTTACAAAACAGGACTTCTCTCTGCAACAGCCTGTAGGGATTCAAGTAAATCATCTATCCAAGCATCCAATAAATCTGTGCCTTAACTGTAATTTCTATTATGGCCTATAATGACTTCAGGCTCAAAGGTCTGCAGTTCCACAGATCTCCCATGGAAACTTTTTATTTTGCCTAACACCACTCTCCATGCTTCAGGCATCAAGAAATTTTTAAGCACGTGGAACTGATAACTCCCTCTCACACATCTCTCTTAGTAATTCTGCTACTTCATCCGTGAACTCTTTTAAAACTCTTGGCTAAATATAGGCTTGTTCTGGAGGTGGCCTGTTGCTTGTTTTTTCAGCTTGCCTATAACCTCTCCTGCAGTCAGTTCAACTTCAGACAGATCCTCTGACACATATTTCCTAAAGGTTCTGGCACAGGACTCACTTAAATTTCTTCCACAGTGAGTATCAACTCAAATAATCGCCTTAGTCTTCCCCCAGTGGCCATTCTTTCAGTGCTCTTTTACACCTAAGTCATCATTAGACTCTACAGACGTTCTGGCAGGCTCCTTGTACCCCAGTAAGCTTGAAAAAAAATTTTGAGTTTTATTGTTAGGTGTCTTTTTCTGGTTGTTCCTCAAGGTCTTTTTTAGCCTGCCTTACTGTGCTTTTACAGATATCTGCCTAAGGTTATAATCTTTGCTACTTGCTTTCTTTAGATACCACTTCAGTTTTTTGAAAGATTCTGTCTGTCTTCAAAGAACCTGTTACCCTGGGCCTGCTGGCTTCTTTCTGAGCTTTATCAGGCCTTCCTTGGTACTATTGTTCCTGCATTTCTGATACCACTCTCCCACATAAAGGTTTATTCTTTTAGCTGGCTCTTTGCAGCTTCTAAGACACTTGGTATTTTTGCACAGTCCCTCCTGACCTTAAGTGCTGTCTATCATCACCCATGTGGGGTCAAGCCCGAGTACATAATCGTTGCTGCTACGAAGTGGCTTCTTCATCTGGAGGATACAGACCTGGGTATCTTGAAGTGCAAATCTGAAACTCAGAAAGGTCATACTTCATTCCACAGGCTCCTTTACTAGCCAGATCGTTAAAATTGTTGTTAGGGTATCTAAACAAGTGATGCCTGTGGTATGCCCCAGTGTGCAATCTGCACAACTGACAGGGCTTACCTGAAGTTCCCTGCCCTCAGCTCCTCTGTGATCTCTATCAGCGCATCGCAGTTGGTGGTGCTTAGAGAACAACTGAACTAGTGGATTGTGCTGGATGTGCAACCTGGGCTGGTGGAGGGTGTCCCTGCCCATGGCAGGAGGGTTGGAACTAGATAATCTCCCAGGCCCCTTCCAACCCAAACCATTCTGGGATTCTATGCTGAGGGCTGTCGACTTCATTCCTGACAAAAATTCAGGCTCAGTGGGTGAGCTGTGTGTTCTGGGGTGCAGGTCTAGATGAGATGAAGCGAAACCAGGAGGGAAATCTGGGTCTAGCAGTAGAAGATTCAGTGTTACTCCAATCTTGAGACCATGTCTCACCACCATTCCCCACATCATCAGAAGCACAGCCTGTGTTATTTCAGTCTCAGGACTGCAAAAGTTGAGTGTTTCTTTGCAAGTATGAGGGGCAAACATTTGCTACATTACTAAAAATGGGCTATCAGAACCCACCTTTCAGGGTCTTCCTCAAGATTTGAAAAAACTTTTTGATTCTGTCACAAGAGATACCACTGCTCTAAGATTTTTCTAATTTATTTTTTTTTCTTAAATGGGTATCTTTCGAACTTCAGAACTGACAGGTGCAGAAAACTTGAAGTCATCTGCAGGTTTTTTATATGTCCCGGACAGGAAGGTAAACTGTCCTGAAGTAGAGTGATTCATCAGGTATTTATAGTCTTTTGTGTGCAAGAGACTGTACTGTACTTGCATCCAAGATGAAACTTTTTATCTTACAGTGACATTAGAAGAATTGGAGTTGTACTCATTGGACACCAGAGACGAATATTCAGCAGTTTACAGACTTTGCGGTTACACATGATGCACATACAAGAGAAAGGATTTCATGTATGAAAGTACTAGAATCAACTGTGTTTTGTGCCTCAGCATTTCTAAAATGGAAAAATATTCTCATTCTCCCCTTCTGCTCTTCCCAATGTCAAGAACTGCAGTCTCCTCTTCAGACTATAAAAGTACTTCTATGTTAATGCTTCCAAACTGGAATTTTTAATCACACTGCATAGCTCCTCCACCAGTTATCTGCCGATAAAATCCTGGCCTACTGCAAGACTCTTGCTACACATTGATGAATAACTCAGCATGGATGTGTAACTTTGTATAACAGTATTTGGGAAACTTTCATGAACTTACTTGAAAGTAGTAACCTATTTGGCCTGGTGTGGCTTCTTTATCGATGTATTTAGAGTTTGCTGGTAGATCAAAAAGTATTTGACTTCTTTCATGTTCTGTGATCATGTAACTTCCAATACCAAATGTGCAATCAAGAAGAAATTTGACATAAATATTTGTTTTAGCTCTTAATTAAATCCAAATATATGGGTCCTATTGTTATATTACTTTATAATAGTTTGAATGCTGGTAAGATGGTGCCTCAAAAAATAGTATTGTTTGCAGAAATGACTGATGATTTTATGTAGTGAGTTTTCGTTGTGTGAATAATTGGGAGGATAGTGAGAGAAATCTGTTTGAATTGTTAAGGTCCTTGATTTTGAATTACTGATACTGAATTACTTTAGCACTCGACACTTTTTATGCTTTAAATTTTAGATTAGGTTGGAAAATTTGTTCATCCTTGGGGATCTTCACCACCCTAGACTTTTTTCTTTTTTTTTTTTAAATACTCTGCATTTGCTTCTACTGTGTGGCAAAGTATCACTGGAAAACTGATTGTAATGCTTCCATAGCCACCTGTAAAACATGGTTGTCAGCTACATTGTGGCCACATAGATTTCAGAAAGCTTTCTGTTCCAGAAACGCAGGCCTCTGCTGCTTGAACTAAGCATAATGTCCACCATTGGTAGTAGACCTTAGAGGGGCAGCCCCCAGTGGAGTCCTGTGTTGATTCCCATGGGGGCAGGCCAGCCTCCAGTTGAGGGCAGTGGTGCAACCACCAACTTATGCTGGAAGTTACACACTGCGGTATTCGGTTATCTTGAACATAGGCAGAAAAGGAGATGTAGGGCAGCAGCGTAACAATATGTTGCCTTGAGTCTACTTCTAGCTGCTTTTAGAAGGAAGCAGCAGACTGCTGAGATGGAGCTCTGGTTACTGTGGGCTAGATCTTCATTTGGTACAGACATCTAAATGACATCAAGGACAATTTACCTTTAGAACTCTTCAATAGCCATATTTACATGCAAGAAGATGGCTGCACAGGCCTGACATAATATTTGTACCTCCGTAAAACTTAACAGCTTTCATGTTTTATTCAGACAACCTACACAGACGTGCTGGGCTACCCTTCCAGACTTGTGCATGGGATATGCACTACAGGGGACAGGGGAACAAGCGCATGTCTGCATGCTGTAGAAATCACACACAGATCTACACTCGTGTCACGTGTAAACTGGGTGAAGATGCTTTCTTTTGATTTATACACAGTTTGGAGGACTTTTTGAGTTACATGGCATTCCAATATACTCAAGCATTACAGCTCTTACATTAAAACGTGCATTTGGGTAATTAGTATAATATATGTGTGTATGAAAAGGAACTAACTACTTTATGTAATCATAATGATATTTACTGCTTAATTTACAGCTTGTAAATCAAAATGTATTTCCTAACTCTTGGAAAAGGTTGCTGTTGTATTCCAGTGGCAAAGAAGGAAAATCAGAAAGCAACTCAGACAAGATTATGCTTCCAGCCAGTTCACAGAGTAAGACGCACTAGGCCTGACTCACTGTTATCACTTTATGTTGGAACAATTGCATTCATTTAAGTGGGATAGCAGTAGTGCACTAAGTAAATTTTCCTTTGTTCTATTAAAAGAAAAAAACAAACCCCAGATTTAACTGAGGAACAAGTTTTCTGAAGATCAGGATTCATCAGTGTTCTGCCATGTCAATTTGATGAGTTTGTTTAAAAGGCAGCTCCAGTCCTGTTCTAGCTACAAAGGTAATTTTGCCAGCATGAGGAGTTCCGCTGAACGCCGTAGCACTGTACAAGCAGTGCGCTTCACAGGAGCACAGGCCTTTAGTGAGGAAAGAAGCATTTGTTCTTTTCTGTGACTGCCACCTGAAACATTCTGCCCCAATTCTACATCCAAATCATTTTTTGGTAAAGGTTCTTTTAGGGGAAGAAAATCATACTTACCTTGAAGTCTTTTAAAGAATAATACAATCCCAGACTAACTGAAAATTTGCTTTTCCTTTATCAATTTGTCATCCATTTTGCCTGCCATTGTGTCCTTGGCCATCAAGGTGACGTCCATGGAAGGAGCCTCTCTCACAATTAAATATGTTACCGAGGAGGTATGAGTCTGTTATTTGTTAATGGGGTTTCAAAATTACTTGTAACTCATCCAAACCATGTACATGCCCTTCTAAATTCTCCTTAACATATTTATTCATTCCTGGTAGTGTGGATGCAGAACCCTGTTACATACACACAACCTGGATATATTTCATGGAAATTAATTTCCAAATTTATCACACTACTGAAAATATATTTTCAATAGAAAAAAAATGCAACAATATTAAAACACTTCTTAATCAGATATATTTTTTATATAAACAAGAATTTGGGTAGCCAGAAAGGAAATAACAAGAGATTCTTTGTGTGAGGACATTTATTGTAAACCTTGTAAATCCAGGATTCTTTGGATTTATACAGCTTTGGTTTTTGTTGTTGTGGTGCCATGTGACACGTTCATAATGTTTATCCTGATCAAATTTACATTTTCTCCATTTTGGAAATATTTTCTTTGTTCTTCCTCTGATTCTCAGCCTATCCTTGCAGTGTTTTGGGTTTTTTTCCTAATTTTTAATTTAAAAATACAGTGTTTTCAAATGTGATCTTAATTCTATACAGGCCCTGAATGTATATATGAAATTAGAGTAACTCTGTTGCAAAGGACACTTTCTTCAGGTGAAAATTAGCTCTGTTTAGTTATCCTGAATATTGCAGTGTGGAGTTAAGAGTTTAACAAATTCAAGCAAATCTTGTAGGCTGTTTCTGACAATCTGGCCCATGTTGTAGAGTGCTTCTTAACTAAAAGTACTCATTGAAAGTTCACAAAATAAAACGCATATAATATGCAAGCAAAAAAATTTTAAAAAACCCACGCTAAAATGTAGACCTAAGGAAATCCTTCTAAGTTATTTACAAGTAATACCCACGCATAGATTTTTTCTCACAGATCTGACTGTTGTTAATCTAGAATAAAATCCACCCATCTGCGTTATTACCACTGGTCAGGTATCACTTAAGCCTCCAAAACATAGCATAAGTGAGGGCCTTGATGGTTGAGCAGAACCAGATTACGGTCTCTTGGCGAACTCTGGCTCTCCACCGTGTGCCAACCACAGTGCTTCCCATGTTGACTGACAAGCAACTTGGATGTCCATGCAGCCAAGCGGGGTGGTCATCTAATGTGGAAACCATATCAGTCATCTTTACTCAAGCTAACCCCATTTGTCAGTCAGAGCTGTGAGACCTATTGGGAGGAATTCTTCTCACCTAATTTTGGAGGCCTGCATTTGAGGTTGTCATCTGAGGTTCCCTCTTAATAAAGTGGGCCCCCGTAGGATATGAGTCTCCTGGCAAATGTAATTATTTGCTTCTGGGTTAGATGCCAAAGAAAGCACCTGTTTCTCTGCATTCTGAGATCAAAAATTACCAGGTGCAACAGGCATCTCTGTTTGCTCAAACAACTCATGTGCATAGATTGTATCCAGTCCTTATGCTGAACCTGTGAAAAAGATCTTGTCCATGGTGCTGGTGTTACAATTGAAGGAGTAGGAGCAGACGGTTTAGTAGATTTTGCATATGAGGTACGTGCACATTGGAATTACGAGATGCAATGGGACTCCATGAGGTGAAAGGAACAGAATTGACCTACACGATGTAATTTTTTCTTAAGCAAAAGTTACCCTTTTTGTTTCCAGTGAATGTAGATTCAGTGTCTGTCCAGTAAAACCTTAGACACGTGCTATGCTTTAAGCAAAGACTTTAAGCCAAGACTTTTCAGCTTGAGGCAATCCTTTAATTGCAAATAGTGCACTCAACAATAAATTAAATTAAATTAGTTGCTCTGGACAAAGCATTCTGTGTTCAACTTTGTATTAGGTATTAGCTGGATTATTCCAACATGGAACTCATAAATTCTAGTATTTTGACTTCTCTGTAATTTAAGACCCAACTATCCACTTTTTGGAAGATGGAACCCACTGTTAGGCTCTTTACTTTCTTTTTCAGTGCGGATTCATGCAGGATCCAAAGGCGGGCTATAAACAATATACAGACATCCTTTATTCAGATCCAGTGGAGATTTACTATGTGGAATATCTGGGATTGCAGAGGTGGCTAGTAAGACTGTTTTAACCACAGCAATTTCCATGTTCAAGTGACCCTGTGGTACCATATCAGACACCGAGATAAAGCAGCACAGAACATACTTTAACTTGTACAAAAGGCCAGTTGCTAAATTTCAGCTGGCCCCATTGCAAACCAAAGTGTGTATTTAGCTGTTTTAACTCAGCTGGTGGAATGTTTCTATGATACATGTTCTGGCCGCTGACAATTTCTCTTGTGAACATAGGCTACTGTAACTACCCCATCATAGGCTGAGTCTGTCTTGGAGTATGTCCCACAAGGAAGGGGAGGGAGGACTTGCTTCTAATGCAGACCTAATAAAAAGTCTGTCTTCCATTGCATCTTCTAGAAAAAGTGTTCAAAGGGAAATATTTTACTTATGGCATTTGCACATGGTTGAAGAGCTCTTTATTCTTTTTTTAACATCTTTCTCCAGAATATCCTTGTTCACTAGCTGTAACTGATCTTTCCTGAATAAATGGCAAAGATTTTTTTCTTTTTTTCTTTTTATAATGGTACTTTTTTTTTTAGAGTGAGGGAAAGATCTGTTGGGCTGGGGTAACACTTAGTAGGAGAGTGACCTTGAATTTTTCTGGAGAGACAAATGAATCACCACTGAAAAGGAAAAAAAAAATCCTTAAAGTTGACAATACGGTGAAAAAGGAGGAAGTAGTAATATATTCTACTATCACATACTGTATTTAGTAGTGCAGACTGCTCATCCGTGAGTGCCACGGTTGTGTATATAGTTTCTCAGATTATGGACCAGGATATGGGATATGTTGAGCACGTTATGGATATAAAATATATGTCTATATGTACATAAAGAATTGTAAATATAATGTATATCATAATGTCTGAGATTTTTCAAACCTGCAGAATTTAATTACCTAACTCCCACTAATGCTAACGGGGTTGATCTCCTCCATCGGCTTTGAAAATTTCTAACTGCATGCACTGGGTGTGTATAGTACTTCCCAAACTTCCTTGGCTTGATATATGGAAATGGACAGCCTCTCTTTTCCTCCAGGGACAGAAAAAAAGCATTTTCAAACCAGCTTACAGAAAGCTGCCTGGTCGCCTGATGCTGACCCTTCTACCACCCCCACCCCCACCCCCTTCTGCTCATTCTTTTCTGCACAGCTAACTCCTGCAGAAATTGTCAGTGACCGTGAAGGGGGAAGCAAGGTGCCCATGAGCCAGCATCTCTAGTAAGACATACTCCATGCTATAAATAGTTTAAGCCCCTTTGCTGAAGTCACCAAAGATGTTTAAAGAGTATATAAATTATTTTCTTTGAAATAGCCACTTATAGACACCAATAAGTTTAAAATGAGGGGAATTTTCAAGGGAAGATATGTAAGAATATGCCAGTATATACTGTAAAAACATGTGTGAATTTTAGAAGGTAAAACCAACAGAATGGTTGATTAAAAAAAATGAGGTTAAAAATTAGAGTTTAAACATATTTCCATATTTTATATGGGAAATTATATCACACCAATTCAGTGATATTTGTGTGTATGTCTCTTTATAATACTCTACAAGAGCATTTCTTACCTTTTTTCCTGCATGTTTTCCCAAGTATGTCTTTCTTCCAGAAAGGTTCAGCATACTACCCAATTTTTTCATAGCTGAGTAATTAAACTGGAATAAAAAATACTGAGTCATAGCACTGGAGATATGAAGAAAAAAAAATTTAAAATAGCAGCCTCAAAATTTTCACAGTTTTCATGCCTGCTCTACATTGTTCCTGTCCAATGTTACGATCTCTGTCTAAGCATCTGAGAACCTCAACTAGTAGGCAACTCCAGGTGTCTCAGTAATGACATGCAGACTGTGCCAAGCTCCGAGGAACTCCTGGATCTGTAAACAGTTACATGTCTGCACAGCTTAATTCATATAAGGAGGCAGATTAGAAATGGGACTACTTACATGAGATCAGGCATAAAGGACTTTCTAGTCCAAGTCCCTATAAAATATTTGTAAGGCAGCATGAGTTCATGTTAAATTGTCTTTTCAACTACAGCACCACATATGGTTTCCTTGAGGAGACCCCAGTATATTTGTGGATATTATCACAGAACCTCCTGCATATATTGGTCTTGCTATGTGAGGAGAAATTGACAACTTTTTTCCTTAGGAAATTTTGCATGTTTTGGGGAATATTCATCTCTAAAATGCACATCATCAAGCTGATTACAAATGTGTGAATAAATCATATTATACTAATACTTCTATTGAGAGTCTAGAGAAGAACTGCTGCAGGCATGTAGAGCTGTAGATAAACCAAAACCCAGGGACTGAAAATTCACAAAACAAAGAGAAACCTAGCCCTCTGTATTATGAACGGTGCAATTCCCAGGGCCTTCTTTGTATAGAAAGCAACCTTGATTCTAGGATCTGGACATTGAATTTTGGGGAAATCTGCACTGGAATCAAAATTTCTGTTTGTGAATGATGAAAAAGTGCCCATTGAAACCCTCAAGGATTTTTGTAGTTTCACTGCAGCGTAATGGTCTGAGGCTCCTCTGCAGCACTGATAAACAAAAATCTAGTTGCTGGTTTTCCAGGGTCCAGCCCATAACAAAAACCTGATAAAATTGTCAGTATTTAGATTAAAACCTCCAGACAGCACAAAAACATAACTGAAAGACTACATTCTTCTTGCATATTTGCATTTTTTGCATTTTTGAAAGGAATCGGAATAAGAGTTACAGCTATCTGGTTAAGAGTAGCTTACAAACTGAATTTTAAGTTTTTTCTCAATTCAGGCTAAGCTCCTCTTGAGAATGATTAAGAGGCAAAAAAGAAAAGCAAGATAGGAATTTTATTTTTAGAAGCTGAGTAGGCTGAGCTGTATAACTTGCCATCACAGTCCCTTCATGTAAAATAGGATTAGCTGAGAAAGACGAAGTGCAGTCAGTGTTTCAAACCTGTAGATTATTTTATTTATCAAATGCATTACAACTTTGGAAATTCAATTTTTGCCTTGGGAAAGCTCTGCTCTAAAACACCTAGTTTTTCCAAATCCTGCTGAAAGATTTTGATAGACTTCTTGATGGAGTATTTCCTGGGACAGTGATAAAACCGTGAGGAACCAAATGTTACGGTTTCAATAGGCAGGGTCTTGCTGTCACACAAGTCCCTGAGGGTTTCTTACTGACTTCTTTGACAGTGAGATGAAGACCCATTGTACATACCTTATGTACGATTCAGCTCTATGAACAAATCGCCCTTTCTTCCATCCCACCACCATCATGTTTGCTTTGTTGTTAGAGAACCAGCACTTCCAAGGGCACATGCTGCCTTGTCACTCAATAGTATCACTACAACCTTTTGCCAGTTTTCATTCTTCTGTTGAGAGTTCGAGGTTGAGATGTGGGTTGGTCATTCAGGGCATGATCCAAAAATCAATTAAATCTGTGAGAAGATGTCAGTAGACTGAAACAGGTTCTGGATCAGAATTTCTATAGATTTGCATTGAACAAATGGCCTCGCTTAATAGGGGGAAAGGGAGTGCACTGAACATAAAAGACAATGCTGCTACCTCAGGGATGTGATGAAACAGATTATGGTTACTTTCAATGTGGTAGATCTGAACTTCAAGGTACAAAATGTGGTTGCTGCACTGTTGTTTTATATGGAATGGGCTACTGTCTCTGATTTTGGAACAAGTATGTAAAGTGGCTTACACATCTAATAGAGTATCTAACAGAAATGTTTTGGGATTACTTTTTTTCCCCTAGAAAATGCCCCAAACTCCTGGATATTCAGGATAAAACAATCATCCCCATCAAACAAACAGAACCGAAGAAAAAGAAGGGGGGAGGGGATTTGTCCATCTTTCTTTTTTCCTAAACATACACTATTATGCAATATGATCTCCCCTTCATAACAGCAGTTCTAGGTGATTATTTGCCTCTTGGAACAAGCTAGGGTATTGCAGTGTAAGTTTTGAGATTTGCTAGTTAATGGAAGACACAGTAGCAAATAAATTAACTAATGCCTTCCTACTGGATCTGTTTACTGGACTCTTGTTGAATCCCTATCTCAAGAAAAACATCTTCCTCTCAAATTCCTACATGTTAAAGCACAAGAAACAGCTTAGAATTGGCAGTGTAGCATTTTTAATACCGTTTCTTTTGCAGCAATTTCCCCTTCCAACTTTTCTATATAATGTGGAGAGGGCTATTTCAGATTTAAAGTCAGAAAGGTTGTTTCTTGGTTAACTCTGGTGAAGGAGCTGGATTCAGTCGGTACTTCAGTATGTGTTGTTCTTACCTTGTGTCTGCTTCTGTTGAGACCAATGTTAAAATTCTCTGATGGTATCAGTTACATCACGGGTGGTGATGCCGTGACTGAAAACCCAGAGACCTAACAAAAAGGGCTTCTCCTTGTTGGGTGCGATACAACTCCTAAGGACTTTAGTAACCATGGCAGGTACTCTGCACTTCTCAGGATTGCATCTGCAGTGTAACAAGGAAAAAAAGAATCTTTAAATGATCATGTGAAACCCTATTCACTGAAAGACAATAGTTTCTTGTCTAGCAAAGCAGCCTTCATTGTTTTAATTTTGTCATAAGTTTCTAAAAAACAAGACACTTTCACTTACAGAAAAGATGCAAGAATTCCAAAAATTAGCTTTGATTTTCTCTTAGAAGATAACCTGGTTGGTATGTTTTCTCAGGATAGCCTCTATTTCTGTGTGTTGGTTTTAAACATATCTGAATTCAAAGGGGTTTTAATCTCTGTCTCTTCTGTGAAATTAGATTGTACACAGCTAAATATGACTGCTCTTCATAGTTTGCTGTTCTAGCATAGCCATAAAATGTATCGATGTATGTGTATATATAAATAATTATTTGATGACAGACACTTTAGATTATATATTTAAGCAGCCATGTCAAAACTTTAAAGGTAGATGGCTTCAAAAGCAACAGTATACTCATAATACTCGCAAACTATTTTGCAAACAAACCGTGGCCTCAGCACAGACTTCATCCCCTTACCAGTAGTCTGAAACCCACCTTTTCTTTAAAGGCCCCAAATAAAATGCGTTTTGCCGTTGCTTCTTTTCCCCTTACCAAGATGTTATTTGAGTAATGGCGACTACCTGTAACTCAGCCTTCACCATACGTCTCCCAGAAAAGCAGCCTTGGCACCATACCTCTAAGTTACCCCTTCATCAGTCCAAACTTGCGTAGCATTGCACACAGCAGCCACCATCTGCTCGCTCTGAGACTGACCATGTCACAGCTGGTGTCATTGGTTTCCCCCTGGGACTGCCCTCGCTCTTCAGAATGGCTTTTCTTCACGTGATGTCTCTCCCATACACGTTCCCACCGCATTCTTCTTTCTGCCTTTTTGCCAGTTTCTAAAAATGTTGTAGGAATAGCCATGAAATAAGCAGCTTAATATACTGATTTGCAGTCCCAAGGGGAACTTACATTAGAAGTGGAGTTGTTATTATTTACTGAAAAGTGGTGTTATCTTCTCTTTTTAAATTATTATTATTATCCTATTCCTATGATAATATGATGTTCCATGTAAATTTTCATGTGCTGGCATGCCTACAAGTTAATAGTGTAATAGAATGCTCAGCTCTCAACATTAGGGTGTTTTTAAGGCGACTCGCATTACATATGCCATCTCTTTGCAGAAAGAATATGGGGTTTGGCAAAGCTACCTGCTGAGCAACATAATAAGATTTTTGTACAAAGTACAAGTTACTGATTATTATTGTATTTTATTTTTCTATGATTTCCTAAGAGGCATTATCAGGTCTTACGGATGGGGTAAGCCTGTTTATTAAGATATTTATTAGCAAATAAAAGTTACAGTACTGGTGGTAATTTTTGAGTTAATGGTGTTTGTTTTGCCTTAAGTTACCAATACGGTGATACACGGTAAAGTCTGTCATACGTGATCATGACAAAACAAAAACCAGCTGCGTAACACAGGGTGTTGTACCAATAAAGATGGACTGACCGTATGTCATAACACTTGAGATGCTTCAGGGTGGTGGTGGTTTTTTTCGGCTAAAGAATGCTGAATTGTAGTGGCCTGATAATCAGGTGCTCCTGATTATCATGCCTTGTCATAGTGCACATCCAGTTAGCAACGTCAGGAAAAAATGGTACACAGGAAAGGTTCCAAAGAGCAGCAGCACTCTCCTCAAGAAACAGAGGGAATCTGATTTTTAACTAGATTTTAAATGGCTATTAAGGTTCTGCAGTACTACTCACCATCCTTACGGTGATTCACCAAGCCATGCAACCCCTTCCACAGTGTTGTTTGGAATTCTCACTGACCCGTGCAGTTCTAAAAGTGGTTGTATTACAGAAGCAGTGGCAATGTGAGACACCAGGATTCAGAGAAGTGAATGCCGTGTACCATAGTCAGACCCTACCTTAGCCTTTCATTTTGTAACATCACATATGGATGCAATACAAAACTGAAAGAAGCACATGTAGCTTAATAGGAAATTAATGTCGTATGCCCACAATCCATTACATTCTGCATATTTTACATGAGATGAACTTTCTCACTAAGGATTGTGCAGTTAAACATAGTGCATATAGTGAAGAATGGATATTTAATTTTAAAACTGGTTACAGAATGCCTTTGCCTTTCTTTGCTCTTTGTTGAGTTTAGAACTAGTGCTTAGATATTGAATTATTTCAACCCCACAATCTGATGAGCTTTCAGACACAAAATTTCACTGAGAGGTTTACACTACTTGCTTTTTCTTTGATGACTCATAATGCCACCGTGAGGGAACCCCATCTTTTAGTTAGAACCTTTCTGGGTAGATGATGGTATGAGATCATGATTGCAATTTACGTCAAACCTTTAATAATAATGAAAATAACAGTAAGAATTAGAAAGTCAAACAATAGACAAAATGTTTGTAGCATTTTTCAAATCTGGTGTTTAATGTGAAATGAGTTATAACTGGGAGCTTCTGATTGAAGATATTTATCAAAAAGAACTGTCCATGTGGCTATCAGAGCTCCCATTACTCTTGCTTCTCTCCGCAGGGCAGAAGCAAGGACAGTAGGGTGACAGACTTGTACAACATATCTGAGAACAGATCAGAGTTTTTCAGAACAAGGGGTGGAGCTCCATGAAGGAAAAGTGCTTCTTCAAGACAAGGAGCTGTACAGACCATCTTTTGGGAAGCAGAGGCTTATTTCTTAACTTTGTTCAAAAGCAAAGGACGAACCCAAATACATGCCTCAAATCTGGACTTGCAGAAATCCCAGATTGCAGAGAGGGGACCAAGTTGCTCCAGCTATTGGTTTGCAGTGCCAGACTGTGAGGGACAGCACGCAGGTCATTGAGTGGAAAAGACAGGGAGCGGTGTCTGATCCATCTTTTACACCCAACAAGCACCTCTGTGGAGGCGAGCTGGTGAGGGATGTTCAGTTACCGTTGCAGTTAAAGACAGGATGAGGCACTTTACCTGGATGGGGTACGTGCAGAAGCATGGGAGGTCACAGCGCTCGCCTTCACACAACCGAGTAGAGTTTTGGCAGCTAAATCTAGGCGTGTGGGAGAAAGGGGACTGGGGTTTGGCCTATCCCTGCGCACGTTTGGCGCTTATTTCAAGGAACTGAAGTAAATTTGAGTTTGTGCAGCAGACCTAAGACCAGTCCCACTGGAACGTGGGCGCTACACGGCCAAAACCTACCGAGGGTGATTGCAGCCACCACATCTAGTCACAGAACTGCTGGCGTCACCTCCGTGATGGGTGGATTTACCCCCAACGTCATACCCCGCCACCCCGCCGGCTGAGGGGCAGGGCTTGTGGTGGTGTTGCTTTTCATTACGCTTTTATTCCTAAGGAAGGCAGAGGGGCAGGGGGCGGGAAAAAATTACACCGACACTGGACAGCGGAGACGAACGGGATGGGGGACCGTGCCTGTGATCTGTGTGACGCCTGTCCGTATGCGGGACAGGCGCTCGGGCACAGCGCAAAACGCAAAGCTGCCGAAGAGGATGAGGTTCCCGAAATGGAGCTGCCCCGGGAGCCGCCGCGGGAGAGGTAAGGCTCTCCAGGGTACACCGTCCCCGACCCCGCGGCCACCGCCCCCTCAAGCCGTCCGGGAGCCGCGGGGCGGGCACAGAGGCCTTGCCCTCAGCGGGTGCACCGCCCCCTCACGGGTTGGCCGGAAGAGGCGGGAATGGCGCGGGGCGGGGCGCCGCCTCTCCGGGGAAAGGATGGGCGGGGCGGCGCGGCCGTCTCCTCGGCAACGGCGGCTGGTGGCGGCTGGGCCTGGCCGAGGTGTGTGCCGCGGGCGGTGGGGCGCGGGGGAGTCGGAGCGGCGGAGTGCTGCTCGAGTGCCGGCAGGTCCCCGCCTCCTGTGGCATAGCGCGGGCGGGGACCTCTGCCCCACCGGTGCGGGGCCGTCCGTCCCGCCCGGTCGGGGGGACACTCGTGCCGCTCGTTGTCGCGGCCCCCGGGGGTGGCCCTGCCAGGAGCGCGGCCTGCCGGGGCGGGGGCCTCGGCTGAAGGGAGGCTCGGCGGTGGGAAGTCCTGTCCTCTTGGCAGTGCCGAGCAGCCCGACGGTGATCCTGGCTACCCAGGGGGATCCTGGCTCAGGCCCCGGGCGCTGCTTGGGATGCACAGGGCCGCCGCTGCCGGCCAGCTGCCCCTGAGTGCGGTGGGAGTCCTTTCTACCCGGTACCAATCCGCAAGGGCCTCCTGAGGGCGGCAGGGGCGGCTTGCGGTGCCGCCCGGCTTGGAAGGGGCCCCCGCAAGACCCCGTCTCGCTCGGGCTCGTCGCTCTGGGCCGATGGGAGCCGCGGGTCGCGATGCCTTTGCTCAGCAGCCAGCACAGAGGGGCTGCGCCTACCCGGGCGTCCCTCGGAAGGAGCGGCCGCGGCTCACCTGGCACCGCTTCCCAGAGGAGCCAGTCACCGCTCCTCCGGGCGCTTTACGCCGCCGGTCCAGCCTCAGGAGCTTTGCAGCCTGGGTGGTTACAGTAAGTGCTAATCCCTGACGCCTCAGGCCCGCTGGCAGCTCTTAATGATGGTTTGTGGAGTTTGATAACGAGTTCCTAGACCAAATTCTGTTTTAAATAGTTACAAGGGATGTGTAACGTGTGTGCTGCTTAGCATCGCGGGCGAACATGGGCTGGCAAAAGGAAGGAATTTGTTCCAGCTGTAACTGCAGGAGCTCCTCACAGCTGAGGAAGAGAATGGGAGAAAGGGGCAGGGCAAAAAGTCAAGCGTACTCCCCCTCTTGTGTTCCTAACTAAGGACTTTGCAGACGTTTACAAAAAAACGGCTATAATTAAAATACTCTAGGAACTGATGTCAAAGAATGCACATTTAGGCTTTTTGGGTTAAAGGTGAAGCCCTAGAACTACCTTTTAAGTTTTGACTTTTCTCCTGTTCCATTTGACGAGTATCTAAAAGGGCTTTTGGGGTACCTTCCTGTCGCAAAGGCTTTTGATTAGACTAGGAAGTAATGTGTTTTGGAGCAGGGTTCTGTCAGGTTAATTTGCTAATAAACCGTAAGCCTTAATCTGCTTTCAGAGTTGTATCCATAAAAAAAAGTGTAGGGCATAAAATAGAGTTGGAAGAAAAAAATAATGGGTTTTCTTCTTTGACAGAATTGCTATAACTAATGTTAGGCTTGTTTAATCTGGTGCCAACTGTGTGTAACTTACATAGGCACTCAGTAGATTGCTACTAAATCTTGAATCAAAATGCCCTAGTTAAGGCATTAAAAAGGATCTGTATTTTAAAAAAAATCCTGCTGTAAATAAAGGTGATGGCTGATGTGACATTAGTAAAGACTTTAAAATGATTTCTGTTAAAATGCACTTAATCATCATTTTGTAAACAGTGAAGAAGGGAGACCAAATACTTGTCACTGATACTGTTGATTTTTTTCTTCTTGCTCCTCATGCCATGATTTTCTGGGGTAATTAAGATTGAAATCTGAGTTGTTCAGTGCTGTGTTGTTATGCTTTATTGAGAGAAAAAAACAGCCTTTGCCACGCCACAAAATTTCTCTGGCATTAATGAAATTATTACTGAATGAGCCACAAATTTTTCAGCTGTCTGTTTGCTGAAGTGATTCCTAGTGAGATTCATTCAGGGTAGACAAGTGTTATCCTCTCTGCAAAGTGTGTTCAGACAGGTACCACAAGGGAACACGTGATGCCAGGTCCTTTGAATATCCTACTTCAGTCTGCGCAGGAGTAGGATTTTGGCACCTACCTGAGGTGTGGGTGAATGCTATGGCATCTGGTGTGATGTCTGTTGGATCTATTAAGTTTCTATTTCTAGTGAATGAGTTCCTAATTTGTACGTGTTTGTATCGGCAAAGCCTGTTACAATTAGAGTTTGAATTGAATTGACAGAGGGTATTTTATTTACTTCAGCATACAGTAAATTGCAGAGCAGGTGCTGAAGAAGAGAAATATAATTTGGCTTTGCCACCTAAATGATGGCAACTGGTAATTTGAAGTAAAATGTCATGGGTGGGTTTTTTTTGTTTGTGTCTTGTCTTCTATTTTGGGGGAAGGGAAGGAGGCGCTGCAGTTGTGCCCCTGTCTGCACTGCTCGGAATGCTGGCGATACTGCTGCCCCGTGAATCAAGGGCATGGCATTATATAGGCAGGGCTATAAAAGGCCAATCTACTTGTGCATCGAGGCCTCCCCACTGTAATCGGCTTAGGCTCCATTTGCTTAGTACACCCAGCAAACCCACTGTGTCGCTCTGTGTGTGTGTATGGCGCCTTATTGGCACTGTCCTTTTAAAAGTTGAAGGGCCGCTTATCCACATGCCCACCTACCGTGCTGGCGCTGCTGTACATGCAACGGTCTTCCAACAGCTATTTCCTTCTCTGATTTTCTGAACAGCAGTTGATCCCTGTGTATTGGAGCCGGAGTTATGGGATTGTTTGACAAGCTAGCGGGATGGCTTGGGCTGAAGAAAAAGGAGGTTCACGTTTTGTGCCTTGGCTTGGACAATAGTGGCAAAACAACGATCATAAATAAACTTAAACCTTCAAATGTAAGTAGCCCACTTAGTTTGCTGGTGGTGTTTTTCCTGCAAAGCTGATGTATGTTTATACTAGTTTTGCATGCTGTTATACTATATGTGATTAAGGAAAAAATGCTAAGAGCTTTTTGATTTAGTACAGTGAACCCGAATATATTGTAAGAGTTTCCAGCTAACTAAAACTAGATGTAAGTATCCCTATGCATACTGTGAAAACATTTAACCACCCCCCACTGTTAATGTGGCACACATTTTCTAAGATTACCCAATAAGGAAGGGTTTATGAAGGCTGAAATCAGGATCCATAACAGTTTTCTTAAGTCACTTAAATAACTGCAACAGGATTACAAATACGAATGATTTGTTAAACGTTTGGGATTAATACAGTTGTATAACAACTTGTCTGCATTTATCAGGTTTATTTTAATATGTTCCTGAGAAATAGTGAGTATGTAATAAAATAGGAAATAATGAGAAGATACATGCTTCATGGAGACTTCAGCCTTTTTGAAACAGAACAGGTTTCAAAATAAGTAGCATTTATACTTGCAGTCCATTCATCAAGTGAAAGGTGTTTTTCGGGCCACTGGAGAGCCTACCATTCTGAGCAAAGTTTAAAGTAGGATTACCTTGTTTCTAGGTATGTTTATGGTATAGAAACAAATGAATTTTTCTAGGTGTGCTCAAAGCCCAGAGGCTTATGTGTCTGGATTATATGGATCTGGGATGCTACAATTTCTGCTCTTTACATCAGGACAGAGTTTGTGGGTTTTTTAATTTCCTTTGAGCTTTTCCTGAAGAGTACTACTGGACATTGTTTAAAAATGTAACTCAGTAAAGAGTCTGCTACTCTTGCATTCCTAGCAATTTTTCTTCCACTGGAAATTAAATAGATTTAAAAGCAAAAACTCTAAACTGCTTACTACCTGTTGCCAGTCCTTTGGGGCAAATGCTACAGTTTGTACCAAGGAAAGTATATATTTATGTAATTTCAGAGGCCCTCGTTGTATTAGGGTTTTAATGTCATACCTTAACCAGTAGGATTCCTAACTAGAGTTGAACACACATTGCAAGATTTATTACAATAATGGGTATTAGAGAGGGAACCAAGGGAATTACATAAGTAGAATACATGGAATTTGTTTTACTGTAAACTGTGTATCGAGAATTTACTTCTGCGTGTTTTCATTTAATGTGTTGCTTTAGGAGAGCGCAGCTTTGCATACAAGTTGTGTAAGTCCTATCTTTGCAAGACATGACATTCTCTGATGTGCAACAAATATCTTTAGATCAGACTTAATCAAGTTGTTTATTTTTAGCAAGTTCAACAGACAGATGATTTTGAACTCTGGGTCAACTTAGTCGTCTTAAGGATAACTGCTACTTTGACCTAGGAGCAGTATCACAGAAGCACAGAGTGGTAGGGCTTGGAAGGGACCTCTGGATATTGTCTAGTCCAACCCTCTTGCTAAAGCAGTTGGCTGATTAATACAAGTGTTTTTCCATCTTCTTGTAGGTTTTTTTTCTTATGGGCTTGTTAAATACATTAGAAATAACTGTTACAAAACCTCCACCTCTTCTACTCTGTGTCAATTTTCCCTTGTTGGCAGGAACTGTTGGCTAAACCACTTGCCATGGTGGAATGCCAGTTTTATAACAAAGCTGCAGGAGAACCAGCTTCGGTTGCATGCAAGGAATCAACTGCTTATAGATAGCCTTTTTAATAAGGGGCTCTAGAAAGTCTGTCAAAGGATTGCGTGTCACTTTCTCAGACATCACTGTAATCTGAGGAATGTGACCTTTCTCCCTGCTCAAGATGGATGCTTCTTAAAGGAGCTATTCTGTTCTACCAAGGGAGCTGATAGGTTCCTTGGCTAGCTCAGCAGTGAACCTGGTCATTAGGCGGATCTATTAATAACTCTTGATGCTTTGGTCGTTCCTTTATGGTAAATGGTGGTTCCTTACGGGGTTCTGGTAGCTTGAATAGAGCTATGGTAACACTGTGTAACCTCTGCTCTGTAATTCTGGGTGTCAAAGGGACTCCTGCAGCCTGTTGACAGAAGCTGGGAGTATGGCCGATCTAGTTATCATGATGGAAGTATACCCTCTCTCAGATAAGAGGCTTGGGATATTGTGTGGACTTGTTTGGGTTGATACTGTGATTTCCAAACTGCACAAATATGGTAAACTTTGATCTCAGTCATTATCTTGTAGCTGTTACCTTCCATGTTAACCTATATCTGATTTATTTCACAGGTAATATCCACACATACCTGAACACACGAAGTAATGTCAAGGGTGGAATCTCATTCTTCAGTCTAAAATGTCTTCAACTTCAACACTCTTGGCCAATAGTGTTCACTGTTATTTCCTAAAAACCTTTACTTCGAATTACTGTATTTTCTGGGAACTTCTAAAATGTAAAGTACCTGGATTTGGGGAAAACAGATCTGTAATGCGTTCATGTTTCATGTATACTTCAATATATACATTCTCTCACTTGATTGTAAAATTTTTACTTTCTTTCCTTTAAAGGCTCAAACTCAGGACATCATTCCAACAATAGGATTCAGTATAGAGAAATTCAAGACATCAAGGTAGTAGATCCTTTTGTTTTTCTCCATTTCACAGTAGTAATTAATACACAATGGTTGGACTTAGTTATATTCCACTGAAAGAGGTAATTGAGTATAATTTGTGGTGGTATAATGATGTGACATGCAGTTTGCTGAAATGTTGTAGTACTCAGGAGCCCTAATCATGATCCAGGAACGACAGTGTTAGAATATATTGAGTCATGCTGCTACAAAACTATGTTTAAAAAAAAAAAGAAAAAGAAAAAGTTTTGCAATAGTTTAGTCTAAACATCTCATTTCTTTCTGTTAAGAATTTCAGAATAGGGCACAGTTACAGAGAGAGACAGTTGCTTAGATGGTAACTGATACTCTGTTAAGCACTCTCACTGGAGGGACTCTGAAGAGATTTCAGTCTAATCTCATTAAAAGAGAAATGATGGCTACAGTGTTAGCAGTGTGAAGATGGTAGGGACAAAGGTCAGGAAACTGTGGAAGGGAGAAATCATTAGTTGAATGAAGGCTAAGATTTAGATAAGGAATGCTGTGAGACAAAGATACTTCAAGGAGATACTGTTTTATTGTTCTGTAGCCTTTGCAGTATATTTTAGTTCAGTCTTCAAACCAAACAGCATGCCCCACTGGATGTCAGATCTACAAGAAAATTGTTTATTCCTTGAGGTGATGTGTGGGATTGACAGGCTTTGTGTTTTTAAAGGAGGCTCAACAACCGCATTCTGTCTCTGCAAAGCTCATAAGACAGGTTTGGGGTTTGGTTGTGTGGGAACGTAAATCAATTTATATTGCTTTCCTTTTTTCTGATCCTGTAGTAGGAGAGAGAACACCTGCAAATACACCATGTAGGCTGAGTTAAAAAACAAACACCCCCAAATCTCAGTAATGTAACAATCAAAACATTATTTGGGTGTTGTTGATAACTTTCTACGTGGTACAGCAGCTAGTCTAGAGTGAGATGTTGTCTGGATATTCAGTGGAAAGGATGTTTGGAGAACTTGCTTCTCTAAACTCCTGTTTTGGGATCCCCCAAAACAGGAAAGTCTAATATAGCCATCCATATTTCCTCTGTAAACATTTCAGGAATGAATCAGAATTTCATGTAATGTAAGTTGACTTGCTGTGTTTAGCATTTAGGTGAGAGATCAAAATGCAAAGAGTACAGTTTTTTGGCTTGGTCACCTGAGGTAACATGGTATGACCAGAATGTGTGGGTTTTTTCTAGAGGTGCAATATTTTTTTTAAAGCATATTTTTTTTTGTGTACAGAAGCATTTGGATGTTATTGGTGCCTGTGTAGGGACAGGATTTATGACAGACTGTGGGTTTAAAGTCATGGCTCACCTGAATTTCATTTACTTATGCTATACACAATATTTGATACTAAATGATAAAACGAGAGGCTGAATGGGAGCTTATTTTGTACTTTTATAATTGGCTTAGCTCTTTTATTCAGAGAATAAACAAACACTTCTTGTATTGTGAGATGTTTCTATAGTAAGACCACAAAACTGGGCAGGATAGTTTGAAGGCAGCTGGAGTAACCAAAGTTCCTTCAGGAACCTTTCTCAGTTGATTAGGATTCAAGTTGAGCCGTCGGTATTTTTATCAGGATAGCAAAGAAAATAGTTTGGATTCTGTTCTTTGTTGCTGTGCCTCACACACTTTTCTTTGCAGTTTGTCATTCACAGTGTTTGATATGTCAGGTCAAGGGAGATACAGAAACCTCTGGGAACATTACTACAAGTAAGCCTGTCATTTATTTTAAAGCATTGATGTTCATATTAGCTGTTGTGTGTGTTACTTAAACAGAAATACAGTATCTAGTGGTTAGAAATGTTTCAGAGATGACTGACTCCTGATGTTTGGTAGAAGGTCATTCTGGAGAAATACAACTTTTCTTTCTGTTCCAAAACATGAAGCATGTTTTTGGGGACATCTTGCTGACTCAAAAATTGGGGAGCATAGTATTTAAATGTTGAAACCTGAATCGTTGAATCATTTAGTTTGGAAAAGACCTTTAAGAGCATCAGGTCCAACCATTAACCTAACACTGCCAAGACCATCTCTAAACCAGGTCCCAAAGTGCCACACCTACTCATCTTTTAAATGCCTCCAGGGATGAAGAGTCAACTACTCCCCCATGCAGCCTGTTCCAGAGCTTGACAATCCTTTCAGTGAAGAAATCTTTCCTAATATCCAATCTAAATTTTCCCTGGCACAAATTGAGGCCATTTCCTCTAGTCACATTGCTTGTTACTTACCCACCCAACTGCAACCTCCTTTCAGGTCACTGTAGCGAACGGTAAGGTCTCCCCTTAGTCTCCTTTTCCTTAGGCTAAACAACACCAGTTCCCTCAACTGCTCTTGATACGACTTGTACCCCAGACCCTTCACCAGCTTTGGTGCTTTTCTTTGGACATGTTCCAGCGTCTCGATGTCTGTCTTGTAGTGAGGGGCCCAACACTGAACACAGTGTTTGAGACGAAGCCTCATCAGTGCTGAGTACAAGGGGACAGTTGCTTCCCTAGTCCTGCTGACCACACTATTTCTGATACTGAAAACCAATCTTGTAAGAAAGCACCAAGATGACTTAGGCTTCCTATTTTCCCTGTTCTTCTGTAAGTAAGTGACTTAAGATGGGTGACATTTTTATAGGTGAGGACAATTAACCTCAGAAAATGAGGCCCAGGTAAATAGGAACTTGACCAAGTGTTCTTAGGTCTTGTTAAGCAGGATATTCGCTGTATGTGATAATACTGTGGTATTTTCTTATTGGTAACAGGCACCATTTTCTGTTTCTCTAGCTTTTAATGAAACTTGAATCTTCATTTATGTTATCGCATTCTTATTCTGTAATACCTGAGACTGATCTAAATAAGGTAAACATTAGTTAAATTAGTTAAACCACAGCTTGGAGAAATAGAACAGAGAAATTCTGAAGATTATAATACTGATTAAATATTAATATTTTATGTGATAGAACTTAAAGTATTCTTTAGTTGAGGGTTAACACTTCATCTCCTTTCTGTGCAAAATATGTTAGCAATTTGAAAGCTTGTGTTGGTAGATCTTCATTGTTGAAGAGTGTTAGATGAATGTCTCCCAAATCTTCTGGATTTCACTAACTGATGGTCTTAGGCTGCTCTCAAAATCCTAGCCAAGCACTTCATAAGCAGATAGTTTTTCTTATTGTTCTATTCAGTGCAGTAACCGTGTGGCATAAATGGCTTTATTCATTTTCACAGTAAGGAAGTTTCTTGAGTAATGTTGACAGTAAAATGTGCCTTTATATCCGCCTCTCTTCCTGGTCCAGTGCAGTAGTCACATACTTAAGATTAACTTCCAAGAATAATATACAAATAATAATATACTATTCAGTTTGTAAAATTAAGCAAGATTTAATTTTGCAAGACTTGTAAAATGGCAATCAAATCTGATCAATGATCTGTGTCTAAGTAGTTGCTTCAGAGTACTTGAAGCTTTTTCTTTTATTTGGCTTGAAACTATCTTCTTGAATGTCCTCAAAGTACACTTGCTTTAATAGATGTAAACTCATGATGTGTCCCTGTTACTGTTGCTGGTTTGCAAAGTTATTTTTTGGTAGTAAATGTATGCTAGGACTCTGATTCCTCTAGAAAAATACTGTATGCTTGTAAAGATTACTTAGATATTCTCAGCTAATATGCAAAAGCTGCTTTTGCAGTTACAAGTTTTGTACACTAGGAAAGAATGGATCTTCTTGTATAAGCTCTAAGCTGGTCAAGTTATTTTTGCTGTTATACTAAAATATAAAAGTAGGTGGTGCTGAGGTTTGAAGAATGAGTCTGCAGTGGTGTCTCAAAGAAATAAAATGAAGAAGTGAATGTTAAATTTAAATTAAAAATACTTTATACAGGTGTTTAGGTGCTCATCTGAATTGGTCAGATTTTATTTGACTTTCAGTACATGGAACATCAGGCATAAATTATCAGTAATACCCTAAAATAATGAGTTGAATATTTTTTTTATATATAGCATTATACATGTGTGTGTTGTGACTATAGTCATATTACACACTGGTCTTAATGATTTGAAATAATTGAGTTTTTACCCACTATTCAAAACAAAAATCCTGTTTATGCAGACTTTTGTAGAAGGTAAATTAATCCGCATAATTCCTAACTGTATAACAGGTGGCTTGTGTTTTTTTCTTAAAAGGTAACTGATCTTTCTCTAAATTTGCTTTAGTGTAGAAATACAGAATTTCTATGAGAACCTGTCTTGAGATTTTCTTTGTCAGTCTGACCATACTGTCAGAATAGCAGTTGGTTATATTTTCAGAGTTCATTTTCCTGCCTCAGTGGTGAAAGCAAGGTTTTCTGAAGGGTCTGTGTGGACTGAACCTTGTATGAGTCACAGAGCTAACAACTTCATGTCTCAAAGTTGTGCAGGTTCCCAAAAGACTGAATTTCAGAAATAAGGCTGGATTCAAATGTCACTGGTAAATAAAAACCACAGAAATTAGAGGCGGGGGGCAGGGGGGAAATCAGGTTTGTTTACTCTTCTGGTGTTCCTTCTGCAGCCTTTTCTTAATCACAGTTTAAGAGAACCTATAATTTGCCTCTTTGCTCTTTTTATGTTATGCAGAGAAGGCCAAGCCATTATTTTTGTCATTGATAGCAGTGACAAATTAAGAATGGTTGTGGCTAAAGAAGAACTTGACACCCTTCTGAATCATCCAGGTGAGGAGGCTTTTTTCCCCTTTTGTCTCCATATTTGTCATGTTGTCATAAGAAAAGTTCTTATGCGGCACATTCTGCATTCTGAGTACTTTGCAAATACTTCAGCTATTGGTGAATACTAGAACAGTAATAGTCTGCAATAAAATGGGGGGTGTGTCTTTATACCTCTTTATGTTCACAAACTGATTATACTTTAGTTTCCTACCCTGAGTTGGGTCAGTCTCTTATTAATCAATGTAGATGAAAAGTTGCATTGTTTTGAGGAAGAATAGACTGTTGCCTTTTGGAAGCTGGAAAGCCTGTATGTGACAATGAACGCATACATGGGATTTTTTTAATCTCCCTGTGTGGATTATTTTAATGAAGATTGCAAATTCCTCTAACGTAACTTTTAATATTTTTTTCACTTTCATTATTTTCTTTTTTATTATGCTTTAGCCAGAAATAGAGAGAGATAACTATACCAGTCAGTTTCAGTTGCCTGTGAAAGGATATATGGGGATGGAAGAGGATATGAGAGGATTTAAAATGGGTGTTGTTCTGATTCAGTTTTTTACATGAGGCTACACTTTTTTTAAGGTCTGAGATCGGTCAGTTCTTTGCTGCTTTGCCCTTCCATATCCCCAACTTACCTGGAATGTTTTTGTAAGCAATATGCAATTCTGATTCTTGACTTCTGGCACTTCAGGTAGTTGATCTGATTAACCAGTGTATAAAACTACACACCAGAAATCTAAAATTGAAATAGTCCTGTAATTTCTTAACCTGGTAGACCCTTAACTTGAAGGGCTACCAGGCTGAGTAAGAGAGGAGAAGCTGCATTTCTAACCAGGAAAAATAGCACGTGATCGGGACAATGATGTCACTATGACTTCGTTTTCCATTCAGACTGCATGTACCACATTAGCTCATCCACAGAGGTGCTGTAGCTTGAGTGTGTGTGAGTTGACTGAGCCCTCTGCATTTCATGATCCTGAACTGACACTTGCAGGGGTCACAGGGGAGGATGAGGTGAACCAAAGGCTGCAGGTGGATTATGTAAAGCCCAGGGAACTTTGTACCAAAGCAGGTATTAACTGCGTTGGTAAAAGGTAATTCTGTTGGTAAAAGGAAACCACACAGGACCAAGGGTGGGAGGTAAAGACCACTGCAACAAGTTTCTGGTTTATTAGAAGACAAAGGACTGACAACATTAAGTCTGAGGAGATGCAAGTCTGGGCTTTTCTTTAGGCATTAGTTTAAGGTTATTAATGCTAATCTAGCAGTTCAACACTGTTCAGTTGTTGATGTATGTGTTTGTGTCTTGTAGTTCTGAAAGACGGTGGCTATGGCCACCTGGTATGTTCCCTAGAGCCAGGAAAGAGCAGTTGGTATTGGTTTGGATTTTGATAGGTTACAACCATGAGAACCAAAGAGGGGGAAAAAAATCCTTCTAGTAGTAATGTATGACAAACATCAATATATAACTGGTTTACTGTATCTATATTGTAATTTGTATTGCTGTTCTGCTTTTGTTGCATACTGAACTTTTTCCCCATGTATGCTTCTGCCTTTGTGAACCTCCTGGAGTGGTTTAAATTCACCTGTTTACTTAAGGTTTAGCAATCCTTTGGTAAAACAGAAACAGTTCCCTCTTCTTACCAGACTTTGCTTGAGGTTGTCAGCTGAAAGAATGCATACTGTGAAGCATTAATAGGCTTAGAAGTTGTACAAATTCTCACTGTTCTGTGAATCAGAACTATAGATTATTTTTACTTACATAAGTGGCCAATGCAGTGTACAAATAATGGCTTGTTTAATGAACATCTTTTTTTTTTTTTTAATCAAACTTCATTCTTCAGCATTTTCCAAGATAGTCTGTAGATTACTTGGTTTAGATACTGACTCTTGGGTCACTTGACCTCTGGCACATGCTTCTAAATAAACTTAAATTCCGGTGAACCTGCAGTTCCTTGTATGAAATTACATATATCACACATCTACATTTCTTTAATGTGTTAACTCATAAGTAGTTGCAACTAGGAAATGTTAGTTTTCAATTAGTAACTAAAAACTGTGGCGGTGGGGAAATAACACGTGGCAGGAAACAGTGCCATAAGGAAAATAATGTACATTTCTGTGACCACCCCTTCATGCATTAAGATGTTTGCTAAATACATTTATAAGTCTCTGTGGATAGGTTGTGCCCCTTTTAATTGCTTTTAAAAAAAACCACTGAAAATTCCTTGATTAACTGACCTATTTGCATATGTGATGTCAACAAATTTATGTAGTTTTAACGTATCCATAACCTGCAACCTGTGGGTATCAGAGTTTATTTAATAGATTATAATAATAAATAGTTTATTTTATTATAGATTAATGTAGAAGTTTCAATCAGGAGACACAAAAGCTCTTCAACTATGCAATCAAAACAGATATTTAATTATATGTATTATTTTCTTAATACACATTAGTATGGATTTAATGATATGTGCTTGTATATTGAGGCCTTGATTTGTGTTAGAGGATATCAGAGGGAAAAATAGCTCCAAACAGGGTTAGTAGTTGTGATAATCATCAGCTGATCTCTGGGTATGGGTAGATGGCATTATCTTCACCAAGTTTGTGGAAAGGTTCAGTGAAGGGGTTGAAAAGAACATAATTAGGAAGGTTCAAACCATTTCAGAATTGACTGCTGGGTTTTTTTGTTTCACTGTTTTCCCCTCACTGCTCACCCCTCCCCAGCAGGGGAAGGTGATTTATGTTTGAAGTTTTTAAATAAATCTTGAGCTTATTTCCTATATGAAATTACCTTTTATTTTTACTGTTAAAAAATTTTAAAAGCCTGTGTAGCAATTTTCATCATAGGGGAGTTTTTCGGTTCTTTTCCCATTGAGAACTGATTGATAGGCTCAAATGTAGATTTTCTCTAATCCTGTAATTCATCCTTTGTTTAAATTATGTGGAAAATTGTTACAAATAGTCTTGGTGCAGCTACTTTGTTGGCAGTTTGACATCTGTAGGGTTGAAGAGAAGTATGCTTTGTTTCCTTACAATGACTGTGTGGTCTTTGGTGGCAATCAGTGAGGTTTATGCTTTTGAGTGTGTAAGTATGCCAGAAATTGCCAGTGTACTTGGTTTGGTCTGTAGTTCTCACTGCAGCTGAGAAGAGCTTCTGGAAAATAAGTCTTTCTTCCAGGTAAAGGTAGGATTAGGTATGTCCAAGCATGTATATTTTTTCTTATTTTAAAAGGTTATGGATCCCTTCCAGGATGCTAAAGGATAATTCATGCTACCCTTATGCAACTATTGTTTTGAGGTTATGAATGAACACAAATCATTTTTCTGTTCACTTTGCACATTCAGTCCTCACTAAGCAGAGCTCTGTAGTAAATAAACATCTGTAGGCAGTCGTTTCATCTCCTGTGCCACAGCTTCACCAGCAATTTATAACTGCAGCTTTAAATGTATGTATAAGGTGGGGGGAGAGGAGGTGGAAGATCCCAAAGCCTGCCAGAAAGAAAGCTTGTGAGCATTCTTGAAGCATGCGTCAGAGGCCATGTGACCCAACAGTGTGCATCTGGGTAGGATACAACCTCCAGAGAAGTGCAGTTACAGGTGAGCAAAATCTCTTCCTGTATTGTTTGTAACTTATTGCTTGTAGAGATTGATAAGTGTCACACAACATCATGGTAGTTCTCTTTCTGCTCGTGCCTAGATATTAAGCACCGTCGACTGCCTATTCTCTTCTTTGCTAACAAGATGGACCTCAGGGATGCAATATCATCAGTGAAAGTATCCCAGTTACTGTCCTTAGAAAACATCAAAGACAAGCCCTGGCACATCTGGTAAATTTCCCTTTTCTATGCTTTTGTTGACATTGCTTTGTACATTCTTACCTTAGCTCTATCACGCCACTCAGAGTTAAATAACACAAATTAAATCGAACACATAAAATGTTTTGCTGCCACATGTGGAAACAGTAGTAACGTTACAGTACTTGCTATGCAACTTGTTGTAAAGGCACAATGAATTCACACAGACTGGGTCTTGAAAATTTTCACAACAGAACCTTTACCCAAATTACAAAATGGGGGATTTCCGCTGAAATAGGAAAGCAGGGTTCTTACCACAAGAATAGCTGCTATTATTTTTTGCTGGGAAATTGAAGAGAACTGTTATCAGAGGGCTGCTGCTAGTTTGTCTTGCAGGTTTAAGAATATCAACAATAAAACCTTTAGAGTTAGGGTTGGTTTTTTTCCCCCTCTCTGCAGATGTTTTAGTAAACTACTGTTGAAAGGCCATTTAGTAAGCTGTTCTTGGGTGAATTCAGAGCAACACATCATACTCTTCGTGTCATGTAATGTTTGTGGGGGTGTTTGGTTGTAGGAGCTTGTGACTTTTCGTGCTGAAGGTTGTAAGATTTCATATAAATATAAAGTATGTTGTGCCACTGTTCACAAGGAAAAACAAGCTCTCCTTTTATCTGGTGGTGTTTAGAAGATTTTTGTCTTAATACAAGTCCTCTGAAACTATAAATAAAAATAGCAGTGAAATGCTGCTGAAAACCAGAATTTTCGTTTTAGACACATTTAGACTCAAATTTTATTAAGTGGGGGGTGTTCTAAGGTCACTGCTTTTTGTCTCGGAAATTGCAGTGATGAATTCCCAGGCTACTTGGAAAGTAATTTTATAGCTAACCACACTAGCAGTCCAGAGTCACTGCTGTGCTAGTTTTCATAAAATGTAGAATGAGGGGCCTTTTAAACAATAAAGCCCCTTGTGATTCAAAAGGTAGATTTATACTGCCCACGGTGTAGCTTAGTATTAATACTTATTAACAGACAGCCCTAGGGCAGCTTTTACAATGAAGTTTGTACATGCTATGCTTTCTTCCTCCAGTCCTTCAGCATCCTCGCTCTGTATAGGAGCTGCTTGGGAGGAGGAAAAGTTCTGCTTCTGCTTCGTTGCTGCTGTTGTAGACAGTAAACGTTTTTTATAGCATAGTCTGAAGAGGGAGCTATCTAAGTTGAGGTGCAGCAGAACCGCGTGGCAGTCCTGTGTAGGAGCAGTTCCAGAACCCCTCATGTTCTAGGGACAATTCTTCTGCCTTGAAACTGGAATTTAAGTAGATCACATCTAGACATGGTGTTTCCATATAGAGAAGGTACTCTGGAATAAATCGTCTGAGAAGCAGCCTTCTCAAAGTTTAGTTGTAATTGACAGAATTGGAAAGTAGCATCAAGTATAGTGATAAGACTACTAAAACTGGAATTTTACAATGTTTTAGTAATTTGATTTGTTTGTTTCAGTGCCAGTGATGCTCTTAAGGGAGAAGGATTACAAGAAGGTGTAGATTGGCTCCAAGGTATATCATATGTAACTCTCTTATTCTATTTTCATTTTGTTAAACTCTTTCTGTTTTTAAGTTTTTTCTTTATTCCCTTTTTCTTTCTGTCCACTTTTGCTGTCAGATCAAATTACACAGTGAGTACTGATGCTCTTTCATGTTCACCTCTCATTTACCTCCTTAATGTATGCTGAAGTTCACATCAGTTTCTCTGACAAAAGTGTGTACTACGAAATAGAAATGCATACTCCTGCAAACAGTGTCATGCTTTCTTGTACACAACACTAATACAGGGTGTTCTCACACTTCAGTTTATTATTGTGGCAGTTCAGTTTAATCTTTGACTTATTCCTACTGTCCTGTCCCAGTTTTACATAACTTAATGTTATGTAAATACAGGGATTTAATTCACCAGGGAAATGGTGAAGCAACAGGCTAGAAAAATAAGCAAAGTACACAGACAAATGCTCTAGTTTTGATTATTCAACTTCAGTTCTTTAGAGACAAAATAAGAACAGCTTACACTACAAGGATCATAGCATATGCAGAGACTCATAACTACATAGAAAATACCAGATCCAGCTTAGATGCTGTATTACATATGAATTCTTAATTACAAACTTGGCGTGGATGCTGTATATTCTTTCTGTTATATGTTGGCATGGATCTGGTCTCTTTCATCCTCCCGTGTACTGCTGGATGTAGAGAGTAGAGAAGCGTGGCATTGTTTCGGTAGACGCGCTGTAATTTTAGCTCCCTCGATTACGTTGCGTGCGTTGTGAACGCATTGAGTAGCGTAGTATAACCCGAACCTGCAAGGAGGCGGTTTCCCTGCACCGGCGTGTGCCGTGCGGTGGCAGCCACCAGATGTCAGCGGTGCTCCGGAGCCAGCGCCACCGCACTCATCCCCTTCCCGACACAGCGAAATGACATCCGGCTTTGTGCCTCGTGTAACCTGTCTCCACTCCTCTGTGGGTACCAGGCTGTCCTTTCCGCTTGGAATCCTTCCTGCTCATTAGGAATAGATGTGTTGTTTTACCCCGTTATCAAGGAGTACAAACGCATTTGGTCACATTTTCAGGGGAAGGGCTGCTAGCCAAAAATAGGCTTTACAAGTGTATTTTACTGCCCTGCAGAAGGAAAGGGATGCATCCTCCACCATATAAATGAGTTCTGTGGTGGGGAACCAGCATCTTACTAGTGAGTTTCTTTCACTGCTGTATCCTGCTAAGTGAGGTTGATTCCAAACCACTTTTTTTTTCCTAATTTTAGGCATTGTTCTGACTCTGCCATATTTTCCTGCGATTTTCAAGGTCTCTGCTTATCTTAGAGACCTGCCTAAGCTTCAGTCCAAATTTTGAGGCAATGGTTTTGTATGTGAGTTCAAGCTACTTAAAAGGGTCTCAAATGTTTGCCTAAGTATTTTCTGCCAAAATGTTTAAGTTGCATTTTTAAGCAGAATAAGCAGATACTTCTGCTGTCACATACCTCTTCATAGTTATTCACTTAACATGGACTGTTAAACTTCTTAATTTTTCTGAGCTGAAATTCTTCATGGATTGACTTTATCTGAAATAACTTCTTTTGACTACCTGGCTCAGTGTCCCCAAAACTTAAGAGGAGTTGGGTTTAACCTGTATCGTTGCCTAAGCACCTGCAGTTTGGCAGTTATACTTTTAAGGGATGAAGGGTTTGATGCTTCAAGAACGTATTTTTCCTACGATTCTACTCCTCATTCCTAGAGTGCTAGACAGAAATATTCAGAACAACTCAAGTTATTTATAATGGTCCCTAAATCACAGCCTGTGGATGCCATAAAATTCCATGGAGGAAGCAACACCTGGTTGATTAGTGAATGCACAGTGCTCCTTGTTGACAGCCTTGGCGTGCTTTCCTTAGTAACCTTTTGTAGACCCATAACAGGTAGTTCACAGATTTGGGGTGGCCAAGGCAGAAGGCTTTGCCATTTATTTTTTCCCCTAGTGAAGGCTGAGTTTGCTATTTCCCTATTTTGCGATGGGGTTACTATTGCAACAGCGCATTGGCGGGAGGGTAAGGCTAACCAATTTCACAACAGTTTATACCCAGCTCATGTTCCCTGTTGGTGGGGGAAATTGTGCTGATTTCCACACTTTGTAATGAGGACGCAGTGCATTTATGCTAACTAAGGAAGTATTTGAAGTGAATTGAGAAGTGGCAATCAGGCAGCAGCGTGGCAAAATGTGGCTACCAAGAGAAAAGACACTTTCATGCAAGTTATTTGACACCAAACTGTAAATCCTTTCCTGTTGGGGAGTTAATTCACATTCAGCTATGTGGAAGGTGAAATGTGTACAAGGAATTGAAATACATGCATCATAAAGTAAACTTCCAGGCCTTATTCTCATCAAAGTTACCTGAAAAAAGATTAAAAAATTGAATTGTATGGAAGAGTCTTCCTGATAATTAGCAACATTTGGGAGAAACAATTTGTCTGTGGAGGAAGTTCAGAACTGGATGAAAGCAAGTTGAGAAAACTCTGTTTTGTCCCCCATTCTTCTAACTACACCAGAATATCTATGGGTGTAGTTCAGTAGCCTGGACAATACTGTGTTATGTTTCTCAAAAGGCAAAATACAGGAATAATTCATCTTGTGTTAAGACCAGCTGTTTCTTTTTATTAACAGATCAGATCCAAGCACTGAAGACATGAGAGAGAAATGAAAGATGCATGGTGTTCTTTCACAAAGTCTGTCAGCAGGTGTATGAGGTCCTTGGGAAGGAAGGACGATTTAAAGAAAATGAACAGTTCAGCTAAAATATACTGTGTTGACTTGTTCTCTTTTAGTATTGCTTCCAAGAAAACTGAATGTAGATAACATAGCACCTCAGGTATGCAAATGAAATTGAATCTTGTGACTGGAGAGCATATTTTGTAAAAAAAAAAAAAAAAACCACCAAAAAAAAAAGGTTGTGTTAACAATAAACATCTGCATTCATTTGAGTTTTAGGTGATAATTAGACATCAGGAAATGTCCCTCTGATTTTTTGGGGGGACAACTTTTGACCAAATGGGAGTATTTCTTTTCCTGAGAAAGAATACTCGCTTCTTGAAGTAAGATGAGATAATCTACTGATGTTAGGTGCCTATTTTTACATGTCTCAGCAACTTTTTTTATTGTGAAGTTTGATGTTGGGTTTTTAGTAACTGTCTGTAATAGGCTTCTAGAGGAATGCTTTTGTTTAAGACACAAGGATTCAGATATTCGGTGTATTTGTTATAGATGATTGCAGATGTTTTTAAAAACTGCTTTTAATGACATGTTATGAACTGTTCTTGTGATATGTTGCAATTAAATTTGCATTCCCATCAATAAAACTTCAAATAGACATCACGTCATGGTTTGCTTTCTTAAATATGTTCATTGATGGTCTTTACACCATAGACATTTTTATTTTTCTGTTAGTTTAATTTGTAATTTGACCATTTTCCATTGGAAATAGCACTTCATACTGTAATGAAATGGTATCTCTTTTGCCAAGCTTTTCTTTTAATTGCATATATTTGTTACACTCTCTAATAAACAGGGCTGCTCTTCCAGATACTTAAGGAGCATATGGTTGAAAGTTTTATTTTGGAAACACAGTTAAGGGACAGTTCACTAGTTTACAAGATCATTGATACGAAATGTGTCTTGTGCTTCTGTTGTACATAAACTATTTTACTTTCAAGAATAATTTTTAATAATTTTTCTGTCTTCAAAGATGTATCATAGGTAACAAATCAAGCCAACGCTAAGAACTTTATTTTTGTCATGCGACCTCTTACCCTTTTGTCCAAGAAACAAGTGGACTGGCAGTGGGTATACTGAAGACTGTATTGAACTGAGTGATTAGCTGATTCCTGTGGGAGATGTAACATAAAGGTCTTGCAAAAGCTACTTTTCCACCCAGCCCCCTACTAGCGTAGAAAAAACTCAAACGTTCAGTAAGCATGCTCCCTTTTTAGAGGAGTATTTGAAACAAAAGGACCTCTAAGTCTTACTGTAAGAAAACTTTCTTACAGGATGCAATAATTTTGACAGTTCAGTTTGTCATTAAAGTATTTATCCTTCATGTGTATCTGTGGCACCTTTGGCTTCCTGTCAACTCTGAATCTAAATATCTGTATAAAATCAAATACAAGGAAGAAAAATTGTATGTAATTCTAAGACATTTTTCTAAGTCAGAATTGCAGGGCAGAACTTTCTAGTTTACTTTGTATTGGATAATACAGTAACAAAAATAATACTTGTTGGAAACATCTTTTGTGGAGTATAAGAATTTCATTATTATTTTGGTTCACTTATGTGGTTTATTTAAAAGAAAATTTTAATTTTATGTTGGCTTTTTTCCTACCAAACAACTCTTAAATTATCTACATCAAATCTGTCTGCATTTGACTTTCTTGAATAATCTGGACCTTGATGGCTTTCTGATTATTTTTGTTTATGTTGGACTACAGAGTATTATGCGTATTTTATGGATTGCCTTTGTATCATGAGAAGCTGTTTGAAATTATTGCTTTGTTCTTCCACCCACAGCTCTGAGGGAAGTACCCTATTGTCCTCTACTTTTTACTTTCTGACATAATAAGCTTTTTTTGAAGAGTAGTTAAATATTTATGTTGATTATTGTTCCTCCTCTTGGGATTGGTTAGGGATTTTTTGTTGTTGTTGATGGCTTTTTGTTTTTTTTTTTTCTTCAGCTCTTTCTGTTTCTCTCCTCAGAGGACATTGGGCTGGATGGAGACCTGTTGGAAGGAGTAGGAATGGGGAGAGTACCATTAGTGAAATGCTTGATTTTATTTATTTTTTTAATCACTGCTTCATCCATTACTTGTCTCTTGCTTCTAGAACGCTTGTCACCATTCTGTGAACATAAAACTACTGGAAGTCTCTGCATGTTTACTTCTCCTCCTCCCATGTCACGTGGGCATTGGTTCCTAGTGTGCACAGTTGCTACTGCCTTGAGTTGCTCTGACAATGTTGAATTTCATACAAAGATCATATATTGCACAAAAATGTCACATACCTGTACAAAAAGGCTTCTTTGGGGTTGTTTTCTAAGGACCCAGTGGCTGTCAGTCTTCAATGCTATTCTCCTATTACAGGCAGGATGTTAAAATCATTAGAGTAATGAGTTCTACCTGGATGCTCCAGGACAGTTTGCATGCACAAGTTCATTGCGCCTTAAGAACAAAGCAGACGAGTTTCTTGGGAGGTTTAAATGAGACTTGCCGAATTGTCCCCTTCCTCCCCATCCATGTTTCCGTAGGTTTATGCATTAAGTGGGAGCTTGAAAGGCAATAGAGTGCCTGGGAGAAGCTTGGAGAGTTTGGTCTTTATGCCCCACACAATGTGATGTGCTGTTGCTTCTGCACACTAAGGACACTGTCCTATTTATAGATGAATTTCCTTAAAAATTGTCTGGTAATGTGTAAGACTATCTCATTTTCAGCTGAAGCATGAGGCACTCGCTCTCACAAAGTGTTGCCTTCTATGTTTTCTTCCTCACCAAGTAGGGGCTATTAGGTAAATGTGTGACTCCTACTTCTCTCTAGCTTTGCCTCCCTGGTACTGGAGACACAAGTCCATGGGAACCTTGTGCATTTAACCTGTAGCTACTTGCAGGTATGCTGAGAGTCTGCGTGGCCTGAAGACTCCTGGGCAAGTTTCTGTTAAGCAAGTGCAGTTCTAAGTGTTAGGATGCAAATGTAATGGATCCTTCTTTTAATCTTATCCCTCTAACTATCACATGCTTGGGGTTTTTATTTACTAAGATAGATAAGCTGCTGTGGAAGGCTAGACATAACAGCTCAGCATAATTGTCTACAGGAGGCATTCTGATGTAGTCATATGTGGAATGGTAAGATTGCACTTCAGTGCTTCCTTGAAACAGCTGTGTAACCTCTGTCTCAGCAATTCATGCCTTAGAAGCTCCAGCTAGGAAATAGCACCTTGTTACTAATACAAAATAAAATTAGTGTTGATTCAAAATACGTGTCCTTAAAAGCAATAATTTCTTAAAAGTTATTTTTTAAAATTAAAAACATTTACTTGTTTGGAAAATCATTCTCCTTATGATTAATTTCTGTAATTAATTTTAGTTCAATTCTTTATGGCCTTATTTCTGTTCCATGGAGATCCTTACAAATTTTGCTCCTGAACTTTCTGGTCTGCTCCTTTTAACTTCTGCTGAGTACTCAGCCAGTAAAACTTTGCAGTCCCTTCCCTGTTGTTTGAGTAACAAAACAGATAATCAGAGATGGTCACAGAAGACTGGAATAAAAAGGCAAAAAAGGGACTACTGAAAAAAGGCTTCAACTCACTTCTTTCAGAAAGGTCAAGAAAGTTTTCATTATTATTATTATTTATTATTGCTTATCTTGACAGCTTAAATTGAAAAATGCACTGTTACTATGCAAAAGTAGTATTAAGTGCAGGAGCTAATCAGACTTCAGGACTTATGGCATTTGTTTTAAGACAGCCTTATCTGTTTTTAAGTAATATTCTGTAACCATACTTCAGGTCAGAGGCTCTGTAGCTCCTGTCACAGTAAGGTACGTCATGAAAGTGTTTGTGTTGGTGTGAACCAGCACTTTATTATTACCTTACCAGTGGTCAGTGAGTTGAATTGCTACTCAATTGGCTGGCTATTTCTAGCTACATGAAGTTCTGTTCTCAGAAGTGCGGTGTGTATGTGATAACGTGCCGTCCCTTTTCACTGAATCTCAGGATCTCGAGGTGCCAATCAGCTGTGCTTACTTTTTCCACTCTTCTTCATGAAACCTACTCCCGCTACCCTACTTCAAAATCAATCTTTAAAGTGAAAGCTAGGCTATTGATGTCTCTTGTCTGCCGTTAAATGATTGAATGATGGTATTACAGCCGTGTTATTTGGGCACCAGCTCACAAGGGATTGTAAGTAACTTCTCCATGATTCAAGGGGCACCTTTGAAGATCAGGTGAACTTGTGTACTACAAGGTGTGAATTTAGAAACTTGATGTTGGGCAGTTGTTTTGAAACGACTCTGTCTTTGCAGATCAGTAAGTAGATTGCAGCCCCAGCAAGATAGTTATTGGACTAAATTTAGTTGGATTAAGTTAGATAACAGTTCTCACTAATGGGGAGAAAAGACAGTAAGGAAAGGATGGAAGAAACCAGGGAAATTAGGATGTGCAAAGAGCAATACAGGCTCCCTAGTAAGGAGCATGTCCCCATCAAACTGCTTTTGTAGAGCAAGATAGTTGGTGCTGAGGACCTGATAGCTGTAGTATGTGTGTTCCTGAGTTTCCTTCACACCACCTTCTTTCTAGCGCTTCAGATTGAGTACCTCTAAGTTGATGGAGCACGTTAGGTGCACTCTGAGATTTCCAGCATGGTTGAACCCAAAAAGAATTCAGTTTGTGTACTAACAGCCTACTTTGTGATGTAAACACAAGTACTGTTAGTGGGGATGATCTTTAAAGTACCCTCATGACCCTAACTTAACTCACGAGCTGTACAAACTGAAAAGGGAAACAGTCCTGAAGTTTTAAAACTGTGGAATTGAAATAATGTAAAAGTATAGCAGAACCAGGCAAAGGGTCTCCAGAGACCAAGGATCCCTGGGAATCATTCCAATGAAATACTTAGTAAAAATACAAGTTCATAGTATGGTCTGGTCAAAGCTGGTAAAGTTTGTTCCTCTAATAAGATGCAGCTATAAGATAGGGATTAAGTGGTAACTTCCAGTTTAGAGGAAATGGCATAATGTGAGTTGTAAAAAATAGATAGTTGTGAGTGAAGAGTTATTAGCTGTCTGATATCGTTGCTGGTCCTGGCATTATTTATGATCATGCAGGTTTAAAGGTGCTACTAGGTAAAAACTTTGCAGTGCTTTTCTTGACTTAAAATCTCACTCTGCAAGTAAATCTCTGCATGTTTTATTTAATCTTGTCCTCCAACATTTGTTAGCATAAACTGAACGGGTTGGGGGGGAGGGAAGGATCTAAAGATGAGTGTAACAAATTGATTCAATTAACCAAAGAGTGAGTGAGTGTCTTCAGTAGCAATATTCCAAGGATTTTTTGATCGTTTACCATAGTATCAGTAGATTACATGGAAGTAACTAGGTCCCAGTTTCACATCTTTGCTTGAGAGACATGATTTTGTTGGTCAGTAGCTACATTCCTGGCCTAGAGGAGCAAGGATGGATGAAGGGTTTCTTCTCACAGGTAGAATGTTGCTGCTGGGAAGGGTGATGCTTTCATCTTGTAGTACTTCCCTCCACCCTTTGTTTAGGGGATCTTTTAACAATCTTAAGGTAGTTTTCAAAGGGAAAGTGTTACTCTCTTTTGTGGTCCTGCAGCCCGTGGATACCCGTCTAGGTTTTAAGTCCTCTGCTGGGGCTTCAATTAAGAGCAAGTTAATACTCTAAAAAATATTTGGCAGCAGTTTCAAGCAGGCTGAATTGATCTATACACTACCCAGTCTAGCAGTTAGAAAGTATTGCTGTGTTTTGCAATTAAGGTTTGAGCCTTAGTATTTCTCTAATTGCTACCATTATAAAATCAGAATAAATTCTATGTTATAAAACAATTACAGAATAGCCATTTCAGTGCTGACTTGTATCGGCATATGTATAGACCTTTCACATGGTAAAATTACAATTTCTGGAAACTAGAAGACATACCCAAAGTCAGCTAGCTGAGGTTGTAGGCATATTTTTGAGCAACAAATTTTTATTTCACCCATTTCTTAACTGTTAAAGTACTACTTAATTCTCTCTCTACTCAGGTATGTCATGTAATTGTTCAAGAAAGGAGTAAGTGCCAGGCTTTCCTTAAGGTGTCAGTCCTGTCCTCGTGTCAGGTTATGCATTTTAATAAACAGCTCCTTGATTTACACGGGATACAAAATATCTACATGCTTTCTTCAAGGCTGTAGCAATGCCCAAGTTGTTAGGTGAATGACAGGTCTGCTGATGTTGGTGTCATACTTAACAAGAGCACTTTCTAGTACACAGGAAATTTTGCAGTTTCAGGGACTTGGTTTAATGAAGAGGTGAGCCTTTCTTTTCCACAGTAGTTCAGATCCCCCTGAAGAAAATTTGGAAAAACTGCTGTACATCCAATACTTAATGAGCTACACTAAGTGCATCCTATAAAATGCTACCTTCCACTGTAGGGAAACCCTTTTAGTCTTATTAGTCATATTTTACTGGACTAAAGTTGTACACTACATATAGAAGATATTTCTAAAGAACATCAGATAGTAAGACTGAGTTTCAGCCTTATTCCCATTTGCCACCTTTTCCTTATGGTGCTGTTTACTTCACTGGAAAGGTTTTTCTTCTCTGACTTCATTAACAGTGAGTGCTTGAGTAAGGAAACAGATTAGTCAGAATTTTTGTTCTTGGGTATTAGAGAGATCTTATTTCTCATACTAAAGGTTCTGTTGTGTTGGGCTTAAAAACAGAGGGGGTGGCAAGTCCGTTGTGTTGTGGTTTAACCCCAGCCAGCAGATACACACCTCACAACTGCTCACTCATTTGTCCCTGATGGGATGGGGGAGAGAATCAAAAGGGTAAAAGTGAAAGAACTGGTGGGTTGAGACAGACTGTTTAACAAATAAAGCAAGAGCTCCGCACACAACATGGGGAAGAACTTTTTCACAGTGAGAGTGACAGAGCCCTGGGACAGGCTGCCCAGGGGGGTGTGGAGTCTCCTTCTCTGGAGATATTCAAGACCCCTCTGGATGCCCACCTGTGCAACCTGCCCTAGGGAACCTGCTTTGGCAGGGGAGTTGGACTCAATGATCTCTGCCTCAGCAGTAACAACACCCCTGTGTTATCAGCTGTGTTGTCAGCACAAATCCAAATCACAGCCCCATGCTAGCTACTATGAAGAAAACCAACTCTGTCCCAGCCAAACCCAGCACATGCTGTTACTTAACCAGGTAATTTAGCATGGTCTGATTAATTGTTTTTTGCATTTTTAGAAACATGGGCTTTAACATTTCCTTCTTACCCTTTTTCTGTATACTATGCATACTGTTTACTGCTACTTGTATGCCAAGAGTTAGACTCTGTTTTTCTGTTTGTTCTGTAATAAGATTGAAGTATTTTATGCCTGTTTGGAACAACTTATGGATATAACTTGTATATATAAGAACATATCTTTTTTTTCTTCTTCCTTCCCCCCCCCCCCCCCCTTAACTTATTTCTGGAAGCATAAATGGGAAGGAAAATAAGTTTTTTCCATGAAACCAGATGGTATTCTGCAACGTTTGCAGCCAAAAGCTTTTATGATCCTGTCTGGCTCAAATCCGTAAGAATTCTCCTTGTTAAGGCTGGTGTACTTAGTCATCTTTGCATACAGAATGTTTTGCAGTGCATTTCTCTGGACACTAAAGATGGTTCTTCCTTTTGGAATATACTAATACATGGGCTTCCTATGATGGTGGTAAGGGTTTACTTTTATACACACACACACACTAATTTTCAAACATTGTGAATAATGTTTTCTAAAGGGTTCACTTAATTGGTTTATAAAGTATTCTGTGTTGTGAAATTCAGCAGGGTAGACAAAGGAAAAGGGTGGAATTGTTGTGTCTCTGACAGTTGTTTTGCAGTCCCTGGTTCTGGGAATCAGGCCTTAGGTTTATGGAAGGTAACTAAAAGGTATCTTTGAAAGGTTACCAAAAAAGGCAAGTCTGCTGTCTAGAGGCTTCAGTTAACCATACGTGGGCTTGCACCCTCATTCAGAACTGCTTAGTAAGCTGCAAATTGAAAAATGTATTTTTGCGTGCATGTGTGTAACAAGGGTAACTCTTTACATTATTAGTAATTTGATTTGATAATTGAAAGTGTGTAGATCTGTACAGAAAGGCGTATATTCCTTTTATAACTACAGTTATGATAATTAGAAGACACACTTGATGGAAAAGGTTAAATGAATTACACTGCACAAATTGCTGGTTATGTCTTTCATGGATTTCCTTTATTTGCATGTAAGACACTGCTTTTTGAAAGCTCTTGCATTCTTCTGGACACTAAATTATTTGTGCTGCTTTTACCATACATACAATTTCTGTTAGAAGTTGGGTTAAATTAGCTTAGTGAAGCGCTTTGTTTAGCCATCATTTTTCTAGTGAGGCTGGTGGTAGAGAGACAGATTAGCTTAGTGAGGAAGCATAGCCCAGAACAGAGTGGTTTTACAGAGACCTTGTTATATGAAATACAGATTTTCTTCAGCTCTGGTCAGGTTAGGATGTTTTGCAACGATTAGTATTGGTAAGAGCACAAGTGAGTTTCATCTTGGGATTTGCACCAGTGTAATCTATATGAGGTGCTATTAAAAACTACTTGAAACCCTTCCAAAGGAGCTGTGCTCGTCAGCTGGAAGTTATCAATTCCATTGGAATTGACAAAAAAGGACCTCGGTCCTCATCTAGAGTAGCTGGATGCACAGGTACCATATGTAGTATGAGGCTCCTGAGTGCTTTTTGCTCCATGCCCAGGTGCAGCGGAAGTCTCTTTTAAAAGAAGTTCCATAGGGGTGTTGATTGCTTTTAGGATTTGCTCTTTTTGGTAAGGAGCACTTCTGCTGCGGGGTGAGCGTAAATGTCGCAAATCAGAGCGTGGAAAACAAATCGAAGAGGCCTTCCAAAAAGTTGATTTAAAGATTTTAATTGCTACGCTGAACTTTGGCCATAGGTGGCACAGTGTATAAATCTTACCCGAAATCATAAAGAGCACAGTTGCAGCCCTCAGTAGCTGTAGTTAACACCATGAGCCGTTTCCAGCTGTCTTCTCCAGGCGCAGAGGCGTCTGAGCAACAGCAGCTGACCGCGTGGCGCACTCTGAAACCATTTTCAGTAAATCAAACGGAGGAACTTTGTGTTCACAGTTAAAGGATGAGGATTGCCAGGAGCTGTACAGTGCGTGCTTTACTGCAGGAGGTCATTGCTAGATAGAAAAATGCAGCCTAGAAATCCTTGCTAACAGGCTTCATCTCTCTAATAACATAACCGAGACCTAAATCTTCAATTGTGTTGTCCGTCTTTGTTTTAAAGCATAGATTAGGGATTTTAAAGTCACCAGTATTTGTTTCAACATCTGGACAGCTAACATTGTCAAAAATAGCTAGGAAAAACTATGTGTATGTAGTATACATACTGCTCAGTTGTGTGCATTTACTAATCCATGGTCTCATGACACCTATTAGAAACCTTTACATAATATATACCAAGAAGGAAAAAAGATAGGTAAGGGACCATCTGTTAGTCAAATGCTATGGTTGTTGTTGCCAAATCTACCTATAGACGTGTTCTGTAAGAGCCTGGAAAATGGGATTGCCTACTAAGAAAAAGAAGCCAAGGCAGACAAAATATTTTAGAGATAAATGCATTAGACGTGTATGAAACAGAAAACCAAAGTGTACTTTTGTCTCGCAGGGTTGTACTTCAAAACATGAATGTTTTTTCATTTACTAGTGCTAAAATGTGCTTGCAGGGAAAATGTTTAATGTGGTAGTTTTAAGACTACATTTCTCCCCAAGTTTTGACTTTAATGTACCAGAAAAGTTCTAAAATTGGGTGTGAGGGGAGGACCATGGAAACTTGCTCTCCTTTTTCATATCCAAACAAAACAAAAGATTTGACTCAAGATTTTTAAAGACCTGTAAAAGGGAGGAAATTCAGAAAGCATGATTAAAATTTCACCATCTGCTCACTCGAAAGCAGTAAGGAGAAGGGGGAGATTTCCCTTGTGCACAACCATTATGATCTGAATTGCAGCAGAAAATGAGTGGCTACGGAATAGGCACAGCACTCTCCCTGCTCTTATTTGAGATACAGATTTGAGTGAAACTCTGGGCAGGATGAACTATTTAAAAAAAAAAAAACCCAACCAAAGCCAAAAGCGTATTGAGAGCCTCAGCTTGACATTTTCCTCTTCTGTGCCATTGTATCCCTCTTGCAACCGTGTTTTAATGGTTTCTCGCTGCCTTTGGCGATGCGATACTACCCCGTATGGGCCACATGTGAGCACTCTAATCTGAGGCAGAGAGGAACCTGTTCCCCCCATCTGTTTTGGCTCGCATGTGTGTCTGTGCTGCTGTTCGTACTGACAGCTGTGATGCTGCGCAAGGCCACCTGCCACATGGTACGTACTGCCTCTGCGAGTGGAAGCCTAACTTTTCTCCCTTCCTGGAAGGGGTGTAGGTGGCTAAAATTGGGTTCCTGTTGGCAGGATGGCTGGTGGCTCCCTCTTTATTCTTTTAAATGTGCAGAAATTATTCACTCTTAAATTAGGTGGTACTCCATTACTGTGAGGCATGCAAAAAGAAAGGGATTATCTAACCTGGGCCATGTCGGTCTTGGATATTGATCCAGTTTTACCGCTTCCATGAGAATTTCCTTCCGCGCCTCCGGTAGAACTGCCCTTTGGTGCATTTCTGTGCTTTCTGCTTTTTAGATGCAGTGAAGAAAGGAGAAACAGATTTCAGCGCAAAATGCCCGTGTTTGGGATTAGCATTTCTGATTAGGTTGGCTTTTTGTCCTTGGGCAAGCACAACCCTGGTACTGCCGCATGCTGCGCTGCGGTGCCCCTCCGCAGTCCTCACTGGTAGAGCGCGGACAGATTTTTGGATGCTGCTAGGTATTTTGACTGCCTCTGTGTCTGTGTGCAAACTACTCACCATGTTATACTTAACTACATCCTGAGGTGGTTATGAGGATTAATCAACGCTTAAGTCCTTTGAAGATACTGGGTGCTTTATAAATGCTAATTATTATATTCAGGGTTGCTGTAGTTTAGGGATTAGCCCTTACTTAAGCAATAGGTAGGGAAGTTGTGAGATGTACGTGGCAAAGAAGAATTAAAAGTAATAAACAGACACTGGGAGCCTAAGCCTCCCTGCAGCCTGTTTGTGCAGTCCCATTTAATTGCTTTAATAAATTGCCACTCTTCTAATTTGGGTTTGGAGCCTTAATTACTTTTATTTTGAATGTCAGAGGGAGTGTCTCCTCTGTAATGTTCCATCGGGACTGCTGTAACATTTATAGTTTTAACCCTGATTTGTCATTTCCCTGAGAATGGGCAGCAAGGTGTTGGTACTCTCAAACTGTGGTTTCCTTTTCCTTCTATACCATTCTGGAATGAAGCAATTTGTATTCTTGTGCTAGGTTTGTGGCATCTGTATCACTGAGATAATTGTCTGCTCCTTGCCTGGCCACTGAAAACCAGGCTGGACCTTGTTGCGTGGGAAGTGCTGAATAAGAGTGGGTTTTGTTTGGGTTTTTTTAATACTTTTTGTAGCCTGTGAAACAGCTAGTTCCAGCTCAGACTGACTGGTAAAGATTTAAGTATTTGTCCAATACTCACCTGCATCTCTCTTGAAAATCCACATCAATGCTGCCTGAGACCTGGGCAATGTGAGGAGGAGCTGGCTGTGTGCTCCTGAAAGATGTTGCTTATAGCCAGGTCAGTGAGAAGTAGCCAGAAAAATGGCCAGTAGTTTCTCCCCAGGTTGTTTCGTAGCTGCTGCTCTGCAGATGCCCTGAGAGGTTGTGGAGTCTCCGTCCTTACACAGAACCATTTAGGTTGGAAAAAGACTTTAAGGTCATCAAGTCCAACCAATCCTTGGAGATATTGAAAAGACATGGCCCTGCTGGGGCGAGGGGAAGGGGGTTTGGACCAGGTGACCTCCTGAGGTTGTCTCCAGCCTCAGCCACTCTGATTCCCTGAGATGACATGATGAAAAAAGAAGCTGATAAAAAGATGTGAGGTGTAGTAGGTCACGGAGAACAGTAGCGACGCTCATGAAGATGAGAAAGTGTGGTTCTGTATTTAAAATCCTAACACCAAGGTTAGTTGTGTATTTTACCGGTAACTCACACTCAGTGAATCATTAAAGTTTTGTGCATCACCTCTATAAAACAAGGATAACACTTGTCACTGGGTTGTTGCAATGGCAAGGTCGTCCCTGTTGGTGAGAACAGCTTGTTAACTCAGGGGAGACCAGAGTCCTCAGAGGGAGAAAAACGAAGGTTTCAGTATCAAAAATCAAAACAAATGCCAGAGCTCCTCTCTAGGAAGAAATCTCCTCGAAAGGCAGAACCCACTTCCACCAAGTCATTACCGTCAGCGGGGATGGCCCCAAGTTATCCCAAAGTGAGGGAGGGAGGTGAGTGATGAGACAGACACCTTGATGCCTACCTTTATTTGATGCCAGTGATTTACGGTGCTGGTGTAACAGGCGCGTACACGCGTTAGGTGGCAGCCCGACGGTGCCTGGCCTAGGACAAGGTGAAGCCGTCTGGCTGCTGGCGAGGGCGCGCAGCGGCGGGACGCCAGCCCGAGTCAGCAACAGTGGGCTCGCAGCCGCGCCGCCTGTCCCGCTGCTGACGAGACTGATTTTCACTTCCGATCTTTTCTCTTCGTTCACGTTACCGATGCCGGGGCTCTGAGCAGCCCTCCGCGGGAGGAGAGGGCGGCAGGCTGCGCGGGGATACTTCCCCCTCCGCTGCCGCCGCCCCGACCCTCTGCTTCCCCCACCCCACAACCCCCGCCCCGGGCAGAAGCCGCCTGCCCGCGCGTTTGTAGACGGCGGCGCCGGTCCTCGATCCGCCCGCTGAAAGGACAGCGATGGAGCACCTTGTCCTGACCTAGCCTTCCTCTGCATCTGTAACCGCGCAGGAGCCGCCCTCCCGCCGCTTTCATCCTTCCCGCTCCTCGCACCGGACCCTCCTACCCACCAAGCCCGGCCCGAGCGCCGGCCGCCCCGAGGTGGCTCTGCCAGCGGGAAGGAGGAGCGGTGGCTCCGCCCCAAGGGCGGACAGCGGCCGCCCTCGGCGGAGGAGGAGGGAGGTGTTTGCCGCCGCGGCCGCCCGCTGCCGCGGGGACTCAGTGTCGGGTGGCTGCTGGCGGCGCTTCCCGTCCCGTCAGCGTCCCGTCCCGGACGGCGGTGGAGATGTCCGGTGGGGGCAGCCGGCGGCGAGCCGGCCCCTCCTGGCACAGCACCTTCTCTCGTTTCTTCCTTAGGAGCCCTCCCAGCGAGGCGGCGACGGCGCCGGGGCGACCCGCGGGCGCGAACAGGTACGTGGGGGGCACCGGACCGGACCGGCGCGGTCGGCCGCCCGCTGCCGTCCTCTGTCCCGGCCCACCTGTCCGCCGCCGGGGAATGGGGCCGTGCCGGCCACCCCGGCAGATGTTGCGACACCAGCGGGGGAGGGAAAGGAGACGGGTGTGCTCGCCGCGGGGGCGAGGCTGCCCGGACGTCCCGGGGCCAAGGCCCCGGTGGTGAGGTGCCGTAGGGCGACTCGGCGGGTCGCCGGGGCAAGCCCGGGCCTGGCGGGGCCGGGTTCGGGCGCCGTGAGAGCAGCCCCCGCGGCGGGAGAGCGGCGGTCCCGGCGGGGGCGGCGGCTTGTCACTCGGGGTTTGATGCCGAGGCTGGGGGGCTGTCAGCCTGCCTGCTGGCAGCGGCTGAGCTCCTCGTTTTAGCGGTGGCGGGTTTACTTTCACGCCGGCGCGGTGCGGGACAGGTCCCCTGCGGGCTTGACGTTCCAGCGGTGGTGGTGTTCAGGGGGTTTGTTGGGAGTTGGCCTGAGTGGTGAGCGAGCCCCGGCGTCCCGGTTTCAACCCGTCTTTCTCCGGCCCTGCGGAGTTCAGCCGAACTCCGGGGAACGACGGAGCCCCGCTTGTCGACTGTGAGCAGCCGGTTCTGTGGCGCCCCTGCCCCGCGTAGGGAGGTGTGAGTGCCGCTGGTGGGGCTCCGCAGGTTGCAGCCCCTTCCTCGGAAACCAAAAGCAGGGCAGAGCCAGGGGGCTGTGAGGGGCTTGGGGTTGGTTTTCTTTTGTTTGTTTGGGTGGTTGGGTTGTTCTGGGGTTTTTTTGGTGTTATTATTTTAATTTCTGACATAGCTCTCTTTGGGAATGGTGTAAATCAGATGCAAATGCAATATAAATATTACTGATGTGTTTAAGTCTAAATGCAAAACTTGTGGTTTATAGAAACTTGGTTGTTATTAATTACTTTTTTAGTGCGTGGAGACTTTACAGGATGAAAAGGTTTGGAAACTTGTGTATTTGTTCCTCTTCCTTTTTTTAATCTCCTTTTTCTGGTGGCTGATCTGTGTGTGTGTGTGTAGGAAAGGCCACAGACAAAGTTCCCTTCTGTTTCTCGTGCAGCCTTATTCTTTGCCTTAACGAGGATGTTTTTGCGGTGAAAAGGTGTTAGCTGTCTAGGCCTTACTTCAAGTGTAGTGTCTGGTTTTTGCTTCTAACGTGGTTTATTTAATCTTTGAGTTATTCTCGGTGCTGCAGAGGTTTGTGTTTAAAGTGGCAGATGAGACAGTATGGCTTAATCAGTGGGTAGTGCAGGAGATTTTTCATCTAAACGCTTCTAGGATCTTGCTCTGCATGTTCTCAGTCACCATGACAAATAGCAGCGTGTTGATGCCTTACACTGACCATCTTAAATGGGTTTCATAAATATAACACAAAGATGTTTCACTTTGGGGAGGAGGCTGTTATTGTAAGCATTTGCCGTACCAATACATTGCAAAGAATCCCCTGGCCTTTCATAAGCACAAAACACTTATATCTATCCCAGGAGGGTGTGTGGAATCAGGGACAAGGCTGCAGAGTCAAGGGCATCTTTAAATTGGCGGGTGTAGGTCTGGCAGGGAGGCAGAGGTTTGGGAGAAGGAAAAGGCTTGGATCAGGCTGAGGACCTGAAGAGGCAACAGGAGAGGTTTCACTGGACTGCTCCTTGCCAGCTCCCCCGCAGCTGTGGTTCGCAATAAACAAAAAGGCATAGCGGTCGCCTTCGTAAGGAGGAGGGCGATGCTAGTTCAGTGGTTTGTGCACTGAATGGCCTATCTGTAGGTAACACTCACGGCAGACCTGCTCCACTTAATGTGGGGCTGGAGTCTATTATCTTTATCTAAATCACAGTTTCATTTCCTGCAGCCAAGAGCCTTTCCTTTATTGGGAAGCTGGGATCGTCCACACAGATCTGAAAAGGTTCAGGCCTCTTGGCCTTGTTTTTGAGCTCCTTGCGCAGTTAGCTGGAAGGCGGTAGCTGCGACTCCTGGAAGTGAGCAGAGAAACCCCTCCCGCTCTCAGGAGTCCAATTTGGTGTGTTTAGGAGCTGCTTTTTTTGTTGCGCCGGGCTGCGGCGCAGCGCGTTAGCCAGGAATGCTGACGTTCTTGTATTTGGTTTCCACTGGCAGCCTTCTTCACAGATTAGCGTAATTGCATATATTAGGCAGAGCAGGGTTGGGATGAGTGCCGCAGGTTTGCTTGTCATGTTTATTTAGCGAGCTTGGCGGCATAGAAAAATGGATAGCCCAACAAAGTGTGCGTGTAGGGAGGGGGAGCCGAGGCTGCTTTGTATGTTTATTAAGGTGTGGAGTACATGAGGTGTGTTGGGGAATAAGCCTTTTGTGACGTGTTATGAGCAATGTATGCGCCAGGATGTTTTATTTCCTGTTGAAATTATCAGTACAGTTTATATATTGGAGCCAGATCGAATTTGAAACCTGCAGAAGGAAACTTTTGTATGGAGATGCAAAGACACCTAGTGTGGGGTTTCAAAAAAAGCAGAAAGCGAAGGAAAGGGGGTAGGAGGTGGAGCAGGACCTTGCCCAGGGCCAAGGACATCCCCACATACCTGCATGGACCTCTGGAGACATGCAGCATGCTTAATGCCTCTGCAGCACACGATGGTTTCCTGAATTAAAAAACATGACGAAAGGAACCAGCGTATGTCCAAAAGTCATTCTCTGTCTTCTCCCACGATTTGGGCAGAAGCAGCTGGATGGAAGCCCCCAGCTTTCATTCCACTAACCCTCAGCTTGGTGGAGTGTGGAGCTCTCTCCTGCTCTTGCTCCAGGCACTGTGTTCAGACTTAGCTTTAAAAAAAACCCCAACAAACCCCAAACCTACTGTTGCCCAGGTTTAAAACAGGAGGAAGGGGAGGGGGAAATTACGCTGTTTGTTAATCAGTGTCTTAGATTCTTCAGAGGACCTCATTTGACAAATAGATTATGTTAATAACTTGCCCTTACAGCAATTTGTAGCTCTGATGAACATGAGGATTGCTGGAGGCTGGCTCACTTGTGGAAAAAATAACCCGGGCGGATTAGTTGCAAGTTTTGTGGCAGCAAAAAGCACAGCGCACGCGTTAAGGGCTTACTTAGCTTTTACATAAAACGTAGACACAAACGCGAGGTATCTCCCACTGAGTGACTGCCTGCCTAAGTGTGCTCTTCAGAGCTGGGGCTGCTTTCAGCACAGACTTCGGTGCTTTTCAGCACAGTTCTTTATCATTAACTTCTCTCAAAAGCAGTCATTATGCTCCACTCTGCTTTTGCTATTTTCAATATTATTCAATATTGTTTGTTACTCCAGCGTTTGTCCTGGAGCAGTCTTAAATCCCCAAGGGGGAAAAACGTCCCACTGAATTTCCACTCTTCTAATGGAAGCCTGATTTTTATTTCTTTTTTAAATAAATCTTTCTTTAGTCCTTTTGGCTGAAGATACAGCTTACACAGTGTAAGCCCATCCACTGCAGATGCTTTGAGAAATGAGCGGCTTCCGGGGCTGAGCAGTTGTTGCATCACGAATAAACGCGACCTTCCGGGTTGCGTTGGAAGCTGCCAAGGAGATGTGACACTTTCCAACCATCGCTTTAACCAGAGATACCACCAAAATCTCCTTCCAGCCATGGGTGTGTTTTATTAGTTTCTCTGTATATTGTTCAGCAGTTTCATTTCAGGTTTGGCTTTCCGCCATCAAGTCCTGTTGGTCAATCAGTCAAGTAACTACCAGTGCGAGTGGGCCTTTGCTGGGTTTGCTTAGATGCTTCTACTGCATGGCTGAAGTGTACCAGAGGCATCAAACAGGGAAGAGCAGCATTTTACTTGGTTTTAGAGGGCTTTCTTTTTTTTTCAGGCTGAGATTATTGTTCAGCTCATCCATTAGTTCCTAACTAAGAGCTTTCAGAGATGGAAGAACTTTGTTTATTCTGCCTGAGGAGAGATTAGAGAGTCTCTTTCTTCCTCTGGGACTGCCAGTCATTGTTCCTGTTTACAAAGAACATGTATTTTTGTAGTTGTAACAACTGTGCATTTGGGGACTGCTGGGAATTGATTGAAAAGGGAGTAATACGTTTCCAACTTATTTTTTCTGAAGTTAGTACCTCCTGGCTGGTTTTGATTCATGTACCATTAGCATCTCTGAAGAAATTGGTTGCTGGAAAAAGCAAACATTGCTTTCTAAGAAAGAGACTTTTTCTTTCAAAAGGCAGAGCAGGAATATTATTTTCAATTTTTTTGGTCATGGTTGTTAAAATTTAACTTATTTGTGAACATGCATCAGGGATGACAGTTTGTGGAACCAGCAAGGTAGTACTCCAACCCTGTAGAAGAATTCAAGATAAGACTAACCAAGATGCGTTATGAAAATTTTCTGTTCATTTGTTAATTTGCGCTTTTTTTATTGGTTTGCTTCTTTTTGCTTCCTAGATTTTTATATTATGACTTTTATTGCAGGATAATTCAAAGGCCTTGATTCAGCACGGTGCCAAAGTGATTGCCTATAATTAAATAGGTAAATAGTTGTGTGCTCTATAGTGGGACTTCTTGTTTGATACCTGCGTGTTTCATGGGGTTGGGACCAGAAGGAGCAAGCCCAGCAGCTGGCTGTGTACGTGTGAGACATTTCCTGAAGGAAATGTTACTAGAGTATTAATTATAATAATAGCAATCCTTGGAAGAAACAAAGCAAATTATTTTTTTCCCCCACTATTTTAAATTTGAACAGTATTGTCCACTTTCAAATTATTCGCAGAAGCACTGCAGTTAATACAAAAATAGTTCCAAAACAGTGACAAGTCTTTGGTTTTAAGAAAGAGTTTTGCAAAGATGGAAACGCCTCAGTCTTCTCTGGCAAACAAAAGGCTCATAGGTGGGGGAAAAAAAGCAAAATTCAGAAACATGTTACTGTAGGGATTATATTTCTGATTATTGAAACCTCTTAAAAGGATGGAAACCCAACTACTGCTTTTATTTTCTGAGGAGTTTTGGGATTTCACACAATTCAGTTAGTATATACTACTATTATACTTCCCAACAGTAGCACAGCACTAAGCTGCTTAGGCTTTCTGGGGGATATTATTACATCTATTTTTCTGGTGGTTTAGCTTCTAAAATAATTGTTAATAGATTCTAACTGACTTCACAGTATCCTTTTTTAGCCTTCTAGGATCAGAAAGGAAGGTTTCTGTAGTCCTTTTGCTTTCTCGTGTCAATTTTGCAACACCAAATGTGGTCTGTGTCGTGTTTATGTGATTTCATGACTTGCCTTATTTTGAAATGGAATCTAGTTTTTCAGAATGTTCTACCGCTTCTTAAATTGCTAACATTTTTTACTGAAGGCAGTATATCTGCTTAAGCAGCTTGGGGGTCTTGGGAGCCAAGTGTATGAAGGCAATGTGGATCAGTGTGTCACCTGTGGATGGTGTTGTATAGGGAAAATGCAGGAGTACGTGTTGTGAGTGTATGAAGAGCAAATGCAGAAAGAATTGCAGTGAGAACAGACTTTTTTTTTCTTTGGTTTGTTTTTTTTTTTAAAATCATCAATTAAGTGCTACAGATTTAGCCATCAAATTAATTTTGGTTGAATGGTGAATGCCTGCTTTCAATACAAAAGAGCATACCTGGATAATGACTGGAAAGTAGACTACTTCCCGATGTAGATTTTATGAGTAAAAAATGGAGGAACTGGAGAAGCATTTTCCGGTGTTGAACCTTGTAGCCTTGGTGCCTCTACCAAGAGTTTTCTGCTCCAGCATTGACTAGAAGAACCCCCGCTGCATTTTACTGGTGACACCAGTCTCTCTTGCTTGTTTTTTCCGGGGTGCTTTTTTCTTAATGACAGCTTTTAAAAATTATGTTATGCTCTGTTTATCAGGAGGACAGCAGTTGCTGCTGCTTTAAGGCTTTCATGGATTTTTTTTTTTTTTTTTTTAATATCTCTTATTTTCATGCCATTTGTAAGTACCATTGCTGTTCACTAGCCCTGCAAATGTGCCATTTGAAAAGAGTCGTATAATGGGCTGTCTATTATATTCTCTATTAATAGAATAACTTTAACCTTAACAAATTTAAATAATCTATAAATGTGTTCTTTATAAATTAGTTTATAAATCTGCACCAAGTTTATGTGCTTGTGGCCAGTAATGTGTTTATTTAGTAAGAATGCTGGAAACTTTTAACTGATCAGATGGGTAAATATGGAGCAGATTCTGTATTAATGTTGGTTACTACGCTTGACAGATGCCAGAAGAGAAACCTTGATGTAATCTGGTATAATCCTGCTGCCCGATATTGAAGTAGGCTCTACTCAGAAACATTTATATTTATTTTCTCTAGCCCTTGTATGGCTGTTCAATTCCCTTCCATGTAAAACCAGATTAAGTTATTCAGCAAGGGTGATCACAGACTGTCATGCTTATTTCTAGCCTTTAAATTTAAAAGTAGGTGTTCAGCATAAAGACATGGTTTGGTTCTTGCGTTGTTCCTGTAAATGCAGGGTGTCTGTGATTTCACAGCATCTTTATTTTCCGGGATAATTTTATTTGCTTTTTGAAAGAGGATTAAAAGAACTATCTTTGTTTTATACTAGCATGCTCCGTTCAGCTCACATAGTCTGTGTGGCACAGCGCTGCTACTGCAGAACATGAAGCTGACCCAGCTTTGCTGCGCGAGCACAGTATGTAAATAAGAAGCATAAACAGGTCTGAGAGGAAAAATTGTCTCAGTTAAAACAATGTAAATTGCTTAATGCTGTCTGTAATCAAACTAGTTTTGAAGTGGGAAGGTTTAATTGAATGTAATACATTTTGTGCTATTCCAACACTTAAATTAATCAGCTGATTGTAAGACTTCTTTTGCCTAAGTTCCTGCCTCCTCCTAGCTCTGTTTTCTCCTTCCCTACCTTTCTTTGCTTTCTGGTCCTTTTCCTCCATTTCCCTTCTTATTTGTTTTAAATGAAATAGCAGCTTTGCTTTTCTTTGCCCCTCTAATTTCAAACTCACTAGCTTGCTTTTATAATTTCCGTTTATCTTAATGTCTTTACTGCTCCTCCCCTATGTGTGTGGCCTAAGTTTAAGCACAGAAGCACGAGCCAGAAACATCACATTAAAATTTCTGTGCAAACACTCCCTTTCTCTTTAGAACAAGCCTCAACAGACTTGCCACAGACTAGGGGCAGATTTTGTCACTGCTGTTACCATTTGGTTTCCCAGGTACAAGGTTAAAACCTCAGGAATCTTGTGGAGAAGTTGGCCAAAAATTTTCATGTCAAAGCTTTTCAAAATGGACAATAGTCTATCTTGAGAGGGAGTGGAACAGGGAAAAGAGCTCTATTCATTACCATTTTCTGCTAAAACGCTGGCACCTTTGTTTTCTGTTAAAATACTAAGGTATTTAACTGTCATTTGATGCAGAAGGCAGTTTTTAGGAATCTTCATTGATTCTCATCTTGTTGACACTGAGCTTTACAGTAGCATTTTCCTACAGTGGAGTTTTCCTCTTGATTCATTTACCAACAGTTTAGTGTACCCTTGCCCATGGTGTTCAATAGCAGAAGTTTGACTGACTTCTCTTTGTAGATCAGATTCTGGTAGTTCTCCTGGCTGCGCAGTGCACAAACAGCTTCACAAGTGTGACATCAGGACCTTGAGTAAGGTGTTGGTATTTCACTTTTACGTCTATTGTATTAGGTTGGATTAAAGGGGAAGGCTCGAAAAGTTGATTTACGAAGGCTTCCGGATGACCTGAGAAGTTAATAAACGTGATGTTGGTCCTAACATCACCGGAGGGTGGGAGTTGTCAAAGTCAGTTTTTTTTATGAGACTACAGCTTCATTGGACAAACTGCTGAAATAGTGTCTCTAGACTCTTTAAGGCATCTGACTTGGTGCTGGTGCTTCAATTAAAATATTTGCAAGTGTAATGGCAGTAGGCTAAAAATTGACATACGGAGGGATAGCAAAAGACCAGACGTGAAAAATAATTTTCTACTTGTGTATTTGAAGAAAATTAAAAGGATGTCTTTTTGAATCGGTTTATTCAGTATCTTCACAAGTAATTTGAAAGAGAACAAAACTGTAGCGTGTGAAGCTAGCACAGTAAGAACAAAAAGTAGAGGAAGCACCATGTAGAGGACAACATTAAAAGCAGATTAAGTTACCATAGTTGACAACTGAACATGAGCTACCAAAGGAAAGTGGTGGCTCGGAGAGAAAATGTGATTCTTGGATGTAAAAATCACAAAGTACATGTATTCTGCGGGTGGACTTTGGTTACTAGAGTACTGAGCCTAGTTGTGGTGGTCACGATTTATTCTGAAAAAATGCTGACAAACTGAAAAGGGCTCTGAGAAGAGCTCCAGAAGAATTTGATGTCTGGAAAACCTTCCTCGCAGAATAAAATTGGGTAGCTCAATAGTGTTTAGTTCATCTAAGAGAAGGTTTTGAAATGACAGTTTGAGGAATGATTCTGCCTCAAGGTATGTAGCTGCAAGGGAAATGAGAGTGCTTCATGTCATAGTAGTGACTTGAAGAGGATATTTAAACCCAAGACCTTTGTAATCTGTCCCACATAGACATAGATTGATCCCGTAGCTGAGAGGTAAGGCTCGACCAATTGGACTACTAAACCTAGTTTTAAGTAGTGAGTGTAGGAGTAGTTTATATCAGAAGGTCTTACTTACAGGTGTGGTAGATTGTCCGTTGCTTGATGGTTTTTAGTCAAAGGTCCCATCTTTAGGTCAGGTGTTAAAAAGGCTTAGGACAGGCTGCCCTTGGGTAAATTGTGTGATCTAGTTTATGCAGGAGGCCAGCTTCAGTGACTATAAGGGTCTGTATGGCAAGTAAAGCAACCAGTAAATACAGAAAAATATTGGTCTGAGTTTCAAGCAGTTGTCTTTTTAATTTCCACTTGGAAACCAGAAAAGAGAAGAAAGCAATACTAGCTGACCTGTGTCTCTTTGCAGTTGTACAATAAAAATTTCATAACTACTGCTGGTCTGTGGATGGGGTTTGAGATTCCCTGTAGCGTGCTGAACCTTCACGGAGGTTTTGGTCTTGCACATGTATGTTTGACAGTATTATCAGACTTGCAGCTTTCCGCTCATTCACATTCTTCAGGAAGGGTCTTGCACAGATGAATTATAAAGTACCAGGTGATTGGATCCTTCCTATAAGTGTCTCTGTTCCTCTGTTGTAATATCCTTCTGGGAGGTCACCACTGAATGTGTTGCTGTGTTGGTGCTAAATAAAATTGGAGAGAAGTCATGACATCAAGGCCAAATGGGGTGTACTTCTCAGAGAGGGGCATTAGTTTTGTTCAGAGAGAGATAAAAGGCAGGGGTCAGGAACTGGCATTGCACTGCAGAATGCTGAAACAAAGAAACTAGCAAGAAAGTGAACCTAAAAATGGCATTGGCATAAAAGTCAATAAAATGTACATTGCTGGAGTGACAGCTCCATCAGAGAGGGAGTTGTACCAATAGTCCCCAAGAACATATGGTCTTAAGGAAAACTGTTTAGAAAAAATTTGGAAGGAGTTACTGCAAGTGATGTTGTGAAACCTGTAGAGATAGATGTATATATAGGTCAGGCTTAGTCAGGACAAGTGCTACGTCACTAAAACCAGATGTGAAAGGCTTTTTGCATCTTGGCCCACTGGAGCACCTTTCAGGTTAGGCTTTGCTTATCTTCTTACCATTAGGATTAATTGCATGAAATGACTAAATGGTTTTTGAGTTACTCTGAAGAGAAGACTGGTTAAAAACAAATAATGTTAGCCTAATGCAGCAGCGAAAGGTTTGACTATTCAGGGAGTCATCTGTCCCCAAAGAGAGAGAGGTGGCAAAATGATAGAGCAGTCGCTTATCTGGTAACATCTGGGCTGCAGGAGAAGGAAATGCTGGAGCTGCCACATCAAAAGAGACTTTGCTTCTAAGCGGTGGGACAAGGGAGGGCCAACATCCAGAAGCACTGTTGCAGTGCAGTGTCTGAGTTGGGCTTTCACCAACTGTCCCCGTTTCCTTAAGAGACTGCACATTAATTTCCCCTTTCCCAAACAGCAACCCGCAGCCTGCACCTCCTCCTCGTAAGAGGAGCCTGCAGTGTCACAGCAGTTACTTTCTGTGTCTGCTCAGTCTCATCCAAACTTGCACGTTTCTGTTTTACTGCACTTGCATGTAGCTGCGTTTTTTGCCCTTTTTTTTTTTTTTTTTAAACTTTTGTTTTTTATCTGACACAACACATTTGCAATCTGCTCTGTGCATAACATGGGTGGGGTAGATTAATAAAGGAAGAAGGGGATGGGCTTTTAATTTGTGAGTTCCGAGGGATTGTTATGAGGGGCAAGGATGGAGGAAGCAGGCGTCTCGCACCATACGAAGATGCCGTGAGGGCCTTTTGAAGATGCGATTGTTTGTAATTGTCTTGTTCTGTTTTTAGAGACAGTTGGAAAAGATCTTGCAAACAGTGTGTTTAAATCTGCTCTGTGAAATTGATTTTTTTTTCTTGTCTGCAATCCTTCATGTATATTAACTAAGCTGAGTTTGAGTACTTCTGCTTACATGTGTGTACTTGTTGTGTGAGCAGCAATGCAGAATACAAACATTTGTCTCCCCCATAAGAATCTCTAACCTCTTCTGCCTAAATATAATGATGAACAACTTGGCCCACAAATCCACTTCTGATTCAGACACCACCTGTCCAAGTATTACTGAAAGGTCAAAACAGATTTTCAGCAGCAGAGGAACAGAAAGCGTTAGTGAATCACACAAAGGTTTTTGCAGAAGATACAGAATGGGATCTTTTGTAACTTGAGTTTAATCTTGATTATTTAAAGAACAGGAGTGATGATAATCAGGTTAGGCATACTGGCAAGACAGTAGAAAAGAGCGTCAAGACAGTTAGAAGAAATCCCTCTACCTTCACTGAAGACTAACCCATCCTTGTTGGATGCACTTAATATGTAAGAGAAAAGGGAATGTCTGGCAAAAATAGAAGGAGGAAGGCACTAGACTCTGTATTTGAGAAGTAATTGAGAGGCTTCCTTCCTAATATTACTATTCACAGTGTCTTTATCACTCAGAGCATTATTTAATATTTCCATGCTTTTTAAAATCTGTAAAATTAAAGTAATATTTGCCTAAATGTGTAAAAATATTTGCCTAAATTGTGACAACCTGTAAATGACTGACTGTATAGTCAAGTCAGTGGAAGCAAGTTGGCAGGCAGAGGTGTTTTCTGTATTGCTGGAATTATGCTTTGCTCTTTCACTTCTTAAAAGCAAGTACAAAGTAGATTCTGACCTTGTGTTAGTAGAGTCCTGTTGCTGTGTATATAATGTAACAACAGTACTTTATTAAGTGTGGATTTGAAAAGACCTGTGAAATTCATCTTCCTAATCTAGCAAGTGCTGAAATGCTCTCCAAGAGCTGGCCAGCTGACCTGGTAAAGCCACGTGGGTGGTTAAGCACAAGCCTGACTTTAGATGTGCTGAGCAGGAGATAGCATGTTCAGTACCTGCCATGGCAAAGCTCTCCAAAAATGTCACCGCTCCAGTAAAGCTTAAGGCAAGGATGAAACTCTGTGAAGCCAAACATATATAATATGGATGTAGCCCAAACTGGGGGGAGAAACCCCTATTTCATGGTGAGCCTGTGCATGCTGCTGGTCTCTTGTTTTCAGCTCTTGGTTAAAAGCATAAGAATTGAGCGGTGTAATAGCTACTGGGTCACCATTTACTACCATTCAATTGCAGAGAAAATAAAATGTAAACCCCCTTAGAATACAGTTCTGCTAAGTGTAATGTCTAGCCACTAAGGTTAGAAAAGCATGGGCATATTGAAAAATTAAGAAGGGGTAATATCATCATAAATATGAATGTCTTACATATTTGCCAAGAATTAAATTGTGAATGTCATAGCTTAACAGTTGTGTTTACTGCATCTCTGAATATAGACTCATATGGTCAGCATGAGCTTACATTGCACATAAGACTACGTGTGGCACAATTACATTAGCTTCGCTTGGGGGGAGGGGGAGTGCAGTTTAACTGGTGGGAGGCAGGGGGCTACGAATGTCACTCTTTTGTTTTCCTTTCCAAAGAATTTGTGGGGAAAATACTGCTGAATCTTCCAAACCTTGTGATTAGTGACTGTTACGTAATTGATGCAACAGTGAGAAGGGGGGAAAGCCCTAAAAATTGTAGGGGATTGGCAATGGGAGGTGATAAGCTGCATCATTTGAGCCCAACGAGCAGTAACCAGCCTGTTCTTCAGTCCTGAGTATCGAGCATGGCACCAGCTACTGTGTCTGTGGCATTCAGCCTGTAGAAGGTAATCTTGATGCTCTGGGGAAAACAAAACAATTTTATCCTAAACAATTCGAGAGGCCCGTTTCCAGCCAAGCGAGCTCTCGTGCTGTAAACTTCATTCATTTAGCGTGAGTCACTGGGTTTCTGCTGAAGATCTGTTTAAAACTGGGCCCTGGCTGAGGGTGGAAGGGGCTCAGAAGACGTGCCCTCAGCAGCACAGGGAGCTGCAGGGGTGCATGCTGGCTTGTGTCTGCCTGCGGAGTGGTGTTCGTTGCCCCTCGGCTTGTACTGGTGCAAATCCCTGCGCTGTAAGCTGGGCTTTGGGCTGAATTTGTCCTGATGGAAACTTGTGTTCCCTCTTTGATTTTATCCAAGGTTGTGGCCCTACTGTGAGCCATGCTTGCCTGAGTTAAGAGTGGGAAAGAGATAGCTGAAGTTGAGGAGGAGCAAGTGGAAATTTCTAAAGCTGGTTCTGCTGACAAAGTCAGCATGTTGAGGAACTACACCCTAAAGCAAAGGGTTCAGGAATGTAGAAAAGCTAGGATATAAACCATGAAAGGGTGTGGGGAATTGCTTCCAGGTTTAGGTTTATTTTATGCTGGAAAGTAAAGTTTTGATACTTTCTTTTTTTCTTTCTCTTTTTTTTTTCTTTTTTTGACTTGTTGATTTTAAGATGCTAATCGGCTGAATTGCATTCTTTCAGTTCTGGAATGTACACTATGGAATTTCAGAGTGATCTGTCCAAGCCTGGCTAGCTAGGCATATATTTCAAATACAAACAAGAAGAATCAAAGTGGAAAAAAAGATTGTGGAAAAACATGATGTGAAGTGAAGAACATGAGCAAATAAGAAAGTGATAAAATAATATGATACTGAGGATCTGTGCTGGCAATACTTAATGAAAGAAAGAATCTCACTTGTGGTCTGCAAACCAGCTCCGTAGAGTGATATCCTGAAGCCAGGAAGAATGTCTGGTGGAGATCAACCTCATTATTCTGCTCTTAAGTACAGGGAATTCCTGTTCATGTCAAGTGTATCAGCATCAGGAAAAGCTATGCAGATCTGAGAAGGCTGTTGTGGTTTGTTGTTTTTTCTTTTAAATGAGAGGGAGAAAATAGGTTATGTACTGAGAAGCACTTTTATTAGTGTGCCAGATTGCCCAGAAGTGATTTTGACATCTTCTTCTTGAAACACATTAACAGCAGAAGGAATTAATAGGATAGAATTTTAATTCATCCTCTCTGTCTTACAGGGAGACAAAGAACAGCCAAGACTTTGTCTGATGTTCTCCCTGAAAAAGCATCTTTGTGTTTATGAATGCATTATGAAAGATTACCTGAGGTGATCTGAAAGTACATGGTTTTCAACTTGAAGAGGATCTATAAAAGAGAGGAAGAAGCTTTTCTTTTGATGTATCTGAAAAGATCTGTAAGATGTTGAAAAACTTAATTGCAGGAGATTTCTGTTCTCAGTTTTTGTCCAGGAAACATTTTTGTTCTGAGCACCTGAGAGGTGAGTTAATGTTTAGTCAGACTGGATTTTGTATTTTGGATAGGTATCAACCTATATTTAACTCGGATTCCTAACCTACAATAGGAAGAAACCCTTTTTTTTTCAGTACTCTTACTGAGGGATGCTTACCTGTGGTTAACAGTCAGTAGCTGTAGGAATGTTGGCACATCTAAGTCCCTACTTTAAATACTGGCAGAATTTAACCAACAAGCAATTTATTATTATTGGTATTTTTATCTAAACAGTTTTCATTTATCTCTTCGTATAAATTCAGAAATAAGGGTTTGTGCATTTGTCAGTATCAAAGCTGAATTTCTAAAATTGATGAAGAAGGATTTTTGAAGTGGTGATGACTGCATTGCAACACAGCATTTTTCATGTAATGCATTAGTACAAAGTTACTTTTCTTCAGTGTATGATACGCAGGAAGTGATGTCTGTCATGAATATCCTCTCATGTTTTCATTGATGTGTTCTTGCTTTTAAGTTGTGTGTAGCATAAAGGTTTTCATTAAAATGTTCTCTGCTGGCTTGTGCTTAAGAATCATTTTAAGAATCAGAGCAGGGGAGGAATGGTTCCCATCACTCCAGAGATGGGCTCTGAAGAAAATTTTGACCAAATTAAATTGGCAATAAGGCTATATATGACCTTGAACTTCTGACTTTTAAACCAAAACAGCGAGTGTTGCCTCAGGAATAACATGTCTGTTTTTCCCAGTTGTGGTTTACCCCACAGGCAGCTAAAATAACTCACAGCTATTTCCCTGCCTGCCCCCCTCCGAAGTGGGATGGGGGAGGGGATCAGTGGGGATAAATGGTAAATTTAGGGTTGAGATGAAAGCTGTTTAACAGGACAGAAAAGGAAAGTAACAATGACAAGACTATACGAGTGATGCACAGCACAATTGCTCACCGACTGCTGGCCCAGCTAGGTCCTGAGCTCCGGTGCTTCCCAGCCAACTCCTCCCAGCATATATACATTAAGCATAGCATCACATGGTATGGAATATCCCTCTGCCCAGTTTGGGCCAGCTGCCTGTGCCCCCTCCCAAATTCTTGTGCACATCCTGCAGAAGGCTAATGGCTCCTCACTGCTAGGGCTTGTGACGCTGAAAAGTCCTTGGCTTAATTGTAAACACTGCTTTGTGGCAGCAGCTAAACATCAGTGAGTTATCAACATTATTTTCATACCAACTCCAAACCACATCACTCACTCTACCAGCTACTAGGAAGATAATTAACTCTATCCCCACCAAAACCGGGATATCCCCCTTCTAAAATTTCTTCTGACATCTGTTTGCAAACCCCCATTAAGTACGTTCAGTGAAGGTCTCTTAAATGTGGCAGCAGTGATCTGTGATGACCCCATCTGCCCTGCGTGTATGCTCCACTCGCCGCCGTCACCAGTATAAGGACTGGAAGTACCTTTAGCTGCCAGGCGCGCCGGCTAGTGCTGTGGTGGTGGCTGAATGCTGCTGTAGTAGGTGATTGATCGGGTGTAGTGTCATTTTTCTGCCAGAAAATAATACACATGCAGAGAAAGCTCCGGGGGGTTTTCCAGCTGGAAGAGCTGAAACGCTGTGTGCCATTTCTGAATGCTCGAGTTTGAAAACCTCCGTATGAGGTGAAAAAAGGCATTTTGCCTCCATCTCCAACTTTTGGGGGCATGGTTTTTGTAGTTGCAGCATGTGCAGAATGTGGGCTATGGTTTAGAAAATATGTTCCATCCATTAATGTTCTCCTGTGTTTAAACCGAACGCTAACCCGGTCAGCTCTCAGGTAGACTTGAATAATGCAAGTCCTCAGTGTTACAAAATATCTTTGTTTTTCAGTTCTGAAAACAAAGGGAGTGAAGCCATAAATTTAAAGAGCAACCAAAAGGAAAGCACAACTCTGCCTGCACATTTGAAGGTATGGTTTTTATTTATTAATAATTGATTGAGCTAAAGCCTGCCACCTCTGCTTGTGACTGCTTGCTAGGATTCTGATGTTGGATGTATTCCTGCACTGCGATGCCATGTTCTGGGTTAGGGTCCGTTGTGCCAGGGTACAGAAAATAGACAGAAAAACTACCTGTACCTCACAGTCTTAAAACAAAATTCACATCTTTACTGATGTTTAAAAAGTGAGAATCTAGTGCTAATTCTACACACAGATAGCCAGTGAAGGAGGCTAGTACTTCTATCAAACAATGGTTTTGGGCATTCCTCTAAAGCATAATTTCTATCTAATTAATGAATATCTAACCAGCAATTGTTCACCTGCCTGTAGGATCTCTGGTCACTAACCAAAGCACTGTAAGATCTTTCCACTGAAATTCATATGCATGTTGGCTGTTCTTCACCAGTGTTATGTGTTAATCATGCTTGTCTTGTTCTGTAAGCATTTTGCTGCAAAAGAAAAAAAAGGACATGCTTCTCTGTGATCCGGGCTTTCTCCCCTGCCACTTGACACAAAGGGGTGGTTGCCTATAAAGCTGTGTTTAGATTTAGTCAAATATCACAAATAGTTATGCACAGGACAGGGCCTGCTGATCACAGCTGCCTTTGCTGCTGTCACGTCATGCCCTGCACATGGGCATGTGATTCATTTACTGAGCATTTTTGCTTGGTTTGTTTGTTTGTTTGTTTTTGTTCCTTTTCCTAGTTTTCTTAGTTTAATGCAGATAATATTGTGTCTGCTTCCCTAAAAGTGCCTTGACTAGCCTGTGGGATTAATATTTGGGGATGCAGAAGGCTTCTTAACACCCTGAATCTGAGTTTGCTGTCCTGTGTTGCATTTATTGAGCACTAACAGAATATGGAGAAGGAAGTAGTCTTTTTTCCTGGGTGGCCTACAGTCTATGTGTAGTTGCATCTGCAGTATCATTTGTTTGGGCTTTGCTTAAGGTGAAGAGACATTACAGTCACCTCCACAAAGACACGGTTCAGTCTGTCAGGGTTATCAGGTCCAGAACAATTCCATGTTGAATGTAGTTTATCTATATCAAGGTGGGAAACAATTCAGTGACGGTTGTTCAGAAGCCTTGTGGATTCAAGCCAACTCTTGTCAGTACTGAGCTCCTGGAAAATGCCACTGAATGCCTTCCTGTTACCATAAATCATGGATTTGCCTTGCAATGCAGTCAGCAAGAATTCTTATAAATCAGAGGAGATTCTAATATAATAGAAGCAAATTTTTCTGCATTTAAAAAAAAATCTTATTTTTCTATGTTAGATCAGTGAAAAATTCTGACAGAGATTTTTTCTTTTGAAGAAGGTTATGACTGAGGAAGGGGAATCATTTAGTATATGTGTACAGGACTTCAAGACCAGGAATTGTTTAAAAGGAAGTATGAAGAGGACTCGGTCTCAAGAAAAAGAAGGGTGCATAGGTAGAGCAAAAGGAGCATAGCAGGTTTAAGTTACCTAAGAGTGTTTCTTTCTTGCCAAAAACTAATTCTAATTTATTTTTTAATTTTAAAAAAGCCAAAATTCAGAATCTTTCTTGCTAGACCTAGATTTGTTTCAGTGAAGTTTTCTCCTCAAACCTGTGTTTTGGTAATACCGTACCCAACGTTGGTGCCAGTATGAACGCTGTACAGTTTTGTTCCAAATAGCTGATCTGTTTTCTTTGCCTTGCTATAACTTTTTAATTGTATTGTCTTTGACCTGTGTTTAGAAGTCTGAATTTCTACAGTGTACATTTCATTAGCTTTGAAGTGTTTGTATAGGTTTTATAAGATAGGTGCGGTTTTTGAATTACCAGAATGTGCCAGCTGTGGGGCTGTACTGAGAGCTTCCTGTCTAACTTGCTTCCCTCTTTCTCAAGCTGATTGAAAGTCTTCTGATACACTTGAACTCTTTCATATGCATAGTAACGAGTGCTTTTATCACTGTAATTTTTATTGTGTGTGCACTGAAATTAAAACTAGGTAGTAAAAACTGATTCAGAGGAGGTTGAGAAAGTATGTGTTTTCTACTGCTTCTCCCCCTTTTTTGTGAAGAAAATATTTATTTGTTTGTGGTTTGTGGGTTGGGGTATTTTTTCCTACCTCTTCTTTCTCTAACACACACTTGCATTTTGGTGATACTGTCTGGTGCCTGACACTGGCCAAAATAAGCGATATTGTGCAAAGACCACTCAGATACAGCTGAACGGTTGAAGACAACTGTCTCTTTGAAAGGGAGAATGTATGGTCTTGAAAGACATTCCAGTTTTGTTTATTGAGTCATCAAGGTTACTATGTGCTGAACAGAGGTAATGTTTTGTTGTTACGGCAGGTACTTTGTGAAGAATGTCTAAATCTATATACCTACATGGATTTGGTTTGGAGGGGTTTCCATTCATGTCCACGTCTCTGAACCATACTTCTGCCTAGTCATCTCAGGTGGATGGTGACTACAGGTTGGAACCATGTTGAGTCTGTGTGTCACCAAGTTGGAGCTATCATGTTTCTGGTAGACTTGCATGTAGTCTTACATGCTGTGATTTTGTGCGTCCCATTGGCTGTCTCAGCAGGAGGCCAGGGGCAAAGTAGAGGGGGATCTGTACATGTCTGATTTAGTGGCAAGGGTCAGACACCTAAATTACAGCTGATAGGGTGAGTGGAGTTGGGAAACATGCTGAGCTTTGGTAGCTCTTTGCCACTTCCGAGTACTTTAGTTACTAGTTCTGTACTTTACCCCTGTTTTATTTTTTTTTCCTTGTGATGAAATATTTAGCTCATAGAGGGAGGAAGAAATACGTTAATAATCACTTTGTGGAAATACGAAGCCTAATCTTTCTGTAGCAAGGTGACTTTATCAATCATCATTTGATTAGTTTTGAGAAAGTATTGCTGAAATATATTTACCATGTCTATTGATTCATTACCAGAAAGTACACCACAGCCCACCACTGTTTATTCACAGATTTTGTTTTGCTTCTGTTTCTTTGAATTAGGGCTGTAAACAGTGCTCTGAGTAAACGCTCCATTTGAGCGATGTGATTGTTGAACAGATGGCTGTGTGGATGTAAACAGTTCTTGACCTTCATGTTTAGTGTTCTAAGTATCTGCATTGCATATTGCCCAGTTGTCGTGGTTTCACCCCGGCTGTGGGTTGAGATCCACGCAGCTGCCTGCTCCTTAAAGTAAAAGAGCAGGGGAAAAGGGAAAAAAGGGGGGAACAAGGGAAGGGAAAAGGAAGGGGCAAATAACTCCAAAACCAAGAAACTAAGAGGCCCGTGGGTTGGGATAAGGATAGTTTACTAAGATAACAGAAAGATAAAATATAACAATGCTAACAGGACTTTAGAGCAAAAGAATATGAAACTATTGATACACAATGCAGTTTCTCCCCGACCCACACAACTCAGGCCGTACCACCCAGAGCTGTCCCGGAACCCGACCGTCCCCCCAAGAAGCACGCGTCCCGAGAGGAAGCACGCGTCCCGAAACCGCCCCTCTTCTTCTTCCCAACAGCCCCCCGTTTTCCTAGGCAGGACGTAATTGGCATGGAATACTCTCTTTGGCCCATCTGGGTCACCTGTCCTGGCTTCGCCCCTCCTTTCTCAAGAATAGAGAAATAGAAGAAGCTAAGAAAGTCCTTGACTGTCTGACTGCAACTAAGAACATCAGGGTGTTATCAGCACTGCTTTCATTTTAACTCCCAAACACAGCATCCCATCAGCTGCTACAAATGAAATTAACTCTATCCTGACTGAAACCAGGACACCAGTACATGTTAGTGTATCATTAACCTCCCTTTTAGCTCTATGGGGATTTTGTTTTTTCAAAGGAATATTGCAACAGTGCTTCCTGCGTAAGTATCTTTCACATACTTTTGCTTTTGGTAATGCCCTTAAAACAGAGGTTTATGACTAGGACATAGGTATTATTTGCATTGTGTGGAACAGCTACCAAATAAGCTAACATGACTGCTGTAGCTGTGTAGCCACATGCTGCAGAACGTTGCATTGGCACAGATTTGAAGTGATCACACAATGTGCTTGTGCCACAAGTCAGTCCTGGCTCCAGCCTGTATTACCATGCTGTAGTGGTAGCAGCGGTGATAGGTGCTTGGCTTAGTTTCAGGAGTGGTGAATGCCCTAGGTCCCAGGCTTGTCCTGTGCGAGGTTTTCATCCAACTGAACATTCTGAGGCCACAGTGTAGGTGGGTTTGCTTGCCTGCTGATTGTCCCCAGGTATCCTTCATGTGGCAGTGCATGGAGGAAAGCACATGTTGTCCCGTACATGAGTGGGGAGGAATTCTTAAGCATATCTCAGTATAGGAGCTGCTATGTGAGTGGTCAGGCAAATGCAACAGTTTGAACAAGTAGGTGCAAATACAATACACCAAATGTATTATTTGGACATCAGTATTTCAGTAGCATTAAATATTTTATAATTTGGCCCATAGGCTCAAGCCTGGGTGCTAGCCACCTGGATTAACCAGAGGGAGTCTCAACCTTCATAAAAAACACAGGGACAGAAAGTACTGTAAATATTATCTAGATTGCTCTTCTGCCCCAAGGTGAGATCGCTGTATCTATGTCATACCTGATAAAAGTTTGTCTAACTTGTTCTCAGAGACCTCCAGGGATGAAGATCTCTAAGATCTCTGCAGCATCACCAGACAACTGTTCTACTGTTCTCATAAACCTTTTAATTAGAAAGTCTTTTTCTTAACATCCCATCTAAAGCTTCCTTGCTACATATTAAACCTGTTTCTAATTGCCCTCTGACAAGTATTCCTGTATACTGTGCATGCAGAGAAGAGATTATTCTATAGCCCTGCTTTCTCACATGAATTTCATTTCAAGGTAACATCAAGACAGCTGTATTTAAACGGTAGACACAGTGTTAAAATTTGATGGCAAGGGCTGCAATTATGTGATAAGATGGAGCCAGATTCTTTTTGGAATTGCAACAAATAGGACAAGAGGCAAGGGGTGCAAGTTAAAGCATGGGAAATTCCAGTCACCTGTATGCCTTTTTTTCTCCCCCCCCGCCCTTTTTCCTCCATTACCACAAGAGTGGTCAGATGCTAGAACAGGCTGTCCAAAGGAAGTTGCAGAATCTTTATCCTTGGAAATACTCAAAATGCAGTTGGATAAAGCCCTGGTCTAGCAGGAGCTACTTTGAGCAGGATTTTAGGCTACATGACCTTCTCAGCCACATTCCTTTCAGCCTAATTTGTTCTGTAATTCTCAGTCACATAATTTTTCATCTTGTGTGTGAACTCATGTAAGTTTTAAAAGAAGTCTCATGAACTTGTGGAATATATATAGCTATTCTTACTGAACGTCCCGGTTTCTGACTCTCTATTCCATTCTACAGAAAGTTATAAATCAAAATTAGAATCAGTGTCTCAGTTTAACCACATGCTTTTCCAGATATTTTTTTTCATACTGTCATGGTTTTATTTTATAATGTCTATATTTCATATGTATGTTATCTAAAAAATGTCTGCTCAGCCTGTGTGTGAATGCCTGCTGGATGCCTATGTCTTAGACCTAGTAATTAGAAATCATAGAGAGAGAGGAATTCTTTGTCTTTGGGAGACAAGGGAGGTGGACTATTACTACCAACCATTAATTTTTAAAGAACCTGAGAGTTACTTTTAAAAACTGCTGCTGCCCACAATGAATGAAGAACAAAACAAAAAATGTTTTTTGAGTTTGCATAGTCAAGATTTCTCTTGTGGAACTTGAAAACAGATCTTTTTCTCTTTGGTAATGATGTAGACTTCTGTTGAAGTGGAATTTTATAGGCAAGTACGTAGCACCTTCTAGTTTTTCAAGACACTTTGTTAAATTACTGGTGTTAACAGATGTATCTGTTGAGGAAGAGGTTTCAAGATCATCCTACCTCCAGTCCTGGTAAATTCCTTTGTCTTACTGAAGTTTTATAGTAAACAATGATCCTGAAATGTGCCTCCCTCTCTACTATGTTAGTTCTTCAAAGAAAGGGTCTCGAGCACGGAACTTTATTTCTGGATGGATTGTGAAAGGAGCCCAGCAGCTTAAACCTTGCTCATTTTGGCACAGAAAACCACTGAGGAGACAGGTGAGAAGCAGAAGTGTGGTGCCAGGTGCTACAGCCTGCTAATAGAATATAAGCATGAGTGGAAATTGCACTGTGTCCCCCATTCCCAGTGTATTACGCACCTTCTGCATTGAAAAGGTGAACTTCACCTTTACTTTTAATTTTCAAATGTCATAGAATCAAGTAAAAAAGAAATTATTTCATGTTTGTGAAAACACGTTCACTGAAATGCAGTGGAAATATAATACTGGGAGAACTTAGAAGAAAGAACAGAAATAAGACAGGCAATTTAATTGTGTTCTCTCTGACTGCATACAAGACCTTATAGTAATGAGGTGGTGGTTACATACTGAGAAGTGAGTACCAACTCTTAATCTTTAGTCAGAGCTGTACAGTCATTTTAGGAGAAAATTCAGAAGGGAGAAATTCTGAAGTAACCCTGAAAATGGTGTAAACTACTTTTGAAATGTTAAAGTTCATTTTGTCACTCTAGAGACCTCTACAGAGCTTACAATTCCCTGTAAAGGTGACCAAGCAGAAAATTCTACCTCCCTTTTCTCTAAAGTTTAACTTGCCACCTTAATTTCTGTTGTCTTTTAGGGGAGAGTGAGTCTGGCTACTTCTCAGATTTTAGGAGGACACTAGAGTGTCAGAGAATATGTGCTTCATCTTTTCTTTCCTAATCTGACAAATCTACTTTAAGGACTCCTTGGTGTTTCAAGAATTCAAATGGATAAATGAATTTTTAAACTCCCAGTGCTGAACTTTCAACAGAGGCAGTTGTCTTTCCAAATGTTAAGTAGTCATTGAATTTAAATAGGTTTATTTTTAAAAATGCAAAACTGATACAGTGTAACTAAAAGTCTTTTCCTGTTGTTTCACTTTTACTCCTGATTATGAAGGTGCCATGCTTTCATTAGTTTTCTAGTTACTCTTGTCTTCCAGGGTTATCATGACCTGAGTTGTTTTGACATGAAAAAGCTGAGAAAGGAAGATGTGGAAGGAAAACTTCACAGTATAAAAAAGCCAAACTATTCAGAGGTTCAAAGCATCAGTGGTTTATAGAGACACAGAACTCACTGCTTACATAAAACCCTCCAAACCCCTAAGGCTGTCTTTCTTAATCTTTGCTTTTACATTTTGTTTTGTTTTTTCTGACTATTTAAGCAGTATTACTTTGTTATGACTAAACAGTTTTTGACAATGGTGGAACTCTCTAAGAAAGTCATGTCCATCACCACTGAAATTACTGGCATAAATAGGAAAAACCCATTTTGACTATGTATTTTTTAAATCCACTTTCTCCTGAACACTACGAACAGTGGACTTTTAGGAGTTCTCTGCTTATCAGGTACTTCACTGTCTGATAGTATTTTTTAATTATTTCTTTTTTTAATAACTGCCAATTTTGTTAAATCTTGTTCCTTATCTATGTCTCACGATGTCTGGCTCTTTTTCATGAGGCTTCCATACACATTTCTTCCCCTTGGTTGTGAATGCCTCTCTTGTTTTCCTCACAGTAGTTGAAAAAAACAAACCTTATTTCATGTGTGGATTAATGTACCTCAGTGTGCCCCTCTCATTGTAAACAGGTGGGAACTTAGACCAAAGATGTGTTAGCCTCCTGAAGAAGGGAAACCTGCTGAGAAACATGCAGTAGCAACTCATTGCAGAGAGGGACTAGCCTGTCAGCCCTTGCAGCCGTTTCATTGTGGCTTTTGTACAGCGTACAAAATCTACCATATCACTCTTCAAATTGAGATGCCCATAATTGTTAAATGAAATGTATCTGCCTTAGCTATGTAGAAAGGTCACAGCTAAGGCTAGAAACATGGTTAATTTTCCAGTACAAGACACAGCAATGCCTAAACGTGCTACTGTGTACACCCAACAGGTTAATCTGAAACCCTTAAACTATTTCTACATGCTAGCAAACAGAAGTTCTGGAGTAGTGCTCTGACAATCTCTCGGATTAATAAATTAAGATGTTTGGGTTAAATGGCTTGATGAAAGTCCCTGGGGTGAATCAATGTTGATCCTAAAATCTTGATGGGCTGGCTGTCTTTTCTCACAACTGCAGATGAGATGGGGTGGTTAAAGTGCACAAGCATGTCCGTGTGACACAAAGAATGTCCTCCAACTGCAGCTCCCAGCGCAGCAGGACAAACAGTCTGTGAGAGGTCTTCACACGGCTGTCTGGAGTTTCTGCTCCGTAGTGAACGCTCCTTCATGGGGAGTGAAACCCAAAACGTCTGACTGCCGTGGCTGGAAGCAAGCTCTTAGTTCGCAGAGATCTGAGTTTTAATGCTGTTAATGTTTTCATTTCTTTTACTTGTTAGGGCACTAAAAGAGATTGTGTTCTTGGCAGAGGGACGTAACCCCTGCCGAATAAGAACCTCTGGCAATTTGTACTTTTGCCACCTGACTGCTGAGAGGACATCTACCAGGGGGGCTGTTCCCAGCTGGTACAGGAGGCGAGGCAAACTTGGCAAAGGGATCCATACCTCTTCAGGGTGCTGTTGAGCTGCTGGAGCTGCTCTGCATTTCAGGGTGGGGGAAGGGAGAGGCTGCACACACTGGTAGCATGCCCTGTCTCTGTCTGCAGAGGTGCAGTTAGGCTTTGGGCCTATGTCTGTGCTACAGTCGGGAGTGGATTGCAGCCTGGAAAACATAGCTAGACTACTGTTGAATTAATTAGCTCAGATAAGAATCACAGCTGAGACTGAGTCTTCTGAGTCTTGGCTGCCAAGCTGCTCTGCAACGGTTGCTCCAGCAAAGTGAGACCGTGCTACCTGACTGCACCAGTAGATACAGCTTCAGTTATCGCTGAAGTCTCTGCAGTTACCTGATTTAAGTCATAATCTTGTTTCATGCTCTGCCGAGCTTCTGCTTTGCACCAGCATCATGGCATGCAAGGTCACAGGACGATAGGATAATTCAGGTTGAAGGGACCCTGGGATGTCATCTAGCCTGACCTCCTCCTTAAAGCAGGCTCAACTATAAGGTCAAGCCAGGTTACCCAAGACTTGCCCAGTGAAACTTTAGAGTTGCTAAAGGAATAAAAGCTAATTAAAGCTTTATGAAGCATGTCACAAGCAGGAAAGCTCACAGGGAATAGCGAAAGGGAAGACTGATGACAGTCCCTGTACAAAAGGAGCAGAATGCAACACTGTGGCAGGAAAGCTTTTTTCCTCACGCCAGCAAGTATCTCAAAGGGTATCTGGCAGGTAGGTTTTCATCCAAAGACTATTGTTTGCATGGTAAGCCTGAGAAACTGTTCAGACTGCTGTGACATTGGAAGAGGATTTATGTTGTTTTTAACCGGTGACGTGAAGTGTAACTAATACAAGAGTCACTGGTATTCTTCCAGTGTTGTGAATATCAAACTGCTGAAGCCTAATTGCTACACAGATGCAACTACTTTGTCAATGTCAACTAAATGCCCTGACTTAAAAATTGGTGGGGTATCCCATGGAAAGGATTGCTTTGTGTATGTCCTATGTCCTTGCCTTTTCTTTCTGAGCATTTGCTGGGGGTCAGAAATGAGCTCGGAGAGAGGGCTGGGAAATAATAAGTGAAAGTTTTCATGATGTTGGCTTGTAGAATTGCCATCATAGTGCTGAGTTCGTCAGGCGCCTGTGCCTGAAGGCTGCAGCTGTGTTAAAAGCTTACTGGCTTACAGGTCATGTGCATTTGTCTCTGTAATTTGAATAAAGCATTATCTTAAACTACAAACTTCAAAATCTGTATCAGGAATAGTTTTGTTTGTGTAACGTCTAAACAGTGGTTCAAGCTTTGGATTGAGATTTTATGGGCAAATGCTGTCTTTTATAGTAAAAGCAAAGTGGAGCAGGAAGGACAATATATGAAGACTAGGATTGACAGTATTGAAGGGAAGGAAGAAGGATTTGCGTAGCTTCTCTATTGGGACTTAATATCTACATAAATCTTCAAGTAAGCACACTGTAAATGTTCTCCAGGGCTTTTTTTTATGCAAGACACTATGGTTAAAAGTATGGAAGGAGACTTTCATATTAAAACTTCCTGTTCTTTTGATTTACTAAAAGCTAAGTAAGGAAAGGAAGATTAAAGAGACAGGAAAGTCTAAATGGATTTTTGTTTCTGGAAACAGAGACTACAAAACAGCTTTTCGTGCAGGGCAGGAATTATGCTTCCAAATAAGCAGAACAGTCTTTACAAGTGTTGTGTCTCAGAGCTGCTAGGGGAAGAATTTCACATGCAGAGATCTAGTCATATTTGAAGTCTCAGTTTCTGATAGAAAAAAAACCCACTAGTTAGTTCCTGAATAAAGACAACTCCAGGAAAAAAGCAAGCCACAAAACCAACCAACAAAATAACCCCAGCAAACAAAAAAACACCATAATACTAAGCTCTTTTCATGTTTTTAACGTTTGGGTATAGAAGTCATGCATTTAAATGTAAATTTCATAGATATTTTTGTAATTGTAAGAAATGTTTATATTCTATAATGGTTCTGTGTGCAGAGAATATAAGATTTGTGTGCATTTCCTGTACTAGATACTCAAATCTGACATTTATGTGGATGATACTAATCCTAGAACAAGTGAGAAATGCCCTCCCTCACTTAAAGTTGTAAACCAGCATTGAAGAATGCTGAGGTATTAATCAAATTGAAGGAAGAAACACTGACATGAGAACTTCAAAGTTGACTATGGTAACTCATTCATGTATTATCAAATTTTAGAAATTAATCTTTTTATTGTTTATGGTTTGTGTTGCCTTTTGGGAAGGACTTTGTTCCTCTGAGATAAAGTTAATTCTTTAGAGCTTCATTCCAGGTTTGCTTGTTACTTGCATAGTTTGCCTAGTACTGAATATACCAGCCAGCACTGTGGTACGTCTATTAGCTGCACTGTTGTCATCTTCATTGCAAGGGCTGGGTTTGGGTAGAGCTGACTCGTAAAGTAGTAAATCAGTGAATACTGCAGGGGTGATTACATCCCTTTGTGACACATCAACTATTGATCAGTGCAGGATGTGGGGAAGCAGGTGAGATGTGTTATAGGTGGGGTGAAAAACAGGCTAGAGTTGACTTAGGAACTGTTGAAAATGTACTTAAAAGTTTAATGTGGCTGTTTAAGTGCCTGGTCTGTATGAAGACAATAAAGGATGTATAGATTACTCAAGCACAAATTAGTGCCTTTCAATTTCTATCCTCACATTTTCAACATGATCACTTAATATTAAGCAACTGTATCAGCTCTTTGTACAAAAAAGGAGAAAAAATATTGCTTGAAGATTGAAGACCACTGCTCCAATATCAGCAATTACAACTTGCAAATGTTTAAGAATCTGCTGTTGCCCAAGGATGAAACTGTTCATTAAAATACTTCTTCATCATTAACATGATCTTGGACCAACTATTAACAAATAAGCCTACTTGCTGATTTTAGGTTACTTGAAACAAATATATCTGGAAGTTGAAATAGGATTAGTGAGATAATAAAAATAGTATGTTTCTGATTAAATTGGATGGGTAGGTGTTATCCAGTTTGAACCAATTACTTCTGTCCACAGATACTGTTGACACAAGTAAAATTTGCATAGGACTTCTAATTCATGTTCTCCTTTCTCACTCCTGTTGATCAGAATAGATTTCATCTAAGAAAAGCTGGGGTAGCTTTATTCTGTTTCAGTGAATGGGGTTGAGACAGGCATGGAAATTACAAGTGTTGTACAGCAAAGATACAGCAGGCAGCAATGGCATATGGCACCCACTAAAGGATAGGAGGTGGTTCCTGAAAAATTCTGGTCAAGGGAAGAAGCACGTGCAGATGATGAAGCTGAAAACAAGGCTACATGTGGTGCTTATGAACCTACCAGTGAGGCTGCATCCTTTTTCTGGGCAGATGGTCTTGGCAGAAGTAGCATGGGCTTGAGCAGTGGTTCACAGATCTGTAAGAGAAGCTAATGCCAAGGAAATTCAAGGCGTGAATTGGTGAGGAGCAGAGCTTGCCTTGCCCCTGGGGTATTGCTTAGCTGAGTTGAAGGAAGAATTGAGCAGGTGGTTTCAATGAGGTAAAGCCCTGCTTTTGTTCTGATTATTTTCAGTTAGCTGGTACAGCTGATCAGAGTCATGGGTGGTTGGGATATGGTAGGCTGTGAAGCTGTGTGAGACTACATTACATTCAGATTTGGAAATAGAGCTTTGCAGTAATACTGCCTGTGGAGTTGAGAGAAAGCTGGCCATAAAGGTACAGTGTGTGATGGCTAAGGATTGCAGACAGGATTCATCTCTGGCATGTGAGTTGAGTTCTTACCCAAATTCTGTTCTTGAGTCTTCTGGTTCATTTGTTTGTTTTGTGGGTTTTTTAAAGTGTAGAAAGTGCAGGTTACTCTACATTTAAAGCTGTGTTACCTTTGTGTTCTGTCGTCGTGTACTTGTGTGTATTTGCAACCTGAAAACTGTTCATCTCACAGGCATCATGTATAGATTGGTTTGTGAAGTCCTCTTTGAGCAGATGAGAGCCTTCACGGTACACCTGAATTGGTCTCAGCATATAAACTGAAAGAACAAAACTGTGAGTCTGCTGGTTTGTGGGAGTCCTCCTACCAATGTAATGCATGGTGGGAACATGTAGCATTGGACCTGCAGATCGGTGGCACCTAACCCTAAGCTGTAATAAAAGTCAGAAGTTTCAGGAAAAATAAGAAGTTAACTATCTGTCTGCTAATTAGCCAGCGTGTAATTTCCCTTAAAAAGAGCAGCTGAAGCTGACTACATTTTTGTATTAATTTAAGTTCTGTTTTAAACCTGATCTCATTATCTCCTTCTGGCAGGACACACATGAAAGCAAATAGTCAATGTACCCTACTATGAAAAAAAACTCTACTGTTTACTTTTAATACAGTAGTGTGAAAAATTGTTCATCGCTTCTTCCTTGGGTTTTTTTTTTCCTGTCAGGTGAAGCAATTGTTCTCCCTCTATCCTCTTTTGCTTTTTACTGCTTCATCAGCTGCTTTGTGAATCTTCTAGCCTATGTAGTCCTGTTGGCTTTTTATAGAATAGGGACCTTTTTTAGTACAAAAAAAGAATGGAGCATGGGATTTTGATCTTAAAACGAACCTTTAAACAGAGCTCCTGAAAGGAATACAACGCATGGAATCAAAACTAAGGAATTGGGGAAAATCATGGGAAACATCTTCTTTATTTGCTTCTTGTATTTATCTTAGGTTTGTCAAAATGAAGAGAAGAACCATTCCACAGAAGAACTTAGCAAGTCTGAAATCCAGGAAGAGCTGAAAAAGGCTAATAGTCTTCCTAGTTTGACTCCTGGAATCAAAACAGCAGATAAAGACAAGCAACCCCGAGAAGGCTTTTTTCATTTTCTTGGAAGCCTATTTAATATTGCAACAAAATCTCCTGTGGTAGAAACGAAACCCTCCACCTTCCAAGATGAACCCAACAGATGTGAAAAGGATTTACAGAAGGCAAATACTCTTCCAGAAGACACCCAGCCAAAGTGTCAGAAAACTGAAGAGCCTATCTGTTCTCCAGCTAGAATAAAAGAGGATTCTGTAAACAAAGGTGATGCCATCTTAAATAATATTGGAAAAGATACCTCACAGGATCTGCAAGGAGGCTGGAAACGATCCGATGATGTGCAAAAGTAAGTTTTATATTGTAATGTTAATAATGTGTGTGCATGTGTGTGTCCACAGAATTATCTTGACAAAGTTCTGCTAAGTCTATGGCAGCCATTTCTAAGGATGGCTTAAGTGTCCTGATTAAGCTTTGTGCAAAAATCTAGTATCAACTACCTTAAAAAAATGGGGAGAAAATGACTGTGACAAAATACAACTTTAAAGGTTTTCTAGAAGTTCCCTGACTATGGAATAGATCCAGTGGAGATCTGTCCAGGTGTTGAGAGGTTATAGATGTGGCATTTAGAAATGTGTTCAGTAATGTAATCTACTTTAAAAAAAAAAAAAAAGCTGTGAAGACCTTATTTCCATCCATGTTGTGGGCTAATTAAAAGTTTGAATGTTTCTCTTTTTTATATCTCACTCTAGTGGTTTTACTTCTTCAAGTAAGACTTTCTCAATTTTTAATTCTTTCCCAGTTTGACTTGGTGATTTTTGTTTGGTTTCCCCTCAACCCGTATTCTTTGGGCTTTCGTGTAGTGTAAAGAGGTTATATAAAATACTTGATTAGTCTAAATATGGAACATACTTAACAGTTGTGTAGTATTTCCAAAAAAATGGTGCCAAGGGCACTAATCTGTGTCTGAGAGTAGAAAAGAAAAAATATTTGCTGTGGTCCACTCTGTGTATTACAAAATCTTTCTGACCATGGTATAAACATAGGTAATAGTATTCTAAAAGCATTTGTAGCTATTATGTTGAATATTTACTGTATGTGGGCCAGTGAAAGCCTAAATCTGTATGGTATGAGTCCAGCTTTTGAGAGGTGTCTAGAATATGAACTTGTCCTCAGACAATGAATCTGTAAATGTTTACCTGGATTTTCAGTAATGCCCAGGATATTTATTTCAAATTTAAGCCAAACAGAATTATTTGGGGTATCCAGTAATTCTTACCACAGTGTTCCTGCTTGTACTGCAGAATGGGAAGATGCACGGAGAAGAAATAAAACAAAAATTTGAAAGTTTTAAAACTAATTTGAGTTGTGCTCAGTAGATTTATCTGTGGCATGTGAAGTGCTTCATCTCCATATAGGAGGTCAGAGATTCCCAAAGTAGCTGCTTAATGAATTTTACTTCTGTACTGGGGATGCCTCCAGTATTCTGCCCTTACTGTTAAGTAGACTAATGATTTGAGGTGTCTGTCATTTACTTTTATATTACAAATGTAATAGCTGGCCAGGATATGACTAGGAGGCATGATTTAGGTGAACTTAAGACTGTATTTCCACCAGCAAAATGCAGTCCTGTTAGCAATTAATACTAATAACGGGTTTGTTCTTGTGAGTGCTCTGGTTTGGCCTGTGACGCGGTCAGCTGGGTTTTATTACAGATTCTTATCGTGGTAGCATACGTCTGACCCAGGCTGTTCCCAAACTGCGTGCTGCAGCCCAGCACCACTTCATTGGTCAACACAGGAGAAAAATCTCTCCTCCTGGAGAGGAGAAACTTCTCTCTCCTATCTGGAGAGGCCTAGGGAAGGAGCGTTCTGTTATCAGTCTAGTTCCTGAACAAACTGTGCGTTTCTTGAAACCTGCTGGGCAGGCTGGCTGGCTGCGTCGGTCCCTTGCTGCTGTGTGCGGTCTCTGTAGTACGGTCTGGAAACCGGCAGGTAGGTTGCGTGCCGTTATGCCGGGGGCTGTGCCAGAGGTGTAAGAAAAGTCACTCCTTGCCTCAAAGAGAGCTCAGTCAGAAAAGGCAGTAGACATTAATAGACCTGTTCCATGTAGTTTCTTCCACAGCGTGCCCCTCTCAGCATACATTCTGCTGTACTCTCTTCAGTGTTTATGCTTTTTCTCTCTATCCACAGCTACTGCTGGTATTACTCTATTTGCAGTGGTGGTCTGCCCTCTGCGCAGGTTTCTTTTCTTACTCCCTTCCCCAACAAAGCCAGTTCTCTAACTCGCTGTGAGTTTCTCCTGTCTGTCCAAAGACGAGTCTTGGAGATTGAACCTCAGGCCCAGTATGTGGTGAACTGAACATGGCTGTTGGAGCCTGCAGAGAAGGGGAGGAGGGGCACCCATGGTCAGCCCTTACAAAGTCTGTCTCACTGGGTTTTTTCCCCCAGTCCCCTGGCTGATGCAATAAGGAGCTGGTGCACATCTTTCCCTCCATGTAGAAACATCTGACTGCTGCTGGCTTTTCAAAGAGTACACACAAGCTTTGTTTGATTTTCCTATTTTATTGATACCTACAGGCCTGCAAATAGGGGTGGTGGAAGTGACAGAACGTCTTGGGATTGATTATTTTTTTCCTTCATGTTTTATACTGCAGCATTTGAGTAGATCTTGACCAATAAACTTACATGGTGCTGGGTGGTCTATATGCACAGTTTTAAAGGCTCAGATGGTCTCTGCCTTTATTTTCTTTTGGGGAATTCTTCAGAACATTGTGGATCGGTAAGCCTGGCATTAATGGAAGCCTGCAGAGTTCAAAAGCTGTGGGTATTACCTCACTGAAGTAACCTTGTTCTGTGCAGGTATCTGAGTTATTTTGTTTCTGTTGAAATCAAAGTTGCAGTCAGCATTTTCAATCGATGGTATTTTAACATTGTCTTGTACTGTTAGATAATCATGTAAATCAGTGTAGATTTTTCTGTTTATAGTTTACCCATCTCAAAAATGTGTGCTAGTTTGGAGGTAGGGATGTGTTTGGTCTATACAGAATGAAGTTTCTCCATGGAAAATTACTTTTTTAAAACAGAAGAAAAACTGTGATCTTTATTTTTTTTTCCCCTCCATTGTAGCTGTTATGAAATTGGGCAAATGTTAAATCAGTCATTTTCATTTTAAATTCATTCTCAAAAGCAGAGTGTGATTCTGCCCTTTTTGGCTCAGGATTCAAAAAGTTGTATGGTCTCTGTACAACTTTTGTGTATGCTTTTCTCTGCCTACTGCATAATGTTAACTACGTTTCTGTAGCAAATTATTAAAGGAAAATGGAAACAACAATGCAGAAGCAGAGGTTTGTACTGTTTATCTTGTGAGACATTTGAATAGAGGTTTACTGTTTGTTATGAACATGATTATTCCATTTTCTCTGGGTTTGTAAGAGTTTAAAGGATGTAGAGCAGTTTTTTTCTCCGCAGTGCTAGCTAGCTTCTTTACTAATTATTAACTAACTGGTTTTCATTTACCATGGTTAAACTGTAAAAGTGCTCCTGATTGCTGACAGTTGGTAGAACTTACGGAGAAGTAGTTGAAGGTGGGTGCTAAAAGCACATGAATAATGATGGGGGAAAAAGATGTAGCACAAAGTCAGTGGATACCATGAAGGGAAGAGATAGCATGACTGTGGTCTTTTGGGACTAAATCTTCAAGAGATTAACAAAAGACAGATGAGATGTGCTACTGATCCATATAATTTAAAAGGTACTATTGATTTGATTGTTATGTTAAACCACAATTTAACATTTAATGTGGAGGCAAATTGAACCTGAGGGCTTTACAGATCCCTGAGACCACTGCATTATTAATCTAACAACTGTTTCCTCCGTCATAAGGAACATTTAAATGAATTTATTAATTCTAAACTACCATTAAATATTAAATTAGAGGTTATCTGTGGTTAGGGACGAGGTTACAATGATAAGTGAGAGGGACAGTTCTTAGATTTCATAATCCCTATTAGAATTGTTTAAAAAAGAAAAGAAAAAACCCAACAAATCAGCCTTCCGGAACTAAAATACCTATGATATGGTCTCAGATGCCTCTACCCAGACAACTTCATTAACCTCATATCCTTAAAGCAATGTTTTGCAAAATACAAGGAAATCAGACTGCTCTGACCTATAGACTGAGGTTAATTTTGCCCTCAGTAGGAGGCCTGGCATTTGGTAAAGACTGAAGTTTCCAGGCGTTGAGCCAAAGAGAGTGGAATCTGTGAGCTCAGTCTGTGGAGTGTATGTTTGTGAGGGACAAAACGTGTGGGTCATGTTATTCCTTCATCACCCTGACTGGTTGGCATGGAGGTAATCTTACCTTAAGGGCTTCTGCTCCTTAATCCAAACAGTGGCAAGTGGTAAAGGAGAAGCAAAGAGGACAAAACCATGATAAATCTGGCAAAGTCTCTAGGCAACGATTACTGTGTACAGTAACATAATAATAATTGTAGCACTGAGGACATTGAGGAGAGTTTGGGTTGGCTAGGTCTCCAGTTATTGCCTCCCTTATTCAACCATCCCAGACAAATGAAAGACCATTTCCTTGCCATTGAGGAATGAAGCAAGCAATTTGGCTTATATTGTTTAATAAAAGGTTAATGATGAAGGGGTGAGGTTGGTAAAATATCAAATACAATTTTTAAGTAATGCTTCTTTGTCTGTAAGCCAAAAAGTAAATTGCAAAGTAAGGTATTAGTTGCAAAGTGTAGAAAAAGCTTTTACATAAGATGGCAACTTTTTTGTAGAATAGTCTCCAGTGGCAGAGGGGTTAAGTATAAAACCGAAAGTTCAACGTTTAGTTTTAGCCTTTGCAGTCCTCCTTAATGATGTTAAAAGTCAACCTTTAACTGATGAAATAAACCCTGAAAATAAAAAAATTGGAACAGTGGGGGATGTACTTCACCTGGTATCTCACTGCTGAAAATCTGCATGGGAGAGAGAGATCAAGAACTCATAAAGTAGGTGACAAATATAAAACATGGATTTCTGTCTTCTCAGGAATATCAGTTTTGGTAATAGGCAGCACTCTCTACAGGTGACTGAGAACAGAACTCTGACAATGCACTTTCCTTTTACTTTCCTTTTCCCCCTCACCACCCACCACCCCCCCTAAAAAAAAAAAAAAAAAAGGGGGAGGAGGGATAAGTAGTGACCCAGATATGTTCTACAGACTGCTTGCCATTTGCCTATCTTCTAGTAAATTTTTCTTTTTTTGTAACATCCAGTAGCAGTAAGTGGACGTTGAGTATAGTGATGTGCAAAACAATAGCACTTGTGAAACTGCAGTTTGTTCTGGAGTTCAGCACAAAAATCAAAGTTGTACCCACTCTAAAAGTTTTGATTGTAAAATCTGGACCACTGGTTAAGATGCTGATGTCTCAATTCAACAAAATATTTAAGGTCCTGACTTCTTTCTACTGTTTTGGATCTCACAGACTTGGAAGTGAGAAAGAACTCCCAACCCTACAAATGTGGGGATTTTTAAACTGTAGAAGAGGAAAGGGGGTGATTTCAAACACAAATCGTATGGTTTTTCACTTGGCACCCTACCAGGAGCCAAATCCTTGTAATACTTTAATGAGAGCATTGCAAGCTTTTACGTTTAGAAAGAAAGGTAGCCTTGAGGAGAGACAAATTTCCAACCATTTAGAGTTCTACTATGTTACATGTTGTTGGGTTTTGTGAGAGTTTGAGTTGGTGTTGTTTTTAATTTTGAAGTCTAGTAAACCTGTTGCTACACATCTAATTGTGTAGTATTTCTCATCTTAGTACTGTCAAAAATCTCACCCTTTTATTTTGCTCTGTTAGATACACATTTGATAAAATCCATGAGGTCTACATAATTCTGGTTACCTTGTCTGTTTCAGAGCTTGTCATTCACCTTTTGTGTTCCTGGTCAGATACAGGCTTGTGGTGATACAGAAACATAGCCCTTAATTTGTCTGATGGATTATGTTGTGGTTTTGATTCAGTCACTAGTGGCAGCATTCATCTTTCCCAATGTCTGCCTTTGGCAGACAATCAAGAGTAAACAAACAGTAATGAAATCACTTTGTTCCCGAGCAATAGTCTTGCCAGGTAATTCCCGAGAAATAATGAAGAAGAGTGGGAAAGCTGCTGCATTTGTTGAGATCAAATGTCTTGTGATCAGAGCTGTGTCCTTCTCTGTAATTGCCTATCCAGGACCCATTTTACATACAGGACCTGAACATTTAAAACCAGAAGTATGCTCACAGCATGGCAGCAGTCATCCACCTTCGAAAGCTTCTGTTAGGTGATGACAGTGAGAGGAAAGCAAGACCACTGTTACTTCTTTGATAATAATGCCTGCATAAATATTCCTAATGTATGATAAATACAGACAGCAAAATTATAACACTTGTGAAACTGCATGGTTTGTTCTGGAGTTCAGCTAGAAGCCTTATTGCATTGCTAGACACGGTTGATGAGATGAAAATCAAAGTTGCGCCCACTCTGTTTTGAGTGTCAGATCCTGACTGGTATTTAAATACAGCCTGTCAGAGGTGGGAGAGCAAGCCACTTAACCTTGGTGGTGGCTCTGGGGACCACCAGGACGGCTGTGGAGCCTGGGTGGTCTTTCTAGCATGTCTCCTGCATGCCTTCAAGTGCTGCTGTTTGGACATAGATCAGTTACTTTTGATGTTAATTCCCTGAAGCAGTTTGCTACACAAGCACTTGAAGCAGCAGCAGAATTGGAGGGCAGAGCTATATGCATCTTGGGGTGGGGAGATAGGAGGGAGATGTTGTAATTAATTTTCCAATGGCTTTCTGACATCTGCCTTCAGAAAAACAATGGTGGAAGTGCAGCATTGTTCAGTTGCTGGTGCTCAGATGAACAGGGAGTCATTGCTGAGAGTGACCTGCTACAGCTTGAGACTGTGTGGGTAATTTCACCCTCCTAGGACAGCCAAGTATGACCCAAAATTGATTTAGACCTGGGGAAAGATCAGGACCATCCTGGCTCTAATTCTCTTGATGAACTTTGGCAGGAGGTGCCCATCAGTGATTGCAGGGGTGCACCCAAAATCCCATGGAAAGATTTAGTAATAGGTCAGATAACAATTGAGGCTTTCATTATTCTTAGATCTCTTCCTCCAGATGCATCTCTATGCATGTCTTGATTTGAACAAGCTACCCTTTAAAAATACAGACTTTTCCAAATTTTCTGGAGAGCTGAAGCCTATGGGGATCAACTGAGACTGCGTTAAGATAGATGCTCTGCTGGGATTTAGTGACCCATTTCAACAGCAGGGTGGGTGGATTTTGGGCTCCGCTGTAAGAGCAATGCAGGCCCTGGCCTGCCTGCCAGAGACAGTACCTGCCTTGAACTGGGATGTGGGCCAAAGGAAAGGTTCTTGCTGGCACCAAAGCAAAGATGTTTGTGTTTCTGAAGGATGAAAGGTTCTTAGTTTAAGAGTAATTCATAGCACATGCATGAAGCAAACTTGGGCTAAATTAAGCTGAAAATTAATTCACTGGGTTGTTTTTTCCACTGATATCTTTTTTTTTTTCTTTGAGATGTTCAACCATGTGATATATTTGATTAATAGAGACTTAGAAACAGCATTTTACAGTGTGATTTTGAAGTTAAGGAGCTCTTTGTACATGCAGTGTAACTTTTCCGGCCCCCTAGGCCTTTGTTTGTCAAAAAGTGCTGAATCCTCATACTGTTGTCTGCTGTTGCTGGGGTGGTGAGTAGCATCAGAGTGGGTTCGTGCTTTCAGTGGACTGCTAGGAGATGTAGTCACCTTTGGTTGCCTCTTCAGAGCAAACATAGCACCTGTGTAATGCTCAGAGGTAAGTCCCAGTATAATCTCCTGCCAATACATCTGCCCAATTCTCCTTAGCATTGGTGTACACGAAAGGGGAGAATAAGCTCTTTGTTTCTGGCATACTGAAGTTAAACCCTTTTCTTCCCTTAACACATCTGAAGCTACACTCTTGCTAGAGAGTAGAAGCACGTCCTAGCTTTAATTGCTTATTAGGTATGAGGAGAAGCTAAAAGGAGTGGATTTCTCTAGCCATAAGAAGAGAAGGCTGAAGTGATGTTTTATTTAGTTCTTGGCTATCTCACGGGAGGCCTTAGAGGAGATGGAGGCAGACTCCTCTGAGACATGCACTGTTGGGCCAGGAGGCAATGGGAACACAGGATATTGGGAAAGGTGTTGTCATTGTGAGAGTGTTACAACCCTGGGGCAAATGCACAGGGCTTCTGTCCTGTAGGCCCGTTCTCAGAGGTGCTTGGAAGTGGTAGGATGAGGCCACGGGCACCCTGACATAGTTGGTCCTGCTTGGAGCCAGGTTTGAATTAGTCAGTCTCCCACAGTCCTTCCCTATGCTACAGCTGTCTGAAGGCAAAGCCATCTCTCACAAAGTAACTTTCCACCATCCAGCTGCTGAATGTGATTTGTTTTTCATTGGGATTTACAGCATCTTAGAACCTCTACTTGCACGTCAGTGTTATGCAGCATGTGGCAAGGTGATGCAGAGGCAGCACAGGCCATGCTTGTCCATGCTCCCTGGAAGAGGCACGTCAAAGGCATTTGAGCACTTAAATATATGAATGTGACAGGGGAAGAGAGGGGGAGCTGACAGAATCTCATGGTGCGTGCATGGACGCTTCCCATATGTACAAGGCCAGAAGGGTTGGAGGCTGCAGGGTCCTGGGGAAAGATGGCAGCAAAGAGCTGGGAGCAATCCCAAGCCCTTCGTGCTGGTTTTGGTCTTGCAGTTGCTGGTGTTTTGGGTCGGCCTTGAGCTATGCTTTCTTCCTTCAGACTTGGAGAACAGTGTTGCTTTCCCAGATGTAGAAGATAATCAAGAAGTACCATAAAGGGCATGGGGAGGAACATTCCTTCCAAGGTCACAGAGACTGCATTTGCTTTTATTAAAATTGTCATTGACTCTTAATTGTCCTTATAGAACATTAGCTTTGAAATTTCCTGCAAAATCAACTGTGTGCAAATCAAAACTTTTCACCTTTTGAAATACACATTGTGAAGTTCCAGGATACTAGGTATTTCAGACTTAAGATTTAAATCACGAAGCTATCCCCTCTGGCTAAAAATTTCTTTTCTTTCATCGAAGTTGTACATGGCAACTTTTCAGTTAGCCCACAGTGTCTTTTTTTCAATAAGGCTTTTATTTTTTTCCATTCATGAAGATCTGACATGAGTATAGAAACCAGTTGGCTGAGTATAGTTGGATTCCACCTGAAGGTTTTTCAGTGTGACTTTGACAGCTGTTTCCAGCCAAAGGACCTTAACGTAATGTTAAAAAGAGGCTGTCAGTTAAATATGCAGTAGGAAAAAAGTTAAGTGGAAAAAATTAAAATAAACAATAAAATAATTTTTAAATAGTCAGGAAGGGCAGATGAGAACCACAAGAGACATAGTGATTTAGATCAGTGGTTTTCAGCCTGGAGCTTGCAGATTTCTGCTCTGGGAGCTACTTCTAAGGGGTCTGTGAGAGGAGATATGTACCTATGCTTGAAAAAGCAGGCAGTGACTGTGGAGAATATACCTGGTAGAGTGAGGTATGAGCTAAAAATGACTACTGCATATCTTGGGAGAGTCAGGCTTTGCATGCTGCAGACACAGGCCAGCCAATGCTATGCTCATGCTTCAGCATTGCCAAGCCTGAATGAATGACTTGGGAGCTGAGCAGTAATGCTGGTTGTAAGGGCTCTCTAGAGTGGAAGCTATGTCATGAAAATGCAGCTGTGTTGCCTGCACATCTGAGATGCTGTACCCATGTAGTGCTATATCATGCTATATGAACTTCCTCCATCTTTCTGCAAATAGTCGAGGCTTGTCTGCATTGTGCATTATTGTATGGTACAAATATGAAGATTGGAGTAGTGACCATCTCAGGGACATAAACTTGCAAAAGATGCAAACAGTATAGTCTTTATGAATGCACTGAAATGAGGCATTCAGTCCTGCTTCAGGGCTTCAAAACCAACAGGATTGTTTTATAGCTAAAGCCACTTTTTGGGCAAGTTACACAAGATGTCTATCATATAAGTTGTCAGAAGATGTTCCTCTCTCCTCCTTGAGTTAGCCCCCCTTGAAATTTTTACTTCTTTTCCAGAATAGAAGAAATCTCTACGAGCACCTACTTTTGACAAATTTAATATAACTCATGTTGACATCCTCTCTTGTTAGTGTCAAACAGTCTTTTGTGAAACTGAATTAAGGCTTTATAGGGAATTGAAAAGCTGCCTGTGAAGAAGGGAAAGAAGGAATCTCCTAGTATTTGAAATATGTGACAGAATACACAGTGGGTACTATGTATAATCAGGCTTTCATCTGTAACCTCATATGAGTTGAAAAAAAAAAACTACAAAGAGTTTTTAAGGTAAGGTCTGAACTGACATATTCTTCTGGTGATCAGCAATGAATTGTTACTTAAAATGTCTATGAAACAAGTCTCTGGTGGCACTTTCAAATGATTTTCTGTGACATAGCCTGCCTCTAAATGTGTTTCATAAGACTTCTAGCTGAATTGCTGCTGCTGCATAGGAACATGGGTTTTCATTTTTAAATGTCTTCTTGCGTGTGAGCTTTCAGACAGAGCACACTTCCATGTGCTTTAAAAGTAGATGCATTAGGACTAAAAGGTCTGGCAGGTTGGGTTGTTGGGTTTTTTTTATAATATGCTGAGGAGCAAGTTCTTTATCAGAGGTCAGAGATCCTGAAGTTGCCATGTCTGTGGAAGAGAGGTTGGTTCCTTTTTAAAATAGCATAGTCAGGATTGGGTTTGGGGACAGAGCTCTGTAGGGCAGATTGCTCCAAGTCTTGCTCAGACTTTAAATTGGTCAATCAGAGCATAAAATTCCTTCAGAAGACAAACAGAGAACAAAAACAATTGGGAGAAACTATAAAAGGCATTGCTGCATAGGCAAAGAGAAACTTCAGTGTGTTCGTTTGCCTGACTGTGTATAACAAATTGTACAACTCTTCACTAGGCTCTGTGGCTCAAAAGGATGTGAATAATAGTACCCCATGCTGGCTTCTCCTCATCGTCCCTGTGTAGGGAATAACCTATTCATCCTATTTCTGAGTGCTTTGGGTTTAAGAATTGCTGATCTCATGGGAGAAATTTGAGGGCAAAGTTGGATGCGGGAGACAGACGGAAGGATATTTTCCAGGTTTGTGGCAGAGCACTAGTTCTCACCATGTTTACAGATAAATTCTGAATTCTTCCCACTGCATATCAGAGAAGATATCAACCATGAAGTGAAAGACAGTAAAAAAAATTGTTGTCAAACCATTCAAAGTAATACCTTGTTTGGTCGAAATGAGTTTGGTATGTTGCAGTACCATTAATGTGATCATTTTAAACAGGTATTGTTACAGGTTTCCTTTTCAAAAATCCATAAAATGTGTTTATAGAATTGGTGCTAACCTGTGTTGTTTCTTTCCTTGAAAGAAAATTTATCTGGATTCAGGACAGTTGTAAAGAGGCTTTTATTTTTGACATTTTCCAAAGTATGGGAGAACTGATGGATTTTTGTAAAAAGTTTAATCGTGATTATTTAAAACATTTTGATCTCCTTCTAACTTAACTGAAATAGGAGAGGTTACATAGTAAGGTTAATTCTGAATGAGTATGATCAGGTTTTACATTATGAAGAATAATTTTCATTAAGGCCATGATCGCTTGATGCCAAGCGAATATAGTGTATGTGTGTCTCAACGGACCCTTCATCTGAGGTTTCTAGGATCTCTGGATCTTTGGAGAATATTTTCCAATGTTGAAGAAAGTTTTCTTTGAGAAAGTCGAAAATAATGTTTTGCTTTAAGGAAAAGATTTTTTTTTCTCTCTCTACTACCCTTTCCCCGACTGTGTTTTGTTTTCTTTCACTCAGAAATGTGTATGCCTCTTTGAAGAGGTGTGAATGCTGAAGACAGCAACTTTAACAAATGGAGTATGTGATGTTTAGCAGTTACCACTGGTGGTATCTTTGGAAGGCAAAGCAGTTGTGCAGAAGACTAAATGCAGGCATCTAACTTTGCAAATGCAAGGGACATGTGCTATTTATACAGGAATTTTCTGTTTCCTCTATAACTTAATATACCTGGACAATAAACAATATGTTGAGATTCTGCTGTAGCCTCTGTCAGAGATTACAAATTAATTTAATCCCAATACAAATGTCATTTTCAAGTTCTCATTGTGTTTAAATTCCCATATTCATGTATTTTGACAGCAGCCTATATATACCAGGCAACATAAAATATGCATATAAATGACTGTTTATATCTCTCGTTTAATGTTTATGGATATGAATAATTTCACTTCAAGTTCACTTGTACTCCTAGCATGTCCAAATACTGCACAGGGAAGGAATTTGCTTGTGATTTTAGTATTAAGTACCCTCTTCAAAGTCAAATTATTATTGAAGTAACAATCTGTGTCTCTAAAACCTCGACAGAAAAGAGATTCTGTTTTACATTGGTACTTCCACTCCATTTTTATATTCTTCTATACCTTTTGGGAGAATACATAGTTGGAATCTGTGCAGAAAATATTTGAAGTTCCAGTTACTAAATGATACTCAAATAAAATTACTTATTTTGCTATCTCATTTTCCTTAGTAAATTTATGTTCTATTTCTCACTTAAATTATTTGTCCTCAACTCTAGAGCTCTAATAATTTCTCAATAAATGTGAAATAATGGTAAGTTGCAAAAAGCTTTTACAAATGCTACTAAGATTTTTTTGTTGTTGTTGGCTTTTTTACCTATTGCAATGCTTTTATATTAGAAATCAAAATCTTAACAGTATCTTTCCAAAAGACTACTGAAAGGACCATAATGATTTCCCAGAGAGGTAAACAGACACTTCCAACTGCCAGGTTAGCAGACATAGGGTCAGACTGGACAAGTTTTGAGAGGGTTTGTTCTTAGTTTAAGTGGAGGCTGGGGCAGAATGGAGTTTGAGCGTCTGCGTTGTCCTAAGGTGAAGAACGGAAAAAGCTGATGGTCATGTTCGTATTGTCGTTACCTCATTTTTGTGAGAATTCTTTAACTGACAAAAAGGTGGGAAAGAGAGAAGCATTAGAAAAATGGGTGAGTATTTGTGATGTCTGTTAGTTTTATGAAAGAGGAAAAATTGCTTCTTCAGAAAACTGCAAGTGACAGGCTTGGAATTTATCCTTGGTATTATCAGAAAGAGCAATGAAGGGTTAGGATCACAGTTTTTCCACAGTGATTCTTACACTTTTTTATATTCACCTTTTTCTTTGCTACTGGATTTAAGACTGATAAATGTCTAGATCTGCCAATTCCTTGTCACGTTTCTAGTCTTCTCATATGATACTTCTTCCAGCGTTCAAGCAGTCTATACTCTTACCTAATCTCCATTCACTGTCTTTTCTGACAACCCTGTGGTTCAGAAAGCATCCCCTGTTATCTAGTTTCTTCTCTCCACTTGTTTTGCCTCTCCTCTTCCTTTAACAATATGTTCAGAGCTTGGGTAAAAATTTAAATTTCACACAGAATCACAGAATGGCATGAGTTGGAAGGGACCCCAAGGATCATAGAGCTCCAACCCCCCTGCCACAGGCAGGGATACCAACCTCAGGCTGGATCTACACAAGGTTGCCCAGGGCCCCATCCAACCTGGCCTTAAACACCTCCAGGGACAGGGCATCCACCACCTCTCTGGGCAGCCTGTTCCAGCACCTCACCACTCTCTCCGTAAAAAATTTCCCCCTAATATCTAATCTGAACCTTCCTTCCTTTAGCTTTAGTCCATTCCCCCTTGTCCTGCCATTTTCTACCCTTTTTAAAAATTGATTCCCCTCCTGTTTGCATGCTTCAATTCAGTCTTTCAGTGAACATTAATATAGGTTTGGGGGTTTTTCTTCAGTGTTAAAGCGTAGGCCTGCTTTAGTAGGATATAACATTTTCCCAACAGCATGCCTATTTCTGTCACTGCAAATGTTGGCTTACAGTGGCATTTGTAAATAGTAAAGGTCTAGTAGAAGGCAAATCGTAGAAGTTGTTAACATGTGCTTTTTGCTTATGGTTTAAATTGGCTTTTTCACTAAATGGTAGCGTGTGTATTGTTTGTTATGCAAACCCCTATTTAAGGAAGAACAGAAAAAGGAAGAAGAGCGTTGTGTGCAATCCACAGTTTCTGCTAACCTGTGGAGGGAAACAGTGTTGTGTATCAGCTACAGTTTGTGTTAACCTTTATCATTGCACTAGCTGTTTAGATAGTCTGTCTTGTGCTGATAATGATGATCCTTCTTACAGGCAGATGCAACGGAAGCCAGAAGCACCTGCAGTCACTTACGCAACATATCGAGGTTCTGCGAGGATTAGGCAGCTACTGAAGAGTCAATCAGAAATGGCTGAGAAAGGAGAAAAAAGTACTGAGAACAGAGATGGTTCAGTTGTCAAAGAAAATGGAGAAATCCAAACAGCTGTGCCTTTGAAATCAGGACACTTAATAAGAGAAAATGGAGAAGATGAGGGCAGAGATCACAAAGATGATGCCACAGTAAATTCTTCTGCAATTAAAATGGGAAGGAAAAAGTCTAGTAAAGCTCAGCATTGCTTGGGTAGCAGTAAAAATGAAGTAACTGCAAGGGCCACAACTTCATCTACTGAAGCATCTCATGAGATGGACTTAAAATACACACCTGCTTTAGCTGCAGCAAAAATGAAAAGGACTCACTCACTAGATTCATTATTGTCATCTGATAGTAGAAACAGTGAAACCCTAACTAATTCCACTTGCCAGATTAGCAATTCCTTTAAAATGAGCTCTGCAAATGATTTGGTTGGTAAAGATGGACTACTAGGAGAAGGAGAAGCTCTGTTTCCGGCAGACAAAAATGCCGGAAACAAAACAGAACGTTTCAAAACAGAAAATTACTGTAGTAAAACAACTAATACAGACTCCACAAAGGAAACACAGGATGATTGTTTGCATTCACCCAGATCAAAAAATAACACAGTTAATGAAGAACTACCAGTGAGTAAGGAAGAATTTTGCTGTAATTGTCAAATGGAGAGTCACTCAGCACAAACATCGAATGTCCAGATGCTTCATTCCAGTAGCACTACATTTCAGCAGCAAGCACATAGGTATACAGGTAGTGCAAGTAAAGAGAGTGATCCAAGAAAAAGTGATACACAGACAATTGTGGCACCTGCAGAAGGAGACAAAAATCGTCAGAACGTTATCCCTAAGGTTCTTTCACTTTTTAATGAACAGATACCAACCTCACTTAGCACAGAGTCCAAAGGAGAAAAAGGCATGGCCACGGGTGATCCACCTACTCCTGTGTCATCTATTAAAAACAGTGAAGGTACAAATATGGACAGGGGCACTTGTAACAAGGAGCTGAGTGAATTAGGGAAACCAATACACATACAAAATGATCACCAATTAATGCCTGTCAAGAATTCTAAGGATGCTACCACACAGGAGTCTGGTTTACCTTATCTAGAAACTGAGGGTACAGAAACAATGAAGGTTTTATCTGAGGTTGCAGTGGAAAACCTTGCCAGTGTATCACCATGCGTGTATGGGTGTGAAAGTGTGAAATCTAACTTCGTTGATCTGACAGCACCTCTCACTACTGCTTGCGAGTCGTCTTTCGGAACTGGAGGCTATTGCTCAGCTTGCCTTCATCCTAGCTGCAAGTCCAAAAATAAAACTACAGGGAAAAGAGAAGTCAATTTAGAAGATGTGAGAGAGACACTTACTCATCCTGATCTTGAATGTGAGAAGAGCAAATCCTATGAGCCTGTAGAGATGGGCCTCTTGGAAAACTCTGCTACTGTCCACAACCACAGTCCTGTTTCCTTTGAAATTGTTCAAGACATTCCTGCCAAGGCAGGAGTTCCTCTTGCAGAAGATAACACAGCCAAGCCTGCACCTGGCTCTGTAATCACTGTTGACAGGACAAATGGACATACTCCTCCTAAAATTGCTGAGACTGGTGTGACTGAGGTTGCTCTTGTTCCTTCTGAGTGCAGAGATAGCATGTCCGAATTTCCCTCTAGTATTTCTAAGTCACAAGAGAAAAATCTGGAGATTTCTCATTCTGCTGTGAGACATGGAGAAAGGCTTTTGACCAACCATTCTGCTTTCATCCATGAAAAAGATGTTGATGTAGACTTAATTGCTGAATCTCCACATGTTTCTGAAGATAGGTGTATTAATTTTTCTTCAAATGAGGAAAACAATAGTAAGCCTAAAGTGTCAACCCAAGTACTTGATTCTTCATCTGGCAACCAAGGAAAAATGCTTCCTTCTGCCACTAACTCTGAAAATGGCCAGATTGCTAGACGGTCTGCTGCTTCTGAGCAGGACAGCTTTGTTTTTCCAGCTGCTGGATTAATTCTGGAGGACAGAATGACAGAGGTGTCACTGCGCTCAGGAGACCAGAGAGCTTTGTGCCTGATTGGTTCCCTGGAACCTGAGGTTACTCCAGCTAGGTTCAATAGCTCTGCTGCTGAAGTAGATGTGGGGTGTGTTTGCATCCCCAGGCCCACTTCACCTACTCTGAGATCCAGAGAAGCCGCCAATCTTTTGGTTTCTACCTTGGAAACTTTGGGCACTGTTCAGGGGAACAGTAATTCTTCCAGGCACAGAAGTGGTGGGGTAGAGGAGGCCTCCTCCACACCACAGGCTGGCAGCAGTGTCTTGGTAGAGGCAATGCCATCGCTCTCCTGCCCTTGGAAATCTCTAGAAATGACATCTGAGTCAGCCTGTACTGAGAGCGCACGCGGGAACGCTGTGGAACAGGTCAGTCTTTGTAATCGTGGTATCTCAGAAGCCCCTTCTGTGACAGGCGACCAAACAGCCGCTGCACCTGCGGAGTCAAACGATCCCCGTTCTGAGGAAATACGGGAAAATACCAATCTGAAGGAACAGGAGTGCGTGGAATTCCAAGATGCTGCTGTTCTCTGTAAAAAAGCTGAGGAAATAGTGGACTCAGTTTTACACTTGGCTATAGAAGAAATAATAGCAAAGCAAGCCGTCAGTGTCTGCCAGCTTTGTGGGAGCAAAGATAGTTTAATAAATACCAATATTCGAAATGATCACAAGGCTGGAACTGTGCAGCTGGAAGCAGAAGAAATCCAGTCAGCTGTGCAGTCATTAAAACACTCTAATGAGAGCAGTGGAGGAGGTTCAGCTTCATTTACAGGAAATGAAGCACTGGATACAAATAATGGAGATGAAAAGATACTACCTTACATCCCTGATAAAACCGACCTACATAGTGCACTAGCATTAAAAGCAAAAGAAATAATTGATGAAGTCATTAACTCAGCCAAACAAAAACTGGTGTCTGGTCAGTGGCAAGGCAGTGAGAGTAAAAGAACATCTGAAAAGGTTGAGCCTAAAACCAAGGCTGAAACCCCAAAGACAATAAACCTAGCTACGAGGTTACCTGCTAAAACACAGGAACCAAGGGAGAAGGCGGAAACTCAAAGTGTAGCTGTAAACAGTGAAAAGTCAGGTTGCTCAGGTCCTCTTTTACTTCTGAACAGTGTAGAAAATGACACGGATTGGCCCCAAAGAGGTGAAAAGATACCAAACAATGCGTTTACATGTCAGGCAAATGGATTTGCACCCACTTGTAGTTCAGCAAGGCCAGAATCAGATCTTACAACCCCAGCAAAAGAGGGACACGGAAGAAAGGTGTGTGAACATCTGGCTGCAGCAGAGATGTGTGGTAAAGCTGGGATATCAGCAACTGATGGAAAATCTGATGGACCCTTAAATTTAATACATAGAGATGCTGCTCTGTCTGAAGAGATGCTTCTGTCACTGCAGTTAAAGGATTCACACAGTAAAACAAATATGCCAGAGTCCATATTGCTGCCAGCTGTCAATGTTAATTTGTCATCTTTTATGCCTGATGAAGAGTGTATTGGCATTCAGAGTGAATCCAAAGACAAAAGCAGTCCTCAGGCATCTCTGGAAAGCAGTGCAGAGAGTGGTCTGCATGAACACTGTGGAAGAGAGGCTGCAGAAGTACTGGTACAAGTAGAAGCAACCTTAGAAAATTCAAAGGCAGTGGAGAGCAAAGAGAAACTAGCAGAAGGGGCAAGTGAGATAGCAGGACTTAATATTGGACTGAATACACAGTTCATAGTACCTGAATTGTCTGTCAGTGAAGGGAAAAACTGCTTCAGCACAGCCTTTGCCCAAAATAATGGGAATCTGAAGCAGGTACAAATGAAGGATGAAGACATGAAAAGAAATCAGTTTGAAGAAAATGGCCTGGACTGTAGTGATGACATGAAGGAGTCGACAGATCTTTTAGCCTTATCTCCACTAATTGAACAGTGGGAAAACAGTTCTTTTACCATCATTTATGAAAGTGCACTTCAAACTGAGAATAAATCTGTCTCAACTGATGATATGCAGACTGGTTCCCTCTCTTCTCCTGGTTTGCCTTCAGCTAATACAGAGCATGTAATGTGTGAAAGAGCAAAGAACAAACATGAGCCAGCCTGTCTTTTTGCAAGGGAGAACAAGTTGAACGAAGCAGCAGATAGCCGTAGCTCAGAGTCATTTCTGAGCGTGGAGGCCAAGCGCTACAGAGTATATCCGTTCTCTTTGTCTCCAATATATGAGGATGACAGCTCCCAAGAGGACTTGCTTTCCACAGACGTGTCGCCAGAAGGCCGTCCTAGTGGAATGTCTAAAGACAACACTGACCATGCTTCTGTGCTCTCCCTTCTCCAGTCTGTTTCTGAGCGCTTGCAGTTTACTACTCAGTTCAGTAAAGAGGAGGAGGACGAGGAGAGAGTTGAGGAGGAGGAGGAAGAATCATCATATGAAGAAAACATGCTTGATGTTGATGACTGTCTTTCTAGTCAGTGGAGAGGGAGTTCAAAAACAACCCTTCAGTCAAATGGCCAGAATAGATCTTTGCTTCCTGGACAATCACCTTTTCTTTCAAAAGATCAGCTGGACTTCAAAGAGCAAACGGAGCTGTTTCCAGATGCACCTTCTCCCAGTCAAACACCTTGCAAGTCAGTGTCACAGAAAGCTGATGCTGTTCTAAAGCAGCCACCTACAAGTGTGTACTACCAGTATTTGAAATCAGCCAGCAATTCCTCCTCTGAGAAGGGGGCCAGGTTTGGAAGCATTCTCCAGGATATGTTGCAGCCAAAGATTCACTGGTCTCAAGACAACA